>CM066172.1:2400000-3873156 GCA_033629205.1 Lithocarpus polystachyus
GAACTGATCAGAGTGAAACTGTTACCAGACGAGTCCAGGTACTTCCAAATAGGGGCCGGCTTGACGGACGAGGAAAGGGTGGAGATGTTACTGCTTCTTGTCCGGAATGTTGATATATTCGCTTGGAGCCCGTACGAGGTGCCCGGGGTGGACCCCGATTTCATCGTTCATTGTCTCAATACCGACCCGACCATAACCCCTAAAAGACAAAGGCCGAGAAGATCGGCGAAGGAGCACGTCGAGGCAGTAAAAATGGAAGTAAAGAAACTGAAAGAAGCGGGGGCAATAAAGGAGGTCTTCTACCCGGACTGGTTGGCAAACACGGTGGTAGTGAAGAAGAAGAGCGGCACGTGGAGGGTTTGTGTAGACTTCACGGATTTAAACCGAGCATGCCCGAGAGATCCATTCCCAATGCCCAAGATCGACCAACTTGTGGACGCCACATGCGGACACCCCAGGATGAGCTTCCTGGATGCATTCCAGGGTTATCACCAAATAGCCCTAGCAGCTGAGGATCAGGAGAAGACGGCATTTATCTCACCGGAGGCCAACTATCACTACACGGTGATGCCGTTCGGCCTAAAGAATGCCGGGGCAACTTATCAGCGAATGATGACGAGGATGTTCCGTGATAAGATAGGGCACACGGTGGAAGTGTACATAGATGACATGGTCGTCAAAAGCAAACACGAATCCGGACACAGTAAGGATCTCCTCGGGGTTTTTGAAATCCTCCGGGGACATCGGTTGCGCCTCAATGCTGAAAAATGTGTATTCGGAGTGGGAGCAGGGAAATTTTTGGGATATCTGGTCAATACACGGGGAATAGAGATCAACCCCGACCAGATCGGGGCCGTGATGAATTTAACGCCCCCGAGGAGCCCAAAGGAGGTGCAGATTCTAACCGGGATGTTGGCCGCCCTTAACCGGTTCATCTCAAAGTTTGCCGACCGGTGCCGCCCTTTTTACCAACTACTAAAGAAATGGAGAGGGTTTGAATGGGATCAGAAGTGTGACGAAGCATTCCATGACTTGAAGATGTACCTGACACGGGCCCCCGTACTAACCGCACCATTACCCGGAGAGGACTTATATATGTACCTCTCGGTTTCAGAGCATGCGGCCAGTGCCGTGCTCTTAACGAACCGGGATACACAACGACCCGTATATTACATTAGCAAGACCTTGGTCGATGCGGAAACCAGATACTTGCCCTTGGAAAAGCTGGTGTTGGCCCTAGTGCACGGTACTAGAAAGTTGCCGCACTACTTCCAAGCCCATACCGTGTATGTGTTAACCGAGTACCCTTTGCAGTCCTTATTGAGAAGATCAAACTTCACAGGTCGGATAGCTAAATGGGGGACCCGGCTTGGGGCCTTCGACATAAGATACCGGCCGAGGAATTCGATTAAGGGTCAGGTGTTGGCCGACTTTGTAGCCGAGTTCTCTCCCAGGGATGGAGGGGGAGCGGTTTGCCAGGTACTCTGCCCACCATGGAAGGTCTATGTGGACGGTGCCTCGAGCTCAACAGGGGCCGGAGCCGGGATTGTCTTGATCACACCAGAGGGGATTTGGTTGGAACATTCCTTCAAGCTCGGATTCAAAGCTTCCAACAACGAAGCAGAATATGAAGCGCTGCTTGCCGGCCTGAGAACTGCTTCTAGGTTGGGAGCAAAGAGCGTCGAAGTATACTCGGATTCGCGGCTGGTTGTCAACCAGCTGCAGGGAAGCTTTGAAGCCAAAGATCCCAGAATGAGGAAGTATTTGCAGCTGGCAAGAAGTGTCATGGCAGATTTCCGGACAGCAAAAATAGCTCAGGTTCCCCGAGGACAAAACAAACATGCAGACTCACTGGCCACACTGGCCTCGGCACTAACCGAGAATGTGCCACGAGTGATCAAGGTGGAACATGTACGGGAACCCAGCATCCTAGGAGTCGGGGAAACTACCGGCCCCGTAGTAGGCGTTGAAAGCATTACCCGTGCCGGACCTTGTTGGATGGACCCTATCATTGAATTCCTGACTGATAATCAGACCCCGGACAATGACAAGGAAACCGATAAGATTCGTCGTGTAGCAGCCAGGTATTGGTTGTCACCGGATCAGGAATTATACCGGAGATCCTATGGAGGACCGTACCTGTTGTGCTTACACCCCAGTCGTGTGCACGAACTATTGACTGAGTTACATGATGGGGTGTGCGGCAGTCATGTGGGAGGACGCTCGTTGGCTCACCGGGCAATCACCCAAGGATTCTGGTGGCCGCAAATGCAAAAAGATGCCGCCGAGTACGTACGGAAATGTGAGAAATGCCAAAGGCACGCCCCCTCGGTCCATCAACCGGCAGGACCCCTCAACCCTGTCAGCAGTCCCTGGCCTTTCGCCCAATGGGGGCTGGATATCATCGGTCCGTTCCCCCGGGCTACGGGAAACCGAAGGTTCGTCCTCGTAGCTGTGGATTATTTTACCAAATGGACTGAGGCTGAGGCTTTAGCAAACATTAGAGACACCGATGTTAAGAAGTTCGTGTGGAAAAACATAGTGACCAGGTTCGGGGTGTCGTACTGTCTCATATCAGACAATGGGTTGCAGTTCGATAGCCGGGCATTTCGCGAATTTTGCAACAACCTGGGCATCAAGAACAGATACTCGACACCGGCCTACCCTCAGAGCAACGGTCAGGCCGAGGCCGTGAACAAGACGATTATGAGCGGATTAAAGAAGAGACTTGACGGAGCAAAGGGACGATGGGCGGAGGAGCTTCCTAGCGTTTTGTGGGCATATCGAACGACACCCCGGAGGTCTACTGGGGAAACCCCCTTTTCCATGGCCTACGGGGCAGAAGCCGTAATCCCAGCCGAGGTCCATTTATGCACTGCAAGGGTGAGGGGTTTTGACACCGGCCAGAACGAGAAATTGCTGGCACGGCGTTTAGATCTGCTCGAAGAGTTCAGAGACACCGCCCTAATACGGCTCGCCGAGTATCAGCAGAAGATGGCTCGCCGCTACAACCAAAAGATAAGGGCAAGAGAGTTCGGTGCGGGAGACTTAGTTCTGCGGCGAGCTGTTGGAAACATGCGTGATACTAACGCCGGGAAGCTGGCTACAGCCTGAGAAGGACCGTACAGGGTGACCGCAATAGCCGGGGAGGGGGCTTATTATTTGGAAAGCTTAGACGAAAAACCACTTCCACGGCCATGGAACGTTCATAACCTGAAGAAATTCTATTGTTGAGGAGTTTTAAAATAAACTATGAATCCTTTTGTTATCCTGAGTTCGTTTTTGTTTATTGTGGACACAGGGATGTGTAGTGGGGCGCAGTTTTGCCCTCCGGTAAACTCCTCCTATAAGGACAGAAACCTGTCCCCGGTTCGACCACGTTCACCGGACAGGTGGAAACCTAAACGCAAAAATTTCTAAGGACAGAAACCTGTCCCCGGTTCGATCACTTTCACCGGACAGGCGGAAACCTAAACGAAAAATTTCTAAGGACAGAAACCTGTCCCCGGTTCGATCACTTTCACCGGACAGGCGGAAACCTAAACGAAAAATTTCTAAGGACAGAAACCCGTCCCCGGTTCGATCACTTTCACCGGACAGGCGGAAACCTAAACGAAAAATTCCTAAGGACAAAAACATGTCGCCGGTTAGATCACGTTCGCCGAGCATATGGAAACCTAAACAAAAAATTTCTAAAAACGTAAGCCTGTCCCTGGCTCGGATATGGTCACTATAAAGGTAGAATTTCACAAGGGAAATTCCCAAATACAGAAGAATATTCCTGGCACAATCCATTCGCCGAGCAAATATATTTGCCGAGCAATGATCACCCCGAACTGATCCTTGTCCCCAAATGATCAAATCCAATGACTAAACCATCATATGAGGGTATGGACGAACAAATTCTAACCGCCTTCACGGCACAATCAAGTTGAAAACGGAGCGTTTGGGAGTATGTAATGAGTACGAGCATGCAACAGTCAGATTAAACACTTTAATAGCTAAACAGACCGAAATAAGTATAAATAAAACCAAAAAGTAAAATCCAAAAAGTAAAATAGTGTACGGACGCCACAACCCGGCATCTAGGCAAACAGAGTAAATCTAGTACGATGAGCCTGAAAATTGTTCAGACACCACAACCCGGTGCCTAGGTACTTGAAGTAAATAAAGGTTAAGTAGAGTAGATTAAGTCGCAGGGCTGAGCGGGGAGTGTGGAGATGAGCCTGTCATGTCCCGTCCTTGATTCTCCTCGGTGGGGGGTTGCTGAAACTCTTCATCACCAGGAGCATTGAGGGCGCTGGATACCTCTAAATCGAGGTCTTCAACATGAGTATCAATTGCCCGGACCAGCTCCCTCATGCTCGGGGTGTCCTCCTCATCGGCAGGAATGGCTTGGCTCTGGACCAGATTGAGAGAAGTAGGTCGAGGAATGTTTTCGGGGATCCAGAGTGGAGAATCCCCGGGCGCACCAGCTGCTCGTAGGGCGGCCAGCCAACCTTCCTGAAAACCGTGAGCCCTGGCCTGCGAAACGACGGGCTCCACGGAGTTCTCAGCATCAGCGAAGCCCTCATTGTACCATTTTTCTTCACACGCCTCCAAGGTCGCCTTAAGATCGGCAACTTCGTCAGCACGCGCCATTGCCAGGCTCTCGGCTTGTGCAAGTTTCAGCTCTGACTCATTTAACCTCTCCTCCAGCTCGGTCGCCCTCCTCTCGGCCTGCTGCTTAGCCTTCTCCTCCATTTGTGCCCTCCTCTCGGCGTTCTCGGCAGCTGTGGACCTCTCCCGTGCCGTATCAGCAGCCACTTCCCTAAGCGCCTTCTCCCGCTCGGCATCCTCGGCCAGCTCGTTCATCCTCTCCCCGAGCATATGAGTAATTTGCGCGGCCTGCGACACAGTATCGGTGAGTTCAAAGGGAAACAAAGAGGTAAGTACATGCTAGTTGAATTGAGAGAGGACATGACGATAAAACCCACCGCTACGGTGTGCCATTGGAGCCGCTTAGCTATGGACTCCTCAGTGCCGTCCCGGAAAAACTGGACGTCCGCGGGCAGCATCAGACCACTTGCTAAACTTTCAGCCACTCGGCCACCCTCTCCTTATGCCCATAGCCGTAGGCTTGCGGTGGCAGGCAGGGGCCCATTCCCCAACAAGAAGGTCGGTTGCCAGCCGGGCGCCTGCCTGGAGGAGGAGGCCCGCCCAGCAACTCCCCGGGTGGCCGGTTGAGAGCCACCGGCTGGCTCGCGTATCACAATCCCGCCTGAGGGGCGGGGAGGGGTCTTGGAGGAGGCGTCACCTTGCCTCCCGGGAGGGGGATCCTCAACACGTTGCTTCTTCTTTTGTCTAGCAGGTGGGGGAGGGGAACGATCTCGGGTCCGGGTTTGTTGCGGCTGGCCTTGTTGCCTCGGGCCTGGAAGGAAACGGTCAACGGTCAGCGTCCTTCTGGTAACCATCTCGTCAGTGGGGGTGGCGGTTCGGATATCTTCGGCAATGTGGGTTCGGGGTAGTCCGGACTCAGTGTGGCCTTGTTCAATTGGAACGTGTGCTCGTTCCCTTAGTAACCGAGAAACCCTTTCAGCTGATTCGTCTCGGACGGGGGGGAGGTCGTCGGCTGTTGTGTAGCGTGGGCCGATATCTCGGGCCTCTCCTACGGTTAGGGTGGGGGGTAGGAAGTGGGCGTGCCGAACGTCAATGTAAGAAAGCAGGGGACTGTCCACCAAAAGAGCCTGAGAGAACGGCTGCCAAGTCCGGTAGGCGGGTATACAGCCCAAAATCAGATGGGATGCCCGGAGTTGCCCGTCCGTGTGTACAAAAATCTCAGACCTTAGTACGAAATTGAGGTCCCTCACGTGCACTGATCTGATGTCCGGCGTAAACACTCTTCCGTCTGTAAAAGAAGTAGACAATGAATCAGACCCCATTGCAAACTAGACCAGGATGAAAAATAGGGAGAAAGTAAGAGGGCAACAATAATAATAAAGGGAGAAGTGAGGGGGAGGTTGATGTGCGGTACGAACCGACTTCACGCCGAGAAAGGGGGCAGGGCGCATCATCGGCAAACCAGTTGCCGCTCACCCGGACAAACTCCCCGGCAGAATTTTTATTGGAGTCGGGTAGGCAGGAGATCAGCCGTACCCTCATATCTCTGACCTTCAAATAATAATTGGTCCTTTTACTACCGCACAAGCTATACATGTGATTTACGTCATTATGATCCAATTGCAGACCATAAATCTGATTCAATCGGTCAACGCAACTAACTACCCGGTAAAAGTTGGGAGGAAGTTGCTCGGGAGACAACCCGTAAAACCTAAGGGTGCTAAGTATCAGGAGGTTCACGGGAAACCTAACCCCGCCCTCTAGAATGGCCATTAAAGGAAAAAAGGCAACGTTGGGTCCTTTGTGTAGAGCGATTTCGCTCTCGTGACAGTACGCAACATTCACATCCTCTGGGATGTTAAATGTCCGCCTGAAGGAGGCTAAAGATGCTTCGGTGTTCAACAGATGGGCGTAACCCATTCTAAAAAAGTATGGAAACTAAGAAATGGAAGCTAAAGGAAGAGATAAAAGAACTAAGAAATGGAAGCTAAAGGAAGAGATAAAAGTAGAAGGGAGAGGCAGAGAACTTACTTGGGATTATAGGAAAGGGGTGTTCTGGGCTGGGAAATGACCACTCAGGTGAATGCTCGGCAGAGAGGGAATTCAGGAATTGAGGGGAGTAAAAATATTGGAACGACTTAGAATGGGATACTTATAGGCGTGAAGAAAGCAATGATGAGCATCATTTAATGAAGAGAGAAGGAGCGGGAAACGGTTGCAGCTTTTCACATTGTAGCGCCTCGGTTCGCGAACCGTCTGGCAGTAATGATGGGTAGAGCCGCTGGTTGGAATGACGCGCCTTTTCAGGGCGCATTAAAATTTTGCCTACTAACCTTTCAGTATCAAAAACTCTTCCACTTTAAACGGCAAAAGGAGCGCCCGGGCCACCTTGATTCGCCCCCGACAAGCGGATGCTAATCAAGGGGGGGCTATTGTACGGTCCTGGCCCAAGCCTTCATTGGGGCCGAGCATAACTCATCACAACGCAGCACACGAGGCCCAAACATCCCCTGATGAACTGGGCCGGGCCGGGCAGTATTGAGCTCACAATCAGGTTTTGTATTACTGATGGAAGCTCCATTGCACACGATATTCCTTCATTGTCACTTGGCCGGCAAGTGGCCCGACCATGGGCAGTAGTTTATGTTATCCTAAGTGTTTGAACACGGCGAAGTATAGTGTTCGGATCGGTCGGCAAAACGCCCGGTAGACGTTGCCGTGCATAACACAGCCACGAAGAACAAGTTCCCAAGCCACTTTGCTGCTCAACTACCAACTTCCCACTTAGCAAAGATAACATTGGACCCCCTCTTCCACCATTAATAGGAATAATCATAACACCTCCACCCAGTGAAAGCTATAAATAACAGAGAGCGGTGAAGAAGTAAGAGAGGGGAAAGGGGAGAGGGGAAAGGGGAGAAAGAAGAAAGAGGTACAGGAAGGAGAACCGAGTGATCGGGAAGCAAGTGGGCTGAGATGGGCCTCCATGTACTGAGCTCCCCGTTGTAGGAAAAGCAAAACCCACGTCACAAATAAATTGAGCCCAAACAAGAGAGAGTCAGGCCCAACCACCTCCTTCTTGGTACGCACAAATGGCATTATAGAGTATTTCTAACACAACTATTAAAAGTACTTTATCCACCACATTAGACAAAAAACAAAAATTAGTAAAGTCTCATAGTTTAATATCTAAATTGAACACTATAAAAAATCACGATATGTAACAGAATAAATACCAAATTATCCAAATCATGCTATGAAATAGAATAATATTATATTTTTATATGCTATATTTAATTCTTTAGAACGCAATAGGATAACATTTAACAATCAAAGAGAATAAAAAAATAAAAAATAAAAACAAAAATTTTAAAAACAAAACTAAATTGCATTAACCCAAAATAAATTTTTAAAGAATATAAAAAATTATCAACCAAGAGTAGAGATGCAAGAAAAAAAAAATCCACCAAAAAATTTATAGAGAGAGAGAACCATTTTTTTGTGAGGGAAAACTATGCATAGAATATAAAAGATAATGACAAATTTATAGTAAGAGGGTGTGAATAAGAAGAGACAAAAATAAAGGAAGACGAAGGAAAAGAGGAAAAATGATATTAATGTAGAGGGCAGTTGGGAGATGAAAAGATAAAGAAAGGAGAAAGATTGAAGAAGTAGTGGAGAGATAAAATGGTAAGAGAGAAATAAAGATTGGAGAAGTGTAAATATTAAAAAAATAAATGTTAAGAAAATTGAAAAAAAAAAAAAAACCTAAAGCTTGAAAGGCTTCAACGTTTTTTTTTTTTTTTTAAGCTGAAAAGGCTCACATAAAACCCTAAAACTGAACTGAAAAGGTTTTGGGTTGGGCTTGATAGTGGAACTAAATAAATAAGAGATGGGCTGGATTAATTATACAGATTTATTATAGGGTGATAGTGGAAGTAAATAACTAAGTAGTGAGCTTTAATATAGGGTGATAGTGGAAGAAAATAAATAAGTAGTGGACTGCATTTATAGGGTTGAAAATTGTAAAAACCATTTTAAAATTGTAGGACAAATTTTTTTTTTTTTTTTTAAATGACGTAGCAGTTGATGTGGCGCAACGTGAGAACAGTAGCATTAAACGCTACGCTTCATCTTTTAGTAATATATAGATAGATTATTCAAATCATGCTATGTAATAGAATAATATTATATGTTATATGCTATATTTAATTCTTTAAAACGCAATAGGATAACATTTAACAATCAGAGAGAGAAAAAAAAAAAAAAAAAAAAACCAACAACAACAACAATTTAAAAAACAAAGTTAAATTGCATTAACCCAAAATAAAGTTTTAAAGAATATAAAAAAAAAATTATCAACCTAAAGTAGAGATACAAGAAAAATAAAATAAAAAATCCACCAAAAAATTTATAGAGAGAGAGAGAGAACCATTTTTTTTATGAGGGAAAACTATGCATGGAATAAAAGAGATTATGACAAATTTATAGTAAGAGTGTGTGAATAAGAAGAGATAAACATAAAGGAAGATGAAAAGAAAGAGGAAGAATGATATTAATGTAGAGGATATTGGGGAGATGAAAAGGCAAGGGAAGAAGAAATATTGAAAAAGTAGGCACACACAAAACCCTAAAACTGAATTGGAAAAGTTTTGGGTTGAGCTGATAGTGGAACTAAATAAATAAGAGGTGGTTGGATTAATTATACAGATTTATTATAGAGTGATAGTAGAAATAAATAAATAAATAAATAGTGGGCAAGATTTATTATAGGGTGATAGTGAAAGAAAATAAATAAGTAGTGGGCTGCATTTATAGGGCTGATATTTGTAAAAACCATTTTAAAATTATAGGACAAATTATATATATATTTTTTAAATGGCGTGGCAACTGATGTTGCGCAACGTGAGAGCAGCGGTATTAAACGCTACGCTTCAGCTTTTAGTAATATATAGATAGATGGTAGTTTTATTAAATTTTTTTTTTTACAATTTAAATTAATCTAATAATAAGTAATGTATTTCGTAATTATATTTTTATTTATTATAAAAACAATTATAAATGTAATATAAGAACAATCCAAAACACCAAAAAAACGTAAACTAAAAAAATTAATAAAACTTAACAATGATTAATTGAACCAACATTAGGATAAAATTTTGTTTTTAATAATCTATTAAGGTTATTTTCTTTGTAGAAATTATAATTTCGATCACCCAAAACATATTATCGAATAAACAATTATTAACAAAATCTAATAATTAAATTTTTATACATGCATTGTTATAAAATAATAATAATTAAAATAAAATTGTAAAAGTTAAAACTTGTCACCTATCCAATTATTTTCGTTTGGTTAACCCTTACTTTTTTTTAAATGAATAGCATTATACAATATTTCTAATACAACTATTAAAAGTACTTTGTCCACAACATTAGACAAAAAACAAAAATTAGTAAAGTCTCATTGTTTAATATCTAAATTGAGCACTATAAAAATTCATGATATGTAACAGAATAAATACTAAATTATCCAAATCATGCTATGTAATAGAATAATATTATATTTTTATATGCTATATTTAATTCTTTAAAACGCAATAGGATAACATTTAACAATCAAAGAGGATATAAAAAAAAAAAAAAAAACAACAACAACAACAACAACAATTTAAAAAACAAAACTAAATTGCATTAACCCAAAATAAAGTTTTAAAGAATATAAAAAATTATCAACCTAAAGTAAAGATGCTAGAAAAATAAAATAAAAAATCCACCAAAAAATTTGAGAGAGAGAGAGAGAGAGAGAGACAAAGAACCATTTTTTTTGTGTGGGAAAACTATGCATGAAATAGAAGAGATAGTGACAAAGTTATTGTAAGAGGGTGTGAATAAGAAGAGACAAAAATAAAGGAAGATGAAGAGAAAGAAGAAGAATGATATTAATGTAGAGGGTAATGGAGAGATGAAAAGGAAAGGGAAGTAGAAAGATTGAAGAAGTAGTGGGGAGATGAAATGGCAAAAGGAGAGAGAAAGGTTGGGGAAGTGTAAATATTAAAAAAACAAATGTTAAAAACAATTACAGGAAAATTGAAAAAAAAAAAAAAAAAAAAAACCTAAAGCTTGAAAGGCTTCAACGTTGTTTTTTTTTTTTTTCCCCCTTTAAGTTTAAAAGGCTCACACAAAACCTTAAAGGTGAACTGAAAAGGTTTTGGGTTAGGCTTGATAGTGAAACTAAATAAATGAAAGGTGGACTGGATTAATTATACAGATTTATTATAGGGTGATAGTGGAAGTAAATAAAAAAGTAGCGTGTTGGATTTATTATAGGGTGATAGTGAAAAAAAATAAATAAGTAGTGGGTTGCATTTATAGGGCTGAAAATTGTAAAAACCATTTTAAAATTGTAGGACAAATTATATTTTGAAAAAAAAAATAACATGACAGCTGATGTGGCGCAATGTAAGAGTAACAGCATTAAACACTACACTTCAGCTTTTAGTAATATATAGATAGTATAAAATACTATGCATGAAAAAATGTTCTCTTATCTAAATATTTATAAAATGAAATGATTTAGTTTACATGCATTCTTATTAAATTCTTATGTATCTTACTCTTACTGAGCTGTGTTGCTCATCCCTTCCACCCTTTCAGTCAACAGGTTTTATTTTGGAGCAAAAGGAGCCTTAGTCGAGTTTTGGAAAGAGCTAGTTTTAGTTTTAATGTATAGATCCCAAAATAGCAATTTGATGTTTAGCTTTGTAGTATTGTGTATTTTTAGATCTAATGAAAGTTGTGTACCTTAAAGCATTAAGAGATGCATCATGTGAAATTTAGAATTTGAGTAGCTAGTAGATTATGTTATTCTTTGAGTATAGTGTAGATGCTCTAAATGTCAAGTGAAAGGTTATATCATTTAAGTAATGAAACAAGAATGAAAAGAAAGAGGGAAGCTTTTGTAAAATATTTATAAAAGTTAAGTTGGTTCTTGTTAATATCAAGTTTAAGCTTGATATTAGCATGCCGATCATGGTCACAAATCCGGGTATCGGATTTGGGGCGTGACAATTGAATTCACCTTGCATGTTATTGGCCCCATCATAACCTTGCCCACGTAGTCTTGATAAACTCAATGAATATTTACATAATAAAAATTCAATTGCAGCTTTTAGAGACAAGGCAAAGGTATCTGCTACATGTACAATACCAAGAAATCGCTCTGTAACAATTCCCTTTTTTTCCACATAACGCAAAACACTAGCCATTTGTTCTTTTATTGAGATATCACGGGACTCATCAACTAAAATTGAAAAGAACCCAATGCCAAGATCTTCAATGACGGCATTGGTAGTTTTATATGCAACTGCATTCACAATGTCTTTTTGAATATCAGGATGGGTTAGCTTGCTGTTTTTTAGAGTTTTCTGCAACACTTAATTAATAACATCATTATGATCTGCCAAAAATTGTATAAGCTCAAGGAAATTTCCTTTATCACTTGAATTATCAAATTCATCATGACTACGAAAAGCTAACCCCCAATGCAAAAGGAATCTTATGCAATCAACTACTGCATTTAATTGAGTCCGATATTCAGTTTTATCTTGATTTGACTACTTAACAAAAACACTTTGAATGTGTTGATTTTGCTTCATTAGATTTTCACCATTCTTAAGAGCTTGGCTATAGGCACTATTAACACCTCCAACACGTAGGTCTAGCTTTTCTTTCTTATTTCAACTACTGAATCCCTTTGTCACAAAACTATCACCTCCAGATTGCATACCAACATCTTGTCTAAATAGGTAACAATATAAATAATATGTAGCATCCTTTTCAATACTATATTCCAACCAACTTTCATACTCTTTAAACCATTTAGGATTAAATTGACGCATAAGTCCACCAATTTTTGTTTGAGGAAAATCGTGTTCATAAGGTTGACATGGTTTTTTTGTAAATAATATCTTCTTATTTCATCTTGATCATTAGGATGATAAAATAAAATCTTTTTTCGTAGCCCAGGGTTCAAAGGAAGATTGTTCACATCA
This sequence comes from Lithocarpus polystachyus, assembly GCA_033629205.1. Classification (NCBI taxonomy): domain Eukaryota; kingdom Viridiplantae; phylum Streptophyta; class Magnoliopsida; order Fagales; family Fagaceae; genus Lithocarpus; species Lithocarpus polystachyus. The sequence continues at coordinate 2,412,654 of CM066172.1, forward strand.
ACACGAACATGCTTAGAAGATGAATTTTGAGTAGAAGATGAATCTTGAGTAAGATATGAGTCTTGCGTAGAAGATGAATCTTGCGGCCTACGAAGTTTCTTTATTACAAATTTATCCATAGTACTAGCAAAAAAACAAAAAATAAACTATAAGTTCATTTGACATACTTTTTTCTAATACAATAAATATATTAATTATTGTTGTTAAGTGATTTTTTTGCAATTCTTTAATTTATAAGTTTACAATTCTTTAAATGTTTTATATTTTTATTGTCTTTAGTGTTAATTTATTGACCAAGTCACATAGCCAACAACCACTCACAACTAACAAGTCACATTCATCAAAATTAAAAAACTATTCACAAGTCACAAATTAGTCTTATAGTCAAAGTGATAAGTCATAGTCATAACTCAACTTTATGGTCTTTATATCAAATCAATAAAACAATTGCAACAACTCTACGACACGCCAACACCCAACAGTAAAGAAAGTAAGAAACCAAAGCCACACAAGTCTAACCCATTAACCCCCACAGGCCCACAAAGTCACACACACAGTCAGACTTTTCACTTTAGAGGCTCAAAACTCAAGTTGAGTTACTCAAATATCAAAAGTTCAGAACATAGTTCTAATACCACAGCTCCCACACACACAGAGTCCAAGATTCAAAAACTCAACAAAAAAAAAAATCAAATGATAACTTCACACACACATACGGTGATTCACTCACACAAATTTAGTGAAATAGCATATCAAAACACTATAAACACACTCTTACAGTGAAAGAAAGAGAGAAAGAAAGAGCTGAAAAACCAGAGGTAGCCTTTTTCCTTTGGGTTTGGAGAGTGAAGAAGGATAATAAGAGATTTTGGAGGTTAGGTAGCTAGAAATTATTAGGTTTTATTTGACCTTTTTTTATTTATGATTTTTCAAAATTTAATTAATGGGCTTTTTATTTCTGAGATTAAAGACTAAAATTCTCTTTTGGACTTCTTTTTTTTCCAGAGTTTAAGTTGGGCTTTAAAAAATAAAGGGGTCAGGTTCATGTTGAGGGGGTGCAAATTTTTATTGCAAGGGGTTCAAAATATGTTTTTTTTAAAATATTTTATATATATATAAATTTCGGGTCAGGGGGTTCATTTGAACCCCTTGACTATAACGTACTGCCGCCCTTGAGCTCGATTGATAGAAAGTAGATTTTCAATCTCTCCAAAACTAAGCTTAACACATTTTTTTTTCTTTAAAAGGTTATCTTCTCTTCTCTTATCTGTTTGCTCTCTCTCTCTCTCTCTCTCTCTCTCTCTCTCTCTCTCTTTGATTGAAACTTCAATAAAAAGAATAGAGATTAAAGCTCTAAACAGCAATCTTATCTCTTGCTACTGCTACTGCTCCACATATGAAGTAGAAGATGGTGATGATACACATTCACCAGCCCTAACAATAGCACCTTCTGTTCTTGATTTCTCTCTCTTTCTCTTTCTCTCCCTCAATCTATACACGAGTGACTATGAGTTTGATGAAATGATTTTGAGAAAAAAAAAAAAGGGGGATGGTGGATCAATCTAGGTCTAGTTTGATAAAGTGGGGGGATGATTAATGTTTCCTCTACATTCATTCGATGTTGAAATAGATTTTTCAGTTGAAAAGGTTGGGAGAAGTTACACTTTACCATCTTAAACTATACCCTAAGTCACACTTTACACCTTAAACTTTTAGAATGCATGGTTAGCATTCTAAACTAAAACTCATGTTACACTTTGCACGCCGTCATTAATTTTGTTGTTATCTTGATCGACATTATGTAAAAAGACCCAATTGTCCCTCTTCCCAATCACTTAAAAACAAATGAGAAATTACATGTTACCATACCCTAAATTAAACTCTTAATTACACTTTGCATCATAAACTTTGATTTTCCATCTAAGATAACAATAAAATTGATGGTGGGGCACAACACGACTTATAGTTTAGGGTGCTAACTATGCATTCTGAAAGTTTAATGTGCAAAGTGTAATTTGAGGTATAGTTTAGGGTGGTAAAATGTAATTACCTCCAAAGGTTGAAATCGATTGAATAGTCTGTTTTCTTTAAAATGGTCTAGTATTTAAACCAAGATGAAATAGGAATCTATATATCAATTCGGGTAAAAGAAAATGGTCATTCTAGCTGCTATAGAACAAATTTTAAAACATTATTAGAGGCTTTAGGGTTCTAATGAAGATATTTTTTTTAATCGATATAACCATTAAAGTTATACTACTTACTCAATTCTATATTTAAAATGATATTTATTTATATGATTGGGTTCATGTCAAAATGGGGTGACTTATCTTAAAATGAATGATGAATTGAGTTATTTAGGGTTTCATTTAGCTCAACTAGTAAAGTTTATTGTCATCAAATAAGAGATTTGGGGGGGGGGGGGGGGGGTTCAATCCACGCTTACGCTAGAAAATCAATTGGTGTCTTGGTCTGATGATAAAGAGTTATCATGATAAGTAAACACTATAAGTTGAAACTCGATCAAAATAGTGAATAGGGTCATTTCTTTGTTTGTTTGTTTGTTTTTTTGTTTTGTTTTGTTTTTGTTTTTGTTTTTGTTTTGTTTTGTTTGTTTGTTTTTTTTTTTTTTTTTTGTGGTTAAATAGAGTTATAGAGGAGTAGACTAAACCTACCCCAAAGACATTAACCTGAAGAGAGCCTTCCAAAAAGCCTTATCCGCGGAACAGGCTCAGCCCTTGTGCCAACATGAGATGACCGAGTCCTCCCCCCCTGCAGTCAAAAAGAGGTCATTTGGGCTCATTACTAAGATAATTCGAGTTCCCAAGGAAACATAACCCAACCAAGAAGCAATCATTTGTTTAGCCGAGAACACCCTTTTTGCCTATTTGCCTTAGGAAACACGTCGAAGAAAATGCAAAGCCTAATTTAATAGCCACCTTTGCATTAATGAACTCTCCTTACCTAATGTCATCCACACTGGCCTAAATAGTTGAAACATCCCTGAAAGTCTTCCTTCATGATTAAGAAATAGCAGGATAAGGTGCTAAAGAGACAAATATCCCCCTAAATCCAGCTAAGAACAGGACAACTAGAATAGGAGGAGGAGAATGGCTATAAAAGAATGAGGAGGATAACAGAAAAGGGGATCTAAAAAAGAAAAAAAGTGAGGAAGAACCAAAGAGAGAAAGTGAGAGTAGTCCTAACTTGTATCTCCCCTCTAAAGCTTCTATACGCACCTCGAGAAACCTTCATCAATTCAAGAGTCCATTACTATTGTCTTCATTTCCAATCATCTGTCTACTCTTCCCATTGTAGAATTTAGCCCCTCCTAATAAGAAATTAATTGCGTTGATAAAAAATCCTAAGCCAGTTCAGTTTGCTATGTGTTTTTGACCCCACCAGAGCCATTTGAATTAATTGCTGTTTAAGCATATTATTAACATAAAATTGACTCTTTTATTAATTGTGTAAAAAAGAGTTGGATTTTTTAACCTGTTTTGACACAAACCTATTTATACTAAATATTTTTGTTGCAAAAATATATATGTTTTGGATAGGTGCCAAGAAAAGATTAATGCAATTACATGGTATAAAAGAGTTGTACCAGCAATTTCATTGGCATGCCATTCTCTGATTAAACTTTTTTATTTAGGGAAATTCTCTGATTGTACTTGAAAACCGCAAGACTATTAATAAAAATATTTCCTTAAATCATATAATAATATTCATGTTTACCATCGAGATTTTTTGTTTTGTTTTTTTGTGTGAGAAGAAATCTATCATCGAGTATAAATGAATATCAAGAGTCAGTTGATTGGTCCACGAACAGTGTTTTTTTTTTTTTTTTTTTTTTTGAGAAAGACACCAACGGTGTTAATTGAATTCAACAACGCCATAAAAAAATTAAATAACATGCATCCACCAAAACAAAATGTCACCCACCGTAATAGAGAAATGACAATACCTAAATAGCCACAAGTCGACATTTAATTGATAGTAGCATGGTGCTTGATATTTGTTGGAGAGATATGGTGCTTGATATTTGTTGGAGAGATGGAATTTTTTATTTTTATTTTTAGAAATGTTATGCTCACAATATTTTTATAATAAATCTTAGGTGATAAGTTGTTATTAGTTCTAAATTTAAATTTATCACTGAATTTGTTCTTTTGTCTACTTGCAATAACTAATAACCGCCTTTATTGTAAAAATGTTATGGAGACTAAACCCGGTGAATCTCATTGTTGACTTGGCACAAACCTCTATGATTTGAAAGTAATCCAATGGTCCACAACTAGTTAGACATAATAATAGAGGATAAAAGGTTTTTCATTTCCAAGTAAGATTGTTATAGGGTGAAATTTAATTTCAATTTTGTAATTTTGTTTGTTTGTTTTATTTTTTTAAATGGTTAAAATATATCTACTAGCATGTTGCACCCCTGTGCGGGTTGAACCAGGGCCCTCCTACTCCCACATGCATTTGATCTTAAAATTTGGACCGAATGAAATTATCATTTTGTCCAGAAATCATTTAAAGATTTCATTTTTGTTCAAAATTTAAGAGGACAAAATCTATTACTTAAAATTTTTTATGAAACTAAATTTTGATAAGATGGTCAAAGTTTTATAATTTAATTGACATATCTTAAAATTTTCAACTTAGCGGCTAAGATTTATAATCCCCACTACGGTCCACCATAGCTATTAAATTATAACCAACAAAATTGTAACAAAATAAAAATGTAATTATAAAAATTTCGTGTACAAAATGTAAAATCAATTAATCTAGACCGAATGGAAAGATTTAATTTAAAGAAAATGATATATTTACATGTACTTTCATAATTTTAAATATGTTTATATTTTTAAAAAAATAAAATAAAACGTGCATCAAAATATTAATTTTGAATATTTTATAAAATGGTGAATATAACATGAATATAAAAGAGAATATTTCCTTAATTTATGACCCAAAAAAATTAGGAAGTGAACCTTCTCAAAAAAAAAAAAAAAAAAAAACTTTAGGAAGTGAAATGTACTAGAGCGTGGCAAGATTTTTATTTTATTTATTTTATGGGAAAATAGTTGGCAAGATTAAACCAAGTAAATACTAAATGGTAATTTCGATATTATTATTCTGAATTTACTGTACCCTCTAAAAATATTATACTATATTATATATATTCCCAAAGGTCAAAGAGCAAGCTTTATTTATGTTTTTACAGTGTCAGAGAGAAAGAGAGTGTGTGCGTTTGAAAAAGGTGAAATCTTTGGGCAAAGGCCGGTGATGAAAGGTCCAAACCTAACTTTATCAAGCTCGAGTGTGACAAGACTTTAATCTGAGAGTTGGGTTTGTGTTGAATTTGGGTGTGGTTGTGGTTGTGGGTTTTTTGTGGAGGTTCGAGTTTCGGTTCGTGTTTGTGAGTGTGAGACTTTTTGAGGGGTTGGTTTAGGGAAGCCAATGCAATTTGAGGAGTCTTTGGAATTGGAAGAGTATTGGGTATTTGTTCAAGTCTTAGAAATAGAGTGAGTGAAGAAGCTCCATGTCGTGGGCTGGCCCTGATGATGTCTTGCTCTCCACCTCTCTTGCTAGCTATCTTGACAGTAATCTATCTTTTTCCTTCTTTTTCTCTCTCTGGGTTTGTGTGAATATGTGTTTGAAGATTGAATTTGAAGCCAAATGCAAATGGGTTGCTTGATGATTTGCTACTAACATTTGTGTTGTATGTATTTGTGGAAATTTGATATCTTTATAAAGTTTTTTGCTTCAATTGTTATTTATATGGGTGCAGTTTGCTTTATAGAATTCAATGAAATATGTTTATGAATTTAGTTACTGTTAGATTTAGAGATTCTTTTTTATTTATTTTTATAACTAAATTTTGGATATGAGGGGGCTGTGATATGTTTTGTGGTTGATTAAGATATCATTTAACTTTGAATTCCTTTTTCTTTTTCTTTTTCCATTAATGAAAGCCTCGTTTTTGGAGTGTCTGTATAGCAGTTATAGCAATTTTGAGTTTTCGAAGTAGTACTAAAACCATGAACAATTGTGGTATAGGTCTGACATCTCTATCAGTGTTTTAATTTGGGAAAAAGAGTCCCCCCTCCCCTTCTCCCCTTTGTGTGTGTGTAGGCAAGCGTCGAATTTAGTCATTTTTGTTTTAATGAATGGATCCATTATAGATATTGGAGTGTCCCTATACATGTGGCAGACCCATTTAGTCTGTTGAGGACTTATAACGGACCCAAAAGTTTTGGGACTAAGGCATTGTTATATAACTCCTGAATTCAAAGATTTAGACATAACTTCCTTCTATAATTCAACTAATAACATTAAAACTATCGCCTTCAACATAATGAAACAATAATTCAAGGATGGTTGCTTCATTTGTTGTTGACTTCCTTTTATAATTCAACTAATGACATTAAAATTTTGACCTTCAACATAATGAAAAAATAATTCAAGGATGATTGCTTAAGCCCATTGAACGTAAGTCGTAACCTCATTTGGTGGTATGCTATTTCTATAATTGAAAAACCTGCAGAGTATGAATATGAAGCAACTTTAACTACTTCTCATAATTCTACTCAGTAGTAATTGACCTGGACCTGGACCTAGATGCCTTAAGAGCATCTACATGTAGTCAAGCTTAACAAATTTTAACTCTTGGAATCTATTTCCCTCAAACAGACATTGAGGGCTCCACTACACAGCAACTTGTGATTGGTGCTATGGTAGGCTCTTCTTTAACGTTTGCCAATGTCTAAACCTTTTTTATGATAAAATTCTATTGCCCAATGTTGAAACTCTTGCACATTCACTGCTTTTGTTTCAATGCAACCCATACAAGCACTGTTGTTTCTATGTGAGCTGCCCCTTCTCCCCCCCCCCCCCCCCCCCCTTTCTTTTTCATTGGTATGAAATCAAACAATTGTACAAATAAGGCATTTTGTAACTGCATCATCTAGAATTCATCATAGATTCAATCTAATTGATATCAGACAATCTCTTTGTTATAAATTATTTTTCTTCTTAAACTTCAAATATCTTGCAGAAAAACTTCTTGTCTTGTTGAGAGATGGTCGAAAGCTCATGGGGATACTACGTTCTTTTGATCAATTTGGTAAAATATCCAAATAGCATGCTAACTTCTAATGCTTTTTATGCTTCTGTTTCTTTTTGAGCCTTAATTTACTCTAGTACTCTTCCATATTCACAGCTAATGTTGTTCTTCAAGATGCATGTGATAGAGTTATTGTTGGCGAACTTTATTGTGACATCCCCTTGGGTCTATATGTAATCCGTGGGGAGAATGTTGTCTTAATTGGAGAGCTGGTATAATGTTTTCTTTATTACACTGTGAGACTTGTCTGTTGTTAACAACTACTGCAAAATTTAGCCACTGATTTTCTTAATTTATATCTCATTCTTTAGGACTTGGATAAGGAAGAGCTTCCCCCAAATATGACTCGTGTGTCAGAAGCAGAGATAAAAAGGGTAAGTTCCTGGTAGTATATTGTGTTTGGTTGCTTTTAAAACTGAACATAAATTCCAATATATACACATTAGCCCTGTGTACGTGTAATTAATTCATTGTTTTCTTGTAAAATTGCCTTCACCATAATCCAATAATAAGATAATGAGAATTTTGCATATTTTGTAAAGATATGCAGCAGCAGAACAGCAATACATATGGTCAGTCTTGGCAGTAATTCACTTGAGTCAAAAGTCTCCAATTACAAATGTTGAAACCGCTTTACATAATTTTTTGCCTATAAGCCCCCGCAATGCATATGTATATATATATATATATATATATATATATTTTTTTTTTTATAAAAGTGTTGATGTGGTAAAAGAGTGGAATCCTTTAACTGCACTACTAAGATTTATTGATTGAAAATTCATTGCTTTTGTGTTTTGCACTTTCAAATAACTTAAGTGCATGTTCTCTCTCCAGGCTCAGAAAGCAGAAAGGGATGCTACAGATCTGAAGGGCTCCATGAGAAAAAGAATGGAGTTCCTTGATTTTGATTGACTGATACTGCCATAGTATGAGGTCATGCCTTGTCCGCAAATATTAGTGCGGCTGTGACCTAAATATGAATGATGCAGGTTAAGCTTACTAGATTTACACCGTTTTTCTGGAGGGGGCTGCAAAAGAACAGTTGCAACTGTTATGAGGACCTAATTCACCAAGGCTAGGAGGGATGTCAAGTTTTGGATCTCTTAGAGGCAATGATGCTTCATCTCCCCCCTATTTGGTTTCTTGTAGTCCTTACATTTGGTTTTTCTTATCTATCGAACACAATTTGTCTGAAATTATTAAGAGTTGCTCATTTGGCACCGCATTTTTTATGGTGTCATCATTTCACTTCATGTGTAAGATGGTTATTCTTGTTATTCACATTATAATTTCATGCAGCTGGTTCTTTATGTAACTATTGCTGCTGTGCGCTATTTTGGCATGCTCGGTATTCTTGTTATTTCCAATGTTTAAGGTGTAGGATTTTCCAGTCCAAGAGACACTGCTGTTCATTTGTTCAATGTTCAATGTCGTGGAAACAATTAAGTCATAACTTATAAGCTTTATTGCTGTCCCCCATGGTTAATTATAGAACGTACAGTTGAGTTCTATACTGATATTTTCTCAGTCAATGATCAATGGTTCAGTTGAGTCCTATACTGATATTTTCTCAGTTAATGATCAATGCTAAGATGTGAAAAATTATTAGGAAAACTCAGAATAAAATGAGTGCCATTTTATATATATATTAGATGGCTTGCACCTATTGGCGAGGAGTATCACACCAGCTATACTTTGACAGTACCTAATAATTACTCATAATGGTTAATTGTTTTGATAGCATTTAGAGTTGCAGATATCTTGATGGTGAAATAAGATGCTTATGGGTTTTATTTAATCAGATTTGAGTGAGAAACAATCTAGCTAGTGCTTCTTTGGGAGCTTGTTGCAGATAGGACACCACTGCTTTGTTAGACATGGAATTTAGCGTTGGCTACCGGGTTTGTGTAGGGTGTGAATTTTGTGGATCCATTGTGGATGGCTTTTTGATCCTTTTTTCTACTGGAAAATGCATTGTATGCAATTAAGTTTTAAGTTTTTTAACACGAGATTTAACCAGAAAAATAATTCAGAAAACTTAGCGTGTGTTTGACTCCAAATTTAAAAATTAAAAAAAAAAACCAATTTATTTTACTATTCAGCTTATTTTTGCTACTATTTATGGACTCTATTGACTTTTTGGTGCACTTTTTGGTACTATTTATGAGTTTCACTGTACTATTTCAGCTAACTTTTACCTTTATCTACAATACTTTCAGCAAAAAAAATTTTAATTTCAGCAAAATAATTGAATCCTGATTTCAGTTTCAGCAAAATAAGTAGATCCTGAACAAACCCTTAGTATTGTTAACTTTTATTATGATTTGATATAACATAGACCAAATCTCGAAAGTTGCACAGAAGAGGTTCATGAGAAATCAGCTCTGATCATTATTTAAACATGGCATTGCATGTGAAGTGCAAGCCTAATGTTTCCATGTCACACTGAAAATTGGACTCACCTCCCCTTCATTCAGGGAATGTAAGCAAAGAGATGAGGACCTCACTGAGCGATTTGCCAGTTCAAAGTCCTGAAACTGAAAAACAGGTGCACAAGTGCAGCCCATGAGAAAGAAGTGATTCTCAACATCCCTTGGAGGTGCTTTAAGCATCGTACCATCTGGGGAAATGCTGATGTCCTTTGTTGTATAGGACCCGAACCAAACCACACATTTGGGGGCACTGTGTACTGCAGTTGCTGATTGTCAAGCAGAATGGGTTCAAGGCAAGTTAGTTTGACCTGCCCATCTTTGTCATTCAATTCCACTATCTGAAAGAAAATATCAATGGTGGTGGAAAAAAATGTTATAAAAGAAAAGAGTAATTACAGTGGGAACGAGGGCTGCAATACTGTAAATTGTATAGATTTTCTATTAGTTTTAGGCGTTTAAGCATAGTTCATTCTAACTTGCTACTTTATGCAAAACAAGTTGTAAATGAAACAAGCTGAATCAAACCAAGTTTTAAAAGTTTGGAATTGTTCATTAATTTTATTTCAACACAAGTTGAGTTAAAGTTTAGCAGCAAACTAGATTATATATTCAAGTTTGGTTCATTTTTTTGTTTAACAAGCTTGAACTTGCTTACAAACTACTTGATTAACTTATTATTTTTTCATATATAATACTAAATTTTGTTATCCCTTCACAAATTTATGCTAACAAGTAATAACTAAATTATTTTTGAAATTATATTATTTGAGTTAATAAGATAAAATGTTTTTCATTAATGAACTTATAAAAATTAGATCCAACCTATTGGGCTATGTGGAGTTTGGTTTTGTGTTCAATCTAGTTTGTGACCCAACCTGACCCGACCCAGAGGCGTTACAGATTTAAATGAAATTTTGGTGAGGCCTAGTTCATAGAGCAAAGGCTTGGACCAATATTTTAGCTATACTTCAAGAATGCCTAATAATTACTCATAACATGTTTATGATGGTATAATTGTTTTGACAACATTCTTGAGTTACCGATGCCTTTGGTTAAATAAGATGCTTATGATTATGGGTTTTATTTAAACAGATTTGAGTGAGAAACGGTCTAGGTGGTTCTTCTTTGGGAGCTTGCTGCAGATAGCTCACCTGCTTCGTTAGACGTGGAATTTAGTGTTGGCTACCGGGTTTCTGCAGGGTATAAATTTCTTGATCCTTAGAGCCCAGCTTCTTGGCCCTTTTTCTTGACTGAAAATAGCATTGAATATCTGTATGCAATGAAGTTTTAAGTTCTTACCCCATGAGATTTAACCAGATAAAGAAAATTCAAGAAACTAAGCATGTTAACTTTTATTATGATTTAATACAACACACACAAAAGTTGAACAAAGAGGTTCATAAAACATCTGCTCAGATTATCATTCAAAGCATTGCATGTGAAGTGCAAGCCTAATGTTTCCATGTTACAGTGAAAATCGGACTTGACCTATCTTCATTCAGGGAATGTGAGCAAAGAGATGAGGGCCTCACTATTCGGAAAGCGTGAAACAAGTTCTGAGCGTTTTGCCAGTTCAAAGTCCTGAAATTGGAAGGCAGGTGCACAAGTGCAGCCCACAAGAGAGAAGTGAGTCTCACCATCCCTTGGAGGTGCTTTGAGCACTGTCCCATCTGGGGAAATGCTGATGTCCTTTGTTGGAAAAGAACCAAACCACACATTTGAAGGCACTGTGTACTGCGGTTGCTGATTGTCAAGAAGATTGGGTCCAAGGCAGGTTAGTTTCACTTGCCCATCTTTGTCATTCAATTCCACTACCTGAAAGAAAATATCAATATGGTGGTGGAAAAAAATGTTGAAAAAGAGTAATTACATTGGGAAGGAGGGTTGCATGACTGAAAGTTGTACAGATTTTCTATTAGTACTAGGTATTTAAGCAAAACATGTGATCAATCTTGAAATGCAATCCTTCAACTAAGAGATGAACTAAACACAACTTTATGAGTACCTTTCATGTTTCAGTCGTTTTCAATGACAATTTTATGAAGACAATGCTAAAACACAACATCTACATATACAAGAACAAAAGAAAGAACAAGGGATCTCATGACATGAGTGCTTTGAGTGTCTCATATGCATTCTCTGCAACCAAAGCAGTTATACAATTTTGCGCTACAATACCACAGAACACATGTAATGCGACATTTGCTTCACACAGGTAAATATGCACATAGATATATAGTGCAGTTTGTGACCCGTTTAATAATATTGTGTAATCTTTCACATGATCAATCAAAACCATTTAAAGCTAGGGAATAATGCAAGCTTTCATATATAAAAACCTAGGGGTGGAGCCAATAATGGAGCATAATATGATTCAACAGAGGATATCAATTAGTCATCCTTGACCGAATCAAAATTTCTAAGATGCCTCTCCAGTCTCCACATCATCCATACATGATTGAAGGTTATGATTCAGCTTATGTTCAAGTTCAATGAACAGTCCAACTGGCCTTGTATCTCCTAAATCCTGTATCCTCCTTCTCATTGTACTAATTTATATTTATTTATACGACTTGGCTCAGATCTAGTGCATTGGACCCGTTGCAATGGTGACACCTGATCAAAAGTAGACATGTTATCGTCGCAACAAGTACAGTGCATTGAACACTAGACCCAATCTTTACCTTTTTTTATTTTTTTTCGGTACCAATCAAAACTGGTAGTAAATTTAGCTTCTTTTTAAAAAAAAAAAAATTTATGCATTGGTGTTAATAAATGTGTAACACAAGGGTGGGTGAGTGCATACCGTAATAGGTTCCCCCACATAAAAATGCCATGTTTCTGCACATGGTATACGGTGGAGACTAGACACATTCCCAGAAGGTAGCAGAAAGTAAATGCACGAACTCACTGCGCGCTCCACCTTGTCTGAAATCATTATAAGAACACAAAATTTATATAGAAAACAACATAGGATTCATCATCATCATCATCATCATCATCATCATTACATATAAATATATGTTCTTCTATCGTAACTTACACTGAGGGGGAAGCTGAGACTTGGAGAGAACGATTGAGTTATCTCTGAAAGTTTCAGAGTAAAACCCACCTTCTGGGTGGGCAGCCAGATTCAACTTGGCTACAATCTCTGACGCTGAACCCATGTTTGCTTTCCTTTGTTTCGCCTTAATCGCACTCTTTTGATCAGATCAGATCACAATTCAGATCAACCCAACCTTATATAATATAAAGCCCCAACTGACTAGCATCTACTCTTTATCTGGAATATACTGTACACCGGTTGTTGCGAAAGTCATCGCTTGGCTGCTACCAAACGTTTTTGTATTTTTTATATTATAATTTCATAGTTTGGAGTCTTGAAATTTGAACCATGAATGCCTTTGTCGAAACTGGAGGAACAATTGTATTACAATATACAACTTATAAGCTTTAATTATCATTTTAGAAAAGTTTCGATATCAACTTTTAAGAAATATAAAAATTTATTTTAAAAAATTAATTAGTTTTTTTTTTTTTGCATAAAAAGTTGATTAAAATAGCTCATAATCAAGTTTATTAGGCATTTATTAACTTTTCTCTTAAACTATTACTTTGATCTCAACTCTAAAAATACATTACACTTACCATTGCTTTTGGTTTTGATGTTAAGTTGAACATAATTTAGCATTGAAAATACCAATTAATCCTTTTGTCATCTACTTTGGAAAGGGGTAAATTAATCCTTCGGTGTTAAATTCTGTCATATTTAACACTAAAAGAAAGGATATTGAAACAAAGTTAAAATTTTGGAAAGACAATCATGCATTTTAATAATTCAAGGGGTTTGCGTGTAATTGGGGTCAAAGATTAGGGTGGAAAAATATAATTTGCCTTTTATTTATTTTTTTTAGTTTTTTAATTACAAATTAATTCAATCTAGAATGGTCATTTTGCATTTCACCTTTTTTTTTTTATTAGCTAGTTAGGCACGCATTCATTAAGTTTTTAACCCACAACCTCACCTTCTAATCAATTATTACGAGAGAAGTACTAGTTGAGTTATAACTCTTTAGCACAATTTTAAATCACAAATTTTCAATTGTCATATTTGTTCGCTTCAACAGTTTTATTTAAAACCAAACTTTGAGGTCAAAATATAGCAATTGTTTGTTGAAATATGTCATAGACCAAAGTTGTAGCTGAAGCCAAGACATCATTAGTATGATGGCACCTCCAGTTCAATACCAAGGGCCGGGGTAGAGTAGATTTAGGATTTCTAATCAGGATTAAAAATAATAATAATAATAAAATAAAATAAAAGTTGTGGCTGAAAGTGTGTTCACAAAAATACAAAATCTATTAATTTAGATGGACTCTTAATAATTTGTTATCCAAATTTTAAGGAGTGAAATGTGGTAATTGAAATTTTGTGAATAAAATTATATGATGGATTTTATAAAATAAAAAAATATATATATAAAATTTTATGTTTGGTAAACCGATTATCTGAGATATCCTCTTACAATAAAGGGAATTTTGGTGCGTTTTTTAATTTGACAATTTAAAGCCAAAGAAACACTATTATTTATAGTTTCACGACTTCCCGTTTTCTTTTTGTTCTTTTTTTTCATCTTTGCCCTCTCTTCCAAGTATTGCATTCAAAGTCTAACTCGCATGATGATCCATACCGACTATATGTCTTATAGACAGTTTTAGTCTTGATTCTCCTAATGAGGGGCTTAAGTCCTTTGAGTGTGCAAGCAAAAGGGGATCAATGTCAATGTATATCTATATATATGTCACTGCTCAGCATCTTTATTGACTGGAGGGTGAAAAATTGACTATACGTTTTTATTTTATTTTATGAAATAGGACTATACATTATTGAGAGATAAAGAGATAGAAAATGTTAGAAATATATTAGACAAATTAGCCCAATGTAATAGGTCTAAGCCCACTCTTATTTGTACTAATAGTCTAAGGTTTAGTCGCCTACATATAATCATGTTATAATTTATTGTAATACAGGTATTGTATTACACTCTTACATAATAAAGATGTAGACTTTAAGGGAACCACATAACCCTCGTGTTCTCAGTGTTCCTATTCTATACTTTCCCTTCCGCATTCGCTCTAACATATATAACATGGTATAACACATCACATTGCTAATATATTTAGCAGAAGACGGGGTATTTCGTTATTCAGAAACATTTCATATGGACAATAGAAGAACCTGACTCCATGTAGTCTTCCTTAGTTATCCACATCTGCAACACAAGCTCAATACCAACCATCAGTAATAAACAATGCAGACTTCTCCTAATAAATATAAAAATATATCAAGATGTCCTAATGTGCTTATTGTTGATTACAGAGGAAGCATGATGCTAGCTAACTATATCTTGAGAATATGTCTATATGCAATACTTAGATTGATCAAAATTATAGGAAAAATTAGAATGTGAATAACAAAGAAAGGCACCTGCTGAAAAGTGCTTAATGAAGCCAGAATGGAGCCACCAATCCAAACACTGTACTTTCTTTCTGGGGGTGCAACCACTCTCACTCTTACCCCAGGAGGTGCCAGTGAGCTCAGCTCCTTAGCCAACCTATCAGCAAGGCCTGGTATCATAGTGGTGCCCCCACTAAGCACCAAATTACCAAACATCTCTCTCCTGATGTCCATATCACACCTTCTGATTGACCTCAGCACAATCTCATGGACACCACCGGACTCCATTCCCATTCTTCTTGGATCAAACAGGACTTCTGAGCACTTGAACCGCCCTGCTCCAATTGTTATAACTTGCCCATCAGGCAATTCATATAGCTTCTCCAACTCGGAGCTCTCCTTAGGCACGCCAAGTTCTTTCTCAAAATCCATTGCAACATAAGAAAGTTTCTCCTTTATATCCCTGACAATCTCTCTTTCTGCTGACGTTGTGAATATGTAGCCTTCTTCTGCTAGGATCTTGGTGAGGTAGTCTGTGAGGTCTTTGCCAGCTAAATCAAGCCGCTGGATGGCATGTGGAAGTGCATAACCCTCATATATTGGGACTGCATGTGTCACTCCTTCTCCAGAATCCATTACCATTCCTGTAAAAGGTCCTTAAAATGTGTAATTGGAACATAAACTCCGACAAGGTGCTACCAGGTGCTTGTGTGCAGTTGTAATAATATAGCAACCGAATCTTGAACGATATAGAAACCTAAAGTCATTCCTAATGGCCAAACTAATCACTTCTCCCTTTCTTGAAAGATTACTATAAACATGAGTTTGATATCAGTTGTCAATTGTCAAAGATGGGTTATGGTATGAAAATCATAATAACCCTCCTTGAGGTATAAATTTTACGTACCTGTGGTTCGTCCACTGGCATACAAGGACAGCACAGCTTGAATGGCTATGAAAGTGGCTGGGATTGTAAAGGCCTCAAACATGATTTCTACCATTTTCTCTCTGTTGGTTTTGGGATTCAAAGGGGCTTCCGTTAAGAGGACGGGGTGTTCTTCTATGTTGACTCTGAGCTCCTTGTCAAATGTATGCTCCCAAAGTCTCTCCATAGCTTCCCAATCTCTCACTATTCCATGCTCAATGGGATAGCTTAAACTGAGGATCCCACGCCTTGCTTGCGCTTCATCTCCAAAGTAGATAGCCTTCTGTCCAATGCCAATCATTGCATGCCTGTTTCTTGGCCGACCTATTATGCTAGGAAAAAGTACACATGGAGCATCATCACCAGCAAACCCAGCCTGCATTAAGGGAAGTCATACTGTTAGTACAAAATTAATGAAGATTTGCAGGGGGGAAAAATTGCTGGATTGACTAACCTTGACAGAGCCTGTTCCATTGTCACAAACAATTGGACGATTTTCATCAAAATTCATGCCTCTTGTGCTTAATTAGAAGCTTTCCAAGAAGTGGATTGAAAGGGAAGAGTTGTGGGAGGCTGGCATATACAGGCTATGTAAATAAAGATAGGGAAGCTGAAAAAGGAGGAGAATAATGTTGAACTTTCGCTTTGACATGAATTTTAGCATTACTCTCTTTCGGTTGCTTTTGTGCATGTCAAAGCATATTGAATATGCCTTATTTATACAAATCCTTTTCCGTTCTGATAAGGCATCGAGTAGGCTGTCCTTTCTTCATTTGCAGGCTTCTAAAAGATATGGTCTAATATTCGAAAAACTTTTTAAATTGTCTACAACTTTTAGCTGAATTAAAAATGTATACACTTTTTTCATAGAGATTTTTGTTTTTTTTTTTTTTTTTTCAGAGTATAACTCTTTGAAATCAATGCAAGCGTAAACTACTAAAAACGGTTTGCTATTTTGTTGAAATCATATTATTAATCAACATAATCACATGCCAAAATAATTCACTTAATAAGCAAAAGCAAATGCTAAAACAGAAGGTTTTTTTTTAAATGCATATTCGTATTGGAATTGAAGGCTTTTTTTTTTTTTTAATGCAAGGTCAATGCCACATGTCGTACACATGATCAAACCCGAATCAACCAAAATTTACCTTATAGTACATCTTACATCATTCATCATTGTAACATATGCTTTTTGAAATACAATATATAGACATATCTTATGTAAATGCAAGCGTGTCATAATTTATAAAATAAAAAAATAAAAAAAAAATCTTCCACGAATAAATGGTAATTATGCGACTCTGAGCAATATTGAAATAGTTATCCATGAACTCTCACTTTTATTTCTACCTACTCTAATGCCAGATAGGATAACATACTACCGTTATTTACAGAACTGTGGAAAAATCCACCACAGGAAATCAAATTTTAACGGTAATAGATTTAAATGTTCTTCAAATTCCAGCCTCGAAAGGCTTTGTGCCAATCAACAAAGAATTTAGACAAAAAAACCATTGAAGATAATTCGTAGGACCATCCAAAGTACCACCAACACAGCATATCTTCGAACTTACAATCCTTCATCAGTGGCAATTAGGTGAAAAAAGTACACTTCAATCTTGAGACCTTCCCCAAGTGACTTAGTGCCTGATGCGTTTCATAGATTTCTTCTAAACCATCTAGCATTCATCCTCGAAAAGCTCTCTTAACAAATCCTTGCAAAGAGCTCCCCATTCCAGCACCAACAGCTTCTGCCAAATACTGAGCCTGCAAAAAACTCACCGCAATGAAGAGTTTATGCCAACATTCCCAAATGGTCATAATTGAGAAAAATATAAGAACCCTAAACAAGAAAGGAAGCAAGAGAAAATACCTCTTGGATGGTCTTCTTCAGATCAAAAGCATCTTTCACACGACCATTCAAGAAAGACCATGTATCACGAAAATCTGTAAGAAAATGTCAAGCAACTGAGTAAAATGTTATTTATGGTATGCATTCACCACGGCACTAAAAAAAATCTGTTTTCACCGACACTGCACAATGCAAGAATTCAAAAAGGGTTCATACCATATGAAAATTCCCTCCCCCCCCCCCCCCAACCCCAAATATATATATATATATATATATATAAAATCCTCCGGATATTCATTTTAGGGAGAAGAGTTGGTGGGAGCGGGGGGGTGGGGGGGTGACCTTTGCTCACCTTGGTATTGGGAGCTTTTTGCATCATCATTGTTTTGGTTACCCACAATTTGATCAAGGCGGACAAGCATTGTAGCAATCATCTTTTTTTTTTAAAAAAATTTAAAAAGAGTCAAGTTTGAAGACCAAAGTAAAGAACATAAACCTGGGGAACTATCAGTCAGCATGTATATCTCGGTTGTTGAGTATATTCCCCCAAGGACAGTACGCTTTACATACCAATCAATATCAGAGGCCTCATCACCGACAGCATGCCAGATCTCATCTACAAGCATTGCCCTCTGCTTAAAACTTGTTGGAACATTCAATGGTTGTGCCTGCAGAAAAAATTGATAACAGATATTTTCTGTGGTTCAGATTTATGAATGCAAGTCATAGCTTTAACAAGACAATTGGCTGCAGAGGATGATACCTGGATGCTAAGAGCTTGAGGCCATTTTGAGATGTATGGAGCTTGCATTTCCAGGCGAAACCTAATAAGCTTGGAGATGTGATCACTAGGTATCATGCTTTTTAAGTCCTCTTCAGAGTCAATTCTATCAATGAGCCTTTGCAAGCAATCATCCATGAAAAACTGAAAAGTGAAAAAAATACCACCAGCTCAATACACGCATGGAAAGGAAAGTAAGTTTTGTTGGCTAAACAGAAGTGCATCATTAAGCATGTGTTACACGGCAAAAAAGAGTAATGGCACTAGACCCCAAAAACAGTTTTAACAAAATGGAACCACAGATCAATTAGTAATATCTGATTCCGACCTCAAAAGAGATTATCATTAGCAAGTCAATACTAAAGTGTTAATAGAAGTATACAACACAGTAGATGGTTAGACGAGAATCTGCAAAAGAAGCGCACAAAAGTTTTAAATCACTGAAACCCATCAAAAAGCCACCTGAATTGAAATCCCCCCCTTTTTAACTACTGCCAGAAACACTCTAGCTGTTCAAGACAAATCGTGTCAACAATGATGGCTAACTCACATCCACATGTATCGTAATATGACACCATGAAGAAAATAGAAAACAACTGACAGTCATGGATACAAATCGACCTAAAACAAATTCACTCACAAATCATAGTTTTATATTATTACCAACATTCTTTTTAATTAAAAAGTTTCATATGCACCCAATGGGTCTTAAAAAGCCACAACCTTGCTTAAATGACATTTGAGCTAAAAACTTACCAAAAACATTTGGGGGGAACAAAGCCCCATTATCAAAATGTGTTAGAATATTAAGTGATTATATTCGCTATTTTCTATCAACTTAAGCTTTTGGGGCGGTTGATAATTTATCAAAATGTGCTGAATTTGGAGAAAAATCAAAATTTTATACACTATCACAAAATTCAGGGACTTAAAAACAATAGTGAACGTGACCCAATTGCTAGCATCCCGAATATAATTGAGTTGGAAAAACAAAAGTTAAATTGATGCTAAACCGGTGAAGAAAAGTACCTCGACGAGTGCGGCTTCTTTCCTTGGGAAAGAACCAATGATAGAAGGAGAAACACCAACTTCCCTGGCACCAGCAATCATAGCCGCTTCAGTCCATCCCAACCGCACCTGCAATTACAAAACGGGCATATTCTTCAGTCTTAGCAAAAGTCATTTGCGTTCTCTTTGACAATTTATCAAACACATTGTGGGCATAAATAAAAAAGAGTGTAGTACGGACCACGAGGGGAAGCGAGGCTTGAAGCACTCGAGCTTGCTCGTCTTGGTACTCGACGTACCGCCGTTTCCTCTGAGTCTCTTGGGGTCGAGCTTCCTCGGCCGTTGAGGTTGACGCGGGATCAGAAGAATGATTACTCGCAGAGTGTTGATTTGGGTTAGGCGATAATTGAGGAATTTCAGAAGTGGAGGAGAAACGACAAGTGTTGTTATCAATATTTTGATGATGAGGAGGAAGAAGAAAAGGGAAACGGAGACGGGCTTTGATATTGATATTGATATTGATATTGCTACCCGAAGGTGCACGGAGGAGGAGCAGACGCTTCGTCGCCGTTCGGTACATTTCCTTCCGGTCACTACTACAGTCTACGGAGAACAAAGGGGAAGAGAAGAAGAGAAGGGTTTAGGATTGTTTGTTAATATTTAGTTTGGTCTGACAAATATATAATAATAAAAAAAATTGTTTGACAGGAGATTTTGAAGTTCCACGTTGTAGTGTGAGGTGGTGCCAAGTGTTATAGGGCTCTGCCAAGAGAATAGAGAAGAGGGAAATACATTTTCTTGCTTTCCAAAAATATTGCGTAAACATAGTTTTTTTTGTTCTCTAGTATTTGATAGCATAAAAAAAATTAGTCGATGGCAAATTATATTTGGTCAATATAAAAAGTATGATTTATTTTTAGAGATTTTTATCTACTAATTTTTTTTGAAAAATAACTCTATTTCAAAGCAAGCTAAAATGGGAAGTTTGAAAATTGTTTTTCAACTCATTTAAGGTTGTTACCAAACAAAATTGTGGTTGATGCTCTAGCAAAAAAGGCTAAATGTTGTACGGGGCTGCAGGTGTGGTTGGAAGACCTCCGTAAGGATATTGCCCATTTAGTCTTATTTGATGTTCATTGAGTTTAATGAATAAAGTCCTAGGCTATTCCTAATTTGGTTTCTCAACAAAAAAATTAAATAAATAAATAAAGGTTGCTACCAAATATAGGAAAATAATATAGTTTGATAGAAAATACTTTTTAAAAAATGACTCATTTTCTAAAAAATATTATCACCAAAACAAACAAAAAAGTTAGTCCTCTCATAATTGTTGGATGCCTATTTTAGACTCTTCAATAGATGAGATAACACGTATTTCACCAATTTTTAAATTCCTTTATTATGCTATTTTTTTACCGTTAGCTAATTTTCTAAATATATTAGTTACGTGGCTAATTTTAAAACATTTTTATTATGTGAAAATTTTAAGTTTTCGAAACTCGAGTTTCACTAAAAAATTAAAAATATATATTATCAAATGATTTTCTTTATAAAACTTGAATTTCAAAAATGGTCACATGACAAAAATGTTTCATAATTGATCACATAATTAATATGTTTGGAAAATTAGCCTATCAAGCAATTTATCATTTTTCAAACAGTTATTGGTTTATATTATACTATTAGACATTTTTTTATTATTTTAATTTTAATTTAAGTTATAGTCAAGCCAATGTTGGGCAATCCTCCAACATATGCCCATAATTTTAAAAACCGAACTGAACCGGCCGGTTCGACCGGTTCAACCGGTCAAAAACCGAAGAACCGGTCAAAATCGAGTAAAAACCCAATAAAAACTGAGGTTAAATCAAAAATTTGAAAAAAAAAGGTTCGATAACTGATTCGGTTTTTAAAACCATAGATATGCCTAGTAAGACCACCCAAGTCAATCAAGACCCTTATGGTCAGTGACTCAGTAAGGCTCTCTTTGTTTTACCGAATCACCTAGTTAATGGCAATAGCCACAGAGCCTACAGTAGACTTCCTAAGAGGTGATGCTTATAATCATCACGCAAGATTAACATGATCACAAGTGGCTCCAAATTAGTGGCCATTTAGACTTAATGGTCCATCCTACCACTATTATGGGCCTTTTGTTTTATGTTAGGAAATGAAAGGTTTTTCTTATTTTATGTTTGACTCCAAATATATTGTGCGGCCCAGGTGTCAGCCATAGGTATTCATGGCCCTTTTGCTCTTCTTTCTTTTATCTTTAGGTTTCGGCCCCATTTTATTTAGCTTCCCTACCTCTTTTGCAAGAGCATCATTATGGGCCATGGGTCCTTCAAGTTCATGCGAGGCCCATGTTTTAGTTCTCTATGCTTGAGCTATTCCTTCAATTTTTGGGTGTCAACAAATGGACATCTACAAATTTTACCAGTTATAAACCAAAGGCTTTAACGACTTTTTGACTATGTACACTTTCAAAGCTAACAAAATGCTAGCACGTATCTGACTACAATATTCTCCATATACATTGTACTTTGCATGGCTGGAAAGAATACAAAGAATAGAACAATAATTGTCGCTAATAGATATTTATGCCGGGGTAATATGTCACATGCATGAGATAATTATTTAATTTTAAGGAGATCTAGTGAGGAGTATTATAAAATGAGGGGGATAGGGGATTCAATCGACAAGGCAAAGAATTTGGCTCTCCTGGCAAAAGCTTAATTGAGGCTTGTGCTAGGCTATAGTGAGTTGTTATAACGTTAAGTTTTGGTTTGACAGATGGCTTAGTTGTTGAAAATGAGAGGATAGAAAACGAGAAGGAAATAAAAAAGTAGAGTTTGTGTCTAGTTAAAGGGTGGAAAAGTAGAGGGATAAAAAATAGAATTTGTATAAATTCTATTTTCTATCAAAGAATCTAGGAAAAAAAAAAGTTTTAACGTAGCAAAGAAAAAAGAAAAGACAAGAAAAAGTAAAAAAAAAAAAAAAAAGGTGTTTTAACAGTGAATTTACTTTGGAGAGGGGAAGGGGTAGATAAATCATTTTCACCAAACCACTTCTCCTTCCCATTTTCTCTCCAATTTGGGGGGCTAAAAAATGGTGGGTTCCATGAGAAAACAGTTGAGCCCCACCATTTTCTCTCCCCAAAATCACTCCAACCAAAGACTCTTTCTACTCAAAATCTTTCGAGTAATGCTACGATCACAAACTATTTTACAAACAGTTGTTATAACCGGTTTTTAACTAGTTTTCATCTAAGTCTATCACTAATATTACATTTTCATTTATCAATAACTACTCACCACATCAGCAGTTTATAAAAAAACTCGTATCTCTAGCATTTCTCAAATCTCACATATTTTCTCTCATCTATTTTCCATCCTCCCTATTTTCACTCAAACCAAATGTAGCCTTAAATAAAGGAGAGGCA
This sequence comes from Lithocarpus polystachyus, assembly GCA_033629205.1. Classification (NCBI taxonomy): domain Eukaryota; kingdom Viridiplantae; phylum Streptophyta; class Magnoliopsida; order Fagales; family Fagaceae; genus Lithocarpus; species Lithocarpus polystachyus. The sequence continues at coordinate 2,435,690 of CM066172.1, forward strand.
AGATTATGGATAAATCTTGTTACACACTCTTTATTGTATGCTTAAGTACACTTCCACTTTGAAATTATGTTTTGAAAATACAATTTCAGTTATAACTGTGAAATGGTGTCACAATTTTAACTAAAATCTTATTTTTAAAATACAATTTCAACTTACTTGACATTGTGTGTCCAATGCACACTCGCTCAGTAGCATGGTTAAAAGTGAACATTTTTTCCAATGTTGAAAGGTTCCACAAATTTGATATGCCCTGGAGAGTTGTATTTCCTATTGTTATTTGGACTCTTGGTTGCATAGTAATCGTGTCATCTTTCAGCACATAAAACTAAACTTAAGAGCTTCATGAAAGCTGTTTCTAGAAGTCAGTGGAGTATTTCATTTTAGCTCGTGGATACAAACAAACCTGACCTTTTGAGATTATCAGAGTCAAATGGGTTAAACTTCTTCAAGGAAACTAGATTAAAAGGGTTTTCACGAGTACTTTGATACGCAAGTTGATGTTGTTTCTGATTATGGTATTCTAATGAAGTCTTTATTGGGGAAAAAAACACTATACTTGTATTTTCTTCAGACTTCTTGCATTGGTATCTCACAGATGGAATCAAATTTTATAAGAAGACCCTCTATGCAAGTTTGTTTGATTTGTCAAGTGACCTATTCCCTATGAAGGGACCCTGTCATGTTCTTAGACTAGTAAAGATGCAAAACCAATCAATTGTATCCATTCAGCTGGTTGCAAGAAAAAAGTTGCGCCTACAATTTCCATGTAAGTTGTGTATATATAAGCCCCTTTGTCCAACATGTCTATAGTTAAACATAAATGTCCAACAGCAAAATGTAAAATAATCGCATAATTTACATGTAGTCCATTTTTTTTTGGGGTTCAATTATATAACAGAAACCACCATCGCCATATACAAGATTTGTGTGTACTTTGTCTATGTCAGAAGCATGCGTTGTCTGCTGAAGGATGAACATTGATTGTAATAAATTACTTGCCATTTTAAGACATATCAATTCAGTACATGTGAACTTAATAGTTATATCTACATGTCTCTTGCAATTCAGTACATGTGAACTTGAGCAAATGGTATCGATTTGCACACTAAGAAATGGACACGCAAATTTGGTTACCAAATTAGTACCAACCTATTGGAAAGACTAGCTGAAAGAATAAAAATTAAGCATACCACTACTTGAGAGTTGAGAGAAATTTTTACCCAAAATATAAAATATTTGCAAATTGTAGTGATCATTATTGGAAAGCGGCCACAAGGACTTTCGATTGATTGGATGAACTTCCCTATCCATCAAGTTCGTAAACCAAATACACGTCCTACTCCTATGAATCTGCAACATAAAATCCTTGAAGATAATCACATTCTCATGCGAAATATGTCTAAGAAGCTTCAATTCTCGGCATAGTCAGTGTTTGATGTACTTGGTGTTGGACTCGAACAACGTTTGCCACATTGAGTAATAATGCTTCCCCTCACTGTCTAATCCCATTCGGAGGCTCATGTCATGAACAAGGTTTCTTGGATTAAATTATCTATGTTTGATAATGTCACTTATAGTCGTTTTGAAAGAAAGAAATAGGATTGGAGAATCGGAATAAGTCTTCTCTTTTCTTTCCTTCAAAAGAAAAAATTTAAGATAACTCTTGATGTGTCAGGAACATCTTTGCATTCCCATAGATATTATCAACAGAAATGCAACGACTTTTCAGGATGGTATAGAGTAAGATTTGGAACTATTAACCCTTAGAGACGTGTATGTTTGTGTAGTCTAATATAAATAAAAAATTTCTTGAAAAGATTGAAACTTTAATGAGCAATTTTCATTAAGACACTTTACAGAAGTCCAACAGGAAAAAAGCAGTACCTATGTTTATCAACAAAGGAGATCAAAAACCTGCAAATAATGATGCAATTAACGCAGTTGTGGAAACCATTATGTCATCTTTCAAATTTAAGTCATGCTCCAACTTACCACTAACTAGCTTCACCTAAATCCATCAGAATTAAGTGAGCGTCTCTGAAGACTTTTCATTTAAAGGAATGGCAAGCACAACGCACCCTGCATTTTGAAAGGAATACACAAAGCCAACCCACATTGCACCCAAAAAAAAAATGTTAAGATTACTCTGTAGGAGTTGACATCGTGCTCTATTCAAAAGGTTAAAAAAAACATGACTACAGCTCCAGCTTAGCATTTTCAAATTTTTGGTATCTTTTTTTTTCCCCCTAATTGGCTAGTTTAAAATGTGAGAATGTGAAATGCTATGCACAACCGTTTCATTGGGTAGCAATGAAGTGCCAAAGACAAATCTATCACCATATAGATCCATTACCCGAACTTGTCTTCAAAGCTCTCTCTAGTCTTGAAGGGACAAGCAAGCTCGCAAAATATTGAGTTATAACGTTGAAGTTGAAGCACGGTTATAAGATGATGTTGGCAACCTCTTCTACCCCTTTACCTAACAAATTAAGCCAAAATGTATTGAAATAGTACATTGTCACAGCATGGCATGCCTTAAATTTGTACCTCTTCTATCCTCCTAATGGCTTCCCTCATGTCGAGCCGTTGCTCAGGATTACTTTCAGTGCAAGCAGCCCCAATTCGGAGGAGTTGCAAAATCTGATTGCGCGAATTAGTATAGTTCAATAGCTCCGGATCGATCAATTCATCCTCTCTCCTTTCATACATTGAGGTTAGAACCCATTGCACAACATCAATCCCACCCTTGCCATTGCTAAGATATTGAGAGGGGAATTTGCCGGTAAGGATTTCAAGAATGACAATTCCAAGGCAATAAACATCTGACTTGGGAGAGACTTCTTGGTATTGTATGAACTCAGGGGATTTATAGGCAAACATTGACTGCACGGCATTGGGTGTGTTGATTAGCGGGTGAAAGCCATAGTCACTTAGGAGTGGCTCATAATCATCACCTAGAAGAACATTGCTGGACTTTAGATTTCCATGAGGCAACTCATAAGAAGAAAACTCAGTATGGAGGAACCCCATTCCACGTGCCATTCCCTGAATAATCTTCAGTCGAATAGGCCAATTCAGCTCGGCATGAGAAATTCCACGATCACCTGCACAAGTCAATAACATGTTCTAAAATCCGAATCATAAAATGGATCTATTTCAAATAGAAATAATTTCCAGGAATAGAGCCTGCATGCATGCAGAGAAGGAGATCAAAGTCATAACACATACTTACCATGTAAGACATACAACAGGCTGCCTTTGGGAATGTATTCAGACACCAACAGCTTCTCCTCTCTTCGAAAATGGTAAGCCAAAGGCGTTAAGATATTCCGGTGCCTTAGTCTTCCAAACCGCCTCATCTCAGCGTCAAACCCTTCTCTCTGTAATCTATTCATCTCCCTCAACCTCTTCACCACCACGGACAACCCAGTGGCCATCACAGCCTTATAGGCAGACCCCAACCCGCCATTCCCTAACACCTCCGCCGCGGCCTTCATCAAATCCTGCAACCCAAATGCACCCCTGTCGTCATTCAGCATTACAAGATCAGACATCCCATTCTTTCCGTGGGTTGAACCCTTTCTCGAGCTGCCTTTCCGGCTCGTCTCTGAAGCCCTGCTGCGGTGAGAAGTAGAACTTGGCACGTGCACTTCAACCACAGAGACAGAGTCTGGCACTTTTTCTCTACCAAGCACACCAAAGTGGTCCTCCTCCTCACTGTGCGGCTTGCAAATGAAAAATGCATATGCGATAAAAATAAGCGCTGCAATGCCAACCACCACGACCACCACGAAGCTGTTGGACTTTTTTTCAGGTGGTACTTGATTAGGAACATTAGTATTGGTATTGGTATTATTATTGCCTATGCAGACCTTGTCCAGCGGCTTCCCACAAAGGCCTTCGTTTCCTTTAAACGTGTCCACACTAAAAATGGACAAGCTCTCAGGGATTTCACCTTCCAACTGGTTGTTGGACAAATCGAGTTGTTTCAAGGTAGGTATATTCATAGGAGGGATAGGTCCTGAAAAATGGTTGTGCTCGAGGTGGAGTTCTATGAGATGGGATAGTTGTGTCACAGATTCAGGTATGGTACCATTGAATTGGTTATAAGAAATCCAGAATTTCTTCAAAGAAGTAATATGGGAAAAGAAATCTTTAGGTATTTCACCAGAGAACTGGTTTCCTGTTAATAAGAGAGACTTCAAAGCACCAACCCTGTGAAAGTCAGGGATTGGACCTGAGAAGGAGTTGTTAATCAAACTGATAGTTCGAAGGCCATGAAGTGCATTCAAAGCTTCAATGTCTATCTTCCCGGAGATGTCTAAAGCTGTGAGATGAAGACCTGTGACAATGCCATTAAGGCAAATAATTCCAACCCACTTGGCTGAGCAAGGAGAGGAGTCAGGAAGCCATGAACTCAACTTGTCTGCACGGGTGAAGGATTGTTTGAGTTTGAGAAGAGCCTCATTTTCGGATAAGGAAAAAGAGAGAGGAGGGAGGAGGAGGAGAAGGAAGAAAAGGAGAACACGAACAGCGGCCATTGCTGACCCGGAAATGAGGCAAGTCCCAGTAGAAACCAGCCGCTGTTCGGAGGAGAGAGGATTAATGTGTGGTTCTTCTCTGAGCTTTTTTTGTTTGGTGTTCCTTTTTTCGTTCGGTTGATGAGTTTGGGTTTGGGTTTGGGAGGGAAGTGTGTCATGTTGGGTGTGAGGTGTGAGTTGCATTGATGAGAGGGAATTGGTGAATAGGTAGGAAGTGCCAGATTTACGTTAGAACTCTCTAAGAATAGCTAGCTAGGGACTTCTGGAAAGAGAGGCTTTGAGGCCTGTAGATTTAGTGTGGGGTTGAGAGGAAGAGAGAGAGATGTGCAAATTTTATGTTGACCTAGTCAGTTTCATTCGTTAATGAAGTGGCAGATTAAACTCCATTTTCGGATTACTCCATCAATTTTTACAAACAGCATGGGATTTATTTTCTGTCTCTTCAAGCTCACCTTTTATTTGGACGGTCCATCTATGTAGAAATAGAATGTTGAGGGCTCTGGCATGCATTTTCTAAACCTGGTACAAATAACTGTGGACACAGCCTAGAGTTACATTACTAACTTTTCCTAAAATTATAACAAGTGGATATGTTATCCAAGAATAAAAGGTCTATCTTTCATCTGAACCAATGGAAACGCACAAATTCCGAACTTTCAGTTTTAGAAGGTAGATTAGAATTTAGAGCACTCAGGCAGAATACCATTACAGCAAATTTTTAACTAAACTCAAGTAAAACTATCCCGTGTTTATCTCCAGTCCTTTAAAATTATAATCCATTCTTTTCTCGAAACCCATTTCAGGTACTGTAGATTTGATTTGAAATTTCCCCAAATTTCCTTGCTTTATGATTCAATTTTTCATCAAATTTGCTTGATGATGGATGGGTATAATATGATGCCCGATTGAGTGCCATATATATGCCAGCAGGTGGGAGCACGTGGGATTTTTGTTGCTCAAAGTTATCATTTTTCTTGATTTAATTGTATTCATATTTTTGGGTTTTGAAACAGAAAGTTCAGTGTTTTTTTTTATGTATCTGGTTCAGTAGTTAATACAATTTGTTAAATCATTTGTTAGTGGTAGTTCATTTGTTTTTCTTCCCATGATGTTGATGTTGATGACTTGAACTTTGTCATAAGTGGCTTGCTCTTCTCATCTTGCTAATATGAAATTGTTGCATTTCAATTCAGGTGCCTGTGGTCCTCTACTTGTTTTGAAGTGATTCTGGCAGTCTGATATATAAAGTCTCTGTAAGTATTTTGCTTGGGATTATGCAGAAGCTGTGTGTTGACTGCTATGGTTGGATGATGTTCTTCCAGTTGCTTATTTCTATCTAGGCTCCTGGTGATAGTTAGAATAGTCTTGGTGATGTGGTTTTAGTTGGTACATATATGTGAGTTAATTGATGATGTTCGGAAAGTAGCTGGAGTCATTGTGGAATGGTTGGCTCATGGCTGTGAGGTTGGGTTCTCTGGGTTGAGTGAGGGTGCTTAGCCCAGTTGCTTGTAAATCAGCTGTAATTGGTTGAACTTGTATGGTTGTATTCTTTGTTTCTTCCTAATATAATTTCTGATTCATCAAAAAAAGAACATGATCTTAATCAGTTTGGAAGCTCCAGTGAATGGGTCTAAAGCAACAGCATCCAACGAGTTTGGGATTGGATTAATTTTCTAAAGTCGAAGTGCTCCATGATACCTTGAATTGCATTATCATACAAGTTCCTGTCTAAGCTTTTGTTTTGGTCTAAAAACTATGTAGTTAGTATGGACAAGTTACTACTTTGAAATATAATGATCTTCAATGACAATTTAAACAGAAAATTTTATCGTCAGAAGGATAGAATTGTTTTCTTTCTAGATGTTGTAATGACATTCATTGAGACCTATGGCTATTTTCCCAATGAAAATGATAAATGAAATCACTTTTTTTGTCATAATTTTGCAGAAAAACCATGTTATATGGTCTGTAAGTGAAGTCATTCTGATGGTTGCAGTAGACATTTCTCCACTTGTTCTGTCGTTCAGATTTGTCAATTTCGCACTCTAAATTCAGTGATCCAATTTTCTCTTACTTCATTTCTGATAATTTTTTCTGTTTTGCCCAATTTTATTTAATCTCTGAATTCTTCTTTGCAATATGTCAAAAGGGCTTAAATTTTCTTACCCTCTGAAATTGTAAGAATAACATCTTAAAGATTTTCATTCATATATGAACCTAAGTTAGCCATGCCATTTCATCTAAAATTAAATTTCTAAAATCCATGGCTACTTGCTGTGCATTTTCTAGAGAATGGGAGGTGCAAGTTAGTGTGCTTGTTCAGTTTAAATACTTGGATACACTATGGTTAAGAAAAGAGATCAGGTGGGACAACCAATGAAGATATTTATCAACACCAGGTTTGGAATACTCCATGTTGTTTTATTGGCTTGGTAATTGATTGAAATAAGAACTTAAAGCTTGAGGTTTGATTGTTTAGGTTTATTATGTTATTGTTAATATTTATTATTTATTAGGGAATGGATTTGCGAATGCCAGTGACTCGAACTTCACAGAGCTCTTACAAAAAGATTCTAACATGAATAATGAATTCATAATGGAATCCCTACAAAATGAAGTACATATCCAACAGTCTGCACTTGAAGTTCAGATAATTGTTAAGAAGACACAACAGAGTGGTAATCTCATTGTATTGGCATTGCTCAATATTTCCATGGATGCAATGCAAGGAAATGAGCAAAAGCACAAAACATATTGGAAAGAGTTTGGAACTACTTCCATAAAGAGAGGACATATTGTTTGTATGTATTCATTGATATTGCAAGGAAAAATAAAGGTGATACAAGACATTGAAATTACAAAATTATGATAATTAATTTTTTTTTCTTTTTTATAAAAATATGATCATCGGGGGGTTGGAAAACGTGAGCGTTTAAAATATATGACCATTACATAAATAAGTAAAGAAGAAATAATATTTAAATGAAATAAAGATAAAGTATTAAGGTTGATGTAGTTGTTTGTAAATGGTAGATTAACTAAAATAATAAAAGTGGAGTTTTTAGGATTAATTTAGGTAAAATTGGATTGAGCTTGATGCTAATGCTCTTACCACCTAGACAAACAGGTGATTAGTGTCATTTAATTAAGTTGACAATAACAAGACCATGGACAACAATTTAATCAACTATTAGCAAAAAATCGAAGTCCAGATGTTTCTTTAGCTTCTTGTTCTTGATATGTACAATTAATTCTCACTTCTGATAACAAACAGCTAGCAGATGATTTTCCAAGAATTACAGAGGAACTTCCCGCCTGACTGGCTGTTGGTGCCACCAAATTTTGCATGTCTTTCATATACTGGTTCTCAAATTCAAAACTTCAACGTAACGTGAAAGCCTGCAAATACGAAATTAATAATTGTTGTCATCTTTTGCTACCACATTTAATTGCACATTTCAAGTGCAAAGTCATATATATTTCACTAAAAATTTTCGATGAATGGTAATAGTTACGTATTGGGAATCAGTAGAAAACACGATTTCTGTTAAAATTGTAATTTCACCATTTCATGATTATAACTAAAATAATTGTACAATGTTGTACACACTCTAACTCGAAACATGATTTCAACTTGAGTGTATACGACAATGTATAACTTAGCATATACAATAATAATTAGCCTTCTCTTTATAAATTATTAGGTCCATTTTAGTGATTGGAGAAGTAGAGCATTACCGAAAAAATGTTGCAGTGACCAGGATCTGCAACATGACACATCAAGTTGTCAATGGGGCTTTGTCCTGTATAAATGGCTTGGAACCAGAAGCCCACAAAAGCAAGCATAGCAAGACGCCCATTCTTAATCTCCTTAGTCCTCAACACCATCACAGGCTCTGGGGAACCTCTACCCCACATCATGGGGTCAAACCACAGCCCACCTGGGTAACCAACATCAGGCTTTGGGTTCTTCTTATGTGGTACTTTTGGTTCAATGTCAACACACCCTGGATTTATCATATCAGCCCATCTTCTTCCCTCTACCCAACCCATCAAGGCTAATTGCACCACAAATAAGGTTGTTTTGTCTGTAAAGTATTCTCTAGCACCAGCATCATACCACGAAAACTTATCAATGAAACCTATTCTTCCAAGCCATTCTGGAATCAGAATTCCAGCCACTGCAAGCATTGCCCATCTGCCATGCATTAGCTCCGCTTGTGCAAACCATTTCAGTGACTCTGGATCGGACCCTATCACATACAAAATGAAGGAAATCAGTACTGCAAGTCTAGTCCAGAACTATCTTTAAAGTGCTTTTGCAGAGCAATATACAAACTAACACATACCTAATCCAAGTGGGTCGAAGCCAAAATCGCCAGGAAGACTGCAATTAACAGAAAAAGAAAGAAATGATGTCTTCATGATGCCATAGCACTCGCTCTATAATTTAAATTAACAATGAAAGAGCTCCAATACTACAGATTTAGGGAGTAGTGATGATACCTGCCATCAAGCCACTCAGGAGGTGAACTGCCAGGGAACCACAATGGCCTATCCGGAGGAAGTGGTTCACATACACTTGATACTCCCTTTGTTGCATCTAAATGGCTAGTCCTCCTCCCAGGTAAGCAAGTTGTGTATTTTCCTGGGGAAATTTTTTTATGCAATTCCCTGTTTCCAATTTTTTTTTTTTAAAAACACCATATATGAAGATAAAGTACTGTACATGTATAAGCAAGCAATAAAATCTATCTGAATGCTAAGCCTGGAGTTAAAAAAATAAAATAAAAAATGTTGACCTTGTTGGGAGGCTTGACAATGCAGTAGAAGCAATGGCTAGTGCCATGGATGACAAAATGTTCCTGCAAAAACTGTGCAACTCTGTGGCTTTGTGCAGGCTGCTTTGTCTGATGATTTATCTAGTCCATGTAGAATGGATAATATTCGTGATGGTGTAGCATAACTTCGGCTCAAAACGGACCATAAGAGCCAATGGTCATTGAACTTGGCACGTGTTTTGGATATGGGATTGGACTTGGGAGAATGAATTTGGTATGACTTATGGGCTTGCATAGTAGCGAGTTTGGTCTCGTGATAATATTAGTCTGCGTTACTTATCTGGACCCAACCCAATTCTTAGTTCACCCAGCTCAATTTGGAATCCAAAGTGATTGGGCCTAAGCTGATATCCAGTTCTCTCATTGGGAGCGCAACTTCAACAACAGGGCCAAGATCTCAGCTACAGCTGATGTTCCATCCAAGAAAAGAACAGGTTATGCTTATTTGTGTTAATTAAACTAATTGCGAAAATCTCTTGATGTCATATGTAAGATCTTGGATCCAATTTCTTACTCAATGGAAGGTTTTAAAGCGATAACGATAACGATAACAATTCCGATCCAAGTCAAGCCCATACATAATCCTCCTTGGTATGCAAGCAAAGTATTCTCCTTATACTATAAAACTAGTAACTAATGGTTTAGTGTATTGTTAGTCTAGTATTTAAACTGCTATAAATACCCCTATTGGTTTCATTGTGTAATATACACAATTCAATATAATGAATATGTAAGCATCAAGAGCTTTAATCCATGGACGTCGATTATTAGACTAAACTACGTAATCGATGTGTTCTCGATTTTTCTCTCCCTATTTTTGATTCTCACATAAAGAATGAAATGGAAACTTCTTTTTTTTTGGGTCCAAGATATGGAGTTTAAAAACCCATTATAATTAGCCATATAAGAAATAAGTAAGTATCTCATGCATCTAATATATACAACATCGCTCTCACAGCATATGAGTCTCATACAGTTGTAGAACTCATATATTATGAGAGAATGCTACATATACCGGATGTGTAAGATAATTATTTATTAGAAACAAATTTTTCAAAGAAATAACCATGACTTTTAAGGCTTAATTTTGCTCTAGTGACATATACATAAACCATTGTTTTGAGTTTAGCAAAAAATAAACCATTGTTTTGAAATACCGACAATGCCACATAACAATTGTCATTTAGCTCACTTGTTGTACCTAGCTCTTTCCTTCCTGTTAGAATTGAGAATGAATTCTCTATATATTTAAGTGTATGTAAAACCGACCCATACAAAGGACTCTTTATATACGTAGACATATGAATTATGTATAAGTAAAAGGAGTGTGCTACAAGACTACAAGTACAGTGGGCTTAGGACTCATTTGGCTTGTATTTCAATAGTCCCTTAAATCTTAAGGGGAGGATGGGAGACCAATTTGAGTTTGGAAACTACATCACAAAAACATCCTAAACAGTATGACATTACAAAAGATAGATTATTGATCTCAATAATTGATTAGTTAGATGGAACCTGAAGGAGGTGAGGTTAAACAAGAAGATAATTGATCTCAATATGATTGGTCTATTTGTAGAAGTCACAACAGAAAAGAGTGAGAGGAAATGTGCACACTAAAATGTTGTGTTGTACTTGTACAGCCTTTTTTTTTATACAGGTTACAGCCTTACAGGTGAGGTCAATTCCCATTTCCCAAAAACGGCTTCTTTTTATTTTTATATATATATATATATATATTTTTTTTTTTTTTGGTTTACCATAATATATTCTCAAAACTTTCAACCAAAAACTAATCATTGTTCGCAATAGATAAGCTCTATTAGGATAAATCGCTAGCCCAAGGGGTTTTATCAAAGTGTAGGTACTTGAACTCGAACCTGAGACAAGCACTTTAAGACCAAGTACCAAACCACTTGGCCAACCAACTAGGTTCAAAAACAGCTTAATTATGGTGCAGAGGAACACATTTTTTATAATTTGATTCATATACTATTGTGCTGATATTTGAGCAAGACAATTTTTATGTACCTTTCAAAATATGGGTTTGATGCGTATATTGAAATGACAAAAAGACAGGTGGTTCAATGACTTGAATCCGATTCGAGACATTCATTATTCATATTTTGCTACCTGCAGGCACTTTGCCCTGATCTGCTTGCTTGATTTGAGTGAGTAAGTTAGGTAGTCGTAACTCATCAACTGCTTTCGCAATGACCTATTGGACTGATTGTAACATCTCACCAGTTCACCTAACCAATACGTTGTGCAATCATACCTCACAGTTTCTCAAAAAAGACATATGGTTTGCATTCTATTTTGTATTATGAATCCTAGATTCAAATTTTGAAATGCCCTCAGAAATTAATCTTACAAAATTGTCTGATACTTAAAAAAAAATAAATAAATAAAATTATGTAAGAATATGAGGAGAAGGTGTCACATTTAACTCTTGAGAGTAGTTTTTTTTTTTTTTTTTTTTTTTTTTTTTTTTTTTTTTTTTTTAGAGAGCTTTTAACTTATGACATCTGCTCCTAATGATAACTCTTTATCATTAAACCAAGACGTCAATCTATTTTTGCTATGAGCGAAAATTAATTTTCAATTTTCTTATTCAACCATCAAAAACTTTACTAGTTAAGCTAATTGTGTAATCCACAAGAGTAGTTAAAAGATCATGCAAATAACAGTTGGGAACTTGAAATCTCAATTATTATCGTGCATGTTTGCATAAATCAAATTAGCGTGAATTATGTGAAATGTCAAAATAGGGTGAATGATGTGAAATCCAATACCATTTGTATCAACTGTCTACCATCTAGAGGAGTTTTTGTTCTACCTTACTTTAATCTTCATTTGGCAACTACACCAAAATTGAATAAAGGACGAGCTGCTCCCAATGATAACTTTTTATCATCAAACCAAGACGTCAATCTATTTTTGCTATAAGCGAAAATTAATTTTTAGTTTTCTTATTCAACCATCAAAAACTTTACTAGTTAAGCTAATTGTGGAATCCACAAGAGTAGTTAAAAGATCATGCAAGTAACAGTTGGAAACTTGAAATCTCAATTATTATCGTGCATGTTTGCATAAATCAAATTAGCGTGAATTATGTGAAATGTCAAAATAGGGTGAATGATGTGAAATCCAATACCATTTGTATCGATTGTCTACCATCTAGAGGAGTTTCTGTTCTATCTTACTTTAATCTTTATTTGGCAACTACACCAAAAATGAATAAAGGACGAGCCTAAGCTAAACATTATTATAACAAAACTAGTCAGCATTCCGATTTCCAAACTATGCAAGAACGAACAAGTATGGCAATACAAGCATTTCAACTTGAAAACAACACTTATTTTTCACATCCTCAAATCAAGTTTAAAAAATAAAAAATAAAACCAACAATTGAAACACAAACAATTACCAACAAGCTTTGTTGTGATTGTTGCAAAATAAAAGACGTGTTGACGATGAACTTAGCTGAAAATAATGTTCCTCCAATTACAACTAGTCATATCAGTGATTGTGAAAATATAAAACATGTTGAATCTGTACAAGCACAACAAAATCTCACAACATTTTTACAATAATCTTGTTTCGAGTTGTAACGGGTTCTTATGTAATATTTTTATTTTACATTGAATTGTGGTGAGTTAACATCTTATGAGATTTTGTTGTGGTAATAGAAGCACTTTTTTGATTAATTTTATAAGAAAAAAATAAAAATAAAAATAAAAATGTGTCAAATTGTGAATTGCGAATCATACAATGGACACTCAGTATACCGGTATATTCCTATTTTATTAAAAAAAAAAAATAGGACCAAATCTATGAACTTTTATGGTAAGATTTGGGTTTAGTAATACCTCATGCAATCTTAAAGCAAAATTTTCTTTGAGGTTTTCTTTGAAGTTTCCTTTGAGATTGATTCAAAGAAATGTCTTGTAATCTATATAACATTGGGCATAAGATAAGCATTAGAGAAAGATATTAAATAATGTAGTTAGTAAGGAATAAATGTAGTTTTCTTTCCTTAAAAAATACTCATAGTCATTAGACGTACTTACTAAATTTACAAACCAAACTTCAAAAATAAAAAAACCGAAGAAAACAAAATCCCCACATACACCCTACTCTGAATGAAAACACGTTACAAACATTAACATCTCAACCAACCCAAGAAACCATAACCAAAACCAAGTACTAGAACTAGGCACTAGCCCATGATAACCAAATCAAAATCGAAGAACTCACACTTGAAACAACAACAATGGTGGAGAGTTTAACAGCGACACTAGGACGGTTACAGCACCAGAGGGCATTGGTATCTTTGTTCACATCGCACAGAACACTGTTCGTGGTGCTGTGGATCGTTGCGTTCGCTTCGGTTTTCGCTTGGCAGAGGAATATCGTTGATGGGTTTTTCGTGTTCGGTCGCGGCGTTAGCCAAGGGAAGCCGTTGCCGAGGCTGAGACCTGTGGCGTTTAACCTCACGGATTTTGGAGCTGTGGGCGATGGGGTCGCTGTGAACACGGAGGCCTTTGAGAGAGCAATTTCGGCAATTTCTAAGTTGGGAAAGAGAGGCGGTGCACAGCTTAATGTGCCTCCTGGTCGTTGGCTTACGGCGCCGTTTAATCTCACTAGTCATATGACTTTGTTCCTTGCTCAAGATGCTCAAATACTTGGAATTCAGGTTTGATTTCTTTTTCTTTTTTTCCATTTGGGTTATGCTAATTTTTCGTTTTTGAACGTGAAGTTCCTTTGGATTTGTTTTTACTATGATCTGTTTGTTGTGGTGGAAATGGTCATGGGGTTTCAATTGGGTATTCATAGTTGGTTAATTGAGAACTTGGAAGTGGCTGGCATGACGTTTGTGTTTAGGTCCCTGTGATTTGACAGTAATGTTAAAGTTGGGGTTTTTTTTTTTTTAATTAAAATTTTGACAAGACTAGGGTGGATGTTTAAGGTTTTTTGGGTTTCACATGGATTGTGATTTTAGGATATGAAACGAAATGCAACAATAATTTGATTAGTCTGAGGGCTTTATTGAAGACTAGGCTGGTCTTGTTTTGTTTTGTTACATACTTTGGAATATTCTTATGTATGTAATACTGGGAGCCCAACAATTTCTGTATGGGGAGGATGAAAAGGTTGATTGTAAATCATGGGAGTCCATATTTTAAACTAATCTGGTTTTGTAACAGTATGTAATCTATATGAGGTACTGAGTGGAAATCTTTCTTATTCATAAGATGGGTACTGAGTGGAAGTTCTATTTGGTTGTGTGCACAAAAGATTTTCTGGAATATCTGGAGGAAGTCTTACGATCAATGAGAGTGAATATGAAAACGATCGATGCAAATAGGGTTAATTTCCATTGTGAAAACCTGGTTCATGTAGGTTTTTGATGAAGCACATCTTATAATTGGTGGAACGCTGACTAATCACCTGATATAATATAGTCTTAGACCACGGAATTGATAATGGCTTTTAACTACCACAATCTTAAGAATAAAGATGGTTGTTGTTGTTTAGCAAAAAAAAGGAGAGACATGCTATGCCCACAACATTTTCACAACAAATCTTATGTGATAAGTTGTTACGGGTTGTTATTAGTGGGGCAAAAAAGTAATTTCAGTGATAGGTTCAAATTAGAACCAACAACAACTAACCACCTATAATTTGTTGTAAAAATGTTGTGGACGTAGCACCTCTCAAAAAAAAAAAAAAAAGATGATTGTTGTGCATCCCAAAGTGTGGGAATACCTGTCAGTAGATAAGGTGGAAAAAAAAAAAAACAAGAAGAAGAAAAAAAAAAAAAAAAGGTCAAAATTCAGGCAATAGATGATCAATGAAATGAGACATCTTTTTGCCTAGAGATGTAGGTATGATTTATGTAGCTTTCATCATGAAGTTACTGAAAGTAGGGATGAGCTACATCTTGCTGTAATGATCAAGATTTAGATGTTGTAAAAGGTACACCTTTTACTTTGGAGTTCTCAACATTTTCAGCTTGAGCATGATTCTGATTTATATTCAACCGGAATGAGGATGCTGCCCTTACAAAGCTGCTTCAGCCCTTTTGATTACTAATTGGGGTTCACATCCAACTTTGCTGTGGTATATTCTGTTTTTCTCGGGGAACCATTTTTTTGGCCTCCATGACATCTCAGTCCTCAGTTACAATGAGGAGTACTTGTTAAGTATATGTATGTTGAACATAGGGTCAATGTAAGTCCTAAGACTTTTTATCAAACTATGTAATGCTGTTGCTGACTGGTCACTATGGGCATCCAACAATATAAGTTTGATGAAATTTAATATCTCTTGGGTGGGGGAACCAATGTGAGGATCCGAGAAACCAGAATTCTCAATATCAAAAGGATATACATCAAATAGAGATATATTTAATAAGTTCATCTCATGCCTATCATAGAACTTCAATTAGAGCCCATTGTCATAATAATTTATTGTATTTATATTTAATTACTTTATACAAAGGTGATTAGGTATATCCGTATACGTGGTTTCTTCTTGTTGGGCTCATATTAATTCGTAGATATGTTAAAATTAAGACTGTGTTGGAGGTATGGTGAATTGATTAAATGATGAAACTCATTGACCAGCTAAGCATATATCCCCCCTCTCCCAGCTGTTGTCGCAATTGAATTATCACACACACACACACACACACACACACACACGTATATATATGGCAGATCATAACATGTGAGAATCAGGTTAAAATCTATGCACAAAGGAGTACTTGTTAAGTATATGTATGTTGAACATAGGGTCAATGTAAGTCCTAAGACTTTTTATCAAACTATGTAATGCTGTTGCTGACTGGTCACTATGGGCATCCAACAATATAAGTTTGATGAAATTTAATATCTCTTGGGTGGGGGAACCAATGTGAGGATCCGAGAAACCAGAATTCTCAATATCAAAAGGATATACATCAAATAGAGATATATTTGATAAGTTCATCCCATGCCTATCATAGAACTTCAATTAGAGCCCATCGTCATAATAATTTATTGTATTTATATTTAATTACTTTATACAAAGGTGATTAGGTATATCCGTATACGTGTTTTCTTCTTATTGGGCTCATATTAATTCGTAGATATGTTAAAATTAAGACTGTGTTGGAGGTATGGTGAATTGATTAAATGATGAAACTCATTGACCAGCTAAGCATATATCCCCCCTCTCCCACCTGTTGTCGCAATTGAATTATCACACACACACACACACTCGTATATATATGGCAGATCATAACATGTGAGAATCAGGTTAAAATCTATGCACAAAGTGGGGAGGTTGATTTAGACAATCAGGGTAAACTTGACTGAACGAAACTTAGCTAGTTCATCAGCACACTGTTAAGACCTTATGCTATACTACAATATTTAATAAGTAGCAAATGGTTGACAGCTTTTCAACAGCCGTGAAATCCTCACCCAAAATACCACTAAAAGTGATGATCCCATTGATAAAATATCAGTATTTGACAATTCGATAATCTCAGTCTCAAAATAGATGTGAGTTTGCAAATGGCTTGCATTTTTAATGAAACAAAATAACATTTCTATCTTCCTAAAGTGCCCTTGGGGTGTGCCAAGACAGGTAGCTCAAATTTAAGGATAATATAGAAAGCCAAATGGATGAATGCTTTCATTTTTTTAAACTCTCATATCTTTTGGACAGCCCAAAAAGGAAAGGACCCTATCTTTTTTAGGAAAAAGAGAGTATAATGTAATTTAAACCTCTGGTTTCTAGAAGTCCCTCCCTCCCTCCCTCTCTCTCTCTCTCTCCATGTATTTGTTTGTTTGTGTGTGTGTGTGTGGGGGGGGGGGGGGGGTGTTGGGGGAGGAATAAGTCTGCAGACCATTGTTATAAAAATGTGCTTCCATTTTTGTATTTGTATCATTTGGTTGCATCATGTGTAGTCACCTTAAACAAATTGATATGTCAGAAATTGCATTTTACTTGGTTTAGATAACATGGGTTGCTGAATAAGGATATATATAATGGCTGAACCAAAATTAATCTAATTGGTTATCTCTTTTGGTTATGGCCACTGAACTCTCTCTCTCTTCACTAAAGTTTTGTATTTTACCATTTGTCATCTTATGTGATGTATAACAGGATGAGAAGTATTGGCCACTAATGCCTCCTTTGCCTTCATATGGTTATGGGAGAGAGCATCCTGGACCTCGGTATGGGAGTTTGATTCATGGTCAAAACCTCAAAGATGTTGTTATTACAGGTCAGATTTTTCATCCTCTCATTTGGTGAAGCTATTATAAATTTCATATTCATGGCAAAGACATTGACTTAAGAGGTGACTAAAATAATATGCAAATATGCCTTGATTTTAGAATAGATACAGAGTGTAAGACCCACTCAAGTTCCTTGAGTCAATTTAATATTACATGACCTTTTGAGCAAGTTTCCTTTTGAAAACCCATGCAAGTATCCCTATTTTCTGTAGCCCTATTAACATTTTGCAATTTACAGTTTGAGAAATTTTTAACCAACCGTGACATTAACTAAATTATGGTGGATTTATGGAGACTGTATATGAAACCTACAAGGCTACAACTGTTCAATTTATGTCTTTGTTTTTGGGATGATGAGGAGCCTCTTTAAGGTAGGACCAGGCCACTTCATGTACCCACCCCTGTTAAGTAAACCCTGTATACACAACCCCACTTGCAAGAACCATGTATTGGATAATCCCAGGACTCGAATTGAGCTAACCTTTGCGGGTTACAACTGTCCAATTTATCATAGATGGAACTTACAATCTCTTAAATTTCATAGATGGAACTCACTTCTTAAGCACTCATAACAGAAATTAATTGGTAAAGCAACCAAGTTGTCAGGAAGTGGGGGCAAGGATGTATATCAAGCACTCACACACACACAGGTAGATGCCTTACCTCACCCCCAAATGTGCTGCCACAGAAAGATATTGTTCAGAACAAATGTTACACATTAACCTGGTGATCACTATGGGGACTCCATGTGTTACTTAGCGCGTGCGCGCGCACACACACAAAATGGTGTTTTTTGGGTGGCTGTTGACCATCCTATGTTAATTCCAAGACAGGATGAGTATGGGATGGCTAGTTCCTAAACTGACTTTGGACAAACCAGGGTATTTGTCTTCGTGCGGTTGTAGTGGGTTAAGAAGATTTCTGGATTTTGGATTTAAAGTTGTTGAAGAAAGGGTTTTATTTTTGTGTTAGCAATTAAAAGGTGGTTTGATGAGTTTTTTGATGACTATTTGGTAGAAGAAAATGTGGAAATTTAGGGTTTTTGATGCAGATTGGTTAAGAATAAAATATTTTAATATTTTATGTTGTTTTTTCTTTCCTAGTGGAATTAGGATTTATTTGCTTTTACAAGTTCAATTAAAATCCTTTTTCTAGTTGAATTAGGATTTTAATTGTTTTTCTTTTCCTAGATAAATTGTTTTTCCTTTCTCAAGTAGAAGTAGGTTTATTATTTCTTTTCCTAAAAAGAGTACGAAAAATTCTATTTCTATAAATACTCTTTATAGAGGGGTTGATTATTGTTGTTATGTGTTGATTAATAAAAACTTGTTAGAGAGGTTTACTCTATTATTTTGCGTACTAGCCTAGTGTTCTTGTAGAACTTAGGTTTCATGGAAGAGTTGTAGTAATTGTGTGAGACAAATTCTGCTCATCAACCCCAATGAAATCATAGTGTTTAATGTGTTCAAGTTCAAACTTTAGTAGATTGAAACTTCGTTTATCAATAGAGAACTCATCTACTGTTGAACAAACCAATTGTACCAACGTATGGTTGTAATCAATAAAATCAATAACCTCTTGTTTTTTAATGTTGAAAGTTTCATCAATGGTGTGAGTTATGGGCTCACCTCGTACGTATATGACTTTATTTTCATCAAGCTCAATCTTGTCTCCTTGACTATAATCTTCAAGATAGTCATCATAAATTGGTGGAGAATCCCAATTTACTACACAGACTCTTTCAATGTATTCATCCTCCTTATTGATATCGTAGTCTTCCTCCTCGATATCAAAATACTCCTCCTCCACATAACGTGGATTTGGATGGCAGTTTTGAGGTTGGTTTTCAACGGCTAAGGTGGTGAGCTGCTTTGAAAGCACTCAAACCACTCCTCTGTACATTGAAAGAACGCCTCTAATTGTGCATCGCGTGCAACCTCATCGTGTTCATACACATCGCGTTCATACACGTCATCTATGGCAATAGGTCTTCCCCCACATGCTCCTCTTTGTGTCATGGTAGGAACCTAACCTTGCTCTGATACCAACTGATGCAGCGTAGGCATGTAGAAGCAGAATCTATAACACACAATTACTACAACTCTTCCATGAAACCTAAGTTCTACAAGAACACTAGGCTAGTAGGCAAAATAATAGAGTAAACCTCTCTAACAAGCTTTTATTAATCAACGCATAACAACAATAATCAACCCCTCTATAAAGAGTATTTATAGGAATAGAATATCTCCTACTCCTTTTAGGAAAAGAAATAATAAACCTACTTCTACTTGAGAAAGGAAAAACAATTTAACTAGGAAAAGAAAAACAATTAAAATCCTAATTCAACTAGAAAAAGGATTTTAATTGAACTTGTAAAAGCAAATAAATCCTAATTCCACTAGGAAAGAAAAAACAGCATAAAATATTTTATTCTTCCTTAACCAATCTGCATCAGTTCTGATAGGTAAGAGAAAGGGCTTGATTTGGGATTGTAAGGAAGTAGAAAAAGAGAGGGTGTTATGATGTTTAGGGGCTGTATCAGGCCTGAACAGTACTATAAGAAAGAGAAGAAGAAGAAAAGAGAGAAAACATCAAACAAAGGCCAACATGCCTCAATGCTCAATATACCCAATAATTTTATTAATCAACTCCCATCTCCTTTTAATATATTAAGCACAATATAAAACCTAATAAAAGATTAACTTGCACCCAAATAAAATAAAACCTAAGATACTTACACTCCATATGGTGGAAAGGAATAGAATGAAAAGAATCATTTGGAATATTTCATCAATTCCCTTGTTTGGGAGTTTTAAACTTTTAATAGTGGAAATGAAATGATCATTCCTTTGTTTGAGAATTTAAGTGGGAAGGAATGGAATGGGTAGGATGAAACGCCCATTCCTTTCTTTTTCCTCCAAATCTCAAATTATCATTCCCCTCAAAATTGGGAGGAATTAGAGACAATGAAATTAGGTTTTATGGTTTTATGAAATTTTCACTACAATTCCCAAAATATCCCTATAAAATTCAGCCCTTTATTCTAAAATAGGAGTACGATAGCAATGTTATTATAAAAAGATTATGTTCTATTCCTTCTAATGTTGATCCCAAATACCCAAAGAAGTTTACATACATTTCATTCCTTTCCATTCTTTTATTTTAAAACAGCCAAACAAGATTACTTAATTTCATTTAATTCCTTTCTTTTCTACTCCTTTTCATTACATAAATACATTCCATTCCATTCTTAATGTCCCCTAACCACTAAAAAAATCTTACAAAAAGAAATTGCTTCTGCTTGATACCTCCTACTAAAGCAAAATCTTTTGTAGAATTATCTTGGAATTGTAAAAATTATGACTTAAACGACCCACTACCTGCATATCAGGTTCAAATGTTGTCCAAGTATTTTGTGATTTAACAGTAGCTGAACTAATTGTTTCTAGTAAATAAGGACTCTTAACTTGCTCTCTTAGCTCTGCCCATAATATGTAAAGACACATTAAAAGAATGTCCTTCAAATTTCTCTTTTGCCACATTGATTGGAGCAGATGATTATCATTTCATATTACAATGAAATATCTACTACTTGCCTGCAAATCATTTTTTTGATAGGCAAATCATACTTATCAAACTATCACATGTTGGATAGCTTTTGTGCCCGCTAGTTATATAGATTTCATAATTTGATTGGTTTCAAACTCTTGTATGATTTGCTTATGTACCTATCATCTTGATGAACTGTTAATTTCTAACTTGTTCTAGCTTGTGTTATTGGTCATCAACAGGGCATAATGGTACCATAAATGGACAGGGTCAAACATGGTGGAAGAAGTATCGCCAGAAACTCCTTAACCACACTAGGGGCCCACTTGTTCAGATTATGTGGTCAAGTGACATTGTGATCACTAATATTACTTTGCGTGATTCTCCTTTTTGGACACTTCATCCATATGACTGCAAGAATGTAACTATCAGAAATGTTACAATCTTAGCTCCCATATTTGAAGCTCCAAACACTGATGGAATAGATCCGGGTAAGTGTTTTCTCGCAAGTTATCATTACACACACTCGTTAATGTGTGACCTGTTGATAGCTGCTGCCCTGTCATGATATATTCTGTTGAGATGGACATCATTACTAACTATTGATTCTTTGGATTGACTCTTAGTAGAACCATAGAACGGTCTTACACATGTAGGAAAATTACTAGGTGGAAATACCATTTTGGTCCTTACATTTTGGAGTCATAGTCAATTTGATCCCTACTTGCTGACGTGGTATTCTTAGATAGCAATTAAGTAAAAAAAAAATTTTAATTTTATTAGCCATGTGTGTGTCAGCTGTGCACACCGTTTGCCACGAAGGCATTTTCCGTTAGTAAGTTAACAGTAGGAATCAAATTGACCGCAAGTTGAAAGTAACAAAAACCAAATTAACTGTAACTAAAATGCTACCAAATTGACTATGACCTAAAAATGCAGGGACTAATATGGTATTTTAGCCAAATTACAATGAAGTGTACTCAAATGTCAGATATATCCTCAAAAAGTGTACACCAATTTTGTTTGATCTGGAGCCCTCAGGGGTCAATACACACCTAAATCATCGGCATAACTAAAACAGTAGATCAGGTTCCACACACCTCCCATCATGATTGATGTGTTGTTGCACGGGTGTTTGAAATTTGAAAATCATGTGAGCTAGGAACAATAAAACTTGGAATTTTGCATCTATTTGAGCAAGATGCACTTTTATTGTTATTTTCATGTTTGCCTATAATCTGGTAGTTCTTCATCCTCCCACCTTTCCTCAACCCACAAACACAGTATACTATGTATATACATAAATTATACACTGTGGCCTGAGAGAATTCGGTATACCTGGGACCCTAACAAGAAATTGTTTAGTGCATTCGAATATTAGCTTGAAATAGAACATATCAGAGAATTCTTCTACATTTGCTTGTGGTGGGTTATGGTTTAGGAGGATTTGTGGATCTAGGGTTTAGAACTTTTATAAAGGGTTTTGTAGGGAAGAGAAAATTATAATTTAGGGTTGAAAAAGGTAAAAAAAAAAATGTAATGGAATATCTCCACAATCCATGAATACAAATGAACAATGCACATCAAGAGAGTCTATGAATGGTACTATGAACAATGACAATATATCAAGAAGAAAGAAAAAGAGAGTGAGAAGAGGAGGGAAGAACAATAAGGTCAATGTGTCTCAATACTTTACTTTTTCAATTCCACTTTTTTAGTATATTGAGCACAAATATATATATTTAAGCTTGTTTTTGAACTGGTAGTATTAAGACATCTAATTTGATTCATAATATAAAATAAAATAAAACAAATAAACAAACAAACAAAACAAAACAAAAACAAAAAGAAGAAGAGTTGTAATTTGACAAGTAAACTAAAACCTAATAAGGTAATAAATAATAAAAGATTAACTTCAACTCAAAGAAAATAAAACCTAAGATACTTGGGATCTGCTTGAAAATTCTAGACTCAACTAAACTACCAAGATATCCTTAATTCGCAAGGGTTTCAAAAATTATAGCTTTACCCCTATATACAAAATTGACCTTAACTTGCTAAGTTAAAACCCAAACTAAAAAACTGTTTAAACCTTTAAAACCACACAGCTATTACTTAAATTGGACTTCACACACGGCCCTCATAAAATAAGTTTAATCTTCCATGGCTGCATCATAACCTTGTGACACAGGGTCACCTCCCAATATCTTTTAAGTGCAGCCCATTGGTTTGGTCTAGGGCTATTTATAAGAATAAAAATTTATTCAGTTGCTCTAGTAATTTAAGTTTGAGTTAATCACTTATTTATTTGGGGGTCATACAATAATAATCAACAAAGTTTTTTTTTTTTTTTTTTTTTTGTGTGGTACAAACAGATTCATGTGAGGATATGGTGATTGAGGACTGTTATATAAGCGTTGGGGATGATGGAATTGCGATTAAGAGTGGCTGGGATCAGTATGGCATTGCTTATGGACGGCCTTCAACGAATATACTCATTCGAAACCTAGTTGTTCGCTCTATGGTCAGGTAAAACTTTTAGACATCATGCTTCTAACTTATGGTGCTTCATTACTTGCATCCAAATATTACCATCATGCATCTGCAGATAAAATAAATCAATAGATGAAAATTCTGCATGTATGTGTCTGTTCATGTTTGCCCTTGAGCTGCAAATATGATTGTATTCATGAATGAATTTGACCTGTAATGTAGAGTGTCTTTTTGTCTAAGGTTTGTGTTGATTTTACTTCCAGATATCTTTTGGAAAATCTGGAATAGATTTGCTTTTACCAGCCGTCTAGTACTGTGTAATAGATGTAAATTTCTTTCCTTTTTCTTTATATATTTTAGTAATTCAAAAGTAGAATGATTTGAATATAGCTGGCTATAATCAATTTGGTTCTGTTTATGTAACTGCAACTCATGTTTATGGTTTGTAGATTGTAGAAATCCAAACTTTATTAAATGCCTCATAGTATGATAAAATTTGTAGTAGAATTGTGGTCATGGTCGGAGTGCATTTGGTTCCTTACAAATTTATACTAGTATTTTGTAAAATAAGCAAACTCAATTTTATATCACAACCTTCTGAAATTTTGCATCAAACCAATTTGAGCTTTTATTACAAGAATAAGCAAAGCCAATTTGTTGCAAGAAATTTGTAAGCCTTACAAGCTTCCAAGTAGGATGCGAGAAATCACATTTAATAAAAATAAAATAAAATAAATAAAAGGAAGGAATCACTTTTAGTAGTGGGATAATGCCTAGTATAAATAATTTGTTGCTAGTTCATCAATCTTGAGCGAAGACTTTAAAGACATTTTACCTATGTGGCTTTTGGGCCCTGCATTGTGTACTATACTGCTGTGAATGAGGCTAACCTTCTGTAAATTCCCATCCTTAGGGAAATATGGGATATGACCATAAGCCTATACAAACTCAGTAGACTATACTAGTTAAAGCAGCTGCTACCTTTGCTTTCCTTGTAGATGGTATCTTTGCTTTTGTTGTAGTTGGTTAATTGACATGCATTCCCTATTGTCTTAAAACATTAGGAAAATGGTTATTTCAATTACTTCACTCCTAGATTTCTTTGCATGTGGTAGTTTTTGTGTTTAGGTAGTAACTGAGATCCACTTTGGCTGAAATGCAACAGTGCTGGCATATCGATAGGCAGTGAAATGTCTGGTGGTGTATCCCATGTCACTGTGGAAAACCTCCTTGTTTGGGGTTCAAGGCGTGCTGTCCGTATCAAGACTGCCCCTGGTAGAGGTGGATATGTGAAACACATAACTTACAGAAATCTTACATTTGACAATGTCCGTGTTGGAATTGTCATCAAGACAGACTACAATGAACACCCTGATGATGGGTATGATCGAAAGGCTCTCCCAGTGCTTGAGGACATAAGTTTCACTAGTGTCCATGGCCAGGGAGTTCGTGTCCCTGTCAGGATCCATGGGAGTGAAGAAATTCCAGTAAGAAATGTGACTTTCCGAGACATGTCGGTAGGGATAACATACAAGAAGAAGCATATATTCCAGTGTGCCTTCGTTGAAGGCCGTGTAATAGGGACCATCTTCCCTGCTCCTTGTGAAAACCTTGATCGGTACGATGAGCAAGAACAGCTTGTTAAACGCTCATCCTCCCAGAATATAACAGATATAGATTATGATTTTTGAGAAGGTGGTTTGCAGAGGTCAATGACTGCAATTTATGTCTATAAGAAATGGTTTAGGCAGTTATGGTTCGGGGTTGGAAGCAGATGATGCTATTGTTCTTTCTTTATGAAATTTTTTATAATTCATTTTTATAGCTTTCTTATTTCATGGAGTTGTATATACAAAAAAAAAAAATTTCAGATGTGTATACATTCACGGGATTACTGATAATCATAGGAACCATTTTGTACCATGTCCAAATCCTTTCGGTGAGAACTTCTCTGACTCTCAATCTTCAAATATCAATTTTTTTTTTCCAAATGGTCTGAATTAGCTCAAAATTAAGGCATTAACACCAACTCGATGATATGGATTGTAGAGGTTTGATTTAGTAGATTTTACATTTTACTTCAATTATCTATACTTTACACAGGGCAGTGCAAGTCTAGAATGTAATTTTTCCTTCTCTGGATGAATAAGGATGACAACAATGTTCTCTAAAAGTACAATGTTTTAGAACACCCATTGTGGGGCATTTAGTGCTGAATAATTTTTAGGCATGAGTGGAGGGTAGATTCCCTAGACCCCATGTGGTCTTTTGACTCAGTGTGTCGTCAAACCAATGAAAATGTTTTGGGAAAAAGTGGAGAAAAGAGGTTGAGATTGTAACACGGTGTCCTAGTGGAAGACATGTAGGAATATTATGTCTTTCTAATGGAGATTTTGGAAGCACTTTGAGTGAGACTAGGTGCCACAATTAAAGCCCATTTTTGAGACAATTATTCTTGACCTTAAAAACTCAACAATGCTTCATAAATGATCATTTTTGGGGCTACCTGAAATTCTTGATCTTTTTGGATGTTCCAGACCCTGGTTGTTGCACTCTATTATCACTGCCTGATAAGGGGGTCCATGTTTTCCTACAAAGAATCAGGGTCTTGGGAATATGCAGCGTGACACACTTGTTGCACTGCAAATCTGCATCAGTCATTAGCACTACTACGTGCTTCATCCTCCCAGAAACCGATTTCCTAAACCATGATGATTCCATTTTTCGAATAGCCAGAAACAAAGTCAATGGACTAAAATGTATTGGTATCTTATAAACAGCAAAGAACCGCATGAGGATTTCACTTTCAAATTGAAAATTTTGGTTGCAATTTTATTATCAATGTCTTTAACATACTTTGTGTTTACTAATTACAACTATCAACCACCATACAATTTCTTATAAATTTAAAATAAAAGCTTGGATAATGAAACAGTATCTTAGATCTTTTACTCTTAAGAGGACTACTAAAAATCAGTCGAGGTTTAAAAAAAATTGAGAGAGAGAGAGAGAGAGAGAGAGAAAGAGAGAGAGAGAGAATTAACATGATTTAATTTGATCGCCTGCGTCTACCAGAGAAGATGGAAAGCCTAAGTTGTTACATCTTTGCTATATTAAATTGTGTGTAAAAATGAACCCCCTGTATAATATCATGGTTTACTTATTTATGGTAAACTTCTAATGTATTATTATCAAGGGTTGTGTTAACGGGCACTTTGCGTGCCCGTTAACAACAATATTTTTGAAATTTTTCTGACAATGTTTTTGTCATTTTCATAGTTTTATCTTATTTTTTCAGTTTTATAAGTACTGCTTGGTGTCTTTTTTTTTTTTTTTTTTGACATTTTTTTTTTTTTTTGCACCTTTGGTGTTTGTTAACATTATCCTACTATTATTATTATTATTATTATCATTATTATTATTATTATAACATTCCCTCAAACTTTAAGATGGAAACTAGAAAACACCTTCAGTTTGGAATATAAATTCATGAAGGAAACTTTGACTAGGAATGTAGAATGGATCGAGCTAACATGAATTGGAACATGCGAGATAGCAGTGAACTACAATTGTTGGTGATGGATGGACGTTAGAAGACAACTACTGTGGTCGCAGGGCAGCTACCAGAGTGACTAGAGGACAACTACTATGGTTGAATAATGGCTATACCAATAGCCTGGGGGATATCAGCAAAAGAATGGTTGCTAGGAGATGGCATAAACAAGATAGATGCTAGCAATAGCGTTGTTCGAAAATGAATAGTAGCCTAAGGACAATGACACCAATGAACATTGTAGAGCAACACCATTGGTCTGAAGACATCGACCGAAGAAAGTGCTATAGGAGCATGAAGTCATTAGTAGAGCATAGTTTCCTGGTGAAGTGTATGTGTGTTGGTGTTCTTTGGGGAAACTAGATACAAACCAAGATCTAATACCATGTTAAAATAGAAAGAAGAAAAGTAAAATAATGTAGAGAGAAAGAGAGAGTAAAATAAAGAGAATTACTGTAGATTGACTAGATGACATAGAAAGTCTGAGAGATTATATCATTGTTACGTTGAATTTTTTGTTATAATGAACTAATGTAGGATATATATAAAAATACATTAGGCTTAGTATGATACACTTTTTTTTTCTTTTGAGGGTACATATGATACACTTAAAACCACGACAACCCATGGTATTACAAAATCATGATAACTCATGATATTCTTTAAAGAGATTAAATTCTATAAAGATGTAGTGTAAAACCTAAATTTTACACTCTCTAATACTAACATGCCACATCATCTTACTACAAATTTAAGAATAAGTAAAATCATACTTAATCAATTCTAATAAGTAATACTGTAATACCCATCTAAAAATCCAACCAAATTGAGAATTTATTAAGATGTTATTAGATTTGGTAAAATGTATTGAACTTAAAGTAAAAAAATTATTATGGCAAAATCTTATTGAACGGTGTTTAACACCCCATCCTAACCGAAATCAAATTCTTCTATGAACCGTGTTCTACTTACAATGATATCTTAATATATTCTATTTTGATTGTTGAGAAGTTTTTTGGGCCACTATGTTGGTGGGCTGAGTTTTCCTTTGTATCTAAACTCTCTGTCAAACGCCCTTATTTCTTTTTTATATCAATATACTTCTGTCACTTCAGTCAAAAAATATATATTAGTATGGGTTTGGATTCAACTGTAATTGCGTTTTGCGTTTGCTTCTTTTGCTTCTTTTTTTTTTTTTTTTTTTTCCAGCCGATTTTGTTGACTTTGAAACAAAATTTACTGTTTATAAACAGTATATATACTGTTTACAAATTTAAAAATATTAAAAATAAGTCCCACGATACTATTTACACATTTAAAAATTATTTTGTTACAGTATTTTCAGTTTTCAACAAAATAAATTGTATCAAAGTCTAGTGCTGTGAAAACGCCGAATTGATAGAACTTCCATGCTTTTACTGGCACTGAAAATTAGACCGTTCAAAATTTTTATCAAACCTACCCCCCGAATCTAAGAGCATCCATGATCAAAAATCTCATCCTATCCTATTTTACCATCCAAAAAATTACGTTATCAATTATAACATACTATTTTTCAACACACCCAATATCTTAAAATTCTATTTTTTTCAGTTTATTTAAATATTCTTTTTTATTATTTTTTGTACTATTTCTCTCTCTCTCTCTCTCTCTCTCTCTCTCTCTCTCTCTCTCTCTCTCTCTCTCTCTCTCTCCTTTCCTTTTCACCTCTCTCCCTCAACCACTGGCACAAGAACAAATAAGAAGAAAAAAAAAAAAAAAAACAACCAGCAAGTCTCTCTGGGTCTAATACATCACCACCACCATAAAACCACTGTTACTCACATCCTAGCAAACCCACCACGCCACTAGCTAGCAACCACCACCACGCCACTAGCTAGCAACCACCACGCCACTGCCATGCCAACCACCAAAACCCATTAAAAAAACCACCAAACCCACCACCAACAACAACCACCGCAAGAAACAGCCACCACAAAAACCACCAAGAGAAAAAAAAAACACAAAAAAATCGTCAAAAATCACAACCAACAACCACGAGAAACAGCCACTACAAGAACCACCAAAGAGAGGGAAAAAAAAAAAAAAAACACACACACACACACACACACACACACACACACAAAGCCGAACCCAGAAACCCACGGCAAAACCATAACCCCCACGACAAAACCACCACATCAGCCACCAACAATCTGCACGGACTCAACGTGTGAGCTCTGATTCGGCGTGAGCTCCGATCTAGCTTGGTGATTCGGCGTGAGCTTTGATTTGGCACGGACTCAACTGAGAGAAGCTTGACAATGGCGAGAGAGAGAGAGAGAGAGAGAATGGATGAGAAAGAGAGAAGGAAGAGAGAGAAAAGAAAGAGAAAAATGAGAGATGAGAGAGAAATTGTCGGGTTATAATGAGAGAGGAGAGAGAAATGAGAGTATTAAAAAAAAAATTTTTATCCCATTCAGCTACAGTACCATCTTTCATTTGAGATAGTACTGTAGCTATATGTCAAAAAAATTTTGGCATTTTTTCATTCGGCCTTCCTATTGTTGAGTAGTTTTTAAGCCTGAATGCCCAATATACTTTACATTTGGCATATACACGGCCCACTGCTGATGCTCTAAAAAGTACCATTTGTTAACTTCGATTGATTTGGGAGAAAGAAAAAGGATATAATGAAAAGAATTATTTTTTTTTTTAAGGGTATTTCATCTATTACCTTTTTTGGGAGTATACAGTATAGTAGGGATCAAAAGGACCTTATGAGGACCATTCGTTCCTTTAATGAGATTGAGGTAATATATATATATATATATATATATATATATTTATATATTTTATATATATTACCTCTATCTTTAAAAATAAATAAATAAGTAAGAAAAACGATAAGATAAGATAAATAAAAATAAAAGGTATACTAATAAAATTATATAATTTATTTTTTATATAAGATTTATTTTATAAAATCTCAAACACATTGAAAGATATAGTCAAGTACATTGTATTACATTTCATTCTTTTATTATCATTTGCCCATTCCATTTTGATGGGTATAAGATTTTCACCACTTGAACCAACCGTTCGACACTTTCCATAATACACTCGTCTAACATTTCCCCCAGTGGACCTTTTATCGACATCATCAAAAGCCAATCATCCAACCCCATGGACAACTAGGCGACAACAGAGGTGCCACTCTGAATTGACAACACCACCTTAAGAGAGTCGTCCAACCCTATGGATGACCATAGTGTCATCCATCTGAGAAGGGAAACTCTCCCAAACGAGCTCGTCCAACAAGTGTTAGTGCTCCTCCAAAAGAGAATAACAACTTGTTATTCTCTTTTAGGGGTGGCAAAATATGCCCAAACCCATTTCCCCACCCAAACTTACCCACTCTAATTAAACCCAAACCCACCCAATTATTAATTGGGTTAAATGAACATTTACCCAATTAGACCCATAAATTATTGGGTTTTATTTAAAAGCCCATTGAAACCCATTTAACCCAAAAACAATATCCCCAAATTCAACCCAGCCCTATTTTAAAAAAAAAAAAAAAAACAAAAAACAAAAACAAAAACAAAACAAAACCCAGCCTAAACAAAACCCAGCCCAAACCCATTTGCTTCACTCTTTCAGAATTTCACTCATTTTCTCTCGTTTTCTCTCGTTTTCCCTCATTTTCTCTCGTTTTCTCAGTCTCCAATCACGGTTTAGGCGAAACCCAACAGCTTCAGCGTGGAAATGACTCGACCTCAACAACAAATCACATAACCAAATCCCTATAGTTTTTCCCTCTCTCTCTCTCTCTCTGAAATTTTCTCAGAACTCAAACCCCGATTTCTTCGCCCCCTAGCTTTTCGTAAACCCTAACTCTCTCTCTCTCAAATTCTCATCCTCGATGATCGATTCGCCACTCTGACTCGACCTCAACAACTTTGCTCTCTCTTTCCCATCAGACGCCAGCTTTGCTCTCTCTCTGCAATCAACTCGGCAATCGATCTTGATTTTCTGGAGGTCTGGTGAGTATTTTTTTTTTTTTGTTTTGAAAGTTTCAATTTTGATGTCATTTCAAAAGAATTTTATGCTAAAAAAAACTTTTTCCATATTTTATATATCATTCAACTTGTTTTCTTCGTTACCCATTTTGTAATTTTTCTTTGCAAAACCAAATTTTGTGATTAAATTTGGTTTCTTACATTGATGCTAGAGCATCAGGGTGTGGACTTTTTTCCATATCATATTATCATTCAGCTTGTTTTCTTCATTTCCCATTTCGTAATTTTTCTTTGCCAAAGAAAATTTTGTGATTAAATTTTGTTTCTTTCCATTGATTCTAGCATCAAGGTGTGGAATTTTTCCATATTATGTATCATTCTGCTTGTTTTCTTCATTGCCCATTTTGTAATTTGTCTTTGTAAAACCAAATTTTGTGATTAAATTTAGTTTCTTCCCATTGATGCCATGTAATTTGCAGACTAAGGTTCCTGGAGTGAAATCTTTCATTTCAAAAGCGAGCAATTCAAAGGCGGATGTTCTGATTGAAGCTGGTGATAAAATTCATTTTGGTGATTTGTTTTTGGAGGTGGGGTTGCTGTTTCCCTTTGATTTGTTTATATGTTTTGTGCAATTGAACAATGGAAATGATCTGTGGTTTATTATTTTGTAATTGTATAGCTTTAATGATTGTTGTATATATGAGGTTGACTTGAAAATTTATTGGTTTTGATAATTGGTGGGTGAGTGTAGGCATTAACTTATTGGCTTCTGGGTGATTCTAAGGGCGGTAGAAAGCTTATTAATGTTAGGATGTGAATATCTGAGCTTTTCACACTGAAGACTTTTTATTGTTGAACTTGATTACTAATGTATCATGTTGCAAGGTATGAGATGTTGAATTCTGAAGTACATATTTCCAATTATTTATGCAACAGAAGTATCATTTCTTTTTGTGTAGAATTTTTATATATGTTTGTGTACAGTTAGTAGTTTTTCCTTCTCAAATTATCTCAGTGTTAGCTAATGTTAAGTTCACTGAGATAATTGGAATTAGTTTTGGGAATTAATTGGAGAAACTAATTCCAATTAGCTAGAACTTAGCATCGAACTTAGCATCTCAGTGCATTGCTTGGAATTATCTCAGTACAGTTAGTGTTTTCATTATTGGAGGGAGATCATCTTGAATATAATGGCTAATGTTAAGTTCATATGCTGTCGACTCTGATGCATTGTGAAGTGTGGACTTCAAAATTCAAATCCCAAAATGGTGCCTGCCGCTTTTAAGAAACTTGACGTTATGAAATTATCTTGGAACCCTGGCATATTGATTAGTGTAAATTTTTTTTTTATCGCTTAGGAAATATGAGGATTTTGAAGGTGTGTATTTGATATTTGTGTTCTCTGTAGAGAACTTGCAATGAGGAACCTGGAGTGATGTTATTGTAAATTTAGCAAGTTAATATTTCAATTGTTTGGTTGATACTCTTCCTTAAACAGTACTTGTAAGTTATTCAAATGTTGAAGTTCTACAACCTCGAGGCTTTGAAGAGGAAAAATATAAGAATAAGAAAGAATGTCATTTATTTCTTCACATTCCCAAATATAAATAGACTTCAGTTCTCTTGCGTATTTCAAAGATGGAGCATTGCATGAACTTCTTAAATTGTGACATTTATTAATTCTTAGAGTTTGAATGTCTTTCGGGAGCAGACTTATATTGCAATCGTTTAAGATTACAGTTTTTCCCTCGACCATCCATTTTCCAAAAAGGTCACCTGTCCTTACTTCTCCCACGAACAATGCATAATGGCTTGGTCCTCCCTCCTCCAAGGATCTTACATATGTATTGAAGTCATTTACGCCATAAAATTGCCCTTCAAAATGCTCTAATTTCTTCAAGCTTACAACCTCCTCTTTTTATTTTATGTTTTTATTATTCTTTATATATATATAAACAACATATGCTTTGACTAACACTGTTTTTCCTGAGCCAAAAAAAGGAAAAGAAAAATGCAATGAATAATTAAATAAATATTAGCATGTATTTTTTTTGGGGGGTAAATAAACATTAACATGTACTGATGTACATACCTAGATAATAAGAAAATAAAAATAAAAATTTATTGAGAAAAAAAGTAAAGTTAATAAGTTTGACACTTATTTGATCTTTTATTTTTAACTTTTTTTTGTCGTTTTCAAAAGAAATCACGTGGGCTCCAGTACTAGAGGACAGCAAAGCAAAATGAAAAGTTCTTATTTTTTTTAGAATAAACGGCAGACAAAATGAAAAGTTGAAGAAGGCTGGGTTTTTTCTATATGTTCTATTTTGGTCATTTTTATGGGTTCAGGGGTATTTTGGTCATTTTTGAGTTTTAGGGGTATTTTAGTCATTTTTTGGGTTTCGGGGGGTATTTTGGTAATTTTTGAGTTTTAGGGGTATTTTGGTCATTTTTGGGTTTTGGGAGTATTTTGGTCATTTTTAGGTTTCGGTGGCATTTTGGTCAATTTTTGGATTTCAGAAGTATTTTGGTCAATTTTTGGATTTCAGAAGTATTTTGGTCAATTTTTTGGGTTTCGGGAGTATTTTGGTCATTTTTTAGGTTTCGGTGGCATTTTGGTCATTTTTTCGATTTCGGGAGATTTTGGTCAATTTTTGGGTTTCGGGGTTATTTTGGTCATTTTTATGAGTTCAGGGGTATTTTGGTCATTTTTTGGGTTTTAGGGGTATTTTGGTCATTTTTTGGGTTTCGGGGGTATTTTAGCCATTTTTATGGGTTCAGGGGTATTTTGGTCATTTTTGAGTTTTAGGGGTATTTTAGTCATTTTTTGGGTTTCGGGGGTATTTTGGTAATTTTTGAGTTTTAGGGGTATTTTGGTCATTTTTTGGGTTTTGGGGGGTATTTTGGTAATTTATAGGTTTCGGTGGCATTTTGGTCATTTTTTGGATTTCGGGAGTATTTTGGTCAATTTTTGGGTTTCGGGGGGTATTTTAGTCATTTTTATGGGTTCAGGGGGTATTTTGGTCATTTTTTGAGTTTTGAGTGTATTTTGGTAATTTTTGAGTTTTAGGGGTATTTTGGTTATTTTTGAAGATTTTATAGTACTTTGGTCATTTTCACTTTAATGGCATTTTGGTAATTTTGATAATTGGGTAATTGGGTAGGTTGGGGTTTACCCATAATAATTGGGTTGGGTTAGATTTGGGTTAGAAGCAATTAGTTAAATGGGTTTTAATGGGTAAATGGGTTTTATATACCCAACCCAATTATGCCCACCCCAAACCCACCCAAACCCACCCATTTGCCACCCCTAGAATTTTCTAACACATTTCAGTATAAGGGGCATTACTCGTTATCATGACTTTTTCTTCAACCAACCCAGATATGAATATATCCTCCATTAATGAGTCAAAGGTAGAAGGGAGGAACGAATTCTTGGTCTAAACAAATTTATAGTCACTCACAGTACTCACACATGGCTCTTATTATCAAATATATAGTTCGAATGTTTAGCTAATAGTTTAACACTTTAATACATGTAAATTACAGTTAGCTCAATTAGTAAAATTTTCGATAGTTGAATAAAATATTTAGAGTTCAACTCCTGCCTACATTTAAAACCGATTAGTGTTTTAGTCTGATGATAAAGAATTATTCATCCGGAACCAACATCATAGGTAAAACTTTTTCAAAATAAAAAAATAGCTTAATACCTTGCTCATCTTGCTTCCCATTATAGTCATATGCTATAAATTCCTTAGTCTGTCGTGCCGACCCGACCTAGTCCCATGAAAACAAATTCTCTTTATTATGAGGAATCAATTCTTAGACAATGCATTCGTCATCGTACCTTTCTTTATAAAAATTCTTCGTATTAATATGCTTTGGCACAACTTAAACTTACAATTTTCTTTTCTTTTCAATATTTTTTTTTTCTGACCAGGTCGACTCAAGTTTAAACAATTGTCATATACTTCTTCGCTAATTTCACTAATTTGTTTAATGCTTAGAATGATTCAATTATTGCGTGTTCAAAATGAACAAGTAATGCTTTTTAAGTTTTCATTACAAAAAAATGAAGAGTAATATAAGTAATAAAAGTGTCATACACGTTTAATAGACCACTTTATTGGTTCAAAGAAGTCAACGAAAGAAGCAACAAAAAAGTCAGTTTGCAAGGGACAGTGCAGGAGTATTCACGAAAGAATGATAAAAAAATATAAGCAATACTAAACCATATTTTATTTATTTTAACAATTCACTTTATAATATATCGAATATTAAAGATTTTATTTTAACATTTAAACATTAAAATAATATAAACAATACAATAAAATAATATATTCAATACAATAAATAACAATCACTACCATCAACACATTATAATACTTTTTTTTCTACACCACACATTAAAGAATTAAAAAAAAAAATTAAGCTACAGTGAGCTGCTATTGATAGCAGCTCACTGTAGCTTATACTCAAATTTTTTTGAGTTTAGCTCCTTAGCTATTGCAATGCATTTTAAGAGTATTAAAGTCAATTTAGCAACCTTACTAGGGATGCTCTAATATCTACAAGTTTCCTCCTATATATATATATATATATATATATATATATATATAGAGAGAGAGAGAGAGAGAGAGAGAGAGAGAGAGAGAGAGAGAGAGAGAGAGAGAGAGAGGTTCAGATTACTCATGGTGTAATTTTAAATTATGTTATACCACTCAATTTTTTTTAATTATAAACAAATTTTTAAAATAAAAAAAAATCCACTTTTGAATTAGATTCTCTTCTTATACTCTACATGCTTTCAAAATTTCCAAATTATTGGAAATTAATAACTATGTCATCATTCAAATATAAAAATTTCAAAATGTTTGTATTTAAAATTATGCAGAAAAGATGTTTTTTTAGATTAAATAGTAAACGGCATTCAATTGACATGAAACCTGGTAGGCATGTTAACAACATAGTGAACATATAATCCAACGATGAAATTTTTGAAATATTAATCCTATAAAAAGTTATTAGGTGGTGTAATATTACATTGAGTTACATATGATGTAACTTGAACCCAACAAAATATATACACACACACACGCGCACACACTAGCCTAATCACACGCGCTTTGCATGTGCGATGAGGCTTTTATATTTTTTGGTCAAATGTCATAATTTTCCTTTTAAAAAAAATTGGATAAGTTTGGTTTGAAGAGATGGATTAGTAAAAAAGTGTCCTATTTTGTACGCATTTTAAGTGGAGTTAGAAATATATTTTTACTGGGTTGTCTTTAAGTTTTTCTCTATGAAATGTAAGGTTTAGAAGTATTTCTCTGTTAAACATAGTGAACATATATATATAAGATTTGAGTTAAGGGTAAGATTAGGGTTCTCTCAAAAAAAAAGGGGTAAGATTAGGTAAACAACTATTTTTCACTATCTTTCTTAAAATATTTTCTTTTTTCATTGTCATTGTCTCTTTCTTTATCTTTGTATCTTCTTGTTTATTCAAAATGGGTATTCTCATATATTTTTCTTATTTTATTCTCAAGCAAGAGAGTTAGGTAAGGTGCGCTAAATAAGCGTTGACTTCTTCTTTTTTACTAGAAGAAAAAGAGTCACATTCTTAGTTAATTACTATATTTATAATTATTTTAGTAATTTGTGATTGCACATTGCTTTAACATAAGTTCGCGGGCTACTACTTTTATTTTTGTACAAATCATAATAGGCCAAATCAATGATTAAAAATATATATTCTACAGATAAAAAAAAAAATGTGTATTTTTTTTTTTTTTTTTTGAAACTAAAAATATGTGTATTTTTAGATTTACTGTTTGCATTAATTTTGTACAACAAAACAATAATTATAATAAAAATTCATAATAATTTCACAATATGACAATATCTCCCAATTTGTCCACCACCCACCATAATTTGCAATTTAAACTTTTTTTTTATTAGCTCATTTAAATGAAGGTGGTAGTCAAATTTGGAGATGTGAAATTGTTGTCAATTTAGCGATGCTTATAAATGACCATGCAAATTTCTTACCTACTTGGCTGTTGCTCTCCCTTTTACCAAAGTACATCTTTAGGTGAGCCTTCCATTTCTTGTGAAAATAGATCTCTCCAACATTAATATTAATACAGAGTATTACAAAAATTCCAATTAGAAGACAAAGAGTGAGCTGATATAATTAGCTTTTACCCCTGAATAATTTACCTAAGAGCTTGTATATATACCTAGAACTAAAGTGTATATCTTATAAATAAATGAAGATTAAAAAATGTGATTAGGTGGGTGGTTAATTCATGATTAGCAATCACACATACAAAGGTTTCTGCATGCCCATAAAATTAGTGATCATGCTAATCCCACTTGCCCTCAAACTTTTCTTTTCTTCCAATAAATAAATAAAATAAATGAATTGCAACAAAAGTTAGGTGGATTATCACTTAATGCCCTAATTGAGCATTTGAAAATTGAGCTCATGAGAATCACATTTTCTTGTTGTGATTCGCTCACAAGTCAAAAGGTATTTGATTGTGAAAATTAATTCTCTCTTAACTTAACATCAAGTTCTATTGAATATTAACCTCATGCGAATCACATCAAGGGTCTATTTTGATACCGTTTATTGCTGAAAATTAAAAATATTGTAGCAAAATAATTTTTAAATGTATGAATAGTATCGTGAGACCTATTTTTAATGAAAATTTTTTCTGAAAAAAGAGGTTTGTGAGTTCCATGAACAGTACACGAAACTTATCGACAGACGCATTTTTCAATTTTAGGCATGATATTTTAGCTATTGTAGCCTTGGGTCCCACTGTGTGTAAAACGCAAACGCACAAACGCAGACTTTAAACGCAATCCAAACATACACTAATTTCCTATTGTGCTTCCCTCACATATTGCCTATTAAAAACAAAACTTTTTTTTTTTTGAGGAAAAAAAAAAACAATACTTCTTAATTAAGATGGATTAAGGTCAATTCTTCTTATTAGTAATGATATCTATCCATCTAATCATCTTTTCGGACATTGTAATGATTCAAAAATAGATTTCTTTAAAGGATTCTAAAGTTATTTATTGTAATATTATAATATTAATTACTGATTTTGAAATTTTTCCTCGGAAAATAATTTTTGGTTTGACAAGGTATGCTTGAAATTTAATATAATAAGGTCATAGGTAAGAAGTAGATAATAACTGATGTATTAGACCTATCACCTATCTGTACTTAATAATAAAATTGTAGCATGCAATAGGGTCATATGCTATATATTATTACGTTCTATAATTGTTTAGAATGCTCTTAGTTCTAGATATGTTGTATTGCATTTGGATTAGTTTATTTATTTTCTTTTGTATATTAACTTATTTATTTATATACGACTTTTTAAAGCATTATTAATTTCTATATAGGCTTTATTATATTTTTTGTGTCAACCTTTAGCATGTAAGCTTTAGAGAAAGTAAACTAAAAAAAAAAACATAAGCAACAAAGATGGTCCTTACACGTTCAAAATTGTATCTCCTACGCCAGTCTCATAAAGACTGGCGCATATAAAAATTTTTCGACCCATCTATAGATTCTTTTAATGAAATCTACGTGTCCATAAAATATTGGTCTTATAAAATCGGCGCATATAAAATTTTCTCGATTCATCCATAGACTCCTTTTAAGTATCCATTTGGATACTAAGAGGCTGTTTGGATGAAAAATTTTCATCACTCAATTTCCGTCACTCAATTTCCATCACTCATCACTCATCACCCATCACCCATCACTTATCACTCATAACTCATCACTCTAAAATATCACATCCAAACGACATTATCACTCAGTTACCATCACTCAATATTTTTCACACTATTTATGGACCCCATATCTGTCACTGTGCAGCTTTTTGTTTTTTTTTTCTTTTTCTTTTTCTTTTTCTTCACTGTTCGGTCTTCACCTTCTCTTTCTTTTTTTCTTTTTTTCACTGGGTTCGGTTTGCATGTTCTTTTTTTTTTTTTTCTTTTTTTCAAGATGAGTGCAGACCGAACCCAGTGGAAAAAAAAAAAAAAAAAAAAAAAAAAAAAAAAAAAACGTGCAGACCGAACCCAGTGAACAAAAGAAAAAAAAAGAAAAAAAAGAAAAGAAAGAGACGGTGAAGACCGAACCCAGGGAAGAAAAGAAAAGAAAAAAGAAAAAAAAAGAAGCCCAGACCGAACCAGTGAAAAAAAAAAAAAAAAAAAGAGTTGACTGGTCAAAAGTTGCGGCTGAGTGGGTCCCCTATGTGTGTTTAATTACAAAAATGCCATTGAGTTATGAGTTATGGAAACTGAAAACACAAAAATGTGTTTTCAGTTTCCATAACTCATCACTCAAAAATCAGAGAATTGAGTGATGGAAACAGAGTTATGGAAACAGAGTTATTTGCTCCCAAACAGACTTTTCGTTATGGGTCCCACCATTTTTGAGTTATGAGTTATGGAAACTGAAAATTGAGTTATGGAAACTGATGAACCAAACAGCCTCTAAGGTTTGTGCGACTGTTACGCCTGCGTTTTCTCTTCTTTTTTTTATTTTATGGGAGAAGTGTGTTTTTCAAACTTTATGTCATATTAGTGGGTTCTGTGCACTGTTTACAGGAATCACAAACACCTTTTTTTCAACAAAATTTTCATTAAAAATGAGTCTCATATCTGAATCCAGCAGCTTCAACATATTCCTTGCTTTTGTAAATTATTAAGGTTTAAGATAAAAGGAGTTATTCCTGACAAAAAAATAGAGAGAGAGAGAGAGAGAGAGGGTCAGAGAGAGAGAGAGAGCCGATTATTAAGACCACATGCGCATCTAGTGCTTGGCTTGAAAGCAAGCAACCTCATCATAACTAATGTTCAAGATAAGCACTAAGAAAACTCTCAAAAGGAATTAAAAATTGTTCAATCACTCTTGACATGACAACTTCTTTACAAAACAATAATTTTCTTTTTCCTCCTTCCCATCTTGAGTAAATCGCTATACTTCTATTTAGCTATTTATATATGCTCCAATGAAAAGACATTGTTGGTCATCGAGCTGGTATCTCATGCGCCAGGCGCATGAGACCAGCCTCTCACAGGCAGGTCTCATGCGCCTGGCGCATGAGAGATTTTTCCGTTGGTCATCTACCAATAAGTGCTTGTAAAAATACGGTTCTAGAATAAACATGCCTCTTCTATTTTCAAAAAAAAAAATGCTTTTTTTTTTTTTTCACTATTCACATTAGGCGAGTTGGTATTTCTTTAAGTCTTAAAGGCTTCAAGAGTTTATAGATTCAAATTTGAATGGTCTCAGAGTGAGAAGGAATAGAATTATACTGTCGATTGTAAAAAAATAAAAATAAAAATAAAACCTTTTTTTTATGTAATAACATATTCAAATCCCGTAAAGAATGTAATAAAACTTTTTTTATGTAATAATATATTCAAATCTCGTAAAGAATGTAATATATATATATATATATATATATATATATCTCATAGTAAATAATAGGGTAGAAAGAGGAGTGATTATAAACTCTTCACCACTGGCACAAAATAAAATAATAAAATCATTGGCCAACACAACTGCACAAGTTCTAGAGTTTTGATGTGGTCCATGAACAAAGAAAAGTCTCTCTAGCAAGTACACCATCATAGACGATACATAGAGGTTTGTGACTTTGTCTTGAGTACTTTAATTCTATAAATGGATTATCATATAGTGGTCCATACACCATCTGATTTTTTGAGAAATTTTTTATTTTTGAGAGTCCATTTTAGAAAGTTAAAGGTATTAATTGGGCTACAAGTATTGAAGTCTAACCGATTAGGTATTTCATTTTGACCCAAGTCATTTTCAACTCGATTGATCGAGTCTAGGATTTTATTATTCAAGACATTCAAAAATTCAAGTAACTCGATCAGTAGAGGGCATTCTACATGTGAAAATAATATGAATAGATCAATAGAAAAGAAAATAAAAATTGAGAATGTGATTCAAATTACTTTCTTTAAAAGCCTAAACTCATCAACAAAATCAAGCCAGAATCCATGTATACAAATTACAAATGACAAACCTATTATCTACCCAATCGCCCTCATCCCTAGGGAGATTTGATCAATCATGCTGAAACACTACCTCCAAACTGTCATAACTCATAAGCATTGACTCCCATCCATGATGGGTTTGTGATTTAGGTACTCGAGTTTTGGATCAAGTTCATTGATGAGATTTAGGACGGAAAGTTGAGACAAAT
The DNA here is from genome assembly GCA_033629205.1 of Lithocarpus polystachyus. Taxonomy (NCBI): domain Eukaryota; kingdom Viridiplantae; phylum Streptophyta; class Magnoliopsida; order Fagales; family Fagaceae; genus Lithocarpus; species Lithocarpus polystachyus. Next base: position 2,477,236 of record CM066172.1, read on the forward strand.
TCTCAATTTTTCCATGTTAGTATTTTTCATTTATTAATCAACAACGAAAAAGGTTTTCAAACATTTAAAAAAGTATAAGACTAAAATAAAATTGGCAAAATACATTTTTGATATCTATATTTTGGGAGTTTTGTTTTGGTCTTTTGTGTTTTTAAAAGTTTCATTTTGTAAAGAACTCTTTAAAATCACCTATATCTTTAAAGTAAGCTAAAGCGTACTTGTTTTTTGAAAATGTGAGGTTTTAAAAAATTTTACTCTAATGCCAAACAAGGTGTTACAAATCAATAAAACTCTAATACCATTTACTGGATCCTAATTTATTCTTCATTAACAACAAAATATACTTTCTTCCGCTCCAAAAAATAGTATTTTCTTTCATACCAACGAAACCGAAAAAGTAACAAAAATAATAATAAAAAAATTCCCATTCTTTCCAAGTAAATAAAAAGACTTGTCTAACTCAACCATTGTTAGCCAGTAAAAGAAAAGAAAAAAGAATATCTTGCTTTGATGATCCACCAAAAGTGTCGAATTTGTGAAAGCTTATGAAGGACAAAAACAAAATAAAAATAAAACGAGAGTTCAGTCCACAGTAAAGGCAATGACGGTGGTTACTCAGCATTATTTAAGTAATACCCTAAAAATATCTGGGGTCGGCAGGTGGTAGAGTTGTAAATATAGAAGAAATACAAGGGTGTTTCGCAAGGAAGCACAGAGAGTGAACACGAAGATCACGTGGTGTAAAAAGAAAAGAGGAGAGAGAGAGAGAGAGAGAGAGAAAAAAAGGTCAGTAGTCATCAAACCCGTGATACCCCAATTGTACTGTCGTCAAAAAATTCAAACACACACTTAGAAAAGCTTTCCCACATGCGACAATGGGGACCACACGACCAAACCGAACCCCATTTTTGAAAAACAAAAAAAAAAAACGCCCAAGACGTCAAGATCACGAGGAAAATGTTCCTTATCTCTTCCACCCAATCGCCTTTCGCCACGTTTATATATAATTTACGTGTGGGGTTGTGCCGTGCATGTGCGCCCTATCTAGCTAGCTAGCTGTAGCCGCCTACACCTCTGACCTCTCTCTTTCCGCGTTTTTCACACGGGATTTCCATCATGTCCCTTCATTATTCACTCTTTCTTTTCTTTTCTTTTCTTTTCTTTTTTTAATAAATGTTAACGAATGGTTTAAGGAAGTCAGTTTAAGGTATACAGTAAAAAATTAAAAATATTATAGAAAAATAATTTATAAATGTATAATTAAATAATATTATAAGATTCTTTTTTAATGAAAAAATTATTAAAAAGTGAGATTTGCGGATCTCATAAACAGTACATGGAACACACTGGTGTGCACTATTTACATAGAATAATCAACAATCATAACTCCCAAAAAAAAAATGCAAACCTAGAACGTGGAAAGCGCAAAACGCGCTTTCCAAACGCTCACTAAGATATATTTTTCATAAAATTTGTGTCAAAATTTAAGCCAGCTTCTTGTGGGGCTAGTTTTATATCTTTTTCTTCTGTTTATCTAGATTTTTTTATTAAATGGGACCACACCATGTTTGTCAATATTTACCTATTAACAATTGTTCTAATAGCATTAATTAACATGATCTTTTTTTTTTATTATTATTAGTTTTTGTTCATACAATTTCATATAACTTATATATTTTTTTAACCTATACTTAGGTTACATTATTTATACCTTATTCTATTATTAATGTTTAATTATATGCAATCCAATCACCACTTATCAAATATTTAAACTATATCGAGATGTGTAAACAATATGTGGTCCTGAACTGAGAACTCTTTGCAACTATTTTTATGTTGATACGTTGAGATTGGATGTTCTTTTCTAGATGTATGAGCTGTACAATGAGAGGGATGTTTTTCATATCTTAACTCTTTCTGTTATTACAAAAAGAATAATATTAGGACCACATAAATTTAAACAAATATTTATGTGGTGAGTTGTTTGCGATAACTTGATAAATTTAAACAAATATGAACCTATCATCACACTTTTACCATTTATAATTTGACACGTATCAAATTGTGGCAAATAGTATATATATATATATATATATATATAATTTATTTACAACTTCTTTTTTTTTTTCATACAATGCCAAATACTAGATGTAAGCCTGTAATTAACTAGCATAATGATATATATTTTTTGGATAAGCATAATGCGAAGTTGACTTTTAATATTTAAGATAATTTTACTATTTATAATTTGAAACGTATCAAGTTGTGGCAAACAGTATATATATATATATATATATATAATTTATTTACAACTTCTCTTTTTTTTTTTCCCATACAATGCCAAATACTAGATGTAAGCCTGTAATTAACTAGAATAATGATATATATTTTTTGGATAAGCATAATGCGAAGTTGACTTTTAATATTTAAGATAATTTAACCTCTCTCAAAAAATATATTGATAATTTAACCTTATTTTTTTGGGTCATAAAATAAGGCATAAAAACAAAGTCAGGTTTAACAAAGAACATATTCACGCGGTCTTGTTTTATTTGTTCACTAATGAAACAGTTGATTGTGTGGTGTAAATGTGATCAAGGACAGTTGTCGTAGTAAGGAAGAGCACCAAAAAAATCGTTCTCCTATTCTTAAGTCAGCTTGAGGTTATTGGTTCTCTCAATAATAATGAAATTCTTCTTATTGTGAGTATTCTTTAGTTTCAAACTTTCAATTGCGTTTACGTAATAAAATGAGAAAAGAGAATAGTTACTCAAATTTTCAATAATTTGAATTAAAGTGGGGCTAAGATCTTAGCCTATCATCTTGAATATTGGGATTTTTTTTATGGGTCAGCCATTTTTACTTCTCAATTCCACCCCCACTCGAGTCCTGACGTCCAAACATTGGATTTGTAAGTGGCATGGATCTTCACTATTTGAGTCAATGTTCGAGGTGCTACTATTTCCATGAAAAATGTTATCCAATACTCTTAGGGGATTGATTTATGAATTATTTTAAAAAATATTTTATCTAAAAAATAGTAAAACAATAAATATTATTGATAGATTTTTATATTTTTCATGAAAGTGATGTCAAAACTTTCTTATTATGATTTATTAATAATTGTCTTGAGGGCATCCGTTAATATGGCCGTATCTCTGTATCTATTATCTTACGAAAGGTCATGAAATATTTATTATACATTTCAAAATTCTAATATAATAAAATTAATATTTATTATTCATTTCAAAATTCTAATATAATACAATTCATGTTTCTTTTTCTTTTCTTTTTTTTTTAGTTAAAATTAAGAAGAATAATTTAAGAATTTTTTTTAATTTAAGAAAAAATAATAATATAATATATAAAGTCCTCTTGAAAAGTTTATATTATTTTTATTTTAAACACTCCCCTTATTAAAAGGTTCGATGTTTAATAAGAGGAAACAAAGAAAATGAGATGAAGGGGGTATCATTCACCTTGGATTTATAAAGTTCTTTTTTTAATAAACCCGGCAAGATTATCAAATCACAAAATAGATATAAATAGAAACGTGTGTTTTACTATCCCAAGAAACAAAAAAAAGAAAAAGATAAAGGAGTATTAGCATATGCAATTGTGGATGTCCAATCCAACCATGACCCATGATCCATGCTTTTATAGTTTTATATTATTATATGCTTTGCTTGCCTTTCCCTTTGGGGGTATGGGAAATAAACACGCGGTGTTTCAATCTTCAAACACTTTTACGGTTTACCCACGTTTCAGCTTTTTCATTGGTGGTCAAGACGTGCACTTGCCGCTTCTCTTTTATTTATTTATTATATTTGAAAAAAGGGACTGATAATGGATGCTGTACAATATCTGTTAATGTGATAAAATTTAAAATAAAATATTCACATTTTTTTTTTGGATATAAAAAAAATTGAATATGTATTAAATGTGTATCAGTTTAAATGGAGTATTGAAAAAATCAAAGTATACGTTTGTCAATTTTTAATGCAGGTGAGATTCATGATAAATTATAAATGAACCACAGCTGGTTCATTAACAGGTGCTGGTCAATACCTGTTAACAAAATCCTTAGAAAAATGATATGTCCGCAATATTTTTACAACAAATCGTAAGTGGCAGGTTGTTCCTAGTTGTTATTGTTAGGCAAAAAAGTAATCTTAGTTTTATATTCAAATTGGAACCAATAACAACTAACTACTAATGATTTGTTGTAAAAATATTATAAAAATACTGTGGACGTAACACCTCTCATTATATTATATAGTTTCTTTTAGAGAGTTTCAATCTATAATATCTGCTTTTAATGATAATTTTTTATCATTAGTATGGGTTTGGATTCGGTTGAAATTGCGTTTTGCGTTTGCATTTTTTGCTTCTTCTTTTTTAGCCGATTTTGTTGACTTTTGGACAAAATTTATTATTCATGAATAGTATATGCACTGTTTACGAATTTAAAAATATTAAAAATAGGTCCCACGATACTATTTACACAATTAAAAATTATTTTACTACAGTATTTTCAGTTTTCAACAAAATAAGTTATATTCAAATGGACCCTTAAATCAAGACATCAATTGTTTTTTAGTGTAGACAGAAACTGAATTTCAGATCTCTTATTCAATCATCAGAGAATTAACTAATCGGGCTAACTAGAACCTACTCAGACTAATTATGTGAGCGTTTGGGAAGCGTGTTTTGCGCTTCTGACATCTACTTTTTTTTTTTAGGTAGCACTTGGTGCACTGTTCGTGAAATATAAACAATGCACCAATATATATGAACAGTAAAAAAAAGTAAACAGTAATTTTTTATTATTTTTTACAATACATGTGATATCCAAACAGACCCACTGGTATATAAAATCAGAAAAAGGTGTAAAACAAAAACATGGGGTGTGGAGCCCACTTTGTCGTATTGCTAACCTGCAGGACGGCACGTAATTGGACAAACACCCGCACCTAACGCCGTTATTCTCAACGCCGTGGACTCCCAATCCAATTATGGCCATTTACTAAACTATCCCGATCCCGTTCAACGCTATCTTTTGGCTCATCCCTCTTTCTTTATTGGCAGCTGCCCATGTGGGTATTGTGCTGTGGTCTGGTCTACTACTGCTGTCTGCTAGTACCAGGTCTGTGTATTGGATTTTATTAACATCACCCAATTCTTTACAATAAATTGACAAATATTTCTTGATTTTTTTTTTGTAATTGATTATAATAAAAATAATAGTATTAAGTATGAGTTCACATAAAAAGTTGTTGTTCTAATTAAAATTTTACATTGTTGTCAAATTGGAGTAGTTAGTGTGCAGTTAGCATTGGAATATAAGCTGATTTATTTTTGTTTTTTATTTCAAATAATTTAATTTTAAACTTTTTGAAAATATACTATTTTTTAACTTTTTGTCTCATATTATGTAAACTAGCTTGTAACATCGTGCATATACATTGATACACTTAAAGATATTCAATAAAATGCATTATATAATTTCTATATATATAATTTAAATACTATTGATAGACAATTTTTTTGTTAACTCTTTAAAAAAATTTGTAAGAATATTATTAAGTATAAAATGTATATTGTCCATATTTATATTATTTATTATTATTGTGAAACACTTTCTTTTTTTACAATTCATTTATTCTAGGCTCTTTAGTTTTTGTACTTAATAACTCACTTAGATAAATATTTATGATGTGGTTCCACATTTGATTCTAAAATTAGGAAATAAAACTCTCAAAAAATAAATAATTTATGACATATGGCGTAAAATTGGATTCAATTGTAGAATCTAATTGAATTTTCTTTAAGCTTTGCTTATTAATATATATTAGCTTGTAACCTCATGCATATGTATTGATATACTTAAAAGATATACATTAAGACGCATAGTATAATTCTTACATATATAATTTAAATACTATTGATAGTCATTCTTATATTTTGTTAACTTTTTAAAAATTATTGTAAGAATATTATTAGGTATAAAATGTAAACTGTCCATATTTTTTTTATTCTTAATTTTTAATATCGTGAAGCACTTTTTTTTTCTTTTTTCCTTTTACAGTTTGTTAATTCTAGATTCTTTATTTTTTGTACTCAATTGCTCACTTGGATAAATATTTATGATATGGTCCCACATTTAATTCCAAAATTAAGAAATAAAACTCTCTAAAAATAAATAATTTATGACACATTGCGCAAAATTGGACTTCAATTGTAGAATCTAATTAGATTTTCTCTAAACTTTGTCTATATATATATATATAGATAAGCTACTGGAAATAAATAATTCCCAAACGGACACTTATGATAAAATATTAACAATAACATTATTGTTGTCTAATTGGTTCCATTGTAATTAATATAGTTTTACAAATTCCCATAAAAAATATATATTTGTCTTTTTAGAAGAAAAAAATTAATTGAATTAATTGAAGAAAATACATGTACTCATTCTGCATCTATAACTTAAAACCTTTCGTTAAAAAAATAATATTGCAATCATTTTAATTATAATCATTACCAAAATTTATAGAAATTTCTTTTAAATTGGGTTGTATAAGAAAGTGTGAGGACACGAAACGAGCAACCCCTGAGGGCCACGGCATACCCCGGCCTAGCAACATTAGAAGTTTATCCTCTTTGGGTTGCCAGGCCCTCAAGGTTTATCCTTCAGCCGAAGAATGGGAGGAGTCCCACATCGGACAGAAGGCGCTCCCACACATGGTTCATAAGACTCTAGACCTCCCATGTGTGTACGTTTACTCGCGTATGCGATCGCATACGCGAGTAAACGTACACACATGGGAGGTCCAGAGCCTTATGAACCATGTGTGGGAGCGCTCTCTGCCCGATGTGGGACTGCTGGTCCAAGTGCAACGCTTGCCACTTCCCATCCATCGGCTGAAAGATAAACCGTGAGGGCTTAGCTCCCCAAAGCGGATAAACTTGCCGGTGCTAGGCTCTCACGCCTATAACCAAAAAGCGCTTTTAATGTGAGGACACGGAGCGAGCAACCCTTGAGGGCCACGGCATACCCCGGCCTGGCAACATTAGAAGTTTATCCTCTTTGGGTTGCCAGGCCCTCAAGGTTTATCCTTCAGCCGAAGAATGTGAGGAGTCCCACATCGGGCAGAAGGCGCTCCCACACATGGTTCATAAGGCTCTGGACCTCCCATGTGTGTACGTTTACTCACGTATGCGATCGCATACGTGAGTAAATGTACACACATGGGAGGTCCAGAGCCTTATGAACGATCGCATACGTGAGTAAACGTACACACATGGGAGGTTCAGAGCCTTATGAACGATCGCATACGTGAGTAAACGTACACACATGGGAGGTCCAGAGCCTTATGAACCATGTGTGGGAGCACCTTCTGCCCGATGTGGGACTCCTCCCATTCTTCAGCTGAAGGATAAACCTTGAGGGCCTGGCAACCCAAAGAGGATAAACTTCTAATGTTGCCAGGCCGGGGTATGCCGTGGCCCTCAGGGGTTGCTCACTCCGTGTCCTCACAGAAAGTTTTTGCAATCCTCCATATGGAAACTTTTTTTTTTTTTTTGAGAGTCTCCATATGGAAACTTAAAATATTTTCTACGCATATTTTTATTCATAATACCTACTTAAAAGTAGGATTGTAAATTAACCAAACTATTAAATTACTAAGAATTCAAAATTTTTTATTACTTTTATTTCAAACACAAGTCACGCTTGAACTTATCAACAAATTAGATTAAATGTTCAATCTTTGATTATTAAGTTATCAAACAATTTCAAGTTTGTTCATGAGTTACATGATTAACTCATTTTTTTTCCATATAGGGTAAACATCGTGACTATTATTTTTTTTTACTTATTCACAGATTTATGGTAATAGTTAATAAATAAGCTATAGTTAGAAACTTAAAATTATATTATTTGAGTTACTTGAATACTATAATATTCAATTATTAACCCATAAAAAATCAATTTATCAAAAATTAATTTACCAAACTTGTATTGTTAAAAAACGTGTATACTTTTTACTATGAAATTTACTGTTTATATTATCAACAAAAATGCTAATTTAATTTCTGAGAAACTTATTTACAAACTTACAGTATCTAATATCTAAGTATTTTTTTTATGAAAATTTGTTATAAAAAAAAAAACAAAAACAAAAAAATGAAGATCCACGTAGCAACTGTCATTATATTTCCAACGAAAATGTTAAGTATTCAAATCTTCATTCTCTCATTGTAACTTTGATTTTTTAAAAAATAAAAAAATTTATATTTTTGTAAATCATTCTCAGATGTTTGTCCATAAATGCATAATTATATTTGAATTTGACTCATTTCATAGAAAAGTCTAAATTTAGGTTTACGCCTAACTTATTTACTAAAAAAACAACATAAAACAAAATTTTCAAAGTCGAAGTAAAACGGTTTTTAGAAACAACTTGATTCATTTACAACCTTATTTAATAAACATGTGACTTATTTAAATAATTTTACGAAACATGTGATGTAATATTTATAAATAATCTTATAACCTTCCGAGTAATAAGCCGAAAGAATCCTCAGTCACCACCAACCCGATTTGGAGGAAAACTATTGCCCTAATCTTTTTATAGCGTAGTTTCTAAAAATAAAAAGTTTGAAGAAAAAAAAAATAGTAATGTAAATACCAAATACACAAAAACTAAATCCCAGAATAATGAGACCAAACATACTGAATCCCACGTGTGAAACAGTAATGTACAGCTGGAGGGCTAATAAGGTAAAGGCAAGTTGGCATGAAAAACTGAAAAAAAAAAAAGGTTGCCGTTTACTGATGCAAAGAACACGTGTTTGAAATAACAAGAATAAAAAGCAAAAGCAAAAGCAAAATAATAATAAAATATAATACTAATAATAAAGAGTCACCTCCTCGAAGGTGCGAGGAACAAGCTTTCAAAGCACCATATATTCCTCGTGCTTTAACTCTCTCAACGAAAATAAACATTAACAAAAATATAATATATATATATATATATATATATATTATAGCCTCAAGGAGAAGATAGGAAAAGCAGGTACACAGAGATAAATATAATACAATAGAGCACACAGAGAGAGAGAGAGAGAGAGAGATAAAATATATGTGTCATAGAGTACAGAGAGCACAAACAACGAGGTGTATTCTGATTTGGTTATGTATAAATTTTGATAATTCTCTGAACCTTTGAAGGAGTACTTTTTTTTCTGGTTTTTGGATTTGGGTTTGGGATTGGATTTTGTTTGTGGGTCTGTTTGGAAAAGATTCAAAGAAAGATGACGAGCTCGTCGGAGTTTTGTGAGTTTTCAGGGCAAAGGCAAGGGAAGTCGCCGGAAAAGGCAAGCTTTTCTCAGAGGTGTAGCTTGCTGAGTCAGTACCTTAAGGAGAAGGGTTCCTTTGGAGATCTCCGCCTCGGTATGACTTGCAACATCGAATCCAACGGTACGTTTTTTTTTTTTTTTTTTTTTGGGTTACAGTTTGAATTTCTGGTATTTCGGTTGTGAAAAGAGAGAGAGAGAGAGGGATTTGAAAGTTTAAAGTTTCAAACTGGTCTGGTGTTTTTGGGATTCTGTTAATTGAAAATGAAAACGAAACACAATCTTAACTTAAGTCATATAGTCGTAGTCAGGCTGAGATTTCCGTAGCTTGTTTATGATAGGTTTGTAGTTTCTTATTTTTCTTTTAATTCATTTTTAGTTTATAATTATGGGAGCATAAGTTGAACCCAAATTGCCATTTTGGTATGTGATTCTAAGAAAAACCCAGAACTTGGATCTGTAAAAGCTACCTTAAATTTCTTTATTCCAATATCCACAAAAATATCAATATTCCTATTTAATGGTTCAAACTTGTAGGACATGTCCTTGATTTTCTCCTCAAAATCCGATTTTTATTTTATTTTTTTTCATAACAAGAAAAATATAAGTAGTTAACGTTCTGTTTCTTCTTTATGCTTTTCTAAATTTTCCCTCTCAATATCTGTTGAGAATATCTCTCAACCTATGTTTGTAAAAAGACTTTTTTTTTTTTTTTTTTTGAGAAGTTTTTCTAAAAAGACTTGGTCTTGGGTCTAATTGGATTTTGAGAAAGGCCCTCCTGAAATTGCATTATAAATTAATTCTCCTTGAAACATAGTGGTAGTGATTAGGTTCTTTACTTTTTATAGCTTTTTTTTTTTTTTTAGCCAAGGTTTAGAAAATGATTTGTAGAATTGTAACAGGGACACCTGAGATGTACCGTCAGTCAGCCCCAACAATGAATTTATTTCCGGTGAATGAGAAATTAAGTGATGTTTCAGGGCAAAGCGAGGCTGCCAATCGGAACCTTCAATCCATTGATTTGTTCCCTCAACCTGCTGGGTTTACTACTCCATTTCCTAAGGAGGAGGTCCCAAAGATTACTGACTCTAGGTCAGCTCAGTTACTCTCTCTCTCTTATGCTTTTTTAACTAGTCTTCATAAATACCCATATCAAGTATGCCCAAAATATAAGTTGGAAATAGGGTATTCTAGTTTTTCTATGGCTTATAATTACATCACCAACCATAGATATGGACTAATTAATGATTTGGGTTGATTAATTGGGGGCACATGGTGTATCATAACTATTTTGCACATGGTGAAGTAGAATAGAAGCTATGGTACACAATCTTAGTACAGAAATATTTGTTTGTCTGATTGTAATATGTTTATTATGTTCCAGAGTGAACAAGCCTGCCACAGCAGAGCCTGAAAAGGCCCAAATGACAATATTCTATGGTGGACAAGTAATCGTGTTCAACGATTTTCCAGCTGACAAGGCAAAGGAAGTGATGCTATTAGCAAGCAAGGGAACCTCCCAGAGTCACAACACCCCCTTTGCTTCTAATCCAGCTACTAGCAACCAGCCTGCCTTTGCTCCTAACTTGGCCAGGAACTCTGTTGAATCCAGCACTTCAATTACTACTAGCTCTAGCGTTGTTGTTCCTCCAAATTTTGGCAATAAAGTGATTAGCGAACGCACTCAACCGTCTCCTCAACCTCTTGCTGCTGGTAATTTCTTGTAATTGCCTTTGTTTCTTTACCGACAAGTTCGAAAGATAGAATGTTTAGAACATCATGTTGAATATGTTTGTTGATTAAAGTCTGTATTTATTTATTTACTGCAGATTTACCAATTGCAAGGAGAGCTTCACTGCACCGATTCTTGGAGAAGAGAAAAGATAGGTAGGCATTTTGGAACAAAATATTGGAAAACATATTTTTAAAAAAAATTCTTATCCCATTTGTTTGTGTAACTTTAGCTGCAGTTGTATCAAAAAAACTTGTACACTAGGTTCCTAGGTGATTGGAGTGGTCTAGCATTTTTTAATTTTTTTCAGCATCAGCTGTGGGATCAAATTCAAGGCATTCTTGATTATCACTAGAGCAAGTTTTGCTAAATTAATTTCTGGAGGGGTTTGGGTAGGTTTAGGTTTTAATATCAGTCTCCCATTCTGATATTGGTTTATTTTTCAACCATTGTATTATTTAATGACCAAAAGTGAAATAAATTAGCAATGAAAAAAAAAAATTGTTGATGTTTCTTTGTGCAAGCTGTGGCTACAGTTAGAGAAACTAATTAGTATTCTTATTGTATATTTGTTGTTCAATAATTGATCTTTGTTACTTTCACATGGCATTTTTTACAGGATCACTGCTAAAGCACCATACCAAATTAACAACCCAGAGGAAGCCCCCCCAACTAAGCCAGCTGAATCCAAGTCATGGCTAGGCCTGACTGCTCAGCTAAAGCAGTAGTTAATTTTTATATTCATTTTTAGGCATTTTACAATTCAAGCCTGCTCTCCTTTTTTTCTTTTTTTTTAGTGGGCTTTTAAAGCCTACTTTATAATATGTTTTTTCACTTTTAGCTTCGGCTCTAGTGAACCTGCCTTTAGATCTAACTCGATGAATCTTAGTGATGTAATTAAATTTGACATGATTACTATCTGAGTTCTGGTAATTTTGAATGAATGAATGAACTAATTAATTTTTCAATTGGTGATTCTTTCTCAGTGGATGTGCTTATTATTGTGGTTTAAAATTAAAAGCATAGCTTTATATGAACGCCAAATGTTCGAACACTACATTATTGGCTGTCCAATGTATATATATATATATATATATATATATATAGTATATACTTTCCAAGATCTCTCATTTTGTGTAAATCCTTTAACCAAACTGATGATATATATAAAAAAAAAATGGAGTTTGAAATTCTTTGCAAAGAATATGATTAATCTTCTTAGTTTTAATCAAATATGTTAGCAATATTCTTTAGGGCTGTCTTTGCTGAATAGTACGTGTTTGAGCTTGGATCATCAATAAAAATCAAATGCTTAAGCTGGGTTCGAGCTTGAGACAAGCTTAAAAATAATATTTGAAGTTGATTAATTAATCGAGTTAAGTTTGAGTTTAATATCAAACTTAAACTTAAGTTAAGCTTTTTAGCTTGGAATATAAAAACATTGCATTATCAAATGCTTATATCACCAAAAATTAAGTAAACAAAAAGAAAAATTAATGGGTAGTGGTAACTGATCTAATGTGAACTATGTTATTATTAAGATATGTGTAATATCATAATAATAAGTTTATTTAGTAAACATATACCAAGTTATAAACGAGCCTAAGTTTGGCATGCTTTGTATCAAGCCTTATTATTCATGAGTTTGTTCACGAACAATTTTAGTTACTTGAGCTCGACTTGTTTATCAAACAAGTCTAGAACTAAGGTTCAAACTTAACTTATTTATAAAAAAACAAATATGAACAAGATTTTTATCCAACTGAGCCTAAATTGTTTAAAAACGGCTTGATTTTTTTGCCGACCTAATTATTCTTACTCAAAATCTAATGAGAATGGCTTCCACCACAACTACAGCAACAGACATTTGCCATGCTTCTGCTCTCTAAAGTCCAAGTTGGTCCCCATTAATTGATTTGACACCAAAATTAAAAGGACACGAGACAGGCCCCCCCCCCTATTCCCCACACCCCCTAACAATTTTGTAATATGATATCATTTCTTTACCATAAATGGACTGAAAGGAAAAAAGAATCTCTTGCAACGGTTAGATCAATTCTCTTTTATAACAATAACCCAATAAATCACATAACAAATTAGTAGCTTAATTTTTTTATAATAATAAATAAATAAATAAACCTAAAAATTAAATCACATGCCATAAAAATAAAAATCATGACTAACATGGCATAACTGTTACTAGAGATATTTTCTCAACCCAAAAATGCTCTCACAAAGAAGAAAAGAATCGTAAGGATGAAAATGCTTTCACAAAGAATCATACAACTTGAATCATACAATCATACATACTATATTAAAGTTGAAGCACAACTTGAATCTAAATTAGTTTCGAATTATTATTTAATTTTGTACCACATATTTCATTTAATTTTCTTAATTTTGGTGTTAAGTATCCCATTCATAATACTCAATATAAAAGTCAAGATAATTATTTCACTCACCAATTAAAAAAAAATGGAAGAAATGAAAATTTACATTTTCAATGCCATTTTTGAATTGATTCTATTCCAAAGTGTTTTTAACCAAGTCAAATAAATCGACTAAGATGAAATTTGATGAAAGCAGCAGTTCATTTTAGAATCTGAAAATAAGAACTCCAAAGTTGAATAGTAAACCCCATAAAATGACAATGATGATGGAGTGTGTATAATATAAAAATGGTTTGTGTTGAATAAAATATCTCCAACTTGAGAGTTGTGTTAGAGTTAAGCCAAAAGCACGCGGATTTGAACCTTGAAGTCTTGAACATCGGAATTGTTTTCATATTTAAGACAAGCCAAAAAAAAAAAAAGGGGTGGTGGATAATAAAAGAATTGGAATGACACACATATCTTTTATAATAAGGTCCACATGCATGAGTCAACAAGTAGGAAAAATTAGGTGTGGAATAGGGTTTTTTTGCATCTACACCCAAAAGAAAAAGTACATAAAAGAATACTCTACATTGTCACATTGTTCACGTCTAAGCCTTTGTTGGTATATATAATTGCCAAGAAAAGGACACATTCATATCGACTTTAGTGGAGTATAAGTATATACCACTACTACTACTACTATATAGTTTTTTTTTTTTTTTTTTAATTATTGGTCACCACCACATGATGTGTTGAAGGTGGTAGGGTAGGGGTTTGGTCTTCCTTTGACCTATTCTTGCTTTATCTTTTTGAAGTGTGAAATGTGTGCTGTCATGAGTTTGATTGCGTTAAACAATCACAGAAATATGAATTTTCTTTTGCTGTTTTGTGTAATTAGTTGAGGGGTTGTCGGATTCGAGTCGTGCGCTTTACAAAATATTATGTTATGATACAAATGATCACACATGTGAGGCTCTTTTATTGTTCATTAAAAAAAAAAAAAAAAAAAGAGAAAAAAAGAAATAAAAAGAGAAAGAAGTGGGGATGTGTTCAGCCCAAACGTTAGATTTTAGTGAGTTCACACCCCTCTTTCTGTTTTGTATGACCTCCGCCGTCAAATCATATCATATGCAGTTCACACTTCCCACTTGCTTTGCTGTCTGGTCTTTTCACTACTCCCCTTTGCCCAGCCCATTCCTGAAAAAAAAGTGCTTCCAACTCTCAATTTCATTTTCAACTTTTGTGACGTTAGCTACTGCCCATCCCATTCTCATTATTGTGATTAGATAGGAAATTATATCTAGCTCTCAACCCCATCTCTGGACTTTGCTTCTTCCTCTATAAATAAATAAAGTTGATAAGAAGAAAAGAGTTATGGATTAACAAACTTTTAATAAATAGTTTATTAAAAAAATGAAACCAAAAAAAAAAAAAAAAGGATAGAGAAGGAGATGGGCATATAATGATGAATTTTTTTTTTAAGGGTTAAATATCAACAATTAAAGTTTTGTGTCTATCCAAAAAAATGATAAAATATTTTATCCAAAAAATGATAAAGTAGTAGAAAAAGTTGATCAGAAATTAAGAACAGATAAATTGTTTTTTTTTTCCATAAAATTATTGCAATTTAACTTTTATTATATAGTATATGATATGATATGATATGATATGAAGATCATGATAAAGCTTAAGTATTGTGGGTTCCAATCAGCTTAATTTATCATCAAGAGTGAACGTTATAGGTTGAAACTCTATAAAAAAAAAATAATAATAAAAAACTTAAGTATAATTTATTAGGTGAGGTAAACTTATCCAAATGGTTTCATTGTAAAATGTTTATTTTCTGTTTTTTTTTTAACAGTGGTCTTTAGACAACTAGTTGGAAGAAGAAAAAATGACGAAACCTGAAACATACTTTTATCTTCATTGTCTATTGGATTTTTTAAAACCTTTTGGGTCGGGGTGGATTGTTGTATTGTTCTATGGACTTTGTATAATCTCAATATTTTCACAATAAATTGAGTTTTCGATTTACCATAAGTTAAAAAAAATAAAAAATAAATTATATTAAGACCTATCACAACTCAAAAGTGAAATTTTGTTGTGTCCTTGTACTTTCTCTATGAACACCAGCCACTTTGGGCAATTCTCAACCTCAAATTGGTTAACTCTCAAACCCATCCTACATCCAACATGAAGGCCCAAAGAAAATTTTCCATTACTTCCAATTGGGCCTACACATAATAAAGTGCTGTAATGGTCGGCCAACCTTGCCACCCAACTATTCCTTTTTCGTAGCCAACCAAATTTTTTTGATCCTTGGTACTTGGATTACAATGGGCTTTTGATAATTATCTTAAAGAGGATCCATACCATACACAATAATCACTTTGCTGCTAAATGCAACCCAAGCAAATGTCCCATAAACAATGGGTCGAAAATAGAATTTTCTGAAGCAGTCAGCTGGAAATACAATGGAATTTAACTAACAAATAATACAAGTTCTCAAGTTTGTACAAGGATGAGATCAGATGGGATGGTTCTCCTTTCTTTGTTCTAATGTTTGTTTACTAAGAAAATAAAAATGTAACCAGTTCATTCATCTCGACCCAATTCGACTTGCTCGGTTGCTAAAAATTTGCATGATGATGATGCATCCAACTTTACATTTTCAATCCTATAATAGTAAAGGAGAACCATCCAGAATATCCTGAGAGTGACAGTAATAAGTAATAAGAGGGAATTGGGTAGCCTGACACCACCTACCCTTTGTGGTCCTAACTTTTAAGCCAATGCTCTGCCGATCTGATCCGTCCCTCAGATTCATACAGGACCACTTATCCTTGAGTTGTCCTTTTTTTAGTTTTTCCATTATTAAATAAAATAAAATAATAATATGGGATTAGATACTTTTTTAAACAACATTTTTCGATGTATTTTTTCAACAATTTTTCACCTACATATATTTTCACAACGCTTAAATAACGTTACTAAAACAACATTACCAAACGGACTTGATAGCCTAACAACATTCACATTGGGTTGCTACGTCAATAAAGTTATTTAGCAAACCAAACATTAACAAAGCTTTTGCATCTTAGAGCATTTGTAGTGATGCTCTCGAATTGCTATATTGCTATTTTTAACAATAGGATTGTCCTCACCACAAAAAACATGCTACATTGAAGATTTTTTTTTTCTTAATTCGAAACCGATCACCACCTGACGGAAAACCCGACCAGTGAAATCTGACACTTTTATGAGTCAGTTATGAGTCTGAGAACTCCCCACCCAATCTGAAAGGGTCGGTTGTGGGTTGGGCACCAACCTGACCCAAACCACCCGTGGATAGTCTTATATTTTGCCAAGTATTATTAATTTTGGGCTTTTAAATCATATTATTTGCCAAGTATTATTAATATTGGGTTTTTAGAATAGTAATGTTTTGCTAAGCATTATTAGCCTTGGGCTTTTGAAATAATATGATTTGCCAAGCAATATCAGTCTTAGGCTTTTAAAATAATATGATAATATTTGCCGAATGATATTGGGCTTCAAAATATTCGTGTGTCAAGTGGTAAAAGTCTTGAGTTTTAAAATGTATGTTTGCCAAGCGGTAATCATCTTGGGCTTTTAATATTGCCAAATAGTCTATCTTGGGCTTTGATATTGTCAAGTAGTCATCTTGAAGCTTTGATATAAATATTGCTAAGCATGGATCGTCTTGGGTTTTGGTATAAATTTGCCAAGCATGGATAATCTTGGGATTTGATATAAATATTGTCATGGTTCTTTGGGCACAAGTTTGAATAAAATGAAATGTATCTATTAGGTTCATAAGGTTGGTTTTGGCTCCAAATAATGATATAAAATTGGATAGGATGTGAGACTTTGGGCTTTTTTGTGACGGTTTATATTATAACCCAATTTAGGCAAATAAGATGGGAAATAATTGTAGAGGCCCAAAATATTTTGTGAAGGATATTTGGGAATTTTTGGTGAGTGAGTAAATAAGATCAAATTGGATTTGGCATGTGGCATGTGCGAAAGTTGTACCTCAACAACTGGTTGACATCTTTTATGTATTTCTAACGAAGAAATCATTTAGTGTTTAAATCCCCCTTCTCGACCATTGAATTCTAAAAAAAATGAGTTACGTGATTATTTTAGATAAAGGACTAAGATAGGTGATTTAGGTTGTATTTGGTTAGAAAATATTTTTAGGTGAAAATATTTTCAAGTTTTTTTTTGGTTGTGTTCTTAAAAATAATATGGAAAACGTATTTTCTACTACTTCTGCACATTTTCTCATCTCCCAATTGCATATATAATAAAAAAATAATAATTTAGATTTAAAAAAAAATTGTGATTGGCGATTGGTGGTGGCAGCGGCTGGCGACGATAGTGATGGGTGGGGAGGTGGAGATTTG
This sequence comes from Lithocarpus polystachyus, assembly GCA_033629205.1. Taxonomy (NCBI): domain Eukaryota; kingdom Viridiplantae; phylum Streptophyta; class Magnoliopsida; order Fagales; family Fagaceae; genus Lithocarpus; species Lithocarpus polystachyus. Next base: position 2,495,136 of record CM066172.1, read on the forward strand.
GTTGATGAGTTTTGGGCAAGTGAAAAATGTTTTATGGTAAATGAAAGTGTAAACCACTTTTTGCCAGAAGTTTCTTTATTTTATGGTCAATTGGAAAATAATTGCTGGTTAACCAACAACTTATGTTGCCCCAAACATTCTCAAATGCGGAAAATAATTTTTAGAAACCAAATTTTGTTGAACTAAACACAACCTCAAATAACTAGATAGTTTTATTGACCATTTTCATTCTTAAAGGAAAAAAAGGGTAATTACACTCTCCTCCCTTAAGGTTCAAGGGAATGATACTCCACCCCAAATGAAAAGGGGAAAAAAATACAGTCCTCCCTTGAGGTTTGAAGTAATTAACACTCACCCGTCCCCCCATTTTGTTTATATTATTAATGAAATATTCTAAATTTTTATAAGAATTTCTTTACAAAATTTTAACAATAGTTAGTAAAAAAAAAAAATTGATAAATTTAGAATAAAAATGCAAAATTTATCAAGTACCAAAACATTTGCAATGGCAAATTTCTCTATAACCACTTAAAAAAAAAAAGAAAAAAGAAATACTATGCAAAGTTGACCCTTAGTATTAATTTAAGATACTATGAAATAAGAAAATTTTGGAAACATACTTTTAAGCAAATGACAAGTTAATACACAACATTTTTAGTATGAGTAATGTTACAGACACAAACTATTTTATAACATTTTTACAAACGGCTGATGTGGCTCTAGTATTTTCTAAATAGTATTGTAAGTAAAAATGTGATGTTAATGAAAGACTAATATTAGAACTAGTAAGAATTTGCCATATCAGCAATTTGTACAAATATTATAAAATAGTTTATGTCTATAACATTACTCTTTTAGTATTAATTTAACAAAGTTTTGTCAATAAGATGTCAAGAGGGGAAAATATTTATTTTTTCAAGTTTAGGGTAGTGTGTATTTTTTCAAATCTAAAAAAGGAGAGCGTAATTAAAAAAAAAAAAATATTGCGTTTTCTAAATTTTAAGCTTAAAAGAAAAATAATAAAAAGAATAAAATAAATTTCCCCGTATACTATAAAGGCAGCATAGACAAAAACACTGCGTTTTCTTTACTGAACACTCACACTCTCTCTCTCCCTTATCCTTCGTCCTCGTCTCCATCTCCCTCTTTCGAGGGTTTTTTTTTTTATTCTTTTTTGTTTTTGGTTTTTTTTTTTCCTTTTTATTTTCATTTTCATTTTTTCTTCTTCGATTTCAATTTCAATTTTTCCCCCTTTTTTTTTTCGTTGGATTGGGTTTTTGATTCCTCTTAAATCCCTAACCCTAGAAATCCGTGACACAAAACAACAATCCCCAATCTCCTTGAGGAAGATGCAACAGCAGCATAGGCTTAAACATCACGCGATGATGCAACAATCACTGTACCACCACCCTGCTCTCTTGGCCACCGCACCCCAGGTTCCATTTCTCTCTTTTGCTTTCATTTTTCGTCAAATTTTATCATTTATTTATTATAATGAAAGCGTTTAACTTTTAGCACGTCGAGATTTGTTAATATATGTTTGTAACATTCTCTATATGTTTTTTTTTTTTTTTGCACAAAAATTTTTGTAAATGGGTTGCTGTTGAAAAGTTGGAATTTTTTTTTTTTGGGATGGCGTTTTTTTTTTTTTTTGGATTAAAATATTATGTTGGTTTACATGGGTTGAAATTTTATATGATCTATTGAAATTTCATAAAAGAAAAAAAAAAGTTAGTTATATGATTGTTTGAGATTGTGTTTCATGTTCCCTAGTTTAGGAGTTTAGTGCTAGAATGCACGGACACATTGTTTAGGATGCTGTATCCGTGTCATACTGGTGTCGTACCTTCCGTTTAATGTTATAATTTTTCAAAAATTGCTTGTGTCGCTGTGTGGTAACCGGACCTGTACCCGTGTGGGTGCATCCTAGGTTTAGTGACACTGAAAGAACCTTCTTTTGTGGGTGTAATTATTTGTTACCCTTTGATCATATGAAACCTATGTGGTGAATATATCTCCAAATACTCCTTTTTTTTTTTTTTTTTATTTATTTGGGGGGCGGGGGTGGTTAGTTCAATAGTTGGGGGTTTACTGATTTGAACATGGACCTCTGTTGAATTTATCGCACTTTCTGTTTACTCCGCATAAGATGAATTCAAACAACACAAGGAGCTTTGACAGTTAAACAAGAATTCTTTTTTTAGCGCAAATTGTATGTTCTTCATTGTAATAATTCACTTAAGCAAGTGGGGTTGGGTGTGTGAGTTGCGCTTACCTAATCAGAAAAGGAATAGAGAATTTCTTTTTTTAGGGTACGATGCTGTTAAAGAATGAAGATGGCCAATTAAAAAAAATGATGCATGTTAAAACTCCTGTTAAGCTTCTAGAAAATTTTTCCTGAAGAATGAATGGATATCTTCATTATTTTTGTGTTTTATTTTTAGGGTTTTGATGTGTTATTACAAGGTTGAGTCTCATGGGTTTATTTTTTTTACAATTATTTTATGTATCCCTGGAAATCCATGTGAGAAGTGTAGATGTTTTTCTTTAGGTTTTTTTTTTTTTTTTTTGGTTTCTTGTTTTGTTTACATTTTTATCTTGCAGATAGAGCCTATCTTGAGTGGAAATCTGCCTCCTGGGTTTGATTCAAGTACATGCCGCAGTGTGTGAGTGTTGTATAGACATTTTCTTTTATTCTTTTTTTCATTTTTTTTTCATTCTTTTCTATTTTCAATAGGATGATTTTGAATTAGGTGGAGCTTGTGGCTTTATTGCCTAATAGTCTCTCTCTTGGTCTCTTATATATTAATGTTCATGTCAATGATATTTTGCACACACAAACTTTTAAAGCACTTTATCTTATTTGATAGTTCTTTCTTGCGTAATTTGATGAGCCCCCCCTTACATATGCAATGCATGTCCCAAGTATCTGGTCCTTATTAATTTTGATGTCAATAAGACACTTAAAGCACTCTAGTTTATTTTCAGTATTTCTTTATTTTTGTGTTTAATAAGCTTATGTTTTTGTTTATGAGGAAATGCAGATATGTAGGTAACATTCACCCAAATGTCACTGAACCAGTCCTTCAAGAAGTATTCGCTACTGCTGGTCCCCTTGAAGGATGCAAACTCATCAGGAAAGATAAGGTAGACTTGGGTGTTATATGCTTTCTGGGAAATAATTGAGCTGCTTAAGTCTAGGGCCTTTGTTTTACCAACCTTTATTTTTATTTTTATTTTTATTTTTATCAATTTGCATCATAGATGTTTCTATGGGTTTCTTTCCTACTTTCTCAACTTACCTTTTTTTTTTCTTATGCAGTCATCCTATGGTTTTGTGGATTACTTTGATCGTAGATCAGCTGCAGTTGCTATTGTGACTCTCAATGGGAGGCTTCTGTAAGTATTAACCTTACTTCAATGTTGGTTAACACTTTCCTGTTCTATATCTCAATGGATGTGTGTACAGGTCAGGGCAGCCTATTAAAGTTAATTGGGCATATGCAAGTAGTCAGAGAGAGGACACATCAGGTTTATATATATATATTAGCCTTTTTATTATTTGACTGATGGTGTTGTGTCTATCATTTTTGACAGCTATTTATATTTTTTTTGTCAATCAGGTCACTTCAATGTTTTCGTTGGTGATCTTAGCCCTGAAGTTACTGATGCTACATTATTTGCATGCTTTTCTGTCTATCCCAGTTGTTCGTAAGCACTTTTTTCTGGTCCTTTATTTATTATACAATATTATTTTATCATAATGACTTATTGGCAATGGCAATTTTGGTTGTATTCCATTTTTATTTTGTGCTGACAGTTGGCATATTTGGTACTAATTTGACCTGTTCACTGGTTACAGTGATGCAAGGGTGATGTGGGATCAAAAAACTGGGCGTTCAAGGGGTTTTGGATTTGTTTCTTTTCGGAATCAGCAGGTAGTAAAATTATTTTATTGGAAAAAAATGTATTTATTTACCCCCCACCCCCCCACCAAAAAAACAAACATCTCTCCTCATTTTATGATTGTATTTTGATCTTATTTTTATCAGGAAGCCCAAGGTGCAATAAATGACTTAAATGGTAACATTTCTTTGCCTTGACTTGTTTTCTTTTTCTTATACTCCTTTATTTATTATTTTTAATTTAAGTCTTCTTTTTGCTTTGTATTGTTCTTTTGAAATATCAGCGTATGAGGAAGTAATAAAACATTGAAATTTAGGTGTGGCTTCATATTTTCTAAGTGATTATTGGAAATACCTGTTCCTCATATGCTTCAAAAAATTAATTTCTAAAGTAAATTATTATTTAGTACTCTATCTTCTGCTGAATGAACCATCATCAGCTGTGTAGAAACTGAAGATATGACATGGGAAAGAAGTGGGAAAAGTCAGACGGATAATTTTTAAAGAATTTGAAATGAATACGCTTAAATCATATGAAATAAGTAGAAAGGCTTAAAGTTTTATTGAGATATTTCTTGCAAACATATAGGTCATAGGTTTTTAACATATATTTACGATAAACTTTATAAGAAATTTCTTTAATGATTAGCTGTAAGCCTGTAATGCTTATCAAACCAGAGTAGCGTTTTTTTTTGGGGGTGGGGGGAAGAAATATTTTGCTAGCATTCTAAGAAACATGTTTAGTGCTTTAAGACTACTATTGAAACATTTCCATAGGAAATATAAAGTTCTCCTTTAATTTGTAAACTTGTACAAGCAAAAATTCCCAATTTATCTTATACTGCATGTGAGTCCTTAAACATTTCCATCTCCTATAAATTAAAGCCCTTGGTTTGATATTACAGGAAAGTGGCTTGGAAGTAGACAAATTCGATGTAATTGGGCTGCAAAAGGTGCTACTAATAATGATGAAAAGCAGAGTGTAGACTCGAAGAGTGTTGTGGAGCTTACAAGTGGAACATCAGGTGAGCTAAGCTTGAGAAATGAAGTTCTTATACATATATATGTATGTATATATATACATATATATTTTTTTCCCCCTAGCAAATTAGCTCTATCTCAACCGACACCTCATCCCTAGGTGTTAAGTGCAGGGTGAGGTCATGCATTTGAGACCCATTGGGTGCATGTGTAAATTACTAATAAATTTTTTTAAAAAAAATGGAAATCTAGTTGTGAAAGTAAAGCTGTGTTGTCTTGCTTGCATATTCTATCCTCCCCTTTTTGTGTGTATGTGTGTTGGAACCGGTGTCTTGTATAAAGGCTTGAGATATGATTTTTACATATATGTGTGTGCATGTGTGAAAGTAAATTACTAATAAATTTGAGACCCATTGGGTGCATGTGTAAATTACTAATAAATTAAAAAAAAAAAAATGGAAATCTAGTTGTGAAAGTAAAGTTGTGTTGTCTTGCTTGCATATTCCATCCTCCCCTTTTTGTGTGCATGTGTGTTGGAACCGGTGTCTTGTATAAAGGCTTGTGATATGATTTTTACTTATATGTATTTATGTTGTTTTAGAGTTTACAACCATAACATATTTCCTTGTGCAGACGATGGTCAGGAGAAGACTAATGATGATGCTCCAGAGAACAATCCTCAATATACCACCGTTTATGTGGGCAATCTTGCTCCAGAGGCAAGTATTTGTTTCATTGACTCATTATTATTATTTTTCTTTGATAACATGGGGAACCTTTCTAAAGAAGAGCCCTTTAAGCTGGCCTCTAGCTAGTAAAGCCTACGGCCAACTAACCCAACCCTCCATAACCAGTTGCCATGTAATCCAGGGTCTTCACCCCTGATGGGTTAAGCCTTAACTCATGATTTTTAGCATATAATTTTCTAGATCTATATTTTTTAAGTGGCTGTGGACTATCTTAGCCTTCTTGGATTCATCTGCTTGACCATGTAACAACAACTTAACCACATAGTCAAGGTAGCAAGGATTGGTATCCTATGTGGGATTGGTGAGAGGTTTCGTGGATTGGATCGTAAAATCAGATCAAGAATCGTAAGATTCTACTTTCTGTAACAAATGACTTAATGAAAAAATCATCAGTACTGAGAATATATGTTAAAGAATCATAAGAAAAAAAAGTAAATGTGACAAATTACTCATAAAAGATACTAAATACTAAGTACCAAATTACCAATGCATGAATAAATGACAAACTTCAAATTTCAAACATAAAAGTTCCAAGTTCCAACGGCAAAAATATACATAAAGTTTCAAATTAACAAATCTTTCATTGGCTACAAAAAGAAAATCATCCCAATTCCAAAGTTACAAAGATTTTGCAAATGTTTTAATTGTATAAAGACAATGAGAAATGTCAAGTCCCTCAGAACCCATTACTTGATCAATAGGGCTGGACAAACTTAATCTCACCATAGTGAGACATAATTACAAATAATTATAATAACTTTATTGGATGTCAGTTTAGAGGCTATATTAACAATCCTACACTGGTACAAATTGATTCTATGGGATAGGATTGTAAGGATTCTATAGAGTAGGATCATAGGATCCTACATTCCATCATCCAAGATTTCAATCCCATGTAAATCCTACCCCATGAAAGATTCTACATCAATCTGGATCATTTTTATGAGGTAGGATCATAGGGGATCTTAGGATTTTAAGATCCAGGATTAGGATTCTGATAATCATGCTGATATTACAAATATTCTTGATGCACTGTTTGGATTTTTGACTTTCTCATTTACCTACAGGTCACTTCAGCTGATCTCCACCGTCATTTCCATGCTCTTGGTGCTGGAACCATTGAAGATATTCGTGTGCAAAGAGATAAAGGTTTTGGTTTTGTGAGATACAGTACACATGCTGAAGCAGCTTTGGCTATTCAGATAGGGAATGCTCGGTTCCTCTGTGGCAAACCAATAAAGGTACATTCTTTATTTGGGAAGTATATTTTTGAAAATAGAACTGGCTTACTTGAGTTAGTTACTGGTAGGATGAAGTATTGTTGACCTCAATTCTTTGTTTGATTTTTTGTTGGTGAATTGGGACATATAACCTTATGAACAAAATATTATCAGAACTGACATGTATTTCAACTCAAAGTCATTGTTTTAAATTATATGATCACCAGAACTCTGTAAATACTAAATAGAAGTGGGAAATCAAATAGGCTTTTTGTTTTTTATTAAGGCGGGGGACTTTTCCCTGGATGGGTTTTGAACCTCATAGGCCCATAGCTTATAAATGTGTTTATTTGGCATTCATGCTTTTTGCTGCATGTTTGAAATGGTTTTTAATTTGTTATTCCACTTCAATGATGTTTGATAGTTTCTTGAAAATTTTATTATAAAGGCCCAAGTACTTTTGCTGATTTGTTGAAGTTGTGATATGGGAGGGAGCCTAGTCTAGTGGCTGTAGGCGGAGAACCATGAATTCTTAGCTTGTAATAAGCAAAAATGTCTGTGGTGAAGATGTCTTGTTGTGATTGTTGGCTTGACCTTTTTGCTTTTGGGGAAGAATTGGCTTCATTGTTGGATTTACATTTTGCCTTGCAGTGCTCATGGGGTAGCAAGCCTACTCCACCGGGAACAAGCTCCAACCCTCTACCTCCACCAGCCGCTGCACATATGCCTGGTTTTTCAGCTGCTGACCTTGCAGCCTATGAACGACAAATTGCATTAAGCAAAATGGCAGGTGCACAAGCCCTTATGCATCCACAAGGCCAATATGCCCTTAAGCAGGCAGCCATGGGAATTGGTGCTGCTGGAGCTAATCAGGCTGTATATGATGGTGGCTTCCAGAATGTTGCAACAACCCAGCATCTTATGTACTACCAGTAAATTATAAATTGAAAACTCCCATTATACCTTTGCCTGGGGGTTAATCATCTTAAACACTAGTATGTTTTACCTTAAAAAAAAAAAAAAAAAAAAAAAATCCCTTGTCATTTGATACCTGTCGTGTGCGATAGAATATACTATTTTTCTGTGGGGATATGACGATCCAACTCAGCTAAGCACTATCCATTTTACAGCTTTTCTTTGTTTAAGAGAGTGATTTCAAGGAAGTCCTTGATAAGTTTATTTTGTCTTTTTTCAGCCAGAAGTCTTAGATAAGATTACGATTACAGATTTACAGATTATATATTGTTTTGTACGGCCTGTGTGTAGTGGGTCCAAATCTGGTTCAATTGACAATCCTACAATGAGTTTACTGACTGAAGGAGGCTCTGTTGAAGCTAGGTGCAATGTGAAAAGCATGAGGAGATTAAGGTCAAATAGAGAGAGAGACGGACGAGCGAAGAGAGAGTCCTCGGTAGGGTATACTTGGGCGAGTCAGAGCCCCTAAGAAAGTCAGAGAGTCCTTAAGAGCCCCTAAACCAAATGGTCGGAGAGGTGTGGTTGTAGGTGTTCATGGGAATATGTGGTTGTAGGTTTTTTTTCAGTGAACAACACACCCCCTAAACCCCCACCCCCCCCCCCCCCCCCCCCCCCCCCCCCCACACACGCACACGCACGCATACAGTGCTTCGCTGCTTTGTCATTATAGAGTGGGTTGGCCTCGATCGTCCAGTCCTCTAGATTATTCTTGGTCAAACTCGTTAAATTTGGTGAGGTCCAAGTGGGCTTGATCAACCCTAGGTTTCATCATGCAGTATACATATATTTTCTATAAGCGTTGGGCTCTGTGGTCCTCTTGACCCTTTTTTAGCATAATAAAGTTGATTATGAAAAAAAAAAAAGGCTTGAATTTTGGTTATGAACCTAGGAAAATTATAGAATACTTTGGACATACTTCCCTCATCTTACATAAATTATGGATCCCACAATGAATTTAATTAATGAAACTTACTATTATATAGGAGAGGAACATAAGATATTGACAATTAGGAAAAGCTTCTTGTTGCAAGTTTAAAAAGAAATGTAAAGAAAGGAAGTCATATAAAGCAAAATAGTGAATTGAAGTAAGGATCTAAAAAGTAAAATTGCGAGAGTTTCATCTTAAGATGATCTGGCAATGACTTTATAATTAAAGATGAGTAGCTTTCGAATGATGAATCTTAGACTTTCGACGTTCCAAACAGTGTTCATAAATTCATCAATGGATTGCATTTAACCATTACACAAGTAATAAAAATGATGAGATAACATGACCATGACAATGAGGAAGTGATAATAGTAAAGATATCAAGAAAAAAAAAAAAATAGTAGTATGTAATATCTTTGAAGCCATCTAAATCAAGTGACTTATAAGTCATAACTTAGTGGAAATGTGAGAATTTAAATTCTAGTCTCTTCTCCCACTTATTAACAAAAAAAAGGAAAAAAAAAAATTATATACTACTACTCAAGTTACAAGCACTTATTTCCACTCATTTTCTTTTTCTTTTTTAAAAAAATAAAAAATCACACAGATAGTTATCCTTTTTTTTTTTTTTTAGGGGGGACAATCAATAGTATAATCCCACCCCTTTCTACCCCGAAAGTACTCGAACTTGAGTCCATGAACCCTTCAAGCCACTGTTTTGAAACCTAGACCGGACCGGGCGGTCCGACCGGGAAAACCGAAAATCGGACTGAATTTCGGTTTTTTAAGCCTATAGAACCGGGCATTCTTTGAAATTCCGTGAACCGCCCGAACCGGTGTTGGACCGCACGGTTCATGTAGAACCGGTGGCATGAACCGTGCGGTCCAACCCTGGTTCAAACAGCTAGTTAAATCAGAAAAATGGAGAAAATGCGGATGCAAGGATTTGGCTTAAAAAACCGGGCATTCTTTGAAATTCCGTGAACCGCCCGAACCGGTGTTGGACCGCACGGTTCATGTAGAACCGGTGGCATGAACCGTGCGGTCCAACCCCGGTTCAAACAGCTAGTTAAATCAGAAAAATGGAGAAAATGCGGATGCAAGAATTTGAACCCAGGCCCAGTCAGAGATTTTGCTAAAACTTAACCACTCAGCCAAGCATGCAAGTTGGTGCTCAATAATAACAAAAAAAATACTTGAAGTAAACTTAATGCAATTTTTTTTTATAAAAACAACTTAACACAGTTCTATTCTACTTAATTAAATTATCCATCTCTTACAAGGAATATTCAACTATTATAATTAAAATCCTTCAAAAATATTCAACTTTACTTCAAAAATTAATCATAAATTTTAATGTTTTCATGGTTATTATTTTATTTTATTAACTTTCTTATTTAATTATTAAATATATGCTTAAAAATCATTAAATTTCCCTCACATATGTAGATATATTAGTCAATTTTGCTAATTTTATAAATTTAATATTTATATTTAGGTTTTAATTAATTATTAAATTAATTATGACATCATCACGGTTCGACCCCGGTTGGACCTCAAAAACCTTGAACCTCTACCTTTTACGGTTCAATAAACGGTCCGGGTTTAAAAACCTTGCTTCAAGCCTTTAAGACTTGAAGAAGTACCAACTCGTCTAACGTGGACGGTGGTCAGATAGTTATCTTTTGCTAGAACTCAATCAAAACTTTTGATTCAAATTTCAAAGTAAAAGGGCGTGGTGTTTTATTCGTCTATCGATTTCGTTAATGATGTTCTAAGTCGAGATTAATCCACTTATCATTCATATACTACCAGGAAAAAAGAAAGGAAAAGAGAAAAGAAAAATTCCACATATCAAAGTTGGTAGTTCTTTCGTGGGTTCCCTTTTCATTCAAAGTATATGATTCTCATCATCAAAGTATATATATATATATATATATATATATATATATGTATGTATGTATGTATGTATGTATGATCCCCATCCAAGACTGATATGGAGGACCCATACCAGTAGATTAAGAACCCCCAGTTGACAACGAAATTATGGTCATGAAAAAGGACTTTACCCTTAACCTAGTAGCCTTAGGAAAGGAATTTGATTATAAAAACAGAGTCAAAAGAGAAGCGTATAGGAATCCATTGGATTAGTTTAGCTAATCCAATGTTCCATCAAATTAGTTGATTTCCCTTCAAGAATCTCATAATTTGCATGGTTCCTCCAACAGTCTGCAAGAGAATGAGGATCTCTCTATACTTGCATCATATAAAAAATATGGGTACATGGATCCTTCCCTCTCTTTCTCATAACTTCTCTCTTCTTCAGGGTCAAAGTTTCTGACTTGTGTTGTTTTTATGCATTTTCAGCATTTTTGTTATTGACATTTTGATTTCTTTCTTGTTGAAGCACCATTAGCCTTTCTCTTGTTATTGACATTTTGATTTCTCTCTTGTTATTGAAATTTTGGGTCTGATTACTCTCCACAAATAATCACTTTTACAGAACTTAAGGAGAGATTTGGGTCATTCTCGCATTTTTGACCTTTGTCACAAAACATCCACGACAACCCCTAATTTAAATACTAATCAATCTAAATGATCAACCAATAAAAACAAATATCAGATTGGTCGGGCCATGATAGAACAAATTTGAGAAATTAGGCGAAAATAGAGAAGAAAATAGGGGAGAGGATAGTGAAGTCTATGGTGCCCGTGTGTAGTGGGTCCAAATTTGGTTTGATTGACATTCCTACAATGAATTTATTGATTTAAGGAGGCTCTGTTGAAGGTACAATATGAAAAGCATGAGGAGATTAAGGTTAAATAAAGAGACAGAGATGGACAAGTGAAGAGAGAGTCCTCGGTAAGGTATACTCCGGTGACTCAAAGCCCCTAAGAAAGTTAGAGAGAGTCCTTAGGGAGAGAGAGAGAGAGAGAGAGAGACCTTAAACCAAATGGTCTTCCTATTATAGAGAGGTGTGGTTGTAGGTGCTCATGGGAATACATAGTTGTAAGTTTTTTGTTTTTTTTGAGTGGGACCCCTCATACACTGTGCTTCACTACTTTGTCATTATCGAGTGAGTGAGAAAGAGAGAGATAGACCACTTGGCCCCGATCATCCAGTCCTCTAGATTATTCTAGGTCAAACATGTTAATTTGGAGAGGCCCAAGTGGGCTTGATCAACCCTAGGTTTCATCATGCGGCATGCACATATTTTCTACAAGGCGTAAAGAGGTTGGGTATTGTGGTCCTCTTGACCCTTTTGCTTAATAAAGTTGATTATGGGGAAAAAAAAAGCTTGAATTTTGGTTGTAGAATACTTTGGACATACTGCCCTCATCTCACATAAATTATAGATCCCACCATAAATTTAATTAATGAAACCCACTATTACATGGGAGAGGAACCTAAGATATTATCCTATTTTTGCATTATGATGACAATTAGGAAAAGCTTCTTTCAATTTATGATTGTCATATAAATAATCAATGGTTCGGTTGATTTTCTTTTTCAAATTTAATCGCACAATAATGTGTCGTTGCTTTTCCTCAGTGTTATAACTTATATATTGTTGCATGTTTAAAAAGAAATGTAAAGAAAGGAAGTCATATAAAGCACAATAGTGAATTGAAGTAAGGATCTAAAACGTAAAATTGAGAGAGTTCCATCTTGGATGATCTGACAATGACTTTATAATTAAAGATGAGTAGCTTTCGAATGATGAATCTTTTAGACTTTTGGTGTTCCAAACAGTGTTCATAAATTGATCAATGGATTGCATTTAACCATTACACAAGTAATAAAAACGATGAGATAACATGACCATGACAATGAGGAGGTGATAGTATTAAAGATATCAAGAAAAAAAATAGTATGTAATATCTTTGAAGCCATCTAAATCAACTGACTTATAAATTATAACTTAGTGGAAATGTAAGAATTTAGATTCTAGTTTCTTCTCCCACTTATTAACAAAAAAAAGGAAAAAAAAAAAAATTATATACTACTACTCGAGTTACAAGCACTTATGTCCACCCATTTTCTTGTTTTTTTAAAAAAAAAATAAAAAATAAAAAATCACACAGATAGTTATCTTTTTTTTTTTTTTTTGACAATCAATAGTATAACCTCACCCCTCTCCACCCTAGAACCATTCAAACCTGAGTCCAAGAACCCCTCAAGCCTTTAAAACTTAGGAAAGTACCAACTCGCCTAACATGGGCGGTGGTCAGATAATTATCTTTTGCTATAGAACTCAATCGAAACTTTTGATTCGAATTTCAAAGTAAAAGGGTGTGGATTTTTTGTTCGTCTATCGATTTCATTAACCATATATGTTCTAAGTTGAGATTAATCCACTTATTATTCATATACTACCAGCAAAAAAGAAAGGAAAAGAGAAAAGAAAAATTCCACATATCAAAGTTGGTAGTTCTTTCGTAGGTTCCCTTTTCATTCAAAGTATATGATTTTCATCATCAAAGCACATTTATATATGCTCTCTATACTTGCATCATATCAAAAATATATTTCTTTTGTCCTTAATTCCCACCCCAACAATAATCTGATTAATTCTCGTATGTTTAGAATAGCCGTATATTGTATATATATACTCAAGGACAATTTATCACCATGCATCTCGGTCGTGACCACCACTAATTTTGGTGTGTGGTCATCTTTGTTTTGGCCAAAAAAGCTAAATTGCTACGATTCCAGTTGAGAAAATCTGTCCACTTGTGTATGATGAACTTGAAACATCTGCAGATCTTTGTGCTTCTGATCTGCACTGTTGTTCTTTTCTCTCGTCCATCATTATTTGCCTTGACCGACACTCAGTGCTACAGAATGCTTTCTCTCCTCTGCAATATCATATATAAACACGAATTCTCAGTCTCATAATTCATTCACAAACTCTGTATAACTACAACAATATCAAAGCCTTAGTCTCAAAATTTTGATAAAGAAAAAGAATGAGAAAGTGTTTGAATTTGTACCTATACATGTATATGTCTTTGCCATGGAGTTTTTTCCTGCACAAGTGACATGAACTGAGAAAATATGTAGTTGGGTACGCTGAAACATCTTCCTCGTATCTTGGCCTCGATTCTTTAACGGTAACAGTACTGAGTTTATTACATCTTTGGAGACCATTTCTTTGATGCCCACTTGTTCTACAATCATCTTCCACATAAAACACCCTAGTTATGGACTTGCCTTGGCCATGACAAGTCACGTAAGTATAATCTTCCTCACAACTATCGCCTTGAAGTTCCTCACAACCTTTATTACTATACCTATCACAGGTACTGGTACTTTTGCTAGAATCAACTGGAATAGGACTTGATCGGTTCAAATTGGAAGTAGCAACAGCATATTTGGCGAAAATTTCACGTCCACAACCTTCCCTAGATTTCTCAAGAGCAGCAACAATACCCAATCCAACCCCACCAAGGTCACAGTTCTTTAAACCTCTAGGTGATTGCAACTTCAGCTCCAATGGACCTCTTGGACTCGTGACCATGTCCGAAAACCCGGCGCGGTTGCCGGCGACCAATAATTCAGAGAGCTTTCCGATCATGGGACGAGGTCTTTTGCTTAGCATGATTGGAAAATTTTTGTTTCTATGAAGAAAGAGATGGAGGTGAAAAAAAATTATGTAGGTATGGGAGATTTGATAATAGGTGACTTTATAAACCTTAGGCTACCAAATTTTATGATAGGAGTGGTTGAACTAAGCCCAAGGTTTGGTTTTGTAATTATGTGACTTTGATTAATTATAATAATAAAGTGCACAACAAATAATATATTGGGTACTGTTAATGGGTGCTGTACAGTACTCGTTGATGTGATAAAATTTAAAATAAATTATTCCTATTTTTTTTAAGGATATGAAAAAAACTGAATATGTATTAAACGTGTGTCAGTTTAAATGGAGTATTGAAGAAACTAAAGTACAAATTTGTCAATTTTTAATACAAATAAAATATATGATAAATCATAAATAAATTACAACTAGTTCATTAACAAGTGCGAACTGACACCCTTTAACAAAGTTCTTATTATTTAATTAAATAAAGTATAGTGGTATTATTAAAAGGATTCCCATGTATTGTTGATTTTAGTAAAGGTCACTATCAGTGGGACAATGTTCAAAAAATGTCTATGTCCAATGATTGGGACCCCAACGTCGGGATGTGGCCCACAACAGTCGTGTTTTTGTGAGTGAAAAAGATTCCAGGTGAATAGGCATCGTCAGATTAAGGGCAGGTGGCAAGGATCTAAGGAAGGTGGAGCAGCAATGATTACTGAAACCACTGAGCCCACTGGAAAACAAAATGGAGGCCCGCCCATGTTTTGTTTTGTCAATATAGAAAGCGATGTGGCTAGGGCCCACCCACTCCTTTGTCCCGTACTCAAAAGGTCGCTTTTGCCTTTCCTAATGACTAAAATGCCCTTTATCACCTCTCTCTCTCTCTCTCGCTCTCTCGCGAGGTAATTTTACCGTTTAGGATTGGTTTGCTAATAATTAGCATTTAATACACTAAAAAAAAGTAACTTTTTTTTTATATATTTTATTTTAGCATTTCATAATCTATATTATTATTTAAAAAGTTTCTCCTAATTGAATTCTTAATATTTTAGTTTTAAAATATCTCAACACTC
This sequence comes from Lithocarpus polystachyus, assembly GCA_033629205.1. Lineage (NCBI taxonomy): Eukaryota > Viridiplantae > Streptophyta > Magnoliopsida > Fagales > Fagaceae > Lithocarpus > Lithocarpus polystachyus. The sequence goes on from CM066172.1 coordinate 2,510,558, forward strand.
TTATCTTTAAATAGAGATAAAACTAAAAAATTATTTGGTAAAAATACAACTCTAACTTACACTAAAATATTTTCTAAAAAATAACACCACTCTCTTGTTAATTTTTAAATTATTTTATTTACTATAAATTAAAATTTTAAAATAAAAATTATATATATAAAATAAAAACACAGTTTTTATTTTTTACTAAAAAATAAAGCCTCATCGTATGCGCGAAGCGCGTATAATGAGCCTAATATATCATAGTATTATACATCTTATACTAACCGTGTATGTTTGGTTTGCTAATAACTTAACATTTAACCCACTAAAAATTTACTTTAAAAAAAAAATTTTAGTATACCACAATAAATCATAGTATCATACATTATATACTATATTTTTTTCACCACTACATCAAAATATTATTTTAACTATTTTTTTATGCATAGAAGATAGAGAGAATTGAATAAAAAATAGTTTTAATGTTTAGCTTGGTGCTATAATAAATTGCTACCATACGCTAATAAAAATTAGATATAGCTTACAGGATGTAGATCGATTTATTTCTTAGGTACTTAGGGTGTTGAAACCATTATGAATGCTTTAGTCAAGGCCATAAATTAAATTTAGTCTTATGTAAATATATAGTTTTTTTATTAATAAATTTAATTTTTCTCTAAAATTTCATGAAAAATAATATCATCATTTTATCTATAAAAAAGTATTTTCGTGAATTATTTTTTCTCCTTTGTAATCTCATAAAAAAATCATGTTTAGAAATAATGGTACTTCCCTAAGCCAAATTCTCGAGAGCTCCGAAGACCCAGGTTGGCGTGGTCCCAAGGAGGAGGTGGGATATTTAATTAAGTAAATATTTCTAACCAATAAAAAAATTAAACCATTATGAGAAATGTAATACTTATCACTGAGGCTTTGTTGGAATCATTTAGAGTGGTTTTGTATAAATGGTTGGAAAACGGTATTTTGAGTTTAAAACAAGAAATTTGCAAAAAAAAGTTAGGAGAAATTGTTGTTGCAAAACAAAATTTTGAATTTTTAAATTACTCTTTTAGGCTCCCAAAGCATATAACTAAACAAACCCTTAATTAGTTCTATGATGATTGTTCTTTATCAAAAGGTTAAGACTGGTTTTTTGTGTATGCAGAAATCGAGCTCCTAATTTTTTATTCGACAACAAAATTTTTTTACAATTTGATTTAATTGGAACCTAGTAAAAAAAAAAAAAAAAATCAAAGTTCTAATTCTTATCCTTATACTTTTTTCCTTCTTTAATAGTAATTAGTAATAATCACTTCTCTCGGTTAATTTTTTTATTTTCTTTTGGGGTGGAGAATCGGTTAATTTTATGTTAATGTTAGTAAGAAAATATTTAATAGTAATTAGTAATAATCACTTCTTCATGATCAATTTTTTGATTTTCTTTTGCAGTGGAGAATCGCAACCACGAAGAACATGATTCATATCACATGAAATTTATCTTAATGTTAGTAAGAAAATATTTAATAGTAATTAGTAATAATCACTTCTTCATGATTAATTTTTTGAATTTTCTTTTGGAGTGGAGAATTGCAACCACGAAGAACATAATTCACATCACATGATATTTATGTTAAAGTTAGTAAGAAAAATATTAAGTAGTGTTCTAATTCAAACTCAATATCATACAAAAGTATCATTTTCATGGAACAATAGTGTGAAGAATGTGAACAATGCATGGAGACAAAAGCATCTCTTTTATTAATAAAAAACTTTCCAACGAAGCCAAAAAAGTAAAACTATAGTCCTAAAATTGTATTTTTAAATTTCAGTGGTTCCTAAGTAGTGGGGACACACGAAAAGATTGAAATAATGTGATGTGAAATGTGAAAAAGGATATTATTGAGATAGAACTGTTGAAGCAGGGGCATTAGAGTCATTTTGAGTTTATAAACAAGCGGTAGCCCACGGAATTGTTGCTTTAAGTACTCGGCCTTCAAAACCAGGGGCCCACGTTCCAATAATAGCCAAGCAGTGCCGGGCCCACTTCCGTGTGAAGTCATAGGTGTCTACCTATGATTGGTTGGCTCCATTAATACCACGTGAACTGAGTTACCACGCTGGACGAGTGACGAGTTCACCCAATGATAAAGACCTCCGTGTCATTTATGATGGGGTTGTGTGTAGTATTCAACTTCAAGATATTGACGCCTTCCATTATTAATTTTTTGGAGGGTCTTATTATTTATTTTGGCGTAACATCCTTTAGTTTTTAGTTTTTATTTTTTATTTTATCATTAATAAACTATATTAAAAAAATTTATGAAAAAATGAAAAAGGTGATATATATATATATATATATATATATTCAATGTACTCATTTCATCATCTTCTCACCATTATAATGTAGTATAAAACAATGTAGTTCTATTATTAGAAGTTAATAAGGTATAACAACAAAATTTGAGCAGAGATGCAAGAAAATATTGTGTGCCTCCAAGACGTCACCAACACGGTTTGTCGTATGAATGGCTTTCTTTCACGTTGCTAGTGTGGGCACACCCTTGCTATGGGCTTGGGAGCTTGCTATTAATGTGAAAAAGTATTTTGTATCAAATGATTCCATGGTTTTAAAAACTAAACCGAGGCAAAATTGGATTTGCCTGCGGTTTTCAGTTGTTGACTGGTTCTAAGCATTTTTTCAAACCAGACTGGTTTCTGATTCCCAGTTCAATTGGTTGGACCAGATTTTAAAACCTTGAATGATACCACGTCAGCTGTATTATTTGATACCAAATACATTTTCCACTAATGTAGAGGTTAAGTTGGAAAATTACTTTGCCATTTTGTGATTTTTTTTTTAAATTCAAACTTTATTGCTAGATTCAAGTATAACTCATGTAAATTCTAATATATTAATTAATATAAACCTAAACAAATGATCAAATTGTAACATTTAAAAAAAATATGTTGTGGACGTTCTTAGGAACTCGGTGGTTCCTAATAGGGATTGATGGGAATTATAAGGGAATTGATGGAAATTGTAGGAAAATTGATTTAATTCGAGATAGTCACTTTCCATAGAGAAAGAAAGAGATTAAGAGAGAGAGAGAGAGAGAGAGAGAGAGAGAGAGAGAGAGAGAGAGAGAGAGAGAGAGAGAGAGATGCACAAATGCACTAAGAAATTGATTTATTCTTTAATTGATATCTAATATTGAATTACAATCATATATTTATAGGGGACTAGCTATAATCCCATTGGCCCACATGGCCTCATCGTATTGGTTTTATTATTCCCCATGTGCATGAATAATTCCAATAAGTGCTAAATGTGATTAACATTTTGGAATTGTAACTAACTAACTAACATCTCAATACAATAATTATTATCCATGTACTTATAGCATTCCTAACATTTCCCTCCCCTTGAAAACACCTTGCCCACAAGGTGTTGTTGTGAAATAGCATCTTCATCAAAGGAGATCTTCCAATGGACCAATACTTTAATGACATTTTGATCACCATATTCATGCATTTCTCATTGATAAGCAGTCCCGTGCACATAAAGGTTTCTTCTTCGTAGATCTTCAAACTTTGCTTGAATTTCTTGAGCCTTCAGTGGTTCTTCAATCTTCATGGTTTCATTGGTTCTTTGAACCTTGGAATGTTCTTGTATCCTCAAGACCTCATTTGATTCTAGAACCATTAACATTGTTGGCGCTTGCATCTTGGATTCTTGGATCATTGACATTTGGATTGCCAATTCTTGAATCATAGACTCTTGAATGGAAGCCTCCATTGGTGCATCAATAATTGGTTCTTGGAAGATCATCACCTTTTTTGTTGGTTCTTTGGACTGAGCTTTAAGGGCAACATGTACATGTATATCATTATCCACTTTAACACAAAAATTAACATCTCGGCTAGCAACAACAACAGTAGATTCTTGAAACTTGATTTGTTCTTCGAGTTTCATTGAAGCGAGAGATTGTAACTCCTTTTTCGTAATGTTCTTAAGACCCTCTTGCAATCTTGAGAGCTCTTCATTCATGGTCTTGTTAGATTCAGCCAAGGCTTTGACCTTCTCTAAAACGGCATTGTGAGATTCATATAAAGTCTTGACATCCTCTGAAACTTTGTTCACCATTTGTCGTAATTCTTTCCAAAGTTCTCTTCGGTCACATTCATTCGTATTAAGATCGACGGCTCTAATACCAATTGTTAGGAACCCGGTGGTTCCTAATGGGGATTGATGAGAATTGTAGGGGAATTGATGGGAATTGTAGGAAAATTTACTTAATTCGAGGTAGTCACCCTTCATAGAGAAAGAAAGAGATTAAGAGAGAGAGATACACTAATGCACTAAGAAATTTGTGTATTTTTCAATTGATATCTAATATTGATTTACAATCATGTATTTATAGGAGGCTAGCTCTAATCCCATTGGCCCACATGGCCTCATCATATTGGTTTTATTATTCCCCGTGTGCATTAATAATTTTAACATGCGCTAAATGTGATTAACATGTTTGGAATTGTAACTAACTAACTAAATCTCAATATAACAATTATTATCCATATACTTATAGCATTCCTACTAGACATATATGCACTTGAAACTTTTTTTTTTTTTTTTTTGAAACTTTAAAATAATATTAAATTGAGGATTTTATTATGTAATTATTCTTACATACAAAATTTCCAAGAAGATGATAAATTATTAAATTAAGAAATTTGACCTATTTTGTATATCATTTTCTTATAACTTTAAAGATAATACTTTTTTTTTTCCGATTCATTTTCATACAAAATAGAATAGAATCGAAGTGTCATTTCTTAATAATATTATTTATTTTTATTTGTTTAACCTTAAAACAATATTAATTTTAGGAGTTTATTATATAATTATTCTTATATTTTATTACTTATATGCAAATTTTCTTAGAGAGTGATAAGTTATTACATTAAGGATTTGAGCTTCTTCTTTTTTAATTTTATTACTTTAATTATAATAATAGTGTTCTTTTCCCCCTCCTCCGGATTAAAATCTTACACCATTATTCTTTTTTTTTTTTCTTCCCTAACCCTTGTTGTCATTTTATAGGTTTTTGAACCCTTTAACTTAAGAGGCATTAATAAGATAGGAAGTATTTTTATTTTACGTTTACGACATAAAAAAAAATCCATTAATTATTATATAAAATAAAAAAATTAAATAAAATTCATGAAAATTAGAGAAAATAATAGGAAAGTTCAAATTTTAAGATCGAGAAGGGGGAAAATTAATTAAAAAACCAAGTTATTTAAGTAATTTTGGTGGGATCAGGGGTGGAATTCACCCCATGACACTGCTATCTCCGCCTATGTACACTACCAACTAGGCGTATAGATGTCTTATGCATACACACTCCTCTTTTAAAATTAGGCCATTGAAGTTGCTCAAAAAAAAAAAAAAAGAGTCTATTTTTTTTTATTATAAAAAAAATAGTCTATTGAATTAAATTTTATTGAGTTAAGGTTATTTTGGGTGTAACAAAGTAATTACTACTAACAAAAGTTTTATGTTGTTTCTCCAAAAAAAAAAAAAAAAGTTTTATGTTTTGCAAATGATATCATATTTCATTATTCATGTTAAGCACTACCTAAGGGTCCGTTCGTTTGGAAGAAAAATAGGGAGGATGAAAAATAGATGATAGAAAACAGGGTGGAAAATTCTGTTTTCCATTGTTCGTTTAGGGAAGGAAAATAGGGAGGATGGAAAACTGGAGAGAAAGTTTTCTCTCCGGGCCCACTTTTTTTTTCCTTCCAAATCGGAAGGAAAACTTGGAGAGAAAAGTTCTATAGTAGCACTTTTACAAAAATACCCTATTTTCACCTATTTTTTTCAACTTTTTTTTCTTCTTTTTTTTTTTTTGCCTTTTTTTCTTTTTTTTTCAACGTTACTGTGAGAAGTTTATTTATTTATTTATTTTTTTTCTGTTCAACGTTAACAACAACGTTGGTCTGAACAAATTTTTTTTTTCTTTTCTTTTTAACGTTACTGAAACGTTGGTTTCATTTTTTTTTTTTTTTTTGGCCTGAACAAAATTTTTTTTTCTTTTCTTTTTAACGTTACTGAAACGTTGGTTTCCTTTTTTTTTTTTTTTAAACGTCACTGAACAACTATGTTTTTGTTTTTTTTTCTTTTCTTTTCAACTTTATTAAACAATGTTTTTTTTTTTCTTTTCAACATTACTGAATGTTGTTTTTTTTTTTTCAACGTGATCTGATCTAATTTTTACATTATAATAATATATATTTATATATATGATATGATAAATTTTATATTATTTAATAATTAGAAATATATCTATTTCTTACATATTATATAACAAGGGTATAATAGTCAATATATATAAATTACATTTTCCTTCATTTCCTTTTTCTCTCCAACCTAACACAAAAAGTTTTCCATCCTCCCACTTTTCCACTCTCCCAACCAAACACACAAGAGAAAAAACTAAATATAATCCATCTTTCCACTTTTCCATCCTCCCACAATTTTCCATCCTCCCACTTTTCCACTCCTCCAACCGAACGGACCCTAAGTCATAAGTCTTTGTAGTGTGAGATTGATTTTATTTTATTTTTTTATGCCTCTTTGCAATGCCAGTTGTTTACCAAGTCTATGTCGGAAAAAAAAAAAAAATATATATATATATATATATCAATTAAAAAAAAAACTATAGGAACGAAAATGAAAATAGGTCAGTTGGAGGATGGAAATTCTAATTTATTATTATATTTTGGTAAATTTTATTAAATTTTATTATAATTTAATATTTAGAATGGAAAAATGAGGATTTGAACCGTGAATATTTTCATTCAATCAAAACACCAAGAGGATAAAGGCAGGGCCATGGCAGCTTTGAGCAAGAAGATTCATACACCTTTGGGAGCGGTTGAAGCTGAAGCAAAGACCTTTGAGATGGGGTTGCAATTTGCCAAGGATGTAGGCATTCGAGACCTGACACTTGAAGGTGATTCCCTCATTGTGTGTCGTGCTTTACTTGATATGGCCTCGCCTCCTCCATCGGTGGATGCACTGATTATAGGTGTGCAAAAAGCCTGCTCAGATTTTCGCCACGTTGGATTCTCCCAAATAAGACGCCAAGGAAATAGATCACCTCAGGTTTTAGCAAAATTTGCCAAGACATTGATGATTTCTGTGCTTGGATCGAAGAGAATCTTTATTTTATAGAACAAGCTCTTATTTATGAAGTATTTTTTTCTTTCAGTAACTTAATAAAATTTTTTCAGTCTTCCCAAAAAAAAAATAAAATCAAAAGGTGTCAACAAATTGAACAACGACATATTTTAAAGGGTAAAAAAAAAAAAAAAAAAACACTTTTGAGGTGTCAAGAATCAATCGGGTTCTTTCACTTAATTTTTCATTAATGGTTGAAAGTGACATATTTGGTGGTATATTTTTAACGATATATTTGGAGGTGCTTATTATCTTTTATGTGGCGTTTGGTATGAGATAATATTTTAAGATTCTCATGTTTGGTTGCAAATTGTGTCAGAGAATCAGATGCCAGGAAAATCTGGATTCCCCCCTTAATCCCCTCTTTGTAGGAATGTGAATTCTCTTTAAAACATGTGAAATATGGATTTCTCCCTTAATCCCCTCTAAGTAAGAATGTGAATTTTCTTTAAAACAAGTGGGTATTCAGATTTCCAAGCTTAAAGGAAACTGTATTTTTTATAAATTGACAATTTTAACCCATTTTTATTTATCATTTAAGCAATTAAGATGAAGTATTAAACAAGTTATCAATATTTTTTCTCGTCTTTATTTTTTCCCATCAAAACAACATAAATAGGATAGACAACTCTGTTAATATATTTTTTAACAAAGCTCTATTTAGATTTTACGTGTGGAAAAAAAAAAAAGTTTGAAGGAGACTATTGCCAGGTATTTACTTTTACTGTTGTGTGTGTGTTGTTCAACAAATTATTAATTTATTTAGAGGAAGATATTTTTTTAAAGGACTAATTAATAGTTTATATTTTTTTCATTATTTATTTAAAGGAAGTTTTTTTTTTTAAAGGACTTGGTAGTTCGCATTCAAATCTAAGGATAGAATGAAAAAAAAAAAAAGTAATTTATTTAAGATTCCTGGGAATACACCAAACATTATTATTTTACATTCCTGAAAATCTCCCAATGAAACCAAACATAGGACTAACTAAATTCCTAGGAATGTGATTCCTAATAATCAAATTCTTAGGAATCTGGATGCTAGGAGTAATGTGAATTCTCCCGTACCAAACGCCACATTAGTGAATCAAATCTTTTTTTTTTTTTTGGCTAAGTTTTAAAAGGTTAAAAAAAATATAATCTACTGTCAAGATTCAAAAACATCGGCTTCTTTTCTTTTACTTAATTTTTCATTAATAGCTAAAACTTGAAAGTGATATATTTGGTGGTCTTTTTTTTTTTTTTTGACGATATATTTGGAGTTACATGATTACCTTGGTAAATCAAATCCTTTTTTAATTACTATTAGTCAGATATTTAATCAAACTCAAACTCCATGTTTTACATAATATATGCAAATTCAGAAAGTCTAACTCAAACTCCAATTAAAATATGTATGATGATAGATAAATCCTAAGTCCCATCCCTTCACAGCCAAAATTTATCTAAAACACAATAAAAAATTTATGTGGTTTTTAGAGATGTAAACGTGTGATCGTGTTTGTTTGGATACCGCTCATTGTTGAAAACTGAAAACTAAAAATACTGTAGCAAATTAATTTTTAAATGTGTGAATAGTGCCATGAGATCTAGTTTTAAAGTAAAATTTGCTAAATTCTGTACTTGTGGGTCTTATAAATAGTGCACATGATTCACTGTTTAAAACGCAAACGTAAACGTAGTCATTTTCAGCTCAATCCAAACCTCCACGTAATCTAAGATAAAGGGATGATGATGTCACCATATACTACTATTATTGTATGTACCATTATTATTGTCAAGCCTTGGACTATCCTAATACTATCTCTATAAAAATCAAAGCTTCTTTTTTTCTTTTCTTTTGGGAGAATAAATTGAAGCTAAATTTAACATATTTGGATTTGATCAATTGGCAGAGTTTCTCAAAATATGAAATTCATAACTATTATATGAAATTCCATATATATATATATATATATATATAAATATGGGGGATAATATAAGACACCTAATCAGCCTCTAAATTAGTCTTATATTTGTCAATGTCATCAATAAATTATAACAATAATTGGTGGATGATTAAATAAATTGCTTGTTCTTTAAGCAATCAAGGTTTTAGGGTAGTTTTTTTAATCAATATATATTTTTTTAAGTATTCGAGTTTAATTCTAATTATTTTCATCCGAACATTTTGTCTAGTTTAAGTAAGATTAGATTTCATTTTCTCGATCAAAGTTATCAGGTTCAAGATCCTACACGGGATAAATGAGATGGTTTGGGAGTCGGATCATAGAATTGGCACGAGAATCGTAAGATCCTACTTTCTAATTAAAAAAACTAAAAAATACATATAATTATAATTCATAATATATATTAAATAAAAATTGAAACAAAAGTAAATTTTTGACACAAATTACTAATAAAAGGAAAAAGTATCAAATTACCAATACATAAACAAAGTTCAAAAGTTACAACTCATAAATACCAAGTTCTAAATTCTAACACACAAATATACATAATGTCTCACATAAACAACAAAAAACAAATAGCAATACTTTAATGTCTCACATAAATAACACAAAACAACTAACAATTCTATTAATCAGTTACTAAGATATATAGTAACATTTATCAAATAATCTTTCTAACATTGGGAAACTATAATCAGTGAGTGTTTGCTGAAAAAGTATAATTAGTGAGTGTCTGTGTTAGACAACTAAGGCCTTGTTTGGTTAGTTTTTTTTCATCACTCAATTTTCGTCACTCAGTTTTCATCACTCATCACTCATCACTCATTACTTAAAATACCCAACTCCTTACATCCCACCTGTTTGGCACCATCACTCATTTATCATCACTCAACATTTTTCAACTATTTGTAGGCCCCACGTCTATCAATTGTTCAGAGAAAAACTGTTTTTTTCCCCGCGGAAGGATTTCATTTCATCCCCATTTTTTTTTTTTATCTTTTCTCAGTTTTCTTCCCCCTTCATCCCTGTCACTCTCCCAAAGCACAAACCCGAACCCATAAAAATTTCTCAACCTCCCTCGCCTCGTCAGGACCATCACCAGTGAGCAACACCCATCATTCCCCACCATTTTCTTCACTGTTCATTTCCCCTTCACCCCCTCACCCCTGTTCCTCTCCCAAAACATAAACACAAACCCGAACCCACATCTCTCAAAATGGTTGAAGCTTTTGTTCAATTACTCAGGCACAGATATACATAAAGAACTGTGTCTTAGACAGAAAATCAAAGAAGCAAAAGAGAAAATCTTCAAAATTGAAGAAATGGGTTTCGAAGAAAAATAGGAACAGATGAAGAGGAAGAAGGAAAAGTGACGCAGCGGCGGCGTGACCTAGCGGTGCGACCCAGCAGCGGCCTGACCCAGCGGCGGCGTGACCTAGCGGCGCGACCCAGCGGCGGCGTGACCCAGCGGCCTGACCCAGCGATGGCGTGACCCAGCAGCTTGACCCATCACTCTCTGTTTCTATCACTCTCCGTTTGTTTCTTCTTCTTTATTTCTTTTTTTTTTCTTCCTTCAACCCCCAACGATCGGACCTGCACGAACCTGCACGAACGACGATCGGACCTGCGACGATCTCCACCATCACCACCGAAGGCAAAGACCAAATGGGTTCTGTGATGAAGAACCAAAAAAAAAAAAAAAAAATCTACAGTGAGACCGATGGGTTCTGTGATTAAGGAAAAAAAAAAAAAAAGGAAGAAGAAGAAAGAAAGAACTGAATGGAGTGCACTGAAATGAAACAAGGAGCTGCAACGGTCTTGGGCCAAGACCGAGACAGACGTGACAATACACTGGTGCTAGGGCCCACGTTCACACCTTATTTACGAGTTTTGCCACTGAACTCAATTTTCCAAAACTGAAAACAACTCAAAACTGTTTTCAGTTTTGGTTACTCACATCCAATAAAGTGAGTGATTGGATGATGAGAATTGAAACAGAAAACTAAGCCAAACATTTTATTTTATTGTGGGGTCCACTAAATTTGGATATTGGATGATGAAAACTGAGTATTGGATGATGAAAACTCTCAAACCAAACAACACCTAAGTAACTAATCAACATTAGAATTACAAAAAAAAAAAAAAAAAAAAAAAAACCATCGTAGGTGTCAATGGTTTCTCTCAAAGTGGCACCATCGTGCTCACACTCGCTCACTACACTCTAGTCTCTTATTTTATCTTCTCATCTCTTCTGTCTTCTATGATTTTGTTGATTAGGCTAAACCCTTAAGGTGACATGAGATATGATTTTATTTTTGCATTGTTTTAATGATTTTTTTAATCAATTTGAACTAGGGCCACTAAGCTAATCTTTATATATATATATATATATATATATTATTTATTTTTAAAGTTCAACCTTTAGGCTCCATTTGAAGGCTCAAAATTAGAAAAAGATAATTGAATTTTCTTTCATAGTTTAGGATCCTTAGTATCACTGCAAGATCAACATTTCACATGGATTTCCTCCCCGTAAAGATCTTATTAGGACGTTTTAAGGATGTTAGCATCTTAAGATCCGGATTAGGATACTAATAACCATGTTCTCGATCAACTTAGCTTTTGACCAATTCTGCTATTGCTAAAATTTTGAATGTTAATATTGGAATAATATCAATACTGCTATAAGATGAGAGTACCATCACTAAAGGTATTACAAGTTTTATTATATAAAACTTACAAACTAATATGGTAATGAATGTAATTGGTGGATTTCAACAACTTATAACTGAATTTTGAATTGTCTCTTTTTAATTGGAGATACGTCAATTTATAAGACTAACATAATAAAAATTATAGCCTTATTTGGAGAATTTTAAGTAAAATTATGGAGTCTCCGTGGTCAAGGAAGAGAAAGGTACCAATCAACTTATACAGTTATACTACTACCTTCTCAAAAAAAATTATACTACTAAGAATCCAAATCTATCATTATTTATTCATTAAAAAAAATTATTCAAAGCCTCACACAACTTAAATTCATGGGAAAAAAAAGTTCATTGCAAGTAAGATTTTTGGAACAAACAAATTATAAATTGAATTTCATTCTATTAAATAGGTTTAATTTTATTAAAACAATATTATTTTTTATTCGACTAGAGGTACGTTGTCCAGGTCACAGGTGTTGCTTTCATCAGGTCTTCTAAACTATTTCCAAACTTAGACAGTGACAGATTATTATAATCAATCAAATCTAACGAGATCAATGATAACATTTCTTTATGTGGTGTTTTGTTTTACATTGCAACATATAAAATTTTCTCCAACAATCCAAGATGCTTAAGTTAATTGTTTGATGCTGCATTTGAATTCTTAATAATTAATAAGAAGATCCTACAAAAAGCAACCACCTTGTTGAAGATTGAGTTAAGTAAGTCAGGGCCGTTTGATACGAAAATGTCATTCTAAAGTTTAATTTTTTATTCAAATGTTAATTATAAAATGTTTTTTCTTTCAAATTTTGCAAGTCTAGAGTTGCAAATAAACTGTCATATTTAATTAACATATAAATAGGGTTGTAAATGAACCAAGACTCCACTTATATCCTTACTAGTTATTTTTCTTAATTTTCCGTACTAATTTGTTTGATAGCTTAAACTAGGTTCCATTTTAGATGGAATTTTAGTCTTAATCAAAATAGGTCATTTGAGAGTCTAATATTTTTGTACTGCTTTTTTTTTTTTTTTTTTTTTTAAGAAAGAAAGAAAGAAGGGGGTTGACTTAGGCTCCTTCCCTAGCTCGAGTTTGCTCAAGAAAAAGCTTATTTATATTTGTTTATTTAGTAAACAAGTCAAACTTAAGCCCAATTTTAGGCTCGATTATTAAATGAGCCAAACTCAAACATATTGATATGTTCATGAACATGAGGGCTTGAATTAACTATATATATATATATAATATTATATATTATATGTATACTTGTTTACAAATATGTTTATATAGACTTGAAATTGAGTTTTATAAGATTATTAATTAGTTTATATATATAAAATTATTATTTGTAGTTTGTTCATAACATAAACAATCTATATGTAGTAAAACCTCATATATTTTTGAAGAAGTAAAACATTTTTTAGTCATGGGTTTATTATATATAGGAAAATAATAAGTTAATCAAGTAACTCGTAAACAAGTTTGAGCTTGCTGAACATGTAAATAAACAAAGTTTGAACATATAATCTTATTTGGTGATGAGTTTAAGCTCGGCTTGTTTATAGCATACATATAAATGGCTTTACATGCAAATACTTTGGAACTATTTCACATTTTGTTACTTATCCTTTGTTTCTTCCTTTATGATGCATTCGTGTCTTTCTAACTCTTGCTAGTATTACCAAAGAGGATAAGAGGCCATTATTTGGTTAATATATATATATATATATATATATATATATATTTCAATTGTACAATTAGTTAAAGTCCTGTGCGTGGTAAAATTATGATCATAAATACATGAAACATATAATTGTATTGAGAAACAATTAGTTAAATGAATTATTATTGCATACATTTCAAAATTTTCATCTAGTGTAATATCTCTGCATTCTAAATTCTATATATTTGTCACAAAATATTGCTTTAATCCTTAACCAATCACCATATTTCAATAATGAAGAACAATCCAATTTTTTTAATAATATATATATATATATATATATATAGACACACATACACACACTAGTTAAAGGCTCTTGTGTTGCACGGTTTTATCATAATCTTATAATATATATATATATTACTTGAAAAACAATAACAAAACAAATAATTATTATAAAAAAATGAATAATGATTTTATAATTGCTACGCCGCATGATGCATGCATGCATCATGAATTGAGCTACTGCTTCATATGGGAAGCCAAATCAAAATACATGCATGGGGTAATCCTCTTTTTAGGAATTCAATAGTGTACAAAACTACATAAAACAAACAATATATTTTTAATTATTTGTAAATAAAAATATTAATTGTGATAATATTTTTTATATATAATTATTATAATTAACATGTAGTCATGTAAAAATTGTCATTTTGAAATTTGAAGGCTTTTTATATGATAATATATAGTTTTTCATCATACTTGCAAGGCTACAATAACTCTCCCAAACTACTGACCTTGTGGGCCGACTTTTAACAATTGATCCAATTTTATTTTGAAAACTCTAATCTTGATATTAGGTATGTCTTCAAGGTTTTTGCTAGGTATGCCATGCAATAGCATTAGCATCCTGGTTTATTGAAGTATTCATCAAGAAGATTAATTTTACTTGAAAACAAATTTATTATAAAATAAATGTACACAATTGAAGCAAATCAATACAAATTTATTATGCACAATAAATGTGTGACTATATTGTTTACCTTCAATTTTTTATTGCTTATATGATTTGTTTGCAAGATTATTATTTCTTTGTTTTTTGTGGCTGAATCTACAGATCTCGATAGTCATAAATTTATAATAGATTTTCTTTTTAATCTTGTAAATGATTATAAATATACGACCAAATTAACCGTATGCATATTTGAAAGACAAATCAAGTGCATGTAAAGTTAAAAAAAATACTTGCCTGTAGTGGTGGTGATGTCTTCCATGTTAAATTGCTTCTTGGAGAGGGAGTGAGAAAGTTTTTTGTTTTCATAATAAGTGAGAGACTTCGTTTGAAAAAGAAATCAATATATAATAGCTAAAAGATTAATACCTAGAAGATCTATTTGATGCAGATAGTGTTTCAATTATAATAAAATTATCTTCTCCTTTTTTATTCGTATTCTCCTTTTTGTTTAGTTGTCTTAGGCTTTATCAAATTAGTTTTGCTGGTCCTTGTAATTCATTTTAACTAGTCACTAACCCGTGCGATGCACGGGATAGTTAAATAAAAATTAAAAGTACTTATTTTACTTAAAGGTATATGACTTAAATTTTAAAAATGTATAATTTGAAAATGAATGAAAATAACTAATTTGTTCAATATAACGATTTAGAAAAATTCTTTTTCTTTCATATTATTGGTTTCACATAACACATTTCGATGTGGGATATTCTATGGTGATAACTTCATATAATACTCAACTGTAATTAAATCTACTATCTACTACCAATCTAATCTATGTTATCTTGACAGTAGATCTACAAATTGCATTCTCATATTCTGAGAACTTGTCACATTATTGTTATTATCTATATATAATGTAAAATCGAAACTTTAGATTTTTTTTTAAGGACTCACTTTAGGTTAAAAAAAAAAAGACTCACGTAAAAAAAAAAAAACATTTTAGGATTAAGGAAAAAAGAGAGAGAGACTCCTATTAGGACTCTCTCACTATTTAGTTTAAAAAATTAAAATTTTTTATAAATTAAAATGATGAGGAAAAGAGAGAGAGGGACTCCTGTTAGGACTCTCTTATTATTTAGTTTTAAAAATTAAAAAAAATTAGAAATTAAAATGATGATGTGGAAAATTGTGGGAGCTTCAGAGTTATATATAGATTAGAATATTTTGTATTCACACTTTATCTAATTAGTTTTGGAAGTGGTATTTGACACTGATTAGTATTTCAGTTGTGATCAAATTCAAGTAGGATATAGTGATATACATAGGACTTAATATTATGAGCAATTTGAGAACATTAAAAAAAAAAAAGAAAGCAATTTGAGAACGATTCTAAAGGAGAGAGCAATATGAGATTGATCGAACAAAACGTAATTTTGGCTGGTTTATATTGCACAAACCATGTAGGATACATATTTTAAAAAATAATAACAATAATAAAAAAATTAAAAAAAAAAAACATAAAAGGTAAAAATTTGATACTTATTATTACTTTATCTAAAACTAATGTTCACAGCATAGTTTGTTATTTATCCAAAAAAAGAAGAAGAAGAAGAATTTGATATAAAAAACTACTTATTGCTACTTTATTTAAAGAAGTTGATAATAACAAAACAACTTATCTTTATTTTATATAAAGAAGTTTTTTTTTTTTTTTTTTGAGAAGATTTATATAAAGAAGTTCTTTTTGTTAAAAATACTACAAAAGCTTAATTGTAGATGATATCAATATTTTTTTTTCCGACTTCACGTATATTTATAGTTTTTTATGGGATAAGATTTTTTTTTTTTTTTTGAGAAAGCTTTTATGGGATAACTTTTTAACCATCCTAAACTTCCTCTTTTTTTTTTAATATATTTTTTATAAATAAAAAAATAACTTACGTACAATATGAGAGTTGTGGAAGGCTTGGGTTTAAGTTAAACTCTCCGTCAACTAAAATAGATAGTGAACAAAAGAACCTAAAAGATATAGATGACAGTTTTAAATTTTTAATATATATATATATATATATTTTAAATAAAATATATGCATGACAATTAATTAGATGATAATATGAGAAAACATTAGAGTACGATTAGAAGAAGAATTTGGATCGAAACAAATTAAGATCTTTATTTTTTATAAACTTAAAAAATTTGTTACCGTACGTGATTGAAACGAGATTTAGGGGGGGATTTATTTATTTATTATATCTTAGCTGGATAATATTATGGATATTGGATAATAACAAAAGATCAGTTACATTAGGATTCTTCTGTTAAGATTTTCCTCCCACTATAAATATAATAGGTGATTCCATGAATCAATCATAGTAATCAATCGTTCACAGCAACATGGCTGCTTCACAAAAAATTTTCTCTGCTATCTGCTTTTGTTTTTTCCTCCTCGCTCTTTGCACTTCTGCCTATGAGGTTTCTCATGATGGAAGAGCAATCACCATTGACGGCGCACGTAGGGTTTTGATTTCTGGCTCAATTCATTACCCTCGAAGCACTCCTGGGGTACGTACTATTTTATTTTATTTTGTTTACCATCATGAATTGCTAATATATATATGATATGAATAACATTAGTAATATCCTTGTGAATTTTTAGTTTTGGGTTGTTTTATAAAAAAACTTAACATGTTGTGCGTTAAGTTGATTATTTTCTCATATATAGGTCATAGTTTAGAGTAAACTTGTAGTGGGTCATTGTTCAAACCCTACCATAATATATACTCATTAAAAACAGAAAAAAGAAAAGAAAAGATGTCTACCTTAATTAGATGGTGATGCATAAGTGATTAAGCCATATTCATCTATATATGTTAGCGTTAGGATTTACTCCTACTAGTTAGGAATGACACATTCGTTGATTTCTTCTTTTGAAAGTAGGGTTTTTGTAACTACTTATTTGTGACAGATTATGATTATGATTCTAACGTGTACTTTATTTGTGACTTTTTAGATGTGGCCCGACCTAATAAAGAAAGCAAAAGAAGGTGGACTAGATATGATTGAAACTTATGTGTTTTGGAATGCCCATGAGCCGTCTCGTCGTGAGTATGATTTTTCTGATAACCTTGATTTCATAAGGTTTCTCAAAACCGTTCAAGATGAAGGACTCTATGCTTTTCTTCGTATTGGCCCTTATATTTGTGGCGAATGGAACTATGGGTATATTTTAATTTTTTTTTTTAACATCATAACATCTTTTTATTATTCTTGTAATAATTAAAATTTTTCTAATATGGATTTAATAATTTCCTAGAGGGTTACCTGTTTGGTTGCATAATATGCCTGGCATTGAGCTTCGGACTGCAAACAGTGTATTTATGGTAACTTCTATAATTCTCATTGGATTATTTTTATGATTAATTTTGTGTGTACTTTCTAATATATATGTTTTTTTTTTATTTTTTATAAATAGAATGAGATGCAAAATTTTACAACCAAGATAGTTGATATGGTTAAAAACGAGAAGCTTTTTGCATCACAAGGAGGTCCTATTATTCTTGCTCAGGTATATATTTGAATTTAGTTTCCATACATCTTTATAATTTCTCTTCCAGTGATCCAATTATTTGTTGTACTAATTTTTTTTTTTTAATTTTATTTAGATTGAGAATGAATATGGAAATGTAATGACACCTTATGGGGATGCTGGAAAAGCATACATTGATTGGTGTGCAAATATGGCTGAATCATTTCAAATAGGAGTTCCGTGGGTCATGTGTCAACAAAGCGATGCTCCACAACCAATGGTAGTATTTATTGTAATTTTTTTTTTATATTATAAATAACTATATAGTAGTATTAGAATTTACTAATTAACTTTGTCATTTATTAGATCAATACATGCAATGGATTCTACTGTGATTCATTCACTCCAAATAATCCTAATAGTCCCAAAATCTGGACTGAGAATTGGACTGGCTGGTGAGTATTATACTTTGTATTTAGTTGAATAAATATTAATTTCATGTATTAATGTAATTAATTTTAAATATATAGCTAAAATTTTCTTATGAATTAATTATAGGTTTAAGAGTTGGGGTGACAAAGATCCACACAGAACCGCTGAGGATGTTGCTTTTGCTGTAGCAAGGTTTTTCCAAAATGGAGGCACACTTCAAAATTATTATATGGTTAGTATTTATTATTAATTATTGAGTTTGAAATTTCGAATGAATATGTTCATTTATTTATTACAATTTAATGAACTATCTTAGTTTATATAGCAACTGATGAAAATGATTGTTGTTTTTATTTAGTACCATGGTGGCACTAATTTTGGTCGCACAGCTGGTGGCCCCTACATTACCACTTCATATGATTATGATGCTCCTCTTGATGAATATGGTAACTATATATATATATATATATATATATATTTTTTTTTTTTTACATTAAGATTTTGATTTTTATACATAAATAGTTTTAAGTAAGTTATATAATTCTTAATTTATCAAAATCACAGGAAATTTAAATCAACCAAAATGGGGGCACTTGAAACAACTGCATGCAGTTTTGAAGTCAATGGAGATGACTCTTACTCATGGGGATGTTTCTACCATTGACTTCAACAATTCTGTTTCGGTAAGACACACACACTTTTTTATTTATTCAATATAAAAATCTGTATTTCTGTACAAAAATTTGACATATTATATATCTGAATTAGGCCACTATATATGCAACCAATGAATCTTCAAGTTGCTTTTTGGGGAATGCAAACAGTACCAACGATGCTACAATCAATTTTCAAGGAAATCAATATATGGTTCCAGCTTGGTCTGTTACCATCCTTCCAGATTGTAAAAATGAAGTATACAATACAGCAAAGGTAATTTATATATAATATATACTATACCTGTCTTTTATTTGTTTATTATAAAGTGTTTATGATATAGTAAAAGAATAATATTTGTGATCAACTAACATAGAATAATAATTATATGATTATAGGTGAATACTCAAACTTCATTGATGGTAAAGACAGCAAACAAAGCTGAGAATGAAGGTGCTACTCTTAGTTGGTCGTGGAGGCCTGAGATTCTTAAGGATACTATATTTCAAAGAAAACGATATGTTTCTGCACACCAACTCATTGATCAAAAAGCTGCTACTAATGACACTAGTGATTATCTGTGGTACATTACAAGGTAAACGACTTAACTTTTTTTTTTTTTTTTTTTTTTTCATTTATTAATCCATTTTTTTATTAATCAGTTTTTTTTTTAATTAATAGTGTGGATATTAGAGAAGATGATCCAATTTGGAGTCATGAAATGTCCCTCAAAGTAAATGGCAGCGGACAAATCATTCATGCATATGTCAATGGAAAATATATTGGTAATAAGAGATTAAATTCTTAACTCTTTTTAATATTTCAAGTTTTAATTGTGAGTTTAAATCGTTATTTATTTTAATTTTGTTGAAATTAGGATCCGAGTGGGCCAAGTATGGAGTTTCTAATTCTGTATTTGAGCAAAAGGTGCAACTAAATCCAGGAAGAAATCAAATTGCGTTGCTTAGTGTTACTGTCGGTCTAGCTGTAAGTTTGATTTTTTATTTTATAAATTTTTTTACATGGATTAAAGTTTGATTTTGGGTGTCTCTTTGCTTAATTAAATAATTTTAATGTAAACAGAATTATGGGCCAATGTTTGATATGATACAAACTGGCATTCCTGGACCTGTTCAATTGGTAGTACAAAAAGGAGATGAGACAATTATTAAAGATTTATCTTCATATAAATGGACTTACAAGGTTGGATTGAATGGGTTGGAAGATAAGTTTTATGATTTGGATTCATACCAAGCTTGGAAATGGCAAGCCCAACAATTTCCTATCAATAGGAATTTCACTTGGTATAAGGTAATTGTACAATTAAAAAAAAATTACTACTATTTACTTGTTTTATTGTTGTATTATTCAAGTTATTTACTTATATATAATTTTTTTTTTCAGGCCACATTTAAAGCTCCTTTGGGCACAGATCCAATAGTTTTAGATTTACAAGGAATGGGTAAAGGTTTTGCTTGGGTTAATGGCTTTAATATTGGGCGATATTGGCCAACCTATATTGCCGATGAGGATGGCTGCGATGTTGAAGTTTGTGATTATCGTGGTTCATATGATAGCTCAAAATGTTTAACCAATTGTGGCCAAGCAACCCAAAGATGGTGAGAGTATTTTTATTTTATTTTTTAATTTTTATATTTTGAGATTTTGAAAATTGATTTTATTTTTCTAAATTTTAACATGTAATTTTTTTTTTTTTTTGTTATAGGTATCATGTTCCACGATCATTAATTAAAGATGATGAAAATACATTGGTATTGTTTGAGGAATTTGGTGGTAACCCAGCATTAATCAATTTTCAAACAATCACGATTGGAAGTGTGTGTGGCAATGCATATGAGAGTAATAATACATTGGAATTGTCATGCAATGAACGTCCAATTTCATCAATTAAATTTGCTAGTTTTGGTACTCCACAAGGTACCTGTGGATCATTTCAGAAAGGTAGCTGTGAAGCAACAAAAGATGCATTGTCTATCCTCCAAAATGTATGTAAATTTTTTAGACATTTATTATCTTTTTTTTTTTTTTTGAGAACCTTATCTTTTACTTATATATAAATATTCATTTTCATGCAAAGATTATATAATATTTACCAAATTTTTGTTTTAATTTTGCAGGCATGTGTTGGTAAGAACACTTGCACAATTGAGGTTTCTGAAGAGACATTTGGAGCAGTAGATTGTGGTGGAGTCCCCAAAAGACTGGCTGTGGAGGCTGTGTGCTAAATTTTTTATTTATGTTTTTAATTTTAGGTCTTGGGTCATAAATTATGTGGTTTTGTTTGGTAGTTAGGGTTAGGGTGTTATGGTTAGGGAGTTCAATTTCCTCATTTAGTACTGTTTACTTTGTTAAACAAATTAGTAATTGAAATCGTTTTTATGTGTTATATTTCTTGTGGGATTTTTTTTTCCTCTGCAATATGGAAATTACCTATATCATTTGATTTATCTTAAAACAAGAATTTTCCTGATGCGGTTGCAGTAATTTATTTTACAATTTATCAGACAAATGTAACACAAAGAGTAAGTGACCCCAATTAAAATATAATCATTATTAAATATGATCAACTAATATAGGTCTTCACTAAATTATTCTTCTACAAAAGGGTATTGGAGTTTTCAACAGGGTAAATATTTTTCTATCAATTGCCTTACTACATTATTTCCCTTAAAAAAATTACAGTAGCACAGCAGCTTCCTATTAATCTATCAATTGGTTTAGAGAAGTTGAACAACGGTAAAGTTACATTTGACCTTGTGGTTCTCTAGCAGTCTTAGGAAATCAGGGATTGGGCTTGAAATGGGCTTGAGTCTTAGAAACTGAACAGTTGGGCTTGTCATCAAGCTGAATATGGTAAAAATTGGGGTTTTTCGTAGATAGGATCACAAAACTCTGATATTTGACCACTACAAAATAGAATGTCTACATTAAATATAGGAACCTAAATCATAAGTTGGTATAAAATGAGATATCAACAACGATTACATTGAAATGAGAAAAATAAAAATCTATAGGGATGAAAATGAAAATATGTTAAAGTTAAACGATGTAATTTGTAATTTAACTTTCTTAATCAATATTGGACAGTAAAAAAATCTATTTTGAGATGCAATAGTCAAAAAGACCATTAAATTTACCCTTAAATTTAATGGTTGAAAGTGATATATTTGGAGGTACTTTATTATCTTTGTGATTCAATCAAACCCTTTTTTTTCCCCAAAAGTAACCTTACTCATAACTCTTATTCAATCTTATGGTCCAGGGCCAATAGAAGCCATCTTGCATGCCTCTGAATCAAAACGTGTAATGGTGTCACCCTACAGTAGTATAAAAACCTTCTTTAACGTAGTGTATTTGCTTTTATCTAATGGCACTGTGTATTTGGAGTTGATCTAATGGCAAAGTTTCTCAAAGTACGAAATTCCATAACTATATAGCCACATATATTACAAATAACTTTATGGAATAATTAAAAAAAGACTTCTAGTCATTGTTGTATTTGTCTGGATATGTTGCCAAAGATTTTAATAAGGAAGATTATGATGCTAAATTTGTGGATAAAAATTGTGAAATTAATACCGCTCAAATTTGATAATGGGCAAAGTTTGTATTCAAACTTGGTTGTAAGTCTTCTCAAAAAAAAAATTTTGGTTGTAACTAGTAACTACTAACTACTGACTATAATTCCCACTTAAAACATTAATATAGCTATAAATTTTGAAAATCTATCTGTTAGATTATTATTTTTTTTTATGTTCTCAGCATATATCAAATTTTGTGTCAATTGGATGTTATTTACTATTCAATCCATAAACTTATTATTTATGTATAATTTTAAACAACAAAAACTTTGAAATTTAAACATTTGATTGATGACATAACTATTGATCTTTGATCTTTTGAAATTTTATAAGTATTAAAGATATAAAAAGAAAATGCAATCCCATGATAAATTGATCAAAATTCACATCAAATATAAAAATATTGAGTGGAGTTATAACCATTGGCTACAATCAAGTTTGTAGCAAAACTTTGTCATTTGATAAATAAATTGCTCAAGAATCACGCCTCATTCTTTATCTAAAAAAGTTTTTTTTTTTTTTTTAATCAATACAATATTACAAGTGGGAGACGATTCTTGTAATTCTAAAGCTGTGATTCATGGAAGCAAGGCAACATAAATTTAGTCCTTGACCACGGTCCATTGCAATTTTTAACCATGTGGGTGGAGTCTATTACGCAAGAACTACACAGTTTTGCTTGGTTGAATTGAAATTTAAAACCTCTGAACGAGTCATTGGGTATCCTTGAATTGTGTTCAAGCCGCTTTCACCTATACTTCAATCTGCTTTCACCTACACTTGTTCTAATATAGGAGAAATTATTAGGTCCACTAAGAGGGTCGTTGAAGTGGTCCTCCTAATCAATGAATTAATGCCATTTATACAAATGCTTGAGTTAGATTCTTAATCAGAACAAGAGTTAAAAATAAAAAATCACTAAGTAATGTCATATTTGCATAAATAACAGTGTTTTATTGGTTAGAAGTACCAAGAGGACTACTTTAACAACCATCTTGATGGACCTAATAATTTCTCCTAATATAGGCATTGGCCTGTGATATAAATATCTGGTCTCAGCTACACATTTTCGTTTTAGTTATAGTCAGGGATCAAAATGCATTGCATTTGGATTAACAATAAACTTCTACCTATTTTAGCCTTGCTATGCTCATGTCTTTCAGTATTAGCAGCAGGCACAAGTGTTTCCTATGATTCAAGTGCCATTATTATCAATGGTGAAAGGCGAGTTATTTTTTCTGGATCAATTCATTATACACGCAGCACCCCAGAGGTATCCTAAATTTCTCTATTATCTTTGGAGTAAATTCTAGAATGACATTGTCTTGGAAAACCCAAATGAATTACTGTTCTTGTTTTCTTTTCAGAACTCGACTTAGATATCGGTATTTATATGAACGTACATTTTGCTAACACACTTTAATAGAACTTACACATTTGTCACATGTGATTGTAAAAGTCAATTTAATCATTACTTGACATATGTACTAATTATGACAAAGTATGTGCAAGAGTGTGTGTTTTTAGACTTTTTGCTCAAGCAGTTTGATAGAAGGTAAACTCGATGTATCAAATTTAACCTTATAGTTTCAAAAGTATAGGATTTTATTTGTTACACTTACACCTATAAACTATGTAGCTACGGAAAGTAACTTAAGCTTGCTCTGCCAATGTGTGGTGTGGGAAAGATGTTTCCATGTACTTTGTACAACATAATATATTAATATATACAATCTCCATGCTGGTTACAGATGTGGCCGGATTTGATTCAAAAGGCAAAAGAAGGTGGACTTGATGCAATTGAAACATATGTGTTCTGGGACCAGCATGAGCCCCAGCGTCGAAAGGTTGGCATTGGTTTTACGTTTTAGCTTTTAAACACCAATTTTATCTCAAGGAAATAAACTTTCAAGCCTAACCATTTGTTCTGATATTCGTTTTTCGCTATGTCCTAGTACGATTTCTCGGGAAAACTAGACTTCATAAAGTTTTTCAAGCTGGTTCAAGAAGCTGGACTATATGCCTTTCTGCGAATTGGTCCCTATGTTTGTGCTGAATGGAATTATGGGTAAATCTTTTGTGCGTCTTGTAAATTTTCTAACTCTAATAAGTACCTAATAAAGAGTGTCACTTAAATACACATCTTTAATTTTTGCTCACCAGAGGTTTCCCAGTGTGGCTACATAATTTGCCGGGTATTCAACTGAGGACAGACAATAAAATTTTCAAGGTTAAAGACTTTAATAAATTTGCCTCATATTTGTTCTTACTTGGTTCCATGGAAATAATAATATTGAATTTTGGTAGCAAGAATCTAAATTCTATGTTTTTTTAACATGCAGGATGAAATGCAAACTTTCACTACCAAGATAGTGGACTTGTGCAAAGAAGCAAAGCTGTTTGCACCACAAGGAGGTCCCATAATACTTGCACAGGTTTCATCTAAGAAAAATGCTATATCTACCATCAATTTTAGACAAGTTTACAAACTCATGCAGTAACATTTTTGTGATTGGTGACTTACCGTAATAAAAATTGTAATATCACCTAATAATAGCAACGCGATTATTCTTCTTTTCTCCTATTCCAATGGAGAACATTGATACTAATTAGCATAAACCTTTTTCCTGAATTTGAATTCAATTTCAAACATCACAGATTGAGAACGAATATGGAAATATTATGAAACCTTATGGAGAAGCAGGGAAATCATACATTCAATGGTGTGCAAATATGGCTCTATCCCTCAACATAGGTGTCCCTTGGATTATGTGCCAGCAGAGTGATGCTCCACAATCCATGGTATTTCATTTTTCTATTTTCATTGAAACATATCTAGCATATAGCATCAAACTTAGAAAAACTGTTGAAAAGGTTAATGTAACTTATTTCATTAAAAAAAAAAAAAAAATACAAAATTTTCCTGTTCTCTCTTACAGATAAACACATGCAATGGGTTCTACTGCGATGACTTTAAGCCAAACAATCCAAAAAGTCCCAAAATGTGGACAGAAAACTGGACTGGATGGTAAATCTTCTTGCTTTACACTCTTTCGTAAGCTTCCTTTTCTTTTTTCTTTTTTTTGTGGATGTACTACCAGAGCTCAATTAGTATGTAAATTCCTTTAAGGTACAAAGCATGGGGTGGCAAGGATCCCTATCGAGCTGCTGAAGACGTGGCATTTGCTGTAGCTCGCTTTTTCCAAGCTGGAGGGGTCTTTCAAAATTATTACATGGTTGATTACTTTGTTAATCCAAACTCAAAACTCTCGCACCTTTGAATCTTGCAGTTTTAAGCTCAATTTATTGACACATTCTTTTACTTCCTTCACTTCAGTATCATGGAGGCACCAACTTTGGACGCACATCAGGAGGGCCATTCATTGTAACATCATATGAATATCATGCGCCACTTGATGAATTTGGTAATCAAAGAACCCAAAAAAAAAAAAATTCTGTACATGAGAATAGTGGAATTTTTCTAGATACAATTGTACTTTTTTCGGTCTTATTTTTTTATTTCAAATAAACAAACGAAGATAAATTTTCTTATACCAGCAGTAAATAAGTATAACAGCATTTTTAATTTGCACCAAGGTCAATCTTTGAGACAATTTAACTCCTAAACTAAATGAATATTAATAGTGATTTGAAATCAATTATCAAGATGCCTGCACAATCGATTGTTCATGTTCATTTACAAAAATTTCAGGGAATTTAAATCAGCCCAAGTGGGGACATCTTAAGCAACTTCATGCAGCTATTAAATCGGGAGAGAAGGTTCTCACAAATAGCTCCTCATCAACCAAGCAGATTGGTAATGGAACTGATGTAGGTGACTGAACTGAACTGAAACTCATTTCACTAATTATTTTATATCCCAAGTAAAAGGAGTAATATTGATAAATTAATTTTGTTATCAGCTAACTACGTACGTTAGCAATTCTACTGGGCAAAAATTTTGTTTCCTAAGCAATGTGAACCTGGAAGATGCTAATGTTGATTTGCAAAAAGATGGCAAGTATTTTGTGCCTGCTTGGTCTGTTAGCATTCTTGATGGTTGCAACAAGGAAATTTACAACACTGCAAAGGTGAAAGAAAGGGATTGACTAGCTTTTTGTCTAATGAATTCTATTTGTCCCACAAGTCTTTCAAGTACGTAACCACACTAATTATGTATGTTATTCTCTACAGGTTAACACGCAGACCTCTTTGATGGAAAAGAAATCAGATGGGGCTGGGAATTCTACAAAACTCTCTTGGAGTTGGGTATCAGAATCCATGAACGACACCCTCTCAGGAAAGGGAAGCTTTACTGACACAAAGCTTCTTGAACAAAAGGCAGCTACTGTTGATTTGAGTGATTACTTGTGGTACATGACTAGGTAAGATTTGAATTCGGATTGTATCTGCTTTGAAACATCAAAAAATGGTATATGCTAGACCTAAAGATCATTGGCAAGTAAACAAAAATACAGCTATACCTATAAAAGATCGAAACTTAAAAAAAAAAAAAATTATAAGAACACATAAAGAGAAAAAAAAATGACTTCCTAAATCTTTATGACACAGTGTTGACATTGATAATGTGACGCAATGGACCGATGCAAAATTGCACGTGAACACAACAGGCCATGTGCTTCATGCCTATGTTAATCAACAGCTGATAGGTACTTCCAATTTGGTAAAATGCATTTCAATTTGTATGATAGATAGTTCACATTTTTGCTGCTTAATTAATACTTATTTAATCTTTTATTCTTAATTTTGATGTCAGGTTCACAGTGGGAAGCTAGAGGCAATAATCGTTTCGTATTTGAGCAACCTGTCACCCTGAAATCTGGGACTAATATTATTAGTCTCCTCAGTGCCACAGTTGGTCTGCAGGCAAGTTTTTAACTTAGTTGTTGACATAATATGATGAAGATAATGAGGCAACCTTCCTTTAAATGATATTGAGTTTATAAATTTACATAGTTTCCTCATTGATCAATTCTATTCGTAGACTAACATAAAAGAATCATATAGCTCACACATTATACCTTTGACATGAATAGCTAAAACATAAATATGTACATGGGCAAGTTTTAACACATTTATATGGGCAGAATTATGGTTCATTTTTTGATTTGACGCCAACTGGGATCGCTGGAGGCCCAGTTCAATTGATTGGAAAGGGAAATGTTGTAAAAGATTTATCATCAAATCAATGGTCTTACAAGGTACATTTTGTAGAGAATGGTTTTTGGGCTGCGCATGGCTTTGTACTAATTTTTATGATTAGTCACCTCTATTTGACATTTTTTTTTTCAATAAAGGTTGGGTTGAATGGCGAGGACCGAAGACTCTATGATGTGCACTCACCATCTGGCAGCAATTGGACTCTAAATAATAGACTTCCAAAGCGTGTACCTATGATGTGGTACAAGGTTATTACTCCATCTCATTGGCTTAAGATAAGAGGGCATTTGAATAGGAAATGAATGTTTGAATTGTTTTTCGGTGATTGGTGGCACATTAATTTAAAAGTTTTATGTATTGTGTTGTGTTCAGACCGAATTCAAGGCACCTTCGGGCACAGACCCTGTGGTGGTGGACTTGAAAGGCATGGGTAAAGGGCAGGCATGGGTGAATGGACAAAGCATTGGGCGTTTTTGGCCTGCATACATTGCCGATAAGACAGGATGTAGCCAAACATGTGATTATCGAGGACGATATCACACAGGCAATTGCATGTCAAATTGTGCTCATCCTACTCAAAGATGGTATATAACATTACTTCAACAAACTCTAGCTTTGCCAATGAAATAACAAAACAAAAATCCCAATTAATAAAGTAGTAATTTCATAAGTATTTATTATTTGTCTCAGGTACCACATCCCAAGATCATTCCTCAATAAAGATGAAAACACATTGATTTTGTTTGAGGAGATAGGCGGAACTCCTTCACCAGTGTCTTTGCAGACAGTCACGATTGGAACTTTATGTGGGAGTGCATATGAAGGTAACTTATTAGAAATGTCATGTCAAACGGGACACACAATTTCTGAAATCCAATTTGCTAGCTTTGGAGACCCACAAGGCACATGCGGATCATTCAAGAAGGGTTCTTGTGAGGCCGCCAATAGCCTATCTGCTATACAAAAGGTAATCAATTAAAAACACACACACGCACGCGCACGCGCGCGCACACACACACACACACACACACATATATATATATATATATATATATATATTCTTAGTGTTAGCATTGCTACAAACTTAGATCTTTACGCTACAATCAATCATATTTTTCATTGTTTTGTCATGTACAATGCACACGAGTCATTTAAAATAATTGCATATAATCGCTTAAGTGTTTAGTAAGTTATATACAATGCACATGACAGTGAAACATGTCACCTTTTTTTTGTTAGTTGTAGTGTAAAGATTCAACTAAGTTTGTAGTTACACTTTGCTAATTACCAAATATATAATTACATATGTGAAGGACCAAATTTAGCTTCAAACTAATATGTGACAGTGTTGTAAACTAGAAAAATAAAATATAAATTGATAGTTTAGTATTCAGCAAAAAAAAAAAAAAATGATAGTTTAGCCAATTTGTGATGACAAGCTGTATTTGAATTCAACTTGAAAACCAACACCCTTATCTTCTTATACTCGTATCCCCGTGCAATGCAATCTCTTTTTGGTATTGTCTAAACCATAATAGACGGTTTATAAGATTATTCATGTGTATATTATTTAAGTAAATTACATAATTTATTTAAAAAACAATGTGACTAAAACTATACATAGATGATCCTTTCAGTCACAACATAACGGATTGGAGAAAGATAGCTCTAAACTAATTTCACTACAAACTGGTTGAAGTCACTGAATATACATCACTTTTAAGCTTTTTTTACTTTAATAATAATTTTGTCATGTAGGCATGTGTTGGAAAAACGAATTGTTCTTTTGAAGCCTCGGAGGCTAAGTTTGGATCTAGCACATGTGGCACAACCAGTAAGAGACTACTAGTGCAAGCTGTTTGTAATTAACGAAGAAATCAAAGCTGCCGTCCATTGATAAGAGAAAGAGGTCTTCGTTTTTTGTTATCCTTTTCCTGTTCTTATAAATTGTAATAAGGTAAGGATTGCTACGCCGTAATCCATTAATTTTTGCTTGGCTAGGAGAGTTCACGTACGAGTGCTAGTGATGGTATATTTGAATTTTATGTTGCAATAAATACACTGATTTGGTCTGCCAAATCTTATAACGAGGTAATAACAATGTTTTTTTTTTTTGAGAAGGACAATGTCCCAAACTTATTTCATGATCTTTTATATTTTAAGACACACCAACCGCAACGTTTATAAACAATTTAATGAATACTTGCAATTATGGCTGATTCAGTCCAATCCCAACTTAATTTGCATGGGTCAAGTAAAAATTTAACCGTATATTTCTTTTTATTTTAAAAAGAAGTTGTCACTTTCTCCTTTAAAAGTAATTATAGCTTTTAAGTGGAGTTGTGTTGTGCTTTTATATTAAAAACCCTTTCCTTCTCTCTCTTGTGTGTGTGTGTGTTTGTTTCTCAAAAAAAAAAAAAAAAAATTGTCACATCACCCACTAATAAACCAATGGTGGAGATTAAACCCCAATGCCACCTCTTCAAGGAAAAACTAACAAAGCCGCCCACCCATAAGACTAATGCTGCTTCTAATGTCAATGTTTGTTTGTTTTTTTTTTTTACATCATTGACTCTTCAATTTTAAGACTTAGCGCAAAAATAGAAAACTAGCAATAAAAAAATTATACTTTGCGAACGGACCCAGTAGGGAGACCAAGGGGCCTGGGCCCCCCTGGCCCAAAAAAAAATTTATATGTACCACTCTAAGCCCAGCCAACCCTTACCGGGGTCCCCGCCCAACCCTGAATGGGCCCCAAGCCCAACCCAATTTTTTTAAACCCATTAACCCTATAAAACGATTTAGATAAAATTTAAAAAGAGAGAGAGAGAGAGAGAGACCGAGAGAGAGTGATTGGAGATTTGGAGTGGACAGACTGAGGGAGAGTATTGAGTACTGACTGGAGTCAGCGGTCAGCCACAACGCCGCCACAGACCACCATCATGCCACCTAGCCTCAGCCGCCATAGACCCACGTCGCTGCCACTGCCTTCAGCGCTTCGGGCAACTTGATCTGCCTAACCCACCGCTGTCTCCAACAGCTGCAGCCTCCAGCCCAAAATTCCACTCTGTCATTTCAAATAGTTTTTCTCTCTTTAAACTTCAAAACCTAACATAACATTGATATAATGTTTGTGTGTTTTTTTTTTTTTTTTTTTTTTTTTATGCAAAGGATGATTGTGAATTGAATTTAAATATGCGATTGTGTTTGAGACTTGGGAGACTCTGCCTGTCTCAAAGAATCTTATTTTTATTTTTATTTTTTTGGCAGCTGATGAGTGGGAGAGTCTGAGTTGAGAAAATGAGACGTGAGTTGTAATTTATAAAGTGATAATATATAAGCTTTTGATTGTTTGACACTTTGACTTTTTGTTGGTAGTGGGGCAATATTGGAAATTGGCAACAGAGATAAAGAGATAGAAGGAGATAAAGGACATATAATGCGTTATAAATTAGTAGTGGGGTACCAGTGTCAGTGTGTTTGGGGCAATGGGTGACAGATAAGGAGACCGAAAAAAAACAAAAAAACAAAAACAAAGATAAAGAAACAAAATGAAATAAATAATATAATATATATGTTACACAAATTTATCAAAATAAAATTGTCATTGTTTGATTGGTCCTTTTGTGAGATAATAAATATAATTTTCATTTTATTTGTATATCATGAGAAAATCAACTACAATATTTGATTTTATCAAAAGAAAATGTTCAAATTCAATATATATGGATGCAGTTACGAATTTTTTGATCCTTTTTTTTTTTTTCACTTATCTCCAGGCCCTCTAACTTTAAATCTTGGCTCCATCCTTGATTTTGCCACCCAAGTTCTCCTCTCTTTTAATTTCTTTTTTCTAGCCTGCCAAATCAGATTTTAAAACTATTCGGTGTAATCTGTAGAAAAAATAGTGAAGAGAAAGAAATTTCTTTCCAAACCCTCAGAGTATCAAAGAAGGTATTTTCATCTTTACTTTTGATTTCTTATTCAATCCTATGTTTGTGAGATGTCAAAATAATTAAAAGATTAAATTTAGGCTAAATATTATAAAATCTATGATTTTTTTTTTTCCTGTCATTGTTAATGAATTTAGGCAAATACTGTATAAGATTACAAAAGTTTTGCCATCATTCATTCATTTATTTTCATTTTTTAGTGGTAATTCACATTGCTTGTACATTTTGATTTATATTTAATAGTTATGTGGAAGATGAAAACAATGATGATAGTAAAAAATTGGGTATTGATTATATTTCAAAACTCGGCATTGAACTTGGTTCCAAACAAGAGGCATATGACTTCTATAATGAGTGTGCAAGAAATTCTAGATTTAGTATTTGTAAAGAATGGTGCAATAAAAGAAAAAAAGATGGCCTTGTGACTTCAAGAAGTTTACTTGTTGTAAAGAGGGAAATAAAGCCCCATGCGAGAGAGATGGTGAATACAAGTATGAATGGGCCAAAACAAGAACAAGTTGCAATGCTCATATAATAATTCAGCTTTATAAAAAGAAGGGGAAATATTTTATACATAGTCTTGAGCTCAACCATAATCATATTCTCCATATTCCACAATTTGCTCACATGATGCCATCCCAACAAAAGGTCTCAAAAGCACAAGCAATGGAAATTGATTTGGCAAATGATAGTGGTATAAAATTGAAGGATTCATGAGTTCATGGCCAAGAAAGTTGGTTGTAGAGATGCTCTGTAAGACTAAATTAATTTATTAATTGATTTGGTGGCCCACATGATAAGTTAGAGGTTTAATGGGATATAAAGACAAATCTGTTAGCGTCTTATCTAATTGGTCAATTGGAGAAGTGGTTTCCTAACGTGACTTCAACTTTGATGGTGAAGTGGAAATTGAAGTAAACTAGGAAACTGGTCCTCTCTCTACCCATTTAAAGTATTTAATTTTCATAGACTGAATTTGACTGAATAAAGCGTAACAACAAAAAGGGTGAAGAAAGAGAAACCAATCTTACAGAGAATTATTATTATTCACTAGATCTCAAGGAAATTGCATCAATGGATCCAAGTAAGTCTCATAACTATTTTATTGTGTTTTATATCAATGTGAAATCTATGATAGTTCTAGATCCTGAAGTTAAAGTAGTTGTTGAATGCTTAACAACATAAAGAATTTAAGGTTTACATGCTCTTGGTTACATCAAGCACGATCAAAAGAATTACCATTATAGTAAACAGCAACAAGAACAAAAAATGTGGTGAGACAAGGAGTTTATTTAAATACTTTCAGAAACAAAGGAAAGAGAATCCTTCCTTTCATTGCTTACAAAGTCTACAACTGGTATTGATGAGTCCTGAAAAATCATTAAGGTCATCCATTTTAAAATGGATGACCTTGCATCATTATTAGACTATCATGGAAAAAGGCGTAACCGCTCAAGCACATTCAACACATTAATGATGACCGTTACTCATCAACCTTAACTCTCATTAAGACAGAGATCGTTACACACAGGGAAATAATTACCTGCAATTATGTGTATTAAGACATATATGAGTACAACAGCTATCCAAGCTGCCTGTAAAAGAAACAATCTATCCATTTGCTAAGGTACGTAAAAAATACTACAAAATGCTATCTATATACAAAGTATATGGGCAGATATTGACTCAAGCATCGGATGCTGCCCCACCGGGGCTCACCCTAGTGGTCTCTTCAACTAGCTTTATTTTTCTTGCAGATCTTAGAAGCTCGTCAAAAGCTCTAGATTGGACGAGTGACCCAACTAACGATTTTTGATTTCATTAGGTATAATTGAAGCTTTTTCTACCTATCTTTGGATAAATGCAGCGAATTCTTAGTTTTGAATGATTGTAAATAACCATCTATATATTACTAAAAGCTGAAACGTAGCATTTAATGTTGCTACGCTCACGTTGAGCCACGTTAGCAGCCATGTCATTTCCACCATATTTTTTGTAATTGTTCAACAATTAAATTTTTTTTTTCAATTTTAAAATACTAACAAATATAAAATAAATCTCACCCTTATCTCCACCATAAAGCCCACTTCTTATTAATTTAATTCCCACCACTATCTTCACCATAAATCTCACTTCTTATTAATTTAATTCCACCAGAAATCACATGTTATATATTTTGCTTTCTTCCTTATTTTCTTTATATTTTCTCTCTTTTTCAAAATATAATTAAATATTGATAAATTGGACAAAACTATTGATGCACTTGGTAATATTCATTTGTGCCTCAACCATTCAGTTAGCTGGCCTCTTGTGCCACATCAGACTACTATTTCCCCCTCTCTCTTTTCAGCCTAAGCGTTCCGTTTCCCACCTTGCCATTATAAGTTACAACACAAATAGTGAATTGGTGTAACGTTTGTTTCCAGGATGTATATAGCTCCCCATTGCCTTCATTCCACCATCAATGGCAATCTGCTCCACGCAACTGGGCTTCACTACTTCCTACCTTCCCAAAGCTCAAGGTATTTTTTATTTTCTTCTCTACTTCTTATTCATTAATTTCTTTTCTTTTCTCTCCAGCCCTTGAGTCCTTTTCTAGAAAACTACCTACTTCTCTCTCTTTACATCTTCCTCTATCATTTAAATTTTTCTTTTGTTAGATGCATGCCAATTGTTTGATAAAATAGCTGAATGAGTATATATTTAAAACTCAACAGATTTAGTTTGATTATATGCTCCAGTTTTATTTTAAGATGGGTTAGTAGATTTTTTCCTAATTCTTAAGCATCTTGTCGAAGTATATATTCCCTGCTATCCCACCACCCAAATTGGATTATGCAATGAGACTTATCAATTTAATCTTCGTTGATATTTCAAAACCAATGGTAGACTAGATATTTAGATGAACCGCATGAGGTGGCTTGGTGACAAATGGGCGTAGGTACAACTGACAATACAATACAATCTGATGAACAAGTAATTCACCATTACTAGATGCAAAACAAATTAGGAGTTTGAATTAATTGTAGAATTTAAAATTTCTTTGTTGGGACTGTATGACTCTGGGTGTTGGTTTTTATTTTTTATTTTTATTTTTATTTTTTTACCATGTTGCAGTACCATTGGACTAATATTTAGATTTTGAGATAACGTTAGATAAGATTGTAATATGTTCAGAGATTAAATATTTTATATTGAAAAACATGACTGGTGCATAATATCACATAATTTTTATCTATGTTTTGCGGCCACAATGCTTAATAAAAGGTATTTTGATTTTCATTGAATTATATCGAGCAGTTTTATGTTCCAATGCAAAAAATAAATTGTAAATTCAATGTGGGGTTTACCTCATTAAATTTTAAAAATGATTTTGTATTTTCTTTAAGATAATGAAAGATGCATAATAAGCATATAAAATAAATTTAAATGTAAACGTAAATATACCTTAAACGGTATCAATATTTTAGTAATGATCTACATATCAAAGTTGCATTTTTTGTTAATCATCTACAAAATTGGTGGTTCACTTTAGGGTTAGCAATCCAGATTCATGAGTAACCTTGACCTCCTTTTTGTGGACTAAATGGTTTTTGAGATTTCTTGAAAGGTATTTCAAATCTAGGTTTAGGACCATGAATGATGAGAATATTTGGTGTTGGGAGGGAAAATGACACAATGTACATTTGAAAGTTTGCCTTTTTTAATCCCTTTCAAAATTGAACTATTAACTCCATATGCATTTTTTATTCAAAGCAAGCTTGCATCATTGTAGTTTCCTCTCTTGGTGTATTAGACCCCACACCATTTATGAGGCCTGAGGCTTCCAAAATGATTTGGCAAGTGAAGAAATGATGATTAATTGGATTTGGAAAATTCCCAAATGATTGATATTCTAAATTTTCAATAATAATTCTCTTTGTCTTATATGTGATTTATTTGAGTTTGGTCTTCCTCATTCTATGCCAACAGGCATATTTTAAGGACAACACAAATTCTAGAAAGTGTCTTATGCATTGAGGTATCAATCTACTATTTATTTTGAAATTACCTTTTCAATTCCCTAATCAACCCCACCTAGAGAAGTTCCAATCTTCAAAGAAATGTGTCACATTGGGTTGGTATATCTTTTGTCATCTTTGATACTTTTTTATTTTTTTCTGTTTGTTTTTTAGATTTATGTTTCCAATTCTTAGTGCATTTTGCATCTCATCCTCATGAAAAATAAGTTTGTCTTAAATTTATTTATATTTAGCACTTGCCTTTAGTGTTTGGGTTGTATTGCTATCTTTGTGGCTTGGACTACTCTATTACTTTTGAGTAAACAAGTAATTTTTTGGGAACTATTCTTTCTTCCCAAGTCAATTATATTACATATAAGATCCTTTATAAAATTTCAAGTTCACCTGTTAAGTTTGCTACCTTAATTTAATGTATCATACATCAAACAAAGCTAGGAAAAGTTTAGTTTATAGGTTTTCTTCTTTTCCTAATACTAACCAATCATATTGACAGTTTATGCTTGATGCGTCAATGTACAATATTGTTGATTAAAATCATAATGGTTGTTGGGGTTGTACTACTCTTTGTATTTCTATGATTGGTAACGTAGAGGTAACAACCATATAGTTTATATCTATTATATATAATTTGTTCTTCCAAAAAAAAGAAGTTATAATTTGAGTTGGATTTCTTTGTTGTAGGGATTGTGCTACGCTATTGATTTGCTTCCACTGCCCCAGTACAAAAACCAAATTGAAGGTGAGGCATCAGAAATCCCACCTCCTTAATGTGATGGTGTTGTCTTTTCATCCTAGATTGATCATGGAGACATTATCCAAATCATAATTATTTTTAGCCTAACCATATAATGGAGGTGTGGTTAATTACTTTTGGGTTGTAAGCTATTTGAATCTTCTGATTAGTAGATATTATTGAATGTACCTAGAAAAGCATTGTATTAGAAATAAATGACAAGCTCACATTCTTTTTACATACTTCAAAGGGATAGAACTACAATTATTAGATGACAATGTTAGATGTAAATGTCTAAAATAGCTTTCAAATTCAAAACAAGAACCAAAACATGTAACTTACTAGACAAGAGATGGCAATTAGTAAGATACTAAGATTGTTTCTATTGGAGTGATCATTTCAAAAGTTGAAGTGAACATTAAAATAGAGGGCAGAAACTTGAAGATATTAAATTTCTTTTCTCTTTACAAAAACAAGTTTCTTTTTTTTTATTATATATATATATATATATATATATATATATAGCTAAAAGTAAAACACGATTTTCTGGTAATGAATGTCAGCCTTTGAATTTGCCATAATATTGTGTAATTTGATTAGTTCCTTGTCCAAAAATTTTGTGCTCTCATAATAAACTAAATGCTATTGTTATTTGAGAGAGGTAGAGTGTCTAATGTATGCTTATTGTGAAAGATTTTATTTGTAACTATTAGTTAGGAATGAATAGTTTTTAGCTTTATCATTTGAGTTCTTAAAAGAGAAATAGCATTTTTCACTATAGTAAATAATTTTTTATGCTTATTGTGAAAGATTTTATTTGTAACTATTAGTTAGGAATGAATAGTTTTTAGCTTTATCATTTGAGTTCTTAAAAAAGAAATAGTATTTTTCATCTGCGTCTAGTTGTTTTTAATTGTTGGAGCTAACAATTTGTGCTGCTTTTTGGAGCTCAAAGTTTGTAATTGTTAGAACTCATAGTTTATGTTTTGTTTTATTTTTTGGAGCTTGAAGATTGTAATTGTGGAACTAACAGTTTATGCTAAATTGTTGGAGCTCAAGTTTGTCATGGTCAAAGTTCTTTTTATCTTTAATGCTACTTTGTAGCAGACAATTTATGCAAATTAGAAGAATAGTATTTTTTTGAAGGAAGAATAGTATGTTGCTGTGCTATTGGCTAGGAGGAAGAATATATATATATATATATATATATATATTTATATATATCTATGTTGTTGCTGTTATAAAATCTCTAATAGGTGCCTGGTGCAGTGCTATAGTTACTGCGTAACTGGTGCAAGTGTTGTAGCTGCTACTGTGCTGTAGCTGCTACTGTGTTGTAGCTACATCTTACTATTAAGACTGTTCCAAGAACTACTCTATCAAATGTTTTTGTTAAAGCTTTATTAATCTCAAATGTGCTTGTACACCATAGCTAGATTAATCCAGCAATTTTGTAATTTGAATCCACTATATCCTTGAACTATGTTATCCATAAAGAGACTTCCAACATTAATGAAAAATTTTTACTGATCTAAAAAGTATATTGACAAAGAGGTAAATATATCTAAGTGAACTTTTAAAGTAAGTGAATCCATTGTAGTTGCTAAAAAAGCTTTTTCGTGAGATACATTTATCTTTTTTTTCTTCTCCAAAGAAACTTAAAAGCAAAAATACAAGAACCAGATAACACAACAATCTACTGCTTCAGTTTGCTAGTTGGCCCTGGCAAGCTTCCTTCAAATACAAACCTTCCTTCATAGTTTATGCTAGTTGGCCCTGGCCCATGCCTTCTTTTTAAACCCAAAATAAAAACTATCCATTCAAAGAGCACGTTTCCTCATTACAAACAATTAAGGTAGACATCATGAAAAACTACAAAATTACAAGACTATCCCGTGTGTTGGTTCTCAATTGCCAGTACATCACAATGTCATAAATTTGATACTTCAGCAGGTATCAAATTGTCAGTACATCCCATGTTCTGGTTTCTCCATCAATTGGTGGAGGTTAGCATAAAAGTTTGAACAAAATAAAGTCTGCTGCAAAGATCATGTGGTTGAAGATTAAGAAACCCATGCCAGTAGCATTCTTCGTTTCATCGATGTGCTGTGAAGAGGATGATGCTGCTGTGCTGTGAAGAGGACGATGCGTTGGTTAAAATCTAAACGTTAACGTTCACAATAGCAGCAAACGTTAGAAACAGCGTTAGTCTTGTGGGTGAGTTCTGTTAGTTTTTGCTTGAAATTTAATGAGGTGACATTGGGTTTTTTTTTTTTTTTTTTTTTGATTGCAAACTTATAACTGGATTTCATTGATAAGGACCGAAGTCCATTGCAGTTACATCATTTAGAATTTGGAGTTCAATAACAAGGGGAGTATTCTCCACCCATATTACACAACCATCAACAAACAAGGCATTCCTAGCAAGTAAATGAGCAGCACCATTGTTGTTCCTTCTGACATGCGTAATCCTCTAAGACTTGAAGAGACTTAAACACCACTGTGAACCTTCTACAATATTTTGAATGGCTAAGGCAGGGATTACAGACCCTTTTAACGCATTCATCACTAACTGAGAGTCCCCTTCCACCACAATATCCTTCAAACCCAGGTCCCAAGCTAGCATAATACCTGTTTCAGTAGCTTTTGCTTCGGCTTCTAAAGCACCCCAAGGCAAGGTTATCTTCTTACATAGCGCACCCATCATCTGCCTTTTGTCATTTCTAATGACCAACCCAATTCCACAACACCTTTGCTCCTTAAACACAGCAGCATCAATGTTTACCTTATACATACCTTAAGGGGGAGGAGTCCACTGTTTAAACCGAGGGGCTGGTTGGGCTTCTTGGCGCTCAGTTAGGCATGCATCTCGAAATTCTTCCACATATTTCCTTGCTTCCCCTTCAATGGTCTTCCC
Organism: Lithocarpus polystachyus; assembly: GCA_033629205.1. Lineage (NCBI taxonomy): Eukaryota > Viridiplantae > Streptophyta > Magnoliopsida > Fagales > Fagaceae > Lithocarpus > Lithocarpus polystachyus. Next base: position 2,550,082 of record CM066172.1, read on the forward strand.
ATTCTTACGCTTACCCCCAAACCTGACAGAATTTCTGTTGTTCCATAGCAGCCAAGCCGTAACAGCAAACTTCTCCCAATCCTTCTCACCTGAAGATGCCATTAGCAACCACACCACATCAAGGAAGTCCTTTGGGGGTCGGCCTAGTCTATCAATCTTGAACATTGTCTCACTCCAGGCTTCTTTCACAACTTTACACCCCCATAATATATGACCCGATGATTCACTCTCTCCACACAGATCACATTTGTCCTCCTTAATAACCTTTCGGTGCATTAGGCATTGTTTCGTGGGCAGGGCATTTTTGCAAGCACGCCATAGGAAGTGCTTAACTTTGTTTGGGCACTTCAAGCTCCATATTAGCTTCCAAATAGCCTCCATTCTAGAAGCATCAGAGCAACCAGGTCTGTCTTCAAACCCCTTTGAGACCTCCAGGTACCTAACTGCCTCTTTGTAAGCACTCTTGACAGAAAGGATGCCATTGGGGGTTTTAGCCCACACTTGGGAGTCCACCAGGTTCATGGGGCTAGTTGGGATACTTAGGATGGTCTCTGCTTCGAAGGGGAGGAAAATACTTCTTACCAAATCAACATCCCACTCAGCTCTGTCTTGTACAATCAAGTTGGCCACACTCTCCCCTATTTCCATTGCAGGCCTGGGTGAGATAATTCTGCCTGACAACATAGAAGGAATCTAAGCGTCACCCCAGGTCTTAATGCTCTTTCCATCACCCACACACCACCTAACCACTTCCCTTAACACTGGTTTGGCTGCCATCAAGCTTCTCCAAATGTAGGAGGGGTTTTTTCCCACCTGAGCATCCAAAAAGGAGGAGTTTGCAAAATACTTTGCTCTAAGCACTCTATGGATTAGGGAATCTGGTCTTTGTTGTATTCTCCACTCTTGTTTGGCCAGAAGCGCAAGATTGAACGCTTTCAAGTCTCAAAAGCCCATACCACCCTCCTTCTTTGGTTTGCATAGGTTTTCCCACGAAACCCAAGCAATCCTTCGGGCATTGTCTTTCTTTCCCCACTAGAAACCCCCCACCAAAGAGTTTATTTCTGAGCACAAAGAATCAGGAAGCTTGAAGCAATTCATAGTATAGGTTGGTGTGGCTTGTGCAACAGCCTTTATTAGGATTTCCTTACCGGCATTGGATAGCAATTTCCCCTTCCACCCCGCTATTTTCTTGCCGACCTGGTCTTCAATACGATTGAAAGCCTTTTTCTTCTCCCTTCCCACCATCGGGGGCAAACCCAAGTATTTCTCGTGTTGTTGTATAATCTGTGCACCGAACGTGTCCTTCACCCCCTTCTAGATATCAGCCCTTGTATTCTTGCTGAAAAACAAAGAAGTTTTATCCCTGATGATCTTTTGCCCCGACTCCTTCTCATAGATATCAAAGACCGCGGCCACCTGCTTACATTCCTCCATTGTAGCTCTGCAGAATATTATACTATCATCCGCAAAAAAAAGGTGCAAAATCAGCGGTGCTTGTTTACTCACCCCCACCCCCCTTAACAGCCCTATCGCTTCCTTTTTTCTAATCAGCGCATACAGACCTTCCGCACACAACAGGAACAAATAAGGGGAAATAGGGTCGCCTTGGTGTAGACCCCTAGAAGGTAGGATTTTCCCTCTTAGTTCCCCATTAATAAGTACCTCATAGGACACGGTAGTCACACACATCATTACTAGGGAGATCCATCTCTCACTAAACCCCATCTTCCTCATAATGACCTCAAGGTAATCCCATTCTACCCGGTCATAGGCTTTGCTCATATCCAATTTAATAGCCATTAAACCTTCCTTTCCTTTTTTCCTTTTGGCAATTGTATGCATGGTTTCAAAAACCACCACCACATTATCTATTATGGGTCGCCCCAGAACGAAGGCACTTTGTGCTTCAGTGATCACCTCATGTAGGATTTTCTTCAACCAATTCGCCAAAACCTTCGATATTAACTTATAAATCACGTTACATAGGCTGATTGGGCGATAATCTGTTACCTTTTGTGGGTTTTTGATCTTAGGAATTAGACAGATATATGTATTATTAATACCCCTTGGCATCACACCTGTATTAAGAGCTTGCAGTACACAATTTGAGGCACTAACACCAACAATATCCCAGTATTTTTGATAAAAAATGGGAGACATACCGTCAGGCCGTGGAGATTTTGTGAGGTGCATTTGTTGGAGTGCTCGCCACACTTCATCTGCCTTGAAACTTTCCAACAGCACATTGTTCATCTCAAGCGTCACCTTCTCGCTCACTGCCTCCAAGCTTGCTCCAAAATTTGAGGGATGGTCTGATCTGAATATTGACGAGAAATATTCCAGGATGATCTTCTCTGTTGCTCCTTGCTCCTCCTGCCAAATACCTCCCTCATCCATCAAACCCCCTATCCTATTTTTCTGCTGTCTTTGGCTGGCTGAAGCATGGAAAAATTTCGTATTCCTATCTCCGTTTTGCAACCAGAGCACTCGAGATCGCTGGTTCCACATAATTTCCTCCCTGATGTGGAGCTCATTTATCTCCTTGTGGACTGCATTTATCTCCTCTGCTGTATCGTGGAGCATGTTAAGGGACTCAAGCTGTTGGAGGTGATCTTGTTTTTGCTTCAACCTCTTATGCACATTCCCAAATCTATTCTGATTCCACCCTTTCAGTTGGCTTTGACACCTTTCAATCCTTTCCTGGATAGGCGTAGCTGAGTCCTCTGTATATGAGTTCCATGCCATGTCTACAATTTCTTTGCACTCAGCCTCTCTCACCCACATTGCTTTAAACATGAACCTTTTTTTATTTCGCTTCTGTTGTTGATTCTTGTTCAGGGACAAGGCCAACAAACAATGATCTGAAGCAGACATCGAAATGTGGAAGACCTTAGCCTCAGGGAAGAGCTGAAACCAAGCTTCATTGGCCACCATTCTGTCTAGACGGAGTAGCGTACGTTGCTCCCTATACCGTCTGTTGCACCAGGTAAACTTCTGCCCCACAAAACCTAAATCAATCAAACCACACCTGCTAAGAGCTTCACAGAATTCCCTAATCTGATTTGCATCTCTCTCCTTCCAGTCTAATTTCTCATTTGGATGCAAAATCTCATTAAAATTCCCACATACCACCCACGACATCACACATTGGGTATGGACGGCTTCTATCAATTGCCAAGAGCTTTGCCTTTTTCTCGCATCTGGATGCCCATAAAAACCGGAGATCCTCCACTGACTGCCCTTACCCACACCGTGAACTACAACATCTATGTGCGACTGCGACCAACTCTTAAACCGAATATTCGTACCCTCCCTCCAGAGCATCGCTAATCCACCCCTCTTACCATCACTCTGTACAATAATCCCCTGAGTAAAACCTAACTTTTGTTGAAAACCTTTCATCCTATCGGTATTCGCCTTTGTCTTTGCCAAGAACACTGCCATGGGGTTTTGTTTCTTCACCTCCTCGGTGAGTGTACGAATTGCCGGAGAAGTCCCCAACCCCTGACAATTCCAAGCTAAAACACTCATGTGGCTCGGCGGTGCTGCATCGCAGCCACCGCCTCACCACCAACCATATTCTCATTCTCATCTGTAACCTCGCATACATGAAGTTTCCCCTTTTTGCGTTTTGAGCTTAGATTATTCGGATCTATCTCTTGTAAAGGAACTGAGCCCTTGCGCTTAGTTTTACTTGGGCAAACCAATTTATTTGGGCTTGGGGTACTGAATTTCCTAGCTAGGCACTTCCAATGGCCACTTGTTGGGCCCAAAGGCTCTGTGACCCAACCCTTATCTTTGTTAAACCACATGGCAAGTGGGCTTGAGTTTTCATCGGCCCAAGACCCAGCTGCACTTAGTTCTAAGCCCGAGTCCTTACCCAAATCCTTACACGTATTCTTTTTGTCCGTTTCTCCTTCGGTCTTCTTTTCTTCATCCTCATTCTTCGAGTTTTCTCATGGCATCTCTCCCTTTAGGTCTGCTACAGGCAATAAGGGAGGCACGCCTTCCTTCCCTCTTGGAGTAAGTTTGCTATTAACTTTTTATGGTGTCATGTGGACCTTACCCTCATCGTGAAAGGTCTCCTTTCTCTAGCTCGTTACCTGTAGCTCCTCTGAACTCATGCTAGGAATAGCCCCTTAATAGTGGGTCAATCCGATCACGTGAGCATCATCCTTTTCCCCACCTCCCTGTCGTCGGAGCATGTCATTGACGTGCTTCCTCCCCGTCGCCACTCCCTTATTCGTCTTGCCTTCCCTATCGTTTTCGTCGCCTATTCTTCCTTGATCCCTTTCTCCCCCTCTCTTTGGTTCACCTCTAAGCCATGCTCCGTATTGCAGCCCCTCTCCACCTGCTCTAAATTCCGTACTTGTTTTTTCCATACAGTCCTTCACACCATGATCCAATCTCCCACACTGGTAGCAGAAATTAAGTAACTGTTCATATTTAAAAAACACCCATCTGGTTTCCCCTCCCTCGATGGTTACCTTTATCAGAATGAAAGGAATAAACCTAAGAAAGATGAGGTAAGCTTGACAGAAGAGGCTGAAGCTGCAAGGGTACCTGCAGATTAAAAGTGAAGCTAAACGACATGACTTGAAGATGTAGAACAAGCAAAACGACATGTAGCTTGTATTAGTATGTAATTAAGTTGTTAATTCACACGTGTATAGGTTTGTTACAGGTAGCACGTGTCTGTTAGTTAGTTATTTTCTTTTCTCCTTCTTCGTGTATATATATCCCCTTTGTACTCAGTTTTCCAATTAATGTGAATAACAGAATTTTTCAATACAATCTTGATATGGTATCAGAGCTTCTTTTCTAGAATTTTCTCTTCGGTTCTAGATTTTCTTCAGCTTTTCAAGTTTCTCTTCATTTCTTGATTTTCCCCAATCTCTGTTCTAGGGATTGGTGTCTTCTTCGAAGTTTTCTTCGATATTCATTTCTTCAATTCTCTTTTCTTTCGTTTTTGCCAAAAGCTTGATTCTTGTTATCAATGGCTTCCACTGCCACTTCATCAACTCCTGCAACAGAGAATACTCCTCCATCTTCTCAGGACTCTCCAATGGATGATCCCCTGTTTTTGCATCATGGAGAAAGTCCAAGCACTGTACTTGTGACTCAACCTCTGACAGGGAGTGAGAATTATTCAGCTTGGGCACGAGCAGTGAGGAAGGCTTTGCTTACCAAAAACAAGCTAGGATTCATCGATGGCACTCTCACTTTGTCATCTCCATTGGTGTCTACACCTTCAGCTGTTCAAGCTTGGATTAGGTGTGATAATATGGTAGGAACTTGGTTGACGAATTCAGTTTCTCCTAAGCTTCAAGCCAGTATCATCTATGAGGACACTGCTTTGGGAATTTGGAATGATTTGAGGAATCGTTTGGCTCAACAGAATGGTCCCAAGATTTACAATCTTCAAAAGGAAATTGCAGATCTTCATCAAGGTGAGACCTCAATTACTGATTTCTTCACTCAGTTGAAGGTTCTCTGGGATCAATTGCAAAATAATAGTCCTTTTCCTTCTTGCACTTGTGGCAAATGCACATGCAATGTGAACAATAGGCTTAGTGATTTGCAATCTAGAGAATCTGTTATGAAGTTTTTGATGGGAATTAATGATTCTTTTTCACAAGTGAGAACACAAATTCTGCTTATGGATCCTTTTCCCTCTCTAAACAAAGTGTATTCCTTGATGATTCAAGAAGAAACACAAAGGTCTAATATTCATAATTCCAATCCAAGGGTAGAATCAACTGCCTTAGTTGCTAAATCACAGAATTTTCATGCTAATTCTGGGGTTAATTATGTTGGCAACAATGGTATTAAGGGAAAAGAGAGGCCGGTTTGCACTCACTGTGGTAAGACTGGTCACACTATTGATAAGTGTTATAAGTTGCATGGATTTCCCCCTGGTTACAAGTTCAAGGGCAAGACTGCAATGGCACATCAAGTGACTCTTTCACAGCCTCAACCACAGTCCCAAGATCCCTCCTTTTTAACTGCTTCAGGGTCCATGACACCAGTATTCACTCCAGAACAATATCAACAACTTCTTGCTCTTATTGGGACTCCAACTTCTCCATTGGACACTTCTGTTCAAGGAATCAACTCTCTTACCAATGCCATGGCAAATGTGGTGACTTCTAATGCTTCTTCCATGGCAGGTATAACCTTTAAACATTCAGTCTTTTCTGCCCAAGTTGTCAATAGAAGAGCATATAATTCTAGTACTTGGGTCATTGACACTGGTGCCACTGACCATATAGTATGCTCTGTTCATCTTTTGACTTCTATCACTGCTATCAATCAGTCTATGGTTCAATTGCCTAATGGAGAAACAGCTCTTGTTACACATATTGGCACTGTGATTTTGTCACCTTCTCTTACTCTTCACAATGTCCTATGTGTTCCTTCTTTTACATTTAATCTTTTCTCTGTCAGTTCTTTCACTAAAGTTCAACCCAACTGCTTTGTTCTTTTGTCTACTCACTGTTTTATACAGGACCTTATCACTTGGAGAACGATTGGAGTGGGACATGCAGTTGATGGACTGTACCTGCTGCAGTGTGGCTCTTCACATCAAAATTCTGCTACTGCACTCTCAGATTTTCTTATTCAACACAAATTAAGTACAGTTTTCCATCCTTTTACTGCTGCTATGTCTTCTAGCAATCTCTCTTTTCTTTGGCATGAAAGGCTAGGTCACCCATCAGATGTTAAACTTCATGCCTTAGGTCATCTTTTTCCTTGTTTACAAAAGGCTTGTAATGATTCTTGTAATGTCTGTCCTTTGGCCAAACAGAAACGTTTGCCTTTTCCTTTCAATAATAAGATCAGTTCTTGTGCCTTTGATTTGATTCATTTGGATGTTTGGGGTCCTTATGCTATTCCTACTCTGGATGGTTTTAAGTATTTCCTCACTGTGGTTGATGATGCAACCCGTGCAACTTGGGTATACTTAATGAAATCCAAATCTGAAGTTAGGTCTCTCATTACTTCATTTTATTCTATGGTGCATACTCAATTTGGTTGCAAAATTAAGTCTATTAGAACTGATAATGCTATGGAATTTAACATGCCAAACTTCTTCAGTTCTAATGGCATTGTGCATCAACGTAGTTGTGTCTATACTCCACAACAAAATTCTGTTGTAGAGAGAAAACATCAACACTTGTTGTCCATAGCTAGAGCTCTTCATTTTCAATCTAATATTCCTCTTAAATTCTGGGGTGATTGCATTCTAACAGCTGCATATTTGATCAATAGATTGCCATCAGCATTACTTCATAATAAAACCCCTTATGAACTTCTCTTTAAACATCCTCCTTCTTATGAACACTTAAGGGTTTTTGGTTGTGAGTGTTTTGCCTCCACTATTGCTCCCTCTAGAACTAAATTTTCTCCTAGAGCAAGGAGGTGTGTTTTTCTTGGTTATCCTTTCAATGTTAAAGGTTATAAGCTGTTTGATCTTCAGTCTCATTCTATTTTCATTTCTAGGGATGTTGTTTTTCATGAAACTATCTTTCCTTTCAGTTCTAATCCTTCTTCTTGTTCTGATTCTTCTCAGTCCATTCCTTTGCCTTGTATTCCTTCTGTTACTTCTGATTCTTTTGACCCCATTATTCATTCCCCTTCTTTGCCTGCTGCTCCTTTATCATCTGTTAATGATGATTCTATTCTAGCTGTGCACACTGATCTTGATGATGAATTTTTACATGATGTTCCTGCTGAACCACCTGAGCCTTTAGTTGATCCTGTACCTATTAGAAAATCTGCTAGGATCCATAAACAGCCCTCTTATCTTCAGGCATATCACTGCAATCAGGTATCCTCAATTCCCACTACTAATGTTCTCCACACAGGTACCTCTCACCCTTTGTCTTCCCACTTGTCTTATCATTCTCTTTCCCCTTCCTATAAACATTTTTGCTGCTCTATATCTTCTGTTGTTGAACCTTTGTACTACTATCAAGCTGTCTCTGATACTAAATGGCAAGAAGCCATGGCTGCTGAGATTGCAGCTCTAGAAACTAATCATACTTGGACCTTAACACATTTACCTCCTGATAAGAAACCCATTGGCTGTAAGTGGGTTTATAAAATCAAGTACAAGTCAGATGGTTCCATTGAGAGATATAAGGCTAGGTTAGTTGCCAAAGGTTTCACACAGAAGGAAGGGGTTGATTACAATGAAACCTTCTCACCTGTTGCTAAGATGGTTTCTGTGAAGTGTCTCTTGGCTGTGGCTGCTGTGAAGGGTTGGTATCTTGGGCAACTTGATGTCAATAATGCTTTCTTGCATGGGGATTTATCCGAGGAAGTTTATATGTCTCTTCCACCAGGGTTTCAGAGCTAGGGGGAGATGGTTTGTAAGCTGAATAAGTCCATTTATGGGCTGAAACAGGCTTCTAGGCAATGGTTTGCCAAATTCTCTTCTACTTTGGTTCAGTTGGGCTTCAAACAGTCTAAGGCAGATTATTCTTTGTTTACTAGACAAAAGGGTCATTGCTTCATGGTTTTATTGATCTATGTGGATGATGTTTTGATAGCTTGTAATAACAAGGAAGAAGTTGATCAATTTAAGGTGTTGTTAGACCAGAAATTTAAGTTGAAAGATTTAGGTGACTTGAAGTACTTTCTTGGCTTGGAAATTGCAAGGTCGGACAAGGGTATATCAATGTGCCAAAGAAAATACACTTTAGAAGTATTAAGTGATGCTGGTTTGTTAGGCTGTAAACCAGCCAAGACACCAATGGAACAAAATGTAAGGTTAAGCAAGTATGAAGGAGAGGAACTTAAGGATCCTAGTGCTTATAGAAGGCTTGTTGGAAGGTTATTGTACTTGACAATCTCTAGGCTAGACATTACATTTGCTGTCCATAGGTTGAGCCAGTACATGTCCAAGCCAAGGAAGCCACATCTGGATGCAGTGCATAGGGTGTTACAGTATTTGAAGAATGAACCAGGTAAGGGTCTTCTGTTTTCAGCTAGGACAGATTTGCATGTAAAAGGGTTCACAGATTCAGACTGGGCTGCTTGTCCAGACACTGGGAGGTCTATTACTGGTTATAGTGTTTTCATTGGTGATTCTTTGGTCTCATGGAAGTCCAAGAAACAATCAACAGTCTCTAGATCATCTGCAGAGGCAGAGTATAGAGCAATGGCAGTGGGGACTTGTGAAATAGTGTGGATATTGCACTTTCTTAAAGACATTGGTGTTGAACACAAAAGGGAAGCCTTGTTGTTTTGTGATAGTGAAGCAGCCTTACATATTGGATCAAATCCAGTATTTCATGAGAGAACCAAACATATAGAGATAGATTGCCATGTGGTTAGAGACAAAGTATTAGAGAAGGTTATCAAATTGAATCATGTTAGAACTCATTGTCAGCTTGCTGATTTGTTGACTAAGGCATTGAACTTCAATCAATTTTCAACTCTGGTTTGCAAAATGGGAATGATTAATATACATTCAGCAGCTACCCTTGAGGGGGAGTATTAGAATGAAAGGAATAAACCTAAGAAAGATGAGGTAAGCTTGACAGAAGAGGCTGAAGCTGCAAGGGTACCTGCAGATTAAAAGTGAAGCTAAACGACATGACTTGAAGATGTAGAACAAGCAAAACGACATGTAGCTTGTATTAGTATGTAATTAAGTTGTTAATTCACACGTGTATATGTTTGTTACAGGTAGCACGTGTCTGTTAGTTAGTTATTTTCTTTTCTCCTTCTTCGTGTATATATATCCCCTTTGTACTCAGTTTTCCAATTAATGTGAATAACAGAATTTTTCAATACAATCTTGATAACCTTCTTCCCCCTAACTAGCTTTTTTGTGGCGTCAACATGGACCCTCACCCGCAGGTATTTGCCCTACTGAACTACCTTTTCAGGCACGTCTACGTCGAGCACCCTTCCTATTTTCTCGCCTATCTCCAGGCCGGATTCTCGTGTCATGCTCATCAGAGGGAGGTTGTATATCTGCACCCAAAATGGAGTCCACTTGATGGTAATATCCTTTGGAACTCTTTCACCCTCAAACTCCTGTAGAAGTACAAGCTATTTTTCATAACTCCAAGGGCACATCTCCAAAATTCGTTTTTTGTCCCTACCATCTCCAAACTCCACCAGGTACAACTCTTCTCCTATTTCAGATATCCATAAACCCCTTTTCGGTTTCCATAACATCTTCAAATGTTTTCGAAGTGCATCCAGGACAATGATACGCTGCGTGAGTATCTTCATCACTAAACAATTTTTCCCAATCTCCCTCGCCGCCCTTGTGCTATCACACCCTAGTTCTATATCTTCTCCCTCTTCTTCAGTAAACGTTAACTTACTCCAACTCATCTGCCATCCTGCTAAAACCACCCACTCTCTGCTCGTCGAGAGGGGTTGCCTACACTGATCTCACCGTACTCAAGAGATCACTAAAACTCTTGCACAGGGGAAAAGAAACGCAAGACTACCACTGCCTCTACATGCACAAAGCATGAGAGCACTTACAATTCCAAAATTTGATAAATTTTTGACATTGGGTTTTAATCTTCACCGTTGGTTTCTTAGTAGGTGATGCGGAAGAATCTGTTTAAGTCAAAATGAGATATCCTATTTAATTTTTACCGAAAGTAAGTCGACCCAATTTGGATGTGTTATGATTGGTGGCTTGAATAGTGCATAGTCCCCGTCTTGGAAGGATTTTTAAACCAAGTCTTTGTTGGTTTACTTTGCTGACTAAAGAAATCCAAGTCCAACTTGGAATCTATTGTTGTACACCACAGCTCATTTTCAATGATGAGCATATTTGTAGTGGCGACTTTGAGTGGCTATATGGCGAGTCGGCGACATTTCATGCCATGATAGGAAAATTTTGGTAACACCAAAAACACAAGTTTTTCTACAAATGATTGTTGTAATTTTTTTTTTTTTAATTTGTAGAATCAGCTGTGTTGTGATTTAGTGACAACAAAGATCTCGTTAAAACAACGTTTTTCATAACATGGTGACAAGTGATAATATAATTGTAGTTCAAATTAACTCTCTAGCCATTGTAGCGAAGAATCTCCTAAAGTAATAAGAGTTAATATTACCATTTTTATTATATTATATTTACAAACTAAAAGTATTACTGGTCACAAAAAAAGGCAGTTGACAAAGAAGCTATTGTGCATAAGCAAAGGACAAAACTTTTTTTGCTGTTTCCTTAATTTTTGGAGTTTTGCATTGAAAACGATACCAAATTGTGTGGACATGGAACTCTTGTAAGATACAAAACTGTGTTTGTTATATTTAGTGACAAAATATTTCATGTTTTTGATAATTTGATAGTCGGAGAATATGAGATTTGAGTTATGAATGTCTTCATTAGTGACATGTGCAAATTAAATTGCAAAACTTTAAAGTTTTAACGGCTCAAAACTTGAGCCCAAGGATTGTGCTTTAAGTTTCATCCTTGGGTAGTTGGAAAGGCGGCGCGTGCAGGATCTTTGAATTCAAGTCTTTGGGCCCAGATCTTACAATGTTTATACGCGGAGAAATTGCTTTATCTGCCGATAAGCTTTGTAAGATCTTGTGCAAAATAAACAAGAGAATGAGTGAGCCAAATGCATTAAACGTTCTTAAAATGCTGGTCCTTTTGAATCCGGGTCCAAATCTCATGAGCATTGTAAATGTTAAAATTTATTGAAATACTATTTGCATTCATTTGAAATTTTGAATGAGTGACAAAAATTACATCAATCTATGACACTTTACATTCTAGTTCACAATTGAATTAGCTAGATCAGACTCAAAAGAATTTGTAGAACAGAAAAAAAAATTACCAGGATGGCCGTGCTAAAATTGGTCCATCCATAACCAAATTTTAAATCCGGGTAGAAAAATAGCTTCAGTAACTCCGGGAACTAAAACTGTCCGGGTCACTGAACCACCCGAGAGCGATTCTCTAGAAATTCCACAGGAATGAGTTATATGATTCCTGAGAAACAATCCCATCAAAATTTTCTTCTCCATAATCAACATTAGGCAAGGGCTGTGAAAATAACCCATTTGTAAGATCATCAAAACCCGGAAATATCCCATAATCCGACCCGTAATTACTCGACCCCATCGTCTTTAAAAAATCCAAATCTAAATCCAAATCCAAATCCAAGAACGACCCATCTAAATTGTTGGTCGAAATCGAATCACTGTCTACCTGAACAGTCTCCACAGTCGCTTCCGACACGGAGGGAGACGGTGTAAATGAAGAAGACGAATTGTTATTATTATTATTCATCATCTCCAAGTGATGACCCGAACTGCTCTCACTTTTGGGAGGGTCCGACTCCGAATTGGCGAACTTGGCCGCCGCGGCTTGAATCTCCGCCGCCTTGAGCGACCTTCCGCCGGGGATTTCAGGTGGGTTGTTAGGAAAATTGAACTTGGCGGCGTGACCACGCAAGCAGAACAGGGCCGCGTCGAAAGCACGCGCCGCCTTCTCTGCAGAATCGTAGGAACCCAACCAAATCCTCTCCCGACTATTGGGCAGCCGAATTTCCGACACATACTTCCCCCACTTTCGCTTCCGCACACCTTTGAACTTAGAGTTCGACTCACTTCGCTGTTCGTCGATCGTTGCTGTCTTTGTCGGCTTCTCAATGTTCTGCTTCACCATGTGTTTCTGAATTTCGAGTTCGAGTTCGAGATCGAGTTTGAGTTTGAGGTTTTCGACAAGTAGTAGTAGTAGACAAAGTTGGGATTTTGCTGAAGAGTGAAGAGGAATGAGTTCGATTTTTTGCTGAGGATGTTTTTGTTTGGAGTAGTGTATATATAGGTAGTGGGTGTGTGTGTGTTTTTGAAGATGTTACTATTGCCGAGGAGTCAACAGTCCTATATGCGCGTTAGCTTTGATTAAGGAAAGAAGCCGCAAAAATTGTAAGAAGAGTGTACACGTGGGGGGCTCTAGAGTGAGAGGAGTACTTAGCTAACGCGGGTCCGAGTGGGACTAACTTAAGACTTGTTTTGAAGTTTGAACCCATGTGTGTCTTATATTTCTCGTGCACAATTTTGAAAAGTCTCAATTAAATATTGTCCTTCCAACCTTTTAAAGGCCAACTTTCTCTATTCTATTGTTTTCAAAAAAAAAAAAACTTTCTCTATTCTATTACTATATAATAAAAGCACGAGCCGCCACATCTCACTGCAAGTACTATAACCCAATATTTTATTTCTGAGATAACAAATTCAAAATATTGAATAAAAAGAAATTTATATTCAAAAGAAATATAGCAAAGTAAGATTCAAAATTAAATTAATATATAAAAATTCAAAGTAAAGAAAGAATAGATGTAAAGTAATTTTTTACTTAAGTCACACAAATAAATGTCACGTGTCTCACATTCTACACACAAATTTCAAAGTTTCAATATTTTAAACTTTGAGTCCTAAATAGAAAATTACAAATATGCTAAATAAAAAATCATTTGAATTATTTTTTTAAAATTCAAAACTTAGTAATTTGAATATTAGAAAAAGAAACTCAAACAAGTTGACAAACAACTTAATACCAATAGCACTTATATTGTGTTTGGTTGGGGTAAAAAAATGAGAGGATAAAAAAAAAAGATGAATTTCTATCTTTGTTAGGAGTAAAAATAGACTGAAAACTGAAAAGATAATGGGGGTGTGCGGAAAATTTTCACTCAAGTCTATCATTATTTTCCTTTCCAAAATGGAGAGTAAATTGGGAGAATTGACTTGAGCAATTAAATTACAAAATTACCCAAATTACTCTCATTGTTTCAAACTATAATAATGGCACAATAACAATTTAGTTTCTATCATTCTAATCTTTCATCGTTTGTATCAAACGCAAATAGTGGAGAGTTAAATTCTTTTCCATCTTCCTTGTATATTTATTTTTAAAATTTTCCATTCTGCTAGCTAAACATGAGCCCAATTAAATGAGATCTTTTTTTCTTGGTAGGAGACGCCAGCACAATAAATTGCTAGATGACTATTTTAATTTTTTTGGACCAATTTTTGATATGGAGGGAAAAATTTTAGAGGTACTACGAAAAAATCTTGTATACATTAGACGAATATAACTCTTGTGTGACTGACATGTGAGCCTTATAGCTGTAGGTCTCACATGTCAGTCTCAAATGAGTTGAATATGCCATACGTGTAAGATAACTTCTTGTGCATGACCCCTTGTCTAGTGCAAACACTTTTATTTTATTTAAAAAAAATGATTCACTTTTATGTTACTTTTGCCTATATTCTTCCACATTAATTAGTCAAAACGTTCTATCACACTCTAGGAATGTGACATATAGTGCCAGTCATATCTTAGGCCCTTTATCTGTTTTTCATAATATGTTAACTACTGTTAATTACAATTTTTTATAATGTTTTTAATAGTATATTATGATTGGTGTAACGTCCATTTTTTATTGACTTATTATTTATAGTACTATTTTTATTATGTAAACACTCACAACAAATCACATTAACAATTTTAAAAAGAAAAATAATGAAATTTTTTGTGTCCTTGAGCCTATTGCGACAATGATAATGATGAGCAAATGTGAAAATAAGTGTTCACAATTTATAGTTAAACACCTTAATTTGTCAAAAGAGTTGTTAAAAAAGTTGTATCAATAATGTTATTGTATGACAGAGAGGTTCAATTCCCATAGACATGGTAGAAAAAGAGTCAAAAGAACAACTAATTATTCGGCATTTAGTTTGATCGAAAAATACCATTACCTTTATCCATCATGATTGTTGTTATTCATTTCTATGGTTTTTAGTAAATTGTCTAGGGTTTGTAAATTGCACAAAATCGGTCTTTATAGCATTGTCTATTGTTTAAAGGAAAATGCTAAAGTTACAAATTTTGTTTACAAATTGTTGACATAATGAGTGATTATTAATACGTAAAAATGTAATATTAATAGTGGGTCCAGATAAAAACCAGTAAAATTTTACTATATCAATAATTTGTAAAAATGTTGTAAAATAGTTTGTAACTATAACAATACTATTTTGTTTAAAATATTGGTGAAGCTAATGAAAAGGAGAAAAAAAAGTGACACGTCCATGTACACAATAAATGAAGAACTGCAAAAATATGTAAACATGGTGCAATATAAGCAAAAAATTAAGCCTTACTTTTTCTTTTTTTTTTGTATGAGCTAAAAAGTTTACATATGTGCATGGGAACAAAAATAAAATCCCAACACAAAAAGGAATTCAAAGTAGTCTTACTCTTGATTGAGTGCCCTTTTACTCAATTCCACGCAGTAATAATTTCAAGTCAAAAGGTTCAAACCGTTCACTTTGCCAAAGGGACTTGAATTTATGACTAGTCTTGCCATGGGTTACATGGGTACCAACAAACTATTAACATTTTTCACATCTTACTCACATAATATGAATAATTGATGATTATATATATATATATATATATTAAAAGGAAAAGTTTAGAAAAAATTAAATTATAATCCAAATTGAATTTCAATTGGAGTTCAATTGTGCATCATGTGTCCTAACTAATTTTTAGTTTTTATGCCAAGTGAATTTTTGAGTGTAAAAATCAAAAAATCCAAATCTAATTAGATTTCAATTAGATTCCAATTTTGCACCACATATCTATCTAATCTTTTAATTTGTGTAACAAGTGAATTATTATGTACAAAAATTGAAAAGTATAAAATTTAATTAAATTCTAAGTCATATAAATAATGAGAAACTATTACATATTTTAAAAATTTATGTTTTAAAAAAATATGTAAATTAATATTATGTATAATTTTAACATTAAAAAAATGTAATTTAAATTATATAATTATAATTTTTCTTATTATACTTGTACATCTGCACGAATTCCACGCTAATATAAGTAATTGATGAAACTATAGGTGTCCATTATCCCCGTTCATGAAGGTTGTATATCTCGTTGGACCCTCATGCGAAGGAAAGGATAAAATCAACGGACACATAATGAATTTACTCATTGTATGTACGCAGTGTACTATTACTGTGGAATGGAAGAGGCAACACAACTCTCCGCATCACATCGCAAAGGAGTAGAGAGTAGAGAGTAGAGAGTAGTAAATGGTCAACGCAAGTGAGGGCATGACAATCACATTCAAATCAAGATGTAGAAGTAAAATGCAAGGAACCCCAATCGAAGTTTCTTCTTCTAAACCTAATCCCCCAGGTGATGCACTTATGCGTCACCTCAAACGTAAGCATAAAAAACGTTGCGTCACCCACTCATAACGTCAGCACCAGAACGCGTACAAAGTCAAAAAGATCATCTTCATCTCTCTCTCTCTCTCTCTCTCTCTCTGGATTTTACTGATGCGTGACTTGAGCATATATTAATAAACTATTTAAAAAAAAATTTATATAAAAATGAGAAAAATTATCAACTTTTTTGACAATTTTTTCAAATTTCTCATAAAAATGTTTTTAAAATTAGATGATTAATGCTTATTCTAAGAGCATTCATAGCAAAGTTCTCAAAAAAAAAAAAAAATTTTTAACAACTCAAAAACCTACTTCATCTATTTTAGTGTGTGTTTGGCATGCATTATTTTTGTTAACTTATTTTACTATTCAACTTTTTTTATTACTATTTATAGATCTCACTACATTTTTTTGTATTATTCATGGGTCTCATTATACTATTTTAACTAATTTTTACCTTTATCTACAGTATTTTTAGCAAAAAAATTCAGTTTCAGCAAAATAAGCAGATCCCAAATAGACACTTAGGGTCTGTTTGGGATTTGCTTATTTTGCTGAAACTGAAAACTTCTTACTAAAAGTACTGTAGATAAATTTAAAAGTTAGCTGAAATAATATAGTGAGACCCATGAATAGTACCAAAAACTTATTTTACTATTCAACTTATTTTTACAACTATTTATGAGTCTTACTGCACTATTTGTACTATTCATAGGTCTCATTGTACTATTTTAGCTAATTTTTACCTTTATTTATAGTATTTTTAGCAAAAAATTTCTATTTCAGTAAAATAAGCGGATCCCAAATAAACACTTAGGGTCTGTTTGGGATTCGCTTATGTTGCTGAAACTGAAAACTTTTTACTGAAAGTACTATAGATAAATCTAAAAGTTAGCTGAAATAGTACAGTAAGACTTATGAATAGTACCAAAAAGTGTTGTAAGGCCCATGAATAGTAGCAAAAATAAGCTGAATAGTAAAATAAGCTGACTTTTTAAGCTGGAGCCAAACGCACACTTAATTAACAACTTACTTTACAATACACCTGTGCGGGCCTAGTAAGGGACTATTGGGCTAGACTCTCACTTGAGCTCACAATTTATTTATGAAGTGGGCTTAGTATTTCCTACAATGGGTGGCTCACTGCACTGAGGCCCAAAGACAACTCTCTTGCTTCTCGGCTAATTCATTCTCCTCCGATTAATTTCCTCTCTCTCTTCCCCCCATTTCTTCATAGCCTTCTCTTATTTATAGCCTCTGTTGGGTGGAGGTATTATGATTGCTCTGGGTGATAATGAAAAGAGGGTCCAATGCCGTAGTTGCTAAGTGGGAATTTGGTAGTAGAGTGGCAAGAGTGGCATTGGAACTTACCCATTGTTGCTGGTAGTATGTCCGGTAACGACTTCCTTGGTGCGTTGCCGGTCAAATCGAACAGAAAGCTCATTTGAGAACAAATCTCCTCAGAGATGCTCATTACCAAATGACGGCCAGCCCAATCAGCCGACCATGTGAAAATGATGGGATTGTGAGCAACGGAGCTCTTGCCGGTTATGGCAAAGCCCAATTTTCGGGCAATCACTAATGTTCGGCTCGACCCAAATTAAAGTGGGTTGGCCGGGCTCATGGATCACGAAGCAAGACCTTATACCTGAGGCCCGATAGAGGGTTAGTCCCGGACCGTACAATAGCCCCCCCTTGATTAGTATTCGCTTGCCGGTGACGAATCAAGGAAGCCCGGGTGCTGTAACCGCCTTAGAATGCCAAGGGATTTGACACCGAAAAGTTTTAAGTAAAATTTTAATGCACTCTGAAAAGACGTGTCACACCAGCCTGTTGTTCCATCTGTCATTATTGCCTAGCGGTTCGCAAACCGAGGCGGCGCGAGCATGCTTGTTTTAGGTGAAGGGTCGTCAGTTTTCCCGCCCTCCCCTTTTCATTAATGCTCACCTTTGCTCTTCTTACACCTATAAATAGTCCACTCCAAATCATTCTTATACTTTTGCTTCCTTCAGTTTCTGAACTCCCTCTCTGCCGTGCATTCATCTGCGTGGTTATTTCCCAGCCTAGAACACCCTTTTCCTAGAGTCTAAAGTAAGTTTTTTGCCTCTTCTTCCTACTTTGATTTCTTCGTTTAAGCTTCCTCTCTTGGTTTCCATTGTTTAGGATGGGTTTTGCTCACTTGTTAAACACTGAAACATCTTTAGTCTCCTTTAGGCAGACATTCAACATCCCAGAGGATGTGAATGTTGCATATTGCCATGAGAGCGAAATTGCTCTTCACAGGGGGTCCAATGTTGCTTTCTTTCCCTTGATGGCAATTTTGGAGGGTGGGGTTAGGTTTCTCGTGAACCTCCTTTTGCTTAGCACCCTTAGATTTTACGAGTTGTGTCCCGATCAACTTCCTCCCAATTTTTACCGGGTAGTTAGTTGTGTCAATAGATTGAATAGGATGTACGGTCTTCAACTGGACCATAACGATATAAACCACATGTATAGTCTGTGTGGGAACAAGAGAACCAACTATTATTTGAAAGTTAGGGATATGCGGGTACGGTTAATCTCCTGCCTACCTGACTCTAACAGAAACTCTGCCGGGGAGTTTGTCCGAGTCAGCAGCAATTGGTTTGCCGATGATGCTCCCTGCCCCCTCTCACGGCGCGAAGTCGGTTCGTACCGAATACTAACTTTTTCTTTTTCCTACCACTATTTATGTTACCTTATGAAGGCTAATTTTTTGTTTCTTTCCATTGCAGACGGAAGAGTGTTCACCCCGGATATTAGATCAGTGCATGTGAGGGACCTTAACTTTGTACTTAGGTCCTAGATTTTTGTACACACTGACGGCTAGCTTCGTGCATCCCATTTGATTCTCGGTTGCACGCCCGTCTACAGGACCTGGCAACCATTCGCTCAAGCCCTTTTGGTAGATAGTCCCTTACTTTCTTACATAGACGTTCGGCACGCCAACTTCTTGCCTCCCTCCCTGACTATCGGTGAAGCCCGAGACATCGACCCACGCTATACAACAACCGACGATCTTGCACCAGTCCGGGACGAGTCTGCTGAGAGAGTGTCTCGGTTGCTGAGGGAACGAGCACACGTTCCTGTTGAAAGGGACGACGTTGAGTCCCAAATACCTCAAACCCAAGTTACTGAGGGTGTCCGAATAGTCGTGCCCATTAACGAGATGGTGACAAGGAAAGTGCTTACATTTGACCATTTTTTACCTGGTTCGCGACAACTAGTTCAACAGCAGCAAACCCGGGCTCGGGATCGTTCCCCTCCTCCTCCGCCTAGCAGGCAAAAAAAGAAACAACGTGTTGGGGACCCCCCTCCCGGGAGACAAAGCGATGCTCCATCCAAAACGCCCCCCCCCCCCCCCCCCCCCCCGCCGCCCCCGCCCTTCAAGCAGGACAGTGATCCGGGAGCCTGCGGATAGTTCCCAGCAGGTCACTCATAGAGTTACCAGACAGGCTTCTTCTTCCCGGCAGACTCCCAACTGGCAGCCGACTTTCATGCTTGGGAGCGAGCCTTTACCGGAAACAGCAAGCCTAAGGCTGTGGGCTCAAGGAGAGGGTGGCTGGGTGGCACACAGCTTGGCCAGTGGCCTGATGTTGCCCGAGGTTGTCCACTTCTTCAGGGACGGCACTGAGGAGTCCATAACAAGGCGGCTTCAATGGCACACCATAGCGGTGATTTTTCTAATTCATGTTTTTTGTTAACTTGATTGATGTATAATTTTCCGCTTGGTTTCCTTTTGAGTTTATCAATTCTGTGTTGCAGGCCGCACAGATTACCCATGTGCTCAGCGAAAGAATGAATGAACTTGCCGAGGATGCTGAGCGGGAGAAGGCGCTCAGAGAAGTGGCTGCTGAAACGGCCCGAGAAAAGTCTACTGCTGCCGAAAATGCTAAGAAAAAGGCGCAATCTAAGGAGAAAGCTAAGCAACAGGCTAAAAGGAAGGTGGCCGAGTTAGAGGAGAGGCTGAATGAGGCAGAGTTGAAGCTGGCACAAGCCGAGAGCCTAGCCATGGCCCATGCTGACGAAGTAGCTGATCTTAAGGCGACTCTTGAAGCATGTGAAGAAAAATGGTACAACGAGGGCTTTGCGGACGCCGAGAATTCTGTAGAGCCAGTCGTGTTGCAGGCTAGAGCTCACGGTTTCGAGGAAGGCTGGCTGGCCGCCCTCCGAGCAGCTGGTGTGCCTGGGGACTCCCCGCTCTGGAACCCGGAGAATATCCCTCGGCAAACTCCTTCCAATCCGGTCCAGAGCCAGGCCGGTGCTGCTGATGAGGAGGACACCCCGAGTATGAGGGAGCTGGTCCGGGCTATAGACACTCACGTCGAAGACCTCGATCTGGAGATATCCAGCACCCTCAATGCTCCCTGTAACGAAGGGTCTCAGCAGCCACCCGGCGAGGAGTACCGAGATCAAGAAGCTACTGACTCATCTCCGCTCTTTCTAACTGGCCCGGCGAATTAAGTTCGTTTAGATGTTTTTACTTTTCTTCCCTTTTGGTGTTTCTGGTGTTAACTTTTATTTGCTTAATTTGCCTAGGCGCCGGGCTGTGGTGCTTGAACATTATTTGCTTAATTTGCCTAGGCGCCGGGCTGTGGTGCTTGAGCAATTGTTTTTTTTTTTTTTTTAATTTTATATCGTGACTTATTTTGGTTTGTTCAATCACTGAAATGCCAAATTTCTTGTGTATGTTTTTGCCTACCCCATGCCTCCGAACATTTTGATTCGATCTCGTTGCCAGAATGATACACTTTATTTTGAATGTGGGGCAAACTAACTCGTTTATTTTACGGATTTGATCGGTACCGTTCAACAGAACATAATGAACGTCCAGTCGTCGACTTAGACCATATCGGGGATAGGTTCTCATCCTTAGAGGTTTTCGTTTTAGGCTTCCACCTGTCTGGTGATTAGGATCGATCCGGGGACAGGTTTCTATCCTTAGAGATTTTCGTTTTAGGCTTCCACCTGTTCGGTGATTAGGATCGAACCGAGAACAGGTTTCCATCAGATATTTTTATTTAAGGTTTTCACCTGTCCGGTGATTAGGATCGAACCGGGGACAGGCTTCTGTCCTTAGATATTTTTATTTAAGGTTTTCACCTGTCCGGTGATTAGGATCGAACCGGGGACAGGCTTCTGT
This sequence comes from Lithocarpus polystachyus, assembly GCA_033629205.1. Classification (NCBI taxonomy): domain Eukaryota; kingdom Viridiplantae; phylum Streptophyta; class Magnoliopsida; order Fagales; family Fagaceae; genus Lithocarpus; species Lithocarpus polystachyus. The sequence goes on from CM066172.1 coordinate 2,571,488, forward strand.
CCTTAGATATTTTTATTTAAGGTTTTCACCTGTCCGGTGATTAGGATCGAACCGGGGACAGGTTTCTGTCCTTAGATATTTTTCTTTAAGGTTTTCACCTGTCCGGTGATTAGGATCGGACCGGGGACAGGTTTCTGTCCTTAGATCGGGGGCAATATTTGTAGACAACACTGCACTGGTTAAGCATCTCCTCAATTAACGAGTGGTAAAAAACATACACAGAACACCAATAGGTTCATACTTCTATCTCGAAGCGCTTAGCAGTAAAACTTCTTTAGGTTATGAATATTCCATGGCCGAGGAAGAGGTTTCTCATCTAGGCTTTCCAAATAATAAGCCCCCTCCCCAGCGATTGCAGTGACTCTGTACGGTCCTTCCCAAGCTGCAGCCAACTTCCCGACGTTGGTGTCACGCATGTTCCCCACGACTTTCCGAAGGACTAGATCCCCCGCGCTGAACCCTCTTGACCTTATCCCCTGATTATAGCGACGAGCCATTTTTTGCTGATACTCGGCTAGTTGTATCAGCGCAGTGTCCCTATGCTCGTTGAGAAGATCCAAGCACTGCGTTAACATCTTCTTGTTCTAGCCGGGATCAAACCATTTTACACGCGCACTGCACAGGTGTACCTCGGCGGGCATCATGGCCTCTGCCCCATATGCCAAGGAGAGAGGAGTTTCCCCTGTGGATCTCCTGGGCGTTGTACGATATGCCCATAACACGCTGGGTAGCTCCTCTGCCCACCGACCTTTCGCGCCATCCAACCTTTTCCTTAACCCATTCACGATTGTCTTGTTAACGGCTTCAGCTTGACCGTTGCTTTGAGGATAGGCGGGCGTCGAGTACCTGTTCTTGATGCCCAGATTGCTGCAAAATTCGCGGAAAGCCTGGCTATCAAATTGCAACCCGTTGTCAGACACGAGACAGTACGGCACTCCGAACCTCATCACTATGTTCTTCCATACGAATTTCTTAACGTCCACATCTCGAATATTCGCCAACGCCTCAGCCTCCGTCCATTTGGTAAAGTAGTCCACTGCTACCAGGACGAACCTCCGGTTGCCTGTCGGCCGGGGAAACGGACCGAGAATATCTAGCCCCCATTGGGCGAAAGGCTAGGGACTGCTGACAAGGTTAAGAGGTCCTGCCGGCTGATGGATCGAGGGGGCGTGCTTTTGGCATTTTTCACACTTCCGCACATACTCGGCGGCATCTTTTTGCATCTGCAGCCACCAGAATCCTTGAGTAATTGCCCGGTGTGCAAGTGAATGTCCTCCCACGTGACTGCCGCATACCCCGTCATGTAACTCGGTCAATAGCTCGTCCACTTGACCGGGGTGCAAGCATAAAGGTACGGCCCTCCGAAGGATCTCCGGTATAATCTCCGATCTGTTGCCAACCAATACCTGGCTGCAATTCGGCGAATCTTGATGGCTTCCTTTTCATTGTTCGGGATTTGGTTATCGGCCAGGAATTGAATGATAGGGTCCATCCAACATGGGCCGGCATTGGAAATGGTGGCAACACCAACTGTGGAGCCATTAGCATCCCCCACTTCTAGGATGCTGGGTTCCCGTATAAGTTTTACCTTGATCATCCGAGGTACATTTTCCGTCAATGCCGATGCCAGCGTGGCCAGAGAGTCCGCGTGCCTGTTTGCCCCCGGGGAACTTGCGCTATCTTTACTGTGCGGAACCTGACCATGACCTTTCTTACCAGCTGTAAGTACCTTCTCATTCTGGGGTCCTTGGCTTCAAAACTTCCCTGCACCTGGTTAACCACCAGCCTTGAGTCCGAGTACACTTCAACGTCCTGTGCTCCCAACCCCGCCACGGTCCTCATGCCGGCAAGCAAGGCTTCATATTCTACCTCGTTATTGGAGGCCTTAAATCCGAGTCTAAAAGAATGCTCCAACCAAATTCCCTCTGGTGTGATCAAGACTATCTCGGCTCCAGCCCCCGTTGAGCTTGAAGTGCCGTCCACATAGACCTTCCACGGGGAAGGAGCCACCCGACAGACAATCTCCCCTTCCTTCTTAAGGAAAAACTCGACCACAAAGTCGGCCAACACTTGACCCTTGATCGAATTCCTCGGTCTGAACCTTATGTCAAAAGCACCAAGCCGGGTTCCCCATTTAGCTGTCCGTCCTGTGAAATTTGATCTTCTCAGTAATGACTGCAAAGGGTACTCGGTCAACACGTATACGGTATGGGCCTGAAAGTAATGAGGCAGCTTCCTCGTGGCATGCACCAGGGCCAACACTAACATTTCTAGGGGCAGATATCTGACTTCCGCGTCGATCAGAGTCTTGCTGATGTAATACACGGCCTGTTGGGTTTCCCGGTCTGTTAGGAGTACAGCACTAGCTGCGTGTTCTGATACTGAGTGGTACATGAATAAGTTCTCCCCAGACAGCGGGGCGGTCAATATGGGGGCCTGGGCCAAATACACCTTCAGGTCCTGGAACGCCTCATCACACTTAGTATCCCATTGAAACCCCTTCCATTTCTTCAGGAGTTGGTAAAAAGGACGGCATCGATCGGCAACTTTGGAGATGAACCGGTTAAGGGCTGCCAACATCCCGGTCAAAATTTGTACCTCCTTTGGACTCCTCGGAGGTTCCAGGTCCTTCACGGCCTCGATCTGGTCGAGGTTGACCTCTATTCCCCGGGTAGTGACCAGATAACCCAAAAACTTACCAGCCCCCACCCCGAAAACGCACTTTTCTGCATTAAGGCGCAACCTATGCTGTTGAAGGATTTCAAACACCCCCTGGAGATCCTTGTTGTGCCCGGTTTCTAGCTTGCTTTTGACGACCATGTCGTCTATGTATACCTCCACCATGTGTCCAATCTTATCGTAAAACATTCTCGTCATCATCCGCTGGTAAGTGGCCCCGGCATTTTTTAAACCGAAGGGCATCACTGTGTAATGATAGTTGGCCTTCGGTGAGATGTATGCAGTTTTTTCTTGATCTTCAACTGCTAGGGCTATTTGATGATAACCCTGGAAAGTGTCCAGGAAGCTCATTCTCGGGTGCCCGTATGTGGCGTCCATTAGTTGGTCGATTTTCGGCATTGGGAATGGATCTCTCGGGCACGCTCGGTTTAAATTCGTGAAATCTACACAAACCCTCCACTTACCGTTCTTCTTTTTCACTACCACTGTGTTTACTAACCAGTCCGGGTAGAAAATCTCCTTTATAGCCCCCACCTCTTTTAGTTTTTCTACTTCCATCTTCACAGCCTCGACGTGCTCCTTGGCTGACCTTCTTGGTCTTTGCCTTTTGGGGGTGATCAACGGATCAGTGTTCAGCCTATGGACGATGAACTCGGGGTCCACCCCGGGTACTTCGTATGGGCTCCAAGTGAATACATCCACATTCCGTACGAGGAGCAGCAACGTCCCCACCTTATCTTCGTCTTTCATACTCGCACCTATCTGGAAATACCTGCATTTATCTGGCAATAATTTTACCTTAATCAGTTCCTTTGCGTGACTAGCCCGAGCTTCCCTCAAGGGTTGCAGTAATTGCTATGAAGGGACCTCTTCAGATTGGCCCTTCTGTTCGGCGTTCTGATGTTCCCGGTTCACTGCTGCAATAAGGCATCGTCTGGCCGTTTGTTGGCTGCCCTTTACCACAGCGACACCTTGCTCGGTCCAGAACTTAATCTTTACGTGCAGAGTGGATGGTACAGCCCCCACTGCATGAATCCATGGCCTCCCAAGAATTGCAGTGTAAGGAGAGAATGAGGCGACCACTATAAATGCTACTTTGACTTCCTTCCCTTCCATAACCATGGGAAGGGAGATCTGTCCCTCAGGAACCACTACCTGGCCGTCAAAGCCGATCAGGGGTGTGTCGTATTTTGTGAGATCCTGAATCTTCAGCCCAAGCCCCTTGAACAGGTCAGGATACATGACCTCGGTACCACTTCCTTGGTCTACCAATATTCTCTTCACTAAGAAGCCGCCTATTTGGGCCGTCACCGCCAATGCGTCATAGTGCGGCTGGACTGTCCCTACTAGATCCTCATCACAGAAAGCTATAGGCTCTCGGGTGAGCTTTACCCTTTTTCTATATGGATGCTCCTCCGAACAGAGTTCAACCGGGGACGCCATTAGTACTTCTCTTCTCCTGGCCCTTACGATATCCCTTGGTGCAGCGTGAATTACCTCAATTACTCCGATGGTGGGCGGGTTGGGATTCCTGCCCAGCCGTGCACCCGATTCAGACTCACTGTGATCGGTGTTGACTACAAACTCTTTCAAATGCCCTGCTTTCAACAGCTGTGCCAAATGATCCCTCAATACCCGGCAATGCTCAGTGGTGTGCCCCTTATCCTTGTGGTACGTACTGTATAGATTTTGGTTTCTCCGGGACGGGTCGCCTGCCATCTTGTTCGGCCACCTAAAGTACGGTTCGTTCTTTATCCGGTCAATGATTCTGTGCACCGGCTCCTTAAATATTACGTTCACTTCCCCTTGTTGCAATCCTGGTTCTTAGACAGTCAAACCCTTTCGCGGTTTTGTTTGAAATTCGTTCTACCGAGGACGAGTAGCTAGTAAGGCCTTACCCTTGTTTTGTATCCGATCGTCTTCTATGCGTTTGTACTCCTCAATGTGCCTCATTAGTTGCCTCATGCCCTCTGGAGGTTTCCTCGTCAATGACTCTCGTAGCTCGGAGTCCTCGGGCGGCCCCATTCTAAAAGTGCTCGCTGCTATCTTCTCATTGCCTCCGCCGATCTCGTTATAGAGTTCCCAATAGCGGTTCACATAACTGCGCAGGGTCTTTCCCACCCTCATCTTTATAGAGAGCAACGTGTCTACCAGCTGCGGAACCCGGCTACAGGTCACAAACCGGGCTCCAAACTCCTGAATCAACTCCGCAAAACTGTGAATAGAACCCTTTGGTAATCCATTAAACCATCTTAACACAGTGGGACCAAGACTGGACAGGAAGACTTTGCACATCAGCGCGTCGTCATGCTTATGCAAAGACCTCATGTGAATGTAATGGCTGACGTGCTCCACCGGGTCCGTTTTCCCGTCGTAAGAGTTGAACGGTGGTCGACTAAACCTGCTCGACATTGGGGCCTGCTCGACGCCATCTGAAAAAGGAGACCTTGCAGCCTTACGAAGTGCTCGGCTCATAGCATCCATGGCCGCATTTCGTGGGCGTCGCTCTTCCGGGGAGTCCGAACCTCGGTCGGCATAACCTCATGATCGAGAGCGGTCCCGGTATCGCTGCGTCTCCCGCGAGCGTGAATGATCGTGCGGCCGATAATGGCCGGACTGCTCGGACCCTTCCCTCCGGCGGTTCCTCGCTCTTTTTGGTTCTCTTTCCCGGTGTTCTAGATTCTCTCTCTACCGTCCCTCGGCCTCCAGCTCCAAATCTCTCACCAGCCTTCGCAACCGCTCAAGCTCTTAATCCCTTTCGTCAAGTTGCCTGTTCTTTGTGGCACCGGACACCGTTTGTTGGGTTCCGCGCGTGCCTTCGCTTCGACCAAATTGCTCTTCGTCTCGCTCTCGGTATCTGTCTTCACGCCTTTTGTGCCTTTGCTCCTGCCAAGTGGATCCCCGAGAGGACCCTGCTGAACCACTTTCGGCGTAACTATCCGGACGCCCTTCAGACATCTCACTAGGTATGGACCACAGCTGAACTACGGCTTAGTAGGAGATCCCCACAGACGACGCCAATTGTGCGGGTCTAGTAAGGAACTATTAGGCTAGACTCTCACTTGGGCTCACAATTTATTTATGAAGTGGGCTTAGTATTTCCTACAATGGGTGGCTCACTGCACTGAGGCCCAAAGACAACTCTCTTGCTTCTCGGCTAATTCATTCTCCTCCGATTAATTTCCTCTCTCTCTTCCCCCCATTTCTTCATAGCCTTCTCTTATTTATAGCCTCCGTTGGGTGGAGATATTATGATTGCTCTGGGTGATAATGGAAAAGAGGGTCCAATGCTGTAGTTGCTAAGTGAGAATTTGGTAGTAGAGTGGCAAGAGTGGCATTGAAACTTGCCCATTGTTGCTGGTAGTATGTCCGGTAACGACTTCCCTGGTGCGTTGCCGGTCAAATCGAACAGAAAGCTCCTTTGAGAACAAATTTCCTCAGAGATGCTCATTACCAAACGTCAGCCAGCCCAATCAGCCGACCATGTGAAAATGATGGGATTGTGAGCAACGGAGCTCTTGCCGGTTATGGCAAAGCCCAATTTTCGGGCAATCACTAATGTCCGGCTCGGCCCAGATTAAAGTGGGCTGACCGGGCTCATGGATCACGAAGCAAGACCTTATTCCTGAGGCCCAATAGAGGGTTAGTCCCGGACCGTACAACACCCAACATAAAAAGTTATATTTTAACATACAACACATTAAAAGAATATAAATAATACAATAAAATAATACATTCCAATACAATATACAATAGCCACATCCATTTTTAATTAAAAAAAAAAAAGAAAAAAAAAAACCACAACCAGCCACGGTTAGCCATAGCAACCATCGCCTCTACTACCGCTCCATCAACCATAACCACTTTCCTCTTCCACCGCCATCGCAAAACCCAACCACCTTGCTCTTCCACCACCATTACAAAACCCAAACCACTGTCACAAGCACAACCACAACCATCTTTAACAACCCAAGGAAAACCCATTAAAATCCACGCAACCATTGCCACAACACCAACATACTCACAATGAAAATGATAGTGAAGACAACCCATAACCATACAACCCAGCAAAGCTAGAGATCTCACTCACACAAACCCACATTAGCGGTGCTAGCAATGACAAAACCCAATCTAGCCACCATGAGTGACGATGGCAGCCATGGAGCCATGAAGAATAGATGGCCTTGAAGCTTTGGGGGTTTGGTTTCAGACAGAGAAGAAAGGCCTTGGGTGAGAGGGAAAGAGGAGATGGGAAGGGGCTGGAGGTGTCAGAAACAAAAAGAAAACCAAATTAATCAATTAAATAATGAGAAAAGTGTTACTTAGAGTGAAAAGGAAATAAAATAATGATTTACATATATATAACTTCTAGCTAAAGTGAGTTGCTATAGATTGCAGCTCGCTGTAACTAGATGTTAAAAATAAATAGGTTTGGCATCTTTGATGTAGCATAGTTTTTAGTCTTTGTGGTGTTAAAATAGCTTTAAGCCATTTTAACACTTTTATTGTGATTGCTCTAAGGGTATACATTAACCAAATTTACACACACACACACACACACACACACACACATATATATATATATATATATATTGTTGATGCCCACTTTTGACAAACGGCCCAACAGCAAAAGAAGCCCAACAATATAGAAAAGATGGGAAAGGGAAAATAGTAAGGGAATAAGGAAGCAAGCCCAGCAGACTGAAATGGTAGGATTGATGGCTAGTAGGCCTATAAAAATAAAAAGAGGTAAAGAGGGAGTAAATGAGCCGAGGAAGTCCAAGAAATGAAGTAGTAAGCTCATGAGAATAATAAAAAGTAAAGAGGAAGTAAATGGGCTGAAGAAGCCTGGAAAATGAATTAGTAAACTCATTGGGTTGGCTTAAAGGCCAATAAGCCCGAAAAGTAATAAAAGGTAAGGCTGTGGTAATTGGATCGAGGAAGCCCAAAGGATCTAGCAAAAAGCTCATGGGAGTAAAAGAGGTAAAAAAGAAGTAAATGGATTGAGGAAGCCCGAGGAATGAAATAATGAAATTGGCTGGCATAGTAGAAATATTGGCCAATAAAGCCCAAAAGAGGTAAAGATGTGGAAAGTGGGCCAAGGAAGCCTTGAGCAAAAGATTAATAAAGAAGTGGGTTGGCACGGCAGGAGTATTAGCCCGTAAGCCCATGGGGAACAAGAAATAAAAAGAGACGTACAGCTATAGCAGACACGATGAAGTAGTATGGCAGGATCCACAACCAAGAGGCCCACAGACACAAGGAACAAAAGAACATGGGCTCAACAAAAAGATGAGGGCTTTCACCCAAGCAATGCCTAGTCTAAGGAAATGATGAAAAGCAGGGAACATGAGCCCAAAAGTCCACGCATCCTTCAGCCACAAGAGACAAACACCAACTAGGACGTACAACAAATTCAAACAAATACGGAGGTAGCAGAAATGGTGTGAAGGCCAAAAAGAAACAAATTCAGACAGAGTGGAGCATGCACAAAGGGCCAAGGCACCACCTGCTTGTACCCGACCAATACATGGGAGGTGAGCCACGAGTCAAGGTATTTAGAGGGTGTGGTCTGGTGGTGAGGAAAAAGAAGGGGTCTATTTTGGGGTTCCCGCTCAAATTATGAGTAATAGGAATAGAGACATGCATAGACTACCTATTTCTCTCCCTCTCAACAGACCCACTCTCTGAGAAACTGAGGATTAAAGTCTAAACCATTTATGTCCTTTTTTCAAAGTGCGTAACTTCTATGGTAGAAGCCTTCTCTAAAGTTACTCACATTGGAAATCGGTTTCCTTCTTGGATTTCCATTTGCTGAGAAGTTAAGCTTACTTTTTTGGCAGACAATTTTTTCTTTTATGCTTACTAGGTGAATAGTTTACAGTTATTAAACCATCTTCTGGGGTGTTATTTTTACTGTTGTATTATCCTACCATAACTTTATCAAGCCATTTTCCCTTATTTAGGCGTTAATGCTATTTGTTTAGTATTTTAGTTAGTCAGTCGTATTGTGTCCCTGCTATAATATTTGTAACATCTATTTATTCTGTGAGCATACCGTACCTTCAATACCTTTACCAGGACATATATATGAAAAGGGGAAAAAAGTAACATCTTTATACACATTAAATGAAGAACTACAAAAATATGTGAACAGGGCCCAACATAACTCATGATGGGAATGCTCCATCCTCTCCAGCATAGAGGAGGCAAATAACACTCCTTATCACATCGCAAAGGAGTACAGAGTAGAAAATGGTCAACGCAAGTGATCGAGGGCATCGCAATCAGATTCAAATCAAGATGTAAAAGTAAAAGTAAAAGTAAAAGTAAAAAGAACCTCAATCGAAGTTTCTTCTTCATCTTCATCTTCATCTTCATCTTCATCTTCATCGATTTATATATGCGTGCCGCCATTAACTACTTTACGTCACGCATCTAAAGGTAAAATAATATTGTTAACAAGTCTTTGCTCTCTCTTTCAACTCTAAAACAATCCAATCATAAGCGACGATCTCAATCTTTTCAACTCATAATAATAATAAAACTGATCTTTTTATGTCCCTATCAAAAAGATTTTCCAAACTTTTGTGCCTCTTTTTTTTGACGGTAAAGAATTTATGACTGTCAACGCGTTTTGATATAATTTTTTTGGGCTCATATAAGACTTTTGTTCATGCATGCTGCTGTATTGTGACTGAAATTAGAAGACCAAAATGGGTCCAAATTGGCCCCCACTCATTTTTTTCATTTTTCATGTTTTAAGTCTAGTTAATAAAAGAGTTAAACATATTGGAATTTGGCTTAGTATTAAACTTTGCATAATTGCATCTATTATGACTAAATATATATTACCATGATATATAAGTTTGGTTAAATTATTAATCTAGTCATGCAATTATAAGGTATGGTTAAATTTAATCCCTAACTAATTAATGATTGTATCAATCTAGTTCCCCAACTATTAATTGTACTAAGCATGGTGAAGAAGAAAAAGTTTACACTCTTCCTTATATCAATGATCAAATTAATCATGGTTAGCTCAGCTATATCTCCGTATAATTGAAATACTGTTGTGTATTTTGATATCCTTCGTAGTGAATGAAATTGGTTTTGGTTGTCCAAAAAAAAATTTTCTGTCAATTTAGAGTCTATTTGGTAAGAGTATTTAAATATAGCTTTTCGCTTTGCAATCCATATAATGGTGGGTCTCACCCTTGAATGTATTATTTGGCTAATATTTTCTAAATACAGTTATCAAAAAATTGTATCTTACTTTTTTGGTTTAGAACAGGATTTTGAAAACGGCTAAAGGAGTGTTTTTAAGATACAAAAAATGTTTTTAATGATATAATTGTAAATAAATTGAAAACAGTGAACCCCACATATTTGTCAAAACTCTTTTATCTCTTAAATTAGAGAGCTTATCTTTATTATAAAAAGAATTCTCACACTTCAAATTTGAAAGTTATCATTAAAAAAAGAGAGTACATGATGAGCTCTATTCCCTTATCATTATCCACACAAAAAAAAAAAAAAAAAAAAAGTAATCTACAGAAATGGTCTCTCAAACAATTATTTTTTGTTTTCAGTATTTTGAAAATTGTTTTTAAAAGTGAAGGCCAAACAAGTATAATATAAAAATTATTATTTGAAAGCTAGTTTCATGTTCAATTTTTTGAAAAATGTTTTTATATTGTTTTGAAAACAAAAACAAAAATCCTCCTACCAATCAGGTCCTTAGTGTTTCAATTTTAAAATTTAAATGAATTTCATTCTTGAATCCACTATCCTTCATAGTGAATGAATTTCAAAGTTTCAATCTTTTAAACTTTGAATCCTAAATAGAAAATAACAAAAAATGCTAAATAAAAAATCATTTGATTTTTTTTTTTTTAATTCAAAAGTTAGTATTTGAATATTAAAAAAAGAAACTCAAACAAGTTGACAAACAACTTAAGGCCAATAGCACTTATATTGTGTCTGGTTGGTGTGAAAAATGAGAGGATGGAAAAAGGGATGCGAGAATTTTTCCCTTAGGTCCATCATTTTTTTCCTTTCCAAAATGGAGAGAAAATTGGGAGAACTTGCTTGTGCAATAAAATTACCCAAATTACTCTCCTTGTTTCAAATTATAATAATGGCACAATAGCAATTTAATTTCTATCATTCCAATCTTTTCATCGTTTGTATCAAACACACATATGAGTCTGTTTGGGATTCGCTTATTTTGTTGAAACTAAAAACTTTTTGCTGAAAATACTGTAGATAAAAGTAAAAGTTAGTTGAAATAGTATAAGGAGACCTATGAATAGTACCAAAAAGTACAGTGGGACTGTGGGATCCATAAATAGTAGCAAAAATAATCTGAATAATTAAATAAGTTGGCAAAAATAATCTTTGCCAAATAGAAAAATAGTAGAGAGTTAAAATATTTTCCATCTTCATTGTTTATTTCTTTTATTTGTATTTAAAATTTTCATTCTTCTAGCTAAACAAGAGCCAATTAAATGAGTTTTTTTTTTTTTTTGGGTAGGAGACGCTAGCACTAGAAATTGCTAAATGATTATTATTATTATTTTTTTGGCTAATTTTTGATATGGAGGGAAAAATTTTAGCGCTGCATGACCCCTTGTCTCGTGCAAAATTCTTTTTCTTCTCTTTTTTTCTTTTAAAAAAAAATTTAAATCACTTTTATGTTACTTTTGCCTATATTCTTCCACATTAATTAGTTAAAACTTTCTATTGAAGATTTTCTTAATGGCCTATTTGGAAGTTTAGAGAGGGAGGAGAGTAGAGGGGAGTAGAGGGAGGAGAGTAGTGGGGAGGAGAGTAGAGGGAATGGTTCCCCTCTACATTGTTTGAATGTTTTTAAAATTAGTAAGAGAGAAGGGAGTAATTAGCCTTTTAGAAAGGGTAATTTTGTTAATTTAGAAAGGGTAAATTAAGGAATTCATTTGGCCAATAATTTATCCACTCTACTCTCCCTCCAAATCTCTCCAATTTGGAGGAATTAAAAATGAGGGGTTAAAGGTAGTTGAAACCCCTCCAAACCCCTCCAAACTCCTCCCTCTCCTTCCTTAAAAACTTCCAAATAAGGTAATTGAATTACTCTCCCTCCCTCTACTCTACTCTCCCTCCCTCTACTCTACTCCCCCTCTTTTTTTTAACTCCCAAACAGGCCATAAAGGATCGTGTAGTACAATATGAGTGTTAAAACTGTGCTTGAAAAGAAGATAAGATCTATTTGTGTGAAGAGAAAGTTCGAGAAGAAAAGAGAGGAAAAGTAACAGAAGAGAGAGAGAGTGAGAGAGAGATATTTTCTGAAAAAAAAAAAAAAAAAAAAAAAAAAAAAAAAAAAAAAAAAAAAAAAAAAAGAACTTTCTTACTTAATGATAAACTGAGAGTACAACTATATATATAATGCAATCTACCTAAGGGACTGAATAACAAACTAATCCAAACTATACGGATCAATTCCGTGAAATTAGAAAATGAACCCAACCATCTAACTAACTGATCACAGTGCCAGAACTAACAGATCTTTCACACCTCAAGACGGCATCGTTCTGTCCTCTGTAGCTGAAAATATCAAATACATAAAAACGATGCGTGTCTTCTTTAGTGAAAAGGTGCATTGCGCGTCTTCGTTAGTGAAACGATGTGTTGCGCCTATATTTAAAACCTCAATGGTCATCCCCAATTTAGTCATCTTCAACCTCGTGCCTACTGTGTTCAACTCCACCAACAACCATGACTGTGCAAATCAATCATTAGCAATCTGCTTTAACTTCTCTGAATTAGAACCACCACGATCACTAACATCTATTACACTTTAAGGAATGTGCTATAGGCAATAGTCAAGTCAAATCTTTCGCATACTGTCTTTCTTATAATATGTTGGCTACTGTTAAACATATTTATTTTCACAATTTTCTATAATGTTTTTTGCGGGGGTCCGAGGACCGAGGAGGATAAGGAGCAGTATGTCCTTCACCAATTCATTTGTGAAGCACCTTTGACCCAAGAAGTTGGTTAAACCAAGAAGAGGATGAGGAAGGTAAACAGTGTCTCATGAGCGCCCGAGTGGGAGAAGTAGCCTTCTAGGAGAAGGCCAAGGTAGTTGGAAGAAGTTTCCTGTAAAAGTTCACCTACTACCTTCGCATTGAATGCATAGCAACAACCTTATCAGCTGCATTAATGAGGAAATGACACTTAAATAGTAAATTTACAGCTAAGCAGCCTCTTCTACCACTTTCAGTAGAACTTTGATGAGACAAGTGTCCTAAGGAAAGCCTAGAAGTATACATGTGGAGGGCTAGGATGCAAAGAAAAAAGAGTATATAACGGAGGGGAACTCCCCAATTTAAAGGATGGATTCTATTTTTTTGGAAAAACATAATTAGGAAGATAAGAATTGAAATAGTGGTGAAAGACATAGATTAGGACTCGCATAAATTCTTGTATAAGAACTCATCCTCGGACTAACCCGAGGATAGCATTAATCTAAATTACTCTTCGAATCATTCTTCTCTTTTCCTACTTGTATCTTCGGCCTCAGACTTAAACTTAATTAAACTTACACCAGAATCATTTTCCCACTTTCTATGCAAATTCTATTATTTGCGCCATCAATTTTCAAGCACTTACATTTTTAATAGTAAATTATGATTGGTATAACGTCAATTTTTTATTGGCTCATTATTGATAGTACTATTTTTATTATGTAAACACTCACAACAAATCACGTTAACAATTTTATCATGCAAACAATTACAACAAGATGTAAATGGTCACATCGGAAAGGAGTAGAGAGTAGATTATAGAGAAGTAAGAGCATTACTAGCAGACTCTTCAAATTTTTCTCTGTTTGGAGAGTGAACAGTTCATTTTACCTTTTGTCTACTTACTTTTTCAAATACATTTTTCAACAGACTCTCTATCTTTTTCTCTATCTCATTTAAATATGATTCTTCATTCATTCTCAACAATTATGTTTTTCAACAAAAATGTTATATCCACAATATTTTTCGCAATACTTTCACAAGATTCACATTAAAATCTTATGTAGAAAGTTGTTACTAGTTCTAATTTGAACCTACTACTGAAATTACTTTTTTACTCACCAATATTAACTAATAACAATCTATTACTTAAAATTTATTATAAAAATATTGCGGTAGCATTTCTTAATTGCCATTTCTTATTTTTTATATTATTTTTCCAAACTTAATTACATCCATACACTTTTTTTTTTCCTCTTGGGTTTTTCTCCTCCACACCTTTCCCTTATCTCTATCTTCACTTTTCTTTTCTTTTTCTTTTTATCTATAGCACTTCATCTGGAGCCCTATCCTCTTATCTTCACTTTTCTTTTTCCTTTTCTTCTCCTTTTCTTCTCTAGCACTTTGTCTGGAGCTCTATCTTCAATCCTCAATCTTCACTTTTCTTTTTTCTTTTCTTCTCTAGCACTATGTTTACTCCACAGCATTCAAGAAGCACTACTGCATGTCCTCCTCCCACCAAGGCTCAGATGGGTCAGCTTTGCTCTTCTTCTTTTTTTTTTTTGTTCTAATTTGATTAGTTTTAATATTGTGATTTGAGTTTGTATTTTGATTGAGAACACCATCAATTTTGTGCTTCTTCGTTGTTTTCTGCTGAGAAGCAAAGAGAGAGTTTTTTCTAAAGAGAAGCAAGAGAAAGGGAGTGCAGAATAAACAGAAATGGAGGAAAGAGAAAAAAAGTCTTTTTGTTTAATTCAATCGGTATTATTTTTAGGGGAAATATTCTTCAGATATGCTACAGTGATTACTATAACTACTGTAGCAAATCTAAAAAAAAAATTTGCAGTTGGAGAGGCTGTTGGAGGGAGTTTTTTTTGTGAACAGAGACTTCTTTTTTCAAAATTTAGAAATAGAGCATCTGCTGGTGATGCTCTAAATGGTCATCGAATGCAAGTGAGGGTTATCACAATCAGTTTCAAATCAAGATGTAAAAGTAAAAGTAAAAGGAACCTCAATCGAAGGTTCTTTATCTAAATCTAATTCCCCAAGGTGTTGCACCTATGCGTCACCTCAAACGTAAGCATCAAAAACGTCAGCACCAGAACGCGGAGAAAGATCATCTACTTCTTCATCGATTACTCTACGTCACGCATGAGCTTTGCAAAATTGCGTCAACTCTAAGAAGTAAAAAGATATTCTTAACAAGACTTTGCTGTCTCTTTCAACTCTAAAATAATCCAATCATAAGCGACGATCTCAATCGTTTCAACTCATAAGACTAATAATAAGAAAACTAATTTTTTATGTCCGAATCAAAAAGAATTTCCGAACTTTTGTGCTTTTTTTGACGGTAAAGAATTTATGATTTACTGTCAACACGTTTTGAAATAGTTTTTTTTTTTTTTTGGGCTTATATAAGACTTTTGTTCATGCATGCTGCTGAATTGTGACTAAAATTAGACGACCAAAATGGGTCCAAATTGGCCCCCACTCATATTTTTTTCATTTTTCATGCTTTTAGTCTAGTTAATAAAAGAGTTAAAAATATTGGAAGGATTATTCGCGATATAGCGCAATGTGATTTTGGGTTATTTTTAGTATCGTATTTTGCAATGAGGTTTAACCAAAACTATAACTGCATTATACCTCATTTTCGCAGCCATATATCCAAAACCATAACTGCATCGCACTTTATTTTTGCAGTCACATGTGCATTGCAGTGTAGAAGATCCAATTTGAAACCAATACATTTTTCAAATTTGGTCTTTTCTTGCTTAGCCCAAAACTATTTTTTTTTTCCTTTTGTTTTAAGCCAAGTTTTAAACTATTGAACTAGTTTTCTTTATTTTGGGTTGGCTTTCCTAATCAACACTTGTTAGAGTTATTAATTTTTTTTTTTTGAAAACTAAGGTTATTAAACTATTAATAATATATTTAATATTAATAAAAATTAATATATAGAGAGAGTGCGGTGCCTTTTTTATTATAAAATCGCAAATTACATTATACCATGCGGTGCGGTGCACTGTTACTTGCGGTACGATGCAGTTATGCCATTTTGTGGAAGGTTTTGATGTGATTTTTGTAGTTTGTGCGGTTTGGTGAACACCCCTATATTGGAATTTGGCTTAATACTAAACTGCACATCTGACTAAATATTACCATGATATATAAGTTTGGTTAAATTATTAATCTAGTCATCCGTTTATAAGGTATGGTTAAATTTAATCCTTAACAAATTAATGATTGTATCAATCTAGTTCCCCAACTATTAATTGTGGTAAGCATGGTGAAGAAGAAAATGTCTAGGTAGAGGACACTCTCCCCTATATCAATGATCAAATTAATCATGGTAAGCTCAGCCATATCTCTGCATAACTGAAATGCTGTTGTGTATTTTGATATCCTTCACATTGAATGAAATTGATTTTGGTTGCCCCAAAAAAATTTTCCTGTCAATTTAGTGTTTCAATTTTAAAATTTAAATGAATTTCATTCTTGAATCCACCATCCATTTAAGTTTTTAAGAATCTAGTTAATGTGAGAAATGGAGAATAAATTATAATTTTATGAAAAAAGTATAAAAATATCTAATTAACTTAAATTAATTTCATCTTCATCTAAAAAAAATCAGTTTCAACTCTTATTTTACAAAAATGAGATAAAATAAAATAAATGGATAGTCTGCCCAAAAATTAAAATAGACCTGATTTTAAAAATTGGGGAACTACGTTGAAACAATTAACGGTTAATAGTTGAGCTAGGAGCCAAATTACAATTTAACTAATAGTAAAACAATCAAGTTAGTAATTTAACCTATACAAGTTTTTAGTATTTGACTGACTGTAGGCCCATTTGAATTTAGATTCGGGCAACTGGACACAATCTATGGCGGCTGGCTTTATTATAAAACTTGCTTCTACTACTTTTTTTTGGTCTAGCTAGCGTGGCTTTATTCTAAAACTCGCTTTCATGTGTAATAGAATCTAGAAAAGGTTCATTTGCCAAGAAGTTGCGAGCGTTTTACTAAGATCGGCAGAATATTTCTACACTAAGTTGTTCTTAATCTGATGTTGAACCATTGACTTATCAGACTATTTAAGGATAATCAAGATTCATTAACATTAATATTTGAGGATTTTAAAAGTATTTTCATTCTTCAACTATTGTTTGACTTTGACTATATTTGTAGTCTAGACTATAAAGAGCCATGCTAGACAGCTAAGTTTACACTCCAGGCCAAAGTTTCTTGATGGTCTTTGTTAGAACCAACTGTAGGTTTATGTACTTGTAAAACAAGCAACTTTAATACTTAACATTGATTAGTCTAAGGTTAATCAAGTATTCTCTAATTTCTAGTATAAAAACTCTACGTTCAAAGAAACCCTTCAAAGGACTAAAGAGTTCAAATTCTCTGTTAATATCACGAAACTAAAAAGAATATAGGTTGTTGTTCTTGGAGGCCTTCAGCTGGCAATCACCAAGCAGAGATATTATACATTATTAGAATAAAACAAATTCATGCAACATTTTAAATCATATATAGAGAAAATTGAGTAAGTTTGGCACAATAAACTAAATTATTAATTCTCTTACACCAGCTTGAAACATTATAATCCAATATACACAATCTATGTTTAATCACATAATTACCCATAACATTGAAAAAATAAGTTGATTATGTTCGTTTAGGTCATTTGAAAACAGCTTATTTAATTGAAATTAAATTTTTTTTATTAAAAGTATTATAAATAAAACTAAAAAGTAGTTAAAATACTACCGTGAAATTCATAAGTAGTACTAAAAATTGTAATAAAATTCATAAACAATACAAAAAATAAGCTAAATAGTATTAAAAAAAAAAAACTAGCTTTAAAAGCAATGCCAACCACACAAGTTCCTCTAGCGTGCAAAATGCAAATCCCATTTCATGCAGAATTCGCCCATCAATTTAGTTATGTAGGCTTTTCATTAAAATTAAAACTAAAAAATCAACTGATCAAAAATAAAAATAAAAAAATCTAAAAATTCAAAAAGTTGTATAGTCTAATCAGCGCCAGCCCTTTCTTTAAGCCAATTAGGCCATTGCCTAAGGCCTCCAAATGAAAGAGAGGCCCCAAATTTTTTGAAAAGAAGGGGCAGTAGAAAAAAAAAAAAAAGTTTAAGATGTATCCAAAAAAACTAGCACATCCTTTGTGACCAAAGAAAAAAAAATTTCTAATATATCTAGTTAAACATTGGTACCACAAAAAATTCTTTAGTGTAAACAAAATCAATTGTCCTAAAAATAACATCATTATAGACAAACCAAAATTTAACATCTTCTCCCAAAAAAAAAAAAAAAAAAAAAAAAAAAAAAACCCAAAATCCAACAAGATAAACTACAAATTCTGACTAAGAAATTAACTATAAAATAATCACAAATCAAAACAAATAAAAAAAAAATCTCAAATCCCTAAAA
Organism: Lithocarpus polystachyus; assembly: GCA_033629205.1. Taxonomy (NCBI): domain Eukaryota; kingdom Viridiplantae; phylum Streptophyta; class Magnoliopsida; order Fagales; family Fagaceae; genus Lithocarpus; species Lithocarpus polystachyus. Next base: position 2,589,632 of record CM066172.1, read on the forward strand.
TTATTACCGTTTCTCTTTTTAATTCTTACTCTCTGCCTCGGCCTCTTAGCTCTTGCTCTCAGCCTCTCTCATTCTTTCTCTCCACTGGTCCTAAATCCTAATCTTAAATCCTTATGTTGCTAGCTTAGGTCTTCCGATCTGAATCAACCGATCACATCTGAAGACTCTGAACTGAGGACTGAGTCACTGAGGTATAGTTGCTCTTTCTTATTTGATTCTGCAGATGCGTTTTTTTGAGGTGTACTTCTTATTTGTATAAGACTGCCTGGGGCCGCTGGGCCTGTTTCTATTCTACTTGAGTTGCTGGCCGTTGGGCCTTGAAGTAGTTTTTTTTTTTTTTTTTTTTTTTTGGTTATAGGTGTAATGGGATCTGTTTTGTTTTTAGTGGGTGGTCTTGTCTAATAAGACGCGTGTGTGGCCATCTTCTTGTCTGGCTGGGCTTCTTGCTGGGCTTGCATTTTTTTTTTTTAATTTTAATCTTGCGTTTAAATATATATATATTAGTTAGTGGTAATATAATGAATAAGTCTTTAATTATGTAAGTTGAGATTGTTAAAAACTTGTTATTGTTTAGTGAAAATATTTTTTAATAAATTAGGTTCTATTGCTCTTCACTTGAAAGTTATTTTTTATTCCAATCTTTATAAATATATTGTTTAATTAGAAATGTTTACTAGAAAATATGCATCTGGATATGAAAAACTTAAAATTAATAAAATCATATCTAAGATCGATAATGTCTCAAGAAAGATTAAGTGAATTTATGATATTATCGATTGAAAAGAGATGTTAGAAAAACTTAAATACAAAAATTTAATTAGTCAATTTGCATCTCAAAAAGCAAGAAAAATAGATTTTAAGTGAAATATATTATAATATAAAAATATTAAATAAATATTAATTTAATTAATACATAAATATAAAAAGGCCACATTTTAGTTCTCGCTTTAAGTCCCAAAATGTCTAGGGCCGGCCTTGAGTCTAATCTATAAACAAATGGTTCTCGACAACCAAAAAAAAAAAAAAAAAAATTGTGATCAAAGTACTTACCGGCAAACTATCCTTTTTCTGTAGCACACGGCTCTAGGAATGTTTTTTATTTTTATTTTTTGTTTTTATGGTAGTTATTATTAAGAAATTTAAATTATAAGAACTCATAGCCACAATATATCTCTTGATATTATTTTTAGGAAACATGAAATTATAAATTATTTTTATGGAATGGATTGAACAGATTACCAATCTAAATTATTGAGGGTTTTTATTTTTTTTTATTTTCAATTGACTTTTTGTTGAATATTTTGTTCATTTGTTGTTATTTGGCCTAATCTTATTGTTTATTTGATTATATTTGTCATTATTTGGAGTAATTTTTATTATTGTTATTTGGGCTTTTAATTTTTTGTTTAAGGGGTTAAGATCATCTCTAACAAGACTCTCTTTATTTTTTATTATTATTTGAAGAGTAAACAATAAATTTTTGCCAACTTATTTCTTTTTCAATTACACTTTCCAACAAACTCTTTATCATTTTTTTATCTTATTTAAATATTGAGTCCGAATTTAGTAAGGATGGGCTGTAAAACATATATTTTACACCATCTAATAAGAGATTGTCACATCAGTATTTTACTTAAAATTCAATACATCCTACCACACCTAATAATATCTCAATAAACTCCAAATTTAGTTGGATTTATATTTGGGTATTAGAATTGATTAGGTGTGGTTGTGTTTATTCTTAAATATATAATAAGATGATGTGGCATATTTAGATTGGTGGAGTAAAACATAGGTTTTATACCACATCCTTACAAAATTTAATCTCTTAAATATTATTTCTTCATTATTTATTTATTCTTTCTTTGATATTCCCTCATTATTTTTTAGTCATTCTATATTCTTCATTTATTCATTTCTAGCAACTATATTTTTCAAATTCTTAACCACTATAATTTTTAAATCTCCCAAGGTTATCATTTTTGGTAACATTTTAATTTGAAATTTATCAAATTTACGCTTTTGTGTTAAAAAAGGAATGACAAAGGAAAAAAATTCACCCGGTGTGAAATGGTTGATTCCAAAGCAAAACCCTATCTTCTTTTCTCAAAAGGAAAAAAAAAAATAATTTTAAGCAATATCAATCTTCAAAAACGTTGGTTTTGAGGAAGAAATAAACAAAACAAAATAAAACACGCATTATAGTGCTCATAATAGAAACAACTAGTCAAGTCATTAATATATGAACATGTGACAAGTTTTTAACCTTATGGGGATTTTATAAGGTGATGGGAACATTACTTTTTGGCTCTCATGTAATTTCTATTTCCAGTTGTTAAGGTGTTTGGTAGAGTAGTTTGAGTAATGTTGTTTGTAGTTTTTTGAAATATGTGTGAGTAAAAAAGTGTGTAGAAATGTGTGTAATGTTGGAAGCCTCAATCTTTCAAGCCTGATAAAACAAACTTGAAATATTATAAAAACGCTATTCATATTTTGGAAAACTAGGAAAAGTTGTTAATACCCCTACATACTGGCTGAAATGGCCAAGATATATATCGTACCGATTATCAAGCCGGTACATATAAACCTCTCAAAATACCCTTAAAATTTTGGGGTGTTTTGGTGCGTATTGGCTATTTTGGCGAATATTTTGGGCTTGGGGGATTCATGGCCACAATGGCAGAGGAGGATAACATGTCTATCAAGAAGGTGTAGTGATTTGCAATAATGGTTTTGATTAGTAGCCACCTGTTCATGGTAGCGGAGAACAGAGACTTTAATGGCCTGTTTGGAAGTTTACAGAGGGAGGAGAGTAGAGGGGAGTAGGGGGAAGAAGAGTAGTGGGGAGGAGAGTAGAGGGGAATAGTTCCCCTCTACATTGTTTGGATGTTTTTAAAATTAGTAAGGGGGAAGAGGGTAATTAGCCCTTTAGAAATGGTAATTTTGTTAATTTAGAAAGGGTAAATTAGGGAATTCATTTGGCCAATAATTTATCCACTCTACTTTTCCTCTAAATCTCTCCAATTTGGAGGAATTAAAAATGAAGGGTTAAAGGTAGTTGAAACCCCTCCAAACCCCTCCCAACTCCTCTCCCTCCTTTCTTAGAAAACTTCCAAACAAGGTAATTGAATTACTCTCCCTCCCTCTACTCTACTCCCCCTCCTTTTTTTAACTCTCAAACAAGCCATAAGAGTGAAATAGTGAGAGGAGGAGAGAGAGAAAGAGAAAGAGAAAGAGAAAGAAAGAAAAGATGGCATACCTGAACATCTCGATGGGTGGATGTGAGCATCGACGACATTGGCAGCTGGTCTATATATCCTTTCTGAAGCCACCTCCATTGATATAAGGCTATATTGCCTTTTTATTCAAGAGTATCCATTGTTCTTCCCAATAAACTATTCGGGTCCTAATCACCATTTTTTTCCCTTTTTTATTTATTTATTTAAATTTATGAAACCAAGTCTTATCAATAGTTATTTTGTTGAAATTAAAATATATATATATAGTTATTTTGTTGCTTAATATTGTGTTAATATATATATTTTTTAAATTACTCTTAAAGAGCATTTGGTTCATTGTGATGTGTCATTGATGTGATGTATATTATAATGATGTGACATTAAAATTTTTGATTTATTTTATTTTATTTTTCTAACTGTACCATAATTTAGAGTGTGAACAATGAAGCGATTTATATTTTTTTTATGGCACTATATTTAAAAAAAATGAAGTATTGGGTAATTTTTTTTTCACTTTTTCTTTTGTAAATTTTATATTATTAAGTTGATTATAAATATTTAAGATAGTAATTAGTATTTAGATTGTAAACTTTGAAGTGATTTATCTTTTTTTTTTCTTTTTTTTTTTTTGTCTGGTATTTTACTTTCAAGAAATAAAGTACTGAGTAAATTTTTTTTTCATTTTTTTTTACTTCTATAAATTTTATATTACTAAGTGGATTATACATATTTAAGATAGTAATAAGTATTTAGATTGTGGATTGTGGAGTGATTTATCTTTATTTTTATATTTTTTTTCTTTTTGTATAGTACTTTATTTTCAAGAAATAAAGTATCGGGTAAATTTTTACTTTTCACTTTTTTTTCCTTTTGTAAATTTTATATTATTAAGCGGATTATAAATATTTAAGATAGTAATTAGTATTTAGAGTGTAGACTGTGGAGTGATTTATCTGTTTTTTTCTTTTTCTTTCTGTATGGTACTTTAGTTTCAAGAAATCAAGTACTGAGAAATTTTTTTTTCTTTTGTAAATTTTATATTATTACGTGGATTATAAATATTTAAGATAGTAATTAGTATTTAGAGTGTGTACTGTGAAGTGATTTATCTTTATTTTTTTCCTTTTTCTTTTTGTATGGTACTTTAGTTTCAAGAAATCAAGCATGGGATAAATTTTTTATTCACTTTTTTTTTTCTTTTGCAAATTTTATATTATTAAATGGATTATAAATATTTAAGATAGTAATTAATATTTAGATTGTGGAATGTGGAGTGATTTATCTTTGTCTTTTTTTTTTCCTTTTCTTTTTGTATGATACTTTATTTTCAAGAAATAAAGTACTAGGTAATTTTTTTTCACTTTTTTTTTTCTTTTGTAAATTTAATATTATTAAGTTGATTACAAATATTTAAGATAGTAATTAGTATATAAAATATGGGCTGTGGAGTGAATTATCATTTTTTTTAATGGTACTTTAGTTTCAAGAAATCAAGTACTGGGTAAATTTTATTTTTTTCACTATTTCTATTTTTTCACTATTTCTTTTATTTTGTAAATTTTATATTATTAAGTGAATTATAAATATTTAAGATAGTAATTATTATTTAAATTGTAGGCTGTGAAGTGATTTATCTTTATCTTTTCTTTTTGTATGGTACTTTACTTTTAAGAAATTAAGTACAAGGTAAATTTTTTTTTTCACTTTTTTTCTTTTGTAAAATTTATATTATTAAGTGGATCATAAATATTTAAGATAGTAATTAGTATTTATATTGTGAACTGTGGAGTGATTTATTTTTATTTTTTTTTCTTTTTGTATGGTACTTTACTTTCAAGAAATTAAGTATTGGGTAAATTTTTTTTTAAGTTTTTTTTTTCTTTTGTAAATTTTATATTATTAAGTGGATTATAAATATTTAAGATAGTAATTAGTATTTAAATTGTAGGCTGTGAAGTGATTTATCTTTATCTTTTCTTTTTGTATGGTACTTTACTTTTAAGAAATTAAGTACAAGGTAAATATTTTTTTTTTTCACTTTTTTTCTTTTGTAAAATTTATATAATTAAGTGGATTATAAATATTTAAGATAGTAATTAGTATTTATATTGTGGACTATGGAGTAATTTATCTTTTTTTTTTCTTTTTGTATGGTACTTTACTTTTAAGAAATCAAGTACTGGGTAAATTTTTTTTTCTTTTGTTAATTTTATATTATTAAGTGGATTATAAATATTTAAGATAATAATTAGTATTTAGAGTGCAGACTGTGGAGTAATTTATTTTTATTTTTTTTTGTATGGTACTTTACTTTTAAGAGATCAAGTACTAGGTAAATTTTTTTTTCTTTTGTAAATTTTTTTTTCATTTATTCATTTCTAGCAACTATATTTTTCAAATTCTCAACCACTATATTTTTTAAATCTCCCAAGGTTATCATTTATGGTAACATTTTAATTTGAAATTTATAAAATTTATATAATTTGGAATGAAATTATTCATTATTTTTTTCCTGCAAAATTCATTAATTTGTTGCCTATTTTATTTTTTAGGTTATGATTATTATTCATTAACTTATCATTATCCCTTTCTAATTTTCTTTTAAAAAAACCTATCAAATTTTAATTTAAGGGATTATTATTATTATTTATTAGAAAATATCTCAGATCTTAATCCAGTAATCTTCAATAGTGCAATCTCATTTTTAAGGATTTATCATTAAAATAAAATTATATTATATACCTCTTCATCTTTAAAAAATTAAAAATTAAAAATTATTGTATACCAAATGCATCAAATATGAATAAAAAAAAAAATCACTCAAAAAGCAATAGCTCCGGTTCATCCGTTCCCATCCTTCAACGTGCACAGATCCATAACATCCCACTAACACACACGTCTCACCATCCTTATCAACATCTCTCTTTTCCTTCTTCAAAATTTTAAAACAACAGATTGCATTAATGATCAAACTTACACCTCTCCATCCTTCTTCAACTTGAACTTGAAAATTTCCGATTGTTATTAGATTAGAGAAAGCAGAGATAGATACATTTTGGAGTTTCACTACTGCCTCAAGAGGATTTTTAATGGTCCAGCACTCAAAAGGTGTGTTCACATCTATATCTATTTCTTTGCTTCTCTCACATTTTTCTTTCTATCATAAGTTTTTCTGTTCAACTCCCATATAAAATTTTGAGATTTATTAATAACTTTCAAAGCTTTTGTGTTAAAAAAAAGTACTGCCAAAGGAAAACAAAAAACCACCCGGTGTGAAATGGTCGATCCAAAGCAAAATCCTATCTTCTTCTCTCAAAAGGAAAAAGAAAAAAAAAAGAAAAGAAAAAAGAAGCAAAATCAATCTTCAAAACGCTGATTTTAAGGAAGGAAAAAAAAATAAAAAAAAATAAAACACGCATTATAGTACTCATAATAGCAACAAAGAGTCAAGTATTTGAGTCTAGTATTTTTGTGTATAGGATCCTGTTGTAACAAGTTTTTAACAAGTGTCTGCATTCCAACAAATTCAACACACAAAAGCACTAAACCTAAGCTAGTTACTTGATAGTCTGACCACACCAAAAAAATTCATTTGATGCCACACCATTATGGGTTTCCTATCAACTATTATACTATTTTGGCTAAAATGCAAAACTGACTCTCTAACTTTTTTCAAATTTCTTTTTAGTCCTCTAACTTGGCTTTCGTTCATTTCAGTCCTCTAAGTTTCAGATTTATTCAATTAAGGCATTTTCGTTAACTTTTGTTAAAATTTTTTGAAAAAAAAATGGTAAATATTTTTCAATCATTAATTAAATTTTTTTAATTTAAAAATTTTGAAGAAAAATTTATATAATTGAAAAATTAACCACAACATATAACAAAAGTTGATGAAAAAGCCTTAATTGAATAAACTTAAAAGTTAGAGGACTGAATGAACAAAAGCAAAGTTAGGACTGAAATGAAATCTAAAGAAACTTAAGAGAGTCAATTTTGCATTTTATCCTACTATTTTTAAGTGGGTTCCAGTTAAATCAATTGGTAAAGTCTCTTGAAGTCAAATAAGAGATCTATGATTCTATCCCCCGCCTACACTAAAAACCAATTAGTGTCTTGGTGTAATGATAAAAGGTAATCATCAAGAGCATATGTTATAGATTGAAACTTTAACTCTCAAAAAAAATTCTTGTAAGTATACTTCACGTCTTCCTCCTGAAAAATTGAAGCTATTTTCATTTTGGCTTTTTACATTTAAATTTTTTATTTTGACATTTCATCTTTGATTATGTTTTTATGTTGGCCCTTTATGTTTCAAAATTTTCATTTAGACTCATCATTTTAGCTTTTATAAAAAATGAAAATTTTGAATATAAAGGACCCAAATCAAATATGAAGGATTAAAATAAAAATTTTGAAATATAAAAGGCAAATATGAAAACAAATCAAATATAAATTATCAAAATGAAAAATTTGAAACTTAAATGGCAACAATGAAAAATAACCTCAATATTTAAGGGCCAAAATATCTTAAGCTTAAGAGTCTTAATTATTATACCAACGTTCCAACAACAATATTACAAAGGAAAAAAAATACCATTGTCATGAATTCTTTAATTTTATTTAATCATTTATAGATTCAACCAATTTGTGTTTATTTTGTATTAATTTGAGATTTTGTAGTTTCAAAAGATCTATAGTGAGACTTACTACATTCTACTCATTTCATTTCTCTCTTCTCCTTTGTGTGTAAATTATTTGTATATTTGTATGCAACTACTTATATTTTAAGTGCCCAAATTCCCTACAAGAACCAAGAACTTGCAACAAGGATACGGGTTACAACTTGTTTGTTAATTCTCCTTTTCTTTCTGTTTGCTTTATACTCCACTTCAGTTTCTCTTAGTGACAGTGAGTCTGTTTGGGGTAGAGTCTCTAGGTCTTGGAGGCACAAAAGATGTTGAAACAGAGAGAGAGGACCTAGCTAGGAGGTTTTCTAGGATTATGGGGGATCCTATGACAATGGTGATTGTTTTTAGGATTATTAATTTTGGACTTTTTGGATTTTGTACTCAATTGGCACCAAAAAAAAAAAAAAAAAAAAAAATCAAATTGAACAAATGTCACAAAATTAAGCTCTAATTTGAAATCTATTTGGGTTTTCTCTCAATTTTGGCTTTAAATATATACTAACTTGTAACCCAAGCATACACATGAATGCATTTAAAAACAAACACATTTTAATATCATAAAATGTATATAATGATACAAATTATTAGAAAAAATAAACATAATTAGATACAAGTTAAAAATCATGTTTGAGTTTAATAAGATAAAATGTGTGATGCTTTTTGTTGTTTGGTGATTTTTGTTGATTAAATATATGATTGATTTTTAAAGAAAATATTTTTTTTGTAGTTCATTAATATTGGACTCTTAATATTTTATATTCATTAACTCATTTTGTACAAAGATTAAAAAATTTAAGTAGACACATAGTACAAAATTAGACAATAATATAAATCTAATTTGGAAAAGTTTACTATATTTTTGGCACAGAGAGAAAAACTCATATCTCGTAAATCTATGTCCCATGTTCTTGCTAATACCAACACATGCATAAAATTAGCTATGATTCCTATAGGAAGGATTCGAAACAAGAAAGGTACACATCAAACAATGAATAAGTGGGTCATTCCAGTAAATGGGTGTTTCCCGTGTTAAGACTTATTATAAGAAATCAAAAATTATTTAATGAAATTTACAAGAGTATAATATGGGTCATCATTATTTAATTGCGGTTGATTTAGATGGTGATGTGAAAATGAAATGATGCAAGAGATATGGTTTAGCTAGCCTAAGCCCAGCCATAGTACCATTGTAAAATTGAAATATACGTAGATAGACTAGTCTATTCACATACACTTCGAATGTTCTAAGATTAATAGTCTTTTTAAAAAAATCAAAACATTGGCATTACAAAAAAGTGGCTTCAATTACTCACACATTTACGTATTAATATTGTTAGTCAATGATCTTTATCATGTGGAGGCCCATAAGCATTGAAATTTCATGAACTAAATATGTATATTCCAATTAGCTTAATTAGTAAAGTCTCTTACTTTCCTGTTGTTTCTCCACAAATTAGATGGTGTCTTTATCTAATGATAAAGAGTAATCATCACGGAGTCTGCGAAAGCCATATGTTGACATTCTATTGTATTTATCAAAAAAATAAGCTACATTTAATATTTCATCAAAAAATTGTAAATTATATTTTTCACACGACTAGCTAATTATGCAAGAAATAAGTGTGTTCCAACTAAGAACTTAAACATAGTTATTCATGTAAAAAAATAACAAAAGACTTATATTGTTCTCAAAAGCAAACCAAATAAACCCAAAATATAAAGTACTTAGTGTCTTCTCTAATCCTTATTTAATAATGTGTTAAAATCTAATGAGAAACTTTACATAAATTTGTATTGTTTAGATTAATTTGATTATTATTTGGTAAAAAGTAAAAGTCGAAAGAAAAATGTGTTCTTTGGAAAATTGAAGTGTTCAGTTTAATATTGAAGAAAATTTTCAAAAACCTACTCAAATATGTTGCAAAAACTTGAAATTGTGTAATATTTTAATGTAGGGACGAGTTCTGCAAATACACCTACAGATTATATTGATGAGAGAGAACACCGACGAAAACAACATAGACTTTATGCGCGACTTAGAAGAGAAAGAGAAGGAAATGATCAGAAAGAAGAACGTTTAGCAAGACGTCGTGCCAACTATGCAAGACGAAGGCAAGAAATTGTGCAAGGCAAAAATATTTTAGTGGGAAATCAAGCAAATTTAAATGAATATACTTTGCATTCTAATGCTATAACAACATGCCCATTACTAATACCACCAAATGGCGAGGTTCATCATTTGGCTCGAAATACGTCAATTGAGCAAAAGGCTATACAACATAGTAATGGTGAGAGCATAGTTTCATATCTTTAACTAGTCTTCATTGGTTGGAATTTTATTGAATCAATATATATATATTATCTATATATATATATATATATATTTATATCATTTGAATCCATTTAAAACATGTTTGGAAAAAAAAATATTCACATTTATTTCAAATTTTAATTGTTACAAATCATTGACAGGTGAATCGACTGAATCAATTAACATTGAGGTAGCACCAAGACTTCGACTAACCAATATTCGTCGAATTGCCAGAAATATTTTGTCTTCAAAAAATGTGATGGGACAGTTTATTGGTATGCTAATACATTAAACCATCCATCATCTTTATGCTACGTAGCAAGTTTGTTATATCTCAATGTCAAGAATATTAATATAACCGTTTATAATAAGTTCATGCTTTCTTCTAACTTTTCAAAATATAATGTTAAATGATTTTGAGGTTGAAGCATGTAATATAAATCTTGACACTAATGACAATAAGTTATGTACAATAACATATTTCTAAATGCTCAACATCATGTTTTGTTATAAAACAAATAGAAATATATTATCCAATTCCATTATTGCAGTCAGACAAAGAAGACAAAGAGTTGAAAGCACAAATGAGTTGAAGCAAGGGGATGATCATAATCAACAAGGTTTGTTACTCAGTATCATTATTTTTGTGTGTCTTCAGTTTTAAACCATATAATTTAATTACTTTATGCAAACTCTTATTTTGCATGCATGTATTTAGTCATTCCTCCAAATGTATTGTTATATTTCAATCATTTCACCTTATCATATTTTTTTGGAAATTGTTAAAATTTTTAGCACTATCATTTACACCATCTATCACAAATACAACAACAATATCAACAAAACCTTATACTCTGTTTGGTTTGGAGATAGAAAGGTGGAGGGATAAAAAATGCTGGGATAAAATATACTATATTTAGCTTTCAATTATATGTGTTTGGTTGGGAGAATGAAAAAGTGAAGAGATAGAAAAATCTTTTGTTTGATTGAGAAGAAATATTAAAGGATAGAAAATGAAATTTATATAAAATTGATTTCATACCTCTATTACATAAAACAATTTTTTTAATAATTTATAAGAAGTAATTTTTTAAAATTTTTATAAACTTACATACTAATACAACTAATAAAACATCTAGCAGAAGAAAAAGTAAAAAAAAAAAAAAAACCTGTCGTTCAATATTTAAATATATATAATAAAAAAAAGACCACACACAAAACAACATACACAGTACATCTAGGCAAATAAAAATAATAATAATAATAATAATAATAAGAACATGCCATATGATTTTTTTTTTCTTTTTAAGAAAAAACACACACACACACACATCAACTACAACATACATAGTACATTTAACAGCAAAAAAGAAAAAGAAAAAGAAAACCAACCAACTTACATTTATACTATTTATAAGAGGATTTCTCTTTTTAGTTTAGACTTTTATATAGTTCGTAAATATCTCTAAACCTTAAATTTAATGGAAAAAAAAACTTGAGGACAACCTGGTAAAAATATATTTCCAACTCTACTTAATAATAGTCTTGGTCCAACACTTAAAAATAAAAATCCAAGTTTTAGTCCTGATCCTGATTTTGCAAAAAAAAAAAAAAAAAAAAAAAAAACAGACTAGACCAATTCTATATCCATGTAATTATATATATATACATATTAATACAAAACCCTAATAACCTAACTCTACCAATCTCTCCTCTCAATCTATTTTAATACAATTGAACATTTTTTAGGTGTTTTGAATCAATTAATCGACAATTATTTGCAAAAACCCAAATATTAGAGCCCAACAATGCAAGTGAAGGATCGAAATCCAAATCGGATTGACCAGATTCGATTGGACTTAGACTAATTAAGACTAGTCACCTATACTGTCAAGTTAGATCCAAGCTTTTATGGGATCAACAAACTTGTCTAGTCCCAAAAAATGCAAAAATTGAACTAGATCGAGCCGTTTACACCTACGTATGAAACGTGGCTGGTGAGTTAATTTCCATCTGCTCTAATTTTCTCCCTAAATTTGGTGGGATTGGGTTTTGGTGGTCACCGTGAGGGCACATGGGTCCCACTAAAATCTCCTCCCATTCATTTTCTATGATGAATCAATGTAAATTGGTTTCCGTGTTTAATTTTTTTTATTCCACATGGCAATACACTTGTCTTTTGACGTGGCATAAAAATAATTTTTTATTTTAGTTGTTAGTTCGATCAATATTTTCCTTACATTACTTAATGATATAGACTACAAAAATGTTAAAAACTAAACCGACAAATTTGAAACATTATAGACCAAATTGACACAATGTATATGTCACACCAAATAGATAATTTACCTTAAAAAAAAAAAAAAAAAAAACAAACAAACAAACAAAGAATGAGCAAATAGAGTAAAAATTGTTACCCACGTCCTTTCCTTTCCCTCTCTTGTGTTTTATCTTCCCTCCCATTTCTACTGTACCAAACACACTGAACTCACTTTTATTTACCGTCTCAGGACAATGAAAGCAAATCTTTTTGCTTTTTGCTTTCTGGGTTTTTATTTTTCGTGGGGTTTGAAAGTAGAACCTGAATATACTTCAATTCTCTCCTTTTGAATCATATTTCTTTCTGTAAATTTAATAAAGCATTCTGACTGAGCCGTGTTTGGATTTGGTTGGTCAAGTAAAGCTCTTCTTTTTTTTTTTTTTTCAATAAAGCTTTCTAGACTTGACTTATAAATTTGATTTATGGTTTTTGTTTTTTGTTTTTGTGGGATTTGAGAGTAGACCCAGAAATAGGTACAGCTCAGTTTACATCATCCTCAATTTCAACGAGGAACTTGCCTTCATTTCAGGGGCTTCAACTATCAACAGTGAAAGTTAGTCCTTCAGTGGAGCATTTGGGAGTAGGGAGTGGTCTCTCTCAGAGGGCACTTAGGGGTCTGGTTGCTTCCAAGGTAGTATTTTCATCCTCATTTCCATTTATCAAATTTATCAGTGTTTGTTATTGAAGTTTGTCGTATTGTAGTATGTGGGGATTTTGATTGTTGTGAATTATGTGTTTGGTATGTGGCTGGTTTGGGTACTTTGGGATGGGTTTCTCTATAATTTGTATGATTGAATGTTTAAGTTGATGCAACGTTAAAAAAGCAAGGTGGTGCTACCCAACGAATATAAGGAGAAGCCAGAACAAAAAGTAAAAAGTCTTAAAAAAAAATTTACAGCAAAGAATTTAGTGAAAGCTCATAACTAAATTAGAAGACATGAGAACTTAAGCCCCTGTGTCTCAGGCTTGTGCCAATTGATTTGGACAAGTTACATGAAAAACTATCATGTGGTGAATTTTCTAAATTTAATTTTTGATGCTTATTAATGCAGTTTAATGACTTCTCATAGAAGGAAAGTGAATGTGGTTGGAATAATGGCTGTCTTTTTAACTCTTGTTCATTTATTAATTTATATCTATAGCTAACCCCAAAATTTTGGGACTAAGGCTTGGTTTTTGTTGTTGTTGTGTGTCCTATGGTTTTTAATCAATAATCCCACTATCATCAATTTTTTTTTTTTTTTGGAGAAAGTATCATCAATTAAATCTGAGTAATGTAATAACTTGTAAATTTTGGAATAAGGTTTGGTGGTTGTTGCTTTGTCCCCTTATGGCTGTTTTAATCAGTAATCTCCATTTGTTATCTGAGTTTATTTATATAGATTTGCCTCTAGATTGCAGAATGGGTGCAGGGAGGAAAACACATACGTTTATTGTTAATGAAAATGCACGTATCAGACACAATCTCCCCCAGAACCTCCTTTCAATCTATTTGCTTTTATAGGATTAAAAACCTCAAAGGTAGCATTTAAAAAATTTCAAAAACACATTTGTCATAACTTGATGCATTGTGATTTTTTGTTGTTTTTTTTATAAGTAAATAAGCTTTATTAAAAACTCAAATCAAGTACATGATGAGAGAGCAAAAAAAGAAAGAAAGGAAAAAAACAGGAAACAAACAGAGTGATTATCTAGCTCCCAGGGAGTCCCCAAACTCTAAGAACTCCTCAATCGAGAACATCATAGGGGATGTCATCCACTCATATAAGGTTTTCAAAAACTGTAACTTTCATCATGCTAGTTTATGCACCTTCAAAATACCTTGCATTTCGTTCCCGCCATACACACTACATAAGAAATAGCAGGACTACTAACCAGTTGCCCACTATTACCTCTTCTCCCAAATCGTCTCAACCAGCTCAAGAGAATATCTTTTTCTGAATATGGCATCACCCAAGAAATACCAAATAATTTGTTGAATTTTAGTTTGGAAAACATGATTGATGACTGTTATTGTTATTTGTTGTAATTCAGTTTAGTTTCAAATAGGGAATCTATCCTCCACTATATACCTCTCAATTTTAGAAGGACAAGACTTTCTAATTGTAAGGTTGTTTGCCAATGAAACAGTGAAAATAGTATTTTGGGGCCTACGAGAGAAAAAGAAAACTGCTTTGTGGGTTATTGTTTTTTAGAAAGTTCAGAACCAGGTCGCTTTGTGGTTTTTAAGTATGCTCTGTTATATGTGTCATATAGGGGAACTTATGCGTTCAATACTTCTCTGTTTCTATGTAGCAATTCTGCTGTTTATTTCCTAGGCTTGGTTCTGATTTAAAGTTAGAAGACATTTGTATTATAGTCAAACGACAATATATACATTTGTATTAGAGACATTTGTATTCTGTTACTGTTCATGTTATGCGTGTCTTTTCTGACAAGGTAGCATTTTGTTCCCATTTCTGTAGTACACCGACATTAAGCCTTTGGGTGATAGAGTGTTGGTCAAGATCAAAACAGCTGAGGAAAAGACGGATGGTGGAATTTTGGTCCCAACAACTGCTCAAACTAAGCCTCAAGGAGGTGAGGTGGTTGCAACTGGAGAGGGTAAGACAGTTGGGAAGAGCAAAGTAGACATCAGTGTGAAGGTAACTTTTGCTCACTCATCTTTCTGGCTTCCAATTCTCTGTTGGTTGTTCCTTTCACTAATTGCTATTCTTTGTATAGATTGGCACCCAAATTGTGTATTCCAAGCATACTGGGGCTGAGCTGGAGTTCAATGGTTCAAAGCATCTTATTCTGAAGGATGATGATATAGTTGGTATTCTTGAATCGGATGATGCCAAGGAACTTAAGCCCCTGAATGATAGAGTTTTAATCAAGGTTTGTTATATTTTTAAAGTTCATTACCCTTGCATGTATTTTCCGGAAATGTGTATTGTGGAGTATAGCCGAGGATAAATTATAATGTTAATGTAAAGGTCTCATCCTGGGGTTGTAGTCAGTGAACTGCCTTTGGTTTACGGCAAAATAATTATGTAGCTGTGCTTGATATATCATGTCTGATCTTGCATTATGCTTTATTTATGTCTTTTCTTGGTTTATCATGTGAGCCACAGAGAACCTGAAGTAATATTAGGTATTATACCTTGTACGTTTGAACTCAAGTGCAGGTTGTTGAGGCTGAGGAAAAGACTACTCGGGGTTTGTTGCTGACAGAGGCAACCAAGGAGAAACCTTCCATTGGGACGGTGAGGACTAGAGCATCTTCAACTTTATGCTCTCCCAAGCATTAGCTGAATACTTGTTTTAGGATTGTAAGATGGGATTTCGGTGTTTGGGCAGATTAATGTTTGATGTTTATTCTGCATTGGATGTGACAGGTGATTGCGGTTGGGCCTGGTTCTCTGGATGAAGAAGGCAACAGGAAACCATTATCCCTCGCCCCAGGGAGCAAAGTCATGTACTCCAATTATGCCAGGATTGACTTTAAGGGCAAAGACGGTTACGATTACATTGCTTTGAGGGTTTCAGATGTTATGGCTGTTCTTTCTTAGTTGGTAATTAAATGCTTTTAGCATGTGCCTCCAAAATTTTATGCAATAGTGCCTCAAGACATATGCTGATTGCAGCTTTGTGTCAGATTCTAGTATTTTCAGGTTCATTTGATAATGAATGGGTGTATTCCGTATTGTATTAAAATCTTCATTTTAAATGGATCCATTTCGTTGTTTAGATTAAATATTACCAATCCAACCCAACTAAATGGAGAATCAGAGAAGAAAAATTCTTTCAACATTGTCAAATTTGGTGAAGCCAATCGCAAATGCCTTTGCAAGGCTTAGTTCCTCTAGTATTAGTAACAATGTTTTTTTTTTTTTTTTTTTTTACCTGCAGCCCGTGGTGGAGGATTTTATAGCCTTCAATTAAGACTGCAAACCTTGTAATAGACTTTTAACTATTTATTCTCCCCCTCCCCCCCCCCCCCCCCCCCCCCCCCCCCCCAAAAAAAGTTTTCAAAATAATTTTTCTTATAATAAAATTAAAAACTATAAGTGGGTGCTTGCCTTTGGCATGTCATAACTCATAACCAGTTTTATTTTGGTAAAATTTTTTGTAGATAGTCAATGTTATTGTATTGGACTGGTGCACATCCTCCGTATGTACTTTCAGGTGTGGAAAACATGACTAAGAAAAAAAATAATTAATCAAATGGTCATACTGTGATTAAGGAGTGGTTCTTTTCAATAATTTTGTAATTTTTAAGTGCATGATTTTATTTCCATCTCTTTTATATTATTTTAGAGTTTTCTAAATCATGTTGGACTCATGATATGGTATCTTATCAATGCTTAATTAGGAGTGGTTTTATTTTGAGAAACAAGTTTTATGAACCCATAAGTTAACCTTACGCTATAAATCAAATATCAGAGTTTAATTAATCTTCAAAAATAATATTCGGGTTTTTCTTTATATTTCTATAGATTCTAGAGTTTTTCTTATAAATTTGATGAACTTTTAGGTTTTAATCATGCGTGTGAATTTCTTGTTATCACATAGTGTCACAATCAGTATTTATTTAAGAATAGAATTTTTTTTATCTATCTTCCTGGTGATGTATAGTATGAAGAATTGTGTAGCAAACATTGACTCTGTTATCATCTGATTGTTCATAGCTGCATGCTCCAAAATTTTTTTAAGAAATCACAGCTTACATGTGAAATCATTTTCCAACACAAATGAAAGTTTCATATTCTGAATCTCTTATATAGATGGGATCCTATCTGTATGTTCAAAAATTTTCATTTAATTAAGTGGACCTAGTGATATCTGTTAGGTTCTAAGACTTTAGGTTAAATGTATTAGAACTTCAATTTGTAATGATGGCAAATTATGATCAAAACGTTTAGTCTTGTTTTAAACTTGCTCAAAGTATGTTTAAGTGTAAAGTTGGAATTGAGTGTACTGTAGGATTTACTGTGTAAATCTGCTTGACTCGATCGATCGAAAATCGTGCAAATTGTTTTTCTGCAGAATTTTTCAACTCAGCCCAAGCCCGTTTGACGTGTAGGATTTTATATTTTGCCCTAAGTATAAAAGGGAAAACCCTAGCCACGTTTTGAGGTTGCTCTTTATGCTGTGTGTGTGAATCTTTTGTAAGATCTAGAGGTGTTTGCCTTCACATACACTTAGGGTTTCTAATTTCAAGATTAATGTTGAGAGCTTGGTAATCAATTCAGTTGCAGTTTCAAGAGCTTAAAGATATACAAGCGGGAGTGCTTGTGCTTGCTGGGAATCCAAGAAAGAAGTAGTCCATGGACTCAGAGCTATCACGTGGTCGTGGTAGTAAGTTTCTTACTCGAGGTAGCAATAGGATGTTAGTGGTCTAAGTTGCTATTGTGTAAACTTCAATTCTTTCTAGTGGATTTGCTATTTTACCTTGAGGATAGCTAGGTTAAATCCTCCACAGGTTTAAGTCGCTATTGTGTAAACTTTAATTCTTTCATAGTGGATTCGTTTTACCTTGAGGATAGCTAGGTTAAATCCTCCCCAGGTTTTTTACCGATTTGGTTTTCCTGAGTTATTATATCATTGTATTCTTTGTTTTCTGCACTTTACAATGATATGATATGTTTGTGTTAACCTAGATCTGCATAACTTAACTAAGTAATAACTTGGCTAATTAACTAGGTTAATCTGGTTATGTTTTAAGGGGTCTAAAAATGCACAATATCTACAATGTTGTGATAAAATTGAAATCTTAGAGATTATTTTACGAATTGAATAGAAAAAGAGAGTGAATGTCTTGGTCATTGTTCTTTCTGCAAATATTTTATGGTTTATTGTTTAACATTTTGTCTTTTTAAGGCTTGTATATACTATATACTAGTGGAGGCCTTTTTTTGTAATTGGTCATTCCTTAAACTTCTATGATGAAATTTATCCCATTATTCCACCGCTCATTGTTCAATATATATTTTTGAGGCCTCTTGCTCATCACTTTCCCTTGGCTGTCTGTATGATTAAATTGATTACATATTTAGCTTCGTTAAATCGATAATTTTCTTTCTGGTTTAGTAGATGGTAGGCCAACTAAGTCTACTTTGATTATGCTAAACAGCTCATAAAATCATTTCAATGGAAATGGAGTCCTTATCCCCTTCGACTTTCATAAGAAATAATATATTGATATGGTCAACATCACAATTTTCAAGGCTACTAGTGTGCATTCTTTGCTTTGATATATATCAACAACTCCCTTTTTTTTTTTTTTTAACTAGAAATATCAAGAGGTGTCAATTGAGTTACAAGTAGCTCTTGGTTATCAACAACGCTTGTTGGTTACGAGTAAATAAGTTCAAAATTGTTGTTTATGCATTATCTGAAGAATGTTTTGTGCAGAAGATAATACAATTGACCATCCATTTGGAATATGGATGGTTTTCTCAATATGGAGGATTATTCCTCTCTTTCACATTGTTGTTGTTGATGCATCCAAGAAAGGCATGCCTCACGCTTATAACACCATTTCATTATTCTATGTCTTTCTTAGCCTTCTCAAATACGTTATAAAACAGAATAAGCCAAACGTTAAGCCAATCTGAATCTAACACAACCAAACCGAACATTATACAAATCTACTACTATCCCTCCTAATTTTATGATATAAAATTAAAAAAATAAAAATCTACTTCCATCCCGACCTGCACTAGGTAAAATGATTCTGATAATTTTTTTTTTAAATTAGTCCAATAAAAATATATAGGTCAATTTGTATTAAGTATCCATTATGTTCCTACCCGCCAAAAAGACCAAAAAGATGATCAACAACTTTCTTTTTGTTGAATAAAACAAATGCATGAGAAAAAGTAGAAGTGTAGAATAGTTTCGCGGTGAATCAGTGTGCGGTGGGTATTGAAAGCGATAACCTTCTAACACCACATACTTTAGTTCACTCTTTTTAATCTTGTAGGATAGATTGTGACTAATTATTTAACTATTTTTTCACTACTGTTTGTCCAGAGTTGTAATCTTAAATTTTAACACATTATAATTGTGGCACAAAAGTATGTAGGTATTTAATGTCTTCCTATCTCAGCTATCTGTTAAAAAGAAAAAAAATTATTTATTAAAAAAAAAAAAGAAGAGACAAAAAGAAGTGCTCAAGAAGCATTTTTCTTATACTTGAATAGAATTTATTAAGCTTTGCTTCATGGGTTATTAATAAAGTAGCAAGAGCCTTGTGGTTTAGCTGACACTTCTTAGTATTTCCAACTGAGACAGTCAAGATTTAAAATCCTCATCCCCTCTTGTAACTATCGAATTATCAAAAAATTAAATGAAATATTTTTGCGAAGCTACAATCTTATGGTTGATATTACCACTTTCAACTATTTTTCCGAAGTGAGGCTTTATTTGGATGCATTATTTGGTTAATATGCAACATTCCAAGTGGAACCAAGCTGCAGCGGGAGCAAATTTAAGCTAGGCTGTAATTTGGTATTATATGGTTGTTAAATGATTGTCAATTGAAGAGTAAAATTAAGAAGAAAATGCCTTTACTTTATAGTAATGGAAGTAACGCGTTCATTTTATGATTAACAGTGTTGAGCTAGGGACCAGAACAATGGCCTTAATTCTATCTGAACATGCATGGTCTTCAAGTTAACATATTTTATGTGCCTTCCTTCAGTTTGAAGCAAAGTTAAAGGCTCAACTTTTTGCAAATGTTGTGGTTGGAAGTATGGATATAATAATTCAAATGTAGAATATGTGAAACGTGTGAATGTTCATTGATGAAATTTTGATGCAATTGCTTTAGTGGTATTGCATTGGTTGAGTGTTGGACATGCAAATGATACTTTGCATTGAGCTTATTAGCTTGCATGATTGGATGTTCATTCACCGTGTGAATGTTCATTGTAGTCACTATTTATAGTGATTGTTCTTGTTTGGTCAAGCTATACTTTATTGTATATTTATACTTGCTTGATCGTATTGTGCTTACTCCATATGCATTCTAAAATTTCCGCTTACGATGAACTTAATGAGTGCATTTTGTGATATTGTTTTCAGGAAAACTTGTCCGTATGGTTCAAAAGCTTCACAGATCTAGAATTAGATGTGAGTGAGTTTTGGCAACTGTTCCCTACTCACATTTTTAAGTCTAGAGTTTGTCTTAGGGTTTTGTCACAGAATAGCCAAAGGGGGAGATTGTAAGGTTGAATTTATTCAAATATGTGTTGGCTTTATTCCATGCCAAATTTGCTTGTAATTCAGCAATTAGAAACCCTATATTTAGGTGGGAATAATGTAAGGATTGTGTGTGAGAGAGTGTGAAGAATTGATCAAGTGTGTGCAATCAAGAGCAATCTTGCGACTGGAACTCGCAATTGACTCACAAGTGATGACTCCCTAGAATCCAACACACATGTGAAGCATGTAGGAAGTTGAAGGGTCAAGACAGCTGGACCACTATAGGACAAAAAGTACAGTTTGGCCATTCTGTTATTTGGCAACTAGAACTTGCGACTTGTTCTAGTCGCAAGTGACTTGCCAAAGCCCCCTGTTTTGCAGAAAAATAAATTTTCACATTTCATCTCATACCCTACTATAAATACCTTTATACCCACGAAATGTAGAGAGCTTCTATAGAGAATTTTGAGAGATAAACCCTAGAAAATAACAAGATTAATTCATCCACAATCTTATGCCTTTGATTCTCCAAATTCCTCTACTCTCACCCTCTTCATTGTCATACCCTTGAGAGGATCTTTAACCAAATACTTACCCACCATATTCATAATAGTGAGAAAGTATTTTGGAGAAAGTATTTTGGTGTTTGGGAAGCAATTCAGAAAGGACCAATTCATTTGGTTGATGCAATGGGCTTATTGCGGTATCTGGTAAGCTAGAGAAGATAAGGTTAAGCTTAACCCTATTGGAGCAAAAAGTTTGGAGGGCTTAAGTGCATCCGGTAGATTAGGCTTGGAGGGTCTATTGCTATTCATATATCCCAACTGATTTTCTAGTGGATCATTTTACCGCTTGGAGGGCGGCGGAGAGGTTTTCCGCCAAGTTCTTTCGATTTCCTTTTCAATAACAAGTGCTGTTGTTATCCTTGTGTTTGCATCTCTCTTCCCTACTCTTCTTTTTTTAATTGCTGTTGTGTTTGTGATTAATTATGGTTTAGAGTGTTTTACCAATTTGGGTATAGCTCATATTTGTCATTCCGCACATATATTGTTTGAATATAAGCTTGTGTTGGATATTTTGAAATTGGGGATCTAAACATTCACTAGTGTTTTACACACTCAGTGAACTTTCAAAAGGAAAGTAACAGTGGGGTGGAAGTGATAGTTCATCCTTCCTTCCATTCGAACCTTCAACAAACTAAGTAAACAAACAATATTATTTCCTACTCATTTGGCTATTCCAAAACCGGAGAACCACATATTTTTTTCATTTGATAAAAATCTTATTATTCCCTCGGTGACCTTTGCTATAAGCATTAGATCAGTACACGCATGTCACCACCTTGTTATTGAACTAAGCTAATAAGCATCATTTTGCTTGCCCTTGTCAATGATTAATCTATATATATATATATATATATATATATATATAAACGAAGCCTCTGAAACTCCTATAATTTTCCACATCAACATTTTTTATTTATATTTTTTAATTTGATTTAGGACTTTTTAAGATGTATTCAAAGGCAAACACCTCTTCTCTCATATAGTTTTCTATTTTGTTTTGGACTCTTCCTTATCTCCTTCTCTAATTCTTTGGTCACTGCATCACTATTAGGGTTTATTAAGAATTAAATTGAATACTACCACACGGTCCACACGATAGACTCACGCTTACTCCTTAACTTGTCAGTCGCCAAACCAAACCATAGTCACTAGATCACATCGGTGGTATCATGCTGACATGAATATGTGTGTCGAAATATATGAGATATATGATCTGTTGCCGTGTTCAGTCCTCTATTTTTACTTCGGTGTTAATTTGTGTTTTAGTGCAATCTTGATTTAGAGGCACTGCAATTATTTTTATATGAGTTTGTTCTAAATATTCATATCATATGTGATTGGATATGCGTGCTATCAATCCTTTTGAGTATTATGGGCTAGATCTATTTCGGTGTTTCTTTTCTGCTTGATTTCAAAGTGGTGTGCCGATTAGTCTTTACTCTTTCGTTTGATTTCCACATGACGTGATTGTTAGAGTGATGATTCTATGTTGATACAAAATTTATATATATATATATATATATATTGTTTGTTTTGTTAAATCTAATGGACAATTGATAATGTAAGTAAAATTGTCAAAAAAAAAAAAAATCAATTGACTTTATAAAGTTTAAACTTTAAACTACAATCAGTAACTGATTAGATATTTAGAACTATGAATTTATGACTGCTAAGAAGTATTTTTGTTAATAAGAATTGTCAATTTTTTCTGTTATGTAGTCATATTTTTTTACTTTTTACTTTTGTTTTTATTTGCAGCTTTCCAGGGCATTGCACAAACGGCATGAAAATAGCTATCAATGCATTGTAATATGAAACAAAACGTTCTACGGATTTGTCAAGATGGTATGGAATAATCAATAAAATTCATATCTACCATGCTTGAATATAAGATTGCTTTATTTTTGCACTTTCTTATGGTGTTTTTTTTTAGCTTTTACTTTTTTGTATGGTGTGGCAAAAGAAATCAAGATGGTATTTTTGAACTGATTCTTTACTCTTTCTTTTGGCTTTTTAGAAGTTTTAACATCTAAATTTTGGTTCATGTTTTGCAATATATGAAATTGTCTTGACAAATTTCAATTGCTATAGTCATGCATTGTTCTTTTGAGGTAACCTATTTCTCTCGTATATTTTTTCTAACATTAGGAGCATTCCAAGTGTTTCTTAGATTGGTCGTCTTCTATCTCGATAAAAACTCTATGGCCCTTCAACTGGTACATCCTTCTTCTTTTTTTTACATTCATATATTCTGAAATCTATTCTTTCCAATGCATTTATTTGACTTCATTCTTTAATGAAGTCAATTTATTCATCTGATACTCCTTTTTGATGTTGTTCTTTTACATGTTAAAATATTATAACTATTGCCTATAACACTAAATTAGATTTTCCAATTCTCAAAAAAAAAAAAAAATTCCAAAACCTTTTGCTCTAATGACTCTTTTTGAGTGTCAGTTTCATTTTTGAGTGTAAATAATTACTGTTTTCTATATAAAAGCTTCTATAGTTTTTATTTTCTTATTTTTGGGTTTTTTGGTCGCATTTTATATGACAAGAAAAAACCTAGGATTTCGCAAAAAAATTGAGCAATGGGAGGGATTATATTATATTAAAAAAATGATCGAGACTTCAATTTTCATTAAAGAAAGGATGCCATTGATAATAGACATGGCATGCCTAACTTTATTGGTGTTAGTATTTTGTTTTCCCTCTTAAATTGTAACTTATTTTTCAAGTGATCATAACTTTAAGCTAATTTAAAATTTAAAATTTTTGTTCGACTAATCCGTGCATTGCATGGGTTAGCGACTAGTTATATATAAAAACATGAGCAATGATCATTTAATTTAGTGTTGCCTAGCTACCATTTCGATTGTTAGTATAACTAAAGACAAAGTTTTCCGCGAATTAGATTGAAGGAGTCTCTTTCAATTTGTTACATGTGACTTAAACCATTTAGCAAATCACATAATTTTTAGAATTACACACGAATACTAGTTAAAGTTACCCAGTAACAAAATAGAAGAAGAAAATTCTATCCAATAACTAATAACTAATGCTTTCAACTTTATAATGGGGTACATCTTGACATATAATATCTTTTGGTTCAGCAGAGTAATAATTTCATTTCTTCGTAGTTCATTATTTTACAAAGGCATGAAAATTATCTTATGTACCTATTGTTCTATAAAATTTGTTAAGGAATGCTAAAGATACTATAAATTTTATTATATAAACCTTTAAATTGATATGTCACTAATAAAACATAATTTAGATATATATTTTTATGTTATTACATTTCACTACATAAACCTTAAAACTGATGTATTACTACTAAAATAAATTCAGAAATTTATTTATTATATTATTTAAATGACACTAATCATATTTATTGTCAAGTCAACTTTTAAGTATTTATAGTAAAATTAGTAGTAGTTCTAATATATTTATTTGTAATATGTCACAACACCTTCAATTAATGCAATAAATAATTAGCATTCAAAACTTGAAATTATGAGTGAAATTCACATTCAAGTAGTGCCAAGTCAGGATTTGAATTTAGAGACGTACAAAGTTGTTGTTGATGTTTCTCTTTCTTTCTTTCTTTCTTTTTAATAAAAATTATGAGTAAAAATTATCACATGCACATATACATGCAACATAACACACTAAAATTAACAATACTAATATATAGAAACTAAAAGAACTATTTTAATCAATTTATAATTTGGTAAATTAAATTTAATTGCTTACCCACAAATTTTCAGAAAAAATAACAAGTTATTGCCAACAAAATTGTTTTTTTAATTAATTTTTAGAGGTAATAGTAATGTTTTTTCCTTCTCTTTAATTGAAATTATTGCTTCCTTATTTTATTTTCCCCTTACCCTTACTTGTTGGGAATTAGCACGAAATTTCCAAACTTGTGAGAAACAAAAAATAGAGAAAACACACGTCAAAGAAAAATACTTACACGCACAAGACAGTATTTATATGGTTCGGCAATTTGTCTACGTCTACGGAGTTGTAGGGATTTCACTATTATCCGGGAAAAATACAAAGTGTGGCAGTAATGTTTTTCTGTCTCTCAAAATCTCCCATTAAAAAACCATGCAACATTATTTCGGGGCGGGTCGTCATCCAGATCAAACACAATTAGACTCCACAAAAAGCCCAACAAACTGATACTACTTGTTGGGGGGATAAATACCTTGGGGAGTTTCCTTGAGTAATTAATATAACATATAGAGACACATTTTAAACCAAAAGGTCTAAACCTAATGGTTATGTGCTCAATTATGTTATATTAACCATTCATTCTTCTCATCTTTATTCAATGTGGGACTTCACTCACATGTGTAACCCAACATTACTTCCCTTTGGTTTTGAATGCTAAAGTTATTGATGAACAGTGGCGACTCTAGGAATTTTGTCCAGGGTGTTCCTATTCCACTTTGAAAAAATTTTGGGTCATTTCAGTCTGTTTTGGGACGTTTCGGTAAATACCGGTTGAAATTCAAGATTTGATTAGTATGAAATTTGTGCTTAAAAAAAAATGTTCTTAAAACCAAAATAAATTTGTATATTGTATACCGAAAAACCTCAAAAGGAAAAAAAAATGAAAAGAAAGAAAATGAACAAAGGTACTTGTACAATAAACTATAAGTTCATTTGAAATATTACTAAATTATTAATTATTGTTGTTTAGTTGTTTCTTAAATTTGTTTGTCTTTTATAAACTATAATTTGTTGTATTGTTGTTTTATTAATTATTAAATTATTATTTGTTATTTAGCCTAACATAATTTAATTTGTTTGTCTTTTATAATATATTAATTAATTAAATTATTAATTATTGATGTTTAGTTGCTTCATTAATTTTTTTTACTAACTTCTAGCAGTTTAGCACACACCTCACTGTGCATTAGCACACACTAGCACACATCTTATGTGTGCACACACCCTTGCCTCTCTGATACCGTATTAGAGGTCATTTCGGTTTAACTAGAGAAATGAAATATTTCGATACTGGTTAATATCGGTATACCGTTTCAGAATTATTACTAAATATATATATATATATATATATATATTCTCTTAAAAATATAAAATGATTTTAAAGTCAAACATAATAATTCCTTTAAATGTTAATAATTATGGTTGTAATATAAATTTTTTTTTTTTGAATAGTTGTAGTTTAATAATAGTACTAAGTACATGTACTTATTAAATGCATAAATGAAAAAAAAAAAAAAAAATTAATGTGCAAAAGTTAAAACTAGGACACGTGAGTGGTTGGAGATAAGTTTGAAAACTTTTGACAGTTGACTCATTTAAAGACTTCAATATTCATGTGGGAGAGTGGGGCTCTAGTGTACTAAACAATAGGCTAGGTGTTCAAAACTGAAACACCAAAGAACAGAGAAGCGGAAAAGTTGAAGAAAAACAGAGAATGGAGAAGAAAAGGCGAGGAAGAAGAAGCTGAAGCAGGTGGGCAAACTGCGATTGACAAAATGGAAGTGACCGGCAATGTGGTGGTGACAAAAACTGATGATTTTTTACTTTTTTTTTTCTTTTCTTTTCAGATGCTCTGTTATAATTTTTTTTTTTTTAGATTTTAGTTCAAAATTTTTTTGGCATAAAAATTTTGAGGGTGTTCCTGATATTGCTTGAGGGTGTTCCTATATTTTTTTTTAAAGGTAAACAAAATTTTTTTTTAAAAATTATTATATATAAAAAAAATTTCTTTCAAGCCAGGGTGTTCCTAGGAACACCCTGGACTTTGAGTGGTGTCGCCACTGTTGATGAATTTTTTTTTTGGTTATGTTTCTTAATAATGTTTAGAGGAAAGTGATTAATACTTCGATAAGAAAGAGTGAGATCAACCAAATTGAGGAGAACCAAAAAAGCGTAGAGAAATACCTAAAATAACATTAGTAGGAAAAAAAAAAAGCACTTGACAATTATGGAAGTAATAAAAAAATATGACTTTTAATAGAATAGAATGAAGGAAAAGAATACATGTGACTGACACAAATTAATATGTCTAGGATCCATAACTGACCAAAAAACATTTGGATTTAAGGTTTTTTTAGTTTTCTTAATAAGGATTGACAAAAAAAAAAAAAAACACAATCTTCAATTACTGTTTCTATAAAATATGCCAACAAGAAACACATATAAGAGAAACAATTATATCAATATAAAAATACACTAAGACAAAAGATGGGAAAAAATCAACGATGCTAAAAAGTGGTTTTTTTTTTTTTTTTTTTCTCAGAGAAGGATGACGTTTTCTTATGTAGGATGCATAGTTTGGTTTTCATTGAGGGGACCCGCCACCTCAAAACATAAGGAGCCGTTTGGATTTTTAATTTCCATAACTCATAACTCTGTTTTCATAACTCATAACTCAAAAATGGTGGGACCCATAGCTCAAAGTCCGTTTGGAAGCACTATAACTCTGTTTCCATCACTCAATTCTCTGATTTTTGAGTGATGAGTTATGGAAGCTGAAATCACATTTTAAGTGTTTTCAGTTTCCATAATTTAGTTTTCAATGACATTTTCGTAATTAAACCTATAATTTTACACTGTAGAGTCGCATTATTTGACTTTCTATTTTTTTCTTTTTCTTTGAAAGGCCTTTGTTGCTGCTGAGAGAGTCGCAATCTTTGACTTTCCTTTTTTTTTTTTTTTTTTTTGAAACCGTAGGACTGAGTGATGAGTGAGTGAATAGTGTGTTTGGATGGGTTTGAAGAAATTGGGGTATTTTAAGTGATGAGTGATGAGTAATGAGTGACGAAAATTGAGTGAGAAGTGATGAGTAATGAAAAAAAAAAAAAACCAAACAGGCCCTAATATTTAAAACATAATCTTCCTGCTTTTGCTTTTTTTGTTTGGCATATTCAACGGCTTTTTTTCTTTATCCATGGAATAAATTAAAGACTGTGAGTCTAAAACAAAAAGTCATTGTTTTGCAATTTTTACTTAACTTAGGCAAGTCTAAAAATAAAAGTCATTGTTTTGCATTGTTTCTTAAGTTTTATTGAAATTTTGCAAGCGCGAGGAGATAAGAAGCACATGTAATTCAGATACTAGATTTTTAAAATTCACACTTTGTATAAAGCCATATAAAAAATTTGAAGAGTTTCTTTTTAAACTAGTTTGAAAAGAATCTTTGTTAAAAAATAATTGATACTCTATAAAAATAAATAAAAAAGACTAGAATCATTGACAATTGATACTCTATTAATGTGGTGATTGATTATTGGTAAATAAAAAAAGTGATATTAATGGTGGGCTTAAACGAAAACCAATAAGAGTTTGGTCACATCAACATTTTGTAAAAATGTTATAAAATAGTTTGTATTTATAACATTACTCAATATGAATAATACTAGAGATACAAATTATTTTACAAAAAAATTTACAAACTGTTAATGTGATGATTGATTATTGATAAATGAAAAAGTGATATTAATAGTAGGCCTAGACGAAAACCAATAAGAGGTTGACAATATCAATATTTTATAAAAATATTATAAAATATTTTGTGACTATAACATTATTCTCGTTAATATTATTAAAAATAAAAAATTAATTAATAATTATGTCACAACTTCTCAATCTTAACCCAACTAATTTATCTTATCTTTCAAGTTTTGGATCGAGATCAGGTGCAATACTTCGAGTATTGCACATGATGCAATTACAACATTTTCTTCATAAACTTTTTTACATTTTTAACTTTTAACTTTAAATTTTTATATTTTTTTAATATTTTTTTATTTAATAACTGAGATTAAAAATTATTTTTTGTAACTTTCAATCTTCACCTTTCAATGCTATAGCATTAAGTGTAATACCTGGGCATTGCAATTGATCTAAATCCCCAAGTCTCCAATCGGAATCGTACACGGGACGGGAGCGTGAAATGTGACGGAACAAATCAACTTTACCTAGTTGGAAGGAAAGCTGAAACCGCGTGGGACTGTTGGTTGGAAAGATCCATTTCTTCCTTTCACTCTTGACATCATATCACACTAAGTGCAACTCACGGCCCTGACTTTGCTTTAGCCCATTTCTTTGTTTTTCAGCTCCCCCCTATATGCCGACTAGCCTTTCTCTTCTTTCTTTTTCTCCTCAGCGTGTCCAACACGCCTAAGTCACTGCGAAAGAAGAAAATAGGCTGACTTTTGTGGCATGCCCAACCACCTCTTTAATGAGGTGTTTTATCAAGTGTGGGCTGGACCCACGGTGTTACGATGCACCCAACATAAATGACCACGTGTTAGATGTCATTTCGAATTTATAATATCTCAAATGATTTTTTTTTTTGTATTAAAAAATAACAAAATCTCCAAACTCTTATCATAATGTGTGATTAAATTTATATCAAATAATTTATATTAACAATTGTTCTTCAAATTTATTGATTTTAAATATTCAAAACCAAACACAACCATGAATCAGTTATGAAAGGTTCCTAAAGGCCAAGGATGGCTCCACGTTGAAGGTAGAGTGGTCACAAGACCACCAGGCTTGGAAAGGTAATAATAATTATATATATAAATTTTTAAAATTTTGTGAGTTATCTATCCTTAAAAGTTGTGACCACCCTAAATTTTTGTAGGTCCAACAAAATTAAACTTTGGTCATCTAAATAATATATTAGGTCATTTCAAGCAGAAAGAAAAAACTTAAAATTAAATTTAATTAAAATTTGAAAAAGATGTAGTTTGTAACATTGATTATGAAACTAATGTAATAATTTCAAAATATGAAAACTTATAGAAGGAGATTGTAAAATTTTATATATTTACGTATTTTTTTTTCCTTTCAATATATGAAATTATCTTTTTATTATATTTTTTATAATTAAGTTCCTTAAAGACCACCCTAAAAAAAATTCTCGCCACTGATAAAGCCCCCTAAACGTGCATCACTTTATTTATTTATTTTTTACACAGTCAAACAGAAGCTGAATGCTTAGTGACCTTTCTTTAGGAGTCAGATTTTCTTGATGGAAACTAAAAAGGGGAGAAAAAGTAAAAGAGAGCCAAAGACTTATTATTGTTTTACAGTTAATGAGGGTGTAAAATAGGGGAGAATGGGACATGGGACAAAATTGTTATACAGATAAAAAGTGAGCTGATGAGTCCTTTTCATGATGTTAAAACATCGTTTAACTTCTTAGGAAAACTGAAGACGCGTAGGAATTTCTCTACTTTAAAGGCTCTTTTCCCATTCCCATTCCCATTCCTAACTGTTCATTCAACCTGAGCGTTCCATTCAAATTGCTCTTTGTCAAAAGACACTTTTTTTTTGGTGTGGTTTACTCATCTCTTGTACTTCACATTTCATCACATCTTTGTTCTTTCTAATCTTCTCCTCATAGATCTTGATGGCGGCTTTCCCAACCGATGAGGGAGACTCCTTTTCTTCTTCCACTCACAAGGGGGACTATGATGTATTCTTAAGTTTTAGGGGTGAAGATACTCGCCATAGTTTTACTGGCTATTTATATCAGGCTTTGTGTGATGAAGGTTTCAAGACCTTCATTGATAATAAAGATCTCCAAAGAGGTGAAGAAATTTCAGCAGAACTTATCAAAGCCATGAAATCATCAATGATTTCAATTATCATATTCTCTCAAAACTACGCATTTTCCACTTGGTGCCTCGAAGAACTTACCAAAATTCTTGAGTGTAAGAAAAATGGACAAAAAGTTTTACCAGTTTATTACAAAGTGGATCCATCTGAAGTACGCAAGCAGGAAGGTACTTTTGGATTAGCACTGACTACACATGAAAAAAAATTCGAGAATAACATAGAGAAAGTGCTGAGGTGGAGGGTAGCTTTATGTGAAGCAGCTAGTTTGTCTGGATGGCATTATGAGGATGGGTATGTATCTAACACTAATCTTGTTCTTTTTATAGCTTTCAAACCTCTTATGGTTTTGTTATGACTACTAAATACCAAATTATGAAAATATTTTATCACAATAATATTTGCTACAACTATCTGCTAAGGCATTAAGAGCACTGCTACTACTAAGGCATTAAAGCCAGCACAAATAGAAGGTTTATTTTTATATTTTTACTTGATTGGTAAATTACAAACACATCTAATGTGCTTTCATTCGATGATATTACCTTTCACCCACACTTGTGAGAGAAGGAAGTGTGATTTAAATCAAGGCTCATCAACTTAATAATTTGCAAATTTTCTTAATCATTTCATTTTCAGAGTATTATAAATGGGTTAGTGACGTAGGATGAAGGGGCGGCAAGTGGCATGAGGTGAAGAACAAGAAGAAGGGGTAGTGACACATTGTTAGGAAGAGAGAGAGAGAGAGAGAGAGAGAGAGAGGAGTCAAAAGAAGAAAAAATGCACATTTAACATTTTCTTAATTTAAAAAATGTGTCACTTGTAAGTCACACATCTAATCATCCTGAATTTAGTTCATTTTTGTGTTTATATTTCCAGCTAGTCTAACTATGTTTCCTATACTCTACAATTGGCAGTTTTCCTGAATATCAGTTTATCCAAGGAATTATTAGAGTGGTATCAAGAACCAAATTAAATCGCACAAAGTTATTTGTTGCCAAATACCCAATTGGAGTAGATTCTCGTGCAAAATTCGTAGAAAATCTTTTAGATTTTAAGTCAAATGAGGTTCGCGTGGTTGGAATTCATGGCCTTGGAGGAATAGGAAAGACTACAATTGCAAAAGCTGTTTATAATAGAGTTGCTGATCAATTTGAAGGAAGTAGCTTCCTAATGAATGTCAGAGAAAATTCAAGAACAGATTGTAGCATAATCAAACTACAAGAGCAACTTCTTTCTGAGATCTTAGGGAGCAAAGAATTTAAGGTGCATAGTACATCCAGAGGAATCAATGTGATCAAGGAAAGACTTTCATGTAAAAAGATTTTTTTGATTCTTGATGATGTGGATAAATTGGGCCAAATAGAAAATTTTCTCGGAAAATGCGATTGGCTTGCTAATGGAAGTAGAGTTATTATAACCACAAGAGACAAACATGTGCTAACCACTCTTGGAAATGATCCTTTAATCTACAAGGTTGTGCAATTGGATCGACATGAAGCTCTTCAACTCTTTAGTATGCATGCCTTCAATAAAAAAGAGCCTGAGGCAAATTATTTACTTCTTACAAATCAATTCATATGTTATGCCAATGGCCTTCCATTAGCTCTACAAATCATAGGTTCCGATTTGCGTGGAAGAAGCATTCGTGAATGGGAAAGTGAATTAGAAAAGTATAAGAATATTCCAAACAAAGAAATTCAAAATATACTAAAAGTAAGTTTTGGAGGATTGGACAAAAATGAACAAGATATTTTCCTCGATATTGCGTGTTTCTTCCAACGATTGTCCAAAAATTATGTTGTGGATATCTTAGCTGCATGCAATTTATATCCGGAATCTGGTATTTCAAAACTTATTGATAAGTGTCTCATAAGTGTTGGATTTGACAATTTTTGGATGCATGACTTGCTACAACAAATGGGTAGAGATATTGTTCAACAAGAATCAAATGTGCTTGGAAATCGTACAAGGCTATGGTGTTATGATGATGCTTTAGAAGTTCTTACAGAAAATACGGTATAACTTCTTTTTCTTCTCTTCTTTTTTAAGCAAAAAAATAAAATCAAATTTTTTTTAATGTTCAAAAAAATATAAGTTTATCATTAACCTATTTTGTTTAAAATTTCAAATTGTTATGATGTTGACAAATTCTATTGTGCAATGTGTTCCACCCAATGCTCTATCCAAACAGGGTTCAGATAAAATTCGAGGCATAATGTTGTGTTTCCATAAACCAATAACAGTGACATTGGCACCTAAGGCTTTCAAAAGGATGAGAAATCTCAAATTTCTTATAGTTGATAATGTGCACATTTGTGAAGAACTTAAATATCTCCCCAACGGATTAAGGTTCCTTCAATTTCCTAATTATCCGTTTCTCTTACCATCCAGTTTTTGTCCTCAAAAACTTGTTACACTCAAGATGCCACATAGTCGCATTCGGTTAGAGAAGTTATTTAAGCAGGTATGGTTTTCTTTAAAAATTATGTTCAAAATTTTTTAATTTAAAGTTTGTTGAACAAATTTTTTTTTTCTACAGGAGTTTCAATTCCAGAATTTGAAAAGTATCAACCTCCGTAGATGTGAGTCTATTACAAAATTACCTAATTTATGCGCCCCAAACTTAGAGAACTTGGACCTTTCATTTTGCAAGAATTTAATTGAGTGTCATGAGTCCATTGGATTTCTTGATAAGCTTCAAGAATTGCGTCTTTCTAGTTGTGAAAAACTTCAAAATTTTCCAAGCCATCTCACGTGGAAATCTCTCGACACTTTGGATATTTCATCCTGCTCAAGGCTTGATTTTTTTTCTTTCTTATTCGCCGAATGGTGTCTCACCTGGCGTATGGACATCATTAGGGTTCATGGTTTATATAGCTATTGCTGTAAAAATGTTGTGGATCTTGAAGATTTCATCTATAAATTACCACCGCCTGAGATACTATTTATATATACTAGCAAATCGAGACCCTGGTGTGAATATAATACTTTTCCAAAGTCATATGCTTTTCTAGATCTAAGCAATGTTCAAAACCTAGATCTGAGTAATGTTGAAAATCTAATTGAGTTAGATTTTTTGATGAAGTCTGATTACTTTCCTGTATTGGAATGTCTATATTTAAATGAAATCAATATTATTACCATCCCAGAAAGCATCACTAAGTTTACTAGATTAGAGACACTCGGAATAAGATGTTGTAAGTATCTTTTGGAAATTCCAAGGCTTCCACAATCTATAAGAAGAGTGTATATACTAAACTCCCATTTGCTACATCCACAATCATTAAACAGATTGTTCTGTCAGGTGATTCTCTCTCTCTTTCATTCAATGTTATATAGAAACACTCTTTTTACCTTCTCGAAAATACATTATTAAATTGTTTGAATTTGATTATTGCAAACAGTTTGGAGAATTTTGGCAATCACGATATGAATATGAACTTATACTACCTGGATCAGAGATTCCAAAGTGGTTCAATCATCAAAGTGTTGGAAATTCAATTTCATTCTGGGTCGGTCGTGATTGTAATTATCCAAAATTTTATTACTGTGTTGTTTTAGAACCGAAATGGCATGATACTGTTCACGTCTCCATGAAATTTAATGGGATAAAGTTCATTAATTTGGTTCCTTACAGATTCAAACGGATTACGGATATGAAGTGTAATCATGTATGGTTTTTAAAGCTATACGAAAGTCCCATTGATTCAAAGGACTTAAATCAATTTGAGCGGAATCATGTGGAGGTTGAATTTGGAGCTGTATCTAATATCCTAAGGTGTGGGGTCCATGCTGAATGCATCTGTCCTCTTGTTCAAGATCTCTCCACTGACACTCTCCCACCCACTTCAATACCTGCCTTTCCCATTTGTTCTATTGCAAACATTGTCACGCCTTCCCCCCACCTCTTAAACTCTTGTTTGGAGCGTCCAAATTCGAATTCAATGGAAACAACATATAATGATTTTGACTCTACTTTGGAGGGCTCTCATGATGATGGATGTGATTTAAGTTTGTCACTGTGCACTTCTCCCATGGAAAGAAATTATCTGCCTCCTCAGCCTCAGGTCACTGTCCCGGATGACACTAGCCACATTTCTTTGCCATCTAGTATAGACCTTCTAAATAATATGACATACATGTTTGAATTACGCTTGGGTCAACGAGGTTTGGGAATTGGTTCAACTATTAGTAAGGGGTTTCATTTGGGTTCTTCTTCAATGGCCCATAACTTTGTTAGTGATGAAGATTCTGACTTCAATTTGTATTCTCCATCAAAGAAAAGAAGAAAATCTTGATCGAACTTGGAAGAAGAAATATGCCTCCATCTAAAAAAGAACCTTGAAACAATTCTCTTCTTCATTGTTCCCATTCCATTTCTTTAGCATTTGATGCCAAGGTATGTCTGTTTTTTTATGTTGGATTGTTTCATTTGCATCTTTGGACGCTCATTTTTTGGATTGGATTGGATGCTCATTTATTGGTGATAGGTATAAAACTCCCACTAGGCGCCGGCAGCCTGCGTGGACTGACGGTGTGAGGTATGATGACGGACGTGGACGAAGGACGTGGACGACGGACGCGACACCTTGACGGCACGACCCTTAAACGAGATGACGGGAGCAACGGACGACGGTGTGAGGTAGGGGGCATCAAAGCGTATCTTGCCACGCACACTTCCCTAAGGAAATGAGTCTTGCTACGTACGCTCATACTTGGACAGATGTTTTGCGCAACACGATTGCTCCCAAAAGGATATCTTGCCCAACACGCTTGTTGCCCAAAGGGATATCTTGCCCAACACGCTTGTTGCCCAAAGAGTATCTTGTGCCATACACTAATCAGGGGTAATTCCGGTATGGAGGTATCTTCCCCAGCAAGCCTTGGCTAAGGCCCTATGCTACTATAAATACTTCCAGGCCCTCCCAAATCGAGGTACGCATGATTCTATCCGACTTTGGCACTCTAGAGTTGTGAGCAATACTAACTTAACCATCGGAGGGTCGTTGGCCGGTACCACGCCGGTACCTCCCTTTGAGGTTCTTTCTACTTGTGCAGGTTCGTCCGAAGTACGTGAAGGCCCTGCAGCTTACTGAGTTGATTCTTGACATCATCAATTGGATTGTTCTCCGTTGGTTGCTCCTTTCACTAATTGCTATTCTTTGTATAGATTGGCACCCAAATTGTGTATTCCAAGCATACTGGGACTGAGCTGGAGTTCAATGGTTCAAAGCATCTTATTCTGAAGGATGATGATATAGTTGGTATTCTTGAATTGGATGATGCCAAGGAACTTAAGCCCCTGAATGATAGAGTTTTAATCAAGAGGCAGACAGTGCTGAGCAGAGGAATCTCGGAGGACCTGAGGGAAGCAATGCCTTGAGCCGACCCGAAGGACAGGAGATGAGCCGTCCGTCGGCTTCTGACTACGTCCCGTCCCACATTGCCGCAGAGATGCGGGTGATGAAGGAGCGCATAGATTTCATGATGAACGCCCTCAAGGGACGAGTATCCAGCGACCTCGACAACCTCGTCCACTGTACGGACTCCCCCTTTACCACACCTGTCATCTTGTTCCCCACACCGCCAAAGCTCCGCATGCCCCAGATGGAAAGCTACGATGGGTCCAAGGATCCACTAGACCATTTGAAGTCCTTCAAGACATTGATGCACTTACACGGCGTATCGGACGAAATCATGTGCTGGGCCTTCCCGGCGACGCTAAAAGGCCTCGCAAGGACTTGGTTCGGCAGGCTGGCGCCCGGCTTTATTGGTACCTTCAGAGAGCTGAGTGCTCAGTTCGCTTTGCATTTCATCGGGGGACACAAGTACAAAAAAACCACCGCGTGCCTGATGAACATTAGGCAGCGGGAGGATGAGACGCTCAGATCCTACATAGCCCATTTCAACAAAGAGGCACTTTCGATCGATGAAGCGGACGATAAGATACAAGTCGCCGCATTCACAAATGGGCTACGGAAGGGTAAATTCTTGTTTTCTCTATACAAAAATGACCCGAAAACTATGTCGGACGTGTTTTACAGGGCAACGAAATACATGAATGCGGAAGATGCATTACTGGCCCGGGAAGAGAAGCCCCCCAAGAAGAGGGAAAGACAAGAGGACGCGCGACAAGACAAGGGGCGAAAAGCGCCTTGGATAGGAGAAGGTCGAGACGACCGACGCAAAAAGCTCCCCACTGGAAAATTCACAAGCTTCACCCCCTTGACGGCATCGATCGACCAAGTCTTGATGCAGATCAAGGACGACGGGTCCTTGACCTTTTCGGGAAAACTGAAGGGAGACCCTAACAGACGACCTAGAGACAAATACTGCTGCTTCCACCGAGACTACGGCCACGACACCGCCGATTGTTACGATTTGAAACAGCAGATCGAAGCCTTGATTAGGCAAGGAAAGTTGCAAAAGTTCGTCAGCTGAGAAAGAACAGAAGCACCTCGACAAGAACAAATCCCTCGCCAGGATAATAAGCGTCCTAGACCACCTATAGGGGACATAAGAATGATCGTTGGGAGTGCGGCAGTCGTTGGCTCAACAAAGAAGGCTCTAAAATCCTACCTCAGAGCAGTTCAGAATGTCCAGACTGCGAGCCTAGTCCAGAAGAAGCTGCGAATCAACAGCCCCACTATGGAGTTCACAGAAAAAGATGCCCAACATCTTCATCATCCGCACGACGACGCCCTTGTCTTCAACATCCGAATAGGAGACTACAACACGTACCGGGTCTTAATCGACAATGAAAGCTTCGCAGATATCTTTTACTATCCGGCGTTCCAACAGATGCGGATCGACAAAGAATGCTTGGTCCTTACCAAGGCCCTGCTCACCGGATTCGGAGGGACAAGAGTATTCCCCCTCGGCTCGATTACATTGCCTGTCACTGTCGGTGAATACCCTCGGCAGGTCACTAGGAACGTTACCTTCCTCGTCG
This sequence comes from Lithocarpus polystachyus, assembly GCA_033629205.1. Classification (NCBI taxonomy): domain Eukaryota; kingdom Viridiplantae; phylum Streptophyta; class Magnoliopsida; order Fagales; family Fagaceae; genus Lithocarpus; species Lithocarpus polystachyus. The sequence goes on from CM066172.1 coordinate 2,627,519, forward strand.
TTGATTGCTCCTCCGCCTACAACGCAATCATAGGACGACCCACCCTCAACGCCTGGAAGGCTGCAACCTCGACCTATGCCTTGAAGGTCAAGTTCCCTACCGAGCACGGAGTAGGGGAGCTATGGGGAGACCAGGTAGCCGCGCGAAAATGTTACGTCGCGATGGTAGAAATGAATAGCCAACTACAAACAATGAACATAGAGCAGAGAGCGGGGGCAGAACTTATGGAGGAGCTCGAAGAAATAATACTCGAGGAGTCCAGGCCTGACAGAACCACCAAGATCGGCGTTCTCACCAGCCCTGCGGCTCGCCAAGCGCTGGTGGCTTTCCTTAAGGAAAACTAAGATGTATTTGCCTGGAGCCATGAAGACATGCCTGGAATCGACCCGTCAGTCATGGTGCATAGGTTGAACGTATCGCCCACCTTCCGACCCGTTTGACAAAAGAAGCGGGTATTCGCCCCAGAGCGAGATCGAGTGGTAGCAGAGGAGGTCGGCAAGTTGCGAGAAGCAGGTTTCATCCGGGAAGTCTACTACCCCGACTGGTTGGCCAATGTGGTGATGGTCAAGAAGGCTAGCAGAAAGTGGCGAATGTGTGTAGACTTCACGGACTTGAATAAGGCGTGCCCCAAGGACAGCTACCCCCCCTCGAGTCGACACACTGGTAGACTCTACGGCCCGGCACCAGCTGCTGAGCTTTATGGACGCCTTCTCAGGGTACAACTAGATCCGAATGGATGAGGCAGATCAAGAGAAGACCTCGTTCGTCACCAGCTAGGGACTTTTCTGCTACAAGGTGATGCCATTCGGACAAAAAAATGCGGGCGCCACATATCAAAAACTCATGAATAAGATGTTCGCCGACTAGATAGGAAGGAATGTTCAAGTATACGTCGACAATATGCTGGTGAAAAGCCGAAGGAAGGAGGACCATTTGAGGGATCTCGAAGAAACATTCGGCACCCTCCGCTCCTACGACATGAAGCTCAACCCGTCAAAATGTGCGTTCGGAGTGACGACAGGAAAATTCATCGGCTTCATGGTGTCTCAGAGAGGCATCGAGGCCAACCCGGACAAGATCCGAGCCATAATGGAGATGGCCCCCCCGAAGAATGCAAAAGAGGTACAAAGCTTAAACGGAAAGGTGGCCACCCTGAACAGATTCGTATCAAGGGCAACGGACAAGTGCCTTCCCTTCTTCTGCACGTTGAAGAAAACCTTCGAGTGGACGGATGAATGCCAAAAGGCGTTCGAAGAACTGAAGGCCTACCTCTCCTCACCTCTATTGCTGAGTTCTTCGCAATTATGGGAGGAACTCTTCCTCTACTTAACTGTCTCCCCAGCGGCCGTCAGCGCGGCCTTGATCAGAGAGGAAGACGGGGTCCAGAAGCCCGTGTACTACGCCAGCCGGGCGTTTTAGAGAGCAGAAGAAAGGTATCCGCCCATGGAGAAACTCGCCTTCGCCTTGATTACTGCGGCACGAAAGCTCAAGCCGTACTTCCAAGCCCATACGATTGTCGTTTTAACCGACAAGCCCTTGCGGCGGGCGATGCACAGTCCCGAAGTCGCTGGTCGCTTGTCCTTATGGGCAATAGAGTTGACCGAGTTCGACATTCGATACAGCCCACGTACCGCCATCAAGGGGCAGGTCGTTGCCGACTTCATAGCCGAATTCACCAACGGGGAGGACCAAGGGGCAAGCGACTGCCCTCCGTGGAATGTACATACAGATGGGTCGTCAACTAGATAGGCCGGTGGAGTTGGTGTCATACTTCACTCCCCCGAGGGAGATTAAATCGAATGCATGATCCGCCTGGACTTCCCTACCACCAACAACAAAGCGGAGTACGAAGCTTTGATAACTGGGTTGGACCTCGCAAAAGCAGCAGGAGCAGCAAGAGTGGTAGTCTCCTGCGACACCCAGGTCATCGTCAACCAAGCAAATGGAGACTACGAGTGCAGAGGCGACAAAATGAAAAAATATCTCCATCAAGCGAAGAGAAGGGTGGACGAACTGAAGGCACAAATAGTCCAAATCCCCAGAGAGGAAAATGAGCAAGCCGACCGCCTTGCCAAAGCCGCCTCGTCGGAATACATAACTACCTCTGACAATGTGTTCTCTTTTGTACACGTTTCCCCGCTAATAGACTCTGTCGATATGCAGGAAATAGGCTCCGAAAGCGATTGAACCGCGCCATTAGTTTCCTACCTGAAAGATGGCGTCCTGACGGACAAAAAAGAAGCCGCCAGAAGGCTGAAGGTCTAAGCGGCAAGGTTCGTATTGATGAAGGACGTCCTGTACAAAAGGGGTTTCTCTCGCCCATACCTAGGTGCTTGGGTCCCGAAGAAGCAGACTATGTCATGCGGGAAGTACACAAGGGAATATGCGGAAATCATTCGGGGTCGCAGTCACTGGCGCATAAGCTGATTCGGGCAGGATACTATTGGCCCACGATGCAAAAAGACACGCAAGCTTATGTCAAAGCTTACGACAAGTGCCAGAGGTTCAGCAACATCATCAGACAGCCATCCGAAGAGCTGACCCTTATGGTCGTTCACTCAATGGGGACTAGACATCATGGGCCCATTCCCAACAGTTATGCGACAGCTGAAGTTCCTGGTGGTAGGCATAGACTACTTCACCAAATAGGTAGGAGCTGAAGCTTTGGCCACTATTACAGAGAAAAACATACGGAGCTTCGTCTGGAGGTCCATCATATGCAGGTTCGGAATTCCCAGAGTCCTGGTCTCGGACAACAGGAAGCAATTCGACAACGGCCCCTTCCGAGAGTTCTGCACGCAACTGGGAATAAAAAATCATTACTCCTCCCCTGCCCACCCCCAAGCCAACGGTCAAGTAGAAGTAACAAACCGATCCTTGCTTAAGATTATCAAGACTTGGCTCGAGGGGGCAAAGGGGATATGGCCTGAAGAACTGCCAAGCGTATTATGGGCATACAGGATGACAGCAAGGACCCCTACAGGAGAAACACCGTTCCAGCTAACCTATGGAAGCGAGGCAGTCATCCCTGCCGAAGTAGGACTCACAAGCTACAGGGTAAACACCTACGATGAAGGCAGGAACAACGAGGCCTTGCGCCTACAGCTCGACCTGATCGACGAAAACAGAGCAGTAGCAAAACAAAGGCTCGCGCGGTACCAAGATCGCATAGCTAAACACTACAACTCCCGAGTCAAACATAGGAAATTCCAGGTCGGAGACCTTGTTCTAAGAAAGATCATGGGCGCCACCAGAGACCCCGCCCAAGGAAAGCTCGGCCCCAACTGGGAAGGACCTTATCGGATCACAGCATGGCAAAGGAAGGGCACCTACCATTTGGAAACACTGAAAGGGCAGAAGCTACACCATCCATGGAATGCCGAGCACCTAGGAAAGTACTACCAGTAAGAAAGAATGTCAACCCCCTACTTGTAATCTGCTTTAATGTATTTTGGGAGCACAAAGAGCATGTTTCCCCCTTAGTAAAAAATGATGCAAGATTCAGAAGTTTATTCAAAGTCTCTTATATATTTTGCAAAGTGTTGAGCAAGAAGCTGACGGCCCAAAACCGACGACTCAATCCTAAGGATAGGAAGCATAAAAATCGGTCAAGCATAAAAGCTGACGGTTTAAAAGCTGACAACTTCATCCTAAAAGGATATAAGGCAAAAAGCCTAAGCATAAAAACCGGTCAAGCATAAAAGCTAACGGTTTAAAAGCTGACGACTCCATCCTAAAAGGATGTAAGGCAAAAAGCTTAAGCATAAAAACTAGTCAAGCATAAAAGCTGACGGTTTAAAAGCTGACAACTCCATCCTAAAAGGATGTAAGGCAAAAAGCCTAAGCATAAAAACCGGTCAAGCATAAAAGCTGACGGTTTAAAAGCTGACGACTGCACCCTAAAAGGATGTAAGGTAAAAAGCCTTAGTACAGAAACCAATCAAGCATAAAAGCTGACGGTTTAAAAGACGACGGCCTAAAAGCGACGACGTTATCCCAAAGGCAAAAAACCTAAGTACAAAAGCCGACGACATAAAGAGACGACGGCCCACAGCTGACGATATAATCCAAAAGGAAGGGCATAAAATGAACGACCTAAAAGGTCGATGGCCCAAAATCAACTATATTGTCCTACGAGAATATGCAAGGCGTAAAAAAGCCTAAATATAAGGGCTGACGGTCCTAAAAGCTAACTGCTTGTATGCTGACAGCTTATAAGGGCACAAAAGCCTGTTAATAAGTATAAAGCCAACGGCTTATAAAGCTGACGGTTCCACAAAGCTCAAATGACATATAAAAGGAATCATTCACAAAGCTTAAGTAAAAGCAAGCAATCCATACAAGGACAAGTTTGAAATAGAAAGTACATTAATAAAAATGCCTTTAAAGGCAACATTGTTCCTGACGGTTCAAAAATTAACCTTTCTACAAAAAAAAAAAAAAAATTACAAAGCTACTGGAAAGATGTGTCAACGTTCTCTGCTTCAACATCTGTGTCTTGAGTATGAGCATGGACGGCTGTTTGTGCTTCGTTGTTGTCACCCTCCACGTTTTGATCACCAAATAAACGATCTGTGCTTCCAGAAGCAGTAAGGAGGACGGATGTCTGAGCTTGAGCCTCATCAATGCTCACTTTGGATAGATCTAGCTCGGGGTAAGTGGCCTTTACTTGACGAAGAGCATCGTCAAAGCCGTCGGCGAAAGTGCTTCCCAGCTTCGTCAAGTAAACCTCAGAGTCGCGGTACTCTTTAATGGCTTTCTCCTTTGTCTGACGGAGCTGGTCCTTGACGGATAGAATTTCTTTCTCCTTGTCGCCGAGAACTTTTTGGAGCACCTCCATCTGCTTTTCTAGCTCACCCCTCTCTTGCTCAGACAAAGAAAGCTTCTTTTCAATAGTCACCCTCCAAGCCTTGAATTGGGCCAGCTCGTCCTCTGTCTTAGTTGCCTTGGCCCGTACACGGCCCAGAGCCATCTCCTCGTGGACACAACGGTCCATCAGGCCCTTCATCATAACGATGGCCTAGAATGTAAAAAGTTTAGGTCAGACAGGACGGTAAAAAAAAAAAAAAATGATGATGACGGAAAGCTATTTACCTGGGCGGGGTTGAAAAGACCCGTCTCACCCATTGCCTCCGTCAAGTGGTTTCCAAGGTCCTTGTAATCCTCTGTCGTCAGGATTGAAGACAGCTTCTCTATAGCATACCTGGAATCCTCGCGCAAGAGGACGGGTGGCTTTTCAATGTTGGGCACCAGGCCACCCGTCATCAGGCCCTTTCCCTTGCCATGCTTGACAGGGACCTTCTTCACCTCCGCCTCTAGGCCGACGATGGTCTCGGGCGTAACCTTTGCCTTCTTGGCATAACGGTCCGCCTCCTAACCGGGTTTTCTTTTTGTTATGGACGGCTTGGGCGCGTCCGTCCCAGCTGTCTGAGCAACCTTCTTCTTCGCGGCTGCTTGTTGTTTGATGAAAGCTCTCCTCCTTGCATCGTCCATTTCCGCAGAAGAGGACGGTACATAAGTTAATGACAAAAAATTACTAAGTGTGATGCTTGAGTGAACGGACTCACGTGCTCGAACTTGGTCCTCATACTTGATCGCCTCTTCAGACGGTTCAGGTTCGTCGCAGTGTCAATGAATGGTTTTTAGGCTCACCAGCTTGGCCCAAGATCTATCCTTCAACTCAGTCTTTTGGAAAATTTTCTCCAAAAAACTCCACTGTTCAAGAGAAACTTGTGGACGGTCCTAAGCTGCAAAAAGAAGACGGTTAGAAATCGACGGTGTTTAGAGTCTAAAAGAAAAGAAGGTAAACAGACGCATACTAGACGGGGGTAGTACACCCCATTTTGTATCAACTGGCATGAACTCAGTCTCGCCAGGATGACACATCCATTCACTACCGTCCATAAAAAAGTACCTAGACTTCCAGTCCCTATTGGAATCTAGAGTGTCACTCACTAGCCTTAATAATGGGCTCCTGGCTACAAAACTATACATTCCTCGTGATTTTGTTATCTCTACTGGACGGTAGCAATGGAAGAACTCCTACACTGTTAGTCTTTTCTTCCCCTTGGACATCGTTCCGTACAAGACCTCTACCCCCAGGAAGACCCTCCAAGCATTTGGGGAGACTTGTTTGACGGACAATCCTAGATAGTGTAGGAGTTGACGGTGTAGTTGAGTCAAGGGAAACCTCAACCCGGCCTTGAGCATTTGCTCATAGATCCCGACACCCTTGACTCCGTGGTAGTAACACTTCTCTGTTTTATTGGGTAGACGGATAGGTATGTTGACGGGTATTTGGTATTTGTTTCGTTTTGAAGTGAGACTCTTTGATTATGGACACAAAATCATTTACCGTCCATAGTGAAAGCATTATAAACTTTCTCATCCCGTCAGAGTCTACGACGGATTGGATTTGTGGTTCGGTTTCCCCTAGACCGTCACTAAGGTTACTTTCTGCCCTATCACTACTTGAGGAAGAAGAGCTGGTTAATGAACTGTCTTCATTAGAAGTGTCAGGATCTCTTGGACCCGACGGGTGAACTTCATCGTAGCCCGCTCTGTCACGGACAAACGACTGATTACTGGACTCGTTAGACATTTGTCACCTACATGTGACGGAAAACTCTAAGTATAACTAGTCTAAAGACATTGGACGGTGATAAAGATGAATGAATCAATAATGAATACTTACTAGTTGCGTTTGTCGCGGGAAAATGAAATCAACGAATACACAAACGTGACGGTCGCGCGAGTTGACGGATCAAACGTTTCCGGCTAGGTGAACGGATGTGCTCTGATCTTTTAATTTCAGTGAAAAGTGAAAAATGAGGGAGGAAAAGGGAGGTTTATATACGAGGGCTAGCACGGAAGGCGAGGGGACGCCTCGTTCTTGGCACACGGTCATTAAGTCGACGACACGTGTCCTACATTAATTACGCAGCATTAATTACCATATGACAGCCTATTCAGTCAACTCTCTCTCATTGCGAACTGAAACCGTCATCCCATTAGTCCGTCCTCCCTGTGGTCACGGACTGATGGGCTGAGGGGGCACCTGATAGGTATAAAACTCCCACTAGGTGCCGGCAGCCTGCGTGGGCTAATGGTGCGAGGTATGATGACGGACGTGGACGATGGATGCAACACCTTGACGGCACGACCCTTAAACGAGATGACGGGAGCAACGGACGACGGTGTGAGGCAGGGGGCACCAAAGCGTGTCTTGCCACGCACGCTTCCCTGAGGAAATGAGTTTTGCTATGTACGCTCATACTCGGACAGATGTCTTGCGTAACACGCTTGTTGCCCAAAGGGATATCTTGCCCAACACGCTTGTTGCCCGAAGGGTATCTTGCGCCATACACTAATCAGGGGTAATTCCGGTATGGAGGTATCTTCCCTAGCAAATCTTGGCTAAGGCCCCATGCTACTATAAATACTTCCAGGCCCTCCCAAATTGAGGCACGCATGATTCTACCCGACTCTGGCACTCTAGAGTTGTGAGCAATACTAACTTAACCATCGGAGGGTCGTTGGCCGGTACCACGCCGGTACCTCCCTTTGAGGTTCTTTCTACTTGTGTAGGTTCGTCCGAAGTACGTGAAGGCCTTGCAACTTACTGAGTTGATTCTTGACATCATCAATTGGATTGTTCTCCGTTGGTTGCTCCTTTCACTAATTGCTATTCTTTGTACAGATTGGCGCCCAAATTGTGTATTCCAAGCATACTGGGACTGAGCTGGAGTTCAATGGTTCAAAGCATCTTATTCTGAAGGATGATGATATAGTTGGTATTCTTGAATCGGATGCTGCCAAGGAACTTAAGCCCCTGAATGATAGAGTTTTAATCAAGGTTTGTTATATTTTTTAAGTTCATTACCCTTGCATGTATTTTCATGAAATGTGTATTGTGGAGTATAGCCGAGGATAGGGGTGTTCGCGGTGCGGTTTTGGGCCATTTTTAGCACCGCACTTTGCGGTGCGGTTTAGCTAAAACTATAACTGCACACTACACTGCATCTTGTTTTTGCGGTTATATATGCGGTGTAGTGTGGTGTGGTGCGGTTTAGAGTTTAGCCAAAACCATAACCGCACCGCACCTCATTTTTGCGGTCACATGTGCAATACTATGTATAAGATGCGGTTTGAAGTCGTTATATTTTTCTAATTTTAGGATTTTCCTACACAGCCCAAAACTAATTTTTCCCTTTTTTTTTTGGGCCAGGTTTTAAATTATTGAGCTAGTTTTTTCTTATTTTGAGTTGGCTTTTCTAGTCAACACTTGCTAAAGTTATTAATTTTTTTTTTTGAAAACTAGGGTTTTAAAACTATTAATAATATATTTAATATTAAAAATAAATAAATATATTAATATATAGAGAGGGTGTGGTGCGGTGCGGTTTGTGCGGTTTTCTTATTATAAAATCGCAAACCGCACTGCACCATGCGGTGTGGTGCGATGTGGTGCATTATTACTTGCGGTGCAGTGCGATTATGCTATTTTAAGAGCAGTTTTGGTGCGATTTGTGCGGTTTATGCGGTTTGGTGAACACCCCTAGCCGAGGATAAATAATAATGTTAATGTAAAGGTCTCATCTTGGGGTTGTAGTTAGTGAACTGCCTTTGGTTTACTGCAAAATAATTATGTAGCTGTGCATGATATATCATGTCTGATTTGCATTATGCTTTATTTATGTCTGTTCTTGGTTTAGCATGTGAGCCACTGCGAACATGAAGTAATATTTGTTATTATACCTTGGACGTTTGAACTCAAGTGCAGGTTTCTGAGGCTAAGGAAAAGACTGCTGGGGCTTTGTTGCTGACAAAGGTGACCAAGGAGAAACCTTCCATTGGGACGGTGAGGACTAGAGCATCTTCAGCTTTATACTCTCCCAAGCATTAGCTGAATACTTGTTTTAGGATTGTAAGATGGGATTTCGGTGTTTGGGCAGATTAATGTTTGATGTTTATTCTGCATTGGATGTGACAGGTGATTGTAGTTGGGCCTGGTCCTCTGGATGAAGAAGGCAACGGGAAACCATTATCCCTCGCCCCAGGGAGCATAGTCATGTACACCAATTATGCTGGGATTGACTTTAAGGGCAAAGACGGTTTCGATTACATTGCTTTGAGGGTTTCAGATATGGCTGTTTTTATTTTGTTTAAAATTTCAATTTGTTATGATGTTGACAATTTTTATTGTGCAATGTGTTCCACCCAATGGTCTATCCAAACAGGGTTCAGATAAAATTCGAGGCATAATATTGCGCTTCCATAAACCAATAACAGTGACATTGGAACCTAAAGCTTTCGAAAGGATGAGAAATCTCAAATTTCTTATAGTTGATAATGTGTTCATTTGTGAAGAGCTTGAATATCTCCCCAACGGATTAAGGTTGCTTCATTTGCCTTATTATCGTTTTCCCTTACCATCCAATTTTGTCCTCAAAAACTTGTTACACTCAAGATGCCAGGTAGTCGCATTCGGTTAAAGAAGTTATTTAAGCAGGTATGGTTTTCTTTAAAAACTATGTTCAAAATTTTAATTCAAATTTTATTGAACATACTATAATTTTTTATTTTTTTTTTCTATAGGAGTTTCAATTCCAGAATTTGAAACATATCAACCTCAGTGAATGTGAGTCTATAATAAAATTACCTAATTTATGCACACCGTACTTAGAGGAATTGGACCTTTCATTTTGCAAAAATTTAGTTCGGTTAGAGAAGTTATTTAAGCAGGTATGACTTTCTTTAAAAATTATGTCCAAAATTAAATCAAAGTTTGTTGAACATAATTTTTTTTTTCCTACAGGAGTTTCAATTCCAGAATTTGAAACATATCAACCTCTATGAATGTGAGTCTATTACAAAAGTACCTAATTTATGTGCCCCGAACTTAGAGGAATTGGACCTTTCATTTTGCAAAAATTTAGTTCGGTTAGAGAAGTTATTTAAGCAGGTATGGCTTTCTTTAAAAATTATGTCCAAAATTAAATTAAAATTTGTTGAACATTTTTTTTTTCTACAGGAGTTTCAATTCTAGAAAATGAAACGTATTAACATGTGAGTCTATTACAAAATTACCTAATTTATGTGCCCCAAACTTAGAGAAATTGGACATTTCATGTTGTAAAAATTTAGTTGAGTGTCATGAGTCCATTGGATTTCTTGATAAGCTTCAACAATTGTATCTTTCTAGTTGTGAAAAACTTCATAATTTTCCAAGCCATCTCATGTGGAAATCTCTCAGCATTTTGGGTTCTTCATCTTGCCCAAGTCTTCAAATTTTTTCTCGCTTACACGCTCAATGGGGTCCTCGTGGGTTTCATGGTTTATATAGCTATTGCTGTAAAAATATTGTGGATCTTGAAGATATCATCTGTAAATTACCACCACCTTGAGATTTTATGTATATATACTGGCAAATCGAGTCCCTGGTGTAAACATTGTACTTTTAGAAAGTCATATGCGTATTTAGATCTAAGCAATGTTCAAAATCTAGATCATCTAAGTAATGTGGGAAATCTAATTGAATTAGATTTTTTGATGAAGTCTAATTACTTTCCTGTATTGGAACATCTATATTTAAATGAAATCAATATTATTACCATCCCGGAAAGCATCACTAAGTTTACCAGATTGGAAATACTTGGAATAAAATGTTGTAAGTTTCTTCGGGAAATTCCAAGGCTTCCACGATCTATAAGAGGAGTATATATACTAAACTCCCATTCGCTACATCCACAATCGTCAAACAGATTGTTTAGTAAGGTGTTTCTCTCTCTCTCTCTCTCTTTCATTCAATTTTATATAGAAACACTCTTTTTACCTTCTCGAAAATACAATATCTAATTTGTTTGAATTTGATTATTGCAAACAGTTTGGAGAATTTTGGCAAGCACCATGTGACTATGAACTTATACTACCTGGATTAGAGATTCCAAAGTGGTTCAATCATCAAAGTGTTGGAAATTACATTTCATTCTGGATCCGTCGTTATTTTCCAAAATTTTTTTTCTGTCTTGTTTTTAAACCAGAAGGGTATGAACAATTTATAAATCCTATTCTTGAAGTCTCCTTGAAATTAAATGGAGTAGGGTCGATGACTGGCTTTACTACAGGAATCCAACGGCCTTCAGATATGACATGTAATCATCATATATGGTTTTTTTAAGGTATTTGATGATTCTGATTTAGAAGATTTAAATCTATTTGATCGGAATTTTGTGGAGGTTGAATTTATAGGTAAATCATTTGGAGAGATATCTAATATCGTAAGGTGCGGGGTCCATGCTGATTGCATCTGCCCTCTTGTTCCAGATCTCTCCACCGATACTCTCCCACCTGCTCCAATACCTGCCTTCCCCATTTGTTATATTTCAAACACTGTCACGCCTTCCCCCCACCTCTTAAACTCTTGTTTGGAGCTTTCAAATTCGAATTCAATGGAAACAACAGATACTGATTCTGACTCACCTTTGGAGGGCTCTCATGATGATGGATGTGATTCGAGTTTGTCACTGTGCACTTCTCCCATAGGAAGAAATTATCTGCCTCCTCAGCCTCAGGTTACTGTCACTGTGATTCGAGTTTGTCATTTCTTTGCCAAAACTACGCTTGGGTCTGCCAGGTTTGGGAATTGGCTCAACTGTTAATGAGGGGTTTCATTTGGGTTCTTCTTCAATGGCCCATAACTTTTTCAGTGATGATGATTCTGACTTCAATTGGTATTCTCCATCGAACAGTGATGATGATTCTGACTTCAATTTGTATTCTCTATCGAAGAAAATGAGAAAATCTTGATCGAACTTGGAAGAAGAAATATGCATCCATCTGGAAAAGAACCTTGAAACAATTTTCTTCTTCATTGTTCCCATTCCATTTCTTTAGCATTTGATGCCAAGGTATGTCTCTTTTTTTTTTTAGTTGCATTGTCTCATTTGCATCTTTGGACGCTCATTCATTGGATTGGGTACCCACATAATTTGAATAGAAACTAACCCAAAGAAAATGCAGAATAGATGAAAGAAATTATGAAAAACCCATTTCAATTTTTAGACAAATTATGAAAACAAGCAGTTACGTGTTCATTGCATAATCTCTCTCTCTCTCTCTCTCTCTCTGTGATAATGAAGCTACTCATACTTCTTGATTTATTAAAATTTTGATTTTTATTCCATTTCCGATATTAGCTTGTTTGTTATTGATGATTTCCTCCTCCACTATGGTTGGTATTGATGTTACCTTCCAGGTTGATCCATTAATGGATTTAGCACTTCTGGAATGAATTAGGGAGGTCTTTAATTTGGTGGCAATAACAATTTATATTGTTAAGACTTTTTTGTTATAACGTTTTGGGTGATGCCTTTTGGTTTTTTCTCCTCACTTGGGCATGCTATTTTATAGCTTTAACTATGAGTGAAATGTGTCTTTGTTATTGATTGTTGGACTCTAAAGTGATGATTGAAAAACTGAATGTGTAGAACCAAGCTGAGTTGCTGTGTGAAATCCTACTAACAAGGTTTTGTTCTTTCACATCAAGTTGTTCTTCGACCTATGTAATAGTGGAATATTTTCTAGCTTGCAAAAGTATACCAATATTTTTTCCCATAAACTAATGCAACTCATTATGTTATAAAATTCAATTGGATTTGCTTGGTGTCTTTGGAAGTAGATTTAATCGTTTTCTTTATTAAAGTTCACAGGATTTCATAAAAATTGAAAACATGCTTGAGAAAATAAATGAATCAACTGATAATGTATTGAAACCTAAAATTGACCCTGTGATTTCAATATCTTCTGACAATATTAAGAAGTATAAAATTTCATCATGCATATCATGGAATTATCAGATCTGTTAGGTCTGACCCAGACATTATAGCAGGAACTGGAAAAAAAGATTTTTTCTTTTGGGTGAGAGCTTTTTTATTAACCAATTTGTTGAGTCAACATTCTGATTAACCAACTTGTTTTTATAGTTATCTTTAACTATGAGCAGGTCTCCTTTGAAGATTATAGCTCTATACACATTTCATTTCTTACCCACTGGCATATCTTTTGTAAATAAATTAATAGGATTACCTCCAATAGCATTTTGAAAATAGTAATTTTCTACTCTTCTATGGCACCTTCTTACTAATTTCACTTTGAGTTAAATGTTGAAAAGAATATTTTGAAATTACAAATTAGTATCACCTTGAATTGACCCTCTTATAGGAATACCTTGCTGTAGAGAAAAAAAGTAAACAATGATCATGAGCTAATGGTTATGATTTTATATCCGGTACAAAAATATGCTTATATACATCCCTTTTACTGTCTTATATATTAAACTGTCAAGGAGAAGAGATCACTTATGTTGTATCCCCATTTGTTAATTTTGCACTTATTGTAAGCAATGAGTATGGTAAAATCAAGTACATACAAGGTTAATTTTATATGTTAATGTTCCCTCCCCATTGAACATTCCCATTCATTTACTTGATCAGTCCAAGCAATTCCATGTTATTTGGACTATGATTTGTCAGTTAAGTTCCTTTTTAAAAAATTATTTATGCTTTTTGCAAACAACTTTCCTTTAAATGCCACTTCAAAATTCCTTAGCCAGAATTACTAAGCCATGGTTACACAGCTACACAACATGGCACCAGTTTCTAGTGGGAAGACTTTCCATGCAAGGATGTGGTTTCTCTGTCAAGTTTGATTTTTCCTTGAATCTGCTCAATCATTTCTAGAATTTTTACTCAAGGGGTGTTCACCATGTGTTGCAGCCCATGATGAATCTTTACAAGCACTGTCCATTGTGATACAGAGCTTCAGCTAATAATTTTGAAATTTTCACTTTCTTGACCTTTTGCAATACCAGTAAAACCTTACATCTAAAATTACTCTTTCGTTTAAACAATAAAATTTTTGTTCAGATGACTTTTTCTATCTGCAGTTAAACTTTTGAACTTGTTTAATACAGTTAAAACTTTTGAACTTTTGACTTTTGCTATCTACAGTTAAACTTTTGAACTTGTTATTACAGTTATCTGTCATATGTAAATTTCAATCTTTGCATACTTATACATTTAAAGCCTGTTTTCAAATACGTGAAAGTAAATATTCTTTGACTTATATAAGGTACATATATTGGGTAAAAATGGAAATATTGACCATTATTGCTGCGTGAAGGATGCCTATGGTTTCTTGGTTCTTGACGTTGCTTTTCCTACATCTAGGCTAAGGTCATGGCTGGTGATAATGTAGCGGGGTAATTGCTTCAAAAGATGACACAATGAGCATGCAACACGTATCTTGACATTTAGGAAAGGTATAAGTGAAGTCATGGTTGAAATTTTAACATTAGATTATAGCATCATTAAGGTCTTCCCTAATTATGCCTTTGACAATTTACTTAATTATTAGCTTAATTGATCACAAAGACACACACATACATACCTAGTTCATTTTTTCCTCTTTTACTTGAGATAGAAATCCTACTCTAGCATAATCTATGTGTATGTGTGTGTAGCCCCTTCCCCCGTGTCATCGCACAAGAACTTGTACTTACGGAGTGACCATAATACTAAGGGTGTGTAGTGGTAAAAATACATAGTTCATATTATTATCAATATGTGGTAGAACACACAAACAGAAATAGAATAATGTTTGTGTTGTGTCATATTTTCCCATGATCTGCCCATATTAGTGTGTTTGCAGTGTCATAACCTTGGCTCTTCTTCTTGTTCATGCTATAGAAATTCAAAGTTGAAAAATAAGGTTTGGATAAATTAGTTTAAAAAGAAAACAGTGTGGATTAAGTTGGTTTAAGTTTTCACATAGTCAATGACTAGGGCATTTTAGAGATAATATATTTTTTAAGCATTCTTGTATTGTTTTACACCTTATAATTTTATTGGGTTCCACCTAATTCTTTTTCTTGCTTTAATAAAATTTTGGTGGGTCTATGCCTCTATGGAGTTATTAATGTTCCTTACTCTGAATTTTTCATTGCAAAGATCTAATCTTTGCAGACGGTATATATGTTGCCTACATTTATAATAATTATGAGTTTTTCAAATCTATTTTTAGATGCTTACAATACATTGATATTTTATAGGAGAGCCTTACTCAGGATTATGATTCCAAGTATTGAAGGCAAATGTACATCCTCGAGGATAGGACTCCTAGCTTCCGTACAAGCATTGCTGGAAAAAGATGGAGAGCTGAAGAAATTCTGGATGACATGAAAAAATGTGGCCACAGTGTTCAGGTTTGGTTATCATTATGCACTCACAATACAGACTACTAGTTTTATTTAAAGAAGAAAAAAAAAAAACCCTTGCAGTCTTCTACAATTCTGTCTTTGATTGGATTCTTACTTGAAGAGAACCATATAAGAATATTCAAAATTAATAACCTTTGGCTTGACAAATCATTACCTTGAGTATATAAAAGGTGCTAATGATTTTAAAGTTAATGAGCTCTTAATCATATCTGACCTTCTAAAAGTATCTTATCATGCTAGTGAAGATCACAATTCTATTGTTAACATGAATTTATTTATTTTTTATGTTACTTTTATGTCCCAAATTTGTCATAAAATTTAGAATACCAAGTGCACCAAGTGTACGATGAATACAAAGAAAATGTACAATATGATTTCTTTTACACTACAACTCCTTAACTTTGATATGTGCTCTTTGAAAATTTTCAGGGGCCAAACATGAGGATAAGTAGCTATAAATGCATAATATTCATCAATCATCTTACCTGTTAATTCAAAATGAAACAAGAGTTTCACTCGAGCTTTGCTGATAAAAAATAGTACTAACCTTTGATAATTTAGGAAAAAGAAGCAAATATTCCCCAAGAAAATCATCTAGGAAAAAATAATGTTGCTGGATAATCTGTTTTATAAAAAAATATACATCAAGAATAAGTCACTCCCAACACACAAAGACATACCATAATATTTGACAATACGCAGCTTTATTTGTCTAAAAGAACTGTGTATATACAACTTTTTCTTAGAATTTGTATACTTGGTATTAACATTAGAATTATGATCTTCACTAAAATCTGTAATTTTCATTTGAAAATGGAAGTAATCCAATAATCACTAAGCACCGCTGGTCCATTAGTAAAGATTGTTGTTGAAAAAGAGGAAGACAATTAATTGTTATGATGATATTAAGAACTTGATTTCCAATTATCATTGGTTATCTTTGGGGTTTATTCTTAATAGTTAGATTTTTCAAATGCAGAAGGTGGATAAGCTGAAATTGATGTGCCTACAGTTAGTAGTAGCAACTTAGTGATTGATATCATTTATCCTTGAGATTCTCAAGCTAGAAGAATTTTTTGATGGTTTAGTTGGGAATTCAAAAACTCCAACAAGGGCAGTTAATTTACTCCCAAAATATCTAAGATCCTATTTCTATTTTGTAAGTAAAGTGACACATAGGCATCATAGTTTCTCTATTTGTATGTGATTCCTTTGTGTATGTGTGTGTCTCTCTCTCTCTCTCATTCACAGTTTTTGTGGCAAATTCAGGAGGGAATTTAATGTTGAACTTGAGAGCAACATTAAAAATGGAAACAGTGGCATCTTTGGGATTGAGGCTTCTACTAATAGGGATTTCAAAATTTCCGAGGATGAAACAACAAAATTTTTAGGGGATTGGTAGGGTTCTTTGGGTGGTGTCGGATAATTTATTGAAATTTGATCTCAATTTTAGCAATAATTCACTACTTTTGGTCTGGTTCTTTGGAATCAAGTGTGAATTAACCAAACAATGAAATTTGTGATAAATAGGATTTTAAATCATGGGAGTTTAAATTCCTTCATTTGTTAATTTCCCATGTAAATAACAAAGTTTCATCCAAAAGAAAAATATCTATTTCTATTCCATGTAAATTAACAAAATATGCTTTTCATTTTGTGTCAAAAGAAATTCTTGTACCTGATTTGAGGGTGAAGACTGAAGACCCAACTACAAAAGATAAAAGCCCAGGTCAAGAGCCATTAAGCACCCCGGAGAAGAGTATGTGTCACAATGCACTGAACATCTAGTTAGGAGCCATTATCTATTTCTTCTATAAATAATACTACAAGTACTTTGGTTTTGTTACTTTCTTTGTAAGCTAAGGACTTTTTGAATTTCAGGGGAGAAGGGCATAAAATTAGATAGGTGGCATGAGCTGCTTCTCTTTGTAGTTTTTTATTTTCCCATCTCTGCATGGTACATATTTTGAGTGAAAAGTACAAGGAATAGCAACTGGTTATGTGAGATTCATTTGTGACATGTTCATCATTTGAGTGTTTATATAAGTTTTTTTTTTTTTAACCCAATGTTTAATTGGTATCAATATTATTGGGGTGAATTTCAGGGGAGAAAATACTTTCCTTAAAAAATGAACCTGGGATACTTAGTCATAATGGTGGTTTTGTTTATGTTCTTGTGTGGTGAAAGCATGAGATTCAAAATCAATCTGTACCAGTGCCTAGAGTTTCATACTTTTTTTCCCCTCATTTTCTATATTGTGTTGGCTTGATAAGGAGCGTGCGGCAGTTAACCTGAGCAAAGTACAAGTCAATTTATTTCCAGCAACAGTGCCAACACAGAAAATTTAAGCAACACAATTAGGCCAAGGTTGATTGAAAATGAGGACAGGCTTCCTGGAGCTGTGCTGCTTTTAAGGGCTAGGCTTCTGGAGAGGTTGAGAGGGGTGCCTCTTTCTGCAAACAGGTCAGTGCTTACTGTGATATGCAATTTGGAATTTTCCAAGGGTGACTGGACATTACATGAAAATTATTATCTATTTTATGTCATCAATAATATGTTTATGCCAAAATTGTCATGATACATCTGCGCAATACCAAGATTGACTGCCACCAATGCTTTTGATGGTGAAGTTATGAATGTATTGAATCGATCAACCTGATAGCATATTTTCAGGTCTGATGATGGATCCATTTTTCTTCTCTGACGCCACTTTTAGATGGACCTTATGCGTAAAAACTGGGTTATAGTGACCCCTTTAATTCTTATGGAATGGCCAGAAAAATCTTCAACTTTCTTGCAATAAATTATCATCTTCGTGATGTCCGTAATTTAAATTTCATATGACAAAAGTATTTATGACCGGAGGAATTGCATAGTGTGTGTGTGTGTGTGTTGGATTGTATTGACAGCCCTATACTCTTAAGGGATGTTTAGCATATCACAAAACTAGGCCAAACAAGAACAACTTAAATGGTTTTAATTTTTTTAGTTCAAAGAACTGGTTCAAAATGGGACGCAATATGTTCCTTTAGAAAACTAGTTTTAACTTTGGTTCTTTCAAATATAAATTCTCTCCAACATCAAGTTCTGAAAATTTTGATGTTTTCATATGAATATTCTTACCATAATCTAGTTTTAAATTAGAAAATTTTGCATGCCTATTAAGTAAAACTGGTTTTGCTATGATTCTAGAAAGACTCGAAACAAAATAAACCAGTTCAGTTTTGTTTTTGGTTCCGCTTGTATTAGAACTGAACTAGTTCCATTGTTTGCCAAACATCACTTATTGTCTGAATTGGGTAGGTGGTTTAATGGGATGATTGAGGGGGTAGCTCCATCTGATCATGCCTGTTGGATTTGTGACAGACAATTGAGGTTGTGGCACATCATTTGAAAGGGTTAATCACTTTTTTCTTTTAATTAGATTTTTAAAGTGAGATTGATGTGACATGGTGACAACTGTCCAAATCCATGGAATTCCCTTTGGAGACTCTAGAGATCCACACTTGAGCTCTTTTGTCATGATTACCGACTCTGTCTTTATGAAATTTTAAGTTGAAATCAAAGTGCAATTAGGCATCATTTGTGATCCTAACTATGGGGACCCACTAGAATTTGGCTTGGTTTCCCCTTTGGAGGAATTGAACTTGGTTTAGTAATTGCAATGGCTAATTATACTGGTTCTCACCACCGGGGGTTCTATTATGAAGCTCAGTAAACATGTTGCCCACTTATCAGAGAGGGTAGTATATTCCTTCAATCTCATTTTATGACTTAATATTAATAGGGCAGCAATTCTGGCAGTTGGGGCAAGACACTGTAATTTATTGTGACAAAATTCTCCTAATATATTTTATTTATTTTAACAAGTGCTGAATTCTATGCTATGTATTCATCAAACGTGCAACAATATCCATTATGGGAATTTAAAATATTCACAAATTATTGGTGAATATCTCTTGTTCCACCAATGTCTTTGAAACGGTTGGACTTATTTTAATGGATGGCTTCTTCAATCATTGTGTTTCTCATTCAATTTTGATTTTTGTCAAATTTTTCTTGGGCTTCCATTATCTTTATGATTTTTTCAGTATCTTGAACCTCTAAATATTTTCATTTCATTATTTGTCATTTGCTGTGAATTTCTGCTGCTGATACTACTGACATCATCCTCACTACTGCTGCTACTGCTTGTGCTACTATAGATATCGTTTGTTGCAACCTGCAATCAGCTGGAGGCTCAAGCATTACTAGCCTGACCTCTCAAATCAAGAGGCTACAATTATTGTTAAAACCAGAGAAGAAGCCACCTGGTCTCAGTCAGGAGGCTCTAGATTGTTTGCACCTGGAGGTTTTCAGCAGCAAGGTTGGAGGGGCGGTATCAAGAGCTTCACAGGATTGTATTTGTAGTATGTCTGGAGACATTCGTGGAGGGAGACGCGCTTATACACTTGCCATGTTCCCATAGCTTCCACTCTACCTGCCTGGATCCCTGGCTTCGAACTTGTGGTGACTGCCCATATTGTTGCAGAACTATAGCTATAGTAACAAGTCACAACAAAGCATCATAGAGTTGGATTTTTTTTACTAGAAATGTTTTTGTAATCTGGACGTGTGAAAGTTTTGGCACTGACCAAATTTTTTTTTTTAAATTTGTAATTGTGTGCATATGTAATTATTGTATCTCCTGCCCTGTTGTGCATACACGAGAAAATCTGGTCTCATTGTATTTCTTGACTGCTATTTTGAAATTTGAATATGTGTTTCTATGTTTTACTGTTTTAGATGACCTTTTGATCTCTCTCCTCTATTCAGGAAATTTAGAAGGTATTGACCGTCAAAGCCCACAAAGCCTATGAATGATGTTGGAAAGACCCAACAAGTAGTACTGCGGCCCAAAGCTTGCATACCTCTATAAATATATATATATATGTGTGTGTGTGTGTGTGTGTGTGTATATATATAGAGGTGTGCAAGCTTTAGATCAATGATTGTGGTTAAAAGGTTCCTAAAAGAAATTTAAAATTTGATTTTAGATCAATGATTTTAGGCAGAATTTGAACATAAATCCTTTATTTGAGAGGAAAAAAAAAACTTTATAATTTAAGTAAATTAGAACCCAGAAATTAATTTGAATTGATTATAAAAATAAGAAATTCACCAATTGCCTAGCATCATTTTTTGGATACCTTTCGTTTGGTTAAATTTTAGTATAATAATAATAATAATGAACGAAGTTTTTCTATAAACTAGTTTGGAGAAAAAAATTTCAAATTTTTCATATATATATATATATTGTGATTTTTCAAAATTTAATTGTGGAATTTCATGCTCTTTATGTTTTTAATATGCATATTAAATTTCATTCAAATTAGATATTCTTTATTATTCGATCAATAAACTTATTTTTTTATACATAATTTTAGATCACAAAAACTTAAAATTTTAACTTTTTTTTAATGACATAACAATTAATTTTTTATTTTATTAAAATTTTGTAAGCACAAGGATATAATAAGCACAAATAATCCAGGATGCTAGATTTTTAAAATTTACACTTAATATAAAGACATATAAAAAATTTGAAGAGTTTCTTTTTTTTACTAGTTTTGAGAAAATCTTCGTTAAAAAAAAATTGATACTATATAAAAAAAAATTAAAAAAACTAGAATCATTGACTACTGTATCTTCTATATATTTGTTAATATGAATAATACTAGAGATATAAATTATTTTACAAAAAAATTTATAAACTATTGATGTGCTGATTGCTTATTGGTAAATGAAAAAGTGATATTAATAGTGGGTTTAGATAAAAACCAATATGAGGTTAGCCACATCAACATTTTGTAAAAATGTTGTAAAATAATTTGTGACTTTATTGGAAATGAAAATTCAATTAATAATTATGTCAAAAATTTTCAATCTTAATGCAACTAATTTATCTCACCTTTCAAGTTTCCAGTAATAATCTTCGTACATGTGAGAACACTGTTATTAAACCCTGTCTGGCCGGTCAAACCGGTGACCTGGCACATTGACTGGGCCAGGTGATTAATTGGATCGGAAAAGTATGTGACCCAATTAAAATCAGTGCAACCCGGTGGATTTTAAACATCCCATATGACCTGGTTGGGTTTTATTAACCTAGCCAAGTTTGTGAATTGTGTAAAATTACATTAATAAATCCACTTTATCAACTCTTTTATTATTTAAATGTGTGATAATATGGTAATTTAAACAAGAGAAAACCTAAAAAATCCAGAAAAAAAAACATTGTTCTCTATGCCCTGTCTTGCGGATTCATACTTTGTAGTTTGTATGTGTACCATCACTTTTCAATTTTCACAATTCTCAAAACTTACTGCTACGGTTGCTACTATGCATAAATATTTTTATGCTCTGAAGTCTAAACAAGTGTACTTGGCCAACAATTAGCATGTAAGTATGACCGTATAACTCTTTGCCACCAACTATCTTCTTTTGTTTAGGTTTTTTTTTTTTTATATACTTTATTTCTTAATTGCTTTTTAGTTTAAGCATCTTTGGTTTAATTTTTTTTGTTGTTGTGTATAGTGTGAGCGTGTGGCATTGTTTCTTCTTTGAGTTTTGACTATTTTGTTGCTTTTTGAATTTGTTTGTTGCTTTAGGTTTTATCTGACCTTAACTTTACTGACAATTATAAATTAATTTGTTTGTTTCTTCTAATGCTATTGCTAATGAAATATTGATTTTGAATTATAATGGCGAGTTTAATTTAGGCATATGTCTTTTTTTTCTTTTTCTTTTTTTAAATCTACATATTCACGTTATACTTACTCAAACAAAATTTTATATATATTTAATTTTTAAATTTTTTTTTATTTGACCCTTCGGTTTGACCAATGACCCACTGGTTGAACTAGTGACCCAACTCTTAAATCGGGTCAACGTTCGGTCCAAATTTAATAACTATGCGTGAGAGTGAAATGTGATGAAACAAATCAACTTTAAATTGTTGGAGGGAAAGCTGAAACCGCATGGGACTGTTGGTTAGAAAGATTGCACCGCGGAAACTTTGAGGAAGAGAGACTTCTTACTTTCTAGGAATTTATGTTATTTCACTTTCAGATATATATTTGTGAATTTTAAAAAATTAGTTATTGAATTTCATGTTCTTTATGTTCTTAATATGCATATTAAATTCATTCAAATAAGATGTTATTTATTATTCGATCACTAAACTTATTTTTTTATACACAATTTTAGATCATAAAAACTTAAAATTTTAACTTTTTTTAATGACATAACAATTAATTTTTTATTTTATTAAAATTTTGCAAGCACCGAGAATATAATAAGCACATGTAATCTAGGTGCTAGAATTTTAAAATTCACACTTAATATAAAGACAGATAAAAAATTTGAAAGGTTTTTTCCAAACTAGTTTTGAGAGAAACTTTGTTAAAAAATAATTGATACTTTATATAAAAAAGAAAAGACTAGAATCATTGACAATTGATACTCTATCTTCTATATATTTGTTACTATAAATAATACTAGAGATACAAACTATTTTACAAAAAAATTTACAAACTGTTAATGTGGTAATTGATTATTGGTAAATGAAAAAGTGATATTAATGGTGGGTCTAGGCGAAAACCAATAAGAACTTGATAATATCAAAATTTTGTAAAAATATTGTAAAATAGTTTGTGATTGTAACATTAGTCTTGTTAATATTAGTACTGTTGTTGGTTGGAAAGATTGCACCACGGAAACTTTGAGGAAGAGGGATTTCTTACTTTTTAGTGCTTTTTTTTTTGGTGGCATATTCAAGCTGCTTTTTTCTTTTTCTTGGAATAAAGACGGTGAGTCTAAAACAAAAGTCACTGTTTTGCAATTTCCACTTAAATTCTTAGGAAAACTAGAGACACGTAGACATGGTAAAACGGGTCAGAATTTTCTGGCCCGACCCGATTGACCCACAACCCAATTGATCCGTTTAAAAATGACCCGTTTTGACCCGTGACCTGTTTTGACTTGCGACCCGATTGACCCAACCCGAAATTCGACCCAACCCATCCTTCTTGCCATTCCTACCAACGTTGAGTAGCTTGAGATTGAGGTGTAATTCTTTTAAAATATTTACTTATTTTTCTTTACTTAATATGTTATGTACTCCATTATAGTTTGTCATTCTTTACTTGCCACATTCATTTTCTCTTCCTACTTTAAATAGATCGAAGATTATACCAAGATTAGCTTCTAGAAAGCTGGAACAAGAGTTGCACCAAATTTGGGTATCAAGTGTTTAGTAGTAATTGGTAAGTGGTAACAATATTATCAGTAAGAATCTAATCATAGTTAGGGAACTCATAAACAATTGACAGATTGCATCTATTTCAAAAAAAAAAAAAAACTTGTTTGAAAAATACGGGTCAACTCGACCCGACTCAACTCGTAACCTGATTGACCCGTAACCCGATTGATCCATTTAAAAATGACCAGTTTTGACCCGCGCCCGTTTGACTCGTAAACCAAATTGACCCGACCCGACCCGACCCGCCCGTTTTGCCACGTCTAGAGACACGTAGGAATTCTCAGCTTTAAAAGCTCTTTTTCAAAGCCTTCATTCATATTCCCCTTCCTAATGATTCTTCAGCTTTTATTTAGTAGTGGAATTGATTCAAAAATCATATTAGATATAACTTTACATTTTGCTAATCGAAGCTGTAAATGAAGTTTGACATATGGTGCTCAATTTATATCCTCATTATGACAATGTGACATAAATGTCAACAGTACACCATGAATATAATGGTGGAGAACCAAAAGTGGTAGCTCTAGAAATTTTTTTTAGAGTGGTCACTAAGAAATTTAAATTATAAAAAATCTAATAAAGAGATAACTTGAATATATCAACGTCACAAAAAAATCACACAAATACATGAAATATTAAATTTTTTTGTACTAACAAAGTGAAAGAAAAAGAAAAGACTAATAAGAAATAAAGTGGAAATTGAAAATTGAAACTATTGAAATGAGAACTGTTGATGCCGAAAAATCAACAATAAGTCACGCGGTTCTCACGTGCTCGAAGTGATACCTGCACGACACAAAAAGAGAAGACCTAACAGAGAGCACTGATGTGGTGTCAGCCAAGTACCCTTCGAAGGTCAAGTTAGAACTTCTCACAACTCTAGAATGCCAGAGCTGGGGTGAATTATGCGTACCTTGATTTGTGAGGGTCCTGGGTTTTTATAGTAATAGAGGATTGACCTCTCTTACTTGATTTAGAAGTCTTTTCCTTATAGGAGTTCTCATGAGAATATTTGCGAAATCATTTCCTTGTAGGTGTCTTTTTGATTAACACTGAGCATGGGGCACAAGATATTTCCTTATGCACGCATGTGTGGAGGCCAAGTCAAGGTCATGTCAAAACCGTCAGTCTCGTACATCCCCTTCGCCAAGTTGAGCCCGTTAGCTTTGAGCTGTAGACTCCCATGTGTGGAGGCCAAGTCAAGGTCATGTCAAAACCTTCAATCTCGTGCATCCCCTTCAGCTTAGTGACATCAGCTTTCCATCTTCGCCAAGTTGAGCCCGTCAGCTTTAAGCTGTAGACTCCTATGTGTGGAGGCCAAGTCAAGGTCATGTCAAAACCGTCAGTCTCGTTCATCCCCTTCAGCTTAGTGACGTCAGCTTTCCATCTTCGCCAAGTTGAGCCCGTTAGCTTTGAGTTATAAACTCCCTACTGTTATCACTTGTCAATGGACATCAGCATGGCCGACGAGTTTGTTTGGAACGTTGCTCTAAGCCTTTCCATGAGTGTTTACAATTTTATCCTTATCAAGAACAATAAAGTGACCACAATATTTTCATAACAAATCGTATACAACAAACTATTATTGGTAGATAAAACATGTCAATGTTGAGCCTAAATTAGAATTAGTAGCAGCTTAATACATAATATTTATTATGAAAATATTATGGATGTAGCATTACTCTTATTTTTGTTAAACTCAAATTCTTGTGATTCTCAAGTCAGGGTGTTTA
Source organism: Lithocarpus polystachyus (assembly GCA_033629205.1). Lineage (NCBI taxonomy): Eukaryota > Viridiplantae > Streptophyta > Magnoliopsida > Fagales > Fagaceae > Lithocarpus > Lithocarpus polystachyus. The sequence continues at coordinate 2,652,832 of CM066172.1, forward strand.
ACATTTTTATTAAGGTAGTCAAAATAGGTAAATTTAGTGTATAATATTTTTTTAAGTATATATATACATTTTTTTTTCAAATCAGGGTAGTTACAGAACAGATTAGTTTTAATTAATTATTTATATAATTTTTTTTGCTTTTTTTGAGGAAGAACGTATCTTTTATTATTAAGTAAAACCAGCTATGTCAGCCAATACAACAAAAAAAAATGTGGTGAAATATCCTCCATCCACACTGCAAAATCCAAAACACAAATAGCATGTTGAGCTAACTTGTGAGAAACAATATTACCCTCTCTCTTTACATGAGAGTAGTGTAATTTATTAAAAAGATTAACCTTATCACTAATCTCATCCAACACTAAGCCCACTGTTGATAGGAACACTGTATCTTCACGCAAAGCCTTCACTAACACAAGCGAGTCAGTCTCAAGGATGGCGTGATGGAATCCCAAGTCTGCCGCGAACTGAGTTGCTGTTTCAACGGCCACCGCCTCGATTTCTAGAGGGCTGTATGCCTGGGGAATTTGCTTAGACAGTGATCCCAGCACCATACCCTCACTGTCACGAATGACCATTACTTACATATAAAAGAAATGTACTTTATCAGGATCCATTACTTACATAAAATAATTGCAATTTGCTTCCAACAGCCTTGGAAGCGTGTAGGCATGATTGTTGTAATGTGTCCGTTTCTTAATGAAATTGCAATTTAAAAAAAAAAAAATCCATTACTTACATATGTCCATCTTGAATGTATAAGCCATTATAGCGTACTTGTCCAAGGAATGTGCATATTGTAAATAATTTTCAATTTTTAATTTTTTTTTTAGGAATTTTTTAAATTTTATTTTACCTTTATTTTTGAGTTGTTGGAAATTGATACTATGAATTACTCTTTTACGTTATTTACATTTGTTATTACTATTTTTTTTTTCAATTTAAAGATTCCTTATTTTGTTAATTTCCCCTTTGCCATTGTTCCACCTTGTGATTTTCAGTATTTTTATGAAACTCTCTCAGTTGGGTACATCAGCTTTTCCAGGCCAAGACATTATTGCCAATCTGTTGGGCAAATGGACCGAATGAGACTTACCAATGAGCAAAACGCAATGAGCGTGACCAAACGAGCCAATATTTAATTCTATCGGTTTGTGTCCATCTTATCACAATATGTTTCAAATTTGTTAAATGGTAGAAATAAACGTTCTTTTTGGAGCTTTCTAAAGGGACATCTTCAATTTCTTCATCTTTACCTTCTTTTCTTTCTTTCACACTCTTGACATCAAATCACAATAATGCATCTCACTTACATGACTTTGCTTTAGCCAATTTTTTTTTTTTCTTTTTTTCTTCAGCTCTCCCCTAAATGCCGAATAGCCTTTAATGCATCAACCCATTTCTTTTCTTCTTTTTCTCCTTAGCGTTTCCAAAACGTCAAAGCCACTGCCCAAGAAGAAAATAGGCAAACTTTTGTGGCTTGTCCAACTTCCTCTTTAATGAGGTGTTTTATCAAGTGTGGGCTGGACCCACGGTGCTATGAGGCACTCAACAAAAATGACCATGTATTAGATGTCATTTCGAATTTATAATATCTTAAATGATTTTTTTTTTGGTATTAAAAAATAACAAAATCTCCAAACTCTTATCATAATGTGTGATTAAATTTATATCAAATAATTTATATTAACAATTGTTCTTCAAATTTATTGATTTTAAATATTCAAAACCAATCACAACCATGAAATAGTTATGAAAGGTTCCTAAAGACCAAGGATGACTCCACGTTGAAGGTAGGTGGTCACAAAACCGCCCTGACTTAGAAAAGTAATAATAATTATATATATAAATTTTAAAAATTTTATGAGTTGTCTATCCTTAAAAAAAAGTTGTGACCACCTTAAATTTTTTGAAGTCCAACAAAATTAAACTTTGGTCATCTTAATAATATATTAGGTCCTTTTGAACAGAAAGAAAAAACCTAAAAAAAAATTAACTAAAATTTGAAGAAGATGTAGTTTGTAACATTGATAATAAAACTAATGTAATAATTTCAAAATATGAAAACTTATAGAAGGAAATTGTAAAATTTTATATATTTGCAATTTTTTTTTCCTTTCAATATATGAAATTATCTTTTTATTAGATTCTTTATAATTAAGTTCCTTAATGAACACTCAAAAAAAAAAAATTTCTTGAAGCCGCCTCCGCTTAAGACCACTACACTTGCATCGCTTTATTATTATTATTATTATTTTTTACATAGCCAAACATAAGGTGAATGCTTAGTGACCTTTATTTTAGGAGGCAGATTTTCTTGATGGAAACTAAAAGGGGGAGAAAAAGTAAAAGAGAGCCAAAGAGTTATTATTATTGCATTAATTGGCACATTAAAATGTTATTGTTAGTTTTTTTTTTTAATTTTTATTTGTGATTGTTTATTAAGCCTTGATCTCCTACGATTCGTGTTAGGTGCCTTCTTTCTGCATGTAACCTCAATGTTTAGGCTGGTCATTTGCCTTCTAATACTAGTGCATAATAGAAGAAAATGATCCAATATACTTGGTGTATAAAATGATGCTTGAGAATCATTTTGCTATAAATAATATCATTTTTAGAACCAATTACTATCATTTCAAACGTCAAATAACTTTGTTTAGGGCAATTTAACCATTATTGAGAGAAGCTGTTAAAGAAAAATTAGTAGAAGTGTGAGAAAAACTTTTTTTTTTTTTTTTGGAGAATGAAGTGTGAGAAAAACTTAAATTTATAGTCACCGAAGACCATGCATAAAAAATAAATATAATTAAATGACTTAATTATATAGTTAATGGCTATTCAAACTTTTCATATAGATATCGGTTTAGAAAGAGTGTTGAAGCAAACTTTTGAAAGGTTAGAAGTTCTCCAATTAGGGGCACACAAAAGATGCCCCCATTGTGCTTAGGATGCACTTATGTAATAATATCACTGACATTATTATGGAAATGAACAAATATATATCATTGAGATGTTTAGTTGTAATATCACCTATTAAACATTTAGGGCACATGCATGATACTATCAAATGAACATTGGAGATTATGAAGTGTCTTACATCTTAGAACCATTAAAAAATAACCCAAAAAGAAAATGAATTTAATTTTTTTTCTTCTTAAAAAGTAGAGGACCATGGTGATTGATATATATTTATATGTAAAGGGCCGGCTCAATATATAATGTAATTGATGCAATCGCTTAAGGCCCTCAAATAAAAGAAGGCCCCCCACTTGTAAAAAAAAATTATATATAATATATTTATCTATATACTGTAATTAAAAAAAATTTAAACACATTTATTGATCAATAAAATGCATTAAAAAGATCACATTATATCCTAAAAGTGCAAAAAAAATTTAGCCATGATTGGAGTACAAACTCCACTGCACAGTTGCGTACTGTGCAACACAGGCTTTACAGTTGCGCACTGTGCAGCCTGTGCAGTGCATCCGGTTTCTCACTTTTTTTTTTTTTTTAATCTGAACACAGTTGCTTATTTTATCTATTATTTTAAATTAATGTATCAATTTTTCATCTTAAAAAACAAGAAAAATAGATTTCAAATAAAAAAAATTCAATATATATATTATTTGATTAATATTTAAATATAAAAAGTTCCACTTAAAATTTTTACTTAAGGCCTCCAAAATTGTTGAGCCGGCCCTGTATATGTAAGTCTTGTGAGTAACAACACATGTTTTAGTGGAGGGAAAACTGTGGGGAGTGAACTCTCTGAGCAATGGGGACAAAGTCTAAAGCTTGTGAACAGCACTGCAAGTCTTAATTTTGCAGACAATGACAAAGCAAGAGTCATGTGGCTCTGTACTTGAATTTGTTCAAAGAAAAGTAACAGTGGGGTGGAAGTGATAGCTCATCCTTCCGTCCTTCCATTCAGACCTTCAACAAACTAAGTAAACAAACGTTATTTTTTTCCTACTCATTTGGCTATTCCAGAACCGAAGAACCACATATATTTTTTCATTTGATAAAAATCTTATTATTCCCTCGGTGACCTTTGCTATAAGCATTAGATCAATACACGCATGTCACCACCTTGTTATTGAACTAAGCTAATAAGCATCATTTTGCTTGCCCTTGTCAATGATTAATTATATATAAGAACATGAGCAATGGTCATCTAAATTAGTGCTACCTAGCTACCATTTCGACTGTTAGTATAACTGAAGACAAAATTTTCTGTAAATCAGATTGAAGGAGTCTCTTTCAACTTGTTACATGACGATATAGATGATTTGATGTAAATAACTTAAACCATTTAGCAAATCACATAATTTTTAGAATTACACACGAATATTAGTTAAAGTCACCAAGTAACAAAATAGAAGAAGAAAATTCTGTACAATTACTAATAACTAATGCTTTCAACTTTATAATGGGGTCTATCTTTGACATTCAATATCTTTTGGATCAGCATAGTAATAATTTCATTTCTTCGTAGTTCATTATTTTACAGAGGCATGAAAATTATCTTATGTATTATTGTTCTATAAAATTTGTTGAGGAATGCTAAAGATACTACAAATTTTATTATATAAACCTTTAAATTGATATGTCACTAATAAAACGTAATTTAGATATATATATTTTTTATGTTATTAAATTTCACAACATAAACCTTAAAACTGATGTATTACTACTAAAATAAATTCAGATATTTATTTATTACATTATTTAAATGACACTTGTAAGGACCAGATTTGGTTCCCTAGCCCATAAGATGGATGGACTTAGGCCCAAAAAGCCCAAAACAATGAATTTGTAAAGAGTGAGTTAGAAAACTAGGTTTTAGTGAATCAGACGACTAATAAGGTAGATTTGGATGACCAGAGAAAGAAGATAAACAAATTTATACTGAAGAAAATCGTCTTTGGCATAGTCCGAGGAATTTAGTTCTTATATATTTCACTTGAGTTTGGTTACAAAGGCAATTCTTGATTGCTACAGTCTTTTTCTCTTAATTTCTCTATCCCTTTCTCTCACTGCCCCCTTCTTCCTTTATACTACCTTCTCCTTTTACCTTTACCCTCCACGTGCAGATCAGATGGTTGGTGTTGATACTTGTCCCATCAACACCTTCTTCAAATCTTTGTGTAGTAGCTGTAAGGTTAAAAATCACTATTCAGGTATCACTTCCACATTAATGTGGCCAGAGAGTTAGCTGCAGAGCATTTAATGTGGTGGTAAAAACTTTCTCCTTTGATATTTTAGAACTCTCCCCTGCCATATGTTTCTGCAATGCTTATCCATACCAACAAAACTTCTTGGAACGTTCCCCTGAACGGCAAACCACGTATCCGAACCTCGGCTTTGGTTAGCCGAGGTGGCATTCATCCTCGACCCACCCCTTTGGGCCATTATGACCAAAACTAACTTCTTCATCTACTAACACGGACTCCTTTGACAAAGTTTACTCATCCTCAGATAACTTCTAGTCCTCAACTTGGGCCTGAGACCCAATATATACATGGATAATAAGCTCCTGAGCCCAATGCTCCTACAATAGCCCCTCAAGATTCTTCTTTCTAGCTCATCGGGAAGAAAGGAGGATTTCGATATCACTGTTGTTGCTCTGAGCCCATCGCATCCCACCTCTGCCTGTGAAGACCCCTTTTTAACTGCCCAAGGCATCTCTTAGTGCTTCGGCATTCAAGACGCGCCTTCATTAAATTTTTACGGCTCCCTGTCCCCCACATTCTGCGACATGATGCAAATCCAATGGTTGAGGATTTCACGGGGAACCGAGCGGGAATTTTCCTGCTTCCAACTCTTTCTTTGGTATAAATACATCTAAAATCAATCACTCATCTTATCTTAGCATTCATTTCGTTCTAGCGTACATACACTGAACCTGCTAATTTACCTAAGTCACTTGTGCCCTCACAAATACAAAAAGCATGTCCGAGGTTACTTCTTCTCTTCCTGTAAGTCTTTATAAACCTTTACATTTTGTTTTTCCATATATTTTCTTTTCTTTGTACTTTTCTCTTCCTCGGCCCCATTTTCTTCTCTCAATCTTCTTAGTTCCCCCAAACCTTTCTAGAAATGGGTAGATTCAAAAACCTGGTAGACTCTGAGGAGGCAATAGAGAGGTTTAGAGCTCTGTATAGGATCCCACTAAGGGTGTCCATTAGATACTGTAAGGAGGGTGAGTGGCACGAAAGAAGGAAAGAGGAAGAAGTGGTGATCCCAATGATTGCCTTTATAGATGGTGGGATGAGGATTCCTATGGGTACCGTTACTAGAGATTACCTTAGGACTCATAGGTTAGCTCCCACCTAATGTGTCCCAAACATATTTAGAATATTAGGTAGTGTAGATGCCCTTAATGAAAAAATGGGTTTAGGGCTGAACCACCACGATGTCAACTGGGTCTATAACCTTCACCATCTAAAGAGGTAGGGGTACTACCTAAAATCAAGGTACTCCGAGGTTAGGCTTATCCAATGCCTCCCCGAATCCAACAAAGGGCTAAATAAAGATTTTTTGATCGTGTCAGGGGAGTGGCATGATGGCCTCCCCGGCCCGACGAGAGAAGGGCAACCAAGTGGGGCTTTAGGTTTAGGAAGATTATTTTATAATCATCTCATTCCCTTTGATTTGTTTAGTTCTCGATTCTGATGGCTCTTTTTTTTTGTTTTTGTTTCTTTGATGATTTTACAGATAGATACGCCGCCGAGCCAAATTTCAACCTGGTCAACAAGGATAGCCTAGACAAAATTCTTCAGGCCGAGGTATTTATAAACAAGGACAGTCAATTACGAGCGGCTCACTTGATCCTAGGATACATTCCAATCTCGTCCAGTTTTCAGGCGCCTAAGTGCATCATAAAAGCCAAAAAACCCTGCCTGCACCAGATAAGCGTCGTCGTCCTCCTCGATTTTCTCTTTACCGAAGGCACTCCTATCCCAGAAGGCACTCTCGTCACTCAACCTATCCTAAAAGGCATTCCCAAAGTAGCTTTTCCATTTCAACACACAACTGGTGAAGCTACCTCTTCCCAACCTACTGACAAAGAAGAAGACAAGGAGGAAGAAGAAAAGAAAAAGGAGATAATAGACGTCTCAGACTCAAACAACTTCTACGAGGTTTTTAACCAGCCCTTGTCTCCTGAGACATCAATTGGTGACCTCAGCCAGCTTTCCCCACCTCAATCCAGTCACCTTCAAGGAGCTACATCCTTATCAGACGAGATAGGGATACAGCGCAAACCCAGGGGCAGTTTGTTGGAAATGATGAAGTCCCATGCTGGGAATAAGGCGCCCGAGGCTGCCAGCCAAGCTAAACTCCTTCCTCTTCCTACTTCCCATGACAACTAGCAGGAAGCTGCATACAAGAAAAGGAAGAGGGAATCAAAAGGGAAGGAAGTGATAGAGGAAGGCAGGGACGTTTCTACCAAGGAAACTAAGCTTCAGAGAAGAGCTAAGGCAGCCAGGACTAACCAACCCAAGTTACAGACTGAGGTGGTTCCTGGAGATAGAGGGCATGACCTTCGCACTAGGGTTCCTAACTGGAATCCAGCCCTGGTGTTGGATGGGTCCCCTCTCCCAGCAGGCTCCTCCATCAGGGATCCCCAGCAAGGGAAGGCTGGGTACGTAGCAGATGCTATAGAGCAGGCTCTGCTACTACCCAATGATATGACTGAGCTGAGGACCTTGAGGACACACAAGGTATTTCTAGGTCTGAAGAGAGACCTAGCCAAGGTAAGCCAATTTTGACACTCATTATCAATTCATTTACTTCGATGTCTATTTACATATTTTTCTTTTTCCTTATCTTTTTTTTAAAGTCTTTATTTTTTCACTGTGTTTCCTACGTAGGCTGTCCAAGCTGCCTTTGGGGCCGAGGAGCTGGTGGGCTACTCTCACCGGTAATACAAGAGCGAGGAAGGAAGGAGGATTACTGCTGTAGAGGCCTTCAACGTGGCTAAGAAGAGCCTGAAGGAGCTGAAGATCCAACTTTCTCAGTCCAATATTGAGAGAAAGAGTGCAACCGCTGATTTGAAAGGGGTAGAAATACTTTCTTACTTCCTGCACGTAAACAAATCTAAAACCCAAAGAAAATACCAATCAAGCAAATGTTACTTACATGGGTTAGCATATTCTCAAATATATACATACAAATATACTTATATGTATTCACATACACATATATAAAATATATTTTGCAGGACATGAGAAACAAGATATACATACATATATATATATATATATATATACTTATGGTTGGATAATGATGGGTTTGCGTCAAAAGTAAAACACGTAATAACAAATAAAAAAGAAAGTTTCAGCAGAAAAGGTTGAACACGGTGAATGTAATAAAAGGGTGCTATAGCAGAATAACTAGTACAACAAGTAAAGATACCACGGCAGGACAACTGATGCAACAAACGTGATAAAAAACATACTACGGCAGAATGACTAAATACGGCAGATATAAGTTATAATGAGAGAAATCAAACATATTTGCAACCGAAACAAGTTTTGAATCTTCCCATAGAATAAGTAAACCAAGAAGGAACCCAAATCCCAACTTGAACAACCTTGTTATAGGCTTCTGCCATAAAAGTTGTGCATTTTTGAGAATATGCCTAAATGGCTACTAGCTATTACTTTTGGGGACTTCAAAGAGTGGGTTTGCTAAGAGGGAGGGAAAAGATGGTCTATTGATGCATGCCCCTATTCTTGCCGTGTTTTCTCTCTTCGTTTTACCACTTTATTTATTTATTTATTTCTTTCTTTCTCTCCCGTTAGGTCCCACTCTCTCCTTCTGCCTTTCATCCATGGTTACCTCCTCCATTTATAATAAGCTAATTCAATAGGATTTCTCCCTTTTACCCCTAGGGCTTCACCAACTATTTTTGGTTTGTTGTGGGCATCTCTTTAGCACTACCCACTAACCCATTGGTTGCCCCGACCACTGCTCTTGCTCAGTACATGTCTGCTGCACCGCTATTTCACGACAAAATTCTCTTTTGTTTGTTCCTGCTGTTTACCTCTACCTCTTGGTTTAAATGGATAAGGATTGGGTTACCTCACTACCTAACTCTATGGCATGCATCAAATGGTCCCAACCATTTATTACTTCTTTTAGGTAAGATACCATCCCAGCAGGATATCTTTCCAAAAGAAGTCACGGCAGGAAACCAAATATAGACCCCATTTTCCCCCTACCACCAAACCACACCCTCTGAATCTCTTTGACTGTGGGCCCACCTCCCTTGTATTGGCTGGGTATAGGTTGGTAGAGCTCCGGCCCTTGTGTGCTTGCTCTACTGTCTTCCGCTTTTGTCTTCTTTCGTTCCCACGCCGTTTCTTCCGTAGCAGATTAGTTTTGTTTGGTTTTGCTGCGTGTCTCTGTCTTATTTCTTCATGCGTTTCTTGCTGTGTTTGTCTTTTCCTTTAGTTTGGCTTTTCTTTCATTCACGCGTTTCCTGCTGCTGACACTTCCTGTCGTTCCTTGTTTTTTTTTCACCGTGCTTCTTCATATAAGTTTTTCATACCTATCCTTTATACGAAAAGATTTGGGCCTTTGTGGGCCAGATAATGTTGATTGGATCAAAAGAGTCTTGGGCCCAATTTGTCTTCATCTGCCGAAGCCATTCTGCCAGAGAACTGCATTCTACGGCAAAGTCGTATCCTGCTGCAAATTTGTATTCTGTTGCAGATCATTTTCCCTTGCATTTCTTTTGGTCTTCTTGGTGGGTTTTTAGGCCGCTGTTTTTCATTGGGCTTTCTTCCTCATGGGCTTTTGGCTATAGATTTGCAAAATTAGGCATCAACATAAGTAAACTGCCCTTTTCCGAGGCACAGTTTAATGAAATATATATATTTCTTTCATATTTGTGATACTTGTGTCTTTTGCTTGTTCAGTTTTTGTTTTACTTAGTACTTGATTAATCATGATAAGGAGATATGACCCCATTTAGTTATCTGCGTAAATGGTAACACAATTCCCCTACCATCATGATTAGTCAACAGAACAGATTAAAAACTACTAAGTCCACAACATCATTAAAACACACTTTTAACTTCCAAATCCATACATCACAACAGAATATTTATCCACCTCATTCTCAATAGGCTTACTTACCTCGGGCATGTGGTCCGAGGAGCCAAGTATAACCAAGACTATGTTTGATACGTAGGTTAATAACTTGAAATATAAATTTACCCTAGGTATGTGGTCCAAGGAGCCAGACATGACCAAGGTTCTATTTGATTCTTAGGAAAATAATCGAAAGTATTAATACACCCAAAGCATTTGATCCAAGGAATCGGGCATGGCTAAAGTTATGTTTGATACTTAGATAGATGTTAGGGAGTATTAATTTATCCAAAGCATGTTGTCAAAGGAACCAGACATAGCTAAGGTTCTGTTTTAATACTCAGAATAATGATTAAAAGATATCAATTTACCCAAGGTATGTGATCCGAAGAGCCAGACATGACCAAGATTCTGTTTGATACTTAGATAGATGTCATGGAGTATTAATTTACCCAAAACATGTGGTCCAAGAAACCAGGTATAACTAAGATTCTGTTTAATACTTAGATGCCAGGAAGTATTAATTTATCCAAAACATGTGATCCGAGGAACCGGGCATAACTAAGGTTATGTTTAATACTTAGATAGATGTCAGGAAGTATAAATTTACCCAAAGCATGTGGTCCGAAGAATCAGGCATAACTAAGTATTTACCCAAGGTATGTGATTCGAGGAGCCAAGCATGACCAAGGTTCTGTTTGATACTTAGACAGATAGTGGAACGGATGACATGCAATATAACAAACCCAAATATGGTGAAGAAAGCTTTTATTAATAATAATACATTATCAGGTTAATTACATTCCAGGGGCGTGGTACAACATTTTCCTCTAGATCTTCAAGATAATATACACCCATTCCCACCACTGATATGATACGATATGATCCTTCCTAGTTAGGCCCTAACTTTCCCTAGGCTGGATTCTTTGCAGTACCCATAACCTTTCTTAACACTAAGTCACCAGGTACCAGTGGTCTCAGCTTCACCCTGACATCATACCTTTGCTTGAGCTTATGTTGGTAATAGGCCAATTAGACATGGCATTTTCTCTTCGTTCTTCAATTAAGTCTAAACTTTTATCCAGTAGCCCATCATTATTGCTCAAAGTGAAGGAACTTGTTCTTAGTTTGGGGAATCTAATCTCTAAAGGAATAACAGCCTCGGCCCCATAAGTCATTGAACAAGGCGTCTCCCCAGTGGACCTGTGGGGTGTAGTTCGGTATGTCTAAAGGACGTGTGGCAGTTCTTCTACCCATTTTCCCTTTGTATCATCCAGTCTTTTCTTAAGTCCACTCATAATGACTTTATTGACAGTCTCGACCTGTCCATTCCCCTATGGATAAGCTAGAGTGGAATATCTATTCGTTATTCCCAGGTCGCAGCAGTATCTCCTAAGAGCTTTACTGTTAAATTGAAGTCCATTATTCGAGATAAGGGTATGGGGTATTCCAAACTGAGTGACAATATTTTTCCAAATAAATCTTTTGGCATCCATGCCCCTGATATTTGCTAGCGGTTCAACTTCAACCTACTTGGTAAAGTAATTAGTGCCGACCAATAAATATCTCTTATTTCCTGCGGCCTTAGGGAAAGGCCCTACAATATCCAAGCCCCACTAAGCGAAAAGCCAAGGACTGGACAAAGGATTAAGGACCCCTCCAGGTTGGTGAATGTTTGGGGCAAATCTCTGGCATTAATTGCACTTCTTCACATACTCTTGTGCTTCCCTCTGCATGTTTGGCCACCAATATCCTTGAGTAAGGGGCCTATGAGACAAAGATCTGCCCCCTGTGTGGTTTCCACAAATCCCTTCGTGTAATTCTTCTAGGAGTAGTTTTACTGCTTCAGGGTGTATGTATAACAAATATGGTAAAAAAAAAACGTTTATACAACTTTTGGTCCTCGAACAACCAAAACCGATGAGCCTTCCTTCGTACCTTGTTGGTCTCAGATTTATTCTCGGGCAAGACATCTTCATTCAGGAATAGTACAATAGAGTCTATCTAGCTAGGAGCTATCTTTATTTGGTGAACATGAACCCCATCTCCCCCTACCTTAGTGGGCTTACACAAGTTTTCCACAAGGATCACCCGAGGTAAACTTTGTGCCGAGGATGTTGCCAACGTGGCAAGAGAGTCGGCATGCGTATTTCTACTTCTAGGGATTTGTGACAAATTAAAAGACTCAGATCCAGACTGTAAGTGTCTTACCTGGTTCAAATATTCCTGCATCCTGAGATCTCTGGCTTCCAAATCTCCTTGAACTTAGCCCACAGCCAACCTTGAATCAGAGAAGATTTCCACTATTTTTCCACCTATCTTCTGAACCATGGTCATCCTTACTAACAGAACTTCATACTTAGCCTCATTTTTTGTGGTCGAGAAGCCCAATCTTAAGGATTTCTCAATCGTGATCCCCTTTGGAGATATCAGAACTAGCCCCATTCCAGATCCCGTATGGTTCGCTACATGTAGTGAGTTGCTTACATAATAAACTGGCCTCTTCACACCACTATCAACTCGTATCAGCACCAAACTCACTGCGTGGGAAGCCTCTGCAATGTAGGCAAGCAAAACCTCATCCACCTCAGTTCTAGATATAATAGGTGGCTGAGAAAGATATTCCTTCAACTGCTGGAAGGCCGAGACACACTCCTCGGTCCATTCAAATCCCTTCCACTTGTTCAACAACTGAAAGAAGGACCTACACCTGTCTGCTAATTGAAAGATGAATCGGTTTAGAGCAGCGGCCATCCCTGTAAACTTCTGGACTTCTTTGGGATTTTGAGGTGGTTGTAAATTGTTAATTGCCTTAATCTGGTCAAGGTTGACTTCAATTCCACGATGTGTAACCAAATACCCCAAGAATTTCTCTGATCCGACACCAAAAGAACACTTGGAGGCATTAAGTCACAGCTTGTGTCTCCTCAGGATCTTAAAAATATTTCCGAGGTCATTAATATGCTCGAATTCTGCCTTACTCTTTACCACCATATCATCTATATAAATCTCAATGTTTTTCCCTAACTGTGACTCAAACATCCTGGTCATCATCCTCTGGTAGGTAGCACCCGCATTCTTCAAACCAAAGGGCATTACTTTGTAATGGTAATTCCCAATAAGAGTGACAAAAGCCGTCCTCTCTTGATCGTCTAAGGCTAAGGGTATCTAATGGTACCCTTGAAAGGCGTCCAAAAAGCTTATCTAAGGATGGCCTATAGTTGCGTCCACTAGCTGATTAATCCGAGGCATGGGGAAGGGATCCTTTAGGCAGGCTTTGTTCAAGTCCGTGAAATCTACACATACCCGCCACTTTCCATTCTTCTTCTTCACAACCACAGTATTGGCCAACTATTCAGGGTAGAACACTTCTTTAATATCCCCGGCCTGCTTAAACTTCATCACCTCGTCCTTGACAGCGTCAGAATGACCTTTAGATGAGCGCCAAGGTGGTTGCTTCCTGGTGGTAATAGATGGATTAACATTCAAATGATGGCAGATGAAGCTCGGATCCACCTCCGGAGCTTCGTAAGCATTCCAAGCGAACACATCAACGTTTCTCTTGAGAAACCCTACCAACTCTTCTTTCTCTTGAGGCGGTAGCTAAGCCTTAACCTGAAAAAACTTCTTCGTGTCATCATCTATAGCAAATTTCTCTAAATCCTCACATTTCGCCTCCTTGGCTGGCCCATTGACAGGTAACACCAGAGACTTTAATTGCTATAAGCCCCCCTCAGTAGAGGCTGAGGACTCAGCTGTAGGCTGATGCATAATTGCTGCCACGAGACACTGCCTAGCCATGGACTGACTCTCCACAAGCCCCTTAATCTAGTCCTTTGATGGATACTTCACTTTCGAATGCAGAGTTGAAGAAACAGCCCTCTAGGCATAAAGCCAAGGTCTGGCCACAATCGCCGTGTAGGGAGAATATGCATCCACTACAATGAAGTCCATTTCAACCACCTCTGAACCTGCTTGCACGGGCAACCTAATCTGACCCCTTGGTATGACAACCTTCACATCGAAACTCACCAAAGGTGAATCATAGGCTGTCAGATCCTCGAGCTTTAGGTTCAATCCTCTGTATAAGTCAGGGTACATAATCTCTGCACCACTGCTTTAGTCTACCATCACCCTCTTTACATCATACCCTCCTATTCTGAGGGTGACCACCAAAGCATCATCATGTAGCTGGATGGTTCCCCTCTCGTCCTTGTCCGAAAAACTTAGCGCCGGTCGGATCACTACTCTAGCCCTCTTCGGCTCAAAATTATAGTCATCAGCTAGTGGTCAAGCTACAGACATTACCCTGGAAGGACAAGAACCAGTTCTTCCAAGTGTAGCAAAGATGACATTAATTGTGCCTAACGGGGGTCTCGAAGAAGCGTTCTTTTGAGCCCCTAGCCTTGATTGGTCTTCTTGCCCGTTGGGACGATACAAAAACTGTTGTAACCTTCCCTTTCTGACCAGTTGCTCTAGATGGTTTCACAGAGTTCTGCAGTCCTCAGTGGTATGCCCTCGCTCTTGGTGGTATTGGCAATGAAGGCTCTGATTGCACCTCAAGGGGTCCCCGCTCATTTTGTTTGGCCATTTGAGGTATGGCTCGTTTTTTATCTTTTCCAAGACTTGATGTACTGGTTCTCGGAACACAGTATTAACCACTTGAGGAACTGTAGAACCAGATTGTCCGTTAAAATCCCTTCGTGGTCTATTATTGTTATAGCGGGCCGACCTGAAATTCCTCATCTCTTGAGAGATAACCTTACCATTTCCCTTACCTTGCTATTGGTTCTCCTCAACTCTCTTATACTTGTCAATCCGATTCATAAGCTGGCGTAGACTGATAACAGGTTTCCTAGTCAAAGGCTTCCTTAAGCCATGCTTGGCAGGTAAGCCGACCTTAAAAGTCCTGATGGCCACGTCGTCAAAGTCACCATTTATCTCATTGAACATCTCCCAGTATCTGTCCGAATACGTTTTAAGGTTTCTCCTTCTCTCATGGACAGGGTCAACAAGGAACCTAATGGCCAAGGAACCCTGCTACGCGTAATAAAGCGGGATCTAAACGCCTGAGTGAGTTCCTTAAAGGAATCAATGGAACCTGCTCCCAAACCATCAAACCACCTTATCGCCACAGAGCCCAAGCTAGATGTGAATACCTTGCACATCAAGGTCTCGTTCTTGGAGTGCACAACCATTCTTTGATTGAAGTGGCTAACATGCTCCACAGGGTCGGTTTGACCATTATACATGGTGAATGTGGGCTGAGTGAACCACCGAGGAAGTCTTCCTCCCTCAATTGTGCGTATGAAAGGTGATCTGGAAATTTAGTTGAGTGCTCTACTCATAGCATCATTCCCTAGGCCTCTTGAAGATGAATTTCTGTTTCTGTGCTCATGATGATAATCCTCATCATACGAGAAAGACTCGCTAGGAGGGGTCCTGCGCCTATAGCTACCATCCTTTTCATCGTCAGAAGAGAAGTCAGAATTGAAAGGAGCTCGCTTTCGCCGTTCGTGGCGTAAGCTTCTCTTCAAGTGATCAATCTCCAGCTACATGGCTTTGGCATTTTTCTCATGAGAGAGGTGGCTATCACCCCGAGAATGGCTCTTACTAGTATGGGTAGTATGCATAATCCCCTCTCAGTCCTTTCTTCACTTAAGATCACAGAAGTGATCTTGATGTTGAGACTCCATAGATTTTGCCTGGTTTAGACCCGAACCTACCATTGTTGAACGTCAGACTCACTATAACACTAGTAATTCTCATAGACGGCGCCAATTGTAAGGACTAGATTTGGTTCCCTAGCCCACAAGATGGATGGACTTAGGCCCAAAAAGCCCAAAACAATGAATTTGTAGAGAGTGAGTTAGAAAACTGGGTTTTAGTGAATTAAACGACAGATAAAGTTGACTTAGATGACAAGAGAATGAAGATAAACAAATTTATACTGGAGAAAATCGTCCTCGGCATAGTCCGAGGAATTTAGTTCTTATATATTTCACTTGAGTTTGGTTACAAAGGCAATTCGTGGTTACTACAATCTTTTTCTCTTAATTTCTCTATCCCTTTCTCTCACTGCCCCCTTCTTCCTTTATACTACCTTCTCCTTTCATCTCTACCCTCCATGTGCAGATCAGATGGTTGGTGTTGATACTTGTCACATCAGCACATTCTTGAAATCTTTGTGTAATAGTTGTAAGGATAAAAACTATTGTTCAGGTATCACTTTCACATTAATGCGGTTAGAGAGTTAGCTGCAGAGCATTTAATGCGGTGGTAGCACTTTCTCCTTCGATATTTTAGAACTCTCTCCTGCCATATGTTTCTACAATGCTTATCCGTACCAATAGAACTTCCTGGAACGTTCTCCTAAACGGCAGACCACGTATCCGGACCTCGACTTTGGTTAGCCAAGGTAGCATTCATCCTCGGCCCACCCTCCGGGGCCATTATGACAAAAACTAACTTCTTTATCTATTAACACGAACTCCTTTGACAAAGTTTACTCATCATCGGATGACTTCTAGTCCTCGGCTTGGGCCTGAGGCCCAGCATATACATTGATAATGAGCTCTCGAGCCCAATGCTCCTACAACACTAATCATATTTATTGTCAAGTTAACTTATAAGTATTTATAGTAAAATTAGTAGTAGTTCTAATATATTTATTAAATTTGTTTGTAATACGACACAACACCTTCAATTAATGCAATAAATAATTATCATTCAAACTTGAACTTATGAGTGAAATCCACCTTTAAGTAGTGACAAAGTCAGGATTTGAATTTAGAGAGGTACAAAGTTGTTGTTGATGGTTCTCTTTCTTTCTTTTCTTTTTTTAATAAAAATTATGAGTAAAAATTATCACATACACATATACATGCAACATAACACACTAAAATTAACAATATTAATATATAGAAACTAAAAGGACTATTTTAATCAATTAATAATTTGGTAAATTAAATTTAATTGCTTACCCGCAAATTTTCAGAAAAAATAACAAGTTATTGCCAACAATTGTTTTTTTAAATAATTTTTAGAGGTAATAGTAATGTTTTTTTTTTTTCCTTCTCTTTGATTGAAATTATTGCTTCCTTATTTTATTTTTCTCTTACCCTTACTTCCCTCTGGTTTTGAATGCTAAAGTTATTGATGAAATAGTTTTTTTTTTTTTTTTTTGGTTATGTTTTCTTAATAATGTTTAGAGGAAAACGATTAATACATCGATAAGAAATAGTAAGATGATCCAAATTTAGGGAAACCCAAAAAAGCGTAGAGAAATACCCAAAATAACAAATGACTTGACTATTACGGAAGTAATGAAAAAGATGACTTATAGAATAGAATGAAGGAAAAGAATATATATGACCGACACAAATTAATATGTTAAAAGCCATATCTGTTTTTTTTTTTTTTTTGAGAAACAAACACACACACATTTGGATTTAAGGCTTTTTTAGTTTTCTTAATAATGTTTGACATATAAAAAAAAGATAATCATCAATTACTTTTTCTATAAAATATGCCAACAAGAAATACATATAAGAGAAACAATTATACCTCTATAAAAATACACTAAGACAAAAGATGGGGAAAAATCAACAATGCTTATAAGTGGGGTTTTTTTTTTTTTATTAATTATAATTGAGAGAAGGATGACGTTTCCTAATGTAGGATGCATATTTTGGTTTTCATTGAGGGCACCCCGCCATCTCAAAACATAATAATTCAAAACGTCGGCACCAGCACGCAGAGAAAGATCATCTTCTGAGTTTTTAGCTTTTATGTTTGGCATATTCAACTGCTTTTTTTCTTTATCCATGGAATAAATAAAGACCGTGAAGTTTTGCAATTTCTACTTAATTTCTACTTAACTTCATTGTTTTGCAATTTCTACTTAACTTCTTAGGAAAGTCTAAAACAAAAAGTCATTGTTTTGCAATTTCTACTTAACTTCTTAGGAAAGTCTAAAAAAAAAAAGTCATTGTTTTGCATTGTTTCTTTTAAGTTTTATTGAAATTTTGCAAGCGCGAGAATACAATAAGCACATGTAATTCAGAAGCTAAATTTTTAAAATTTACACTTAATATAAAGATATATAAAAAATTTGAAAAGTTTCTTTTCAGACTAGTTTTGAGAGAATCCTTATTAAAAAATAATTGATACTTTATAAAATGAAAAAAAAAAAAAAGAAGAAGACTAGAATCATTGATAATTGATACTTTATCTTTTATATATTTGTTAACATGAATAATACTAGAAATACAAATTTTTTTTTTTAAATTTACAAACTGTTGATGTGGTAATTAATTATTGGTAAATAAAAAAGTGATATTAATGGTGGACCTAAATGAAAACTAATACAAATATTATAAAATTTTGTAAAAATATTATAAAATAATTTATGACAATAATATTACTCTCATTAATATTATTGAAACTTGTTAATATTATTGAAAATAAAAAATAAAATAATAATTATGTCAAAACTTTTCAATTTTAACCCAACTAATTTATCTCACCTTCCGAGTTTTCAATAAGAATCTTCGTACACGTGAGATTCAAATGTGATGGAACAAATGCTGTGTTTGATAAGATGTAAAATGTTTTCCGAGTGTAAAATATTTTCAACTGAAAATATTTTACGGAAAGGAAAACATTTTTTTCTGTTTGGTTGTGTTCTGTAAAATACACCTGAAAAAGTAATTCCATTGTTTGGTTTTGCATGTAAAACATTTTACAGAAAATTGTCAAAAACGTTACTACCCCAACCAAATCGTCAACCAAATCAGGTAAACAAGCAAATCCCAAGAACAAAAACAACTCAATCCCAGCAAAAACAACTCAATCGCACAGCAGCACCACCCACACAGCAGCACCCACAGAAAACACCACTACTCACACCACCACAACAACAAAAAAAAATCAGAGATCAAAGAGAGAAAGCAGATCGTGGACGGTGAGATCGGTGCGGACGGTGAGATCGGCGCGAACGGTGAGATCGGCGGGATGATTTGACCCAGAGGACGGCGGTGACGAGATCGAGAGGCGATCTAGAGGGCCGCGGCGGCGACTATCAGACCCACGGCGATCTTCAACAATCAAAACAAAAATCAAAACTGACAGGGAGGAGGAAGAGACGCGATCTTCACGGCGTGAAAATGACTGCGCGATCTTCACGGCGCGAAAAGGACTGCGCCATCTTCACGGCGATCTCTCATCGGACTGTGGGTGGAGTCGGACTAGCGTGAGGGAGACGATCGGCTGCGCGTGAGGGAGAAGGTGGAGCTCGGACTAGAGAGCTTGGAGAGGAAGGCTATGTCTGAGGAGTGTGTGTGAGAAGAGAGAGTTGAGGCGTAAATCATTTGAAGGTAAAACAGACCCTGAAATGAATTTACGCCAAAACTGCCTCATTTTACGGTCAACGCGGAAAGGCAATTACATTTGACCAAATTTTCAGCATCAACCAAACACTCATGCAAGAGTAAAAGCATTTCTGGATATACTTTGAAGCCAAAACAAACGCAGCCAAACTTTAACTTGTTGGAAGGAAAGCTGAAAATATGTGGGACTGTTGGTTGGATAGAATGCACCACGGAAACTTCGAGGAAGAGGGATTTCTTACTTTCTAGTGCTTTTTTGCCTTTTTTTTTTTTTTTTTTTTTCAGCATATTCAAACTGCTTTTTTCTTTTTCTAAGGAATAAAGACTTTCGATTATCAAAAAAAAAAAAAAAAAGGAATAAAGACTTTCTAAAACAGAAAGTCTCTGTTTTTCTAGGAATGAAGGCCTTGAAAGACTTTCTAGTGATTTGGTGAGTGAGTTAAAACTCACTCAAATATTATTTTTTATTCACACTCTCATTAAAATAATAATTATTTCTTTCTCTTTCTATTCGTTTTATTCGTCCGCCGTTTTGTTCCCACTCTTTCTCAAAAACAAGACTCTCCGACTCTCATCGTCCACTCCTCACGCATCTTTCTATTTCTTTTATTCCCCTGCCGTTTCACCATCGCCAACCCGATTCATCGTCCTTCTCACCCATCTTCGAAGCCCAGCTCCGTTCATCCATCATCCTCACCGTCGACCCCACGCACCATCGCCGACCCGATTCCTCATCTCCTCACCCATTTCCGAAGTCCAGCTCCGTTCATCCATCATCCTCACCGAAGCTCTCTGCTCAGCTCAATAAGCCATCGCCGACCCACGCCCCATCGCCGAGCTGTTACCGACCCAAGCCCCATCGCTGATCTTTCTCTACTCTACAGGTACCTTCTCTCAGATTTCCCTTTTTCTCAATTTGCATTTGGGTCTTTGTTTATGTTGTTGTTGATTTAGAGGCTCTTTTTCAAGGCCTTCATTCGTATTCCCCTTCCTAATTGTTCATTCAACCTGAGCGTTCCATTCAAATTGCTCTTTGTCAAAAGACAATTTTGTGTGTGTGTGTGGCTTACTCATCTCTTGTACTTCTCATTTCATCACATCTCTGATCTTTCCAATCTTCTCCTCATAGATCTTGATGGCGGCTTTCCCGACTGATGAGGGAGACTCCTTTTCTTCTTCCACTCACAGATGGGACTATGATGTATTCTTGAGTTTTAGAGGTGAAGATACTCGTCATGGTTTTACTGGCCATTTATATCAAGCCTTGTGTGACAAAGGTTTCAAGACCTTCATTGATAATGAAGATCTCCAAAGAGGTGAAATAATTTCAGAGGAACTTATCAAAGCCATTAAATCATCAATGATTTCAATTATCATATTCTCTCAAAACTACGCATTTTCCACTTGGTGCCTCGAAGAACTTACCGAGATTCTTGAGTGTAAGAAAAATGGACAAAAAGTTTTTCCAGTTTTTTACAAAGTGGATCCATCTGAAGTACGCAAGCAAAAAGGTAGTTTTGGATTAGCACTAACTACACATGAAAAAAAATTCGAGAATAACATAGGGAAAGTGCTGAGGTGGAGGGTAGCTTTATATGAAGCAGCTAGTTTATCTGGATGGCATTATGAGGATGGGTATGTATCTAATCACTAATCTAGTGTCTTTTTATAGCTTTCGAACCTCTGATGGTTTTGTTATAACCACTAAATACCAAATTACAAAAATATTTTATTACGAAAATATTTGCTACTACTATCTACTAAGGCACTAAAAGCACTGCAACTACTAAGGCATTAAAGGCCAGCACAAATAGAAGGTTTATTTTTATATTTTTACTTGATTGGTAAATTACAAACACATCTAATGTGCTTTCATACGATGATTTTACCTTTCACCCACAGTTGTGAGAGAAGGAAGTGTGATTTAAATCAAGGCTCATCAACTTAATCATTTGCAAATTTTATAAATGGGTTGGTGATATAGGATGACGGGGCGGCAAGTGGCATGAGGCGTAGAACAAGAAGAAGGGGTAATGACACAGTGTTAGGAGGGGGGAGAGAGAGAGAGAGAGAGAAAGAGAGAATGAGGACTCAAAAGAAGAAAAAAATGCACATTTAAGTCTCAAATTAATTATCGTCTTAAATCTATGACTATGAGTTACATGCACATTTACTTAATTTAAAAATTGTGTCACTTGTAAGTCACACATCTAATCATCTTGAATTTAGTTCATTTTTGTATTTATATTTCCAGCTAGTCTAACCATGTTTCCTATGCTCTACAACTGGCAGTTTTCCTGAATGTCAGTTTATCCAAGGAATTATTAGAGAGGTATCAAGTACCAAATTAAATCGCACAAAGTTATTTGTTACTAAATACCCAATTGGAGTAGATTCTCATGCAAAAGTCGTAGAAAATCTTTTAGATATTAAGTCAAATGATTTTCGCGTGGTTGGAATTCATGGCCTTGGAGGAATAGGAAAGACTACAATTGCAAAAGCTATTTATAATAGAGTTGCTGATCAATTTGAAGGAAGTAGCTTCCTAATGAATGTCAGAGAAAATTCAAGAACATATTGTAGCATAATTAAACAACAAGTGCAACTTCTTTATGAGATCTTAGGGAGCAAAGAATTTGAGTTGCACAGTACATCCAGAGGAATCAATGTGATCAAAGAAAGGCTTTCGTGTAAAAAGATTCTTTTGATTCTTGATGATGTGGATAAAGTGGGCCAAATAGAAAATTTTCTTGGAAAATGCGATTGGCTTGCTAATGGAAGTAGAGTTATTATAACCACAAGAGACAAACATGTGCTAACCACTTTTGAAAATGATCCTTTAATCTACAAGGTTGTGCAATTGGATCAACACGAAGCTCTTCAACTCTTTAGTCAGTATGCCTTCAACAAAAACGAACCTGAGGCAGATTATTTGCTTCTTACAAATCAATTCATACGTTATGCCAATGGCCTTCCATTAGCTCTACAAATCATAGGTTCCGATTTGCATGGAAGAAGCATTTGCGAATGGGAAAGTGAATTAGAAAAGTACAAGAATATTCCAAACAAAGAAATTCAAAATATACTAAAAGTAAGTTTTGAAGGATTGGACAAAAATGAAAAAGATATTTTCCTCGATTTTGCATGTTTCTTCCAAGGATTGTCCAAAAATTACATTGTGGATATCTTAGCTACTTGCAATTTATATCCGGATTCTGGTATTTCAATACTTATTGATAAGTGTCTCATAAGTGCTGGATTTGACAATTTATGGATGCATGACTTGCTACAACAAATGGGTAGAGAAATTGTTCAACAAGAATCAAATGTGCCTGGAAAACGTTCAAGGCTATGGTGTTATGATGATGCTTTAGAAGTTCTTACAGAAAATACGGTATAACTTCTTTTTTAAGCAAAACAAAATCAATTATTTTTTTTCTTTTTAATGTTGGGGAAAATCTTAGTTTATCATTATCCTATTTTGTTTAAAATTTCAAATTGTTATGATTTTGACAATT
The DNA here is from genome assembly GCA_033629205.1 of Lithocarpus polystachyus. Lineage (NCBI taxonomy): Eukaryota > Viridiplantae > Streptophyta > Magnoliopsida > Fagales > Fagaceae > Lithocarpus > Lithocarpus polystachyus. Next base: position 2,675,843 of record CM066172.1, read on the forward strand.
TCTATTGTGCAATGTGTTCCACCCAATGCTCTATCCAAACAGGGTTCAGATAAAATTCGAGGCATAATGTTGTGCTTCCATAAACCAATAACGGTGACATTGGCACCTGAAGCTTTCAAAAGGATGAGAAATCTCAAATTTCTTATAGTTGATAATGTGCACATTTGTGAAGAACTCAAATATCTCCCCAACGGATTAAGGTTGCTTCATTTACCTAATTATCCTTTTCCCTTACCATCCAATTTTTGTCCTCAAAAACTTGTTACACTCAAGATGCCGTGTAGTCACATTCGGTTAGAGAAGTTATTTAAACAGGTTCGGTTTTCTTTAAAAATTATGTTCAAAATTTTAATTTATAGTTTGTTGAACGTAATTTTTTTTTTTTTTTTTTTTAACAGGAGTTTCAATTCCAGATTTTGAAATGTATCAACCTCCGTGAATGTGAGTCTATTACAAAATTACCTAATTTATGCGCCCCAAACTTAGAGAACTTGGACCTTTCATTTTGCAAAAATTTAGTTGAGTGTCATGAGTCCATTGGATTTCTTGATAAGCTTCAAAAATTGCATCTTTTTAGTTGTGAAAAACTTCAAAATCTTCCAAGCCATCTCATGTGGAAATCTCTCGACACTTTGGATATTTCATCCTGCTCAAGTCTTGATTTTTTTTCTTTCTTATTCACCGAATGGCGTCTCACCTGGCCTTATGACATCACCTGGTTTCATGGTTTATATAGCTATTGCTGTAAAAATGTTTTGGATCTTGAAGATATCATCTATAAATTACCACTGCCTGAGATATTATGTATATATACTGGCAAATCGAGACCCTGGTGTGAACGTAGTACTTTTAAAAAGTCATATGCGTTTCTAGATCTAAGCAATGTTGAAAATCTAGATCTGAGTAATGTTGGAAACCTAATTGAATTAGATTTTTTGATGAAGTCTGATTACTTTCCTGTATTGGAACGTCTATATTTAAATGAAATCAATATTAATACCATCCCGGAAAGCATCACTAAGTTTACTAGATTAGAGACACTCGGAATAAAATGTTGCAAGTATCTTCGGGAAATTCCAAGGCTTCCACAATCTATAAGAGGAGTGTATATACTAAACTCTCATTCGCTACATCCACAATCATCAAAGAGATTGTTCAGTCAGGTGTTTCTTTCTCTCTTTCATTCAATGTTATATGGAAACACTCTTTTTACCTTATCGAAAATACATTATCAAATTTGTTTGAATTTGATTATTGCAAACAGTTTGGAGAATTTTGGCAACCACGGCAAAATCCATTTGATTTTGAGGATTATGAACTTATGCTACCTGGATCAGAGATTCCAAAGTGGTTCAATCATCAAAGTGTTGGAAATTCCATTTCATTCTGGGTCGGTCGTGATTATTCCAAATTTCTTTGCGGTGTTGTTTTTGAACCGAATGAACAACCTTGGAATCTTACTGTTCAAGTCTCCTTGAAATTTAATGGGAAAAAGTTGAATGATTGGATTCCTTCAGCAATCGTACAAGTTGCAGATATGACGTGTAATCATGTACGGTTTTTTAAGGTAATTGCTCGTCCTTGGTTAGAAGAATTAAATCTATTTGATCGGAATCGTGTGGAGGTTGAATTTCATTGTAAATATCGAGGTGTATTTCATATCCAAAGGTGTGGGATCCATGCCGAATGCATCTGTCCTCTTGTTCAAGATCTCTCCACTGACATTCTCCCACCTACTTCAATACCTGCCTTCCCCATTTGTTCTATTTCAAACACTGTCACACCTTCCCCCCACCTCTTAAACTCTTGTTTGGAGCTTTCAAATTTGAATTCAATGGCAACAACATATAATGATTTTGACTCTCCTTTGGTGGGCTCTCATGATGATGGATGTGATTTGAGTTTGTCACTTTGCACTTCTCCCATGGGAAGAAATTATCCGCCTCCTCAGCCTCAGATCACTGTCGCTGATGATGCTAGCCACATTTCTTGGGTCTGTCAGGTTTGGGAATTGGCTCAACTGTTAGTGAGGGGTTTCATTTGGGTTCTTCTTCAATGGCCCATAATTTTGTCAGTGATGATGATTCTGACTTCAATTTGTATTCTCCATCCAAGAAAATGAGAAAATCTTGATCGAATTTAGAAGAAGAAATATGCCTCCATTTGAAAAAGAACCTTGAAACAATTTTCTTCTTCATTGTTCCCATTCCATTTCTTTAGCATTTGATGCCAAGGTATGTCTCTTATTTTTAGTTGCATTGTTTCATTTGGATCTTTGGATGCTCATTCATTGGATTGGGTACCAACATAATTTGAATAGAAACTAACCCGAAGTAAATGCAGAACAGATGAAAGAAATTATGAAAAACCTATTTCAATTTTTAGACAAATTATGAAAACAAGCAGTTACGTGTTTATCGCATAATCTCTCTCTCTCTCTCTAATAATGAAGCTAATCATACTTCTTGATTTATTAAAATTTTGATTTTTATTCCATTTCTCCATTGTTAGCATAATATGCGAGTATTAGGATTTTTGTCTATTGGTCTGTTACTAGCCAGCACCAATTCTAAAAATTCAAACTTTAGTAGGCATGACCTTATATACTTCTGCCATCCTTAATTTCATAGAGTAGGAGGTTTTGAATGGATTTGACTTTGTTAGTAGTCGTAGTTTCAAGGTCCTTTGAACGCACCTTACATTTTAAATGCTTTCTTTTTAAGATTGTTGCTGATAGTATATATTGTCTCAAATTTCATAATCTTGTAAAAATGTTGGGAATTATATGTGGATTTCTGATATTAGCTTTTTTGTTATAGATGATTTCCTCCTCAACTATGGTTGGTATTGACGTTACCTTCTAGGTTGATCCATTAGTGGATTTAGCACTTCTAGGATGAATTTGGGAGGTCTTTAATCTGGTGGCAATAATAATTTATATTGTGAAGTCTTTTTCGTTATAACATTTTGGGTGACGCACTTTGGTTTTTTCTCCTCACTTGGGCATGTTATTTTATAGATTTAACTACGAGTGAAATGTGTCTTTGTTATTGATTGTTGGACTCTGAAGTGATGATTGAAAAACTGAATGTGTAGAACCAAGCTAAGTTGCTGTGTGAAATCCTACTAACAAGGTTTCATTCTTTCACATCAAGTTGTTCTTCGACCTATGTAATAGTGGAATATTTTCTAGCTTGCAAAAGTATACCAATATTTTTCCCCCTAAATTAATGCAACTCATTGTGTTATAAAATTCAATTGGATTTTCTTGGTGTCTTTGGAAGTGGATTTAATCGTTTTCTTTATTAAAGTTCATTGCATTTCATAAAAATTGATAATATGCTTGAGAAAAGAAATGAATCAACTGATAATGTATTGAAACCAAAAATTGACCCTGTGATTTCAATATTTGCTGACAATATTAAGAAGTAAAGAATTTGATCATGCATATCATGGAATTATCAAATCTGTTAGGTCTGACCCAGACATTATTGCAGGAACTGAAAAAAAAGATTTTTGCTTTTGGGTGAGAGCTTTCCAATTAACCAATTTGTTGAGTCAACGTTCCAATTGAAGAATGGCCTAGTTACTTATGTCTTTGGATCTGGAATCAGGGCACTCCTTTTGGTAGTTTCTTGTGTCGTAAGTCATGTGATTATTCATTTTCACTTTGTTATTGACGCATGTTTGTTTAATTTAATGTGCAGTTGAAATGCAATTGTTGGTGCCTTCTATTATTTTCTTTTTTTTTGTGCTGTTGAATTATTATAGGTTTAAACGGTCATGTTTTTCCCCTTATTTAGATATTTTTTATATATATCGTCCAACATTGAAATTAGCCTAATGCAAAATGCACCATTAACCTCATGCAAAATCCCAACCAAAGAACATCCTTCTTTCAATGCAATCCTACATCTAACTGCTAAGCAGTTGCATTTGGTTCTGGATGGATGTCATGACAATATAAATTGCTCAATTATGTACTGGTGTTTGTAGTAGAGAATAGGGAAATGTCTATCAATCAAAATTTGCTATTAAAGTCAAATTGGGATGTTTTGGTTTGAACCTTTCAGTCTATGGAGAATTTATTTTTAATGTGCTAGAATGCTATTGCATTAGGTTATTTGCTCATTTACGTCTTGCTGGCCAAAATTTAAGCTACTTTAATTCCCAAATGCCTTTGGTTGGGATTTGTAGAAGAAAATAATTCATACTTATTGGTCGAAGAGTTTTTCCAATATAATATAAAATAAAAGGCTTTTATTTGTTTGTTTCTTTTTATATTAATTGCACATGCTTGAATTAATTGCGATGACAGGGCCACAACTTCGTCATTGTTGGAATAATAGTTGTAGCTGCTGGTGAAACTACATCATCCTTGTAAGTGTTGTTATTTTTGTGCCCAAAAATGACCACTCTGTTCTGTAGGATTCTCTGTTCTGGTATTTGGTACTAACGGACTCCACACTTGATGCAACTGGGTATAGATGTAAGTCTTGTCTTTGGTATTTGACACCCTTATTTTGTAGACATTAGAATGATCTCAATGCCCAAAAAAAGGTTTTATAGTTATCTTTAACTATGAGCAGGTCTTCTATCCCTTTGACGATTATAGCTCTATACGTATTTCAGTTCTTACCCACTGGCATATCTTTTATAATAAATTAATAGGATTACCTCTAATTAATTTTCTACTGTTCTGTGGCACCCTCTTACTAATTTCACTTTGAGTTAAATGTTGAAAATAATATTTTGAAATTACAAATTAATATCACCTTGAATTCACCCTCTTATAGGAATACCTTGTTATTAAAAAAAGAGTAAACAATGTTCATGAGCTAATGGTTATGATTTTATATCCAGTACAAAAAATATACTTAGGCTGCGTTTGTTTTGGCTTTAAATGGTTTCTGGAAACGCTTTTACACCCACATGTGTGTTTGGTAGAGACTGAAAATTTGGTCAAACGGAATTGGAATTCCGTGTTGACCGTAAAATAACGCCACTTTGGTGTAAAACCATTTCAACTTTCGTTTTACCTTCAAAGCAATTACAGCCCAGAAAAATAGAAGAGGGGAAACAGCAAAGAGAGACAGAGAAAGAGCAAGAAGAGAGAGAGAGAGCAAGAAGAGCACCTAGCACCGGCGATAGGAAGCACCTAGCACCCAGATCGCACCGGTCTCGTCGCACCCTAGCACCGGCGAGATCGCACCCCAGCACTGGCGCGAGACCCAGTGAACAACCCACCCGAGCCAATCGGACCCACCCCTGAGCCAATCGGACCACCGTGTGCGCGAGACCCAGTGAACGACCCACCCGAGCTAATCGGACCCACCCCTGAGCCAATCGGACCACCGTGTGCACGAGACCCAGTGAACGACCCACCCTTGAGCCAATCGGACCACCGTGTGCGCGAGACCCAGTCACCCACCATGTGCGCCACCTTCAGATCGACCCACCGTCGCCACCACCAAGTCACCCACAAACCGATCTCTCTCTCTCTCTTTCTCTGTCCCTCTCTCCGTCTTGTGATTTTGATTTTTTTTGTTTCGATTTTTGTTTCTTTGATTGTTAAGTGTGTATTTTGAATTTTTCTATTATAAAATTTGTTTGGAAACTTAGAAAATGGCTGAAAAAATGTGAAAAATTTGTAGGAAAATAGCATTTTTAGAATGTTACCATACACCGAAAATTATTTTTTTGACTATTTTTCATGGCAGAATCAAACATCCGGATTTCATTTTCTTTACAGGAATTCACTTTCTCCTGCATTCATTTTACACTCAAAATTCAATTTACATTGAACCAAACACAACCTTATATACATGCCTTTTACTGTCTTATACATTAAAGTGTCAAGGAGAAGAGATCACTTATGTCGTATCCCCTTTTGTTAATTTTGCACTTATTGTAACCAACGAGCATGGTAAAATCAAGTACATTCGAGGATAATTTTACATGTTAATGTTCTTTCCCCAATGAACATTCCCATTCGTTTACTTGATCAGTCCAAGCAATTCCATGTTATTTGGACTATGATTTGTCAGTGAAGTTCCTTTTTAAAAAATTATTTATGCTATTTACAAATGACTTTCCTTTAAATGCCACTTCAAAATTTCTTAGCCAGAATTACTAGGCCATGGTTGCACAGCTGTACAGCATAGGATCAGTTTCTAGTGGAAAGACTTTCCATGCAAGGATGTGGTTTCCTTGTCAAGTTTGATGTTTCCTTGAATTTGCTCAACCATTTCTAGAATTTTTACTAGAGGGGTTTTCACCATGTGTTGCAGCCCATGATAAATCTATGCTAGCACTGTCCACTGTGATACAGAGCTTCAGCTAATAATTTTGAAATTTACACTTTCTTGACCTCTTGCAATACCAATAAAACCTTACATCTACATTACTCTTTTGTTTAAACAATAAAATTACTGTTCAAATGACTTTTGCTATCTGCAGTTAAACTTTTGAACATGTTTAATACAGTTAAAACTTTTGAACTTTTGACTTTTGCTATCTGCAGTTAAACTTTTGAACTTGTTATTACAGTTATCTTTCATATGTAAATTCCAATCTTAGCCTACTTATACATATAAAGCCTGTTTTCAAATACGTGAAAGTAAATATTCTTTGACTTATATAAGGTACATATATTGGGTAAAAATGGAAATATTGACCATTATTGCCGTGTGAAGGGTGTCTATGGTTTCTTGGTTCTTGACATTGCTTTTCCAACATCCAGGCTAAGGTCATGGCTGGTGATAATGTAGAGAGGAAATTGGTTCAAAAGATGACACAATGTGCATGCAACGCGTATCTTGACATATAGGAATGGTATAAGTGAAGTCATGGTTGAAATTTTAAAATTAGATTATAGCATCATTGAGGTCATCCCTAATTGTGCCTTTGACAGTTGACTTAATTATTAGCTTAATTGATCACAAACACACACATACATACCTAGTTCATTTTTTTCCTTTTCTATCTGAGATAGAAACCCTACTCCAGCATAATCTAATTGTATGTGTGTGTAGCCCCTCTCCCCGTGCCATCGCACAAGAACTTGTACTTATGGATTGACCATAATACTAAGGGTGCGCGGTGGTATAAATATCTAGTTCATATTATTATCAATATGTGGTAGAACACACAAACAGAAACAAAATAACGTTTGTGTTGTGTCATATTTTCCCATGATCTGCCCATGTTAGTGTGTTTGCAGTATCATAACCTTGGCCCTTCTTCTTGTTCATGCTGCAGAAGTTCAAAGTTGAAAAATAAGGTTTGGATATATTAGGTTAAAATATACATATATAGTGTGGATTAAGTTGGTTTAATTTTTCACATAGTCAATGACTAGGGAATTTTAGATATAATATATTTTTGGCGAAAAGCACATTTTAGTTCCTACATTTTCACGCGATTCTCATTTTGGTCCCTATATTTTATTTTTACTGCTTTTAGGCCCTAAATCAAAAAAGTGATCTCGTTTTAGTCCCTACCGTCAGTGTCCTAATGGCAAAATCCTAGGTGGCAGACGGAACACTGTACTAACTGACGTGGCGCTGATGTGGCAGTGATGTGGCATTAAAATATTATTAAAAAAATATTATTTGGCATTTTATATGCCACGTCAGCATTTTAAATTTTTTTAAAAAGCCCTATTAGAAAATTTAAACCAAAAAAGAAAATAAATTAAAAAAAAAAAACTTGAATCTAATTAAAAAACAAACCTTTAAATTATTTATTTATTTTTTTTTGGAAGAACATGAAGAACCCAGATGTTCTTCATTTTCTTCCCAAGCCAAGGGAGAATACAATCAGAGTGGTATATATGCTTACATGGCATTTCTCGAGCTTCGGATCCGAATTCGAATTGCTCTTTGCAAACCGCGCAGTGAGACTCTACCTGGGTCTCGTCGATTTCGATTGTGGGCATCGACTCGATCGTCGACTTCGAAGTTGGTGGGTTCTCGTACCTCGCGACAACGCCGTTCAATTCGATCTGCGACAGTTGTTCCAAAAGCCGATCGAACCCGGACCCCAACAGAAAATCCGACATGCTCGGCGGCAACGGCCTTAGACTTGACCCACTTCCGTCTTCGTAAAAGAGCTCAACCGTATGGCGTCGTTCTGGAGCTGGCGCCATACAGTCTTGATAAGTGGGTTTTGATCCTTTTTTATTCTTTGTTTGATCAGTGGTTTTTGGGAATTTTGGGTGGCTTGTGTGGGTTTTGGGAATTTTGGGTGGCTTGTGTGGGTTTTGGGATTGTTTGATCAGTGGCGTCGATCTTCTGTGGTTTTGATCAGTAGGCTTCATTGATGGTGGCTGGGTTGTTTTGTGGCTTGATGATGGTGGCTGGGTGGAGAGGACGAAGACGAGGGGGACGATGATGAAGACAATGAGTCAGGGGAGGAAATCGATGATAACGATGATGTGGTTGAGGTGCACGAGATTGAAGATAGTGATGACGGGGAAGAATCCAGATGAAAATGAAGAACATCTGGGTTCTTCGTGTTCTTCCAAAAAAAAAAATTAATTTAAAGGTTTGTTTTTTAATTAGATTCAAGTTTTTTTTTTTAATTTATTTTCTTTTTTGGTTTAAATTTTCTGATAGGGCTTTTAAAAAAAATTTAAAATGTTGACGTGGCATATAAAATGCCAAATAATATTTTAATGCCACATCACTGCCACATCAGCGCCACGTTAGTTAGTAGAGTGTTCTGTTTGCCACCTAGGATTTTGCCGTTAGGGCACTCACGGTAGGGACTAAAACGAGATCGCTTTTTTGATTTAGGGACTAAAAGCGGTAAAAATAAAATATAGGGACCAAAGTGAAAATCGCGTGAAAATGTAGGGACTAAAATGTGCTTTTCGCCTATATTTTTTTAGCATTCTTGTATTGTTTTACACATTATAATTTTATTGATTCCACCTAAATTCTTTTTCTTGCTTTAATAAAATTTTGGTTGGTCTATGGAGTGACTAATTTTCCTTACACTGAATTTTTCATTGCAAAGATCTAATCTTTTCAGAAGGTATATATGTTACCTACATTTATAATAATTATGAGTTCTTCAAATCTGTTTTTAGATGCTTACAATACATTAATGTTTTATAGGAGAGCCTAGCTCAAGATTATGATTCCTAGTATTGAAGGCAAATGTACATCTCGAGGATAGGACTCCTAGCTTCTGTACAAGTATTGCTGGAACAAGTTGGAGAAATGAAGAAATTCTGGATGACATGAAAAAATGTGGCCACGGTGTTCAGGTTTGGTTATCATTATGCACTCACAATATAGACTACTAGTTTTATTTAAAGAAAAGTAATAATAAAAAAGAACCTTGCAGTCTTCTACAATTCTGTCTTTCATTGGATTCTTACTTGAAGATAACTGTATAAGAATATTCAAAATTAATAAGCTTTGGCTTGACAAATATTACATGGAGTATATAAAAGGTGCTAATGATTTTGAAATTAATGAGCTCTTAATCATATCTGACCTGCTAAAAGTATCTTATCATGCTAGTGAAGATCATAATTCTAATGTTAATATGAATTCATTTAGTTTTTACATTACTTTTATGTCCAAAATTTGTCATATAATTTAAAATACCAAGTGCAACAACATTTTCCTAAATATATTAATACATACTCTCAAGATCTTGGACACAATTAGCACATAATGCATAACAAACTTAAAACTGCAAAATGCGTAGAAGAGGTATACTAAATAGGTTTCTTTTTCCTCTAGCAAAAAGGAATTATGTAGGATTTGAATGTACGAATTCTAAGAAAAAGTTGTATATGCACAGTTCTTTTAGACAAATAAAGCTGCGTAGTGTCAAATACTATGTTGTCTTTGTGTGTTGGGAGTGACTAATTCTTGATGTATATCTTTTTTTTTAGATTACCCAGTACCATGATTTTTTCCTGGATGATTGTCTCAGGGAATATTTACTTCTTTTTCCTAAATTTTTGAATGTTTGTATTTTTTATCAGCAAAGCTTGAGTGAAACTCTTGTTTCATTTTGAATTAGCAGGTAAGATGTTTGATGAATATTATGCATTTATAACTACTTATTTTCATTTTTGGCCCCTGAAAATTTGCGAAGAGCACATATCAAAGTTAAGGAGTTGTGGTGTAAAAGAAATCATACTGTACATTTTCTTTGTATTCAAGCCATTTAAAGTCCTTAATTGGTTCATGATACTATTATAAACTACTGATATCTTTGACTTGAGATGTCAGTTTATCAAAATCTGTAATTTTCATTTGAAAATGGAAGGTAATCCAATAATCACTAAGCACCACTAGTAAAGATTGTTGTTGAAAAAGAGGAAGACAATTAATTTTTATGATTATATTAAGAACTTGATTTCCAATTTTCATTGGTTATCTTTGGGGTTTATTCTTAATAGTTAGATTTTTCAAATGCAGAAGGTGGGAAAGCTGAAAATTGACGTGCCTAGAGTTTGTAGCAGCAACTTAGTGATTGATATCATTAAGAATTGTTGTATGGTTTAGTTGGGAATTCAAAAACTCCATCAAGGGCAGTTAATTTACTCCCAAAAGATCTAAGATCCTATTTCAATTTTGTAAGTCAAGTGACACTTAGCATAGTTTCTTTATTTGTATGTGATTCCTTTGTGTAAGTGTGTGTGTGTGTCTCTCTCTCTCCCTCCCATTCACAGTTTTTGTGGCAAATTCAGGAGGGAATTTAATTTTGAACTTGAGAGCAACATTAAAAATGTAAACAGAGGCATCTTCGGGATTGGGGCTTCTCCTAATGGGGATTTCAAAATTTCCGAGGATGAAACAACATTATTTTTGGGGGATTGGTAGGGTTCTTTGGGTTGGTGTCGAATAATTTATTGAAATTTGATCTCAATTTTAGTAATTATTCACTACTTTTGTTTTGGTTCTTTGGAATCAAGTGTGAATTAACCAAAAAATGAAATTTGTGATAAATAGGATTTTAAATCATGGGAGTTTAAATTCCTTCATTTTTAATTTCCATGTAAATAGCAAAATTTCATCCAAAAGCAAAATATCTATTTCTATCCCATGTAAATTAACCAAATATGCTTTTGATTTTGTGTCAAAAGAAATTCTTGAACCTGATTTGATGGTTGAAGACCCAGCTACAAAAGATAAAAGCCCAGGTCAAGAGCCATTAAGCACCCTGGAGAAGAGTATGTGCCACAATGCACTGAACATCTAGTTAGGGGCCATTATCTATTTCTTCTATAAATAATACTACAAGTACTCTAGTTTTGTTACTTTGTTTGTAAGCTAAGGACTTTTTGAATTTTAGGGGAGAAGGGCATAAAATTAGATAGGTGGCATGAGCTGCTTCTCTTTGTAGTTTTTTATTTTACCATCTCTGCACAGTACATATTTTAAGCGAAAAGTACAAGGAATAGCAACTGGTTATTTGAGATTCATTTGTGACATGTTCATCATATGAGTGTTTATATAAATTTTTTCTTTGACCCAATGTTTAATTGGTATCTATATTATTGGGGTGAATTTCAGGGGAGAAAATACTTTCCTTAAAAAATGAACCTGGGATACTTAGTCATACTGGTGGTTTTGTTTATGTTTCAGTGTGGTGAAAGCATGAGATTCAAAATCAATCAGTACAGTGGCTCAGTGCCTAGAGTTTCATACTTCTTTCCCCTCATTTTCTATATTGTGTTGGCTAGATAAGGAGTGTGTGGCAGTTCGACCTGAGCAAAGTACAAGTCAATTTGTTTCAAGCTGCAGTGCCAACACAGAAAATTTAAGCAGCACAAGTAGGCCAAGGTTGATTGAAAGTGAGGACAGGCTTCCTGGAGCTGTGCTGCTTGCAAGGGCTAGGCTTTTGGAGAGGTTGAGAGGGGTGCCTCTTTCTGCAAACAGGTCAGTGCTTACTGTGAAATGCACTTTGGAATTTTCCAAGGGTGAGTCTGGACATTGCATGAAAATTATTATCTATTTTATGTCATCAATAATATGTTTATGCCAAATTGTCATGATACATCTGCGCAATACCAAGATTGACTGCCACCAATGCTTTTGATGGTGAAGTTATGAAAGTATTGAATCAATCAATCTGATACCATATTTTCAGTCTGATGATGGATCCATTTTGCTTCTCTGACTCCACTTTTAGATGGACCTTGTGTAAAAACTGGGTTATAGTGACCCATTTCATTCTTTTGGAATGGCCAGAAAAATCTTCAATTTTCTTGCAATTAATTATCCTCTTCATGATGTCTGTAATTTAAATTTCTTATGACATATGACTGGAGGAATTGCATAGTGTGTGTGTGTGTGTATGTTGGATTGTATTGACAGCCCTATACTGTTAAGTGATGTTTAGCATATCACAAAACTAGGCTAACCAAGAACAACTTAACTGGTTTTAATTTTTTTAGTTCAAAACACTAGTTCAAATTGGGACGCAATATGTTCCTTTAGAAAACTAGTTTTAACTTTGGTTCTTTCAAATATACATTCTCTCCAAAATCAAGTTCTGAAAATTTTGATGTTTTCATATGCATATTCTCACCATAATCTAGTTTTAAATTAGAAAATTTTGCATGCCTATTAAGTAAAACTGGTTTTGATATGATTCTAGACAGACTCAAAATAAAATAAACCAGTTCAGTTTTGTTTTTGGTTCCGCTTGTATTAGAAGTGAACTAGTTCCGTTGCTTGCCAAACATCCCTTATTGTCTGAATTGGGTAGGTGGTTTAATGGGATGATCAAAGGGGTAGCTCCGTCTGATCATGCCTGTTGGATTTGTGACAGACAATTGAGGTTGTGGCACATCATTTAAAAGGGTTTATCACTTTTTCTTTTAATTAGATATGATTTTTTTTTTTTATGTGAGATTGATGTGACATGGTGACAACTGTCCAAATCCATGGAATTCCCTTTGGAATCTCTAGAGATCCACACTTGAGCTCCTTTGTCATGATTACCGATTCCATCTTTATGGAATTTTAAATTGAAATCAAAGTGCAATTAGGCATCATTGGTGATCCTAACTTTGGGGACCCACTAGAATTTGGCTTTGGTTTCTCCTTTGGAGGAATTGAACTTGGTTTAGTAATTGCAATGGGTAATTATACTGGGTGGTAGAACAGTTTTGTGGGTGGTAGACAGATACTTGATTCAGTTCTCATTGCTAATGAGTGTGTTGATAGTAGGGTGAAGAGTAAGATTTCGGGGGTTATTTGTAAATTAGATATTGAGAAAGCTTATGATCATGTGAACTGGGAGGCTCTTCTTGATTTGTTGAAGAGAATGGGTTTTGGGGTGAGGTGGTGTAGGTGGATCCGCACTTGTATTTCTACAGCCCAATTTTCTGTCTTGTTTAATGGGTCTCCAGCTGATTTCTTTGGGAGTTCGAGGGGATTGAGACAAGGAGACCCGCTATCCCCCTTGTTGTTTCTGGTTATGATGGAGGTCTTCAGTAAGATGATGAAAAGAGCTGAAGGGGCGGGTTTGTTTCGAGGCTTTAGGGCTGATGGTAGACGAGGTGGAGGGGTCTGTATCTCGCATCTTTTGTTCGCAGATGATACTATTCTGTTTTGCGATGCCGATGAGGAGCAAATTCTACATGTTAGGATGCTTCTTCTTTGTTTCCAGGCAGTGACAGGTTTAAAGGTTAATGTGCTGAAGAGTGAAATGGTTCCCATTGGGGAGGTTCCTAACGTCTATGTCCTGGCAGAGATTTTGGGATGCCGAATTGGGTCTTTGCCTATGACTTATCTTGGTATGCCTTTGGGGGCGTCCCACAAGTCCCCCACTGTTTGGAATCCTATCTTAAAGAAAATTGAGCGGAAGTTGGCTAGGTGGAAGAAGATGTATTTGTCAAAAGGTGGAAGACTAACATTGCTTAAAAGCACATTATCTAATCTCCCCACTTATTATTTGTCTCTTTTCACCATTCTTACGTATGTGGCCAATAAAATTGAGAGGCTGCAAAGGGATTTCTTGTGGGGGGATTCCAAGTTTCACTTGGTGGGTTGGGACAAGGTGTGTGCACCTTTGCAAAATGGTGGGTTAGGAGTAAGGAAAGTTACTACTTTCAATAAAGCCTTACTTGGGAAGTGGTTATGGAGGTTTGAAAATGAGGAGACAAGACTTTAGAGAAGAGTTGTAGCTCTCAAGTTTGGGGAAGAATGGGGGGGATGGAATTCCAAGTTAGGTAGAGGGGTTCACGGGTGTGGCTTGTGGAGAAGTATTCGCATGGGATGGGAGGATTTTAGCAAGAATATTCGCTTTGAGGTAGGGGTGGGGGATAGAGTGAAGCTTTGGACAGATCATTGGTGTGGGGATTCTCCACTTCAATTGACTTTCCCGAGTGTGTATGGGATTGCCTCCAATAAAGGGGCATCGGTGGCCTCTTCTCTCGAACAGTTGGGGACTGAGGAGCGGAGAAGTTGGGATGTTCATTTTACTCGGAGGCCAAATGATTGGGAAATGAATGGGGTGGATGATTTTCTTCGTACCTTGGGCTCTAATCTTCCTTCCACTGAGAACGGTGATCGTATGCGATGGAAGTTGACTAAGAAAGGGAACTTTGATATTCGATCGTTCTACAATAAATTAAGAACCCCCTTGCCAATTACTTTTCCTTGGAAAGGCGTTTGGAAGGTCAAGGCTCCTCGGCGTGTTTCCTTCTTTGTGTGGACCGCTGTTTGGGATAAGATCCTTACAGGTGATAATTTGAGGGGTAGATGGGATTTTGTTGACTGGTGTATCATGTGCCGCAGTAATGGAGAAACGGTGGACCATTTGTTTCTGCATTGTGGTAAGGCTTATCGGGTGTGGTGTTTGGTGTTTAGATCCTTTGGGTTTTCTTGGGTCTTGCCTAGATCGGTTTCGGATACTCTATTCGGTTGGTGGAATTGGCCTGGAAAGCATTTGTCTAGCATTTGGAATTTAGTTTCATTATGCGTGATGTGGTGTCTTTGGAGAGAGCGCAATAGGAGGACGTTTGAGGACATGGATAGTTCGGATGACCAGCTTTTGGCCTCTTTCAGCGGCACTTTGTTTGACTGGTCTAGGGCTTGGGGACTCACATCTAGTGATTCCCTCCCTATGTTCCTTAGCTCTCTCTTGTGTTCTTAGCTATGAAGCACGGGTGCGTTTTGGGACTCGGGTGCGGGTGCGGGTGCGGGACTCGGCAATTTTTGAAAAAGGTGGGTGCTGGTGCGGCGGGACTCGGCGATTAAAAAATTATTAAAAATATTTTTATTTATATTTTTAATATATTGTTAAGCATACTTTTTCACATTATATAAAAATATACCAAAGTTGAAGTGAGTGAGCTCACTGAGCTGTGACTTGTGAGTGAGTGGTTGTGAACTCACTGAATTGAAACCACAAAATCAGAGAGAACAGAGAAGCGAGAGAGGTGCGACGGTGCGTGAGGCGAGCGAGGGAGAAGACTGAAGAGTGTTTTTTTTTTTTTTTTTTTTTTTGTGTTTTAAACGTGAATGAGTGAGCTGTGACTGTAAGTGAGTGGCTGGCTGTGAACTGAAACAGAGAGGCGAGAGCTGCGACGGAGGCGAGCGAGAGAGAAGACTGAGGCGTGAATGAAGTGTTTTTTTTTTTTTTTTAACGTGAATAAGAGAGTGTATGTGAGAGTTTAGTTTTAGGGCTGTGATACGGTGCGTTTTGCACCTTTTTTTTTTTTTTTTTTTTTTTGAATTTCGGCCTGAATCGGCCATTTCGGCCTGAACCGGCCGTTTCGCCGGTTTCGGCCGATACGGCCGATACAGGCCCGAGTCGGGGCGATTCAGCCCGGTTTCGGGCGCATCGACCCGAGTCCCAGCCGCGTCGCTCCGAGTCGGCGAAAAAAAAAAGGGAAACACGTGGCCGACGTGGTGCGACGCGGCACCGACGCGCGGGCAGCGGCGTCGCCCGCGCGTCGCGGCGTTGCACCGCGTCGGACGCGGGTGTGGCGCCTCTGGCGCCGCGTCCGTGCTTTCCAGGTTCTTAGCTTCTTTTCCTTTCTTTATCTTTCTTTGGTTTTTTTCCTTTCTCTTTGTATTTCTCTCTCTACCTTATGTTTTTTCTACATAAGGTAGTGTTTTTGAATATAAATCTTTCTTAACTATCAAAAAAAAAAAAAAAATTATACTGGTTCTCACCACCGGGTTCTATTATGAAGCTCAGTAAACATGTTGCCCACTTACCAGAGAGAGTAGTATATTCCTTCAATCTCATTTTATAACTTAATATTAATAGGGCAGCAATTCTGGCAGTTGGGGCAAGACACTGTAATTTATAGTGACAAAATTCTCCTAATATATTTTAGGCTAAAATGCAAAACTGACCCTCTAACTTTCACATTTTGTCATTTCAGTCCTCTAAGTTTTAGTTTTGTCATTTTAGTCCTCTAAGTTTCAAATTCTGTCAATTTAGTCCTCCGTTAAAACTCTGTTAACTGCTGCCATCTACTGACCAAAACACACCGTTTTGGACTCTTTTTTTAATTAACAAAAAGTGAAAACATTAATTAAAAACAATACAAAAAACCCCACCCCCACCCACCAATACGACACCTAGCCTCAAATCATGAAACCGATTTCTCTGAGAAAAAAAATTAAGGGGTTGAGGGAGAAACCCAGAAAGAAAGAGGGAGAAAGAGAAAGAGTGAGATTGAGAGATAGGGAGAGGGAGAAGATGTCAGAAGACACGGAAGGACCGGTGTGGGTCTTCTTCGTTGTTGCTTGTTCTTGCTTTTGTGCTTGGGTTTCTCATTCTGTACACTATCTTTTCTTTGATTTTGTTGGGTGTTGGTAAGCCCATGAAGTCAAAGATCACGATCAAGGTATTATTAAAGATAACATTTTTATGGTTCTTCTAGGCAAATTTTGAAATGGGCTTTGATTAAATTTTATTAATTTTGTGTGTTTGTTTTGCATTCTCACTTCTCAAAGTATAACGTTTGGGCAGTTTAAAATTCTTTTCAATTGGCAGGAAACTGGAAACGATGTTGTTCCTGTAAGTTTCATTTTTTTTTTTTTTTTTTTTGTAATTAACGTTTTCAGCTTTTTTTTATTAAGAAAAAAAAAAGTCTAAAATTGTGTCATTTTGGTTAGTAGACGGCGGCAGTTAACAGAGCCCTAACAGAAGGTTGAATTGACAAAATTTTAAACTTAAAGGACTAAAATAACAAAACTAAAACTTAAAGGACTAAAATGAAAAAAGGTGAAAGTTAGAGGGTGAGTTTTGCATTTTAGCCTATATTTTATTTCTTTTAACAAGTGCTGAATTCTATGCTATATATTCATCAAACGTGCAACAATATCCATTATGGGAATTTAAAATATTCACAAATTATTGGTGAATATCTCTTGTTCCACCAATGTCTGTGAAACGGTTGGTCTTATTTTAATGGATGGCTTCTTCAATCATTGTGTTTCTCATTCAATTTTGATTTTTGTGAAATTTTTCTTGGGCTTCCGTTATCTTTATGATTTTTTCAGTATCTTGAACCTCTAAATATTTTCATATCATTATTTGTCATTTGCTGTGAATTTCTGCTGCTGCATCATCCTCACTGCTGCTGCTGCTGCTGCTTGTGTTCCTATAGATATCGTTTGTTGCAACCTGTACATGGTATTAGTGGTCTGGACTAGTTGTCAAAATATTCTGAATGTGAAGATCTTTCTTCCCTTGTCCTTGAATCAAAATAATAGTCTACTGTTTGGTTTTGCTTTTTATTTTAGGGGAAGTGGGAGACCTTTGTCAGACCGCCCTGAATTAACGCCTGAAGATGACCTAAGAGAGCTTGTTGATGATCGAGACTTGGGTACTCTCAAGCATTACTAGCCTGACCTCTCAAATCGAGAGGCTACAATTATTGTTAAAACGGACGAAGAAGCCACCTGGTCTGTTAGGAGGCTCTAGATTGTTTGCACCTGGAGGTTTTCAGCAGCAAGGTTGAAGGGGCAGTATCAAGAGCTTCACAGGATTTTAGTATATGTCTGGAGACATCCGTAGAGGGAGATGCACTTATACGCTTGCCATGTTCCCATAGCTTCCACTCTGCCTACTTGGATCCCTGGCTTTGTACTTTTGGTGACTGCCCATATTGTTGCAGAACTATAACTATAGTAACAAGTCACAACAAAGCATCAAAGAGTTAGATTTTTTACTAGAAATGTTTTTGTAATCTGGGTTTTCCTACAGGTGTGAAAGTTTTGGCACTGACCAAATTATTTTTTTAAATTTGTAATTGTGTGCATATGTAATTATTGTATCTCCTGCTCTGTTGTACACACACGAGAAAATCTGGTCTCATTGTATTTCTTGACTGCTATTTTGAAATTTGTTGAATACGTGTTTTCTGTGTTTTACTGTTTTAGATTACCTTTTGATCTCTCTCCTCTATTCAGGAAATTTAGAAGGTATTGACAGTCAATGCCCACAAAGCCGATGAATGATGTTGGAAAGACCCAACAAGTAGTACTGCGGCCCAAGCTTGCACACCTATATATACATATATGAAAATAAAATAACATAAATTAAAAATGCTTTAAATTTTTTAGTTCTTGATAAAATAAAAAAATGATTTTAACTTGAACATAATAGAATAGACTAATCGAATGAAAGGAAAAGAGAGCAGTTATTAAACTTATGCTTTGGTCCTTGTTCTATTTTTCATTTTAATTATTGCCAAAACAATAGTATAAACTAGAGAAATGATTTTTAAATATTGTTATTTCAGGTTTCAGGGAAAAGCTCACTTTGGAGTGTCAATTGGTCCTTAGTAAGGACGTCATAGTGTGGTTAAATGGCTCTTGTAAAAAATTTAAAATTTGATTTTGGATCAATGATTGTGGTTAAAAGGTTCTCGTAAGAAATTTAAAATTTGATTTTAGATAAATGATTTTAGGTAGAATTTGAACATAAATCCTTTATTTGAGAGAGAGAGAGAGAAAAAAAAAAACTTTACCATTTAAGTAAATTAGAACCCACAAATTAATTTGAATTGATTATAAAAATAAGAAATTCACCAATTACCTAGCATCATTTTTTGGGTACCTTTTGTTTGGTTAAATTTTAGTATAATAATAATAATAATGACCAAAGTTTCTCTGTAAACTAGTTTGGAGAAAAATTCTTCAAACTTCTCACACATACACACATATATATATTATGAATTTTGAAAATTTAATTGTTGAATTTTATGTTTTTTATGTTTTTAATATGCATATTAAATTTCATTCAAATCAAATGTTATTTATTATTTAATCAATAAACTTATTTTTTTATACACAATTTTAGATCACAAAAACTTAAAATTTTAACTTTTTTTAATGAGATAATAATTAATTTTTGATTTTATCGAAAGTTTGCAAACACGGAGGATATAATAAGCTCATATAATCCAAATGCTAGATTTTTAAAATTCACACAAAATATAAAGATATATAAAAAATTTGAAGAGTTTCTTTCTAAACTAGTTTTAAGAGAAGCTTTGTTAAAAAATAATTGATACTCTATAAAAAAAAAAAAAAAAACTAGAATCATTGACAATTGATACTCTATATTCTATATATTTGTCAAGATAAATAATACTAGATATACATATTATTTTATAAAAAATTTATAAACTGTTGATGTGATGATTGATTATTTGTAAATGAAAAAGTGATGTTAATAGTAGATCTAGATGAAAAGTAATTAGAGATTGACCATATCAACATTTTGTAAAATTATTGTAAAATAATTTGTAATTTTTTTTTTTGGTTTAAAAATAATTTGTAATTATAACTTTATTCTTGTTAATATTATTGAAAATAAAAAATTAATTAATAATTATGTCAAAACTTTTCAATCTTGACCCAACTAATTTATCTTAACTTCCAAGTTTCCAATAAGAATCTTCGTACACGTGAGAGTGAAATGCGATGGAACAAACTTTAACTTGTTGGAAGGAAAGCTGAAACTGCATGGGACCGTTCGTTGGAAAGATTGCACCACGGAAACTTCGAGGAAGAGGGATTTCTTACTTTCTAGTGCTTTTGCCTTTTTTTTTGCAGCATATTCAAACAGCTTTTTTCTTTTTCTATGGAATAAAGACTTTGTCTAAAACAAAAAGTCATTGTTCTGCCATTTCTCTTGTACTTAACTTCTAAAAGAACATTAGTATTGGTGGTGATTAAATGCTAAACTCAAATATTATTTTTTATTTTTACTCTCATTAAAATAATATTTATTTCTTTCTTCTTTCTATTCTTTTCTTCTTTCTATTCCTTGGCTAATTATTAAAATTGTTTGACTTATATAATTATTTAAAAAAAAAATCCCTTTTATTCCTCTGCCGTTTCACACTCCACCGTCGCCGACCCGATTCATCGTCCTTCTCACCCATCTTCGAAGCCCAGCTCCGTTCATCCATCATCCTCACCGAAGCTCTCTGCTCAATAAGCCATCGCCAACCCACGCTCCATCGCCGAGCTGTTACCGACCCAAGCCCCATCGCTGATCTTTCTCCACTTTACAGGAACTTTCTCTCAGCTTTTCCCTTTTTCTCAATTTGCATTTGGGTCTTTGTGTGTGTTTATGTTGTTGTTGATTTAAAGGCTCTTTTTCAAGGCCTTTATTCCTATTTCCCTTCCTAATCGTTCATTCAACCTGAGGTTCACTCATCTCTTGTACTTCTCATTTCATCACATCTCTGATCTTTCCAATCTTCTCCTCATAGATCTTGATGGAGGCTTTCCCGACCGATGAGGGAGACTCCTTTTCTTCGTCCACTCAGAAGTGGGACTATGATGTCTTCTTGAGTTTTAGAAGTGAAGATACTCACAATGGTTTTACTGGCCATTTATATCAAGCCTTGTGTGACAAAGGTTTCAAGATCTTCATTGATAATGAAGATCTCCAAAGGGGTGAAAAAATTGCAGCGAAACTTATCAAAGCCATTAAATCATCAATGATTTCAATTATCATATTCTCTCAAAACTATGCATATTCCGCTTGGTGCCTCGAAGAACTTACCGAAATTCTTGAGTGTAAGAAAAATGGACAAAAAGTTTTACCAGTTTTTTACAAAGTGGATCCATCTGAAGTACGCAAGCAGGAAGGTAGTTTTGGATTAGCACTAGCTACTCATGAAAAAAAATTCGAGAACAACATAGAGAAAGTGCTGAGGTGGAGGGCAGCTTTATGTGAAGTAGCTAGTTATTCTGGATGGCATTATGAGGATGGGTATGTATCTAATCACTAATCTTGTTTCTTGTTATAACTTTCAAACCTTTGATGGTTTTGTTATGACCACTAAATACCAAATTACGAAAATATTTTATTACGGAAATATTTGCTACTACCATCTACTAAGGCACTAAGAGCACTGCCACTACTAAGGCATTAAAGGCCGGCACAAATAGAAGGTTTATTTTTATATTTTTACTTGATTGGTAAATTAGAAATATATCTAAATTATCTAATGTGCTTTCATCCAATAATTTTGCCTTTCACCCACACTTGTGAGAGAAGGAAGTGTGATTTAAATCAAGGCTCATCAACTTAATAATTTGTAAATTTTCTTAATCATTTCATTTTCGGAGTATTATAAATAGGATGAAGGGGCGGCAAGTGGCATGAGGCGAAGAACAAGAAGAAGGGGTAGTGACAGTGTTAGGAGGGGAGAGAGAGAGAGAGAGAGTTAGGACTCAAAAGAAGAAGAAAAAAAACACCTTTAAGTCTCAAATTAATTATCGTCTTAAATCTATGACTATGAGTTACATGCACATTTACTTAATGTAAAACATGTGTCATTTGTAAGTCACACATCTAATCATCTTGAATTTAGTTCATTTTTGTATTTATATTTCCAGCTAGTCTAACTATGTTTCCTATGCTCTAGAACTGGCAGTTTGTCTGAATATCAGTTTGTCCAATTAATTATGGGAGAGATGTTTAGTATCATATCAAATCGCACAAATTTATTTGTTGCTAAATACCCAATTGGAGTAGATTCTCGTGCAGAATCCGTAGAAAATCTTTTAGATATTAAGTCAAATGATGTTCGCGTGGTTGGAATTCATGGCCTTGGAGGAATAGGAAAGACTGTAATTGCAAAAGCTATTTATAATAGAGTTGCTGATCAATTTGAAGGAAGTAGCTTCCTAATGAATGTCAGAGAAAATTCAAGAACAGATCATAGCATAATCAAACTACAAATGCAACTTCTTTCTGATATCTTAGGGATCAAAGAATTGAAGGTGCACAGTACATTCGGAGGATTCAATGTGATCAAAGAAAGACTTTCGAGTAAAAAGATTCTTTTGATTCTTGATGATGTGGATAAATTGGGCCAAATAGAAAGTTTTCTTGGAGAATGTGATTGGCTTGCTAATGGAAGTAGAGTTATTATAACCACAAGAGACAAACATTTGCTAACCACTTTTGTAAATGATCCTTTTATCTACAAGGTTGTGCAATTGGATCGACACGAAGCTCTTCAACTCTTTAGTCAGTATGCCTTCAACAAAAACGAACCTGAGGCAGATTATTTGCTTCTTACAAATCAATTCATACGTTATGCCAATGGCCTTCCATTAGCTCTACAAATCATAGGTTCTGATTTGCGTGGAAGAAGCATTCGCGAATGGGAAATTGAATTAGAAAAGTATAAGAATACTCCAAACAAAGAAATTCAAAATATACTAAAAACCAGTTTTGAAGGATTGAACAAAAATGAACAAGATATTTTCCTCGATATTGCATGTTTCTTCCAAGGATGGTCCAAAAATTACGTTGTGGATATCTTAGATGCTTGCAATTTATATCTGGATTCTGGTATTTCAATACTTATTGCTAAGTGTCTCATAAGTGATGGATTTGACAATTTATGGATGCATGACTTGCTACAACAAATGGGTAGAGAAATTGTTCAACAAGAATCAAATGTGCCTGGAAAACGTTCAAGGCTATGGTGTTATGATGATGCTTTAGAAGTTCTTACAAAAAATACGGTATAACTTCTTTTTTAAGCGAAACAAAATCAATTATTTTTTTTCTTTTTAATGTTGCGGAAAATCTTAGTTTATCATTAACCTATTTTGTTTAAAATTTCAAATTGTTATGATTTTGACATTTTTATTGTGCAATGTGTTCCACCCAATGCTCTATCCAAAGAGGGTTCAGATAAAATTCGAGGCATAATGTTGTGCTTCCATGAACCAATAAGGGTGACATTGGCAGCTAAAGCTTTCGAAAGGATGAGAAATCTCAAGTTTCTTATAGTTGATAATGTGCACATTTGTGAAGAACTCAAATATCTCCCCAACGGATTAAGGTTGCTTCATTTGCCTAATTATCCTTTTCCCTTACCATCCAATTTTTGTCTTCAAAAACTTGTTTCACTCAAGATGCCGTGTAGTCACATTCGGTTAGAGAAGTTATTTAAGCAGGTACGGTTTTCTTTAAAAATTATGTTCAAAATTTTAATTTATAGTTTGTTGAACATAATTTTTTTTTTTTTCTACAGGAGTTTCAATTCCAGATTTTGAAATGTATCAACTTCCGTGAATGTGAGTCTATTACAAAATTACCTAATTTATGCGCCCCAAACTTAGAGAACTTGGACCTTTCAGGTTGCAAAAATTTAGTTGAGTGTCATGAGTCCATTGGATTTCTTGATAAGCTTCAAAAATTGCGTCTTTTTAGTTGTGAAAAACTTCAAAATCTTCCAAGCCATCTCACATGGAAATCTCTCGACACTTTGGATATTTCATCCTGCTCAAGTCTTGATTTTTTTTCTTTCTTATTCACCGAATGGCGTCTCACCTGGCCTTATGACATCACCTGGTTTCATGGTTTATATAGCTATTGCTGTAAAAATGTTTTGGATCTTGAAGATATCATCTATAAATTACCACCGCCTGAGATATTATGTATATATACTGGCAAATCAAGACCCTGGTGTGAACGTAGTACTTTTAAAAAGTCATATGCATTTCTAGATCTGAGCAATGTTGAAAATCTAGATCTGAGTAATGTTGGAAACCTAATTGAATTAGATTTTTTGATGAAGTCTGATTACTTTCCTGTATTGGAACGTCTATATTTAAATGAAATCAATATTAATACCATCCCGGAAAGCATCACTAAGTTTACTAGATTAGAGACACTCGGAATAAAATGTTGCAAGTATCTTCGGGAAATTCCAAGGCTTCCACAATCTATAAGAGGAGTGTATATACTAAACTCTCATTCGCTACATCCACAATCATCAAAGAGATTGTTCAGTCAGGTGTTTCTTTCTCTCTTTCATTCAATGTTATATGGAAACACTCTTTATACCTTATCGAAAATACATTATTAAATTTGTTTGAATTTGATTATTGCAAACAGTTTGGAGAATTTTGGCAACCACGACAAAATCCATTTGATTTCAAGGATTATGAACTTATGCTACCTGGATCAGAGATTCCCAAGTGGTTCAATCATCAAAGTGTTGGAAATTCCATTTCATTCTGGGTCGGTCGAGATTATTCCAAATTTCTTTGCGGTGTTGTTTTTGAACCGAATGAACAGCCTTGGAATCTTACTGTTCAAGTCTCCTTGAAATTTAATGGGAAAAAGTTGAATGATTGGATTCCTTCAGCAATCGTACGGGTTGCGGATATGATGTGTAATCATGTACGGTTTTTTCAGGTAATTGCTCATCCTTCATTAGAAGAATTAAATCCATTTGATCGGAATCGTGTGGAGGTTGAATTTCATTGTAATTATCGAGGTGTATTTCAAATCCAAAGGTGTGGGATCCATGCCGAATGCATCTGTCCTCTTGTTCAACACCTCTCCACCGACACTCTCCCACCTACTTCAATACCTACCTTTCCCATTTGTTCAATTTCAAACATTGTCACGCCTTCCCCCCACCTCATGAACTCTTGTATGGAGCTTTCACATTTGAATTCAATGGAAACAACATATAATGGTTTTGACTCTCCTTTGGAGGGCTCTCATGCTGATGGATGTGATTTGAGTTTGTCACCGTGCACTCCCATGGGAAGAAATTATCCGCCTCCTCAGCCTCAGGTCACTATCCCTGATGACACTAGCCACATTTCTTGGGTCTGCCAGGTTTGGGAATTGCCTCAACTGTTAGTGAGGGGTTTCATTTGGGTTCTTCTTCAATGGCCCATAACTTTGTCAGTGATGATGATTCTGACTTCAATTTGTATTCTTCATCTAAGAAAATGAGAAAATCTTGATCGAACTTGGAAGAAGAAATATGCCTCCATCTGAAAAAGAACCTTGAAACAATTTTCTTCTTCATGGTTCCCATTCCATTTCTTTAGCATTTGATGCGAAGGTACGTCTCTTTTTTTTAGTTGCATTGTTTTATTTGCATCTTTGGATGCTCATTCATTGGATTGGGTACCAACATAATTTGAATAGAAACTAACCCAAAGTAAATGCAGAACAGATGAAAGAAATTATGAAAAACCCATTTCAGTTTTTAGGCAAATTATGAAAACAAGCAGTTACGTGTTCATCGCATAATCTCTCTCTCTGATAATGAAGTTACTCTTACTTCTTGATTTATTAAAATTTTGAGTTTTATTCCATTTCTCCATTGTTAGCATAATATGTGAGTATTAGGATTTTTGTCTATTAGTCTTTTACTAGCCAGCACCAATTCTGAAAATTCAAACTTCTGTTGGCATGACCTTATATCTTATGCCATCCTCAATTTCACAGAGCAAGACGTTTTGAAATGGATTTAACTTCGCCAATAGTCGTAGTTTCAAGGTCCTTTGAACGCACCATTACATTTTAAATGCTTTCTTTTTAAAATTGTTGCCGATAGTATATATTGTCTCAAATTTCATAATCTTGTAAAAATGTTGGGAATTATATATTGATTTCTGATATTAGCTTGTTTGTTATTGATGATTTCCTCCTTCGCTATGGTTGGTATTGATGTTACCTTCCAGGTTGATCCATTAGTGGATTTAGCACTTCTAGAATGAATTAGGGAGGTCTTTAATCCGGTGGCAATAACAATTTACATTGTTAAGACTTTTACGTTATAACGTTTTGGATGACGCTCTTTGGTTTTTTCTCCTCCCTTGGGCATGCTATCTTATAGCTTTAACTATGAGTGAAATGTGTCTTTTTTATTGATTGTTGGACTCTGAAGTGTGTGTAGAATCGAGCTAAGTTGCTGTGTGAAATCCTACTAACAAGGTTTCGTTCTTTCACACCAAGTTGTTCTTCGACCTATGTATAGTGGAATATTTTCTAGCTTGCAAAAGTATGCCAATATTTTTTCCCATAAATTAATGCAACTCATTATGTTATAAAATTCAATTGGATTTGCTCGGTGTTTTGGAAGTGGATTTAATCGTTTTCTTTATTAAAGTTCATAGCATTTCATTAAAATTGATAATATGCTTGAGAAAAGAAATGAATCAATTGATAATGTATTGACCCTGTGATTTCAATATTTGCTGACAATATTAAGAAGTAAAGAATTTGATTATGCATATCATGGAATTATCAAATCTGTTAGGTCTGACCCAGAAATTATTGCAGGAACTGGAAAAAAAGATTTTTGCTTTTGGGTGAGAGCTTTCCAATTAACCAATTTGTTGAGTCAACGTTCCAATTGAAGAATGGCCTAGTTACTTATGTCTTTGAATCTAGAATCAGGGCACTCCTTTTGGTAGTTTCTTGTGTCGTAAGTCATGTGATTATTCATTTTCACTTTGTTATTGATGCTTTTTTGTTTAATTTAGTGTGCAGTTGAAATGTCAATTGTTGGAGCCTTCTATTTTTTTTTTTTTTTTTTTTTTTTTTTTGTGCTGTTGAATTTTTATAGGTTTAAACGGCCATGCTTTACCCCCCATTTAGATATTTTTTTATCTATATCGTCCAACATTGAAATTAGCCTCATGCAAAATCCCAACCAAAGAATATCCTTCTTTCAATGCAATCCTACATCTAACTACTAAGCAGTCGCATTTGGTTCTGGATGGATGTAATGACTATATAAATTGCTCAATTATGTACTGGTGTTTGAAGTAGAGAATAGGGAAATGTCTATCAATCCAAATTTGCTGTTAAAGTCACACTGGGATGTTTTGGTTTGAACCTTTCAAGTCTATGGAGTATTTATATTTTATGTGCTGGAATGATACTGCATTAGGTTATTTGCTCATTTACGTCTTGCTGGCCAAAATTTAAGCTACTTTAATTCCCAAATGCCTTTGGTTGGGATTTGTAGAAGAAAATAATTCACACTTATTGGTCGAAAAGTTTTTCCAATATAATATAAAATAAATGGCTTTTATTTGTTTGTTTCTTTTTATATTAATTGCACATACTTGAATTAATAGGGATGACAGGGCCACAACTTCGTCATTGTTGGAATAATAGTTGTAGCTGCTGGTGAAACTACTTCATCCTTATAAGTTTTGTTATTTTTGTGCCCAAAAATTATCACTCTGTTATGTAGGATTCTTTGTTCTGGTATTTGGTACTAATGGACTCCACACTTGATGCAACTGGGTATAGGTGTAAGTCTTGTCTTTGGTATTTGACACCCTTGTTTTGTAGACATTAGAATGATCTCAATGCCCAAAAAAAGGTTTTATAGTTATCTTTAACTATGAGCAGGTCTTCTATCCCTTTGAAGATTTTAGCTCTATACTCATTTCAGTTCTTACCCATTGGCATATCTTTTATGATAAATTAATAGGATTACCTCCAATTGCATTTTGAACATAGTAATTTTCTACTGTTCTGTGGCACCCTCTTGCTAATTTCACTTTGAGTTAAATGTTGAAATGAATATTTTGAAATTACAAATTTGTATCAATGTATCACCTTGAATTCACCCTTTTATAGGAATACCTTGCTGTAGAGAAAAGAGTAAACAATGTTCTTGAGCTAATGGTTACGATTTTATATCCGGTACAAAAATATACTTATATACATGCCTTTTACTGTCTTTTATATTAAAGTGTCGAGGAGAAGATATCACTTATGTTGGATCCCCTTTTGTTAATTTTGCACTTATTGTAACCAACGAGTATGGTAAAATCAAGTACATACGAGGTTAATTTTACATGATGTTCGCTCCCCATTGAACATTCCCATTTGTTTACTTGATCAATCCAAGCAATTCCATGTTATTTGGACTATGATTTGTCAGTGAAGTTCCTTTTTAAAAAATTATTTATGCTATTGACAAACGACTTTCCTTTAAATGCCACTTCAAAATTTCTTAGCTAGAATTACTAGGCCATGGTTGCACACCTGCGCAGCATAGGACCAGTTTCTAGTTGGAAGACTTTCCATGCAAGGATGTGGTTTCTCTGTCAAGTTTGATTTTTCCATGGATCTGCTCAACCATTTCTAGAATTTTTACTCAAGGGGTTTTCACCATGTGTTGCAGCCCATGATGAATCTATGCAAGCACTGAATACTGTGATACAGAGCTTCAGCTAATAATTTTGAAATTTTCACTTTCTCGACCTCTTGCAATACCAGTAAAACCTTACATCTAAATTACTCTTTTTGTTTAAACAATAAAATTTCTGTTCAGATGACTTTTGCTATCTGCAGTTAAACTTTTGACTTTTGCTATTTGCAGTTAAACTTTTGAACTTGTTATTACAGTTATCTGTCATATGTAAATTCCAATCTTAGCCTACTTATACATATAAAGCCTGTTTTCAAATACGTGAATGTAAATATTCTTTGACTTATATAAGATACATATATTGGGTAAAAATGGAAATATTGACCATTATTTCTGTGTGAAGGGTGTCTATGGTTTCTTGGTTCTTAACATTGCTTTTCCTACATCCAGGCTAAGGTCATGGCTGGTGATAATGTAGTTAGGTAATTGCTTCAAAAGATGACACAATGTGCATGCAACGCTTATCTTGACATTTAGGAAAGGTATAAGTGAAGTCATGGTTGAAATTTTAACATTAGATTATAGCATCATTGAGGTCTTCCCTAATTGTGCCTTTGACAGTTGACTTAATTATTAGCTTAATTGATCACAAACACACACATACATACCTAGTTCATTTTTTTCCTTTTCTATCTAAGATAGAATTCCTACTCTAGCATAATCTAAGTGTATGTGTGTGTAGCCCCTCCCCTGTCCCATCGCACTAGAACTTGTACTTATGGACTGACCGTAATACTAAGGGTGTGTGGTGGTATAAATACCTAGTTCATATTATTATCAATATGTGGTAGAACACAAACAGAAACAGAATAATGTTTGTGTTGTGTCATATTTTCCCATGATCTGCACATGTTAGTGTGTTTGCAGTGTCATAACCTTGGCCCTTCTTCTTGTTCATGCTGCAGAAATTCAAAGTTAAAAAATAAGGTTTGGATATATTAGGGAAAAAAATAGTGTGGATTAAGTTGGTTTAAGTTTTCACATAGTCAATGACTAGGGAATTTAAGATATAATATATTTTTTGAGCATTCTTGTATTGTTTTACACATTATAATTTTATTGATTCCACCTAATTCTTTTTCCTGCTTTAATAAAGTTTTGGTGGGTCTATGGAGAGATTAATGATCCTTACGCTGAATTTTTCATTGCAAAGATCTAATCTTTTCAGAAGGTATTATGAGTTCTTCAAATCTGTTTTTAGATGCTTACAATACATTAATTTTTTATAGGAGAGCCTAGCTCAGGATTATGATTCCTAGAATTGAAGGCAAATGTACATCCTCGAGGATAGGACTCCTAGCTTCCGTACAAGTATTGCTGGAACAAGTTGGAGAACTGAAGAAATTCTGGATGACATGAAAAAATGTGGCCACAGCGTTCAGGTTTGGTTATCATTATGCACTCACAATATAGACTACTAGTTTTAATTAAAGCAAAATAATAATAAAAAAGAACCTTGCAGTCTTCTACAATTCTGTCTTTGATTGGATTCTTACTTGAAGATAACTGTATAAGAATATTCAAAATTAATAAGCTTTGGCTTGACAAATCATTACCTGGAGTATATAAAAGGTGCTAATGATTTTAAAATTAATGAGCTCTTAATCATATCTAACCTGCTAAAAGTATCTTATCATGCTAGTGAAGATCATAATTCTAATGTTAATATGAATTCATTTAGTTTTTGCATTACTTTTATGTCCAAAATTTGTCATAATATTTAAAATACCAAGTGCAAAAACATTTTCCTAAATATATTAATACACACTCTCAAGATCTTGAACACAATTAGCACATAATGCATAACAAACTTAAAACTGCAAAATGCGTAGAAGAGGTATATTACATAGGTTTCTTTTTCCTCTAGCAAAAAGGAATTATGTAGGATTTGAATGTACGAATTCTAAGAAAAAGTTGTATATACACAATTCTTTTAGACAAATAAAGCTGCGTAGTGTCAAATATTACGGTGTCTTTGAGTGTTGCGAGTGACTAATTCTTGGTGTATATCTTTTTTTTGAAACAGATTATCCAGCACCATGATTTTTTCTTGGATGATTGTCTTGGGGAATATTTGCTTCTTTTTCCTCAATTATTGAATGTTAGTACTATTTTTTATCAGCAAAGCTTGAGTGAAACTCTTGTTTCATTTTGAATTAGCAGGTAAGATGATTGATGAATATTATGCATTTATAACTACTTATCCTCTTGTTTGGTCCCTGAAAATCTGCGAAGAGCACATATCAAAGTTATGGAGTTGTAGTGTAAAAGAAATCATACTGTACATTTTCTTTGTATCTAAAGCCATTTAAAGACCTTAATTGGTTGATGATATTATTATAAACTACTGATATCTTTGACTTGAGATGTCAGTTTATCAAAATTTGTAATTTTCATTTGAAAATGGAAGTTAATCCAATAATCACTAAGCACCACTTGTAAAGATTGTTGTTGAAAAAGAGGAAGACAATTAATTTTTATGATTATATTAAGAACTTGATTTCCAATTTTCATTGCTTATCTATGGCGTTTATTCTTAATAGTTAGATTTTTCAAATGCAGAAGGTGGAAAAGCTGAAAATTGATGTGCCTACAGTTTCTAGCAGCAACTTAGTGATTGATAACATTAAGAATTGTTGGATGGTTTAGTTGGGAATTCAAAAACTCCATCAAGGGCAGTTAATTTACTCCCAAAAGATCTAAGATCCTATTTCTATTTTGTAAGTAAAGTGACACGTAGGCATGATAGTTTCTCTATTTTTATGTGATTTCTTTGTGTATGTGTGTGTGTGTCTCTCTCTCTCTCCCATTCACAGTTTTTGTGGCAAATTCAGGAGGGAATTTAATGCTGAACATGAGAGCAACTTTAAAAATGTAAACGGTGGCATCTTTGGGATTGGGGCTTTCTCCTAATGGGGATTTCAAAATTTCCGAGGATAAAACAACATAATTTTTGGGGGATTGGTTGGGTTCTTTGGGTTGGTGTTGGATAATTTATTGAAATTTGATCTCAATTTTAGCAATTATTCTCTACTTTTGGTCTGGTTCTTTGGAATCAAGTGTGAATTAACCAAAAAATGAAATTTGTGATAAATAGGACTTTAAATCATGGGAATTTAATTTCCTTCATTTTTTAATTTCCATGTAAATAGCAAAGTTTTATCCAAAAGCAAAATATCTATTTCTATTCCATGTAAATTAACCAAATATGCTTTTGATTTTGTGTCAAAAGAAATTCTTGAACCTGATTTGATGGTTGAAGACCC
This sequence comes from Lithocarpus polystachyus, assembly GCA_033629205.1. Lineage (NCBI taxonomy): Eukaryota > Viridiplantae > Streptophyta > Magnoliopsida > Fagales > Fagaceae > Lithocarpus > Lithocarpus polystachyus. The sequence continues at coordinate 2,707,577 of CM066172.1, forward strand.
GACTACAAAAGATAAAAGCCCAGGTCAAGAGCCATTAAGCACCCTGGAGAAGAGTATGTGCCACAATGCACTGAACATCTAGTTAGGAGCCATTAGCTATTTCTTATATAAATAATACTACATGTACTTTGGTTTTGTTACTTTGTTTGTAAGCTGAGGACTTTTTAAATTTTAGGGGAGAAGGGCATAAAATTAGATAGGTGGCATGATCTGCTTCTCTTTGTAGTTTTTTATTTTCCCATCTCTGCACAGTACATATTTTGAGCGAAAAGTACAAGGACTAGCAACTGGTTATGTGAGATTCATTTGTGACATGTTCATCATTTGAGTGTTTATATAAGTTTTTTCTTTGACCCAATATTTAATTGGTATCTATATTATTGGGGTGAATTTCAGGGGAGAAAATACTTTCCTTAAAAAATGAACCTGGGATACTTAGTCATAATGGTGGTTTTGTTTATGTTTCAGTGTGGTGAAAGCATGAGATTCAAAATCAATCTGTACAGTGGCTCAGTGCCTAGAGTTTCATACTTTTTTTCCCCTCATTTTCTATATTGTGTTGGCCTGTGCGGCAGTTCGACCTGAGCAAAGTACAAGTCAATTTGTTTCAAGCAACAGTGCCAACACAGAAAATTTAAGCAGCACAATTAAGCCAAGGTTGATTGAAAGTGAGGACAGGCTTCCTGGAGCTGTGCTGCTTGCAAGGGCTAGGCTTCTGGAGAGGTTGAGAGGGGTGCCTCTTCCTGCAAACAGGTCAGTGCTTACTGTGATATGCAATTTGGAATTTTCCAAGGGTGAGTCTGGACATTACATGAAAATTATTATCTATTTTATGTCATCAATAATATGTTTATGCCAAAATTGTCATGATACATCTGCGCAATACCAAGATTGGCTGCCACCAATGCTTTTGATGGTGAAGTTGTGAAAGTGTTGAATCGATCAATCTGATACCATATTTTCAGGTCTGATGATGGATCCATTTTTCTTCTCTGACTCCACTTTTAGATGGACCTCTATGTGTAAAAACTGGGTTATAGTGACCCATTTAATTCTTTTGGAATGGCCAGAAAAATCTTCAACTTTCTTGCAATTAATTATCCTCTTCATGATGTCCATAATTTAAATTTCTTATGAAAGTATTTATGACTGGAGGAATATAGCGTGTGTATGTTGGATTGTATTGACAGCCCTATACTGTTAAAGGATGTTTAGCATATCACAAAACTAGGCCAACCAAGAACAACTTAACTGGTTTTAATTTTTTTAGTTCAAAAAACTAGTTCAAAATGGGACGCAATATTTTCCTTTAAAAAACTAGTTTTAACTTTTACCCAAAAAAAAAAAAAACTAGTTTTAACTTTGGTTCTTTCAAATATACATTCTCTCCAAAATCAAGTTCTGAAAATTTTGATGTTTTCATATGCATATTCTCACCATAATCTAGTTTTAAATTAGGAAATTGTGCATGCCTATTAAGTAAAACTGGTTTTGATATGATTCTAGACAGATTCGAAATAAAATAATCCAGTTCAGTTTTGTTTTTGGTTCCACTTGTATTAGAACTGAACTAGTTCCGTTGTTTGCCAAACATCCCTTATTGTCTGAATTGGGTAGGTGGTTTAATGGGATGATCGAAGGGATAGCTCCATCTGATCATACCTGTTGGATTTGTGACAGACAATTGAGGTTGTGGCACAACATTTGAAAGGGTTTATCACTTTTTTTTTTTTTTAATTAGATATGATTTTTTTTTTTTTATGTGAGATTGATGTGACATGGTGATAACTGTCCAAATCCATGGAATTCCTTTTGGAATCTCCAGAGATCCGCATCCCTGATTCAATTGATAACTTTAAAAAAATGATGAGTCACACTTGAGCTCTTTTGTCATGATTACCGATTCTGTCTTTATGAAATTTTAAATTGAAATCAAAGTGCAATTAGGCATCATTTGTGATCTGAACTTTGGGGACACACTAGAATTTGGCTTTGGTTTCCCCTTTGGAGGAATTGAACTTGGTTTAGTAATTGCAGTGGCTAATTATACTGGTTCTCACCACCGGGTTCTATTATGAAGCTCAGTAAACATGCTGCCTACTTACCAGAGAGAGTAGTATATTCCTTCAATCTCATTTTAGGACTTACTATTAATAGGGCAGCAATTCTGGCAGTTGGGGCAAGACACTGTAATTTATAGTGATAAAATTCTCCTAATATATTTTATTTCTTTTAACAAGTGCTGAATTCTATGCTATGTATTCATAAACGTGCAACAATATCCATTATGGGAATTTAAAATATTCACAAATTATTGGTGAATATCTCTTGTTCTATCAATGTCTCGGTTGGACTTATTTTAATGAATGGCTTCTTCAATCATTGTGTTTCTCATTCAATTTTGATTTTTGTCAAATTTTTCTTGGGCTTCCGTTATCTTTATGATTTTTTCAGTATCTTGAACCTCTTAAGTATTTTCATATCATTATTTGTCATTTGCTCTGAATTTCTGCTGCTGATACTACTGACATCATCCTCACTACTGCTGCTGCTGCTTGTGCTACTACAGAAATCGTTTGTTGCAACCTGCACATGGTATTATGGTCTAGACCAGTTGTCAAAATATTCTGAATGTGAAGATCGTTTGTTACAATCCTGTGAAGATGTTTGGTTTCACTTTTTAATTTAGGGGAGGTGGGAGACCTTTGTGAGACCGCCCTGCATTAACGCTTGAAGATGACCTAAGAGAGCTTGTTGATGATTGAGACTTGGGTACTCAAGCATCAGCAGGTCAGTCAGCTGGAGGCTCAAGCATTACTAGCCTGACCTCTCGAATCGAGAGGCTACAATTATTGTTAAAACCAATGAAGAAGCCACCTGGTCTCAGTCAGGAGGCTCTAGATTGTTTGCACCTGGAGGTTTTCAGCAGCAAGGTTGAAGGGGCGGTATCAAGAGCTTCACAGGATTGTAGTACATGTCTGGAGACATTTGTAGAGGGAGATGCGCTTATACGCTTGCCATGTTCCCATAGCTTCCACTCTGCCTGCTTGGATCCCTGGCTTCGAACTTGTGGTGACTGCCCATATTGTCGAAGAAGTATAACTATAGTAACAAGTCACAACAAAGCATCAAAGAGTTAGATTTTTTTTTTTTTTTTTTACTAGAAATGTTTTTGTAATCTGGGTTTTCCTACACGTGTGAAAGTTGAGGAACAGACCAAATTATTTTTTGAAAATTTGTAATTGTGTGCATATGTAATTAGGGAAATGCTAAACGAATGTCCTTAGAGCATTGATTAACAATCCATGTAATTATTGTATCTCCTGCTCTGTTGTACACACGAGAAAATCTGGTCTCATTGTATTTCTTGATTGCTATTTTGAAATTTGTTGAATACGTGTTTTCTGTGTTTTATTGTTTTAGATTTACCTTTTGATCTCTCTCCTCTATACGGGAAATTTATAAGGTATTGACAGTCAAAGTCCACAAAGCCTAAGAATGATGTTGGAAAGACCCAACAAGTAGTACTGTGGCCCAAAGCTTGCACACCAATATATATAAAATATATATAAATATATATATATATATATATATATATCTGAAAATAAAATAACGTAAATTAAAAATGCTTTTAATTTTTTAGTTTTTGATAAAGTAAAAAAATGATTTTAACTTAAACATAATAGAATAGACTAATCGAATGAAAGGAGGAGAGCAATTATTAAACTTATGCTTTGGTCCTTGTTCTATTTTTCATTTTAATTGTTGCTAAAACAATAGTATAAACTGGAGAAATAATTTTTAGATATAGTTATTTCAGGTTTCAGGAAAAAACTCAATTCGGAGTGTCAATTGGTCCTTAGTAAGGACGTCATAGTGTGGTTAAATGGCATCTATAAAAAATTTAAAATTTGATTTTGGATCGATGATTATGGTTAAAAGGTTCCTGTTAGAAATTTAAAATTTGATTTTTGATCAATGATTTTAGGTAGAATTTGAACATAAATCCTTTATTTGAGAAAAAAAAAATTATCATTTAAGTAAATTAAAACCCACAAATTAATATAAATTGATTATAAAAATAAGAAATTCACCAATTACCTAGCATCATTTGGGTACTTTTTGTTTGGTTAAATTTTAGTATAATAATAATAATGAACAAAGTTTCTCTGTAAACTAGTTTGGAGAAAAATTCTTCAAACTTCCCATATATATATGTGAATTTTTAAAATTTAATTGTTAAATTTCATGTTCTTTATGTTTTTATTATGCATATTAAATTTCATTCAAATTAGATGTTATTTATTATTCGATTAATAAACTTATTTTTTTATACACAATTTTAGATCACAAAAACATGAAATTTTAACTTTTTTTTTTAATGACATAACAATTAATTTTTTTATTTTATTAAAATTTTGCAAGCACAAGGATATAATAAACACATGTAATCCAGATGCTAGATTTTTAAAACTCACACTTAATATAAAGTGTAGGGGTCAAAGGCCCAACTCCAGATGATGGGCCGTGGCCCTGTCCGAGAAGACCTGTCCGTCCGAGGACAGTAAATTATAAGGAAGGAACATAGTTTAACTCCTCGCTAAGATATGGCTAGCATGAAGACGGAAGGAAGTGGTTCGAAGAGTATTACCTCTTCGGATGATCAAAGGGACGACTAAAATGAACACTCCAACATTTATCCTAATATTTCTGGAGATTCTCCTGATATATATAGGTAAAAAGGACAGGCGGAAGCAATGAGATATTATGTAAAAGGCTGCTACCACTGTATTTATTATCCTGCAGCTAACCCTATGGCCGCATTAATGGGGGAAAAGATGTCTGAACAGTGACTCTCACCCTTTATAGCTGCCGTGTAAAGACTTTAAGGAAAGGTTGAAGGGACAAGTATCAAGGAAAAATCACTCAACTAGCACGTGAGAAGAACTGGCTTATAAATAGAACTGGAGACAAGGAAAGAAGGCATAAAAAAAGGGGGGGGGGGGGGGGGAAGAAAGAGAAGAAACAATTAAGAGGGAGAGAGAGAGATAGTGATAGATGTAAGGACACAATTTGGCAGGATGGGCCTACAAATGAGATGAACTTAGGCCCAAGACATGAACAGTGTCATTGCAATAAATCTATAAAGAGTGGGTTAAGTAAACTGGGTTGAAAGCAAGATCGTTAATGATCCAAGTATAGTTATGAACAGATTAATGAAAACGAAGTGATGGAGTTGTACTGGGTTCTTCTCGGATTGGTCCGAGGAGTAAGTTTTTACTACTATCTGCAAGCCTATATCTCTCTCTCTCTTTCTCTTTGTTGATTGTTTCTTCTTTCTTTTTCCTGATTCTTTGATAACTTCTTTCTCTGCTTCCCGCTCTATTTATAAGCCAGTCTCTCTCACGTGCTGGTTAGGTGACCCTTTCCTGGATACTTGTCTCATCATCCTTCCCTTAAAGTCCTTACACGGGAGCTGTAAAGGTTAAGAGTCACTGTTCAGACATCCTTTCCCCATTAATGCGGCCAGAGGGTTAGATGCAGAGTCATTAATGCGGTGGTAGCAGTTTTCCTAATAGTATCAAATAGCCTCCACCTGTCCCCTGTGCTCGCTGGAAGTTCGTATACCAAAAGTATCCACAAAAATATCTCATTAAATGTTAGAGTGTGCACTTTAGCTTTCCGGTTTATTACCCGAGGAGGTAGTTCTTCTCGGAAAAATCCTCTCAATTCATATGTTGGCCATACCCTTACGAGAAGCATCACAACGAATTATTCTAGCAGCTCATCGTCCTCGAACGGGCATGGCTCCTCGGATGGGCCCATGACCCAATATCTAGAATTGGGCCTTTGCCCCCCCACAATAGCCTCTCAAAATTCCAGTTTTCTCTTTTATTCATGGAGAAGGGTGAAATTTTGATTTCATTAAGGGTTAAGTTCAACCATGTTTTGATTTAACATCATGAAGGTGCCATCTCGCGTGTCTCGCAAGCACTACTGACGCTTCAGAAATCACAACGCACCATTTATTGCTCCAGGCGGCGTCTTGTTCCCCTTATCAACGGTAAGATGTAGATCCTGTGGTCGACATTCTTTCCTGAAATTTTAAGCGGGATAACTCCCACGTATTTTTACTCCTTATATAAAAGGCCGTGAGGGATTTGCTTTCTCACTTTACATTCGTTCAACCAGAAGACCTTTAGCTCTCCAGCCTTCAGATCTCCCCCTACCTTCGCAGCCCTTAGAGCCTTTTTCAGTAGAAACTCTAGATTTCTAAAAAGTTATTGATACAGGAATTTCAACCACTCTTGTAAGTGTTCGATATCCGAGTTCTTTTCTCCTCTGCTGATCATCTGGGCCTTCTTGTTGCTGTCTTTCCTTACATTAGGAAGTCTTTTTAGCGTTTCTTACTTGTCTAGATGGGTAGGTTTAAGAACTCGTTGACTCGTCTGTTGCCATAGAACTTTTTAAGGCTAAATATAATATCCCCAAGGGAGTGCGCCTCCGGTATTGCCCCCCGAAAAACATCCTAACTGATAGGAAGACCGGTGAAGTGGTCATTCCTGTGATTGCCTTTTTAGAGGGAGGAATGACCATTCCCATGGGTACAGTGACCCGGAAATACCTTAGAAACCATAGGTTATGCCCACACCAATGTGCCTCCAATCTGTTTAGGATTTTGGGTTGCGTCGATGCCCTTAATCAAATGATGGGCCTGCAACTCACCTGGCATAACGTCGTATACATGTACGAATGTCACTCTCTGGCCGATGGGGGGTATTATCTAAAAACCCGATCCCCCGTCGTTAAAATGGTGTCGTGCCTTCCGAAGTCCAACAAGGGCATGAAGGACGATTACGTCATCGTCTCTAGGGCGTGGCATGATGGTCACCATTGTTCGACCAAGGAGAGGAAGCCAGGTGAGATACCTTAGGACTAGATTGAGTTAACCTAGAATTTAGGTTCTAGGTCTCACTTTGTTTTGCTGCTCGGCTGTTTAATCATGTTTCTAATTATGTTTTTCGGCTATCATATTGCAGATAGGAAGCTCGTTGCTCCGAAGATAAGCCACGTGAACGTCGCGGGCCTGAACAAGCTTCCAAGATCCGAGATTTTTGTGCACACTAGGGCTATCCAAGGACCCGCCGGACCGACCCACCCGCTGCCGCCGACCGGAAACCGACCCGCCACCGACCGAACCGACAGCTCCGGCGGTCGACGACGGATTTGACTCTCCAAAATCCGAGATTAACGGGTCGGAGATCGGATCTCCTCCTCTTAAATCCGAGAAACCCGATCCGACCGACCCATCATTTTTCCGGCGAGAAAATGTATATCCGGCGAGATTTGAGATTTTTTTTGGGAAGATTTTAGCTAGATCCGGCGAGATTTCGCTAGATCTAGACAACATCTTGCCGAAAATGGCCAAGATCTCGGTGGATCTGGCGAGATCTGGCCGGACTTCCTCCTTTTTTCAAAATTTTTTCGCCGGAGTTCTGCAGTTTTTCATCTTTTTTGGCCGGAATATCGCTGTATTCCAAATATTCAACCCCGACCGATCTGTCCGAACTCTGTGGAAGCTCCGACCAGCCCGATCCGATCAACCACTCTGGTCGGCGGCGGGTTAAATTTTGGGAGACCCGATCTGGTCGGGTCGGTTCCGGGTTGGGCACAAACCCGACCCGGACCGACCCATGGACAGGCCTAGTGCACACGGATGGTCAACTGCGCGCCGTCCACCTGATATTGGATTTCGCTCCTTTGTCGAACAGTTTCCAGGAGGTTGGGAACGCAATCAGAGCAGGAGACAGCCGAATTCACAAGATCGACGTTTCTTGACTAGGATTCCTGTCAAAGAGAGATCTTCCTCCTGTTGAGTGACCACCTCAACACATTCTTCCCCCACCAGTCACTCAAAGGGAAGAAACTACTTCCCCTCGGTTATCCTTAGAGGTCGAGATAGACCAATTCCACTTCGAGGAAGAAGAGGAAGTGCAGACTAAACCTCGGATTGATCCAGATCCCGAAAGTACCGAGGAAAAGGAAGAAGAAATGTCCTTGCAACCGAGGAAAAGACTGAGAGATCTCCTTGCTGGGAGGAGCAAAGGTGCACCTTCTAAGGAGGCGCCCAAGGCCAAAGCCGCTAACAACCCTCCTCCACCTCCTTCTCCTCCAGCGACCTAGCTCGGTCTTCTTCCCATCTTCTACCTAAAAAGGAGATAAAGGTCGTGGACTTGGATGCTGAGGAGGGTGAGTTGCCTTAACCACAGCAGAAGGGGCCAAAGTAGCAAAATGATGGGAGAGACAGCCGCAGAATTTCTCCGTCCGAGAACAGGGTGGAGGAGCACGCCCGGGACGTCTGCCAACCACTTGCTTGGGCCTCGCGGTTAGATTTAGACGGGGCTCCCATCCCTATGACCGCTTCAATAAGAGAGTTACAGAAGGGTCACTCAGCCTACATAGCGGAGGCATTAGAGCGACCTCTACTCCTGTCTCGCAATATGAAGGAGGTGAAATCCTGGAGGCAGTCTGACTTGTTTATGTCTCTGAAAAGAGATTTGGCTATGGTGAGTTCCTAAGCCTAAGTTAGTTTCTCAAAGTTTATGTCTCTGTGCTAATGCACTCTTCTTGTTCCTCTCATGCAGGTGACCTAACAGATCTATGTGGCGGAGGACTGGGTCAAGGATGCTCGCAACCAGGCTAGGGCTGAGACTCAGTCTCGGATAAGTGCCGAGAAGAACTTGGGGGCCATTAAGCAGGAGAAGCAAGAATTGGCCAAGAAATTGGTCATGGAGGAAAGGGACAGGAAGAGTGTAGAGACTGGGCTGAAGAGCGCCCAAGACCAAGCTGAAGACCAGCGTAAAAAACTTCATACGACTAAGATTGAGCTGGCGACCCAAAAGCAATTGGTCTTGGAGCTCAAGGCCAACCTAGAGAAGGCTAAGAAAGCTGCTCGGAAAGCGGAGCAGGCAGCCAAGGCCGAGAAGAACGCATCTTACCTTCGGAGAATCGAGGAGACGGAGATAAGGCTGGCTGACGAGCTGTCAGAGGTGTGTTGGGACTATTGCAAGTACACTTGGGAAGAAGCCTTGAACCTTGCAGGGGTCCTGGCCAACTCTAACCTAAGGCATCCTGAGAAGATCTACTTCCACCCACATATACGGGATGCCTCAGCCGTTCCTTCATCCTCATCCGCTCCAGTCCCAGAATCATCCAATCAAGATCCTGCTCCCTTCAAGGCCGAGAGCAAAGGTCATGAGGAGGTTGTAGCTGAGATTGGAAGTAAGGATACGAAGGTGAACGTTTCTTCTCAGGCCGTGGTTGCCACGAAGGCCAATGAAGCTGCTTCTTCAGAAGTTGAAGCTAGATCCAAGGAAGGCGAGCTAGTCGGACAAGAAAATCCCTTTCCTCCCGAGGCTGAGAGTTAGGTTTAAGGTTACCTTTCCTTTTTTATTTTACAATAATTTTGTAATGAAGTATAATGTACCTTTAACTTTAATTAATGAAAGTATTCTCGTTTTCCTTTAGCTAAGTTCAGCTTCATTCTTTTGTTATCTTCTTTTTGTAACTCTTTAAACTGCTAAAATTGAATGGTAGGAAGCTTAAGTTCAATGGATAGACCAGAGTTAAGCAATGGAAGTATTAAATGGAATTGATCTCTTAAGGCAATAAGATGGAGCCGAGATACAAAGTCACACAAAGAATATAGTCTAGGAAAGTGAGCATAGCTACGTTTACGACCCGAGGGATCAAACATGATCATGAGTTTGTTTAATATTCGATGAATTGAACCAGAGTGTTAATTTACCTGGTGTATGTGGTCCGAGAAACCAGGCTTGACCAAGGTCCTGTTTAGCACTTAGTAAGATAGACTAGAGTATTAATTTATCCAATGTATGTGGTCCGAGAGACCAGGCATGACCGATGTTCTGTTTAATACTTAGTAAAATAGACTAGAGTATTAATTTACCCAAGGTATGTGGTTCGAGAGACCAGGCATGACTGAGATTCTGTTTAATACTTAGTAAAATGGACTAGAGTATTAATTTACCCAAGGTATGTGGTCCGAGAGACCAGGCATGACCGAGGTTCTATTTAATACTTAGTAAAATGGACTAGAGTATTAATTTACCCAAGGTATGTGGTCCGAGAGACCAGTCATGACCGATGTTCTGTTTAATACTTAGTAAAATGAACTAGAGTATTAATTTACCCGATATATGTGGTTCGAGAGATCAGGCATGACCGAGGTTCTGTTTAATACTTAGTAAGATGAACTAGAGTATTAATTTACCTAAGGTATGTGGTCCGAGAGACCAGGCATGACCGAGGTTTTGTTTGATACTTAGTAAGATGGACTAGAGTATTAATTTACCTAAAGTATGTGGTCCGAGAGACCAAGCATGACCGAGATTCTGTTTAATACTTAGTAAACAAGCAATAAAATAGATTTCAGTACGAGAATTGAAACTTCTATTAATAGTAATACTTTTTCAGGTTTTTTACATTCTAGGGATATGGTACAGCTCTTTCATCTAAATCCTCCAAGTAAAATGCCCCTATTCCTGCTACAGATAGGATGCAATAAGGACCTTCCCAATTAGGCCCCAGTTTTTCCCAGGCTGGGTTCTTCGAAGTACCCACAACTTTTCGCAAAACCAAATCTCCCGGCGCAAGTGGTCTTAGCTTGACATTAGCATCATACTTCTGCTTAAGCTTATGCTGATAGTAAGCTAGTTGAACCGTAGCATTTTCCCTTCATTCGGCGACCAGATCCAAATTACTCTCTAGAAGTCTGTCATTGTTAGCCGAGGTGAAAGAACTCGTTCTAAGGGTAGGGAATCCAGTTTCTATGGGAATAATAACTTCAGCCCCATAAGTCATTGCGAAGGGGGTCTCTCCTATAGATCTTCAAAGAGTCCTTCTGTAGGTCCATAGAACGTGTGGCAATTCTTCCACCCACTTTCCTTTAGCATCATCCAACCTCTTCGTTAAACCACTCACTATGACCTTGTTAACGGCTTCGGCCTGGCCGTTCCCTTGTGGATATGCAGGGTTGGAGTATCTGTTTGTGATGCTTAACCCACAGCAGTATCTCCTGAATGCCTTACTATCAAATTGAAGACCATTGTTCGAGATGAGCGTGTGCGGTACTCCGAACCAGGTGATAATGTTCTTCCATATAAACTTCTGGACGTCCACATCTCTGATGTTCGCCAAGGGCTCGGCTTCGACCCATTTGATGAAGTAGTCTGTGCCGACATGTATTTTTTGCTCCCAGTTGCCTTAGGGAAGGGACCTACAATGTCTAAGCCCCACTGAGCGAAAGGCAATGGGCTAGATAGAGGATTAAGAACTCCTCTTGGTTTATGGATGTTCGGCGTAAACCTTTGGCATTGATCACACTTCCTTACGTACTCTTGTGATTCCCTCTACATGTTCGGCCACCAATATCCCTGAGTTAGGGTTCTGTGAGCTGAAGACCTGCCCCATGTGTGGCTCTCACAAATTCCTTCATGCAGTTCTTCAAGGAGTAACTCTGTGGCCTCGGGGTGTACACACAATAAGTAGGTCCCAAAGAAAGAGCGTTTGTATAGCCTATTGTCTCCTGACAGCCAAAATTGAGGAGCTTTCTTCCGCACCTTGTCTACTTCGGCCTTGTCTGGCAGTAGGACATCATCCCTGAGGTAGGTCATCATTGGGTCCATCTAGCTTGGTCCCACTCTAACTTGATAGATGCTGGGCCCCTCTTCCTCCCCAGCATACTTCCGTACATCTTCAACTAAGATAAGCCCAGGTAGTCCTTGAGCCTAGAAGGTTGCAAGAGTGGTTAGGGAGTCCGCATGCGTGTTCCCACTCCGAAGGATATGTTGTAGGCTAAATGACTTGAACTGTGACTGCAATTGCTTGACATGTCTTAAATACTTTTACATTTTTTCATCGCGTGCTTCCAGCTCTCCTCTGACCTGGCCGACGACCAGTGCCGAGTCCGAGAACACTTCCACGGTGTTTCCACCCATTCTTCTGACCATGGCCATTCCGACCAACAACACTTCGTACTCAGATTCATTATTAGTGGCCGAGAAGTTGAGTCTAAAGGATTTCTCAATAACAACATTCTCTGGAGATATCAAAACTAACCCCACTCCCGAGCCTCTTTGATTGGCCGACCCGTCTGCATACAACTTCTAGGATGGGGATCCTTGCACGGATACCAGGCTAATTGAATTTTCATCCATGTGCATGTTCTCGGCATTTTCTTCTATCACAGGCTCAGTAAACTCGGCTACCAGATCAGCCAGGATTTGCCCCTTAACAGAAGTGCGAGGCATGTACTTTATATCAAAAGCTCCTAAGATTATACCCCATTTTGCAATCTTTCCCGTATAATTTGCACTCCGAAGTAACGACCTGAGTGGGAGTTGGGTAAGGACCACAACCGTATGTGACTGAAAGTAGTGAGGAAGTTTGCGCGTGGCATGGACCACTACAAAGATGGCCTTCTCGAGTGGCAAGTAGCAGAACTCAGCCTCATGAAGGGACTTACTCACGTAATAAACAGGCTTCTGCACGCCATTGTCAACCCGTACAAGCACCAGACTTACTGCATGGGCGGCTACAGCGATGTAAGCGAACAGGACCTCGTCCGTTGTAGGACTGGACATGATGGGGGGTCAAGACAAATATTCTTTTAGCTGTTGGAAAGCCAGAACGCATTCTTCAGTCCATTCAAACCCCTTCCACTTGTTCAGCAACTGAAAAAAAGGCCGACATCTTTCTGTGGACTTGGAGATGAATTGGTTGAGAGCAGCAGTCATCCCAGTCAACTTCTGAACTTCCTTAGGGGTCCGAGGAGGCTGTAGGTTGTTGATCGCCTTTATCTGGTCGGGATTGACCTCAATTCCGCGATGGGTAACCATATAGCCCAAAAATCTTCCTGATCCAACGCCGAAAGAGCACTTCGAAGCGTTGAGTCGTAGCTTGTGTTTCCTTAAGATTTCAAAAATGTTTCTGAGGTCGCCAGCATGCTCGGATTCCAACTTACTCTTGACCACCATGTCGTCAATATAAACCCCAATGCATTATCCTAGTTACGGCTCAAACATTTTTGTCATCATCCTCTGATAGGTGGAGCCTGCATTCTTCAAACCGAATAGCATCACCTTATAATGGTAGTTCCCAACAGTGGTAACGAAGGCTGTCTTTTCTTGATCATCTAGAGCTAAGGGAATCTAGTGGTACCCTTGAAACGCGTCCAAGAAACTCATCCGCGGATGCCCGACAATTGCGTCCACTAGCTGATCGATTCGAGGCATGGGGAAGGGATCCTTTGGATAGGCTCTGTTAAAGTCTGTGAAATCTACACATACACGTCATTTCCCATTCTTCTTCTTTACCACTACTGTATTGGCTAGCCATTCTGGATAGAAAACCTCCTTAATAGCCCCTGCTTGCTTGAGCTTGTTCACTTCCTCTCTAACAGCGTCAGAATGCTCTTTAGATGAACGCCGAGATAGCTACTTCTTGGGAAGGGCGGCTGGACTTACATTTAGGTGATGACATATGAACTCCGGATCTATCCTTGGGGCCTCATAAGAGTTCCAGGAAAACACTTCAATGTTTATTCTAAGGAGTGCCAACAGTTCTTCCTTATCCCGAGGAGGCAACTGAGCCCCGATTTGGAAAAACTTTTCTGGGTCCCTATCGATGACGACCTTCTCTAGCTTCTCACATTTCTCCTCATCCAATTCCGCAACAGTAGGTGGAACTGGCATCCTTGACTGCTACGAATCTTTACCCAAGGAGATTCTGGACTCAGAAACAGGCCGATGCATAATGGCGGCTATAAGACACTGCCTTGCCATAGATTGGCTTCCTACAATTTCCTCGACTCGTCCTCCAAACGAAAATTTAACCTTTAGGTGTAAGGTTGATGAAATAGCCCCTAGGGCGTGAAGCCAAGGTCTGGCCACTATGGCCGTGTAGGGAGAGCATGCATCTACCACGATAAAGTCCACCTCGACCACCTCAGACCCTGCTTGTACGGGCAGCCTGATCTGACCTTTAGGGATGGCGGTTTTGCCATCAAAGCTGACCAGAGGCGAATCATACGCTATTAGGTCTTCAGGTCGTAAACCCAGTCCTTTATATAGGTCCAGATACATGATCTCAGCCCCACTCCCTTGATCAACCATCACCCTCTTCACGTCGTACCCCCTTATTCTAAGGGTGATAACTAGAGCGTCATCATGGGGTTGTATAGTCCCCTGCTTATCTTCGTCCGAGAAGCTCAAGGCTGACCGGACCTCTATTTTAGCTCGTTTTGACTCCCGGTTTGTGTCCTCGGCGGCTGTCCTAGAAACGGACATTACTCTGGAAGGGCAGGATCCAATCCTTTTGGGTGCTGCAAAGATAACGTTAATCGTGCCCAATAGGGGCCTTGATGAGGCGGTCCCCGAAGCCCCTGTCCTGCTGAGGTCTCCCTGACCATTGGGCCAATGTACGAACTGTTGTAGCTTTCCTTCCCTCACAAGCTGTTCCAAATGGCTCTTCAAAGTTCTGCAGTCCTCTATAGTGTGCCCCCGCTCCTGATGGTACCGACAGTGAAGGCTCTGATTGTGCTTCGTGGGGTCTCCTCCTATCTTGTTTGGCCACCTAAAATATGGCTCGTTCTGAATTTTCTCCAGAATCTAGTGGATTGGTTCTCGGAACACGGTATGGACTGCCTACGACGCGACGGATCCTGACTGCACACTATAGTCCTTCCGCGGCTTGCTGTTGCTATATCGGTCCGACCTGAAATTCCTCCTCTCCTGAGGGATAACCTTGGCTTTTCCTTTCCCAAGCAATTGATCTTCCTCGATTCGTTTATACTCGTTGATACGGTCTATTAGCCGGCGCACACTTCTTATTGGCTTCTTAGTCAGTGATTTCCTCAGTTGATGCTCGGCTGGCAAGCCGACCTTGAAAGTTCTCACAGCCACATCATCGAAACTCCCTTCAATCTCATTAAACATCTCCCAATACCGATCCGAGTACGTTTTCAGCGTCTCCCCCTCTCGCATAGACATGGACAATAAAGAATCTAACGGCCGAGGAACCCTAGTATTCGTAACAAATCGAGAGCAGAAGGCCTTGGTAAGTGCCCGAAATGAGCCAATAGAATTGGTCGTAAGGCCATCAAACCATCTCATGGCCACAGGCCCCAAACTGGAGGGGAACACCTTGCACATAAGAGTCTTGTTCCGAGAGTGGACAACCATCCTCTGGTTGAAATGGCTCACGTGTTCCACAAGATCAGTTCGTCCATTGTATGCGGTGAAAGCGGGCTAGGTAAAATGCCGAGGAAGCTTTCCTTCTTCGATTCTGCGCATGAAGGGCGACTTGGAAATTTGGTTAAGTGCCCTATTCATCGCATCATTCCCTACACCTTTTGAGGACATGTTTCTACCCCTACGGCCATGATGATGCTCTTTCTCTTGGGAGAAAGATTCGCCCGGAGGTGTTCGTGACCGACGCCTATAGCCGTCATTCTCATCATCATCAGAAGAATTATCAGTGATGGACGGGTTGCTAGATGGACTACGCCTCCTTCGCGCATGACGCAGCTTCTCTTTTAAACGATCAATCTTCCGTTGCATGTTCCTCGTAGTGTCTTTACGAGACTCGTCTCTCTCATCTCGATGTCGACTCCTCCTAGTGCGAATGGTATGTACGCTTTCTTCACGGTCCCTTTCTCGCTCAATGTGTACAAAATGATCAAGTTGTTGCGAACCATCGGACTTCGCTCGGTTAGGACCTGATCCCACCATGGTTCAAACCTGATCTCACTGGTGCACCAATTATTTCCACAGACGGCGCCAATTGTAAGAACACAATTTGGCAGGATGGGCCTACAAATGAGATGAACTTAGGCCCAAGACATGAATAGTATCCTTGCAATAAATCTATAGAGAGTGGGCTAAGTAAACTGGGCTGAAAGCAAGATCGTTAATGATCCAAGTATAGTTATGAACAGATTAATGAAAACGAAGTGATGGAGTTGTCCTGGGTTCTTCTTGGATTGGTCCGAGGAGTAAGTTTTTACTACTATCTGCGAGCCTATAGCTCTCTCTCTCTTTCTCTTCGTTGGTTGTTTCTTCTTTCTTTTTCCTGATTCTTCGATACCTTCTTTCTCTGCTTCCCGCTCTATTTATAAGTCAGTCTCTCTCACGTGCTGGTTAGGTGACCCTTTCTTGGATACTTGTCCCATTATCCTTCCCTTAAAGTCCTTACACTGTAGCTGTAAAGGTTGAGAATCACTGTTCAGACATCCTTTCCCCATTAATGCGGCCAGAGGGTTAGATGCAGAGTCATTAGTGCGATGGTAGCAACTTTCCTAATAGTATCAGATAGCCTCCACCTGTCCCCTGTGCTCGCTGGAAGTTTGTATACCAAAAGTATCCACAAAAATATCTCATTAAATGTTAGAGTGTGCACTTTAGCTTTCTGGTTGATTACTTGAGGAGGTAGTTCTTCTCGGACAAATCCTCTCAGTTCATATGTTGGCCATACCCTTACGAGAAGCGTCACAACGAATTATTCTGGCAGCTCACCGTCCTCGGACGGGCATCTCTCCTCGGATGGGCCCATGGCCCAATATCTAGAATTGGGCCCTTCCCCCCCCCCCCCCCCCCACAATAAACATTCAAACAATTGTAAGAACATTTCTCCTCTGATCAAGCCGAGGACAACTTGATATAACATAGCATTTCGTTTTTGTTGATTTGTTTACAACCATACCTTGACTACCAACCATCTCATTTCGAGCCCAGTTTGATGAGCCCACTCTCTTACAAATTCATTGCAAGGATGCTGTTCATATCGTGGGCTTAAGTTCATCTTACTCGTAGGCCCATCCTACCGAATTTGTGTCCTTACATAAAGACATATAAAAAATTTAAAAATTTTCTTTCCAAACTAGTTTTGAGAAAATCTTCATTAAAAAACAATTGATACTCTATATAAAAAAAAATTTAAAAGAAAACTAGGATCAATGACTTCTATATATTTGTTAATATGAATAATACTAGAGATATAAATTATTTTACAAAAAAAAAAAATTATAAACTACTGACGTGGTGATTGATTATTGAAAAAGTGATATTAATGGTGGGTTTAAATGAAAACCAATAAGAGGTTGGCTACATCAACATTTTGTAAAAATGTTGTAAAATAGTTTGTGACTTTATTGGAAATGAAAAATCAATTAATAATTATGTCAAAAATTTTCAATCTTAACGCAACTAATTTATCTCACCTTTCAAGTTTCCAATAAGAATCTTCGTACATGTGAGAGCAGTGTTATTAAACCTGTCTAGGCCGGTTGAATTGGTGACTCGGTGCATTGACCAGGCCGGGTGATCAATTGGATCGGAAAAGTATGTGACCCGGTTAAAATCAGTGCAACTCGGTGGGTTTTAAACAACCCATGTGACCCCGTTGGGTTTTATTAACTTGGCTAAGTTTGTGAATTGTGTAAAATTACATCAATAGATCCACTTTATTAACTCTTTTATTATTTAAATGTGTGATAATATGATAATTTAAATAAGTGAAAACCCAAAAAATCCAAAAAAGCATTGTTCCCTATGCCTTTCCCTGTGGATTCACACTTTGTACTTTGTAGTTTGTATGTGTACCATCACTTTTCACAATTCTCAAAACTTACTTCTATGGGTTGCTATTGTGCATAAATTTTTTTATGCTTTGAAGTCTATATAGATATACTTGGCCAACAATTAGCATGTAAGTATGACCATATAACTCTATGCCACCAACTATCTTCTTTTGTTTAGGTTTTTTTTTTTTTTTTTTTTTTTTTTTACTTTATTTCTTGATTGTTTTTAGTTTAAGCATCTTTGGTTTATTTATTTATTTTTATTGTGTAAAGTGTGAGTGTGTGGCATTGTTTCTTCTTTGAGTTTTGACTATTTTATTGCTTTGAATTTGTTTGTTACTTTAGGTTTTAGTTGGCCTTAACTTTATTGACAATTATAAATTAGTTTGTTTGTTTATTCTAATGCTATTGCTTATGAAATATTGATTTTGAATTATAATAGCGAGTTTAATTTTGTCATATGCCTTTAAAAAAAAAATTACATATTCAGGTTATGTTTTCTCAAACTTAATTTTATATATATTTAATTTAAAAAAATTTTTTTATTTGACCCTGCAATTTGACCAATAGCCCACTAGTTGAACAAGTAACCCAGCTCATAAATCGGGTCAACGTCGGGTCCGAATTTAATAACTATGCGTAAGAGTGAAACATGATGAAACAAATCAACTTTAAATTGTTGGTAGGAAAGCTGAAACTGCGTGGGACCGTTGGTTAGAAAGATTGCACCACGGAAACTTTGAGGATGCGGGATTTCTTACTTTCTAGGAATTTATGTTATTTCACTTTTAGATATATATATATATATATATGTGAATTTTAAAAATTTAATTAGTAAATTTCATGTTCTTTATATTCTTAATATGTATAATAAATTTTATTCAAATAAGATGTTATTTATTATTCGATCGATAAACTTATTTTTTTATACACAATTTTAGATCACAAAAACTTGAAATTTTAACTTTTTTTTAATGACATAACAATTAATTTTTTATTTTATTAAAATTTTGTAAGTACGAATGATATAATAAGCACATGTAATCCAGATGCTAAATTTTTAAAATTCACACTTAATATAAAAACATATAAAAAATTTGAAGGATTTCTTTCCAAACTAATTTTGAGAAAAACTTTGTTAAAACATAATTGATACTCTCTCTCTCTCTCTCTCTCTCTCTCTCTCTCTCTCTCTATATATATATATATATATATAAAAGATTAGAATAATTGACAATTGATACTCTATCTTCTATATATTTGTTAATATGAATAATACTAGAGATACAAACTATTTTATAAAAAAATTTACAAACTGTTGATGTGGTGATTGATATTAGTAAATAAAAAAGTGATATTAATGGTGGGCATAGACGAAAACCAATAAGAGATTGACAATATCAATATTTTGTAAAAATATTGTATAATAATTTGTGATTATAATATTACTCTTGTTAATATTATTAAAAATAAAAAAGTAATTAATAATTATGTTAAAACTTTTCAATCTTAACCCAACTAATTTATCCCACCTTCCAAGTTTCCAATCAGAATTCGTACACGTTAGAGTGAAATGTGATGGAACAAATCAACTTTAACTTGTTGGAAGGAAAGCTGAAACCGCATGGGACTGTTGGTTGGAAAGATTGCACCACGGAAGCGTCGAGGAAGAGGGATTTCTTACTTTTTAGTGCTTTTGTTTTGTTTTTTCTTTTGGTGGCATATTCAAACTGCTTTTTTCTTTTTCTATGGAATAAAGACGGTGAGTCTAAAACAAAAAGTCACTGTTTTGCAATTTCTACTTAACTTCTTAGGAAAACTGGAGACGCGTAGGAATTTCTCAGCTTTAAAGGCTCTTTTTCAAAGCCTTCATTCCTATTCCCCTTCCTAATGATTCTTCAGCTTTTATTTAGTAGTGGAATTGATTCGAAAATCATATTAGATATAACTTTACATTTTGCTAATCGAAGCTTTAAATGTAGTTTGACATATGGTGCTCAATTTATATCCTCATTGTGACAATGTGACATAAATGTCAATAGTACACCATGATATTATGGTGGGAAACAACGGTGGTAGCTCTATGAATTTTTTTTATAGTAGTCACTAAGAAACGTAAATTATACAAAATTTAATAAAGAGACACTTTGAATATATTAACGTCACAAAAAAATCATACAAATACATGAAATATTACAATTTTTTTGTACTAACAAAGTGAAAGAAAAAAAAAAATAGACTAATAAGAAATAAGGTGGAAATTGAAAATTAAAAATGCTAAAACAAGAACAATAAAGTGACTATTTCCATAACAAATCTTATGTAACAAACTGTTATTGGTAGGTAAAACATGTCAATGTTGAGCCCAAATTAAAATTAGTAACAGCTTACCATATAATATTTATTGTGAAAATATTATGGATGTAACATTACTCTTATTTTTGTTGAACTCAAATTCTTTTGATTCTCATGTAAGGGTGTTTAACATTTTTCTTAGGGTAGTCAAAATAGATAAATTTAGTGTATAATATTTTTTTTTTGTAAGTATATATATATACATTTTTTTTTCAAGTCAGGGTAGTCACAGCACTGATTAGTTTAAACTAATTATTTATATAATTTTTTTTGCTAAATATAAAAAAATAAAATTGGCAAGATCCATTACTTATTTATAAAAGAAATGTACTTTATCAAGATCCATTACTTACATAATAATTGCAATTTGCTTCCAACAGCCTTGGAAGCGTGTAGGCGTGATTGTTGTAATGCGTTCGTTTCTTAATGATATTACAATTTAAAAAAAAAAAAAAAAACTATTACTTACATATGCCCATCTTGAATGTATAGCCATTGTAGTGTACTTGTCCAAGGAATGTGCATTATTGTAAATAATTTTTAATTTTATTTTACCTTTATTTTTGAGTTGTTGGAAATTGATACTATGAATTACTCTTTTACGTTATTTACATTTGTTATTACTATAATTTTTTTTTTCAATTTCAAGATTCCTCATTTTGTTAATTTTCCCTTTGCATGCCATTGTTCCACCTTGGGATTTCAGTATTTTTATGAAACTCTCATTTTTTTTTTTGGTAAAATTTAATTCCGTATTTTTATGAAACTCTCTCAGTTGGGTACATCAGCTTTTCCAGGCCAAGACATTGTTGCCAATCTCTTGGGCAATTGGACCGAATGAGACTAATCAATGAGCAAAACGCAACGAGCGTGACCAAACAAGCCAATATATATGATATATATGATTCTATCTGTTTGTGTCCATCTTATCACAATATGTTTCAAATTTGTTAAATAGTAGAAACAAACGTTCTTAAATTTGGAGCTTTCTAAAGGGACATCTTCAACTCCTTTTTATTAGAATGATACATATACACAGGAATGTAGGTTAGATAACGAATCGGAATAACATTCGAACAGAGTATGAAACAAATGGCATCAACTTGTGATAATTAGTAGCTATTGCATCCCCACTTTACTCCACATCTCTGTGTTACAATGCATAGGGGGCCATAAGTTATTAAAAATTGAATACATTCTAGGCCTTAGACTAGTCTTAATCATGAAATTAGAGCTATGATTATGAAAAGTTTGTGACACAATTTGTTTTTGAGTAATCTTATTGACTCATGTAGAAGGCTTGCTGAAATACTATGATAGATAATTACCCCATCTTGTGACTTTCTTTGCATATATAGTGAATAGGATTGGGTTATGTACTATGATTTTCAAAGTACCAACTTATTCTAAATCTGAATCTCGAATTTCATTCAACTTTAAAGCAAGTTTGGTAATAAGGTAGCTAGAGCTAGAACCTAGAACAAGCTGAAAGCAATCATTGCTTGAACCCAAAGCTTCGATACCAACACATATGGTGGGTGAAGTGGAAGCGGTAATACTAAATGTCACAAGATTGGTACTTTTCTAGTAAAACTCTTTCAGCTAATACAAAGATACAGAAAGACATTCTATCAAAGGAAAACGGACAAACAAAAATATGTCTTAAAGACAAGGGTTTGGATTTCAATCTTTAGTTTTAATGACTAGAATAAAGTATGAAATAATAACTTCTTTTTTTTTTTTTTTAAGTTTTGAAAAGATTTGAGATTTATTAGTGTCCATCTGAGATCTGCTTATTTTGCTGAAAATGAAAATTTTTTGCTAAAAATACTGTAGATAAAGGTAAAACTAAGCTGAATAGTGCAATGAAACCTATTAACTGTACTAAAAAGTGCAGTGAAACTCATAAATAGTAACAAAAATAAGCTAAATAGTAAAATAAGTTGACAAAAATAATATATGCTAAATGCACATTTATTACATAGGGTTTGTTTGAGATCCGTTTATTTTGCTGAAATTAAAATTTTTTTACTGAAAGTACTCTAAATAAAGGTAAAAGTTAACTGAAATAGTACGGTAGGACTTATAAATAGTACCAAAAAGTGCAGCAATACCATGAATAGTAGCAAAAATAAACCAAATAACAAAATAAGCTGGCTTTTTAAGCTAAAGCCAAATACATGTCGGTCTGTTTGGGAACCGCTTATTTTGCTGAAACTGAAAATTTTTTGTTGAAAGTACTGTAGATAAACGTAAAAGTTAGTTGAAATAGTATAGTGGGACCCATAAATAGTATCAAAAAGTACAATAAGAACTATAAATAATAGAAAAAATAAATTAAATAGTAAAATCATTTTTATTTTTATTTTCAATCCAAACAGATGATGAGGATTATTATATATGGATTTAAAATTGTTGAGAAAAATTATATACAGCTGTGAATAAATTTCAGCAAGCTGGGACTTCTCCTCTTCACCTTTCTTCAGATGGCCGAATGGCCTTACTTTATATTTCTTCATCTTTTTCCTTCTTTTCTCCCTTTCACACTCTTCACATCAAATCATAATAAATGCATCTCACTTACCTTGACTTTGCTTTAGCCAATTTCTTTTTTCTTCAACTCTCCCCTAAATTCTGAATAAATAGAGCATCTTCAACAGAGTAGGGAAAGCCAAAATATAGAGAACGAAACCAAAAAGAAGAAGAAGAAAAACGAGCTCTAACAGCAAAAGAATAAAACATAATAAAAAATTAGTAAAGAAATGAGTGAAGATGAGAGTATAAGAATACTGTGGGGGCCTGGTTTCAGCTGCCATACTGGGCCTTGGGCCCATCCGAGGAGATCTACCTCCTCGGACACATGCACCCCACTCTGAGTCCAAGCCCACTGGTTAAGGATGACACGCAAAGAGCTCCGACAGCAGGAGTGCACTCCAGGGGCACCAGGGGAAAACCGGGCCACTGCCTCCACATTGAATGCGCAGCAGCTGCTTTTCTGGCCGCATTAATGTGGAGGAGACCTCCTGAACAGTATTACCTCGGCTACTGCAACTCACAAAGAGCCAAAGTGGGTGTCTGATGGGACAGGTGCTCAAGTGGTAACTTAGATGATCAACAAGTGGAAGCTCAGGATCATCCAAGTAGATAGTATATAATGTAAGGGACTCCCAAAGAGGAAGAGGGGGACAATTTGTATGAAAAAAGTAACTTGTAGAAGGAAAGGAAAGATATATAAAAGAAGGAGGATCCTTCAGGAAGAGGGGAAAAAAGAGTATTTGCCTTGATAAAACTCTGGTGATCCCTACATTGCCAAACCCGGTTGTTCTACTCACGTTAGCCCATCCTTCCAACCCACTTCTCTACAAATTTATTGTCGGAGTTCTTGGGCTTGAGCTCTTGCACCTTATTGGGCTCGAAACTCAAACTCTGGTACCCACAAATACATATGTTAAAAAATGAATAAATAATGAATAAAGAAATAATATTTAAATGAAATAGAAAAATGATAGAAAATCTATTAGAAGATGTATTTGAAAAAGTAGATAGATAAAAGATAAATATCACTATTTACTGTCCAAACAATACAAAAATATTGAGAAGACGCAGAGATGCTCTTGCATCAACCCATTCCTTTTCTTCTTTTTCTCCTCAGCATGTCCAACACGCCTTAAGTCATTGCCCAAGAAGAAAATAGGCTGACTTTGGTGGCTTGTCGAACCACCTCTTTAATGAGATGTTTTATCAAGTGTGGGCTGGACTCACGGTGCTATGATGCACCCAACAAAAATGACCATGTGTTAAAGCATTTACAGCATTGGAGCTAAAAATTTAGTTATTTAGCACTACAAAAAGTTACTTTATCTATTTTACCTACTCACATGCTGCAGCAATGGATTTATTTTAGCTTTCAACACAATAAAATAATATATTCACTACAATGAACAACAATCACAACCACCCGCAATTGCTACCGCTGCCACTACTGCTGCTGGCACCGACTCTTCCACCGCCACCGCAATCGCTACCGCTGCCACTACCACTGCCACCGCCACCGACTCTTCCACCGCCGCCGCCACATGATAGCAAATAATCGTCTAGTATTGACAAGTGATTTTTTTAACCCCAAATTATACTTATACATTTTTTTTTTTTTACTAAAACAATTTTTCAATCATCATGATAGCAAATAAGAAACTAGAGTAACAATAATACTTTGCTTTAATTCCAAATTATACATATACAAATTTATCTTTTGACTAAAAAAAATTTCTCAATTGTCATGATAGCCTATTATCATCGCAATCGTCTAATATTTTATTTTATCTCTCCCTTTCTTCTTTGACTCTCCCTCTTCTCTGACTGTCTTTCTATTTCTCTGTCTCTCCTTTTCTCTCTATTTTTTTTTTCTCTTCACTCGGTTGTTTTTGGTTGGGTTGAATCGGTGTTTACTGGGTTTAAAGTGGTGGCTTGAATCGATTGGGTTTCAGAGGTAAGTTGAATTGGTGGCTTGAATCAGCGTGGGTTTCAAAGGTGGTTTGAATCGGCTGGGTTTTAGAGGTGTGTTGGCTGAGTTTCAATTCCAGTATTGAAGTTAAATCAGAGGCTGGGTTTCAGAGGTGGGTTGAATCAGCGTCATGGGTTGAATCGGCGTAGGTTGCTGAATTGGTGGTGGACTTTTGAATTAGTTTCGGTGGCTAGAGCTTGTTTGAATCGGTGAGAGTGGTGGAGCCATAGAGATCAAATTGGTGGTTGCGTTTTGCTTGGGTTTTAGTTGTTGAGTTTTGCATTTTGAATCGGTGTGGATTTTGTTGTTGCGGTTTGAATTGGTGGCTGAAGCTTGTTTGAATCGATGTGGAGAGTGGTAGAGACGTGGAAATCAAATTGAGTGGTTGTGCTTTGCATGAGTTTCATTTGTTGCGTTTTATGTTTTTTAATCTAGGCTGAGAATAAATTTTTTTTTTTTTTTAGCTCTCAGCTATAGTGCACAGCCATAGATAGCTGTGCACTGTAACAATGAAGGTCAAAAAAATACCTTTAGTTCCACTGTTGTATGGTTGATTTTTGTATTTTGGTGGAGCTAAAATAGCTATATAACTATTTAGCTCCACTGCTACAAGTGCTCGTCATTTCGAATTTATAATATCTCAAATGATTTTTTTTTTGTATTAAAAAATAACAAACTCTCCAAACTCTTATCATAATGTGTGATTAAATTTATATCAAATAATTTATATTAACAATTGTTCTTCAAATTTATTGATTTTAAATATTCAAAACCAAACACAACCATGAATCAGTTATGAAAGGTTCCTAAATACCAAGTGTTGAGGTACAAATTTTTGGGTCCTAATTTCTTTAGCCCACTCACAAAAATTCTCACACAAACCCATAAATTATTTTAAGCCCACACAAGTATTTCTTACATATTGCTCATATATTTTCCATGTAATGAGCTCCCACAAATATCTCCTAGATAAGCCCCATAAATTACCTTGAGCCTTCTCACACATATTACCCACATATTATCCAACTTGAGTTTTCACAAAATACCCATCATATTACTACCAAACTTGAGCCACAAAATTACACTATCTCCACAACAAAAGCCCAAAATCATTCAACATGTGGGCCAAACTCAAAAAGCCCAACAAAACCCTTTACAAAGCCCATTGCTACACGGCACTCTTTACAAAGTCCGTTGCTACACGACACCTTTACAAAGTCCGTTGCTACATGGCAATATTTCTACAAAATCTCAAACTATTTTACGAATCCCAAATATTAATTTGGCACTATTTTACAAAGCTCAAATACTAATTTGGCACTATTTTTACAAAACTCAAATACTAATTTGGCACTACTTTAATAAAGCCCGAATAATACTTTGACACTATTTTAATAAAAACCCAAATAATAATTTGGCACTTATTTTACAAAGCCCAAATACTAATTTGGCACTTATTTTACAAAGTCCAAATACTAATTTGACACTATTTTACAAAGCCTAAATATTAATTTGACACTACTTTAATAAAGTCCAAATAATAATTTTGCGCTTATTTTACAAAGCCCAAATATTAATTTGGTATTATTTTCACAAAACCCAAATACTACTTTGGCACTATTTTAATAAAAGCCCAAATAATAATTTGGCACTTATTTTACAAAGCCCAAACATCAATATTTGACACTTATTTTGCAAACCTCAAATATTAATTTGGCAACTATTCCATAAAGCCCAAATGCTACTTTGGCACATATTTATGAAATCAAGTATTATTTTAACACCTATTACACATATATTAAGTCTCTTGCTTATGGAAAATATAATTACTCATCTTTCAAGAAATACCTCTCTTACAAAATCTATGAAAGCCCATGTATATCACCCATGGCAAAACTCTTCATTTTGTAAAGATAACCAAGCCCAAAGAAGCTCAACTACAAAGCCCAGCTAAGCCAGCCCAACACATGCACAAATTCCAGTGGCTGAAGCTCACGTGAGCTAATCAGCCAAATTTCAGTACAGCTTAACAGCTGGAGCCCACTGCCATCAAGTTCCAACTTGTCCAATCAGATTAAAAGAAGGACACGTGTCCATCAGGGGTTAAACCCTTCCTCCACAAGTTGAAATCCCATCATTTCTCATGTGACATAAAGCTGAAACTGATATAAAACAGAAACTGATGTGACAGAAAGCTGGGAAGCTTCAACCAGCTGTCCCTTCTTTTTTCTCCAACCCATCCGGTCAAGAATCAAGAAGCAGCCATGATCAGACCATTAAAGCTCCTGAAACAACTTGAAATCAATTCATTTTCATACCAAAAATGTATGCTCTTCGGTTCATGGACCAAGCACATGAACCTCAAATGGGGAAACTTAGGGAAATGTGGTTTTGAGGGCACCAAGGGGATCCTAGCAAAGTTCCCAGCAAGGGCTCCAAGGTTGACACCTGGCTTGGGATGATGCAACCTGCCCTAAGGAGCTCTGATTTTAGCAGCAGCATAACCAAGATCATTAGCCTAATACATGCTCTAATCCCATCAGCCAAGGCTAATCAGCATTCAATGCTAAGGCAGAATCCCAGCTGATTTTACCCAAAACAGCAAGAATCTTCTTACCACTATTAGCTAAAATCTTGGGAACGATTCTCTAAGGATTTTCTGAAGATTAAGAAAGATTTAGCCAAGTTTATTTGCTGATCACCCCCTAAAACCTAACTATAAATGGAACTCTTCATTAATGCTTCACCAACACAAGAAGGTACACTAAGATACACACCAAGAAAGAACTCCTTCTTAACCTCTTTGTTTAAGCGTTATCTAAGTTCTGAAAAAATCATTGAGTCTTAGTTTCAAGCTTAGAAACTAAGTTCCCCAACTCCTAGCTCAAAAACACTCATTATAACTCTACTCATAAACACTTATCTTCCCCTAGCAGAAAGTCCCAGCAACCTCACTGAACACTATCTCATACTACTCATACTACCTAAAATGTCTCTCACTACTCACTACTTATACTATATCCATAAGCATGCCTTGGCACCATAATGATCTTGTTGCGCTAGCTGGAATCTCTCTTTCTCCCTTCATCTCACACTAAGTTTTCCTCATTATTTGTTATAATGGAACCCATGATATTTACTTATTCATTTACTATTGATGGCTATGATGTAACTGTTACTATAGAATTTTTCCCTCATATTATTGTATTAGAAGACTCTTCTCCAGAGCTAACGGATGATAAGTTTGAAATGTAGATATTTTCCTTAGTCTGTGAGATAGTTGACAGCTGAAAAATTATTCTGCTCTGTCTCATTTTACTGTTGGGCTATTTTCTACAGAAACATTTCACCACTGAGCTGTTTTCTGTAGAAATGTTTTATTGCTGGGCTATTTCTTGCAATATGCTTTCTAGTCATGTTAACATGTCTGCTGTAGCGATTGTTTATGGGTCATTCTTGTCAGTTTCAATCTAGGCCCAAGGCATAAAAATACAGTGAATTCTTTGGATCTTCACCGATAGCCTTTGGGCTGTGCATCAAACCCATCATCAAGTTTCGGTTTAGGCCCCCGACCCATCATAAATCTCATTTGTCAGAAGAAAAACTTTTTCGCCCCCGACACCAAGGATGGCTCCACGTTGAAGGTAGGTGGTTACAAGACTATCCTAACTTGGAAAAGTAATAATAATTATGAGTCCGTTTGGTTTGCGTTTGCGGACTATGCGTCTGCGTTTTTGGGCCTTTTTTTTTTTCTTTTTTAAGTCCAGCGCCTCTTGCACTGTTCATGGGACATGAACAGTGCAATCAGGCATATGAATAGTAACTACAGCTTAAACAGTAGCTTTTTTATTGTTTTCAATTTTTAATTTCCAGCAAAATAAGCGGTATCCAAATGCACACTATATATATAAATTTTAAAAATTTTATGAGTTGTCTATCCTTAAAAAAAAAAGTTGTGACCACTCTAAATTTTTGTAGGTCCAACAAAATTAAACTTTGGTCATCTTAATAATATATTAGGTCCTTTCAAACCGAAAGAAAAAATCTATGAAAAAAAATATTTAACTAAAATTTGAAGGAGATGTAGTTTGTAGCATTGATAATAAAATTAATGCAATAATTTCAAAATATGAAAACTCATATAAAGAAATTGTAAAATTTTGTGTATTTGCATTTTTTTTTTTTCCTTTCAATATATGAAATTATTTTTTTATTAGATTTTTAATAATTAAGTTCCTTAGTAACCACTCAAATTTTTTTTTTTAAAAGCCGCTTCCGCTTAAGACCACTACACTCATGGTTTTAAAAATCGGACCGAGCCGATCGGTCCGATCAATTCAACTGGGAACCGGCCTTTAATCCGGTCTGGTTATTGTAAAAAATCGAAAATAGCTTAAAAATCGGTAAATAGTACAAACTGGTCGGTTCAATCGGAGAACTGAAAATTTGGCCTAAAAACTAACCCTAAAGACTAAAGTCCTAAGTCCTAACACTCTCACACTCTCATCTCAGTTCTCACGCCTCATCTGACATCTCAAGCTCTCGCCTATCTTGCCTCTTTGCCTCGCCCTCTTCGCCTCACTCTCACTCAACTCAAGCAGTTAAGCTCACTCTCTTTGCCTCTCTGAATATCACGCATGCCACGCCCACGCCTCTCCAACATTTTTTTTCCTTCTCATCCACACAGGTCTGATCTGAACTTTGAAGTGTTGGGTTTTTTTGTTTCTTTTTTCCTTCTCATGCATGCCTCTCACGAGTCTCACCTCTCAAGCTCATGGCTCACTCTCACCTCTCAAGCAAAACCCATGTGAAAACAATTAGCAAGTGGGCTACGATTTATCCATCTCTTAAGCTGACACCACCACTACAAGAGAGTAGTGCTATAAAAAAGCACCATTGACAAAGAGAGAGTGAGTGAGCTAGGGCTCAACACAGAGAGAGAAGAAAAAGATGAGTATCTGGAACTATGTGGTTACGGCTCACAAGCCCATCAATGTGAACCACTCCTACGTCGGCAATTTCACCAGCCTTCAAAAGCTCAACCTAATCATAGCGTAACCAATCTTCATTTCTCTCATTCTCTCTCTCTCTCTATTCAAATTGCTTCTCTCGGATATTGTTTTTTGTTTCTATTTACGAATTTGGGTTTTCTCTTTCTGCTTTAGGGTTTTATTAATTTTTTTTTTACCATGATTGAATTTATTCATGATTTCTAGTTTCTATTTTGCTTTGCTATTAGTTAATCTATGCTAGTTGCCTTTTATGCTTCAGCAAAAATCATTTTTTTTAAATGGACTGTACATTAGGTTTGCTAATTGTATTCAAATACTTGGTTGTTTTGAACGCCCATTTTGTAAATTACATATATAAACCTTTTGGCTTAATAGTAAACCATGAAATGAGGGGTATTGCCAATCTATTGGGATTGTAAAAATGATTATTCTTCTTTATAAGTAATAAAATTTGTTAATATCGTTCTTGGGCACGAGCATAAATTGCTTAGCCCTTCTAGGGTGAATGCCCTTGGATTACCTGGCAAATGGTTTTGGTGGGTGGGGTCAGTTATCCGTAGGTTTTACCATCCAGAGGTGAGAACAAGGGACTTTTTTTTAGAAAGGTTCCCTACGATATAAAAATAATAATCATTAAAAATTTTATCTACAGCTTTTTGGTGTCACATTTTGGCTATAGTTTGCACCACAAAATGAATTTATAAAATGTGGTTTACTCACAATTCAAAATATTTTTAGGAAATGCACCCGAATCGAAATTCATTTACTTACTCCTCAGGGCTTGCAGGTACATTAATTCCCTCTTTATTTTATTTTGTTTTGTTTATTTATTTATTTATTTTACATTTCTTTCTAGCTGCTGTTGAGTACAATTAGTTGTATGAAATTGGAATTTTTACTCTGCCCACATGCGTGGTGCACTTGCGCCCGCACACGCAGAATCTGTTTTAATAATTGTTGAAAACAAACCTTTTTTTTTTATCGGGTAAAAGTGGGGTAAAAGTTTTTAATATAAGGGTGACTAATTCTATAGAAATTCCTGTAATAAGACCTGGTAAAGACAGTGTTATATTATATTGGATTTGAAGCGTTTCATTTTGCATTATGGCAAGTTATAGTTTGCTGATATATCATTCTTCTGTTTTGTGTTGATGTATGTTGATTTTTGGCAGGGGCGGCTCTAGGATTTTTGTCCAAAGAGGTCAATAAGAAATATAAATTATATAAAATTTAAAACAAAAGAGACTTGAATATATCAATATCACAAAAAAAAAAAAAATGAAATTCTACCATTTTCTTCTACGAGGTTTCATATTTTGAAACCGTTGCATGATAGATTCATTATCAATCCTACAAGCTATATCTTTTTCAATGTACACAGTCAAACAATCATTCAACCACTGATCCCCCTTTCAATTGCGCAATTCATTCTTGATATATTTCATTGCTAAAAAATTTCTTTCCACGGTTGCAGTCGTAATAGCAAGGGTCAAAACTAACTTCACAAGAAAATACACCAATGGATATATAACATCCTTATTTGTCTCCACCATCTTTCTAGCAAGGTCCCCAATTTGTAAGTTTACAATTTTTTAAATGTTTTATATTTTTATTGTCTTTAGTATTAATGTATTGACCAAGTCACATAGCCAACAACCTTTCATACGCATGGCGTAGTATCCACAATAACCTTGAACTAATTAGAAAGGGCACAAGATGGAGGGTAGGTAATGGTCAAAGGATTCATATTTGGGACGATAAGTGGCTGTCAACTCCAACAAATCACAAAGTGATCTCACCACAAATAGATTTGGAGATTTTCCTATGGTGTCTTCTCTTATTGATCATGACACTAAATAGTGGAAAGTTGATGTGGTAAGATCCATCTTCTTGCCTTTTGAAGCCAACACAATTTTGAAGATTCCTTTGAGTTACAATCTCCCTAAGGATTACCTTATTTTATTGGCAATAAAAAAGGTACGTTTACAATCAAAAGTGCATACCATATTGCCTCAAGTATGGTAGACTCAGATGAGGATGGAGAGAGCTCATCTAGTAATGAAAAGACCTCCCTGTGGAAGAGGATTTGGCACCAAAAAATTCCACCAAAGCTTAAAATTTTCGCTTGGAGGACTTGTGTCAACGGCCTTCCTACCATGTTTAATTTAAGCTATAAAGGAATTCACTGCTCGAGTTTCTGTCCTCTTTGTGACAAGGCCATTGAAACCACAGCCCACGCACTTCTCCATTGTGATCACGCCAAGCTGACTTGGGCCCATTGGCATAATTGTCCTATGTTTTAACCCCTGGTACCCGAGAACCTATGGATATTGCTTTGGACATTGCTAAGAATGACTCCTCTTCTACTTTGGAGCTCTTCTTTGCAGTTGCTTGGTCCATTTGGTAGAATCGCAATCAAGCATTTCATGAAGATTCTGGTGCCTCTCCCAAGTCAGATTTGGGAAATGGCTAATAGAATTCTTGGTGAGTATAAGGAAGCTTGCTCATATTCTAACCTACCCCTAGTGTCTTCCTTGACCAATTGGAAGGCCCCCCTTGTGAGTTTCACCAAAATTAATGTTGATGGTGCTGCCTCAGATGATGGCAGGCCATCTAGCACTGGTGTGATAATCCAAGATAGCCAAGGCTGTTCTATCGCAGCTTCTAGCAGGGTCCTTTTATCGCCTTTCCCAGCTAATATCTCTGAAGCTTTGGCTTTACAAGATGGTGTGTTGTTAGCCTTAGAGCTGGGACTCTCAATAGTTATCTTCGAATCGGATGCTCTCTCCATTATTCAAGCAATTAACGAGGGCAATATGGGTGGTGAGACCGAGCACATCATTCAGAATATCAAGGACCTTGCACCTTCTCTCTCTTGGTGTACATTCCAACATTTGAAACGGGATGGCAACAAGGTTGCCCATGATCTTGCAAAAGCAGCTAGGATGTTTGGTATCTCTCAGGTTTGGAAACGTGTCACTCCAAGCTTTGTAGAGCATATTATTTGTGAGGAAAGTGGATTGTAACTACTCTTGTAGCTCCTCTCCCTGTTGTAAATCTGTTTCTGATGAATGATATGCATTTTCCCATCCAATAATAATAATAATAATAATAATAATAATCTTTTATTTTATGTTTTCAAGTTTTTGGGTTTTCTAGGTCGTTTTTTTAGTCATTCATAAAGTGGAGAGGGCTTGTTCTGTGGCTATGGCTGAATAAATTTGGTTATTATTATTATTTTTTTACTTGATTTATATTGCTTTCTTCTTAGGAAAAGTATACATAATAATAACTTGGCGTAAAACCCATTTTCATCCCTACATTTTCACATGATTCTCACTTTAGTCCCTAACTTTTTTTTTCACCACTTTTAGTTCCTGTCCTGAAAAACGCGTCTCGTTTTAGTCCTTTCCGTCAGTGCTCCAACGGCGAAGTCCTACGTGGCAGATGGAATTATTAAAATAATAATAAAAAATTTATTTTGACATTAAAAAATGCCACATTAGCATTTAAATTAAAAAAAAATTAATTTATTAATTTTAACTAAATAAAAAAAATTAAAAACAAAAATAAAAACAAAAAATTACATTAATTGAGATCTAACTATCTCTTGAACAAGAACTCAAGCCCAAAAATTAAAATAAAAAATCACAAACCCAAAAACACAAACACAAACCCAGCAACTTCCTTGTCAACCAAACACAAACCCAACAATTGATTTTTCTTGTCAACCAAACACAAACCCAGAAACACAAACACAAACCTAGCAACTTCCTTGTCAACCAAACACAAACCCAGCAATTGATTTTTCTTGTCAACCAAACACAAACAACAAACACAAACCCAAAAATACAAACACAAACCCAGCAATCCATCTTCAGAAATCCTGCAATCCAACTTCTAAAAACCCAAAAAACCCAAATCCAAATACAAACCCAAATTCAAACAAGTGAAACCCAAATGAAAAAAGAAGAAAAAAAGTCATGAAACCGGAGTCACGTTCTGTATCAGCTGCTTCACCTCCGTCAAAACCCGGTCCAGCGCCGCCGGCTCAGTCGCCTCGTCAAGCTTCTTCGTGTTCACAACCGGAGCCGCCTTCTTGTTCGAACCAGCTTCCGCCTTCTTCACGATCTGCACCGTAACCCCGGTCCGCAACGCCTAGTTCACCGCCGAGTGCCGATCATGTTCTTGTACGCCACGGAGAGAAGGTTGCGCTCCTCGCTCTCCACCGCCGCCGAGACCTTGTCCATGAACTCCACCATCTCCTCGTATCGCTCGGCCTGCTCGGCAAGCTTCGCCATGTACACATTCTCTTCGCAAGCCGAGGGTGTGACCACCATTATTGTTGATGATAAAATTAGTCCTCAAGAACCCAAATAAGACTCAGAGAAATCAACGATTTTAGATCTGGAGAGAGAGAGAGAGAGAGAGAGAGAGAGAGAGAGAGAGAGAGAGAGAGAGAGAGAGAATGTGTTTGTGTTTGTGTTGAGTTTCATGACTTTTCTTCTTCTTTTTTTCATCTGGGTTTTACTTGTTTGGATTTGGGTATGTGTTTGGGTTTGGGTTTTCTGAAGATGGATTGCTGGATTTGTGTTTGTATTCTCACTGATGTTTGGGTTGGTGTTTGTTGTTTTTGTGTTTGGTTGACAAGGAAGATGTGTTGCTGGGTTTGTGTTTGTGTTTCTAGGTTTGTGATTTTTTATTTTAATTTCTGGGCGCTTGAGTTCTTGTTCAAGATATAGTTAGATCTCAATTAATGTAATTTTTAGTTTTTATTTCTGTCTTTAATTTTTTTATTTAGTTAAAATTAATAAATTAATTTTTTTTAATTTAAATGCTGATGTGGCATTTTTCAATGCCAAAATAAATTTTTTATTGCCAAAATAAATTTTTTATTATTATTTTAATAATTTCGTCTGCCACGTAGGACTCTGCCATTAGGGCATTGACGGAAAGGACTAAAACGAGATGCGTTTTCCAGGACAGGAACTAAAAGCGGTGGAAAAAAAAGTTAGGGACTAAAGTGAGAATCGCATGAAAATGTAGGGGCGAAAATGGGTTTTATGCCTAATAACTTTTAAGGTTTTCTAATAGAAAAGGAAAAATTCATTTTTTCATAGATAGAGATTGAAGAGGATGATGGTTTATATCATGTTGTAAAATTGATTAGTGATATCATGGGTTTAAGCATCACGTGCATTAGTTTAAGCACCGTGTACATTTTATGTTATTGGTTTAGACCTCATGTGCACCTTACATATGTGGGGGCTTCACACTTTAATTTTGACTTTTAGGGAATGTTAATGTTTCAAATTGAACTACAATGTGTCCTTATAAAAAAAAAAGATCTACTATGTAGGTCTGTGTTTATGGCCTAACCATGGGGTAAAGTTTAATTTTCCCAAAAAACGCATAAAAAAAAGAGTGTGGGGGGAGGACAAAGAATTAGCCATGGGCAAATAAACAGAGAGAGGAAAAAAAAAATTATTGATTGGCAGTCAAGGAAAATTATGTGGATAATCAGTTGTGTACACCTATTTAAATTGTACCGTTTGAGTCTTGCATCTTTAAACTTATTACGGGAAAGATTATGCACTAAAATGGTCACTATTTTTATTGGCAATTTACACATGCACACAATATTTCTTGAACCCATAATATCAACCTCATACCGTGACTTTGAAGCCTTAAGATTGCCCTAGGCAGCTTGTGACTTTATCATTGCACCAGACAATGACCCCTTAGTTATTTGTGGTATACCTCTTCATAAAAGGTAGAATCTTAAGGTTTCTAAATCGATCTTGAACACCTAATCAAAGATCCATGGTTTTAATGACTTTGAGTTTGAGGGATAAAACATCTTCCAAAAACCTTTATAAACTAGAGTGAAAGTGTCTTAAGATATTCTAATTATATTCTCTAAGATACACAAAGAAAGAAAATTTTCATGTCCAACTTCTTTGTGATTTGATCTTCTTTCAGTTTTCAGTCTCTGTGTCTACTATCTTTTTTTCCCCATGGGTCAGCTTGTACTAAGATCTAAGACCATGAACTTCATCTAAATATTTTCCTGTGCGGCCTATGTTGGACGTGCCAATATATGGGAGAATTGCAACACTTGAACTTTTTCGCCCTCATGCGAGCGTTACTATAAGCTTTTCCTTCAAAACCCACAAAGATATGTTATGGTTTACTTATTTTTTCCAGCATTCATATCACTTTTTTTGAACAGGGTGAGGCACAAGATTTTCTATTTATTGCAACAGAAAGATACAAAATTTGGGTGCTTCAATGGGATGCTGAGACATCTGAGCTTATCACAAGGTTTAAGCTTGAATATATAAATTATAATTTCTAAGTCCTGTTAATTTATGTTTGACATTGTTGGAGTTCTGATGCAGCCATGGAAGATTGATTTGCTCTTATTTTGCAAATTCTTGTATTCAAGAATTATTTTTGTACAACTCACCCTGCCCCTCTTAAAAAAAGAAAAGAAAAAGGAAATTATGTTTTAAAAAACTATTTTTAGTGCTCCCCCCCCCCCCCCCCCCCCTTGAGTGTGTGTGTTAGAGAAGGATTTTTTTCCTTTAACATCTTTTTAATAATAATTGATATTTGCTTCTATCTGTTTTTCTGGAACTTACTTCCATTACTTCATAAATTGTTGGTGCCAGATAATAACTTTTGGTCAGGAATATATGCATCATCTTGTTTTCTTTTCTTTGATATGTGAGAAACCTTCATTACTCTATGAAACCATTGTAATTTATGGATGGATTTAAATAAATTTTTGCACTGACAATTTCATGCCTGTTTAGAGCAATGGGGGATGTTTCAGATCGTATTGGTCGTCCTACAGACAACGGTCAGGTATTTATCTGATTCTAGGTTCACTAATCACTTCATTCATTTTTTTGCTGGGTTATAAGTATTTATTGAAGCAGTTTTTTTTCCCCCCTTCTATAAGTAAATATTCATTTATAAGTGCAAATGGGATGCAACTCAAGTACATAGGAAGTACACAATAGGTACACCAACAATTCAGCCACAAAAATTACACTTATCAAGCACCAAGTAAATTCAAAAAGTAATACTGTCCTGAAGCCCTCCCGTGCATCATAGTTTTGATCCTTGAAGGCTTTTTAGTTTTTAGTACACTGCCTGTGTATCCTCTTGGGTTTTTGGCTTTTTGTACATCATTTTGTTTTAATAAAGCACTATTTCTTAAAAAAAAAAAAAAAAATTTCCCGAAGCTTCCTTCAAAACTTGACCCTAGTTCCCTCACCCACCTCAAAGCTAATAAGACAAGAAAATTATCCCAAGCTCTTTATATTTTTCATAGACCAATACCACAAGGCCCATCGAATGTATTGGCACACCACGAAAAATTATCCGCCAACTCTTCTTACACATTCTGCACATTTCAACTGGAACCAATTCTAATTTCCCCAAACTAATGTTTGACTCTCAAGGGCCAAATTTGATTTGAATCATTTCCATAAAATATGAAAGAATAATCTTTTTTTTTTTTTTTTTGATAAGTAAAAATTACAGCAGTTAAGAATATCCCATTATGCAGAAATATGAAAGAATAATCGACAAAAAGCAAATGAGAAATCATTAACAAGTTATTGTCTAAACTGCCAGCTGTGAAGTCTGATTTAGTAACCCCCTCGCATTGCCTTTTCCATCATTCTACTCAAAGCAGCCATTACAATAACAAATAATAAAAAGGGTAAAGGGTCTCTTTGTCATAGCACTTTAGAACTATTTAAAAATATCATTAGGGCTACCATTAATTAAGATAGATAAGCAAACCTTGGAGATACAAAAATAAATCCACTTTCTCTATTTTTTGCTAAAACCACACCTATTCAACATATTAATGAGAAAATTCCAATTAACATGGTCCTAAGCTTTCTCCAAATCTAGTTTGCATAAGACCTCCATAACTCCTGATTTTAGTATACTGTCTTAGCATTCCTTGGCGATGAAAACCTGATCTAAAATATGCCTCTTTAACAAGTTGCTTTTCCTTAAGGTGGACATCTATATCATTATAGTTTTTACTGAAAAGTTCATCAAAGTTCATAGCACGTATTTTTCTCTTATTTCATTTTTTTTTTTGGAAATTGGCATAATTGATCCAGATTGCAGACTGTTAGGTTCTAAAGATTAGGAACTAATGTATTTAGAACTTCAATTTGTATGTTGGCAAACCATGATCAAAACAATGTTTAGTCATGTGTTAGACTTGCTCAAAGTATGGGATTTAATGTAAAGTTGGAATCGAGTTTTTATGCAGAATTACCTTTAACTTTCTGTATGACTCGATCGATCGAAAATTAGACTCGATCGATCGAAAATCGTGCAGAACGTTTTTCTGCAGAAAATTCCAACTCAGCCCAAGCCCGTTTTAATGTATAGGGTTTTATGTTTTGCCCTAAGTATAAAAGGGAAAACCCTAGCCACGTTTTTGTAGTTCTGTTTTGCTGTGTTTGTGAATCTCATTGTGAGATCTAGAGGTGTTTACCTTCACATACACTTAGGGTTTACAAACTTGAGATTTATGTTAAGAGTTGTGTAGATCAATACAGTTGCAGAATCAAAAGAGCACAAAGATATACAAGTAGGTGCGCTTGTGGATTTGCTGAAGAATTCCGGAAAGAAGGAGTCCGTGGATCTCGGAGCTATCATGAGGTCGTGGTAGTAAGTTTCCTACACTTGGG
Source organism: Lithocarpus polystachyus (assembly GCA_033629205.1). Taxonomy (NCBI): domain Eukaryota; kingdom Viridiplantae; phylum Streptophyta; class Magnoliopsida; order Fagales; family Fagaceae; genus Lithocarpus; species Lithocarpus polystachyus. Next base: position 2,745,836 of record CM066172.1, read on the forward strand.
TAGCAATAGGATGTTAGTGGTCTAAGTCTTATTGTGTAAACTTCAATTCTTTCATAGTGGATTCAATTTACCTTGAGGATAGCTAGGTCAAATCCTCCCCAGGTTTTTACCGGTGTGGTTTCCTGGGTCATCATATCTTTGTATTATTTATTTTCCGCTGCTTTGTTATTTTTGTTATATTTGTGTTAACCTAGATTTAATTAAATTACCTAAGTTAATCACTTGGCTAATTCACTAGGTTAATCTGTTGGGTTTAAGGGGTCTAAACGAACTGACACAGACTAATTGGACTCCATTTATATGATGGATTGTTCAAGGTATATAGTTTGATACAGTTAATTGTGATGTATACACTAAAATTTTGGTATTTTGCATGCTATTATGAGCAGAAATTCCAATCTTCGCTATTGAAATTAATATTTTTGGTGTAATCATCATAGTTTGTTGTTTTGTCAGGTCATTCCTTTTGATAATAAAGGGCAGCTTAAAGAAGCATTTAACATTAGGTATGCTTTTATTATTCTTTTGGCCTTCTAATGCTTAAAGGATATTATATATGGTTATGCCAGTGAAAAATTTATTTTTGACATGGATGCAGAGTTTTGTTCATTATCAATACCTTACGTGAATGTATCTGTCTAATGCTGCTTTGGGGTTCGATTTTAGTTTTACTAGTAGAGTAATATTTTCAGTAGACCAAAAACATGTTTTGCATTGTTTATTAATTTTATGTTGATGAATCTGACATACGTGCACCTTTATGTAGTATATTTAATATACACACGTCATTAATTGTTGTAACTTAAAACAAACCAGTGATAATTTTATTCCCTTTTTTTCCCTGATAATGAAAAAGAAAGTGTGTAGGGGGTGAGAAAGAAAGCAGGAGGAGGTGAGAAAGAAAGTTCTAGAATAATTGGGAGTGACAAAGAAGTAGAGTGAAAACAAGTGAGAAAGTGGTGAGATAGATGGATCAGAGGGGGAGGGACAGCAAGCATGTGAAACTTAACAATAAAAAAATAGATCTTCTCCCACTTTACACAAAGGATGCAACCAAGTTTCACTCTTTGTCAAACACAAATTACAGCCAGAAAAGATAACTTGACTCTTAGTATAAATCAAAGAACTAAATCATGGGCTCCCCATATGAAATAAAGTGGAAAGTTTACCTAACCAAACTATCATGGAAGTATGAATATCTATTGACTTTTATGTTGTTGAGAAATACATTTAAAATAAAATCTCTTAACAGAGGTATTTTTGGGTTTGGTTGCCATGCATTCTGGCCCTGGGCAACCCATAGCTTTCAATGCCCACCAAAATCTGTGCAATTCTACCATTCTGAGTGTAACCTCATTTGACATTTGTCCCTGAGTAATGTCTTGACAAGTAATGGAAAAGCGCTTGGTGTCCTCTTTGTAATGTCCTATCTGGATTCTGATAGCAAGCATGTGAAAGAGTATTGAAGATAGCCATTGACAGAAGACACAAATTTGAAATGCTGATAAACATTTAATTCGCTCTTATAACATTCATTTCTATAAATGATATAATAGTTCCTGCTTTCTATGTTTCTAGCGTTCATTTAGTTTATCAGAATAATCACACAGATTACATCTTTTGACTGAATATTTTCAGGCTTGAGGAACTTCAAGTTTTGGATATCAAGTTCCTGTATGGTTTTTGGAATATTTGAGTACATAATGGTTTGTAAAAAATAATTTGTCCTGTATGTGTATTATATCCATGATCATTTTAATCTATCCTGTCATTAGTAACCATTGGTTTGGGTGCATACAAAGAATGGCTGCTACTGTTGTGCTTCAGCTTGGTAAGCTGCCGTGGTAATTTAGTGGAATCTGATTTGGTTTCCACAAATGATCCCTAGGCATGCCTTTATTTGTTGGTTAGCGATGAAACACAGGTTGCTTACAAGAGATCGATTGGTGAATTGGGGAGTACGCAGGGATGTATTGTGTCCATTCTTCAGGGCAAATTCAGAGAGCTGAGCCATTTATTCTTTGAATGCCACGTTGCAAGAAGAGTATGGAAAATGATTTATGTATGGAATTCAGCCTACAATGTAATCCTGAGATTGGTTGGGAGAAGATAGTTAATTGGGCTGTAAACAATTGGAGAGGGCAGAGGTTGACGGTAAACTTAAATAATCCAAAACTTCTGCAATGAAGTTTTAAAAAGGAAGTCCGGCAAGGACTTTAACTTTTGGGAGATGCGAATTTCCAACATTTGAAGTCAGGGCATTATAATATTACAATCTTCCTCTTCTTGTCCTCCAATCCCAATCCATTCTTCCCACTCGTCCAAAAACAAAAACAGGAGAGTTTTCAAATTTGGGAATATTTTGATTATGCCGTCTTCCTTGTTTGCAGATTCTATTTCCAAAAATTCAACACCCACCTTTTTGAATGGAAAAGAGTCACCATTACCGCAACCTATATATAAATCTTCAAGGGACCTGAAGCTTTCCCAAAGGAGGCAAAGGCTCCAAATTTTCACCACCTCTTAGAGTAAATTTATCATCTATTTTACACAGAAAAAGCTACTTTTTCTATTTTACACTATCACTTTTACAAAACACCCATATCGGTTTATTTATTATACACATTTTTTTATTAAAATAATATTTGTCCTCACTTTTTTTATTATTTCCCACCTACCCCTACCTAACCCTTCTTTTTCTTCTGAATACCACCCCTTCTTCTTCACTTCATCCTATTCTCTTTCTCCGCCTCTCTTTCTTCTCCTTCTTCTTCTTCTTCTTCTTTCTTTTTTTTTTTTGAGAATCTTTTTCTTTCCTCTTCTCCATCAACCCATCACAAGCACTCCATCAACACCCTTCTTCTTCACACCGACTCACACCCACAATCAACCAAAAAACCAAAAAAAAAAAAAAAAAAAAAAACCCAACAACCTACAGATTGGAGCGAGATCAAGGCCTCCGGCTTGAGCAAGATCAACACCTCGCAGCACCGCCACCTCCTCGCGACAGCCACCGACCTCAAGCTCAACCAAAAATGGATCAAACCCACGAGATTCTAGGCGACAGACCCATCGAAGAACTCCGTTCGTGTTGTAGGCAATGGACTCGTCCAACGACTTGGCTTGCTCGACCTCGTTCTCATCGGCGGCGATGGCGATCGGTGGAGCTAGAGAGAGCTGTGCTATGCGAGATGAGAGAAAGAAGACTTTACACGAGTACTGAGAGAGAGGGAGGTGAGAGTCAGGTAGAGAGGTGAGAGAAAAAACTATTACTTTATTAAATACACATGCTACAGTACTCGTGTAAATTTACACGGGTACTGTAGCTCATGAAAATTTTTAGAAGACTTTACACAGTTTTACACAAGCTGATGTGGGAGGTTTTTTGGTCAAAATGTGTAAAATAGAGGAACTTTTGCATTATAGAAGAGTATCCACCAACTGACGTGGATGCTCTTAGAGTAAGTACTTTCAATTTGGCTAGGGATATGATCCAATTAGGGAACATTGTGGTGCCCCGGTATCGACCAATTTCTAACCTCTCTTAAGTCTAGAGGTGGCTTTAAGTCATTCAGAATTGATACATCAATCTCCATGATTCTCTACGTTCTCTTCATAAAGTTGGTACATTTTATGGGAGATCAGGAAACTTAGTACATATTGTAAGAAAATTTGTAAATTTTATTGGAAAATTTGTACATTTTTTCTAAATATCTTTACATTTTTGTAGGAAATTGTGTATAGTATATAGTAAAGTTTGTACTTTTTTTGAGAGAATGGTAACGTATGTGCATTATGCAGAAAAATCAATAAATTTTGTTGGAAAGTCGGAAAATTATGTAAGAAAGTCGGTACATTATGTGGGAAATTGTGTATATTTTGTGGGAAAATTTTTACGTTACATGGAAAAGTCATTACAATTTGTTGGAAATTCTACATTATGAAAAAGTTTGATAATTATGGCAGTTATTACAATCCTTATCATTTACAGTTTAGATTGTTGATTTTGACAACTTGGTTTTTGTCAAACTCTAGATATTTTGGTTTTTGAGGTCAATAGGGCCGCCTATAAATTGGGTAAATGGGGTGCCCAGGGAGGCCCAATAGAACATCCCATAAATTGGGCTAATGGGCCCAAAAAAGTAGAATTTTTATTGTCCATCCTTATGGACCATCGCTTTTAGACTATACAGTATACACATGTGCGCGCGGTGCTAGTGTGCTACCACTGACAAAGAGAAAGCGAGCGAGCTAGGGCTCGACATAGAGAGAGAGGAAGAAGATGAGTATCTGGAACTATGTGATTACGGCTCACATGCCCACCAATGTGAACCACTCTTGCGTCGGCAATTTCACCAGCCCTTAAGAGCTCAACCTAATCATAGCGTAACCACTCTTCATTTCTCTCATTCTCTCTCTCTATTCAAATCGCTTCTCTCGGATTTTTTTTTTCGTTTCTATTTACGAATTTGGGTTTTCTCTTTCTGCTTTAGGGTTTTATTAACTTTTTTTTTTTTACCATCCAAAAATTCAACACCCACCTTTTTGAATGGAAAAGAATCACCATTACCACAACCTATATATAGATCTTCAAGGAACTGAAACTTTCCCAAATGAGGTAAACGCTCTAAAGTTTCCACCTCTTAGAGTAAGCACTTTCAATTTGGCTAGGGACATCGTCCAATTAGGAAACATTGTGGTGTCCTAGTACCGACCAATTTCTAACCTCTCCAAGTCTGGAGGTGGCTTTAAGGCATTCAGAACTGATACATTAGTCTCCATTTTTCCTCCATGATTCTCTATGTTCTCTTCATAAAGTTGGTACATTTTATGGGAGATCAGGAAACTCAGTACATATTGTAAGAAAATTTGTAAATTTTATTGGAATATTTGTACATTTTTGCTTAATATCTTTACATTTTTGTAGGAAATTGTGTATAGTATATAGTAAAGTCATTACTTTTTTTGAGAGAATGGTAATGTATGTGCATTATGCGGAAAAATCAATAAATTTTGTTGGAAAGTCGGAAAATTACGTAAGAAAGTCTGTACACTACGTGGAAATTGTGTATATTTTGTGTGAAAATTTTTACGTTACATGAAAAAGTCATTACAATTTGTTGGAAAGTCTACATTATGAAAAAGTTTGATAATTATGGCAGTTATTACAATCCTCATCGTTTACTATTTAGATTGTTGATTTTGACAACCTGGTTTTTGTCGAACTCTAGATATTTTGGTTTTTGAGGTCAATAGGGCCGCCTATAAATTGGGTAAATGGGGTGCTCGGGGAGGCCCAATAGAACAACCCATGAATTGGGCTAATGGGCCCAAAAAAGTAGAATTTTTCTGACGATTATGGACCATCAGACTATAGAGTATACACGTGTGTGCGCGGTGCTAATGTGCTACCACTGACAAAGAGAGAGTAAGCACCAACGTGAACCACTCCTATGTCAGCAATTTCACCAGCCCTCAAGAGCTCAACCTAATCATAGCGTGTAACCACTCTTCATTTCTCTCATTCTCTCTCTATTCAAATCGCTTCTCTTGGGTTTTTTTTTTTTTTTTTTTTTTTTTTTGCTTCTATTTACAAATTTGGGTTTTCTCTTTCTACTTTAGGGTTTTATTAACTTTTTTTTTTTTGCCACCCAAAAATTCTACACCCACCTTTTTGAATGGAAAAAGGTCACCATTACCACAACTTATATGTAAATCTTCAAGGAACTTAAGCTTTCCCAAAGGAGGTAAACGCTTTAAATTTTCGCAACCTCTTAGAGTAAGCACTTTCAATTTGGCTAGAGACATCATCCAATTAGGGAACATTGTGGTGCCTCGGTACTGACCAATTTCTAACTTCTCCTAGTCTGGAGGTGGCTCTAAGGCATTCATAACTGATACATCAATCTCCATTCTTCCTCCATGATTCTCTACGTTCTCTTCATAAAGTTGGTACATTTTATGGGAGATCAGGAAACTCAGTACATATTGTAAGAAAATTTGTAAATTTTATTGAAAAATTTGTAATTTTTTCTAAATATCTTTACATTTTTGTTGGAAAATTGTGTATAGTATATAGTAATGTTCATACTTTTTTTGAGAGATTGGTAACGTATGTGCATTATGCGGAAAAATCAATAAATTTTGTTGGAAAATAGGAAAATTACGTAAGAAAGTTTGTACATTACGTGGGAAATTGTGTATATTTTTTAGGAAAATTTTTACATTACATGGAAAAGTCATTACAATTTGTTGTTAAGTCTACATTATGAAAAAGTTTGATAATTATGGCAATTATTACAATCCACATCATTTACTATTTAGATTATTGATTTTGACAACCTAGTTTTTGTCAAACTCTAGAAATTTTGGTTTTTTGGTCAATAGGGTCGCCTATAAATTGGGTAAATGGGGTGCCTAGGGAGGAGGTCTAATAGAATAGCCCATGAATTGGGCTAATGGGCCCAAAAAAGTAGAATTTTTTTGGCCTATTCTTATGGATCATCGCTTTTAGACTATACGGTATGCACGTGTGCGCGTGGTGCTAGTGTGCTACCATTGAGAAAGAGAAAGCAAGCGAGCTAGGGCTCGACATAGAGAGAGAAGAAGAAGATGAGTATCTGGAACTATGTGGTTACGGCTCACAAGCCCACCAACGTGAACCACTCCTGCGTCGACAATTTCACTAGCCCTCAAGAGCTCAACCTAATCATAGCGTAACCACTCTTCCTTTCTCTCAACTTATCTTTTTATTCAAATCGCTTCTCTCGAATTTTTTTTTCCATTTCTATTTACGAGTTTGGGTTTTCTCTTTTTGGTTTAGGGTTTTATTAAATTTTTTTTTTACCATCCAAAAATTCAACACCCACCTTTTTGAATGGAAAAGAGTCACCATTACCACAACCTATATATAGATCTTCAAGGAACTAGCTTTCCCAAACGCTCTAAATTTTCGCCACCTCTTTGAGTAAGCACTTTCGATTTGGCTAGGGACATCATCCAATTAGGGAACGTTGTGGTGCCCTGGTATCGACAAATTTCTAACCTCTCCAAGTCTGGAGGTGGCTCTAAGGCATTCAGAACTGATACATCAGTCTTCATTCTTCCTCAATGATTCTCTAAGTTCTCTTCATAAAGTTGGTATATGTTATGGGAGATCGGGAAACTCAGTACATTTTGTAAGAAATTTTGTTAATTTTATTGGAAAATTTATACATTTTTTCTAAATATCTTTACATTTTTGTAGGAAATTGTGTATAGTATATAGTAAAGTCCATACTTTTTTTGAGAGAATGGTAACGTATGTGCATTATGCGGAAAAATCAATAAATTTTGTTGGAAAGTCAGAAAATTACGTAAGAAAGTCTGTACATTACGTGGGAAATTGTGTATATTTTGTGGGAGAATTTTTACGTTATATGGAAAAGTCTTCACAATTTGTTGGAAAGTCTATATTATGAAAAAGTTTGATAATTATGGCAGTTTTTACAATCCTTATCGTTTACTATTTAGGTTGAGTTTGAATTGCACTGAAAAAGAATAAAATTTGCGTTTGGTGTTTTTTCTGTGGGTCCTGTGCATTGTTCACAGGACTTGCAAATACGGAAAAACGCAAATGTTAAGTTAAAATTAGGTCTCACGATACTATTTACATATTTAAAAATTATTTTGTTACAATATTTTTAATTTTTAATTTTTAATTTTCAGCAAGAAATGGTCTCTAAACAGATCATTAGATATTTGATTTTGACAACCTGGTTTTTGTTAATTGGGTGCCTAGTGGGAGGTCCAGGCCCGCCTATAAATTGGGTAAATGGGGTGCCTAGAGAGGCCCAATAAAATTGCCTTTAAATTGGGCTAATGGGTCCAAAAAAGCGGAATTTCTCTGGCCCATCCATTATGGACCATTCCTTTTGGACTAAAATTCTTTCAATGAAAAAAAAAAAAAAAAAAAAAACCACATATATCTATCTCTGAAGCAGACACCACCTCTGCAAGCGAAAATACACCACTGACAATGAGAGAGAGAGAGCGAGCGAGCTAGGGCTCGACACAGATAGAGAGAAAGAAGAAGAAGAAGAAGAAGATGAGTATCTGGAACTATGTGGTTACGGCTCACAAGCCCACCAACGTGAACCACTCCTGCGTCGGCAATTTCACCAGCCCTCAAGAGCTCAACCTAATCATAGCGTAACCACTCTTCATTTCTCTCATTCTCTCTCTCTCTCTCTCTCTCTCTCTCTCTCTCTCTATTCAAATCGCTTCTCTCGGATTTTTTTATCTATTCTATTTACGAATTTGGGTTTTCTCTTTCTGCTTTAGGGTTTTATTAAATTTTTTTTTTACCATGATTGAATTTATTCATGATTTCTATTTTCTATTTTGCTCTGCTATTAGTTAATCTATGCTTGTTGCCTTTTATGCTTCAGCAAAAATCATTTTTTTTATAAATGGACTGTACATTAGGTTTGCTAATTGTATTCAAATACTTGGTTGTTTTGAATGCCCATTTTGTAAATTACATATATAAACCTTTTGGCTTCGTAGTAAACCATGAAATGAAGGGGTATTGCCAATCTATTGGGATTGTAAAAATGGTTATTTTTCTTTATGAGTAATAAAATTCGTTAATATCGTTCATGAGCACGAGCATGAAAATTCGTTAATATCGTTCATGAGCACGAGCATGAAAATTCGTTAATATCGTTCATGGGCATGAGCATAAATTGCTTAGCATGTCTGAGGTGATTCAGGTGAATGCCCCTGGATTACCTGGCAACTGGTTTTGGTGGGTGGGGTCAGTTGCCCGTAGGTTTTACCGTCTAGAGGTGAGACCAAGGGACTTTTTGTTGGAAAGGTTCCCTAGGAAATAAAAATAATAATCATTAAAAATTTTATCTAGAGCTTTTTGGTGTCACATTTTGGCTATAGTTTGCACCACAAAATGAATTTATAAAATGTGGTTTACTTACAATTCAAAATATTTTCAGGAAATGCACCCGAATCGAAATTCATTTACTTACTCCTCAGGGCTTGCAGGTACATTAATTCCCTCTTTATTTTATTTTGTTTTGTTTATTTATTTATTTATTTATTTTTTACATTTCTTTCTAGCTGCTGTTAAGTACAATCAGTTGTATGAAATTGGAATTTTTAGTCTGCCCACGTGCGTGGTGCACTTGCGCCCACACATGCATGATCAGTTTTAGATATTGTTAAAAGCAAACCTTTTTTTTATCGGGTAAAGTGGGGTAAAATTTTTAATATAAGGGTGACTATTTCTATAGAAATTCCATGTAACGAGACCTGATAAAGACACTGTTATATTATATTGGATTTGAAGCGTTTCCTTTTGCATTATGGCAAGTTATAGTTTGCTGATATATCATTCTTCTGTTTTGTGTTGATGTATGTTGATTTTTGGTGGTCACTGGTCTATAAGAATTGTATCCCCGTAAATAGTACTAGTTAAGAGAGACATGGAATGGAAAATTTTGTTCTTCAAATGGCAAGCTCAGTTGGTGGACAGATGAGATAAGTTCCTGAATGAAACAAAGATAATAGTCTTTTTATTTTTCTTTTTTCAAGTTTTTGGGTTTTCTAGGTCGTTTTTTTTTAGTCATTCATAAAGTGGAGAGGGCTTGTTCTGTGGCTATGGCTGAATAAATTTGGTTATTATTATTATTTTTTTACTTGATTTATATTGCTTTCTTCTTAGGAAAAGTATACATTATAATAACTTTTAAGGTTTTCTAATAGAAAAAGAAAAATTCATTTTTTCATAGATAGAGATTGAAGAGGATGATGGTTTATATCATGTTGTAAAATTGATTAGTGATATCATGGGTTTAAGCATCACGTGCATTAGTTTAAGCACCGTGTACATTTTATGTTATTGGTTTAGACCTCATGTGCATGGTGCACCTCACATATGTGGGGGCTTCATACTTTAATTTTGACTTTTAGGGAATGTTAATGTTACAAATTGAACTACAATGTGTACTTATCAAAAAAAAGAAAAAAAAACAAAAGGATCTACTGTGTAGGTCTGTGGTTATGGCCTAACCATGGGGTAAAGTTTAATTCTCCCAAAAAATGCAAAAGAAAAAATAGTGTGGGGGGAGCAAATAAACAGAGAGAGAAAAAAATTTTTATTGACTGGCAGCCATGGAAAATTATGTGGATAATTAGATGTGTACACCTATTTAAATTGTACCATTTGAGTCTTGCATCCTTAAACTTATTATGGGAAAGATTATGCACTAAAATTTTCACTCTTTTTTATTGGCAATTTACACATGCACACAATATATCTTGAACCCATAATATCAGCCTCATACCGTGACTTTGAAGCCTTAAGCTTGCCCTAGGCAGCTTGTGACTTTATGATTGCACCAGACAATGACCCCTTAGTTATTTGTGGTAGACCTCTTCATAAAAGGTAGAATCTTAAGGTTTCTAAATTGATCTTGAACACCTAATCAAAGATCCTTGGTTAAATCTTTTTTTTTTTTTTTTTTGATGACATAGGAGAACTTCACTTAGATTAGTTGCACGTCGCTGGGCATATTGTACAACAATCCTCACTGTTAATCAAACTCCTACGGACAACTGACCCCACCCGCCAAAACCAGTTACCGGGTAATCTAGGGGCTTTTCACCCCTGACAGGCTAAGCAATTTATCCTAATGCATCCTTGTCTTGATGACTTTGACTTTGAGGGATAAAACATCTTCCAAAAATTTTTATAAACTAAAGTGAAAGGCATCTTAAGATATTCTAATTATATTTTCTAAGATACGCAAAGAAAGAAATTTTTCATGTCCAACTTCTTTGTGATTTGATCTTCTTTCAGTTTTTAGTCTTTGTGTCTACTATCTTTTTTTCCCCATGGGTCAGCTAGAACTAAGATCTAAGACCATGAACTTCATCTAAATATTTTCCTGTGCAGCCTATGCTGGACGTGCCAATATATGGGAGAATTGCAACACTTGAACTTTTTCGCCCTCATGTGAGCGTTACTATAAGCTTTTCCTTCAAAACCTACAAAGATATGTAATGGTTTACTTATTTTTTCCAGCGTTCATATCACTTTTTTTGAACAGGGTGAGGCACAAGATTTTCTATTTATTGCAACAGAAAGATACAAATTCTGCGTGCTTCAATGGGATGCTGAGACATCTGAGCTTATCACAAGGTTTAAGCTTGAATATATAAATTATAATTTCTTAGTTATCCTGTTAATTGATTTTAATGAATTGTTGGTGCCAGATAATAACTTTTGGTCAGGAATATATGCATCATCTTGTTTTCTTTTCTTTGATATGTGAGAAACCTTCATTACTCTATGAAACCATTGTAATTTATGGATGGATTTAAATAAATTTTTGCACTGACAAATTTATGCCTATTTAGAGCAATGGGGGATGTTTCGGATCGTATTGGTCGTCCTACAGACAATGGTCAGGTATTTATCTGATTCTAGGTTCACTAATCACTTTATTCATTTTTTTGCTGGGTTATAAGTATTTATTGAAGCAGTTGTCCCCCCCCCCCCCCCCCCCCCTTCTATAAGTAAACATTCATTTAAAAGTGCAAATGACATGGGAAGTATACAATAGGTACACCAACAATTCTGCCACGAAAATTACATTTATCAAGCACCAAGTAAATTCAAAAAGTAATACTGTCCTGAAGCCTCCTATGCATCATGGTTTCGATCCTTAAAGGCTTTTTAGTACACTGCCTGTGTATCCTCTTGGGTTTTTGACTTTTTGTACATCATTTTGTTTTAATAAAGCACCATTTCTTGAAAAAAAAAAAAAAAAAAAAAAAACTTTCTTGAAGCCTCCTTTAAAGTTTGATCTCCACACCGTAAATTGTGCCAAAGCATGACACAAGTTCCCTCACCCCCCTCAAAGCTAATAAGACAAGAAAAATTATACCAAGCTCCTTATATTTTTCCATAGACCAACACCACAAGGCCCATTGACTGTATTGGCACACCATACTCACCACATGCTACTGTACTTCTTCTCCTCAAGTCTCCTCCAGAAAGCTTCTTTCGTTGGAGCGTGTTGCCATGATCGTTTCCCCAAAGTGCCTGATTAAACAAGATCAAGTTCCTGATGGCAAAACCTCCCATTGGAGTGGTTCAGATATTTATCAATCTTACCTACTTATTTCCTCTCTCTATTTCCTCTTCCAGTAAGTATACCTCACTGTATTGAAAAATTGCTTGCTGCAATTTTTCAATACAGTGAGGTATACTTACTGGAAGAGGAAATAGAGAGAGGAAATAAGTAGGTAAGATTGATAAAGTGCTTTTGATTAAGGTACTTCTACCTTGGAAAGGTAAAGTTTTTTTTTTTCAGTCTGCCAGATCTCTTTCCATCTTTGCCAGGATGGTATTCCAAATTGTTTTTGATTTGATAGTGGAGCCCAATGGAAGGCCCAGGTACTTCATTGGTAAGTTTGACACTTTGCAACCAAAGATATCTGCCAAATCTTCTTACATATTCTGCACATTTCAACTGGAACCAATTCTAACTTCCCCAAACTAATGTTTGACTCTCAAGGGCCTAATTTGACTTGAATAATTTGCATAAAATATGAAAGAATAATCTTTTTTTTTTTTTTTGTTGATAAGTAAAAATTACAGCAGTTAAGAATATCCCATTATGCAACAGCCAGGAAAATCCTGGGAAATATGAAAGAATAATCGACAAAAAGCAAATGAGAAATCATTAACAAGTTATTGTCTGAACTGCCAGCTGTAAAGTCTGATTTAGTGACCCCCTCGCATTGCTTTTTCCATCATTCTACTCAAAGCAGCTATTGCAATAACAAATAACAAGGGTAAAGGGTCTCTTTGTTGTAGCACTTGAGAACTATTTAAAAAAAAATCACTAGGGCTACCATTAATTAAGATAGATAAGCAAACCTTGGAGATACAAAAATAAATCCACTTTCTCTATTTTTTTTTCTGAAACCACTCCTATTCAACATTTTAATGAGAAAATTCTAATTAACATGGTCCTAAGCTTTCTCCAAATCTAGTTTGCATAAGACCCCCATAACTCCTGATTTTAGTAAACTGTCTAAGCATTCCTTAGCAATGAAAACCTGATCTAAAATCTGCCTCTTTAACAAGTTGCTTTTCCTTAAGGTGGACATCTATAACATTATAGTTTTTACTGAAAAATTAATCAAAGTTCATAGCACGTATTTTTCTCTTATTTCATTTCTTTTTTGCAGATTGGCATTATTGATCCAGATTGCAGACTAATTGGACTCCATTTATATGATGGATTGTTCAAGGTATATAGTTTGATACAATTAATTGTGATGTATACATTTTAAATTTTGGTATTTTGCATGCTATTATAAGCAGAAATTCCAATCTTCGCTATTAAATTTTATATTTTTGGTGTAATCATCATAGTTTGTTGTTTTGTCAGGTCATTCCTTTTGATAATAAAGGGCAGCTTAAAGAAGCATTTAACATTAGGTATGCTTTTATTGTTCTTTTGGCCTTCTAATGCTTAAAGGATATTATAGATGGTTATGCTAGTGAAAAATTTAGTTTTGACATGGATGCAGAGTGTTGGTCACTTTCAATACCTTGGGACCTTAGGTGAATGTATCTGTCTAATGCTGCTTTGGGGTTCGATTTTAGTTTTACTAGCGTAATATTTTCAGTGGGCTAAAAACATGTTTTGCATTGTTTAATATACACACATCATTAATTGTTGTAACTTAAAATAAACCTGTGATAATTTTATTCCCTTCTTTTCCCTGATAATGAAGAAGAAAGTGTGTAGGGGGTGAGAAAGAAAGCAGGAGGAGGTGAGAAAGAAAGTTCTAGAATAGTAGGGAGTGACAAAGAAGCAGAGTGAAAATAAGTGAGAAAGTGGTGAGATAGATGGATCAGAGGGGGAGGGACAGCAGGCATGTGAAACTTAACAATAAAAAAATAGATCTTCTCCCACTTTACACAAAGGATGCAACCAAGTTTCACTCTTTCTTATTTTTGTTCTTGATTGTTTGACCCCTTGTACACTCCCTGTGTACTAGGGTGTTCCACTTTTTTTGATATCAATAAACTTTTTACTTATCAAAAAAAAAAAAGTTTCACTCTTTCTCAAACACAAATTACTGCCAGACAAAATAACTTGACTCTTAGTATAAATCAAAGAACTAAATCAAGGGCTTCCCATATGAAATAAAGTGGAAAGTTTACCTAACCAAACTATCATGGAAGTATGAATATCTATTGTTGCATCTGCTGTTTGATTTCATTCTACCATTCTGAGTGCAACCTCATATGACATTTGTCCGAGTAATGTCTTGACAAGTAATGGAAGAGCGCTTGGTGTCCTCTTTGTAATGTCCTATCTGGATTTTGATAACAAGCACGTGAAAAGAGTATTGAAGATAGCCACTGACAGTAGACACAAATTTGAAATACTGATGAACATTTAATTCATTCTTATAACATTGATTTCTATGAATGATATAATAGTTCCTGCTGTCTATGTTTCTAGCATTCATTTTGTTTATCAGAATAATCGCACTGATTACATATTTTGACTGAATATTTTCAGGCTTGAGGAACTTCAAGTTTTGGATATCAAGTTTCTGTATGGTTGTTCAAAACCCACAATTGTGGTTCTTTACCAGGTTCCCCCCCCCCCCAAACAAATGTTTTTTTTTTTTTTACATCCATATGTTTATCAACAGCTGTGTTTTAACTATGTTGGGCCTGCACACATTCAACATATGAGGATATGTGGACTGGCTTTTTTGTTTCTTTTTTGCCTCTTTTCTTTTTGGGGGAGGATGGGAGTTGTGTTTGGAGGGTAGGTTTTCATGGGGCCTCTAAGGTCTATTGGATGCACAGTGGGAGGTAGACCTCATTAATTCTTTTAAACTCCCACTTTCATGCTCTTTGGTCTGCTGAAATCCACTTGGGTGTATGGGCTACACGAGGGGAGTTGACCCTTCAATTTTTATCATCACTGCTTCCCAAGAAAAATTTACCAACTAGTCTAGGTAGCACCACTGACATGGCAAAATTCTTGTTAACAAAGCATTTCCAAGTAAGTGCATTTGTTCATGCATGTAGGGCCACTGAGGTCTATTGGATAGACAGCGGGGGGTTGACCTCATTAATCCTGTTCACCTCACTTGCCCCACTCTCTTTGGTATGCTGAAAGCCATGTGAGCTTATTGGCCATACAAGGGGAGTTGACCTCTCTATTTCTATCATCATCCCTTCCAATGAAAATTTACCAACTAGTCTAGGTAGCACCTTTGACATGGAAATATTCTGCTTACAACATTATTTCCAAGTATGAGCTTTTTTCCATGTATGTATGTACATGTAGTATGCTTATAAATGTGTCATATTCATAATTAACAGATAACAAAAAGTTTGGATCCAAAGTGGAATTGATAGTTTTTGTGTCTGTGACTCTAACCAAGTGTTACTGGAGTGCCTGCATTACAAAAAATGACGATAAAATTGAAGGTGTCTTTGGCTAATGAGCTCTTGCCCAAATGACACCTTCTCTTCTTGTAAGAGCAAGGTGGCGCGTAAGGTCATGGGTTCATGTCTTTTGAGTGTGTTTAACCCATAAGGGAGTTTTGGAAGCCTTGACATCAACATGTAAATGACTTTTTTTTATAGAAATCTAGACACAGACATGTGCTGCTCTGTAATTTTTTTATTTATTATTAAGTTCCTTATTGTCTATCTGTGGATTACAAATGGATATTTAGGCTGGGTTTGGATAGCACGTTGCGTCCAGCGTCCAACGTCTTTCTCTCTTTTTTTTTTTTTCTCGCCCCCTGAAGCGCGTTTCACCCCCCAAATGGTACTGTGTGGCTACTGTTCATAAACAGTAGCTGCAACTTTTGACTTTTCTCTCTCTTTTTTACTGTTCATGAACCCCCAAAATACCACTTTTTAGCAACTTTTTCATCAAAAATGGGTCCCACTACACTATTTACATATTTAAAAATTATTCTGCTACAGTGTTTTTCAGTTTTCAGTTTTCAGTTTCAGCGGTATCCAAACGGACCCTTAATAGCCTTGATGTAGTTTATTTAGATGTGGCTGTGCCAGTGCATTTAGAATAATAAATAAGATGGCCTCGTTTTTATGTTCTCATTGTTGCAGGATAACAAAGATGCTCGCCATGTTAAAACGTATGAGGTTGCTCTTAAGGATAAAGATTTTGTTGAGGGTCCCTGGTCCCAGAACAATCTGGACAATGGAGCTAATTTGCTAATACCGGTACCTCCACCTCTTTGTGGCGTCATTATTATTGGAGAAGAAACAATTGTCTACTGCAGTGCCAATGCATTTAAAGCAATTCCAATCAGACCGGTAGGATACATAGTGCTGCTGCTAATATTATGTTTTTTAATACTTAGTTTTCCAAAGAATGCTAGTTAAAATTGCTCATTGATGTACCATGTTTTCTTATTCTTTTCCATTATATTGGTGTGCAATTCAAGTCCATCACAAGAGCTTATGGAAGAGTTGATGCTGATGGTTCTAGGTATTTACTTGGTGATCATACTGGACTACTTCACCTACTTGTTATAACCCATGAGAAAGAAAAGTGAGTTCTTCTGACTTCTATTTAAGATTAAACAACATACTTTGGGAAAAAATCTGCTTGATTACAAACTGAAGGAAATCATTGTTTCTAATTGTAAATTTAGTGCCTTGCGGTAATTTTCTAAATCTGTCATCTACATTCCCTTGTAGGGTTACTGGACTCAAAATTGAGCTCTTGGGCGAAACTTCCATTGCATCTACCATTTCATATCTCGATAATGCATTTGTATATATTGGCTCAAGCTATGGAGATTCACAGGTGTGTTGGTGCATTTATTCTTCACATATTTTTGAGATTTTTTTTTGATAAGTAACAATACTTTATTAAATAAAAAAAAGAACCCATTATACAAGATGTTTACTAAGGGCATACAATCAAAGCTTTAGTGTACAATGGTCCATCATATCTAAAAGAGAGAAAAAGAACCCGAAGCTAGCAACCAATCTAACAAAGATTTAAAGTAAAAGATCTTATGATCAAGAATAGTCTGTTCATATCTCTCAAAGCTTCTAGCTTTTCATTCCGGCCAAATGCTTAACATTAGACAATGCGGCACAACTTTCTAAACATCAATGCTCCGATGACAACCAAACCAACCTCGCCATGAAGCTAATGTATCCAAAACTGTCTAGCTCTCTGTGGCATAGCCCACTGAACTCCAAACAGACTAAACACCATAATTCACAGTTCAAAAGCTACAGGGCAATGAAGTAGTAAACGGTCAACACTCTAGACTCCCCATTACACTTGCACATATAACACCAACCTAGCACAATAATAGGTCTTCTCTGCAGATTGTCAACAGTCAGAATTTTCCATAACACAGCAGTTCACTAAAATAAAGCAACTCCAAGAGGTACCTTTGATCACCAAATAATTATCCATGGAAAAGACATGGCACAATTGGACATTAAAGAGCAGTAGCATCCTCTAACTTCAAAGCTCGACCCTTAGCTGGCTTCCAACGTAGTTGGTTTTCTTCAATCCCTCTCACTGAATTAGAATAAATAAGATCCATGAAGGCCGACAATGGTTCCAATTCCTAGTCCCACACAGCTCGTGAGAAATTCAAATCCTAGTGAAGAACCCCTTTACATAATTTTAAAAATCCGTTACAGTTGAGTCCTTGTCTTGACTTATTACAAACAATTCTGGATAAACCTCCTTTAACAAACAATCTCCACACCACAAATCATGCCAAAACTTCACCCTGGTTTCTTCACCCACCTCATACTGAAGATATTGGGAGAATGTCACCCACTCCCACCTTATAGATTTCCAAAGACAAACACTGTAGGGATTCCAGACCACGGTAGAGCATCAACCCCTTCATGCACTCCTATACTTCACCTCTATCACTCTCCTCTAACTCTCTCTGTGCCATATCCCTAAAACCACTTTTCAAACAAAGCTTGATTGAATTTTTTCAAATTTCTGACAGCCAATCCCCCATCTTGGATAGGTGCACAAATCTGTGTCCTGTTAACCAAATGGAAGTTGGACTCCTCACCTAAACCAATCCATTAAGATTGTCTCTGTAACTTCTCAATACGGTTAACTATCTCAGCCAGCATAGGAAAGATAGAAAGGAAATACGTAGGCAAGTTGAAAATTGTTACCTTAATTAATGTAACGTTACCACCCTTGGATAGATATAGCTGCTTCCATCCTGCCAACCTCCTCTCCATCTTTTCAAGAATAGGATTTCATTTTGTCTCTTTAAATTTAGCACCTGACGGAAGATTTAAATATTTTATCGGGAAGTTTGACTGTTTACAGCCCAAAATAGCCACCAACTCCTCCAAATTAGGAACTTCCCCCCAACTGGGACCAACTCTGGCTTACTCAGATTTATCTTCATGCCTAACATGGATTCAAACCACGCTAACACATGGTGCAGGTGTATGAACTAATGAGTCATGACATCCAAAAAATTAGCATGTCATCTGCGAAGAGGTGAGACACCATCAGTTGGTTTGCTGGTTTGCTGAGGTGCCAACCATGAATCCCAAGAGATGACCACTACTCATAGCTGAATGCATCGTTTTGCTTAGAGCCTCCATAACAATCTCAAAAAGCATCAGTGATAGTGGATTGCCTTGACATCCCCCCGAGAACTTCCGAAAAAACCACTAGGGCTACCATTAATCGAAATTGAAAATCTCACTGTGTAAATACAGAAGAAACTCCAGCTCTGTCATTTTTCCAAAAACCCACATCCGGTTTGCATAAAGCCCTTGGAACTCTTGATTTCAGTCTGTTTGTCAAAAACTCATTAGCAGTAAGGATGAAGCCAAAGATCTGTCTACCCTTCACAAAAGCATTTAGTGACTAGAGATTATTTTTAGGTAGCACCACCCTTAATATATTGGCCAATACTTTGACAATAATTTTATAGACCCTGCCCGCAAAACTGATGGGCCTACAATTCTTCACATACACTGATTTTTATTTTTTGGGGATAAGGGCAATGGAAGTAGCATTGAGGCTCTTCTCAAATTTACCTTGGGCATGAAAATTCTGGAATATCTCCACTACCTCGACTTTGAGAAAGAAAGCCACCATAGAAAAACCATATGGTCTGGGTGCCTTATCTCCGTTGAAGGGTTTTTTTTTCCACCCCCAAAACTTCTTAATCAACCACACGACATTCTCCTCTAATATCCTTGAAAACTCCAGCTTGTCCAATACTGGTCTTTGGTATCCCTCCAGAATACAAGCGCTTACGGAATTGTGTAATAGACTCAAATATGGTTGCTGGATTGGTAGTGAACTCTTCATCAACCAACAAATTGGTAATAGAATTAAATGTTGTGGGAGAGTTGGCTACTTGATGAAAAATTTTGTATTTCTGTCCCCATTCCTTAACCAAAGCACTCTAAACTTGTCTCCAACAAATCTCCTCCAAGACAGTTGTCTTTTCGAGCTCAACTTGAAGCCAATCCTTATCTAATTTCTCCTCATCTGTAAGAAGTCGACTTTCCCCAATGTTGTCCAGCTCATTAAGGTCATGCCACAAATTATTTCTCTTAATCTCCACATTCCCAAATTCTTCTTCATTCCATTTTCAAAGCTTTCAGTTTATTTGCCAATTTGAAACTTGGAGAACCTTGAAACTGGTAAGATTCCCCCCGCCACCACCTGAGAAATTGGATCTGAAATTTCATTTTTTTCCCTAGTCTTAAGTGATCTGGACTCTTAGAAATGTTATTTCAACCTCAAATTTGAGCCTATAGCCTTTATTAGAGATTGACATAATGAAAATGTGGTAATGTGTACTATCCATAGTAGATATCTGGAACCGACACTTACGGAACATATTCTACAAATGTAGAGAGTGCTCCCCTGTTCCTAGTTGCAACCTCAAGTAATTTAACATGGTATTAGAACAAGAGGCTATGAGTTCTATCCGTCTCCTCCATTCTACCTCCCCATTTAAGATCCCACGTGTTGGGCCTCACCTATTAAAAGGAAGTTTGAGCCCACATGTGTGGGGAGTGTTAGAAGTATGTGGTTAAATGATTAAATTTACCATTTCCTAATAGAGGTTCAGGGACAATTGGTAATTTAATGCGGCAAAAGAATTCAACTTACTCCTTTTTTTTCCCCTAAAGAAGCTTACAATGACGAGCAGGTTTTTATGTGAGGATATGTTTGCAACCTCTTGCTACATTTTTGTGTATCTGCTTTGCTTTATTGCAATGTTAAGCAAAAGGCATTCTAATTCCTTCAGTATATGGTTTAGTTAGGGATTTTGAATATGTTGTATAATCTCAATATGACTCATGGATTTTAGTTGTTTATTGTTTTAAGGTTACTTGCAATATCAGATATTAACACTTCATAAGTGTTAATATCTGATATTGCAAGATATTAACACTTATGAAGTGTTAATATCTGATATTGCAAGTAACCTTAAAACAATAAACAACTTTTACTTATCAAAAAAAAAGATATTAACACTTCATAATGGTGTGCACGCAGCTTGTAAAGTTAAATCTTCACCCTGATGCAAAAGGCTCATATGTGGAAGTACTGGAACGATATGTCAATTTGGGGCCAATTGTTGACTTTTGTGTTGTGGACCTTGAGAGGCAAGGCCAAGGTCAGGTTGTAACTTGTTCTGGAGCTTATAAAGATGGTTCTCTTCGCATAGTTCGAAATGGAATAGGAATTAATGAACAGGTATGTTTTAACTTAGCAGGTTACTTTTCCCTCAAACCCTGTAAGCACTTATATAATAGCAATATGTTGATGTATGTATGTATATAAAATGGTATAGGCTTCAGTGGAACTTCAAGGTATTAAGGGAATGTGGTCACTAAGATCATCCACAGATGATCCATTTGACACATTCCTGGTTGTAAGTTTTATCAGTGAGACACGAATTTTGGCGATGAATATTGAGGATGAGTTGGAAGAAACTGAGATAGAGGGCTTCTGCTCTCAAGTGCAGACCCTATTTTGCCATGATGCTGTTTTCAACCAACTTGTACAAGTAGGTCTTCTAACTGTTTTACTTATCAATCTGTGACTTCATCTACTGATAAAAATATTTTTGGATGATTTGAATCCAAACTAGATGAATGTTTTCTATTAATTTCATTTTCTTGAGGCAATTTGTTTAGGCCTATATAATTTGATTGTGTCATGGAAGATGTGGAGATGAACAATTCCTTTAGCTAAAATTTTATTTACTTGCATTATATGGGTGCAAAAGTATTATTTGTGCACGAGGATTAGAGTTTGAGCTTAAAAAGTCAATAAATGGAATGAATTGAATGCTCCATCTGGCTAATTAAATGCCTTTACAGGTAACTTCAAGCTCTGTGAGGCTGGTCAGTTCTACATCTAGAGAGCTAAGGAATGAATGGAATGCTCGACCTGGCTATTCAATTAATGTTGCCACTGCTAATGCCACCCAGGTTAGTTTACCCATTTCTGTACTGTCATGATCTGATCTTTCCATTATTTTGTAATTTTTGTTATTCTCCTAAAAAAAAAGTCAATAATGCATTTCAATAACGTTTTTTTTAAAAAATTTATTAGTTAATTATTCTTGTAACTCCAAAAATTATTTTTTCAACACTCCCCCATAAATTAGTTTGTTCTTTGTTTTTAAAATCTGGTTCATCATATGGTGCACTTCTTTGGGTGGGCATGGATTGAGTTTTGAAAATGTACCTCCTACAACATTGCAAATAAGTGGAGAACATAATTGCTGTTTATTGGCACTCTCTTACCTTTTTCGGATTGTATTTGTAAACATTTTGTGTTGTCTTTGTAAAATAAATAACCAATTGATGCATTGCACTTCTATGACAGGTTTTATTGGCAACTGGTGGTGGCCATTTGGTTTATTTAGAAATTGGAGATGGGGTCTTGACAGAAGTAAAACATGCACAATTGGAGTATGAGATCTCATGCCTTGACATAAACCCCATTGGGGAGAATCCCAACTATAGTCAGCTAGCTGCTGTTGGTATGTGGACAGATATTAGTGTGCGGATATTTTCGCTTCCTGACCTGAATCTTATCACTAAGGAGCCTTTGGGGGGAGAAATTATACCTCGCTCTGTTCTTCTTTGTGTCTTTGAAGGGGTATGCTTGTGTTTGAGCTTTATTTTCTTTTACTCTTGCCTCAATTCTTTGAAGGCATTTTCTTTTTTAATGAATAACATTCTTATTGATGTAAAAAAAGAGCCAAAGTACACCGGGGGGTATGCAGGGAACAAGAAAATCAAGTAAATTAAAAGTACAAAGATCAAGCATATCCAGGAAAGAACAAATAGAGAAAGAGCCTAAAGCTAATATCCAATCAAACAAACTTTGAAAAGAAAAGGCTTAAGCTCAGGAAAGTCCGTTCACAGTCCTCAAAACTTTGAGCATTATGCTCCTTCCAAATGCACCACAGCTAACAATGTGGAATGGCTTTCCAAATAGGTATATTCCAATGATGCCCAAACCGGGCCTTGTTAAGAAGCTAGTAACTACACAACACTTTTCGGCATAACCCAGTAAACTCCAAACAGCCTGAGCACCATAGACCATAACTCTGTGGCAGTAGGACAGTGAAGGAGTAAATGGTCCATAGTCTCCCCAGCACATTTACACATATAACACTAGTCTATCACAATCAATCTTCTCCTTCTCAGTTTATCTATCGTCAATATTTTGCCCAAAGCCACAGTCCACATGAACAAAGCAACTTTGGGTGGCACCTTTGACCTCCAAATGCTTCTCCAGGGAAAAGATATATCAATCATACAAATCAAAGACTGATAATACCTGTCGATCTCAAACCCCCATCTTTTAGCTGACATCAAAACTTGTCCTGCCCATTCCTTCTCACAGGAATAGAGTAGATTAAATCCATAAAACCCCCAACTACTCCAACTCCCGATCCTGCATAGCTCTCACAAACTTTAAATCCTACTGTAGGGCACCATTGCAGAACTTTGTAAGATCCGTCACTGAAGCCTCTTTATCCTGACTAGGCCAAATAACACCGGAAAACCTCTTTTAAGGAAGGTTTTTTATAAAATAAAAAAATTCACAATTATTAGTTTTTATCTAAAACACAGAAAGTCTGTGTTCATGTTAAACACAGACTTGCATAGGACCCAACTGCATTTGTGTGTGTATTAAAGTTGGGACGTTTTCTGGATACAGTTGAGACACAGTAAGCTTACAGTTGAAAAGAAATAAAAAATGGAAGGCTTGTGAGGAGGAATCTGAGTTAATTAATCAGGTAGTTCAATTTTATAAAACCTTGTACAAGGAGTCTGAGGGGTGGAGGCCTTTTGTGGAGGGCTTGGAGTTTGATAGTATTGGAGATATGGAGAGGGTTTGGCTTGAGAGGAAGTTTGAGAGAGAGGAGATACTTCAAGTCGTTAGTGATATGAAGGGAGACAAAGCTCCAGGTCTGGATGGGTTTACTATGGCGTTTTATCATCACTGTTGCAGAGTAGTGGAGAAAGATGTGTTAGCGGTCTTTGATGATTTTTTTCATCATTGTAAGTTTGAAAAGTCTCTCAATGCTACCTTTATTGCTTTAATTCCTAAAAAGAAGGACGCCTCTAATATCAGAGATTTCCGGCCTATTAGCTTGGTGGGGAGTGTGTATAAAATCTTGGCTAAGGTTTTGGCAAATCGTTTGAGAGCGGTTTTAGATCAGTTGATCTCTGAGTCTCAGAATAGCTTTGTGGGTGGGAGACAAATTCTCGACTCGGTTCTGATTGCGAATGAATGTGTGGATAGCCGAAGGAAAAGTAGGGTTCCTGGAGTCATTTGTAATCTTGATATTGAGAAAGCTTATGATCATGTAAATTGGGAGGCTTTGCTTTATTTAGTGAATAGAATGGGCTTTGGAGTGAAGTGGTGTAAGTGGATTCGCACTTGTATTTTCACAGTTCAGTTCTCTATTTTGATTAATGGGTCTCCAGCTAGTTTTTTTAGTAGCTCAAGAGGTCTAAGACTAGGAGATCCGCTATCTCCTTTGTTGTTTTTGATCTTGATGGAAGTGTTCAGTAGGATGCTGAGAAGAGTGGAGGGAGCTGGATTAATTCGTGTTTTAAAGTTGAGGGCAGGAGGGGTGGTGGGGAATATGTTTCACATCTATTGTTTGCAGACGATACTATCTTATTTTGTGATGCAGACGTGGAGCAAATTCTTCATATTCAGTTGTTGCTTCTTAGTTTTCAGGCGGTAACAGGTTTGAAGGTCAATGTGCACGAGTGAAATGGTTCCAATAGGGGAGGTAGTTGATGTGCATGCCTTGGCGGATATTTTGGGCTGTAGAGTTGGTTCTTTGCCTATGACTTATCTTGGCATGCCATTGGGGGCTTCGCATAATTTCCCCTCAATTTGGAATCCTATTTTGGAAAAGATTGAGCGGAAATTAGCCGGATGGAAGAGGTTGTATTTGTCTAAAGGGGGTGGATTGACGTTACTCAAGAGTACGCTTTCTAGTCTTCCAACCTATTTTTTATCTCTTTTCACCATTCCTACTTATGTGGCTAACAAGATTGAAAGGTTGCAAAGGGACTTTCTATAAGGTGACAGTAAGACTCATTTGGTAGGTTGGGATAAAGTTTGTACACCTATAGCTTACGGTGGTTTGGGAATAAGGAAAATCACTACTTTCAATAAGGCCTTATTGGGGAAGTGGTTGTGGCAGTTTGGGAAGGAAGAGGGTCAGTTATGGAGGAGGGTGGTTGCGTCTAAATATGGGGAAGACTGGGGGGGATGGACCTCAAAGCTAGGTAGGGGAGTTCATGGGTGCGGTTTGTGGAGAGGTATCCGCATGGGGTGGGAGGATTTTAGCAAGAACTTTCAGTTTGCTGTTGGGCTGGGTAATAGAGTGAGATTTTGGCAGGATGGGTGGTATGGGGATCAACCTTTCCAAGTGACTTTCCCAAGGTTGTTTGGTATTGCCATTGATAAAGAGGCATCTGTAGAAGCTTCTTTGTCAAGGCAAGGGGATAGAAGAAGTTGGGATGTTCGTTTTATTCGAGAATTTAACGATTGGGAGATGGATGAAGGGCTGCATTTTATTCGTTTTTTGGGTGCCAATATTCCTCCAATGGATGTTAGAGATCGGATGAGATGGAAGCTGAAGCCTAATGGAGAGTTTGACGTCCGGTTGTATTATAATAAATTGCGGGATTCTCCCTTAATTGTCTTTCCGTAGAAAGGAATATGAAGAGTAAAGGCACCTAAGCGAGTTTCTTTTTTTGTTTGGTGTGCAGCTTGGAATAAGATTCTAACGGGTGATAACT
Source organism: Lithocarpus polystachyus (assembly GCA_033629205.1). Classification (NCBI taxonomy): domain Eukaryota; kingdom Viridiplantae; phylum Streptophyta; class Magnoliopsida; order Fagales; family Fagaceae; genus Lithocarpus; species Lithocarpus polystachyus. The sequence goes on from CM066172.1 coordinate 2,771,247, forward strand.
TGAGAAGATTGAGGGGATTGGATTTTGTAGACTGGTGCATTATGTGCCGTCATTGTGGAGAGACGGTAGACCACTTACTTCTCCATTGTAAGATGGCTTATCGGCTGTGGAGCTTTGTCTTAAGTACTTTTGGTGTGTCATGGGTTATACCTAGATTGATCCCAGATTTGCTTTTTGGCTGGTGGAATTGGTTGGGGAAGCATTCGTCTCAGATTTGGAACTTAGTTCCATTGTGCATCCTATGTTGTATTTGGAAGGAACGGAATCGGAGGACTTCTGAGGATATGGATAGCTCTGCTGTTCAGTTGATTGCCTCTTTTAGTGGGTCTCTTTTTGATTGGTCTCGGGCTTGGGGACTCACGTCTAGTGATTCTCTACCCTTTTTTCTTTGCTCTCTTTCTCTTTTGTAATTTTCTTTGTCGTGTGGTTTTCCGTTTTGTTTTTTTGTTTTCTTCCTTTTGTATCTTTTGGGTCTGCTCTATGTTTTTCTTGCATAGAGTAGCCTTTCATTTATATAGCATTCTTACTTATCAAAAAAAAAAAAAAATTTTTGGAAAAGTGTGATGATGCATGATGACCTACTGTGAGATGGGACCTGGTTTAATTCAAAGAGGAGGGAGTCAGTGAGGTTGTAGTGACCATGGTGGCAGAGATCATAGGAGCTTTCTCAATGCATTCAAGGCATAGGGTGAGGCAGTAGAGTTCAGAGGAGTTGACTTTGTCCCTGATGTTGGGATGGGGCCATTAAACCTGGAGCTTTGGTGGTGGAGGCTGAGCTACCTCTGCTTCTCTCTCTCAGTTTTTTTGTGTTGTGAGATTATTGTGGAAGGGGTTTTTTCTTTTTTGTTCTTAAGCAAGGAAAGTGAGAAGAAATCATACCCTTGTAGAGGATTAAGAGTTTTCTGAGAAAAAAAGTATTAGTTGATGGTTCCAGCCGGTTAGCGCCATAAGATAGTGGGCCTTTTTTTTTTTTGAACAATGTGGCATTCCTTATAGAAAAAAAGGGTGATTCAATCCTAACATTAAAGAGATTATATTTGCTAAAAGAATTCATAAATTCGTAAATAAATATTAACACACAAACTTTATTGCATTTAAACCTAAAATTGCATGTGCACACACGCGCGCGCACATGTATATATTGTTGTGTTGTCGTGTCAGTGTCAGCGGCAGTGCTTCTTAGGTTCTTATTGCACCTCAATGGGAGACCATGCCTTGTGAGGCAGATGTCACTAGTTTAAATCTCCCCTTCCCCTCCTGCTCAAATACTTATAAAAAAAAATTCTTATTGTAGACTTCTAGAGGAATATCAATGGTAATCTTGACATCGATTTGAACATTAAAAAACGGGGCAGGGGGTGACATCCAATTAAGTTAATGAACATTCTTCTTCAATTCATTAATTATATGCTTCCTAGTTTTTCGCACCTCTCAAGTTTGTATTTATTTATTTATTTTTGTTTCTTTCAGATATCTTACTTGTTATGTGCCCTTGGAGATGGACATTTATTAAATTTTCTATTGAACACAAGTACTGGTGAACTAGCAGATAGGAAAAAGGTCTCTCTCGGGACCCAGCCTATTACTCTTCGCACTTTCTCTTCCAAGAATACTACACATGTATTTGCCGCGTCAGATAGGCCAACTGTTATCTACAGTAGCAACAAGAAGCTACTTTACAGCAATGTTAATTTGAAAGAAGTTAGCCATATGTGCCCTTTTAACTCTGCAGCTTTTCCAGACAGGTATTTTCTCTCCACCCCTCCCTTCTAAGTTGGCCAGTACCCAATCAATATAGGATAGAGTTGGTTAATAATTCTGAATTTATCCTCTTATGTCCAATTTACATTTGATCTGGTATATCTTGATTTTATTTTGGAATGCAACACATTTCTGTTCATTAAAAATTAGTAGGTACGAGCTAAATTGACTGTATTGTCTGGACTCCTTTATGAGGTTCAAATACCCCTCCCCACTTGTAACAATTGAATTATAAAGTATAATTAAATTTCTTTTGTTTGGTTGAGAAGAATAAAAGAGGTAGTTTATATGAATGTACCAATATCCCCCCTATTATTTTGGGGGTAATTTTTCCATTAGAATTTGACTACAATGACTTGGTTTTTTTGGTTCAAGACGAGCTTAGATCTTAAGCACACATGAAAAAAAGAAAAGGAAAAAAAGAGTGAAAGAATACACAGAACAGTTGGATTTTACCAAGAATCGTCAGAGTATTTGGTGGTGGTTGGAATCTTCTCTGGCTGCTAAGCAGTGAAAACTCACAACGAGGATCTTTATGTGGTTTTTATTTATTTTCTCAGAATGTTCTTCACTTCACTTAAAAAAAAAAAAAATTATTGTTGTTGTTTTAAACACTCATGTTTTGGTGGGCCCAGTTAGAAACAACCAGCCACACCCTTTTCTATCCACTTTATGTTTTGCCCAACCAAACGGCAGAAAAGTGTTTTCACTCATCCATTTCTCTCTATAATTTTGAGACAAATAGGAATAACCGAACCACGTCTACACAATGCCAGTACCATCTGCTTCAAAGCCAATGTGAAACTCCTTGGTTAGATGACCAAGATATTGGCAAATACCACATACCACATATGATCGAGAACAGACTAAAGAGTACCTATAATCACATGAAAACCATGAAAGCCAGATGCTAAATACTATTTAAATAGTGAAAGGGTGCTTTATAATATTCCATTACTTGAAAGCCAGTGAATATTAGAGCCAGTGAATACTAGATCCAGTGAAACGGTAGCTACTAAAGCATAAACTGCCCATTTCTCCTTCCCCGCAAGTGTAGCATGATAAGCCCAAGTTATGGCAGCTCCAGATGAAAGGAGAATAGGGCTATTAAGAAAATGGATTTCCCAAGGATCTAAAACCCAAATTCCTTTTGGGGGCTAAACACCTCCGTTCTCCACTGTAGCCGTAGGTGCCAAAGAAGAATGAGAAGAATCCCCCCCCCCTCCCCCCCCCAAAAAAGCAAAAAAGGAACATAACCTCTGATACTATAAACAGAATAAAACCATATCGCAGCCCTAAATGTACAACTTTGGTATGATGTCCTTTCAAAGTGGATTTGCATAGAACATCGTGCCACCATACGAACATCTTATGTAAGAGAAATATGAGGCCCAAACTGAGAAGTGTTGCACCCCCTTGAATTGGGTGCATGTACATCACACCTTTTATGGTGGTTGCCGAACCTCTGAGTGAACCCAAAATAGGACATGGACTTGGATATACCAAATGATAAGAATGCCTTTGAGATTCAAGCATAAACCACTTTGCCTTGGTTGTATGTAAACCCCCCTTCACCCCCACTCCCTAAAGTGGTAAAGAAGGGCTCTTTGGGCCTATCCCTTTTCACCCCAACAAATGGAGCCTTGAGGCTAGCTCAGCGTGGAATAGTACAATCGAGAGGGCTGAGAGAGTTTTGCAGGGTTGAAGAAGTTGTATCTATCAAAAGGGGGTAGGGTGACTCTAATAAAGAGCACTCTCTCAAGCTTGCTTGCTTATTACCTCTCTTTTCTATTCCGGTTAGTGTAGCTAATAGATTGGAGAAGGTGCAACTTGATTTGAGAATGGAGGAGGAGAAGAAGTTTAATCAGTTCTAGTAGATTATTTGTTCATTTGCTGAGTAATTTCAAGGATTGAGATTGGAAAACTGAGTAATTTCAACCAAGAACTACTGGGGAAAAGGTTGTGGAGGCTCACACAAGAGGATGGCGATTTGTAGAGAAGGGTGGTAGTAGCTAAATATGTGGTGGAAGAGAGGGGGTGGGGTGTTAAGAAAGTGATTAGATCAAAGTTACAGACATATATATATTAAATTCTTGGTTGGTGATGGTAGAAGATTGTCTTTTTGGTTTGACGTATAGAACCATGGACTTTTGTTTTTGTGGTATTTGAAGTGAGATGGGTAATGCAAATGAGTGCCTAGGTTGTTTACATGTTGGAGGAGTTGAAAAGGAAACGAAACTCGTTATGGGGTATTATTTGGAATGTGGTTCCATTATGCCATATGTGGATTATTTTGAAGGAAAGGAATAGGGAAAATTTTAGAGATAGTACCTTTCAATTGAGAGAATAAAGTCTCGGTTTGTCATTACTTTATTTTCCTAAATGTTTGTAGATGATAGTAGACCTTCTTGTGCTGTTGATTTTTTGGATTCTCTGCACTGGTGATTTGTTTGTAGGAGTAGCTGATATAGCTTGTGTTCTTAAAATTGTTTCCCTGACCTGTTGTAAAATTCCTTTAAAATTAATGCAAATATGAAATATTGTTACTTATCAAGAAATGAACATTGGATCAAATTAGTAAACTTAATTGTCAAAATCTTAAGTGCTACATGTCATTTTATATCTTTACCTGGAGAAATATCTGTTTACTTTTTTTCCTATAGTTGGGGAATAATTTTATTCATTGTTTTTAATTATTTTTCATAATTGCTCATCCTGAACATGACTTTGTGCATTTCTTAATGAGTTGCTGTGATGGATTTCTGGACAATGATGGATTTCTGTTTTCTTATGTTGGTCAATCTGGGGGAATAGGCATTAACAGCAAAAATATACCTACCTAAGCAAGTTTTGATAGGTCAGGATTGTTTGACCATCTTTTTTATTTATTGTTGCAGCATATGAATTATATTGGAAGATAAACAGATAGTGTACCAAAGTTTAGGGGTTCTAGGCAATAATTTGCTTCTGAATGGATCAAGTATGCTAGTCTGAATGAACCTGTCCAGTCTGTCCACAATAAAGCTGCTAATTTTTTTTTTTTTTTTTTTTAATTTTGTTTGCAAGTATAAAGCTGACTACTTCATGTAACAGTGATATTCCCTTTATAAGGTTTGTCATCCTTGGCTAGTACACAATTTTTTCAAAAGATGCATTTAGTGCTGCAGGTTTCATATTTCAAAAATTAATCTCTATCTCCCCCCCCCAAAAAAAGAAAAAAAAAAAATCACCTCTTAAAGTTAGAAGAGTTGTGTGGGGAAGGTGGTATGCAAGATTAAGATAAAATGATAATTGCTTTCACCTAATTGTGGACACATAATGGGACGAGATAAAATGAAACCAATATACTCATTATGGGACAGATGGAGTATTTATTATGGTATAATGATTTATGATAACTATATAGCATTCGGAAAACCATCATACTTCAAAAAGTGAAATGCCAGAGAAAGAAGAGGTTCACACACATTTGCATAATTGTTGGCCTGACTAGACATGACACTTGGGCCTTTTTCTCTCTCAATAAATTGATTTTTCTTTTTTATTCTTTTGTCAACAGCCTTGCAATCGCAAAAGAAGGTGAACTTACTATTGGCACCATTGATGATATCCAGAAACTTCATATCCGCTCTATACCGCTTGGGGAGCATGCACGCCGTATCTGTCATCAGGAGCAGTCCAGGACCTTTGCTATTTGCAGTCTGAAGTCAAACCAGTCCAGTACAGAAGATTCTGAAACGCACTATATCCGTCTGCTGGATGACCAGACCTTTGAGTTCATATCCACTTACCAACTTGACACCTTTGAATATGCTTGCTCCATCCTTAGTTGTTCTTTCTCCGATGATAGTAATGTGTACTACTGTGCTGGCACTGCATATGTATTGCCAGAAGAGAATGAGCCAACCAAGGTAATTGTGACACTACTGATCCTTTTTCTTATTTAATTTTCAATACCCCAAAACCTAAAATTAGATATGATGCTGTCATTCCAGCTTTTGTTTTTCCTTCATGAACAATTTTTAGGGCCGAATATTAGTTTTTATTGTTGAAGACGGGAAGCTACAGCTTATTGCTGAGAAGGAAACCAAAGGAGCTGTTTACTCTCTGAATGCTTTCAACGGCAAGCTGCTGGCTGGTATCAATCAAAAAATCCAATTGTACAAGTGGATGCTCCGGGATGATGGTACTCGTGAGTTACAATCTGAGTGTGGACACCACGGACACATACTTGCCCTCTATGTGCAAACTCGTGGAGATTTCATTGTTGTTGGCGACCTGATGAAATCAATCTCCTTGTTAATCTACAAGGTAAGTGATAAGCGGTCAATAGTTTATTACCCTATCATTTACTGTCAAGACATCAATCAATATATATGTGTATATATATATATATATATATATATATATATATAAAAGTAGAGACTCTTGTGAGAGTGCACGAGGTCCTGCTATGTGGCACTCTAATATTGCATTTAACATTTTTTACCTCTTTTCATTGAGTTTTTTATACTGTTACCCAATAGATCATAGTAATTTTTTTTTTACTATCATATAAATTTAACATTTTTTACCTTTTCTTTTATTAAGTAATTTTTACTGTTACTCAATGATCATAGTAACTTCTTTTTACTATTATATCAAATGTGAGTTGTTCTTGACAATTAGGCCAAAAGCTATTCATTACAAAATGGATTACCTTTTAAAAGTAGGCCAAACTTTATGAAAAACTCAAGCCCAGTTATTACCTCAATATATATATATATATATATATAAAAGCAGAGATCTCATGTGAGAGTGCATGAGGTCTTGTCACGTAGTACTCTAATATTGCATTTAACATTTTTTACTTTTTTTTTTATTAAGTATTTTTTACTGTTACTCAATAGATCATAGTAACTTCTTTTTACTATTATATCAAGTATGAGTTGTTCTTGACAATTAGACCAATTAAACCAAAAGCCATTCACTACAAAATGGATTATCTTTTAAAAGTAGACCAAACCTTATGAAAAACTCAAACTTAATTATTACCTTATATGTTATGACCAAAGTTTGACCATTCTCGTGCAAATCAAAGCAAAAAATCTTACCCTCTTACAAACTCTCTTCTTCCTCCCCAATGTATAGATGATACATATAGAAAATCTCATTTTCATGAAATCGTGTCTCAATTTTTCCCCAATTTCAATTCAATATACTTTTGTCTACCAATAATGTCTATACAATTTATGTAGACAAATTCTCTATCATCGATCAATGCAACAAAAATATATATAAATCTTGAGATCCTTGAGGTTGTTGAAACAATTGACAAGTGCATATTTCTAAAATTTATAATAACAAAAAATCTAATAAATAGTATATAATATCTCACAAAATGTCATTAACTTAATATTTTATTTTAAAAAATGCAATGATAGGAATGGTAAAAGCCATGATCCTATACAAGAAATACCAAAAATACATGCAAAACAATTTTCGTAAGAGGATTTATCTTTAAATAATACGAAGACAATAGTAAAAATAAAATGCATTGAATAAGATCCTACGAAACGGGTTTGTTAATCATTTCAAATTATACTCACCATTTATGTAAAAAAATAATAATACATCATATTATTTATATTAAAAAAATAATACATATAAATTTCAAAGTTCATTGCAAGATGTGAACTGTTAGGATGTTGCAACAATAAGTAACATTAATACAACAATGGGTTGGTATTATATTTTGTGCCTACTTTGTGAAAGGTAGGATCATTTTGGTGTGTAAAATGTGAAACAAAAACAAATCTTTCTATCCCAAAGTTTGAGGCACTCACATTTACTATATACTCTCAAAATATGTATAATATATTTATCTCACTGCAACTACTATACACACACACACACACACACACACAATTGCAAACTACTTCAGATACAAGATTCAAATTGAAGATTTTGATGCAATTGACAAAACAAATTTTGTAATATTTGATCGAGATGCTAAGAAAATCTTAAATAAATCTACAAGAAATCTTGCTGAAAAATAAATTGAGGTTCAACTTATTTAAATTACTATAAAACTATTGATATTGGAGAAGGAATCTCACGTGATTTGGGAAAAAAAAAATTTAGGAAAAAAATGGATTTTCCTACTTCATTTGAATAAATTTAATCTAAAGAATGGTTTTGAAAATTACATAGTTGCTAAGATTTTTTATGCATCTTCAAATGACAAAAAGGTATGGAAGAAAAAAAAATATATACACAATCTAATATGTTAAATTAATTATTTTTGCTGCATTATTCCAAAATTAACAAAAATAAAAAATAAAAAAAATTACAAAAAACTGTCACATCATTGAAATTTAATATAAATGCAAATACTTACGAAAAATCTTAGCGACAAAGTCCAAACTTTATAAGATCTAATCAAGAATTTCTCGATGCCAATTTATTAGTGATTAACACAAATGATGCAACAAAATTAAAGGAAAAAATGATGAAAGCTAAAAAATTAAACAAAAATTGACGGACTAAACTTCAAATGTTGAAGATGGAGAAACTGATGAGTATATCAAGTGTCACTATACCGCAATAACAAAACATTGAAGAAACAAAAAAAAAAAAAAAAAAAAAAGATTTTGAAATGAAGCTTTTTATTACATCACATAATAAAAATCAATAATATAGAATGAATTAATATGCTTTTATCAACATTTATTATAGAATATTACTCCAAAATTGTTTTAATTATTGCTCATTACTTAAAACAAATAATTATAATAGATATATGTGTGCAATTTATAATTGTTACTTTTTATGATGAACTCATTACTAACAAAGTTTTATAATAAATATGTTACAATATATGTATAATATTTTTCAAAAAAAAAAATTTACATAAAACATTACAACATTATCTGTGCATCACATGGGCAACTTACTAGTTTAAAGTTATGCTTATTGTCTAATGTCTACTCCAACAGCCAATGAGCTCTAGCTAAGTTGCACCTCCTCTTCCTGTACTTACAGGGAGAGGAGGGGGTTGTGGGTTCAAAAAAGTTACCAACCGAAAATAATATACAAGTCCAACATTATACATGTCCTGTTTGCTTTCCGCTCAACAACAAAAGACTCCCCCATTTGGGTCTTCAAACTTAAATTTTTAATGTCTTGGCCAGTGGTTTAGGTTTTACCATGATTCTTATAGCTAGCCTGTTTTCTTCCTGTTTTCCTGTTTGTTTTCTTGCTTTCCGCTGAACAACAAAAGACTCCCCTATTGGGTCTTCAAACATAAACGATTTCATGTCTTCTTGGACAGCGGATTAGATTTTACTATGATTCTAATAGCTAGCCTGTTCTCTTGCTGATTAATACACAACTGCTCGTTGTTTTCAGCATGAAGAAGGTGCCATTGAGGAGCGAGCCCGTGACTATAATGCAAATTGGATGTCAGCTGTTGAGATTCTTGACGATGACATTTACCTTGGTGCTGAAAATAACTTCAATCTTTTGACTGTTCGGAAGAACAGTGAAGGTGCCACTGATGAGGAGCGGGGCCGCCTTGAGGTAGCTGGCGAGTATCACCTTGGAGAATTTGTCAATCGATTCCGACATGGTTCCCTTGTTATGCGCTTGCCAGATTCTGATGTGGGCCAGATTCCAACTGTCATTTTTGGTACTGTTAATGGTGTAATTGGAGTCATTGCTTCACTTCCTCATGAGCAGTATCTCTTTTTAGAGAAGCTTCAGTCGAACCTGAGGAAGGTGATAAAGGGTGTTGGAGGGTTGAGCCACGAGCAGTGGAGGTCATTTAACAATGAGAAAAAAGTAGTTGATGCCAGAAATTTCTTGGATGGAGATCTCATTGAGTCATTCCTTGATCTCAACCGTAGTAAGATGGACGAGGTTTCAAAAGCAATGAATGTTACAGTTGAGGAGCTTTGCAAGAGAGTTGAAGAATTGACGAGATTGCATTGATATTGTAACCTAGGCTGCATTTGGCAATATGTAATGGGTCGGTGAGGATGAGGGATGGGTCGGCGGAGTACCGTCTCCTTTCTTGGCTTGAGGGATGGGTCTTCTTTCTCTCTTTCTCTGGATGTGAGTCTGGCGAGGATGTGCTTTAGGTGGAGTGTGCTTGAGCTCTCTCTCAGTCTCTCTAATCTGGTGTGTAGCCCGAAAAATCGTTGAAGGTAAAATGAAAGTGTAAACGATTTTACGCTTTTAGTGGGTTATTTTACAGTCAACGGGTTGCTGAATTACACTTTGACCGAATTTTCTGTGGGTACCAAACACACCCAAGGGTGTAAAACAATTTCTTAAAAGCGTTTTCACGTGAAACAAACGTAGCCCTAGTTGAAGGGTTTTGTTTTTTTTTTGTCTTTTTTCCCCCTCACTTGTAACATTTTGCAGATTATATCTTCTTTTGTTTTGGAATATTTGAGTACATAATGGTTTGTAAAAAATTAATTTGTCTTGTATATGTATTATATCCATGATCATTTTAAGCTATCCTGTGGCATTAGTAACCACTAGATGATATCCCGCATAATGTGTAGACTATTTTATAATTTTATTTGAAATAATTTTTATGTATATTAAAATCTACATATAATACTTAATATTTATTTTGTTGTATAATATTTATACTTCCCCACAATATTGTTATATACTTTGAAATTTGATTTTTTTTAATTCATAATTTATTTTAAAAAATTGTATAACATTGTAAGATTATAATATTTTATAATATTTAACGTTAAAGGTAAATTTTATTTTTCAAACTGATTAAATGATTTTGAAATCTACAAATAAGAATTTAAAATATAAAATACTTTTACACCTTTGGAGACCTTGATCATAAACACTCAATTAAAATATCACAATCAAATATGGAGACCTTGATCATAAACACTCAATTAATAATCTCAATGGAATTAAGAAAATTATTTGTAAATATCAACATAAAGAGAACGTGATTAAATAAAGAGAAATTTGTTTAAAACACATCAATATATATATATAAAAGCAGAAACCTCATGCGGGAGAGCATGAGGCTCTGCTATGTGGCACTCTATTAGAGTGATTTGCATTTAGCTTTTGTCTCTTTCTTCTTCTCCTTTTTTTTCCCCCAAATTTGCTTTAATCAATTACAATTATTCAATATTTCCCTCTAATATTTCCAATAAACTCTACTTCCTCATTTATTACTTCAACTCTATTAATTTTGTTCAAGTGTCCCACGTATTATATACTATCTATCCACTCACAAGACTTCTCACCTCCTTATCAAAACACAAAATGGTTAACAATTCTCCCTTTATTTACTTTCCCATTAAATCACATTCATCATTTTGGCCCTCCTTTAACTCTTATCTTTTTGGGCTCTTCCTCCCCTTATCAAAACCTTCAATGCCTACCCCTTTGGAATTAAGACCCATTCATTTTTTTTTTTTAAATTTATATATAGATTTCCAATTCTCTCTCCACCCCTGCAAAAGTTGCCAAAGTACAAGCAGAGTTGGAAAGTCCCTTTGAGGTGAGTTTTGCCTTTTCTGTTTTCCCCTCCATCTTCATTGGTTTGTTTGGTACAAATTGCATTTCCTCCCATTATGCAGAAGATTAAATGTTTGAATTTAACGTTATAAAAAAACTCTATTCACTCACTGCTAGACATAGGAAAGTGTTGTGGTAATATAGAGGATTCAAGTGTAAAGTGTTTGTAGGTTTCTTTTTGTGTAATGGGTATTTCAAAAATATATTATTATTGTTTTACAAGGCTCACGGCATGATATATTATTGTTCAATTCCTGATTCATTTGGAATATTAAAAAATGTGATAAAAATAACATAGATAGATAAAATAGAAAAGCAACTAGACCATGTTGATTTATTATATAAAATGTCAATGTTTTTGCATATTTTCTTTTGTGTGTCTCTTTATATTCAATTATATAAACATTTTAAATGTTCTAAAAAACTCTTTAAATTGATTAGAATGGAGCAGGTTAATACATGAAGCTCAAGAAGTATTGCCAAGATAATAGGGACAATCTTTAGCATTAGCAAATCAGTCAATAGTGCATTACTCTTGGGGTATGACTCAGAAAAATGGTATATGCATATAACTCTTTTGGTTTTTTTTTTTTTTTTTGGTAGGAATTTTGATGTGAAGTAAGGAATAAGTTTTTCATGGCCATACTTCTTACTTGGATGTTTTCCAATGACTCTTTGTAATGTACACATTTTATTACTTAGAATTTTTCTTATAGATGTTGAATTGGATATGTAGTTAACTGTTATGCTTTGGGTGAAAGCCGAATACCTTGAAGAGGTAGGTGGTTCCAAAGCTACTAAATGAATCTTCAGAGAACAAGAGTAGTAAAGTTGCTTTGAAAGAACCATGATTTTCTTAAAATCAATCAATGCCCATGTAACTAAATTTCAATTAGCAGTGAGTAAAATGTATAAATTTTTTTGCTCATAAGTGTTTCATTTTTTTTCCCTCTGACTTCTCCGTGAGATGGGAATTTGGCATATAGTTAAAAATTTGCCAGGAAAATTAGCCCACTAAGAGTTGTCATTTCCGTATTGCACATGTATGATATTCCAATTATGTGATTTTTTAGAAATTAAGATGATAATCCAATCAGTAGCTCAGCATAATGAAGTGATTCTTCATTATTCCATGGTATCACAAAATCAAACGTTGGTGTCAAACTAGATTTAGCATATGAGCATATGCATGATCAGATATTTACATAATTTACATAACTTTTTTACAAAAGCTTAGATTGTATGATAAATTGCAAACTAAATCATGTTCAAATGTACACATCTAAATGTTGCTTTGACCATGGTGTCATTTCTCTTTCCTAGAACAATTCAGGTTAAAAAATGGACATTTATAAACAGTTTTGTCTTGAATAAGTTTGCATTTTATAAAAGTAAACTGTTTATAAATGGAGTTTATAAAAGCAAACTGTTTATTATGCAGGTTAACAATTATTTACCGCTTAGCTTACGAAATATATATTACATTATATCAATTATGAATAATGCTAGAATTCAAAAAAAAGAAAATTATGAATAATACTAGAGATACAAACTATTTTATAAAAAAATTTACAAACTGCTGATGTGGTGAGTGATTATTAGTAAATTAAAAAGTGATATTAATGATGAGTTTAGATGAAAACCAATAAGAGATTGGTCACATCAACATTTTGTAAAAATGTTGTAAAATAGTTTGTAACTGTAGCATTACTCATCAATTATACTCAACTAGCGTGTAACCCCGTGCATATGCACGGGTACATTTAAAAACAATCACAATTCATATAATATATATATATATATATATATGATTTGAAATCTAATTGGATCTAGACTCTTCGGTTTTTGCCTCTAATAATTTACTTGTCACAAAAATTAACAAATTACATGGAACACATGATGCAAAATTGAACTTTAATTAAAATTCAATCTAAAATCTAATTGAATTTAGACCTTTTGATTTTTGCACCTAATAATTCACTTGACACAAAAATTTAAAAATTAAATGACACGTGACACAAAATTAGACTCCAATTTAGAATTTAATTAAATTTTCTCTCTGTTTTAGCTATTAATATATATATATATATATGACCTATAAATTTAAATTTTTTTACTTATCTGATTATGTTTTTTATAGTTTATTATATTAGACTCCTTGTTTTCTACATTTAATTAACTAATTTGCCACAAAAATTTAAATTAAATGGGACACATGGCACAAAATTAAACTCTAATTGAAATTCAATTTTACTTAAATTAACCCACTTGGCACAAAATTCTAAAATTTAGATTAGATGAGACACATGGCATAAAATTAGACACTAATTGAATTCCAATTTGAAATTTAATTAGATTTTCTCTCTGCTTTACCTAATATTATATATATAGATATGATTATATTTTTTATGGTTTATTATATTGGACTCCTCGTTTTTTACATTAAATTAACTAATTTGACACAAAAATTTAAAAATTTAGATTAGATGGAATATGTGGCACAAAATTAAACTCTAATTGAAATTCAATTTTTACCTAAATTAACTCACTTTGCACAAAATTCTAAAATTTATATTAGATAAGATACATGGCGTAAAATTAGACACTAATTGAATTCCAATTGAAAATTTAATTGGATTTTCTCTCTGTTTCACCTATTATTATATATATAGATTAGAAAAATAATTATATAATTTTGAGTTTAAGACTAATAAGTTCCATGTACTTATTTCTTCTTTCACTTATCAATAAATAATAAATAAATAAAAACAATGTCAAAATTTCCCGCGCATCGCGCGGGTTTACGGCTAGTTCATTTATCAAAATTCAATTAACTTTAGTTGGGCTTCTATATCCTTTAAAAAAAAGCAAAAAATACTTATTAGTCACCATCAATTTTTGTTTTTTCCACTATGGCTACATACAAAAAACCTACAAATTGTGAATTCTAATTCCAAAATTTTTTTATAAAAAAAGCTAACTTCATAAATAATCAATTAGAAGGTTTCTTTTTCTTTTTATTTAGTTCTAAAATAAAATACATTTATAACTTTCTTAGACCAAAATCTCTAACACTCAAAGACTCCAAGATAATCATAATCTTTACAAAATCTACAATGTCTGATTTCACCATCAAAATCGTAAGCTACTGTTACTGAATAAAAAATGCAAGTTCCCTTCCTTGGTCATAGCCTACTCATACGGGTTACAATCAAATAATACTGCAACGTTGAAGTTATGTAGGTGTTATTGAAAGGTCGAAACTAAATAACATCATTTTTTGTCCAAGTGTATTTGAGATAGGATGATATGAAAGGTTATGGACGTGTATATAAAGGAGTAAAAGTGAAAATGATAAATGGAAATGCAAAGAGTTTTTTGTGTGTGTGAGAGATGGAAGGTCTTGAAACATTGAACTAGATGAAATAAATAGTAGTCTTAAAATATTGAATACAAAATGTAACAAAAATTAGTCTTGAAACATTGAATCAAAAGAAATAAAGAGTTTCTACTTTTAAATTTGTTCTTATCTCTAATATGGCTTAAAGGTATCTCAATTCTCTTCATAAAGTGCGTTACATAGCAGAACCTCATGCTCTCTTGCATGAAGTTTTTGCTTTTATATATATATATATATATATATATATATTGATTGATATATTGATTGATTGGTTTGGGTGCATAAAAAGAATGGCTGTTACTCTTGTGCTTCAGCCTGGTAAGAAGTAGATATAAGGCCGCTGTGGTAATTTGGTGGAAGCTGATTTGGTTTCCGCAAATGGTCCCTAGGCATGCCTTTATATGTTGGTTAGCGATGAAACACAGGTTGCTTACAAGAGATTGATTGGTGAAATGGGGAGTACACAGCGATGTATTGTGCCTATTCTTGAGGGCAAATTCAGAGAGCTGAGACATTTATTCTTTGAATGCCACGTTGCAAGAAGAGTCTGGAAAATGATTTATGTATGGAATTCAGCCTACAATGTAATCCTGAGATTGGTTGGGAGAAGATAGTTAATTGGGCTGTAAACAATTGGAGAGGGCAGAGATTGAAGGCTGTAATAATGTAATTTGTTAACTTGGCTTGGGGGCCACTGTTTATCAATTCTGGAAATGCAGGAATGCTGTGTTGCATCAAGGTTGTCCTAGTTTTGAAGAGCAGATTATTACTAACATTAAGAAATAGTAGAAAATGAGACTTGAGCTCAGAGGGTCCTTCCATTGTGTTGATGAGAACGAAGAAGTTTGCTGTAAATGGGGACTATCTATTGCCTTTCTCAGCTATTGCCTTTCTCAAGTATTGTAGGTCCTCTGTTTAGACTAATGAGAACGTGATTTGTTTTGTGTTTGCTGTCATATCAGCTTGTATTCTGTATTGCTTTTCTCTGCTTGCTGTACTTTGTGTTGCTGTTTTGGCAGCTTGTTTCCTATAAAGATCTCTTGATTTTATTAAAGAAAAAATATAATTTGGGCCCATGGTACACATGTAAATTGCTGTTTTCAAGAAGAGATTACCAAATCATTTGAGTAGAAGATGATGTGTGAATTTTTTTTGTTAGGTAATAACAAAGTGTTTATAAGAAGATGATGTTTGAATTAAGAGATTAAATTGGGTCAGGAGCTGGCGTAAAAGGCGGCGTAAAGTCAAGGACTAGCATAAAAGGTGTGTTTTACGCCAGCCACTCCTAACCCACCACATTAGCTAAATAATTTAAATTCAATACACACTGCACAAACCCTTTCAAACACATGTTCAAACTTACTCACCACACTAATTTACCTTTTATTTTCAACTTTAAACTATTTTTACTATTTCTATGTTTGTCGTTTTATTTTATTTTATTTTTTTAAAATTATTATTATTTGTTACTTTAGGACCAGAAGGACGGTAGCTTTGTCCACAAAGCTGGGGAACTCTACCTTGGCTTGGACTGGCAAATACATCGGAATGGGTTGATTGATTTCAGTTTGAATTTATCGCATTCATGTCAAAAATGGGTCATTCTAAGTAGATTATAATAAAACCTATCACCATTGTAACCTATGTCTAAAATGTTACTATAAAGCATGTTTTTTTCACGTTATAAAGTGCAACACTAGGCCTCCCATCAATTAGTTTTTTCATAGATTCAAAAGCAACAACAGCATCATCCAATTTCCTAACTCTACAAGCATTGATTGAAAATTTGAATATGAATTTGGTTCGTGGGCAAGAGAAAATAGCGAAGGAGCAAGGGAAGGGATTAGAGGCGAAGAATTGGAGAAGGGAGAAAAGGTGGGCGAAGCGGTGAGAGAAGGCGAGAGTGCGAGCCATCCATTCGAAAATGGAGTGGTCATGGCGAAAAGAGTTGATGGTGGAGGCCCAGTTGAAGATGTGAAAGTTGAAGTGAGTGAAGGAAAGGTGGTGGTGGAGCTTGGATTTGAGGAAGTGGAGTAGGTGGGTGGGAGTGAAGGGTTGGGTGAGGTGGGTGGTGAGGTAGTGGATGTGGGTGTGGGTGTGGGTGTGTCTGAACGTGTTGTGTTTGAAAGGGTTTGGTGTTTTAACTAGGTTGTAGTTTTGTATAGTGAATGTATTGAATTTAAATTATTTTACTGACGTGGTGGGTCAGGATTGATTGGCGTAAAATACACCTTTTACACGAGCTCCTGACCTAATTTAATCTCTTGAATTAATGGAAATTGATTACAAAGATGAAAGATGTCAACTTAAGAGGTCTAGACTACTAAGAAAGTAATCAAAGGTCTTGATAGAAATCAAATCTTATGAGCCCATCATCTCGTAACTAGTAAGATTTTTTTTTTGACTTTCTAGCAAATACTAACGTATTTCATATATCGACTCTAATGGAGTTGAAAATTTTAATTTCAAACTATTCAAAGTTGCGGGGTACTTGTATTGAAAAACTTGATTGAAGAATTAAGGAGAAATTACACTTTACCACTCTAAACTGTACACCAAATTATACTATGCACTCAAAACTATTCGAACGCACACTTTGCACCCTAAACTATCACACTTATTGTACTTTGCACCTCGGTGTTATTTTTGCTGTTATGTTTAACAGAATCCTATTGCACGTGACAAGCACATGATTCTTGCTTAGTGGAATAAACTTAAAAGACCAAAACACCCTTCTTCAAAATCAATTAAAACAAAACCCAATTTTTTTTTACATCTCTCTCGTTTATGTGCCTCTCCCAAATTCAGATTCTTGTAAACCCTAAATCATCAATTCGAAAATTGCTTTTGCTCCACCACTGCTCCAATCCCCTATGTTCAACGCCCCATTTAACAAGCACAACTTGTCTAACATTTCTAAAAATTCTTCAAGTGTCACAATCAAAGTTTCATGTTTGGACTCACTAAAATACTTCTTGGCCAGTACAATTTGGCTTTTATTTTTTATTTTTTATGGAACCAATACAATTTTGTTTATAATGCTTAGAGTAAGACGGGAGAGATGATCTTTAAGCATAATTGGCTTCCCTAACAAGGTGCAAAGGCAGAGATGGTCTTTAAGCCTAATTGGCTTCCTTGACAAGGTGCAAAGGCATGACACAAATGCTCACATTTCTTCAACATGAATATACTGATAGGTTTCGAGTCGTTTTGAGCTAAACAGCTTAGAGAGGTAAATCTTACGCTCTTTTGACTCCAATAGGGTCCATAAGGTGGCCATGTAATATTGAGATAGTTAGAGCAACTGCATCAGTTAATGCAAAAATTTTATAAATTCTACAAAAAAAAAAAAAAAAAAAAAAACTACTTTTTCTATTTTACACATCTATTTTTACAAAACACCTACATCAGTTTGTCTATTCTACACATTTATTCAATAAAATATTCTCTCTTCTCTTGAAATCCTCTCACACACAACCCAAGCCACCATTAACGATCAATCCACCATAATCAAGCACAGCCACTGCAGACTGTGCACCATCATCAGCCACTAATCAAAACCCAAATCATCAAGCACCATCATTAAGCACTCCCTTCACCCACTGATCAAACAAAGAATAAAAACATCAAAACCCCAAAAATCATCAAAACCATCAAAACCTTCAAAAATCATCAACACTGGGTTTCCACTTAGCCAAAGCCAGCCTCCATTTTTCTCACCCAACATTCGCTCTTTTCAGAGACTTTGCTTTCTCTGACCCCATCAAATCTCAAAAACTTCACTCCCTTTCCAACTCCGGAGCCACACTCCTCAAGGTCACTTTTTTCACACCTATTCCCATCTGGGTTTTGCTTTTCTCTCTACTTTTTAGTGTTATATGATATATAATATGTGCATTTCTTTTGAATATCAGGGTTCTCTGGAAGATGAAGCTAGCCTTATAAAGGTGATAAAGCAAGTGGATGTTGTTGTTTCTGCTGTTTCTTCTAGACAGGTTCTTGCCCAAAGAGAATGTTGGGTGAGAAAAATGGAGGCTGGCTGGCTTTGGGGGATGGAATTGAAAGAAAAAAAAAAAAATACTAAATCGGTTCAGAGGAAGAGGGAGAGGGAGAGGGAGAGGGAGAGGGAAAGGGAGAGGGAGAGAGAGAAGTCAGATGGAGAAAGAAGAAAGGTGAGAGAAAAAAAGTATAAAATAATGATATGCACAGCTATAGTAACCGTACATATATGCACGGTTATTGTAACAATTGTGCATAAATGCATAATTTTACACCCACTGATGTGAGTGTTTTTTTTTTTCTTTTTCAAAATGTGTAAAATGAGCAATTTTTTCTATTTTGTAAGACTTTGCATTAACTGATGCAGTTGCTCTTATAAGTAGTATATTTACCAGCAGCAGTTTGGGGTCTAGAAGCAAAGACATGATCATGTGTCTTTAGGGTTTACAAGAATCTGAATTTGGGAGAGGCACTCACGGGAGAGAGATGTGGAAAAATTGGGTTTTGTTTTAATTGATTTTGAAGAAGGGTGTTTTGGTCTTTTGCGTTTGTTTCACCTAAGCAAGAAGCATGTGCTTGTCACATGCAGTAGGATTCTGTTAAATATAACAACAAAAATAACACTAGGGTGTAAAGTGTGGTAAGTGTGATAGTTTAGGGTGTAAAATGTGCGTTCAAATCAAGGTAGTCGTCAAGGTAGTCGATATTGTACCAGTACCGGCCGGTATGTACCATACCGATACATATACTGGTATCAAAATGCCAACGTTTTGTACCGGTTTAAATACCGGCCATACTGGCTGATTTTGGGCATACTAGCCGATATAGAAAAAAGCTTTTTTTTTTTTTTTTTTTTTTTAAGTTTTGTAATTTTGAAATTTTGTAAGGGTAGAATGGTAACTTATTTGCATTAATTTATTAGTATTATTTGTTTTCTTAGTATGCAATGAACAATTAAGCTTTTTATTTTTATATTGTGTTTTTTTTTTCTTTTCTTTTAATTGATGCTTAAGTCTAAAACCATGAATAATTTGTTCTGAATTGAGGTAATGTTTTATGGTAAATTTTATATTTGTTAATATATATATATATATTTATAAATATAAAAAATAATGGTAAATCTGAAATAGTACACCGGTATTGACCGGTACCAAAATATATTTTTTTACTAGTTAAATTAGTATAGCCTCCGGTACGAGATTGACTCCCTTGGTTCAAATAGTTTAGGGTGAAAAGTGTAATCTGGTGCATAGTTTAAGGCGGTAAAATGTAATTTCTCCAAGAATTAATAGATTTTTATTTTGCATCTTTCAATTGACAAAATAGTTTAAGGCCTTTCCAGAATGATTAGGGACATAGGGGATCTAGCAGAATTCATATACGATTAAGGATAAGGTTAGCTTTTTAGGGGGTGGAATGATAAGATTCCATAATTATGATCAATTTATCACCATTATCTTATTTAATTCCTTGGTTTTATTTTTGTTTAATATTCATGACTTCTTATTTGGAGGCTAAATGATCATTTGGAAGCCCAACTCTAAAAAAACAACCATGCTATCACTTTTTCTATTTTCTTTTTCGCATTTTCTATTTCTTTCTAGTTATTCGATATGAATTGTCGGTATCAATTGTTTGTTGAACATGCTTATAAACTTAGCCACAGCAAGTAATTATTAGGTTATCTTGAAGTAGAGTTGACTCGTAATAGATGATTTGTTTTGAACAATCACATTTTACTGTTGTAATAGACCTCAATTTCTTTTTTACTTTATTTAATCTATCATATATAAAATTTTGAAAAATGATTATTCTGATAAATAATTTAACTAAGTTTTGATAGATTTTTTGAACAATAAAAAAAATATCGTATTTTAACAAAGAAGATATCTTTTTTTTTCTTTTTTTCTTTTTTTGATAAGACAAAGATAATATCTTATGTTAGTAGGTCAAAGGACAGTGATTCCCAAAAAAATTGTAAACTGTGTTTAAGAGTTCATACCTTACAATCTAAAAGAATTATTTCTGAGGTCTGTGATTGGAGGTTGATGAGGATCCACTCTCCAAAACCAGGAGGGAAATCAAATTCTTACCAAGCTAGCCTTAAATAGCCTAGAATATAAAGAACAAAGTTTGGTTTCTTAACCCATTGCTCAAGGGAAAATTATTTGGTACTCTTGGAACTACCTCCCAACCAAAAGACTTGTAATTTGGAAATGGATTGAAAACTCAAAGAGCTGCATCACACCCTCAATTTAATTTATTCAATCTAAATATTTCAGCCCATCTTATGTCCATGGCTTCTGCAATGGTTGCATGGGAAAAAGTTAAAAACACAGTAAATTCATATGGTGGGTGCATAGGAGTCAGTTCGTTTAGACCCCTGTAAACTAGATTGTTTAACCTAATTAATTAACCAAGTGAATACTTAGGTTTATTATTTAGATCTAGGTTACAACAATATCAATCATATCAAGTAAAGCAGCGGAAAAATAAAGAACACAAAGATATGATGACCCAGGAAAACCAAACCAGTAAAAAACCTGGGGAGGATTTAACCTAGCTATCCTCAAGATAAAATAGCAAATCCACTAGAAAGAATTGAAGTTTACACAATAGCGACTTAGACCACTAACATCCTATTGCTACCCAAGTGTAGGAAACTTACTACCACGACCCCATGATAGCTCTGAGATCCACGGACTCCTTCTTTCTCTAATCTTTGCAAAACACAAACACCACCGTTTGTGACTTTGAGATCTCACTCAAAGGTTTAGCAATAAAAACTCTCCTGTTTGTGACTCCAAGACCACCCTTGAAGGTTTAGATTATCAGCACCTTTGATGACTAGAGAAGGCAGCAACTTTAGTAATATCGGATCTTGAAATTCTTCAAGGAACAACACCGGTAGAAGTAATAAGAGAGGTTTTAGGAACAAAACCCTAAATACAAAAGAGGCACACTCTTTTCTCTCTAAAAAGCCTTGTAAAAAACGTGCTTAGGGTTTCCTTTATATAGTGGGAGAAGTAGATCTGAAACCCTAATCCTTAATGGGCTAGAACTGCTGTTTGGGCCAACTTAAAATTCTGCAGATACGATTCTCGATCGATCGAGCCTGTTTTTCGATCGGTCGAATCAGGCAAATTCTGAAATCTTCTTTCTGCAGCTTACATGTTCTTGTGTGCTCACGATTTGCCAATTGTTCTAAACTTTTAGAACCTAACAATCTCCCCCTATGGCAATTCGTGACAAAACTTTCATACAAAATGAAATGTTAAAATACAAGAACAACCCAATACAATAAAATTCCCAATTACATCACAAATCCCAATCTAAGACTCTTAACCTAGAAGTTGCCAAGAAGAGGTAGAAGGTCTTGATCAGAATGCACCTGTCTTTCCTGAAACACTCAACAAACACATCACCGCATGTGTGGAAAGAAAGACATATAAACAATAATATGAAACAGAAATATAAAAACACAAATAAATTCTACCTCTCCTCCTAAGTTAGATACAGCAAAAAGTGTTTATATTTTCCCCTTTTCAAAAACAATTTTCTCCCCCTAAACAAGACAATCAAGATTTCCACATTTCATCTATTTCTCCCCCTTTTTGTCACGTATTGACAAATACAACTAAAACAAAGAGTAAAGTGACAGTAAACATGAGAGAAAAAGAGAACTAAGGGAACATAAAATAGTTTAGCTCTATAGAAAATAGAGAGAACTCCCCCTATGAAGAACAACAACTCCCACTAATAACAACAAAGGCAAAAAAAACTTTTCTCCCCCTATAAAAATAGGAAAAACAAAACAAGTTTTGGGAAAAACAGTTTTAGGGAAAATTTAGGAGGTGGGGATAAATAAAAACACACAAACAAAAAAAATGAGTTGAGGATACACATGAAGAAAAATATTCTCTCTTTCAATAAATGCAAACTTGACACTATGACCAATAAACAGTTGCAAGAGTAGAGAAAATATTTGCACATTGATTATCCATCATATCTCTTAAGAAAAATATTTTCTGCAATTCACACATCAAGAAAAATAGTATATACTAAAATGTACAAATAACTCAAAAATTAATCAATCAAGTTGAGTACCCAATGTAGCAAAGTGTATGCATGTTATGTGTGAAAACAATAAGAGATATGATTGCAAAACTGCAAGATGGATACAAAAACAATGCAAGTCATGTGAATATTAACCATAAATGATGCAAAAAAAAAAAAATTGGTCAAAACTCTAAAAATTGAAAATTTTTCAGTTTCGATCGATCGAGTATCGATCGAATACCAATCGAGTCAGACAGAATCAAACCAAAAATTTTAATCGCAATTTCGATCGGTCGAGCAACAGCTTCGATCGGTCGAAATTCTGGAAAACTCAAATTTTTGAAAAACATAACAATTTAATGCAGAAACTTCTCAAAGCACAATATTTCATGAATGAAATGCATGAGTATGAGACTGAAAGTTTTTCAAAAACACTTGAATTCAACCCAGATTTCTCAAAACAAGTTTATCAACTAAGTTGTCCTCAAAACTCAAATTTTGCATCAAAATCAAGGAGTTTTTAATCTTGGATGGCCACAACAAAATCACACACACAATAACATGTACAAAGTTTAGCAAAGAGTAACTTGTATAGTGTGTGCAACTAGCATAAGCTTGAGAAACATGTGAGGTGATATGCACATAGTAATCAATCACAAAGTCTACAAAATCCATCACATGAATTTGAAAGAGACTATTACTTAGTGAGTTACATCATATAACTCTCACATCTCCTAGAATAAAAGCTTGCAATCATGTAAGTTTCTTGATTTGCCTCAACATTAATATTCAATTTTAATTGATTGGAAACTTAATAAAAGCCGGGATAATGTACACACCAATTTGATTTGAATTGTGATATTATTATAGCCCAATAATGTACACACCAATTTTATTTAGAGGCTACACCTTATGTTCTTCTTGTGCATGTGCTACACTTTCTCGAGCACAAAATCTTACGATATGCACTAAGGTGTTCATGATTGGCTAATAAACAGTGGTGAGATGGTTATTTATGCCTTTCTCAGTAAGTTCAAGTCCGACAATCAAAGGCATGTGACTTCAAGATCAAGATCATGTGATCAAAAACTATAAACATCTTTCCCACACAACATGCACTACAAAGACTTCAGTTAGTAAAGTGCAATAGATAAGCTCATCTAAGCTAAACAAAGTACATAAACATGTTATGTAAAGATAATATGACCAACCTTAATTATAAATCCAAGATATATAATACAAAACACATAAAAATATTTTTGGTTTAAAAAAATTTATGACCAAAAACAAAAAGCACACATTATGCTAAATGAACAAAAATGCAAATGCAATGCATGATAGTGCTTAACTAAGCTATAGAGGGTACACAAACAAGAAATATCAATTTCTTAATTAACCCTTGAGTACATGTACAAACTAGTACATACTCAAACAAAATCAAAAAATAGCTTAGCACTTCTAGAACACATACTTTTTAATGTTTCTCCATAATATCAAGCATTTTCTAAATCAAGAGAGAGATATCATAATTCATGTAATCCTTAAGAAAAATAAAGCTAGACACAAAATAAAATATTTTTGTCTTTTTGAAATTTTTCAATGTTTTTGGATTTTTTAAAAAAACAACCTAAAAAATACAAAACAACCAAAAACAGAAACAAAATATGTCCACAAATAATTGAAAGAATTAAAATAGGGACAAATCAGCAACACTCACCTTAGAGAATCTTTTCTCGCCCATATAGCACGAGTCTTTGGCTTTGTAGGTTGTCAGTTCGTTTAGACCCCTTAAACCCAACAGATTAACCTAGTGAATTAGCCAAGTGATTAACTTAGGTAATTTAATTAAAACTAGGTTAACACAGATAAGCAAAAATAACAAAGCAGCGGAAAATAAATAACACAAAGATATGATGACCCAGGAAACCACACCGGTAAAAACCTGGGGAGGATTTGATCTAGCTATCCTCAAGGTAAACTGAATCCACTATGAAAGAATTGAAGTTTACACGACAAGACTTAGACCACTAACATCTTGTTGCTACCCAAGTGTAGGAAACTTACTACCATGACCCCATGATAGCTCCGAGATCCACGGACTCCTTCTTTCCGGAATTCTTCAGCAAATCCACAAGCGCACCTGCTTGTATATCTTTGTGCTCTTTGATTCTGCAACTGTAATGATTTACACAACTCTTGACATAAATCTCAAGTTTGTAAACCCTAAGTGTATGTGAAGGTAAACACCTCTAGATCTCACAATGAGATTCACAAACACAGTAAAACAGAACTCTAAAAACGTGGCTAGGGTTTTCCCTTTTATACTTAGGGCAAAACATAAAACCCTATTCATTAAAACGGGCTTGGGCTGAGTTGAAATTTTCTGCAGAAAAACGTTCTGCATGATTTTCGATCGATCGAGTCTAATTTTCGATCGATCGAGTCATATAGAAAGTGAACAGTAATTCTGCATAAAAACTCGATTCCAACTTTACATTAAGTCCCATACTTTGAGCAAGTCTAACACACGACTAAACATTGTTTTGATCATGGTTTGCCAACATACAAATTGAAGTTCTAAATACATTAGATCCTAATCCTTAGAACCTAACATAGGTGAAAATTCATGTGAAGCAAAGTATGTTTGAGGGATGACACCAATCTTCTGAGAAAGACTGAAATCCTGCAAATTCCTTTCACAAGCCAACAAGCTTAAATTTTTCAAAAGCATATGAAACAATTTATTTGGACTTATGGCAGGAGAAATATCATCACATGTCCTAGATTGAAAAACAGAATGCTTAAATTTCAATTTATGACAATTAGGACGAATGTGACCAGAGACACCACAAAAGTGACAAACAGGAACAAATTTAGGAACATCAGTATTCCTAATAGCAAATCTAGTCTTAGATTTTTGTTTTTGCCTCAACAAAGAACAGTTTGGTCTAATATGACCAACAACACCACAAAGGTGACAAGTAGGCATAAAAACAGATTTCTTATGCTCTCTAACAGTAGGTTTAGACTTAGGTGTAAAAATTTCAGCGTCTACATAAAAACTTTTACCTTTGTCTAACCTAGCAAAATAAGCCTTTTCTTTATTATTCCTCTTGAAAGGAGATATATAAACTTTTTCAGCTTTAGGCTTAAGAGAAACAGAAACACTTCTGTTATCAACAGCAGGCTTGGTACTAGTCAAATTTTCAATTTTAGCCTTAGATTCAACTAACTCTTGTTCTAAGCTTTTTATCTTCCCATCTTGAGAGGAAATTTGATTTCTCAAAAATTCATTCTTTTTATTAGATTCATCTAATCTCACAATCAATTCCTCTTTTTCAAGATTAGCCAATTTTAACTCTTCCTTGAATTTTTTAGCAATTCTCATAGTTTTCAATAATTCCTTACGAAGAGTTTCACAGGCATCAAAAAGATCAACAGAAACAACAGTGTCCTTTTTATTCAAATAATCACAATCAAAAACAGTAAGACACTTAAAATTATCCATGATAACAGGGATCAAGGATCAACTCTTAGATCAAAAGATCTAAAACAAAAGAGCTACCCACTCTGATACCACTTGTCAGTTCGTTTAGACTCCTGTAAACTAGATTGTTTAACCTAATTAATTAACCAAGTGAATACTTAGGTTTATTATTCAGATCTAGGTTAAAACAATATCAATCATATCAAGTAAAGCAGCGGAAAAATAAAGAACACAAAGATATGATGACCCAGGAAAACCAAACCGGTAAAAAACCTGGGG
This sequence comes from Lithocarpus polystachyus, assembly GCA_033629205.1. Taxonomy (NCBI): domain Eukaryota; kingdom Viridiplantae; phylum Streptophyta; class Magnoliopsida; order Fagales; family Fagaceae; genus Lithocarpus; species Lithocarpus polystachyus. The sequence goes on from CM066172.1 coordinate 2,797,781, forward strand.
AGGATTTAACCTAGCTATCCTCAAGGTAAAATAGCAAATCCACTAGAAAGAATTGAAGTTTACATAATAGCGACTTAGACCACTAACATCCTATTGCTACCCAAGTGTAAGAAACTTACTACCACGACCCCATGATAGCTCCGAGATCCACGGACTCCTTCTTTCTCTAATCTTTGCAAAACACAAACACCACCGTTTGTGACTTTGAGATCTCACTCAAAGGTTTAGCAACACAAACTCTCCTGTTTGTGACTCCAAGACCACCCTTGAAGGTTTAGATCATCAGCACCTTTGATGACTAAAGAAGGCAGCAACTTCAGTAATACCGGATCTTAAAATTCTTCAAGGAACAACACCGGTAGAAGTAATAAGAGAGGTTTTAGGAATACAAAAGAGGCACACTCTTTTCTCTCTAAAAAGCCTTGTAAAAAACATGCTTAGGGTTTCTATTATATAGTGGGAGAAGTAGATCTGAAACCTTAATCCTTAATGGGCTAGAACTGCTGTTTTGGCCAACTTAAAATTCTGCAAATACGATTCTCGATAGATCGAGCCTGTTTTTCGATCGGTCGAATCAGGCAAATTCTGAAATCTTCTTTCTGCAGCTTACATGTTCTTGTGTGCTCATGATTTGCCAATTGTTCTAAACTTTTAGAACCTAACAATAGGTATTCATGATTTGCTCCATGACAAGGCTATCAAATACGCTTTTGCTTTTTCAATGAATATTATCATTCTTCCTAGTGTTAATTGGAGTGGAAGTAAAGTGAGTGAGTGAGTGTCGTGTGGTCTTGTTAAGTTGTGAGACAAAAAGTGTGCGGGTTTTGTACTTGTAAAGCTGTAATCCCACATCGGAAACGCGTAAGAAGAAAAAGGGAGTGGAGGTACTGTAAAAAGAGGACTCATGGGATCAAGAAACATATTTACTGGGACGGGGTCAATGGGTCAATGGGTTCATACACCATTTCACCATCGCCTCGCTGACTGATTCAACGTCCTTCTTGTTAGGTTCTAAAAGCTTAGAACAATTGGCAAATCGTGAGCACACAAGAACATACAAACTGCAGAAAGAAGATTTCAGAATCTGCCTGGTTCGATCGATCGAAAAACAGGCTCGATCGATCGAGAATCGTATCCGCAGAATTTTAAGTTGGCCCAAACAGCAGTTCAAGCCCATTAAGGATTATGGTTTCAGATTTACTTCTCCCACTATATAAAGGAAACCCTAAGCACGTTTTTTACAAGGCTTTTTAGAGAGAAAAGAGTGTGCCTCTTTTGTATTTAGGGTTTTGTTCCTAAAACCTCTCTTATAACTTCTACCAGTGTTGTTCCTTGAAGAATCTCAAGATCTGGTATTGCTGAAGTTGCTGCCTTCTCTAGTCATAAAAGGTGCTGATGATCTAAACCTTCAAGGGTGGTCTTGGAGTCACAAACAGGAGAGTTTGTGTTGCTAAACCTTTGAGTGGGATCTCAAAGTCACAAGCGTGGGTGTTTGTGTTTTGCAAAGATTAAAGAAAGAAGGAGTCCGTGGATCTCGGAGCTATCATGGGGTCGTGGTAGTAAGTTTCCTACACTTGGGTAGCAATAGGATGTTAGTGGTCTAAGTCGCTATTGTGTAAATTTCAATTCTTTCTAGTGGATTTGCTATTTTACCTTGAGGATAGCTAGGTTAAATCCTCCCCAGGTTTTTTACCGGTTTGGTTTTCCTGGGTTATCATATCGTTGTGTTATTTATTTTTCCGCTGCTTTACTTGATATGATTGATATTGTTTTAACCTAAATCTGAATAATAAACCTAAGTATTCACTTGGTTAATTAATTAGGTTAAACAATCTAGTTTACAGGGGTCTAAACGAACTGACAAGTGGTATCAGAGCCAGGTTGCTCTTTTGTGTTAGATCTTTTGATCTAAGAGTTGATCCTTGATCTCTGTTATTATGGATAATTTGAAATATCTTTCTGCTCATGTTTGTGATGATTTGAATAAAAAGGATACTGTTGTTTCTGTTGATTTTATTGATGTCTGTGAAACTCTTCGTAAGGAATTATCTAAGTCTTTGAAAATTGCTAAGAAATTCAAGGAAGAGTTAAAATTGGCTAATCTTGAAAAAGAGGAATTGATTGTTAGATTAGATGAATCTAATAAAAAGAATAAATTTTTGAGAAATCAAATTTTCTCTCAAGATGAGAAGATGAAAAGCTTGGAACAAGAGTTAGTTGAATCTAAAGCTAAAATTGAAAATTTGACTAGTACCAAGCCTGCTGATGATAACAGAAGTGTTTCTGTTTCTTTTAAGCCTAAAACTGAAAAAGTTTATATCCCTCCTTTCAAGAGGAATAATAAAGAAAAGGCTTGTTTTGCTAGGTTAGACAAAGGTAAAAGTTCTGATAGAGACGCTGAAGTTTCTAAACCTATGTCTAAATCTACTGCTAGTGTGCATAATAAATCTGTTTTTGTACCTACTTGTCACCTTTGTGGTGTTGTTGGTCATATTAGACCAAATTGTTCTTTGTTGAGGCAAAAACCAAAATCCGAGATTAGATTTGTTAGGAATACTAATGTTCCTAAATTTGTTCCTGTTTGTCACTTTTGTGGTGTTTCTGGTCACATTCGTCCTAATTGTCATAAATTGAAATTTAAGCATTCTGTGTTACAGTCTAGGATATGTGATGATATTTCTCCTGCCATAAGTCCAAATAAATTATTTCATATGCTTTTGAAAAATTTAAGCTTGTTGGCTTGTGAAAGGAAATTGCAGGATTTTAGTCTTTCTCAGAAGATTGGTGTAATCCCTCAAATACACTCTGCTTCACATGGATTTTCACCTACAAAGCCGAAGACTCGTGCTATATGGGCGAGAAAAGATTTTTTAAGGTAAGTGTTGCTGACTTGTCCATATTTTAATTCTTTCAATTATTTGTGGACATGTTTTGTTTTTGTTTTTGGTTGTTTTGTTTTTTAGGTTGTTTTTTATTAAAAAAAAATCCAAAAACATTGAAAATTTTCAAAAAGACAAAAATATGTTATTTTGTGTCTTGTTTTATTTGTTTTGAGGATTACATGAATTATGATATCTCTCTCTTGATTTAGAACATGCTTGATATTGTGGAGAAACTTGAATAGCATGTGTTATATAAGTGCTAAGCTATTTTTTGATTTTGTGTGAGTATGTACTAGTTTGTACATATACTCAAGGGTTAATTAAGAGATTGATATTTCTTGTTTGTGTACCCTCTATAGCTTAGTTAAGCACTTTCATGCATTACATTTGTGTGCTTTTTGTTTTTGGTCATAAATTTTTTTTTAAAAAACCAAAAATATTTTTTATGTGTTTTGTATTATATATCTTGGATTTATAATTAAGGTTGGCCATATTATCTTTACATAACATGTTTATGTACCCTGTTTAGCTTAGATGAGCTTATTTTATTGCACTTTACTAGTTTGAGCTTTGTAGTGCATGTTGTGTGGGAAGATGTTTATAGTTTTTGATCACTTTGTCTTGATCTTGAAGTCACATGCCTTTGTTTGTCGGACTTGAACTTAATGAGAAAGGCATAAATAACCATCTCACCACTGTATACTAGCCAATCATGAACACCTTAGTGCATATCGTAAGATTTTGTGCTCGAGAAAGTGTAGCACATGCACAAAAAGAACATAAGGTGTAACCTCTAAATAAAATTGGTGTGTACATTATTGGGCTATAATAATTTCACAATTCAAATAAAATTGGTGTGTACATTATCCCGGCTCTTATTAAGTTTCTAATCAATTAAATTGAATATTAATTTTGAGGCAAATCAAGAAACTTACATGATTGCAAGCTTTTATTCTAAGAGATGTGAGAGTTATATGATGTAACTCTTTAGGTGATAGTCTCTTTCAAATTCTATGTGATGAATTTTGTAGACTTTGTGATTGATTACTATTCACATATCACCTCACATGTTTCACAAGTTTTTACTAGTTGCACACACTACACAAGTTATTCTTTGCTAAACTTTGTACATGTTATTGTGTATGATTTTGTTGTGGCCATCCAAGATTAAAAATTCCTTGATTTTGATGCAAAATTTGAGTTTTGAGGACAAATTGGTTGATAATCTTAATTTTGGAAGATTTGGGCTGTATTCATATGTTTTTTGAAAAACTTTTAGTCTCATACTCATGCATTTCATTCATGAAATATTGTGCTTTGAGGAGTTACTGCATTAAATTGCTCTGTTTTTCAAAAATTTGAGTTTTTCAGAATTTCGACCGATCGAAGCTGTTTCTCGACCGATCGAAATTGCGATTAAAATTTTTGGTTTGATTCTGTCTGACTCGATTGGTATTCGATCGATACTCGATCGATCGAAACTGAAAAATTTTCAGTTTTTAGAGTTTTTGACCAAATTTTTTCATGCATCATTTATGTTTAGGATTCACATGAGTTGTATTGTTTTTCTATATCCATCTTGCTGTTTTGCAGTCATATCTGTCATTGTTTTCACACATAACATGCATATACTTTGCTAAATTGGGTACTCAACTTGAATTAAAAATTGATTGATTAATTTTTGAGTCCTTTGTACATTTTAGTATATGCTATTTTTCTTGATGTGTGACCTGCAGAAAATATTTTTCTTAAGAGATATGATGGATAATCAATGTGCAAATATTTTCTCTATTCATGCAACTGTTTATGAGTCACATTGTGTCAAGTTTGCATTTATTGAAAGAGAGAATATTTTTCTTCATGTGTATCCTCAACTCATTTTTTTTGGTTTGTGTGTTTTTATTTATCTCCACCTCCTAAATTTTTTCCAAAACTGTTTTTCCCAAAACTTGTTTTGTTTTTCCTATTTTTATAGGGGGAGAAAAGTTTTTTTTTTAACCTTTGTTGTTCATAGGGGGAGTTATTGCTCTTTAAAAGGGGAGTTATCTCTTTTTTCTATAGAGCTAATCTGTTTTATGTTCCCTTGGTTCTCTTTTTTCTCTCATGTTTACTATTACTCTACTCTTTGTTTGAGTTGTTTTTGTCAATACGTGACAAAAAAGGGGGAGAAATAGATGAAATGTTGGGAAGCCTGTTTGTCTTGTTTAGGGGGAGATGCAGTTGTTTTTAAAAGGGGGAGAATATAAAAACTTTTTGATGTATCTAACTTAGGGGGAGAGTTAGAATTTATTTTTGTTTTTATATTTCATTTTGTATTGTTTATATGTTTTTCTTTCCACACATGCGTTGATGTGTTTGTTGAGTGTTGCAGGAAAGACAGGTGCATTCTGATAAAGACCTTCTACCTCTTCTTGGCAACTTCTAGGTTAAGAGTCTTAGATTGGGATTTGTGATGTAATTGGATATTTTATTGTATTGGGTTGTTCTTGTATTTTAACATTTCATTTTGTATGAAAGTTTTGTCACGAATTGCCAAAGGGGGAGATTGTTAGGTTCTAAAAGCTTAGAACAATTGGCAAATCGTGAGCACACAAGAACATATAAGCTGCAGAAAGAAGATTTCAGAATCTGCCTGGTTCGATCGATCGAAAAACAGGCTCGATCGATCGAGAATCGTATTTGCAGAATTTTAAGTTGGCCCAAACAGCAGTTCAAGCCCATTAAGGATTAGGGTTTCAGATCTACTTCTCCCACTATATAAAGGAAACCCTAAGCACGTTTTTTACAAGGCTTTTTAGAGAGAAAAGAGTGTGCCTCTTTTGTATTTAGGGTTTTGTTCCTAAAACCTCTCCTATAACTTCTACCGGTGTTGTTCCTTGAAGAATCTCAAGATCTGGTATTGCTAAAGTTGCTGCCTTCTCTAGTCATAAAAGGTGCTGATGATCTAAACCTTCAAGGATGGTCTTGGAGTCACAAACAGGAGAGTTTGTGTTGCTAAACCTTTGAGTGGGATCTCAAAGTCACAAGCGTGGGTGTTTGTGTTTTGCAAAGATTAAAGAAAGAAGGAGTCCGTGGATCTCGGAGCTATCATGGGGTCGTGGTAGTAAGTTTCCTACACTTGGGTAGCAATAGGATGTTAGTGGTCTAAGTCGCTATTGTGTAAACTTCAATTCTTTCTAGTGGATTTGCTATTTTACCTTGAAAATAGCTAGATTAAATCCTCCCCAGGTTTTTTACCGGTTTGGTTTTCCTGGGTCATCATATCGTTGTGTTATTTATTTTTCCGCTGCTTTACTTGATATGATTGATATTGTTTTAACCTAAATCTGAATAATAAACCTAAGTATTCACTTGGTTAATTAATTAGGTTAAACAATCTAGTTTACAGGGGTCTAAACGAACTGACACTTCTCACCCATCTTCGAAGTTCAGCTCTGTTCATCTATCTGTTGGTGTTGGAAAGAGTGAATAAGAAATTGATATTTTTTTAGGTTCATTTAGGTATTATTTTTTATGTTCATTTAGGTATTATTAAAAGTGGTAAAAATGTTGAGTTCTACGTAGAAAAGGAAAAAGATAATATATGAGTTTATATATTCATAAGTTGGACATTGAGATGGGCTTTGGTATATGTAGATTGGGTTTACTTGTCTAAATAATAATATTTTACTATTTTAATTTTTTGAGTCAGTTAGTTTACGTTACAGAGTGCCTGTTCAGTAACATATAAGTTTTCATAGTCCCTCATATATAAAAAAACAACTTTTCAAAAAAAAACTTTCTTAGTAAGAATATTTTTTGGTGCATTCATTTTGTGTCAAAGAGAGAGAAAGAGACATTGAGTAGTTCGCAGAGCACAACCTTGTGTGCTTCGTGTTCGTGTTGTAGATCATTTTATCCTGTAAGGCAAACGTCCATGAGTCTCAAAGCATCACAGTGATTGTGTGAGGGGCGAAATCTGCTTTAAGGACATAAGACTTGATCTGAATCATTCATCCTTCACACATTTGGTCTATGAGTTTTTAATTATATTGCAGATTTCTTTTATATATGCAGTATATATTTATTGTTTTGCCTATTACTTCTTTTGTGTTAATATTACTTATAATTAGATTTGTGTGTTGTTTCCTTTTGCTTAATCACAAAAGTAAATTGTTGAAATATATCCAACAGTCTTAAAGCAGATTCCTATATTTTAATTTATTTTTGTGATTTGCAGTAAAATGAATTTCGGGTTTGTTGAAAAACACTAAATCGGTGATTGTTTATACTTTGCGCAAAACTTGGCAAAACAGGGTTTGTGTTTATCTGTTGTTGTGTATATCTATCTGTTAAAACTGTGAACTTTAATATTTTGAAAATGTTGAATTTTGTGTTTGATTGCAAAATTTGGTTTGTATATATTGTGTTGTTGTTGATTTTTTTTCCTTTTTGATTATTGTGTTAGATTAGGGCTTTTTGGTCTTTTTTTTTCTTTTTTTTTTTATGCATGTAAAAGGGGGGCGGGGGCGACCATATGTGGCTTACTGCCTAGAGTGTGACCTAATAGGGGCACCCTCACTAGGAAATATTGGATTGAGCCATAGCTACTGTGACCGAGGTGCCACAGACCTCACCCTAGCACCCCAAGAGAGCCAGCGGATGAGGCACAATGCATGCTAGGAACCCACCCCTTGCATGGTACCCGCCACTAGGGCTGTCCACGGGTTGGCTCGGGTTGGGTTTGTGCCCAACCCGCAACCGACCCGATCAAATTAGGTGGAGAAGTTCCAGACCAGCTGCTGACCGCGAAAAGCCACTGGTCGAGTTGGATTGAGCTCGGGTGGGTGGCGATCGGCTTTGATTTTGACTGAAAAACAAAGATCATACACTGAAGTTTGATTCTTGAAGAACAAAATCAACTGTCTACAACCCAAAGAGAAGATCTACAAACCCAATGAACAGATCCACAAATCCACAGATAAACGAACCTAAGAGATGAAATAGAAAGATTGAATCTAAGAGATGAAGGCGAAGACGAGCTGGGACGTTGCAGACGAAGAGCGAAGGTCGACGACGAAGAGCACAGATCGACAATGGAGACGCAAAGATCGACGATGGAGAGGTAGAGATGGACGACGAGCAGCGGAGTAAGATCAGCGAAGGGTAGCAGAGATCGTGAGACTGAGAGGAGAAAGTGAGAGTAAGAACTAAGAACTGAGAGTGAGAACTGACAAACTTCAGACCTTTAAACCCATTTATATGGTGGTCGGGTCAGGTGGCTTGGGTATTAGAAGAAGAGACCCACACCCGATCCGCCAGAATCGGTTTTGAAAAGTAAGGACCCGCTGCCAACCACCGGAGTAGTCGGATCGGGCGGCAGACAGTTTGGGTCCGGATGGTTTGGCCGGGTGGGTTGGGTGTGCAGGTTGTTTGGACAGCCCTACCCGCCACGACTCAAATGAGGGACCACATGCATGCATGTGGGATCTCACACCACTGGGCCACCCCTCCTAGGGAACTTTTTTGTCTTATTTGCTAGTGTCTGCTCTGTGTCTTAGATATTTTCTAAGCATTTGATAAAGTTGATTTCATGCTTGACAGTAAGTGGTGGGTTTAATTAAATTATATTATAATAGGCTAATTTGGTCTATTCCTATAACTGCTGTAGTATTGTGATTGGGTTTCAGTATAGCAACACATTCAGTTAAAGTTTTTTATTGTGTGAAATTCTTTGATTGCCAGATACGTGTAGCGTAATAACAATAGTGCAGAAGTACAGTTACATACTGTGCGAATACTTTCTGCAAAGGTAGCTTATATATATGTTTATATATATAACTGTTATATTTGGAGTTTAGCCGATTGAACTATAATTATTTAACTATTATAGTTGCTTTTTGGTTGACTGTAATATTACACAAGCATGATTCGTTCAACTGTGTAAGAATTATTTGCTATGTTTGCAATGGCCTAAAAGAGGAAGCATTAAATCCTGGGAAGATTGTAACCAAGTTAATGTTTGACCTTTGATATCTATGCAAGATTGTAATACTAGTTCATGGCATGTAATTTATGAATAATATATATATATATATATATGGTCATATGGACACTATGGTTGATATCATTTGTTAATGTATTAGTTGTGTATTTAGGTATACCGTATACAATGCATATGTTATGAAAGTTTGCATTGTAATGTGAACTTTAATATTGGCAGTAGTACTAATATCTGATAATATGGTATTTATTTTATATCAAGGGTAGACGTAAATAGCAATTAAATGTGTCCTTGGCCTTTTATGTGCAATGGTGTATGGGCTAGATGAATAAAGGAAATTGGAAATTTTAATGGAGGCAAAATTTTTTGAATCCATTTAAATGCATTCAATTTTAGGCGTGGCTGCCATTTTTTAGTTTTTGGTTAGCCGTTACTAATTCATCAAGTGATCATGTATTTGATAATTAAAATAGCATTATGAGAGCTATTATTAATAATTTCATATGTGTGGATATAAGCCCAAGAATGAGACCAATTGCACACTAGTGGGGCTGTAATTATGGGGTTATACTCCAAGTTAGAGAGTGTACAGTTCACCCCTTGGCCAAATGTGTTATTTATTTATAAAGTTTAAGGTACAATTGTTCGTATTGATATGAATAATACCTGATTGTTGTGAATAGCCTTATTTAAACATACATGTATATATAATTTTTGAGCATGTGTGAACTTGATTGGATATTAATGTGTTTAATCCCAATATATGTTTTATAATATTTCTTTAGATGAAATATATGTTACATGCCTTACTTGACATATTTGGCTTGTATAAAATATGGTATGCACAAGAGTCTGTTATGAGTGCTTATAAGTAAGCAAAGATGAGATATTAGAGTTTCATTCATTATAAGAATGAAGTTGAGAAATAACTCAATGAATGCAATAAGTTCTTGATTATAGTAGAACTTGTGGAGGGTTATTTTTTCAGTGAGATGCCTTAAAAGAAAACCACTAAGACACCTTGTGAATTATGAAAAGAGTGATCGCCTTTCTATAAATTCTTTAAATGTGGGGGTGTTTGATAAAGGTGGTGGTTCCTATTCCTGAAGGATAAAGAACCATTGATTGTGTTTTCATTGGTTATGGTCATAACAGTAGTGCATAGTGCTTTCTAACTTATGAATCTATTATTTTTATATGCATAAAAATTAATTAGAATATATTTCAAGTGTTAAACTTTCTTAAAGAAAGTTTGAGTCTACGTTTAGTATCTCTCATGATCAAGAGTTGATGGAAGAGAGGTTGAGCCTAAGCGTAGTACAAGGACAAACGTCATGGTTGTTTGGTCCAAATTTCCTAATTTATATATTAGAAGATGAACTTAAAGATTCAAAGAAGCAAAATCCTAAAGTGCCTTCTTGGGATAGAGATTGTCAATAGTGCAATAAATCCATCTTTGAAATCTATGCATAATAATTGGTGGATCTACCACCTAAGAGTTTGAGAGCTGATGGAATTATTGACTATTACAATGCGATACTTGTTTTAGAAGGCTACAAATAAAAGAAAGATGTGAGTTTTCATGATACAATAAACCAAAAGGGTTTATGGTTCTTGTACAAGGAAACAAAGTGCTTAAACTTGTTAAATCTTTGTATAGATTGAAGCAAGTTTCAATCCAAGGACATGAAAAATTTGACAATGAGATGATGTCAAATGAGTTTAGATTTAATGCAACTAGTGTGTGATGTGAAATATATCACAAGAGGTTATGTTGTTGTGGGATATGCTCGTGTAAGTGTTGTAGATGTGATACAAGAAATGAAAATTTCTAATACATCTAATGGACTTGTCTTGTCTCAATAACATGAAAAATGTGACAACAGTCTAGTGAGAACATCTTATGCAAAGAGCATACGTATTTTTTGGGAAGTCAATAAATCTAAACAGACATGCATTGTTAGATACTTGTGCCTCCTATTTGTATATATTGGTAGGGCACAGAGTTATGGTAGGTCTCAACATATTTGTTGGAGACATGATACCAGGAGGCAGTTGCTCTCAAATGGAAGTACTTCCAGATTATAAAACGGATCCGTAATTGATTTTTTGAGTGGAGAGCAAGTAAACTGCTCATCGAGGGGAATGGGGTTAAAGCCTATGACCTAAAGTTTCCATGATAGTAGCCCCACCTAGTTGACTGGAGATCCCAAGATCTAGGTTTTCAAAGGGACAACAAAAATGTGGAGATTAGTTTTTATCACTATGGAGATTACATCTCCCACCCATTCTTATGATGAAATAGTGATGCCTGTAAGCGATGTTCAGGGTAAGCTTTACTTCTAATGATTCTTATATCTTGGAATTCCAAGTGGGGTATAACATGATACTCTTAATAATAATCACATATATGAGTGTGAAGTGGGCCGCTTTCATGAGAGTTTTTATGACTGAATTCTCTAAAGCACTTCATGAATTTACTAGGATATGTTCTGGGCCGAAATGAACACAACCATAAGAATTGAAAATGTTCGAAAAGGAGCTGTGTGAATTCTATTGTCTTGGTATACACAAACGGCTGATAGTTCAAAAACATCGTGTTCACTGATTAGCTAGTATATCTGATAGTCTTTCACAAAGGAAAGTTCAAAGCCACAAGCAACTTCTCCCGATACAGTAACTTTTCTTCTACTCTCTGTGTGTTTGCATCATCATTTGCATTGTGTTTATCAATTTCTATTCATGTGGGGGATTGTTGGAAAAATAGCATGGAGTGAATAAGAAATTGATATTTTCTATGTTCACTTAGATGTTATTAAAAGTAGTAAAAATCTTGAGTCCCACATAGGAAAGGCAAAAGATAATATATGAGTTTATATGCTCATGAGTTGGACATTGGGTTGGGCTTTGGCATATGTGGACTGGGCCTACTTGTCCAAATAATAATATTTTATTATTTTCATTTTTTGAGTTAGTTAGTCTGTGCATAGCAGTTATCACTGAAACAGAATGCCTGTTTAGTAACGTATAAGTTTTAATAGTACTTCATTCATTAAAAAATAACTTTTTAGAAAAAACTCTCCAGTGAGAATATTTTTTGGTACATTCATTTTGTGTCAAAGAGAGAGAAAGAGACATTAAGTAGTTCGCAGAGCACGACTTTGTGTGCTTCATTTTTGTGCTGTAGATCATTTTATCCTGTGAGGCAGACATCCATGAGTCTCAAAGCACCACAGTGATTGTGTGAGGGGCAAAATCTGCTTTAAGGAGATTGTGTCAAACATAAGATTTGATATGAATCATTCATCAATCATGCATTTGGTCTGTGAGTTTTTAATTATATTGCAGATTTCTTTTATATATGCAGTATATGTTTATTGGTTTACCTATTACTTCTTTTGTGTTAATATTACTTATAATTAGATCTGTGTGTTGTTTTCTTTTACTTAATCACAAAAGTAAATTGTTGAAATATATCCAACAGTCCTAAAGCAGATTCCTGTATTTTAATTTATTTTTGTGATTTGCAGTAAAAGGAATTTCAGGTTTGTTGAATAACACTAAATCGGCGATTGTTTATACTTTGCGCAAAACTTGGCAAAACTAGGTTTGTGTTTATCGGTTGCCGTGTATATCTATCTGTTAAAACTGTGAACTTTAATATTTTGAAAGCGTTGAATTTCGTGTTTGACTGCAGAATTTGGTTTGTATATCTATCATGCATTTGGTCTGTGAGTTTTTAATTATATTGTAGATTTCTTTTATATATGCAGTATATATTTATTGGTTTGCCTATTACTTCTTTTGTGTTAATATTACTTATAATTAGATCTATGTGTTGTTTTCTTTTGCTTAATCACAAAAGTAAATTGTTGAAATATATCCAATAGTCTTAAAGCAGATTCCTATATTTTAATTTATTTTTGTGATTTACGGTAAAAGGAATTTCAAGTTTGTTGAAAAACACTAAATCGACGATTGTTTATACTTTGCGCAAAACTTGGCAAAACTAGGTTTGTGTTTATCGGTTGTCGTGTATATCTATCTGTTAAAATTGTGAACTTTAATATTTTGAAAGCGTTGAATTTCGTGTTTGACTGCAGAATTTGGTTTGTATATATTGTGTTGTTGTTGATCTTTTCCTTCTTGATTATTATATCAGATTAGGGCTTTTTTGTCTTTTTTTTTTTTTGATGAATGTAAAGGTGGGCAGGGGCGACCATATATGGCTTACCCCCTAGAGCATGACCTAATAAGGGCTCCCCCAGCTAGGGAATATTGAATTGAGCCATAGCTACTGTGACTGGGGTGCCACAGACCTCACCCTAGCACCCTAAGAGAGCCAACGAATGAGGCACAATGCATGCTAGGAACCCACCCCCAACATGGTACCCGCCACGACTTGAACGAAGGACCACATGCATGCACGCAGGATCTCACACCACTGGGCCACCCCTCCTGGGGCAATTTTTTGTCTTATTTGCTAGTGTATACTCTGTGTCTTAGATGTTTTTTATCTATAGCTTCCAACATTGAAATTAACCTCATGCAAAATACACCATAAACGGATTCAAATTTGTAAGAAATTTAGACCCCTTAAAACCCAATCAGATTAACCCAATTATTTAGCCAATTGATTAACTTAGGTAAATTAGGCAGTTCTAGGTTAACACAAATATATCATATCATGCAAAGTGCGAAAAATAAAGAACACACGATATGATAACCCAGGAAAACCAAATTAGTAAAAAACCTAAGGAGGATTTGACCAAGCTATCCTCAAGATAAAACAGAATTCACTATGAAAGAATTGAAGTTTGTACAGTAGCGACTTAGACCACTAACATCCTATTGCTACCTTGAGTAGGAAACTTACTACCACGATCACGTGGCAGCTCTGAGTCCACGGACTACTTCTTTCTTGAATTCACAGCAAGTACAAGCACTCCCGCTTATATATCTTTAAGTTCTTGAATCTGCAACTGAATGATCACCAAGCTTTTGACATCAATTTTGAGTTTGGAAACCCTAAATGTATGTGAAGGTAAACACCTCTAGATCTCACACAAGATTCACATACACAGCATAAAGAACTCTTAAAACAACCTAGAATGAAATGCATGAATGTTGCAATGCAAATCCTAAACAAAATGGTCACAAGAAGTAAAACAATGAAGCACAAGGACCATGTTAGACAAACTCAATTAGATCGAGCCTTTTGCATCCAAAACCGTTTAGATGCAACTCTTGCATTGGAGTTATTATTCATATTAGAATTCTGAGCAACCCCAGGATTGAATAAAGGTTTAAAACCTTTACCAATTCACCAATAAGTACCATAGGATCTTGTGCTTAAGGCATAGGTACTTTTGGTTTATTTGCTCGCTTAGCAGCTTGCAACTTGAAACAATTTGGACGAATGTGCTCAGACTTTCCACAAAAATGACAAACCCATGCAGGCTTATCATACAACTTACCCTTTGGAGGATTCGGAACCTTAGGTTTAGACTCTTGAAGATCAACCCTAATCTTCCTAGGAGGAGTAACTTCTATAGATTTAGTAGCCTCACTCACAGAGGGTTTGACAACCTCACTCATAGGGGATTCAGTAGAAGGAAAAAAGTTCGTGAAATAGGGTTCAGGCACAGAGATGCTTTCCACAAAACTTAAGACAGTTTTGTCAGAGGATGACTTTTGAACACTTAGCATGTGATCAAGTTTGGAACTTGCAGACCTATTAGTTTGTTCTCTAACAACAGACAATTCAAGTTCCAAATATTTAACTTTATCAAGTAAAAGCATGTTTTCAAGTCTTCACATTATTCAAAAGTTCATTAGCATCAAACAGTTTCACAAGAAAATTTTTCTTATCAAGTTCAAGATATGCAATTTTCTTTAAGCCAAGATCACATTCATAGCATCCTTTGCAGCAACTTTGCAAAGTTTATTGTAGGTTTCTTGTAAATTTGCATCTTCAGAGAGCTCTCCATTAGAAGAGTTCTCTTCAACAGATACACTTTCATTGACTACAATAGTAGCAGTGAAAGTAATGAAGTTTCCATCCTCATCATTACCAGATTCATTGTTAGAAACTTTATCATCGCTAAGGGTTACAACCATAGCCTTATCCTTAGATCTCAAGTATGTAAAACATTCAGATTTCACATGACCATACCCTTGACACCCAAAACATTGTTGCCCTATAGAATTATTAGAAGGTTGAACTACTTTTTCTTTAAGTTTTTCAGTGTTATTAGCCTTAGTGGGATCATTCCTCTTAAAATTTTTTGGTTCAGCAGTGTTCTTACCTCTTGCCCTTCTGTTATTTTTTCTAAGAAAATTTTTAAAATTCTTGGCAAGGTAAGCAATCTTTGTAGCAGAGAGCTCATCATCAAATCCTCTCACATCAATATTATCAACAGACTTAAGAGTCATTGATTTGGATTTAGTAGTCTTAGGTATCCAACTCATAGGACTGAAGAGATCTTACAAGTTCATCAACAGGGATGGAGTCCACTTTCAGTGATGGCAGTCACTTTGGGTCTAAAATCCTCAGTCAAATATCTAAGAATCTTCCTAACAATTTTAGGTTGATCATAGATTTTACCCAGATTATATGCAGAATTAACAATATCATTAAGTTTAGCATAGAACTCATCAAAAGATTCATCATCAGTTATTCTAATGCTTTCCAATCTAGTAGTCAATTGCTGCAACTTGTTAATTTTAATTGCCTTTGTACCTTCATGCACAGTCTGGAGGATATTCCAAGTAGTATGAGCAACCTCAACATTAGAGATTCTCTTAAATTCCTCCATAGAAACAGCATTAAAAATAGCATTCATTGCTTTGCTATTAAAAGCAACTTCTTCTTTTTGAGAAGTTTGCCACTCACTCACAAGAGTTATGGGCTTCTCCCATCCGTATTCAACAGAGTTCTAGACTCTCTCATCAGTAGATTTCAGGAATGCTTTCATCCTTACTTTCCAATAAGCATAATTATTCTCATCAAAATGAGGTGGAATAACAAGAGAGTGGCCGTGTTCCATGACAACCGGGGTCAAGGATCAGCTTTTAGATCAAAGGATCTACAACAAAAAGCTACCCACTCTGATACCACTTGTAAGTAATTTAGACCCCTTAAAACCTAATAAGATTAACCTAGTTATTTAGCCAAGTGATTAACTTAGGTAAATTATGCAGTTCTTGGTTAACACAAATATATCATATCATGTAAAGTGCAGAAAATAAAGAACACACGATATGATAACTCAAGAAAACCAAACCGTTAAAAAACCCGGGGAGGATTTGACCTAGCTATCCTCAAGGTAAAACAGAATTCATTATGAAAGAATTGAAGTTTGTACAATAGCGACTTAGACCACTAACATCCTATTGCTACCTCGAGTAGAAAACTTACTACCACGACCACGTGACAGCTCTGAGTCTACGGATTACTTCTTTCTTGAATTCACAGCAAGTACAAGCACTCCCGCTTGTATATCTTTAAGTTCTTGAATCTGCAACTGAATGATCACCAAGCTCTTGACATCAATCTTGAGTTTGGAAACCCTAAGTGTATGTGAAGGTAAACACCTCTAGATCTCACACAAGATTCACACACACAGCATAAAGAACTCTTCTAAAACCTGGCTAGGGTTTTCCCTTTTATACTTAGAGCAAAACATAAAAACCTACACGTCAAACCGGGCTTGGGCTGAGTTGGAAATTCTACAGAAAAATAATCTGTACGACTTTCGAACAGTCGAGTCTAATTCTCGATTGATCGAGCCAGGCAAATTTGCACAGTAACTTTTGCAGTAACTCGATTCCAACTTTATATAAAAACCACATACTTTGAGCAAGTCTAAACATGACTAAAAACTGTTTTGATCATGGTTTGCCAACCTTACAAAATGAAGTTCTAATACATTAGTTCCTAATTCCTTAAAACCTAACAAAAAATTTTTAAAACGATTACTTGGAAAACGAAAGAATGACAATGAAAAATAAAATGGAGTCCCTCAACATGTGTGAATGCTGATCAGAGAAACAAATAACAAAACCAAGACATGTATAACTTTCATTGCACTTCCTAGTGTCTACAAAAGTTGTTAAATGACCCTAAGTGTATAGAACATCCTTCTTTCAATGCAAACCTAAATCTAACTACTAAGCAGTTGCATTTGGTTCCATATGGATGTCATGACAATATAAATTGCCCAATTATGTATTGGTGTTTGAAGTAGTGAATAGGGAAATGTTTATCAATCCAAATTTGCTGTTAAAGTCACATTGGGATGTTTTGGTTTGAACCTTTCAAGTCTATGGAGTATTTATGCTGGAATGATACTGCATTAGGTTATTTGCTCATTTACGTCTTGCTGGCCAAAATTTAAGCTACTTTAATTCCCAAATGCCTTTGGTTGGGGTTTGTAGAGGAAAATAATTCGTACTTATTGCTTAAAGAATTTTTCCAATGTAATATAAAATAAAAGGCTTTTATTTGTTTGTTTTTTTGTTTTATATTAATTGCACATGCTTGAATTAGTTGGGATGACAGGGCCACAACTTCGTCATTGTTGGAATAATAGTTGTAGCTACTGGTGAAACTACTTCATCCTTATAAGTTTTGTTATTTTTGTGCCCAAAAATGATGACTCTATTCTGTAGGATTCTTTGTTCTGGTATTTGGCACTAATGGACTCCACACTTGATGCAACTGGGTATGGATGTAAGTCTTGTCTTTGGTATTTGACACCCTTATTTTGTAGACATTAGAATGATCTCAATGCCCAAAAAAAGGTTTTATAGTTATCATTAACTATGAGTAGGTCTTCTATCCCTTTGAAGATTATAGCTCTATACACATTTCATTTCTTACCCACTGGCATATCTTTTGTAAATAAATTAATAGGATTACCTCTAATTGCATTTTGAACATAGTAATTTTCTACTATTTTGTGGCACCTTCTTAGTAATTTCACTTTGAGTTAAATGTTGAAAAGAATATTTTGAAATTACAAATTAGTATCACCTTGAATTCACCCTCTTCTAGGAATACCTTGCCGTAGAGAAAAGAGTAAACAATGTTCATGAGTTAATGGTTATGATTTTATATCCAAAACAAAAAATATACTTATATACATGCCTTTTACTGTTTTATACATTAAAGTGTCAAGGAGAAGAGATCACTTATGTTGTATCCCCTTTTGTTAATTTTGCACTTATTGTAACCAACGAGTATGGTAAAATCAAGTACATACAAGGATAATTTTACATGTTAATGTTCCCTCCACATTGAACATTCCCATTCATTTACTTGATCAGTCCAAGCAATTCCATGTTAGTTGGACTATGATTTGTCAGTTAAGTTCCTTTAAAAAAAATTATTCATGCTTTTTACAAACAACTTTCCTTTAAATGCCACTTCAAAATTTCTTAGCCAAAATTACTAGGCCATGGTTGCACAGCTGCATAGCATAAGCACCAGTTTCTAGTGGGAAGACTTTCCATGCAAGGATGTGGTTTCTCTGTCAAGTTTGATTTTTCCCTGAATTTGCTCAACCATTTCTAGAATTTTTACTCAAGGGGTTTTCACCATGTGTTGCAGCCCATGATGTATCTATGCAAGCACTGTCCACTGTGATACAGAGCTTCAGCAAATAATTTTGAAATTTTCACTTTCTTGACCTCTTGCAGTACCAGTAAAACCTTACATCTAAATTACTCTTTTGTTTAAGCAATAAAATTTCTATTCAGATGACTTTTGCTATCTGCAGTTAAACTTTTGAACTTGTTTAATACAGTTAAAACTTTTGAACTTTTGACTTTTGCTATCTGCAGTTAAACTTTTGAACTTGTTATTACAATTATCTGTCATATGTAAATTCCAATCTTAACCTACTTATACAAATAAAGCCTGTTTTCAAATTCGTGAAAGTAAATATTCTTTGACTTATATAAGGTACATATATTGGGTAAAAATGGAAATATTGACCATTATCGCCACGTGAAGGGTGTCTATGTTTTCTTGGTTCTTGACATTGCTTTTCCTACATCCAAGCTAAGGTCATGGCTAGTGATAATGTAGCGAGGTAATTGCTTCAAAAGATGACACAATGAGCATGCAACACGTATCTTGACATTTAGGAAAGGTATAAGTGAAGTCATGGTTGAAATTCTAACATTAGATTATAGCATCATTAAGGTCTTCCTTAATTTTGCCTTTGACAGTTTACTTAATTATTAGCTTAATTGATCACAAACACACACATACATACCTAGTTCATTTTTTCCTTTTCTACCTGAGATAGAAATCCTACTCTACCATAATCTAAGTGTATGTGTGTGTAGCCCCTCCCCCGTGCCATCACACAAGAACTTGTACTTATGGGGTGACCATAATACTAAAGGTGCGTGGTGGTATAAATACCTAGTTCATATTATTATCAATATGTGGTAGAACACACAAACAGAAACAGAAACAAAATAATGTTTGTGTTGTGTCGTATTTTCCCATGATCTGCCCATGTTAGTGTGTTTTCAGTGCCATAACCTTGGCCCTTCTTCTTGTTCATGCTGCAAAAATTCAAAGTCCAAAAATAAGGTTTGGATATATTGGTTAAAAAAAAGAGTGTGGATTAAGTTGGTTTAAGTTTTCACATAGTCAATGACTAGGGCATATTAGATATAATATATTTTTTTAAGTGTTCTTGTATTGTTTTACACATTATAATTTTATTGATTCCATCTAATTCTTTTTCTTTCTTTAACAAAATTTTGGTGGGTCTATGGTGTGATTATTGATCCTTATGGTGAATTTTTCATTGCAAAGATCTAATCTTTTCAGAAGGTATATATGTTGCCTACATCTATATATATCTAAAAGCTGAGACGTAGCATTTAATGTTGTTATGCTTCTGTTGAGCCACCTCATTAGCCACATCATACTCTTTTTCTTTTTCTTTTAAAATCATTTTCTCTTTATGATTTTTTCATTTTTTTAAATAAAATAATTAAATACAAATCATGGAAAAACATTATTATTCATTAGATTCAAATATTTGACTATTCAGCTACCTAAATTGATTTCAACTTTTCATTTTCTTCTTTCTAATTTCAAGTAATTTTTAAAATTGAATAATTCATTATCTTTTTAGCGGATAAAATTAACATTTCAAGCGTCTTTTCATTTGTCTACCACAAGTGTGTAACCCCGTGCATGTGCACGGGTACATTTAAAAACAATCACAATTACATAATATATATATATATATATATATGATTTGAAATCTAATTGGATCTAGACTATTCAGTTTTTGTCTTCAATAATTCACTTGCCACAAAAATTAACAAATTAGATGGGAAACATGACACAAAATTGAACTCCAATTAAAATTCAATCTAAAATCTAATTGAATTTAGACATTTTGATTTTTGCATCTAATAATTCACTTGACACAAAAAATTTAAAATTAAATGACACGTGGCACAAAATTAGACTCCAATTTAGAATTTAATTAAATTTTCTCTCTACTTTAGCTATTAATATATATATATATATATATGATTTATAAATTTAAATTTTTTTAGTTATATGATTATGTTTTTTATGGTTTATTATATTGAACTCCTCGTTTTCTACATTAAATTAACTAATTTGACACAAAAATTTAAAAATTTAGATTAGATAAAACATGTAGCGCAAAATTTAACTCTAATTGAAATTCAATTTTTACCTAAATTAACTCACTTGGCACAAAATTCTAAAATTTAAATTAGATGAGACACGTGACGTAAAATTAGACACTAATTGAATTTCAATTTGAAATTTAATTGGATTTTCTCTCTGCTTTACCTATTATTATATATATAGATTATAGCGTTTCATCTTCCAAAATTTCAGTTTTTCACAACCTTATCTCTCTCTCACTCGTACATTGATTATTTAATTAAGTTTTATAACGTTATATATACCAATACACATTTTAGGTACAATCACCCATCATCTATGACAAAAAATTTAGTAGAATACTTATTGTTTTCTGTCAGTTCGTTTAGACCCCTTAAACCCAACAGATTAACCTAGAGAATTAGCCAAGTTATTAACTTAGGTAATTTAATTAAAACTAGGTTAACACAATTAAGCAAAAATAACAAAGCAGCGGAAAAAATAAACAACACAAAGATCTGATGACCCAGGAAACCACACCGGTAAAAACCTGGGGAGGATTTGACCTAGCTATCCTCAAGGTAAACTGAATCCACTATGAAAGAATCGAAGTTTACACAATAGACTTAGACCACTAACATCTTATTGCTACCCGAGTGTAGGAAACTTACTACCATGACCCCATGATAGTTCCGAGATCCACGGACTCCTTCTTTCCGGAATTCTTCAACAAATCCACAAGCGCACCTGCTTGTATATCTTTGTGTTCTCTTGATTCTGCAACTGTAACGATCTACACAACTCTTGACATAAATCTCAAGTTTATAAACCCTAAGTGTATGTGAAGGTAAACACCTCTAGATCTCAAAGAAAGATTCACAAACACAGCAAAACAGAACTCTAAAAACGTGGCTAGGGTTTTCCCTTATATACTTAGGGCAAAACATAAAACCCTATACATTAAAACGGGCTTGGGCTGAGTTGAAATTTTCTGCAGAAAAACGTTCTGTACGATTTTCGATCGATCGAGTCTAATTTTCGATCGATCGAGTCATACAGAAAGTGAACAGTACTTCTGCATAAAAACTCGATTCCAACTTTACAATTAAACCCATACTTTGAGCAAGTCTAATACACGACTCAACATTGTTTTGATCATGGTTTGCCAACATACAAATTGAAGTTCTAAATACATTAGTTCCTAATCTTTAGAACCTAACAAACTCCCCCTTTGGCAATCCGTGACAAAACACAGACTTAACAAAAAGCTCAAAGTTACAAATTGAAATAGCCCATTACAATAAAAATAGCCACTTAACAATTCAACCTAGACTACTATCTAACAGTTGCAAGGTAGACAGCAGCTCGACTGAAAGCAACCTGTATATTCTTGTAACACTTAACAAACACATAAACGCATGTGTGGAAAAAAAACAGGAAATACATAAATAAAAATTTCTTAATTTCACACGACACAAAATAAAGACATATATCATGAATAACATCATCAATATAAATCAATAAGCAGAGTAGTAGCATAGTGAAATAAGAAACAAATACATACAAATGTATCTCAACAAAATAAATCTCCTAAACAAGAGCTAAAAATGAGAATACACAGTGAAGCATCTAGATACAATCTAATAACTCCACAAGCTCCGCAGTATCACTACCAAGGAAACAAAAAACTCCCCCTAAAATGTAAATCTCCACAAAAAAAACTCCTAGATACAATGAACTATGTACTCTCCCTTTTTGTGACGAATTGCCAAAGGGCACTCACTCATCATCAAAAGGTGGAGGAGGAGATCGACGAGAGCTCGCCAAATCCGCTCGTAACGCACGTAGCTCATCAAGGATGTCCACCAAAAGCTGACCATGAGCCGCCTGAACGGTCACGACAGTATCAAGAGTCCGACGAAGGTCAGAAACCTCATCAAACGGTGGAGGAACATCAGCAGCAGCAGCAGCAACAGCAGGATCAGAAGAAGTCCCAGCTGCATGAGTATCTGTAGAAGAAGAAGGGGGTGGAGTGACACCAGAAGGCTCTACCCTTGGACGCTTAGAGCTAGCTCGAAGTTGAGCAGCCCTTTGCCTCAAAAAGGTAGCACCAATAGGAGCGATGACATGTACAGGCTCAGAAGCAGGAAACTTACCAAAACCAAGAAAAAGGAGAATCCTATGAATAAAAACAGGGAAAAACAAAGCATGAGCCGTAGAACTAGACCTATGAACCTCGTTCAAAGAACGAAGGAACAGATGCGGAAAACTGATAGGAGCATCAGTGACCAAGGCATACAAAAAGACACACCTCTCAAGAGGAATGGTGTGGACATGCGAAATAGGCCACAAAGAATGACACGCTATCCTAAAGAAAAGATAGTGCAGCTCAGACAGCTCAGCAGAAGTGATCCGAGGATCAGAACCCCACTGGATAGAAGACCCAGTGATGTAGGACAGGACGTCATCAAGGGGTGGAGACTCCTCGTAAGGAAAAACGGGATGGTCCACAATAGGCACCCCAAGAGCATCAGACACTACCGAAGGGGTAATGCGATACTCCACACCACGTAACCACACCTTTACTAAGGTGTCGTTATCGTAGACATGAATAGAGAGGTTCGAATAGAACTCTCTAATCAAGGTGGCAGGAGGAGGAGAATGCTCATACTCGAGCAAAGGTAACCAACCCCGACGCTCAAAGTTACGACGCACCTCAGGATCCAGCTCATCTAAGATAACCCTACGCTCAGCCCAAATCTGACTCCTAAGGTTCAAAGTCTCAAGAGGGACTTGGTTTGACTCACTAGGGAACCTCTCAGTGTCAAAGGAAGGAGAAGGATCAGAAGTCCTATGGGCTCTAGTTTTCCTAGGCATAGTGCTAAGGAAAAGACAGACACAGAAAGAAAAGAGCAAAAACAATACCAAGGGCAGACTGCAAGTTAGCACAGCAAAAAAAATATAGAAAATATCAAGTCTATATGATGCATGAGCATGAACATAAAATGATGCATGTACTAATGCAGTGACATGTTCAATTTTGATCCAAATTAACAAAATTGGCTTGAGCATTCGATATTCATCAAAAATACCCAATTTGAAAAACCCTAGTTTTCAAAACACAACAAATTGATAAATTGATCAACACAATAGTTAATTAACACAATATAATAATCAAATTAAGCAATCTAACAAGCCAATTTCATCAATTTCAATCCAATTGAACAAAACCCCAAATTTGCTCAAGTTCAAGCCCTAGAATTTCAAATTTCCTTCAAACCACCAAAATAATCCAATCAAACCACATGATGTGTTTAGACAAGGTGTCCCCACAAAAACCCATAAAGATTTTGAGAAAGAATCATTCAAAAATAACCCCAAAAATAGAAAATTCCTAAATGCCAAAATTACCCAAATATGCATGAAAAAATGCATGAAAATAGAAAATAAATGCAAAAGGAAGGGTATAAGGGACTTACCAGCTGAGGGAGAGAGAGAATGTGCAAAAGATTCGGAGGAAAACGACAAAATCTCTCAAAAACTCTTTGACCGGTTGGTAGGAGACAAAAAAGGAGGTTTGAAAAGTTTTGAACAAGTGAATAGACATTTGAAAAACTCCTTTTTTTAAAACAGCCGGCACGATTTTCGATCGATCGAATATTACATTCGATCGGTCGAAAACTTATTCGATTGATCCAAAAACAGCTTGGATCGATCGAACCAACCAGAGAGATTTGTGAGCAATTTAAAACATTTTCGATCGGTCGAAAATCAGTTTCGATCGATCGAAATTCTGGAAAAATCAGATTTTTGAAAAACCAAACATTTTAGATCAAAAACTCTTCAAAGCAGCAGATTTTAAAAATCAAATGCATGAGTATGAGATGATATGCTTTTCAAAAACACATGTATGCAACCCAGATTTCTCAAATCAAAAATTTCTCTCAATATACCCAAAAGAAACAAACAAGCAAACATGTTCTGCATTAAATTCCACAAATTCTCAAACTTGGTTGGTCAGGCCAAAAACACACACTATATCATGTACACAATTCTAGCAAAGAATAGCTTGTGTAGTGTGTGCAACTAGCAAAAGCTTGAGAAACATGTGAGGTGATATACACATAGAGATCAATCACAATTTCTACAAAATCCATCACATGAATTTGAAAGAGACTATCCCTTAAAGAGTTACATCCTATAACTCCCACATCTCCTAGAATAAGAGCTTGCAATCATGTAAGTTTCTTGATTTGCCTCATTATTCAAATTTATTGATTAGAAACTTAATAAAAGCCGGGATAATGTACACACCAATTTTATTTAGAATTTGTGAGATTATTATAGTCCAATAATGTACACACCAATTTTAATGAGAGGCTACACCTTATGTTCTTTTTGTGCATGTGCTACACTTTCTCGAGCACAAAATCTTATGATATGCACTAAGGTGTTCATGATTGGCTAATAAACAGTGGTGAGATGGTTATTTATGCCTTTCTCAAAAAGTTCAAGTCCAACAATCAAAGACATAAGACTTCAAGATCAAGATCATGTGATTAACAAATATAGCATCTTCCCACACAACATGCACAACAAGACTTTAGCTAGTAAAGTGCAATAAAAATAAGTGCATCAAAGCTAAACAAGGTACATACTTATGATATGTAATTTTGATTGACCAGCCTTGTCTACAAATTCAAGGAAAAATAGCAAAACACAATTTGCAAAAAAAATTTTTTTTATTTTTTTATTAAACAAAGAAACAAACATCCTAGAATGAAATGCATGAATGTAATGCAATGCAAATCCTAGAAACAGAGGTCATAAAAGATAGAGCAATAAAGCACAAGGACCATGTCAGATAGACTCAATTAGATTGAGCCTTTTGCATCCAAGACTTCTTAGATGCAACTCTAGCATTGGAGTCATGATTCACATTAGAATTCTGAGCAACTCCAGGATTGGAATAAAGGTTTAACGCCTTTACCAATTCACCAATCAGTACCATAGGATCATGTGCTTGAGGCACAGGTACTTTAGTTTTATTTGCTCGCTTCGCAGCTTGCAACTTAAAACAATTTGGACGTATGTGTCCAGGTTTTCCACAAAAATGACAAACCCATGCAGGCTTATCATGCAATTTGCCCTTAGTTGAAGTAGAAGCTCTAGAATGAGAAGCATGAAGATCAACCCTAATCTTTCTAGGTGGAGGAACATTAACAGATTTGACAGGTTCACTCACCGAGGGTTTAACAATCTCACTCTTAGAAGGTTCAGAAGAAGGAACAAATTTAGTGGAAGACGGTTTAAGCACAGAAATACTCTCCTCATAACCTAAACCAGTTTTATTAGAAGGAGACTTTTGAATACTCAACATGTGATCAAGTTTGGAGCTTGCAGACCTATTAGTTTGTTCTTTAGCAACAGATAAATCAAGTTCCAAACATTTAACTTTATCAAGTAAGAGCATGTTTTCAGTTTTCACATTATTCAAAAGCTCATTTGCATCAAACAATTTAACAAGTAAAATTTTCTTTTCAAGTTCAAGAGATGCAATTTTCTTTAAGCCTAACTCAACATTCATGGCATCCTTTGCAGCAACTTTGCAAAGTTTATTGTAGGCTTCCTGTAAATCTGCATCCTCAGAGAGTTCCCCATCAGAAGGGTTCTCTTCAACAGATATGCTTTCATTGACTACAGTGGTAGCAGTGAAAGCAATGAAGTTTCCATCCTCATCACTGGCGGATTCATTGTCGGAAACTTCGTCATCACTAAGGGTTACAGCCATAGCCTTACCCTTAGACCTCAAATAAGTAGGACATTCAGACTTTAAATGACCATACCCTTGACAACCATAACATTGTTGTCCCAAAGAATTATTAGAAGATTGACCTACTTTCTCCTTAGGTTTCTCAAAGTTATTAACCTTAGTGGGTTCATTCTTCCTAAAATTTTTAGGTTCAACAGTGTTCTTGCCTCTTGCCCTTCTGTTACTATTTCTCAGAAAGTTTCTAAAGTTCTTGGCAAGATAGGCAATCTCTGTAGCAGAGAGATCATCATCAAATCCACCATCATCAACATCATCAACAGACTTAAGAGCCATTGATTTGGATTTGTTAGTCTTGGGGAGGTCTAACTCATAGGACTGAAGAGATCCTACAAGCTCATCCATAGGGATGGAGTCCACATCCTTACTCTCAGTGATGGCAGTCACTTTGGGTCTAAAATCTTCAGTCAAAGATCTAAGAATCTTCCTAACAATTTTAGGTTGATCATAGATTTCACCCAAATTATAAGCAGAATTAACAATATCATTCAATTTAGCATAGAACTCATCAAAAGATTCATCATCATTCATTCTTATGCTTTCAAATCTAGAAGTTAATTGCTGCAACTTATTAATTTTAACTGCCTTCGTGCCTTCATGCACAGTCTGGAAGATTTTCCAAGCAGTATGAGCAACCTCAACATTAGAGATTCTCTTAAATTCCTCCATGGAAACAGCATTAAAAATAGCATTCATTGCTTTGCTATTAAAAGCGGCTGCCTCCTTTTGAGAAGTTTGCCACTCACTCACAGGAGTAGTGGGCTTCTCCCATCCGTATTCAACGGAATTCCAAACTCTCTCATCTATGGATTTCAGGAAGGCTTTCATCCTTACTTTCCAATATGCATAGTTGTTTCCATCAAAGTGAGGTGGAACAACAAGAGAGTGTCCGTGTTCCATGACAACAGGGGTCAAGGATCAGCTCAAAGATCAAAGGATCAAACAAAAAAGCTACCCGCTCTAATACCACTTGTCAGTTCGTTTAGACCCCTTAAACCCAACAGATTAACCTAGAGAATTAGCCAAGTTATTAACTTAGGTAATTTAATTAAAACTAGGTTAACACAATTAAGCAAAAATAACAAAGCAGCGGAAAAAATAAACAACACAAAGATCTGATGACCCAGGAAACCACACCGGTAAAAACCTGGGGAGGATTTGACCTAGCTATCCTCAAGGTAAACTGAATCCACTATGAAAGAATCGAAGTTTACACAATAGACTTAGACCACTAACATCTTATTGCTACCCGAGTGTAGGAAACTTACTACCATGACCCCATGATAGTTCCGAGATCCACGGACTCCTTCTTTCCAGAATTCTTCAACAAATCCACAAGCGCACCTGCTTGTATATCTTTGTGTTCTCTTGATTCTGCAACTGTAACGATCTACACAACTCTTGACATAAATCTCAAGTTTATAAACCCTAAGTGTATGTGAAGGTAAACACCTCTAGATCTCAAAGAAAGATTCACAAACACAGCAAAACAGAACTCTAAAAACGTGGCTAGGGTTTTCCCTTATATACTTAGGGCAAAACATAAAACCCTATACATTAAAACGGGCTTGGGCTGAGTTGGAATTTTCTGCAGAAAAACGTTCTGTACGATTTTCGATCGATCGAGTCTAATTTTCGATCGATCGAGTCATACAGAAAGTGAACAGTACTTCTGCATAAAAACTCGATTCCAACTTTACAATTAAACCCATACTTTGAGCAAGTCTAACACACGACTCAACATTGTTTTGATCATGGTTTGCCAACATACAAATTGAAGTTCTAAATACATTAGTTCCTAATCTTTAGAACCTAACATTTTCCATATTTTTCAATCAAGCTTTAGTTTTCACCATTTTGAGAAGACATCAAGCATTAAGTGTCTCTTCGTTTATCTACCATTATAGTGTTTTCTCTTCCAAAATTTTGGTTTTTCACAACCTTATTTCTCTCTCACTCATATGTTGATTATTTATTTAAGTTTTACAATGTTATATATACCAATGCACTATCTAGATATAGTCACCCATCATCTACAACAAAAAAATTTGCACAATACTAATTGTTCTCCATATTTTTCAATCAAGCTTTAGGTTTCACTATTTTGAGAAGACATCAATTATATTTGTCTGAAACTTTCAAAGTTAAGGCAACAATAGGAATACCATTGAGGTAAACAAAATGCGCAATAAAAAATGATCTTTTTTTTTTTTTGTGTTTTTCCGTTTTCCTTTCTTTTTAGTATTCTTGCATTTTCTGAAGAGATTCTGATGTTTTCCTTTCCAAATTTTTTAATGATATTAACTTTCATTGTTTTTAATTGACTTAGAATTGTTAATGCAGTTTTACTTGGCCTATCATTGTTGTGAAAATTCCTAATGTTGATATGAAACATATTGATAATGAACATTTTTTGTGCTTATTTGTAGAGTGTCAAAAATCAAAAAGTATTCAGTGTAGTAATTTTGTTATTGTTGCATCCCATGTGTTTGGTAAAATTTCAAAAATGCGTATTTCTCAAATCTGTTTGTGATTTTTATTTTGTTCATTCTACTACAACTAATAGGCATCTCCACCATTAAATTTTTAGCTAATTTGAGCTTTCTTGGTAAATTTTTACTTTGTTTAGTTGATCATCTTTAAGGAAAAAACCAAAAAGAGAATAAGACAAAATATAATTTGCTCTAGAGCGTCATTATGCTATTAATATTTTTATTTACAAATACTTAAGGAACTCGAATAATTCTTTCTTAGAATTCCTATTATCCTTACGTCTAGCCTCTTAGATTAATTTTTGGGGGTTCAAGTGATAGCCTAGCAAGATTCTTTACGGTGTCCTCTATTTGTGGTTCAAACCCCACCATCCCCCCTCCACCACCATCTACACACGTCTCTCTCTCTCTCTCTCTCTCTCTCTCTCTCTCTCTCTCTATATATATATATATATATATATAATCCGCTATTCAAATTAAGAATTCTCATGTGTTACTCCTTAAAGATTTTGTTAGATGGATAGATGGCACTTTTGGTTTATGAAACATGATCAAAAAACCGTGAGTTTTGTATAACTATATCTAGACTATACTGCAATGTCATAATGGATGGATTGGTCTTATTTTACTATAAAATCTAAATAATCATGTGGTTTATGAATTTGAAGAGTTATATGGATTTGTTCATATGATCATATGATGAAATAAAGTTTGCTCTCTGCATTTTATTTTATTTTATATTTCCACTCTATGATATATGATTTATTGAATATGATCTATTGCATAGTTATCTTTATATACTTTTTCACTTAGTTTCAATTGTATGGAAGAAAGAGACGTGGATCTATGTTTTGGAGAAAAATATATCTACAAGTGTTGAATTGCATATATTTGTATAGTAATAAATAAAGTATACATGATTAGAACTTAGTCTAATAGTTCTCACATTGTAATTTTTTTTTTTTATAAAAAAATTATTGCATTGTATTTTCATACAGATATATAATACCCAACTACAAAATATATTTAATATGTTAGTTGTTACACCACCAAAAAAAAAATTCTAATATAAAACATAATTTCAAATAACACATATTGACTTTTAAAAATATACCATCTAATATATTAATTTTATAATTATCCAATAAAACATATTCATATCAAATTTTTCAGTGCATCGCGCAAGTCTGCGACTAGTTTATAATAATTATAAGTTCTTCAAATCTGTTTTTAGATGCTTACAATATATTAATGTTTTATAGGAGAGCCATACTTAGGATTATGATTCCAAGTATTGAAGGCAAATGTACATCCTCGAGGATAGGACTCTAGCTTCCGTACAAGTATTGCTGGAACTAGTTGCAGAACTGAAGAAATTCTGGATGACATGAAAATGTAGCCACGGTGTTAAAGTTTGGTTATCATTATGCACTCACAATATAGACTATTAGTTTTATTTAAAGAAAAATAACAATAAAAAAGAACCTTGCAGTCTTTTACAATTCTGTCCCTCTCCAGTGTTTACTCTTCGCTCCCATTTCTACTGGACCAAACACACTGTTTAAACTGACTTTTATTTACAGTCTCAGGACAATGAAAGGAAATCTTTTTGCATTTTGCTTTCTAAGATTTTATTTTTCTTGGGGTTTGAAAGTAGAACCTGAATATACTCTTCAATTCTCTCCTTTTGAATTATATTTCTTTCTGTAAATTTAATAAATCATTCTGACTGAGTTGTGATTGGATTTGGTTGGTCAAGTAAAGCTCCTTTTTTTTTTTTTTTTTCAATAAAGCTTTCTAGACTTGACTTATTAATTTGATTTATGGTTTTTTGTTTTTGTGGGATTTGAGAGTAGACCCAGAAATATACAGCTCAGTTTACATCATCCTCAATTTCAACGAGGAACTTGCCTTCGTTTCAGGGGCTTCAACTATCAACAGTGAAAGTTAGTCCTTCAGTGGAGCATTTAGGAGTAGGCAGTGGTCTCTCTCAGAGGGCACTTAGGGGTTTGGCTGCTTCCATGGTAGTATTTTCATAACCCATTTTTGTTTCTCCAATTTATCTGTGTTTGTTATTGAAGTTTGTTGTATTGTAGTATGTGGAGATTTTGATTGTTGTGAATTATGTGTTGGTATGTGGCTGGTTTGGGTACTTTGGGATGGTTTCTCTATAGTTTGTACGATGGTATTGGTTTGAAATGTGTGATTGAATGGTTTAAGTTGATGCAACGTTAAAAAAGCAAGGTGGTGCCACCCAAAGAATATGAGGAGAATCCAGAACGAAAAGTAAAAAGTTTCAAAAAAAATTTACAACAAAGAATTTAGTGAAAGCTCTGGGATAGGAGACATGAGAAGTCAAAAGTTCATTCATATAAGGTCTTAAAAAATAACTGTTTCAACCTTACCACGCATAACTATTACTCCTCAATAAAAGTGCATTCTTTTCTAGATGATGCTCGAAATATCATCAGTAAGCTACAAGATTCTCTTACATACTCAAAACAACCTGCAAAACACACAACAAATAATATCTTAAAAGGGCATCGGTATGGTACTGGCCAAAGACCCTCTGACGGTTAAGTCAAAAGATGCTCTTAAACCTAGAGTGCTAGAGTTGGGAAAATTATGTATACCTTTACTTGTGAGAGCTTTTGGGGTTTTTATGGTAGTGTAAAACCGACCTTCTTTCCTTGTGTAAGAAGTCTTTTCCTTATAGGACTATCATTAATTGGGCGAATATCGCGGAATTCTCTTTGCATTTGGATTCTATTTCTATTGGGATTCCACATACCCTAACAATGCATGAGATGCAAGTTATTTCCATTTATAAAATGATGACATGTACCTCGGACCCGTCCACACTATGCTCGTACACTCTAGATCCGTCCATATCTGGTATGTATATACTTCGACCCGTCATCTCAACTAAAAGCCATATGTCACATCAAACTCTACCCTCTTCAGCTGCCTCCTCACTCCATGGGTCCGTGACTTCTCAGTGGACGAATCTATGGGGTGACGATTTGATTTGCCCTTTGAGAGATAGACTTAGTCTGATATACTGGCATATGATAATTAATATTGGGTTATTAATGCTATAGGGCATGTGTCACCTATTTAGTGGCTGTTTGCTAAGAACGAAGCGTCCCTTCGTCTTCCGTGCCATTCCTTCTATGTAAGCTTGTCTTTTCATTCTCATTTCTCACTTTCCATAGAAACTATATGATCAGAGCATATCCGTCACACTTGCTAATCCTCATACCGTCGAGTTGATTCACCTGTTGTCTGCACCCTGTAGTTGCATATCTTCTATTGGTAAGCACTTTTGCAATTTATTAAACTGAAATTTACTTTAATACTTCCATCAAATATTTTAGATCCGTTAGTGTCTTACGGTTGAATGTCACGTGTAGGTGACAGATGTCTAGTGCATCGAGTAACCAGTCGTTTGTCCACAAAGGAGCGGGCTACGATGAAATATACCCGTCTGGTTAAAAAGACCCTGACGTCTCAAGTGAAGATAGGGACTCGTCATCCACCTCTCCTTCCTCTAGAGGTGAGAGCTTGGAGATGGATAGACAAGAGAGTGGCCTTAGTGACGGTCTGGACGGAGGCGAACCCCCAATCCAATCCATCATTGGACCAGATGGTCTACGGAAATTCATAATGCTACCAATCTGGGCGGTCAATGACTTTAGGTGCACCAACAAAGATACACACTTCAAGACACTTAGGTCTAAGTATCAAATTCCAGACAACATTCCCATCCGTCTACCATACAAGTCAGAGAAGTGTTATTATGAGGGGGTGGAAGGTGTTGGAATCTATGAGCAAATGTTAAAAGCAGGGCTTAGATTCCCATTGAGTTCACTCCACCGTCGCCTCCTCCAATACCTTGGTCTGTCCGTCACCCAAATCTCCCCCAACGCATGGAGGGTTTTCTTAGGAGCGGAAGTCTTGTACGGGGCTATGTCTAATGGAGCCCGACAGTTGACAGTGGAAGAGTTCTTTCACTGTTACCGTCCAACAGAGATTATTCAATCAAAGGGGATGTATAGCTTCATGGCTAGGAGCCCGTTGTTAAGGCTAGTGTACGACACCCTTGATTCCAATAGGGATTGGAAGAATCGATACTTCTTTATAGAGGGTGACGAATGGATCTGTCATCCAAGGGATACTGAATATATGCCCGTCGACACAACATAGGGCATAATGCCCCAGTCTGGTAGGTATCTGTCATTAAGCTTTAGCCTTGAGATTGCATCTGTATTTTTCTAATCGTCTCTTTTATTTTTGTTCAACAGTTTAGGACCATTCTCAAGTTTCTCTTGAACAGTGGAGCTTTTTGGAGAATATTTTCAAGAAAACCAAGTTAGAGGAGAGGACGTGGGCCAATCTAGTAAACCTTGACACCATTTACTGGCACTGTGATGGTCCAGAACCCACCCAAGCTGCCCGTCGATACGAACTTCAAGTGCGCCAACGTAAGCCCGTCAACACAACCCTTCGGTCCACTTTTTATTATTATTATTATTATTATTATTATTATTATTATTATTATTATTATTATTATTATTATTATTGACTATATGCATCCGTCTACTTTTGCAGAGATGGATGATGCCAAGAGAAGAGCCTTCATCAAGCAGCAATCCACTGCGAGGAAGAAAGAAAGGGGTCAAGGTATCCAAGGTGACGGAATCTTCTCATCCGTCGTTGAAGAGAAAACAGCCAAAGAAGCCCGACCGTCATCCAAAGAAGCCCAAGACCATCCCTGATTCCGTCTTGGGTCTTGGGGCAGCGACCAAGAAAGTGGTCCCTTCTCTTGGATAAGGAAAGGGTAAAGGGCTGATGAAAGGCCCATTCATCATAGAGAAGCTACCCGTCCTCCTCTGCGAGGATTCAAAGTATGCGTTGGGACAACTCTCGTCCATTATTACCCCAGACGATTATGAGGACCTGAGCAACCACGCTACTGAGGCCATGGGGGAGACGGGCCTCTTCAGCATTGCTCAGGTAACTTTTTGTCCG
This sequence comes from Lithocarpus polystachyus, assembly GCA_033629205.1. NCBI lineage: Eukaryota > Viridiplantae > Streptophyta > Magnoliopsida > Fagales > Fagaceae > Lithocarpus > Lithocarpus polystachyus. The sequence continues at coordinate 2,831,673 of CM066172.1, forward strand.
TCACCTTGTCATTTCTTTCCCTTCATCTTTGCTTGTATTTTAACCCCTCTTTTGCAAGCCATGGTGATGATGAAGGGGCTACTGGGACACTGCCTAAACCGTGAGACATCATTAAACAGTATCAAGGCGAAGGCAATTTTGATGGAGGAAGAATTGAATGAGTTGAAAGCCTGGAAAGCCGTCTAGGAGACGAAGCTCGCCAGGTCGGAGGAGGCTAGGAAAGAGCCAAAAAAATAGACGAAGTTGTTGAAGATGGTCCTAGAGGACAAAGAGAGAGAAATACTGGACACCAGGGACAGGCTCCGTCTCGTGAAGGAGGAGGCGATCCGTGAATACAGAGACTCTGACGCGCTCCAGGCCAAACTTGAAGGCTCTTTTGCTAACGGGTTCGATGATGCCCTCCGTCAGGTGAAGGCTTCTTACTTGAAATTGGACCTTTCTCATGTCACTATCAATGAGGCTCAAGCTCAAACCTCAGTTCTTCCCGTCGCCTCAGAAAGCACAGACGACTTATTTGCTGAGGCCTAGGATGCTTAAGGTGACGGAGCCCTTGTTGGCAATGGTGACGGCGAGTTTGCCCGTCAAGACGAGAACGTTCAAGCCAAGAAGACCAATGATCCCCCCATCCCATAGTTTGACTTTTTATTTTTACTTGTATAAAGTTTTAAGAAAAATCTTTGTACCATCATAAACAATCTGCCCTGTGTGGCATTTTTATTTAAGTACTTTAATTGTTTACTTCTAAACTTTCATTGAAGTTTATGTTTAACAATGTATCCGTCTACTATGTGCGTTTTTAATTATATTGTGTTAACTGAACACGTTTTGAACCCATTCTTATATTCGAACGGGAATAGTCCTAGATGGCGTTAAAATCCGTTCTTTTTATTGATGTTTCTGCATCCGTCGGATACATTTTTTTTATGTACCCGTCCAGTTTCATTATCCGTCTAAGCGTTCATATTGTTGGGTGCATCTATCCACTTGTGTGTTCAATTTTGGACTTTTGTAAGTTTCACCCTTATAGGACGGACCCGTCCAACTATACGAACTATTATTTTCACATCCTCATTTGATTGATCCGTCTAACTGTATGGACTTAATAACTTTTACATCCTCGTAGGATGTATCCGTCCAATTGTATGGACTTAATAATTTTCATATCCTCATAGAATGTATCCGTCTATTTGAGTGGACTAGATAATTTGCACCCTCCTCGGATATATCCGTCCTCTTGGACGGACTTAATAATTTTCATACCCTCATGGGGTGTATTTGTCCGCTTATAAGGGACTTAATAATTTCACACCCTCATAGGGAGTATCCGTCCACTTTTATGGACTCAACAATTTTCATACCCTCATAGGGTGTATCCGTCCGCTTATAAGGGACTTAATAATTTCACACCCTCATAGGGTATCCGTCCACTTTTATGGACTTAGCAATTTTCATACCCTTATGGGGTGTATCCGTCCGCTTATAAGGGACTTAATAATTTCACACCCTCATGGGGTATCCGTCCACTTTTATGGACTTAACAATTTTCTTACCCTCATGGGGTGTATCCGTCCTCTTATAAGGGACTTAATAATTAAAGTAGAAAAATACATAAGTAATGTTTGAATAAACTCCTCATGCATAAGTAGAAAAATTGCCTCTTGGGCTTAAAAAGTTCTGTAGCAAAAAAAGATTTAATAAACCTTTAAAGGAATGTTGAATATAAAACTAGGAAAAAGTAAGCAAAGGGGCATTGCTCCATCTGTTGCCCTCTTTAGTGGTAGTATTTCTTAAGGTGCTCAGTGTTCCATGGGTGGTACAACCTTCGTCCGTCTAGGGTCTTCAGGTGGTAGGTGCCTTTTTTGACCCATGAGGTGACTTTGTAGGGGCCTTCCCAATTGGGGCCAAGCTTAGCCTGAGTGGGATCTCTATTATTGCCCATCACCTTTCTTAAAATAAGGTTTCCAACCTTGAAGTCTCTATGTTTGACGCTGGAGTTGTAATGCTTGGCCATGAGATCCTGGTACCTTGCAAGCCTCTGCTCAGCCATTGCCCTGACTTCGTCTATTAGATCAAGTTGTAGACGCATGTCGTGGTTGTTCACCCTGTAACTAGTAAGTCCGATCTCTGCCGGGATGACTGCTTCGCTTCCATACGCCAAACGGAACGGTGTCTCTCCCATAGGTGTTCTTGCTGTCATCCTGTATGCCCATAGTACGTTTGGAAGTTCCTCCGACCATATACCTTTTGCCCTCTCGAGCCAAGTTTTGATAATTTTTAGCAAGGATCGGTTCATGACTTCAACTTGTCCGTTGGCTTGAGGGTGTACGGGGGATGAGTAATGGTTCTTAATCCCAAGTTCTGAACAAAAGTTCCTAAAAGAGTCATTGTCGAACTGTTTCCCGTTGTCTGAGACCAAAACTCTTGGTATACCGTACCTGCAAATAATGTTCTTCCACACAAAGTTGCACACATTCTTCTCTGTGATGGTAGCCAGTGCCTCTGCTTCCACCTATTTGGTGAAGTAGTCAATGCCGACTACCAGGAACTTCAACTGTCTAGTTGCTATCGGGAAGGGACCCATGATGTCCAAGCCCCATTGAGTGAACGGTCATGGGGCTGTCATCGGTGTGAGTTCCTCCGTTGATTGTCTAATAGAATTGCCAAATCTCTGGCATTTGTCACAAGCTCTAACGTATTCTTGGGCGTCCTTTTGCATAGTAGGCCAGTAGTATCCAGCTCGGATCAGTTTGTGAACTAACGACTGTGACCCTGAATGATTCCCGCAAACCCCTTCATGTACTTCTCTCATGATGTAATCTACTTCATCGGGGCTTAGGCATCTTAAGTACGGGCGCGAAAAGCCTCTTTTGTATAGGACATCCTTGATCAGGACGAATCGCGCCGCTCGAACCTTTAGCTTCCTTGCGACTTCTTTGGTGTCTGGTAGCGTGCCATCCTTTAAGTAGGCGACTATTGGTGTGGTTGAGTTACTTTCAGAACCTATCTCCTGCATGTCGATAATATCAATAGTAGGCGAAGCTTGAACAAAGGAAAGTACCTTATTGGGGATGATCATGTGATCTGCTGATGCGGCCTTTACAAAGCAATCGGCCTGCTCATTTTCTCCTCTCAAGATCTGCACAATCTTAGCTTGCAAGTCATTCATCTTCCTTTTTGCCTGTTCCAGGTACTTCCTCATCCTTGTGCCCCTACACTCGTAGTCGCCGGTCACCTGATTGGTGACTATTTGAGAATCACAGTGGATAATCACATTGGTGGCACCTGCTACTCTTGCGAGGTATAAACTAGCGACTAGAGCTTCATACTCCACCTCATTATTGGTCGTTGGGAAATTGAGGCGAACCATACATTCCACCTCGTCACCTTCTGGAGATCGTAGTACGATGCCCGCTCCACCTGCTTGTTTATTGGATGATCCGTTCGTGTAGACACTCCAAGGAGGATGCTCGTTTGTCCCCTGGTCTTTTAAACTAGTAAACTCTGCAATGAAATCGGTGACCACTTGTCCCTTTATGGCTGTACGTGGGCGGTATTGTATGTCGAATTCGCTTAACTCTATCGCCTATAGTGCCATTCGTCCAGCAGCTTCAGGATTACTTAATGCTCGCTTTATGGGCTTGTCCGTCAGGACGACTATTGTGTGGGCTTGAAAGTAGGGCTTTAGTTTGCGAGCCGCTGTGATCAAGGCGAAGGTGAGCTTTTCCATTGGTGGGTATCTTTCTTCTGCTCCGCGAAACGCCCAGCTGGTATAGTACACGGGCTTCTGAACCTTGTCTTCTTCCCGAATCAAGGCTGCGCAGACGGCAGCCGGCGACACGGCCAAGTACAGAAATAGTTCTTCTTCATCTTTCGTGGGGCTCAGCAGCGGTGGGGAAGAAAGATAAGCCTTTAAGTCATCGAACGCCCGCTGACATTCATCCGTCCACTCAAAGGATTTCTTCAATGTTCGGAAGAAAGGCAGGCACTTATCTGTCGCTCTTGCTACGAATCTATTCCATTGAGGCTTTGCACTTCTTTTACATTTTTTGGGGGCGTCATATCCAGTACGGCGTTGATTTTATTTGGGTTGGCTTCAATACCTCTTTGGGACACCATGAACCCCAGGAATTTTTCTGCTGTCACCTCGAATGCACATTTGCCTAGATTAAGCTTCATGTTGTACGACCGAAGGGTGTCGAAAGTTTCCTTGAGATCGTCCAAATGGTCATCCTCCTTCCGGCTTTTCACCAGCATATCATCTATGTACACTTGGACATTCCTTCCAATCTGTTTCGCAAACATCTTGTTCATGAGCCTCTGATATGTCGCGCCCGCATTCTTGAGGCCGAACGACATCACCTTGTAATAGTATAGGCCTTGAATTGTAACGAACAAAGTTTTCTCCTGATCTGCCTCGTCCATCTTGATCTAGTTATATCCTGAAAATGCATCCATAAAGCTTAGCAACTAGTGTTGAGCTATAGAATCTACTAAGACGTCAATCCTATCTTTGGGGCATGCTTTATTCAAGTCCGTGAAGTCTACACACATCCTCCATTTCCATTGGTTTTCCTAACCATTACTACGTTTGCTAGCCAATCGGGGTAGTAAACCTCCCTAATAAAGTTTGCTTCCTGTAACTTGTGGACTTCCTCCACTATAGCTTGGTCTCTCTCGTGCGCGAATACACGCTTCTTTTGGAGAACTGGTGGAAAGGCGGGAGATACATTCAACCTGTGGACTATGACCAAGGGGTCAATCCCGGGCATATCTTCATGGCTCCACACAAAGACGTCCTGGTTTGCCTTAAGAAACATTACGAGTGCCTGTAGGGTCGTCGGACTGGCGAGGGTGCCAATCCGTGTCGTTCGCTCCGGCATGAAGTCATCTAGGGATATTTCCATAAGCTTCTCAACAGGTTCTGCCACCGTCTGTTACTCTTTGATGCTCATTGTTTGCATCTGCTCATCCATCTCCATCATCGCTACGTAACACTCTTGCGCGGCAACCTAGTCTCCGTGTAGTTCCCCTATTTCGTATTCAGTAGGAAACCTGACCATTAAATGGTAGGTCGAAGTTACAGCCTTCCACGAATTAAGAGTTGGTCATCCAATAATGGCATTATATGCAGATAAACAATCAACCACAAGGAACGTGACATCTTTAATGATTTGCTGTGGATAATAACCAATCGTGATGGGCAGAGTAACTGCACCGAGGGGGTATACTTTGGTTCCTCCGAACCCAATGAGGGGGGCTTTTGTTGGGATCAACCGCTCTCTATTAATCCTCATCTACTGGAACGCCGGGTAGTAAAGGATGTCGACAAAGCTTCCATTGTCAATCAGGATCCGATGCATGTGGTAATCTCCCACCCGTATGCTAACGACGAGTGCGTCGTCATACGGATGGTGGAGACGTCGAGCGTCGTCCTCCGAGAATCCAATGATAGGGGTTTCGGCCTGTGCCATCTTTGGAACGAAGCCTATTAGCTGGATGTTTTAGACCGTTCTAAGGTAAGTTTTTCGAGCCCTTTTGGACGAGCCGGAGGTCGCTGTGCCTCCTACAATCATCCTTATATCACCTATCGGCAGCCTTAGGCGCTCGTTCTCTCGTCAGGGAATCTGCTCCTGTGGTGGATCCGTTCTTTCTTTGCTAACGAACCTTTGCAACTTCCCTTGTCTAATAAATGCTTTTATCTGCTGCTTCAAGTCATAGCAGTCGGCTGTGTCATGACCGTGGTCTCTGTGAAAGTGACAGTATTTGTTAGAAACCTTTTATTGGGGTCTCCTTTCAGCTTGCCTAGAAAAGTAAGGACTCCTTCATCTTTGATCTGCATCAGGACTTGGTCTATTGGTGCTGTAAGCGGGGTGAAATTTGTGAACCTCCCAGCTGGGGGTTTAGAGCGTCTGTCTTCCCTTTTGTCTCCCGTCCTTGTAGTCTTCCAGCCTCTGTCTTGATGTACTTCTTCCTGCCTTTCCCTCTTCTTGGATGGCTTTTCTTCTCGGGCCAAGAGTGCATCCTCCGCGTACTTGGTCGCCCTGTAAAGCACATCGAACATGGTTTCCGGGTCATTTTTGTATAAGGAAAATAGAAACTTACCCTTCCGTAGTCCGTTCGTGAACGCAGCTACCAGTATTTTATCGTCAGCTTCATCAATTGATAGTGCCTCCTTGTTAAAGCGGGCGATGTAGGACCTCAGTGTCTCATCTTCCCGTTGTCTAATGTTCATTAGGCACGCGGTGGATTTCTTAGACCTGTGTCCTCCAATGAAATGCGAGGCAAATTAAGCACTCAACTCCTTGAAGGTGCTGATGGAGCCTGGTGCCAACCTGCTAAACCAGACCCTTGCGGAGCCCCTTAATGTTGTAGGGAAGGTCCTACACATTATTTCATCCGCTACTCCTTGTAGGTGCATCAATGTCTTGAAGGTCTCCAGATGATCCAACGGGTCCTTAGATCCATCATAGCTTTCGATCTGTGGCATTCGAAATTTCGAAGGAAAGGGGTACGAGTTTACGGATACTGTGAATGGTGAGTCCGACCGATGAACCAGGTCATCAAGGTCGTTGGACACTCGTCCTTTAAGAGCGTTCATCATAAAGTCCATACGCTCTTTCATCATCTGCATCTCCGCAACTATGTGGGACGAGACTTAGTTTGCAGTTGATGGTCGATTCATGTCCTGCCATTCGAGTCTGCTTTGGGCATTACTCCTTTCTAGTCCTTAGATTCGTCATAGCTTTCGATTTGTGGCATTCGGAATTTCAGAGGAAGGGGGTAAAAGTTTACGAACACTGTGAATGGTGAGTCCATCCGATGAACCAAGTCATCAAGGTCGTTCGACACTCATCCTTTAAGAGCATTCATCATAAAGTCCATGCGCTCCTTCATCATCTGCATCTCCGCAACTACATGGGACGGGACTTAGTCTGTAGTTGATGGTCGATTCGTGTCCTGCCGATCGAGTCTGCTTTGGGCATTGCTCCCTTCTGGCCCTTCCTAGTTTCTCTTTTCGGCGCTGTTGGCCTCCTATTCTTCTTCCTGGGTGTGGAGCATTGCATCCTTCTGGCACAATTGCTTATCTAGGTCATGGTTACGCTTCGTGAGGCGTTCTACCGCTACTGCGAGGGTTTGAACTTGCCTCTCAAGAGCCATGGTGTATGGTTCGCCCTAATCGTTCGTCGTGGTTGCCATTGAGCGCGTGAGTACCATGCAACCTTTCGTCTAGAAATCTCAAAGAATGGCTTTTCTTTGCGTTTTCCCACAGACGGCGCCAATTGATAATGCTCGAAATATCGCCAATAAGCTACAAGGTTCTCCTACGTACTCAAAGCAACCTGCAAAACACACAACAAAGAATAGCTTAAAAGGGCACCGGTGTGGTACCGGCCAAAGACCCTCCGAAGGTTAAGTCAGAAGATGCTCTCAACCCTAGAGTGCCAGAGTTAGGAAAATTATACGTACCTTTACTTGTGAGAGCTTTTGGGGTTTATATAATAGCATAGAACCGACCTTTTTTCCTTGTGTAAGAAGTCTTTTCCTTATAGGACTGTCACTAATTGGGCAAATATTGCGGAATTCTCTTTGCATTTGGATTCTATTTCCATTGGGATTTCACGTACCCTAACTATGCGTGAGATGCAAGTTATTTCCATTTATAAAGTGATGACGTGTACCTCGGACCCGTCCACACTATGCCCATACACTCTGGATCCATCCACATCTGGTATGTATATACTTCAACCCGTCATCTCAACTAAGAGCCATATGTCACATCAAACTCTACCCTCTTCATTTCTCTTCAAAATTACATATTAAACACAAAGGAACAACTTTTCAAATCCCTCAATTACAGCTTTAAACAAAACATCTCTTCCAACATGATAACACCTACATCACAGGTTAAGGAGTTACTACATCATAGGATAAGGTGTTACCTAGGAGACACCAAACAAGCAGAAGATCATAGATCACAATTCTCATGCCACCCTACTTATCAAAAGTAATATCTTCCATAATAATTAACCTTGCTTAAATTATTTGTTATCAAAGTCTTCCCTACTGCCACACAACACGAGAAGAAAGCTACCCTTGAATTAGCGGTACACAAACTTTCCAATGCTTTGCAAGGAAAAGTTGTTCCTCCTTCTCTCAATGTTTTATAGTAGCTCTTCAATTGGAAGTCTTGTTTTTTTTTCTTTTTAGTACTGAAATCATAATATATATCTTCTAATAAATGTGCCATAGATTCTATTTCCCAGTCATGCACCGTTCAAATGAATATAGGAATCCATTTATAACGGCCATTTCCGAACTCTATATAGTTTTCCACTCTATCTTCTCTATCTGTTGCGATTAGAAAAATATCAGGTTGTCTCTCCTTTATAGTAGCCTCACCATTCCACAAATTTTAGAGCCATCACCGTCATCTATATATTACTAAAAGCTGAAGCGTAGCATTTAATGTTGCTACGCTCACGTTGAGCCACATCAGCAGCCACGTCATCATTTTTTGTTTCCAATTATTTTATATATTTTTAAAATATTTTCTCATTTAAGGTGACTTAAAAACTCCATTATTTAAAAAATTAAAATATCTTTTAACAATTATTTTTATTATTAATTTTCCAAAACTCTCACTCTCTTTTACCTCTTCATCTCCCCACTCCTTTCTACCTTAATATCATTCTTTCTCTACCTTTTTATCTTCCTTTATTTTGACTCTTCATATTCTCAAATCTTACTATAAATTTGACATTTTCCTTTTCATTCTATGCATAGTTTTCTCACACAAAAAATATTACCTCTCTCTTTGTCTCTCTCAATTTGTTTTTCATTTTTTGTTTGATTTTTTATTTTTATTGCATCAATTCTTTAGGTTGATGAATTTTTGTGTTAATTAGAATTCTACTTTGGGTTGATGCAATTTAGTTTTGTGTTTTCAACTGTTATCTTTTATATTCTCTTTGATTAAATATTATACTGCATTATACATATAGTATATAATAATATAATATTATTGTATTACATAGAATGGCTTGGAATATTTGATGTTTATTGCTATATATTTTATTTTTACTTTTTTTTCCTCTCATCTTATTTCATTCAACATTTAAATCCTGTCACATCCTTTAAACTATTAAATTATGCAGCACAAATCAAGAAAATGGCTATACACAAACTTGCATTCCTTTACCATACATTGGGAAAATCAATATATTTGTGTGATATTATATAATTTATAATTTGGATAGTACCTTTTGAATGTGTCTAGACTCATAGATTGAGCAATTTGTAGACTTAAAAGGCTATTGAGAATGAACTTTTTGAATCAAGTCTAAAAAAATATGAACTACTATATCATTTAGAAAAAAACTTTTATCATAGATACATTAATATTTTTTTTGCCGCAAATTTAAATCACACAAACTTAATAATTTTATATTATGTGTTAGCATTGTCTCTGCCTTTTCTTCTTCTTCTTCTCAAAAATATTATATATCATCTTTTAAGGATGCCAACAATATTGATCATATGAGAAAAGCTATGTAAAATATTGAGAAAAGAAATGTTTTATATTACAATCTACTAAAAATGTTTTTTTTTTAATATTTAAACATTTCTATTTTTCATACCATTGACATATTTTACAACTATCACATTTGTTAACTAAAATCTTAATATTCTTAAGTTGTTTTGGCAAAAAGGAAAAAAAAAAAGTTGTCACAAAAGATGAGTTCATGTAAAGTTTTCCGCAAAATGAAATATTTGTTTTGTAAGGCCACCAAATTTGATAATTTGCTAATGATGGAACCACTTGCAACAATATTTGCATAGTTATATAGTTCCAGTTAAAACAATTGTATATACTTTTAGTCTTCAAAAAACACACATCTACAAGTGGTTAAACTTTCATCTTGGGTAGTTTTAACTTTGCATATAATTTTACCTTTACATATTCATCTATTTTAATTTAGATATTTTTTTCAAAAAAAAAGAAACTTTAATTTAGATATTTATAAGTAAACAATAAAATAATGATTCATGAATAATCCAAAAAAAAAAATTATCTATACATATTTCTCTTGTGCGGTTGTAACTTTACATATAATTTTGCATTTATATATTCATCTACTTTAATTTAGATGTTTATAACTTAATAATGAAATCTATAAATAAGGTAATTAAAACAATCATATTTCTACAATTCAAAAAGTCACAATCTCTTTTTATCAAAAAAAAGGCCTTTTACATTTCCGTGGACTCATTTTTAAATTTCTTTTTTATAAAACCTTTGACATTTCACTAACCTAACCACTTCATACATTAAAAAAAATTTAAGGCTCATTATTACTTCCTTTAATATATTATGGATATTTTAATTGATTGAAATCAAACTAGAGAAATGCCTTTCATATTTCTTTGAAAATTCAAAAGGAAAAAAAAAAAAAAAAACCCTTTGACATACCACTAACATAACTACATCTATAACTATTTAAACCATCCATGACATCTACTTCTTATTCATAACCATAAAATTTACAACTAGCAAGGGAACATCAAAGTAATAAAGAATAAATGGAGTAAAAAAAAAAGAAATGAAATCAAACGTCAATTAATAACCATTATTTAGAAAATAAAAAGGTGGTCATGAGGAGTAAGAAATAAAATAAAGATGGCTATACAGAGGACATTGAAAACTTTATAGTGCAATAAAATCAACCATTACAATCACTTAATTAAATAAATAATCAACAATTAAATATAATAATACAAAATTTAAACTTAAAAAACTAATCAAACTCTAACTAGGGAAATTATATATATATATATATATATATATAGATAATCATTATCTTCATATACCATGACTTAAAAAAAATTTAATGAATAGTTCTACCTCTTATTTAAAAATGTCTATGTTATGCAAATCATCAACCAATAAATATATGATAATGGTAAAAAACGTTATAAACAATATTATGAAAAATATGATACAACTATTTTTAAAAAAAATCTCTTTGTAAATTCTAGGGACTAAAATAGTACTTTATCTAAAAAGTTATTACGCGCAACGCGCGGGTCTACGACTAGTATATGATAAAATGCAAAGCATCCCTCTTCTAATTTGATTCCACAAACCCAACACGTACAGTCCCTTAACCCTGCCCGAACGACAATTTGCACAGATAGTGCCATTCTTCTATTACTCTCTTCCATAATGCATTTTCTTTGCATATCCCCAAAACCACTTTCACAACAAAGCTTGAATAAACAGTAAAATTTTCTTAATCCCCAATTCTCCATGGTATAGAGTAGAGGATTGCAACAAATAGTCCAATTAACTAAATGGAAATTAAATTTGTCACCCTTACCACCTCAAAGGAAATCCTTTTGAAGTTTTTCCAACCTATTTGCCACGTTACAGGCAATGGAAAAAATATGGGAAATATTTTGGAAGGCTAGATAGCATACTTTTGATTATAGTAAGTATGCCTCCCTTTGATAGGTACAATTTCTTCCAACCAACCAATTTCTTATGCATTCTCTCTTGAATGGAATCCCATATATGCCTTGCCTTGAAATGAGCTCCCAACGGTAAACCCAAGTACTTCAAATCATGACATCCAAGATTGCTTGCTAGTTTTTCAATATTCACTATTCACCTTTTGGCCCAATTTTAGAATTACATAGAATAATTCTCAAACCTAAAATTGGCTCAAAACAAATAAGGATACATCTTAAATAATGAAGATGCGTAGAGTATGCATCACAAATGATGGGTGTGTCATCAACAAAAAGTAGATGGGATATTACCATTGTTTCACCCCTCAAATTATCAAAGAGGAAACCATTCAAATAACCCCCTGACACTACTTTCATTATAATCCTTCTTAAGCCTTCCTAACAACCACAGACAATAAAGGGGAAAACGTATCCCCGTAACATAACCAATCTCATACTAGGGAAAAACCTAGTTGGAATGCCATTCACCAAAACCAGAAATCTGACTAGAAATACAAACCGTCATTTGCCCCAAAGTCACACTTTTGAAATAAATAAATGAAGAAGTCCCAGTTGAGGTGGTCATTAGCCTTTGCTATATTCAGGCATCCAAATTTTAGACAACTATCCTAACCTGCGATTGAGCCTAACTAGTCTATTGAGAATCTATAGCTGATCTCAAAATTTTTGTTGTTATTATTATTATTATTTTTTTAAGTAAATAAACTTTATTAAAAACTCAAATCAAGTACACGATGAGAGAGCAAAAAAAAGAAAGAAAAAATAAAAGAGGAAACAAACAGAGTGAATTATGTAGCTCCTAGGGAGTCCACAAACTCTAAAAACTCCTCAATTGAGAACATCATAGGGGATGTCATCCACTCATATAAGGTTTTCAAAAACTGAAACGTCAATTTCATCATGCTAGTTTATGTTCCCACCATATACACTACATAAGACATAGCAGGACTACTAACCAACTGCCCCCTATTACCACTTCTCCCAAATTGTCTCAACTAGCTCAAGAGAATATCTTTTTCTGAATATGGCATCACCCAAGAAATACCAAATGATTTGTTGAATTTTAGTTTGGAAAACATGATTGACTACTGTTATTGTTATTTGTTGTAATTCAGTTTAGTTTCAAATACAGAATCTATCCTTGACTATATACGTCTCAATTTATAAGGATAAAACTTTTTAATTGTAAGGTTGTTTGCCAATGAAACAGTGAAATAGTTTTTTGGGGCCTACGAGAGAAAAAGAAAACTGCTTTGTGGGTCATTTTTTTGTTAGAAAGTTCAGAACCAGGTCACTTTGTGGTTTTTAAGTATGCTCTGTTATACGTGTCATATATGGTAACTTATGCGTTCAATACTTATCTGTATTATGGTCAAACGACAATATATACTCCATAGCTGTGGATTTACATTTACTAAAATTCTGATACAGATCATGTTATGCGTGTCTTTTCTGACAAGGTAGCAATTTGATCCGACTTCTGTAGTACACCGACATTAAGCCTTTGGGTGATAGAGTGTTGGTTAAGATCAAAACAGCTGAGGAAAAGGCAGACGGTGGAATTTTGGTCCCAACAACTGCTCAAACTAAGCCTCAAGGAGGTGAGGCGGTTGCAACTGGAGAGGGTAGGACAGTTGGGAAGAGCAAAGTAGACATCACTGTGAAGGTAACTTTTGCTTACTCATCTTTCTGGCTTCCAATTCTCCGTTGTTTGTTCCTTTCTCTAATTGCTTTTCTTTGTACAGATTGGCACCCAAATTGTGTATTCCAAGTATGCTGGGACTGAGTCGGAGTTCAATGGTTCGAAGCATCTTATTCTGAAGGATGATGATAAGATGATGGTATTCTTGAAACAGATGATGCCAAGGAACTTAAGCCCCTGAATGATAGAGTTTTAATCAAGGTTTGTTATATTTTTAAAGTTCCTTACCCTTTCATGTATTTTCATGAAATGTGTATTATGGAGTATAGCCAAGGGTAAATAATAATGTTAATGTAAAGGTTTCATCCTGGGGTTGTAGTCAGTGAATTGTTTTTGGTTTACTGCAAAATAATTATGTAGCTGTGCATGATATATCTTGTCTGATCTTGCATTTTGCTTTATTTATGTCTTTTCTTGGTTTATCATGTGAGCCACTGAGAACCTGAAGTAATATTTGGTATTATACCTTGTACGTTTGAACTCAAGTGCAGGTTGCTGAGGCTGAGGAAAAGACTGCTGGGGGTTTGTTGCTGACAAAGGTGACCAAGGAGAAACCTTCCATTGGGACGGTGAGGACTAGAGCATCTTCAGCTTTTTGCTCTCCCAAGCATTAGCTGAATACTTGTTTTAGGATAATAGGATTGTAAGATGGGATTTTGGTGTTTGGGCAGATTAATGTTTGATGTTTATTCTGCATTCGATGTGACAGGTGATTGCGGTTGGGCCTGGTCCTCTGGATGAAGAAGGCAACAGGAAACCATTACCCTTGCTCCAGGGAGCATAGTCATGTACTCCAATTATGCCGGGACTAACTTTAAGGGCAAAGACGGTTACGATTACATTGCTTTGAGGATTTCAGATGTTATGGCTGTTCTTTCTTAGTTGTCAATTAAAGGCTCCTAGGAATGACTTTAATGCCTTGTTTGAAAGTTTAGAGAGGAAGGAGAGTAGAGGGGAGTAGAGGGAAGGAGAGTAATGGAGAGGAGAGTAGAGGGGAATGATTCCCCTCTACATTGTTTGGATATTTTTAAAATTAGGGAGTGGGAAGGGGGTAATTAGCCCTTTAGAAAGAGTAATTTTGTTAATTTAGAAAGGGTAAATTAGGGAATTCATTTGGCCAATAACTCATCTACTCTACTCTCCCTCCAAATCTCTCCAATTTGGAGGAATTAAAAATGAGGGGTTGGAGGTAGTTGAAACCCCTCCAAACCCCTCCAAATCTCTCTCCCTCCTTCCTTAAAAAACTTCCAAACAAGGTAATTGAATTACTCTCCCTCCCTCTACTCTACTCTCCCTCCTTTTTTTAACTCCCAAACAAGCTATAAGGGCAAAGACGGTTATGATTACATCGCTTTGAGGATTTCAGATGTTATGGCTGTTCTTTCTTAGTTGTCAATTAAATGCTCCTAGTATGTACCTCCAAAATTTTATGCAGAAGTGCCTCAAGACATATGGATTTTGAATATAGTTGCACTTAGTCTTTAGAGTATGCTGATTGCAGCTTTGTCAGATTCTAGTATTTTCAGTTCTCTGCGTAGTTAACAATTAATCATTGAAACATCCCAGGTTCATTTGATAATGAATGGGTGTATTCTGTATTGTATTAAAATCTTCATTTTCAATGGATCCATTTCGTTGTTTAGATTAAATATTACCAATCCAACTAGATGGAGAATTAGAGATAAAAAATTCTTTCAACATTGTCAAATTTGGTGAAGCCAATCACTGCAAATGCCTTTGCAAGGCTTAGTTCCTCTAGTGTTAGTAACCATGTTTTTTTTTTTAACCCGCGGCCTGTGGTGGAGGATTTTATAGCCTTCGATTAAGACTGCAAATCTTGTAATAGACTTTAAACTATTTATAGTTTCTATGCATACCCATATTCCATCCCCCCCCCCCCCCCCCCCCCCCCCCCACACCACCAAAAAAAAAAAAGTTTTTAAAGTAACTTCTGTTTAGAGAGTTAAAGGCTTTCTTTTCTTTTCTTTTTTTTTTTTTTTTGGAGATGAGAGTTAAAGGCTTTCAGTCCAATTGCAACAATAATTTTTCTTATAATAAAATTAAAAACTATAAGTGGGTGCTTGCCTTTGGCATGTCATAACTCATAACCAGTTTTATTTATTTTTAGTTTGGTAAAATTTTTTTGTAGATAGTCAATATTATTGTAGTGGACTGGTGCACAGCCTCTGTATGTACTTTCAAGTGTGGAAAACATGAATAAGAAAAAAATAATTAATCAAATAGTCATACTGTGATTAGGGATGTGGTTCTGTTCAATAATTGAAGTTTTTTGTTTCCTTCGTTATTTTTGTAATTTTTAAATGCATGATTTTATTTCCATCTCTTTTTTATTATTTTAGAGTTTTCTAAATCATATTAGACTCATGTTATGGTATTTTATCAATGCTTAATTCGGAGTGGTTTTATTTGAGAAACAAGTTTTATGAACCCATAAGTTAACCTTATGCTATAAATCAAATATCAGAGTTTAATTAATATTCAAAAATATTATTCGCTAGAGTTTTTCTTATAAATTTAATGAACTTTTAGGTTGTAATCATGCGCTTGAATTTCTTGTTATCACATAGTGTCACAATCAGTATTTATCAAAGAATAGAATTTTTTTTATTCGTCTTCCTGGTGATGTATAGTATGAAGATATGTGTAGCAAACATTGACTCTGTTATCATCTGATTGTTCATAGCTGCATGCTCCATAAAATTTTTAAGAAATCACAGCTTACATGTGAAATCATTTTCCAGCACAAATGAAAGCTTCATATTCTGAATCTCTAATATAGACGGAAATCATGGAATCCTATCTGTATGTTCAAAAAATTTTATTTGATTAAGTGGACCTGGTGATATCTACAATGTTGTGATAAAGATGAAATCTTAGAGATTATTTTACGTATTGAATAGAAAAAGAGTGAATGTCATGGTCATCGTTCTTTCTGCAAATATTTTATGGTTATCGTTTAGCATTTTGTGTCTTTTTAAGGCTTGTATATACTATATACTAGTGGAGGCCTTTTTTTTTTTTTTTTTTTTGTAATTGGCCATTCCTTAAACTTCTATGATGTAATTTATCCCATTATTCCACCACTCATTGTTCAATATATATTTTTGAGGCCACTTGCTCATCACTTTCCCTTGGCTGTCTGTATGATTAAATTGATTACATAATTAGCTTTGTTTAATTGATACTTTTCTTTCTGGTTTAGCAGATGGTAGGCCAACTAAGTCAACTTTGATTATGCTAACCAGCTCATAAAATCATTTCAATGAAAATGGAATCCTTATCCCCTTCAACTTTCGTAAGAAATAAAATATTGATATGGTCAACATCACAATTTTGAAGGCTACTGGTGTGCATTTTTTGCTTTGATATATATCAACAATTTTTTTTTTTAACTAGAAATACCAAGAGGTGTCAGTTGAGCTACAAGTAGCTCTTGGCTATCAACTACGCTTGTTGGTTACAAGTAAATAAGTTCAAAATTGTTGTTTATGCATTATCTGAAGAATGTTTTGCGCAAAAGATAATACAATTGACCATCCATTCGGAATATGGATGGTTTTCTTAATATGAAGGATATTATTC
Source organism: Lithocarpus polystachyus (assembly GCA_033629205.1). NCBI lineage: Eukaryota > Viridiplantae > Streptophyta > Magnoliopsida > Fagales > Fagaceae > Lithocarpus > Lithocarpus polystachyus. Next base: position 2,848,507 of record CM066172.1, read on the forward strand.
CTCTCTTTCACGTTGTTGCTGTTGATGACTTGATGCATCCAAGAAATGCACGCCTCACGCTTATAACACCATTTCATTATTCTATGTCTTTCTTAGCCTTCTCAAATACGTTATAAAACAGAATAAGACTGACCAAAGGTGCAAAAAATATGATCCTAAATCAAACTGATTCAAATTTTTTCTTTTATCATTATTTTGAATGATTGAATATTATCTTGCCGGATGTATAACACGTTGCTGCTTGGATTCTCCCTATACGAGTTCTTGCTAGCAAAAAAATGCAAGGACCACAATGTATTTTACCACCGATTCTACAATTATCTAATACTAGCCGCAAACCTGCGCGTTGCGTATGATAATTATTTTTATGGTGATTTTATTAGTTTTTTTTATATAATTTAAACTAATTTAATAAATAGTAATGTATATTTATTATAAGAATAATCATAAATATAATATAGGAATAATCATAAATCATAAATCTAATAATTTTTGTCATACTAAAATGAAAAAAATATAATTTTTCTCAGAAATTCAAAAGGCAAGTTAACGAAAATATTTATTTTTCAATAAAAGTTATTTATAACATTTTGTGAATTATTAAAAAGAATATAAAATTTGAAAATTATTCTTTTAGTTTTAAACAAACTTTCTCAAACTTATTTTTTCTGCCTACAATCCAAAACACTGAAAAAAGTAACTAAAAAAGTTAATAAAACTTAACTATGATTAATTGAACCAATTAGGAAAACAATTTGTTGTTTATAATCTACTAAGATTATTTTCTTTACAGAAATTGTAATTTCGTCTACCCAAAACATATAATCAAATAAACAATTATTAGCAAAATCTAAGAATTAAATTTCTATATATGCATTGTTATAAAATAATAATAATAATAATAATTAAAGTAAAATTGTGAAAGATAAAATTTGTCTCTCATCCAATAATTTTTGTTTAGCCAACCTTTGTTTTTCTCTAAATAAATGGCATTATAGAGTACTTCTAATATAATTATTAAGAGTATTTTATCCACCACAAAGGATTAAAAAATAAATAAAAATGATTAAAGTCTCATAGTTTAACATCTAAATTGAGCACTATTAAAATCATGCTATCAAATTACAATAACTACCAAATTAAATTATTCAAATTATGCTATGCAGTAGAATAATATTATATTTTTATATTTAATCCTTTATATCGCAATATAGGATAGCATTTAACAATCAATGAGAGAGAAAAAAAATTTAAAAAATAAAACTGAATTGCATTAACCTAAAATAGATTAAAGAACATAAAAAATTATCAACCTAAAGCAAAGATGCATGAAAAATAAAAATAAAAATCCACCCAAAAATTTTGTGTGTGTGTGAGAGAGAGAGAAAGAACCTTTTTGTTGTAAGGGAAAACTATGCATAGAATGAAAAAGATAGTTGTAAATTTATAGTAAAAGAGTGTAAATAAGAAGAAACAAAAATAGAGGAAGATGAAGAATAATATTAATGTAGAGGGTAGTGGAAAGATGAGAAGGTGAGGAAAGGAGAAAGGTTAGAGAAGTAATGGGGAGATGAAAAGGTAAGGGAGGGAAAAGGGTTGGAGAAGTGAAAAAATGAAATAAAATATATTGAAAATAATTATAAGAAAATAGAAAGAAATAAGATAATAACGTGGACGCTGACGTAGCTCAATGTGAGCGCAGCAGCATTAAACGCAATATAATATTTTTATATTTAATCCGTTATAATGCAATATAGGATAACATTTAACAATTAAAGAGATTGAAAATAAAAAAACACAACAATTAAAAAAAAAAACTGAATCGCATTAACCTAAAGCAGATTAAAGAATACAAAAAATTATCAATCTAAAGTGAAGATGCAAGAAAAAAAAAATCCACCCAAAAATTGTGTGTGTGTGAGAGAGAGAGAGAGAGAGAGAGAGAACCTTTTTTTTTTTTTTTGTAAGGGAAAACTATGCATAGAATGAAAGAAATAGTGGCAAATTTATAGTAAAAGAGTATGAATAAAAAGAGACAAAAATAGAGAAAGATGAAGAATGATATTAATGTAGAGGGTAGTGGGGAAATGAGAAGGTGAAGGAAGGAGAAAGGTTGGAGAAGTAGTGGAGAGATGAAAAGGTAAGGAAGGGAGAAAGGTTGGAGAAGTGTAAATATGAAATAAAAAATATTAAAAATAATTATGAGAAAATGGAAAGAAAAAAGATAATGACGTAGACGCTGACGTGGCTCAACGTGAGCGCAGCAACATTAAACGCTACGCTTCAGCTTTTAGTAATATATAGATGATTGATGAAAAAAAAAGTTGTCCGTCCATGTAAAAGTGACGGAAAATTAATTACAATATATTAGGTAAGATAGTTGTAAAAATGAGTATAAGATTAATTGTAAATCCAGTATTACTCAATTTTGTCACGTTCCTACCATGGTTCCGTCAGTGGTGCATGTTTGGTTGAAATCACAATTCTAGAGGCAAATTTAAGTGCTACAAATGCTTTGAAATTTTGGCATTGAAAACCGATGGATTCAGAAACACATCTAATATAAAAATATAAAAATAAAAAGAACAAGATTAGTGTTAGATGATTTGCAAATGGATCCAAGCACATCGGATGAAAGCACATTAGTGTTAGATGTTAGATGATTTGCACTTGAATCATCTAACACTAATCTTGTTCAAGGCTCATCAACTTAATAATTTGCAAATTTTCTTAATCATTTCATTTTTAGAGTATTATAAATGGGTTAGTGATTGTCCTTTGACCGCGTTTCTGGCCGTTATCTTATATCGAAGAATCCTAGCCGAGTCCCCATTTGGCAATTCGGCCAGTGAAGTCTAATCTTTTCAACAAAGACTGTGGGGGATACTTGGTCAGGACATAGACAGTATGAGCCTGAAAATAGTGGGGCAATTTTCTCGTGGCATGTACTAGCGCCAAGACCAACTTCTCTAAGGGCAAGTATCTCGTTTCCGCGTCAACCAAAGTTTTACTAATATAATATATCGGCTGCTGGACCCCATGATCACATAACAGTACGGCGCTCACGGCATGCTTCGACATTGAGAGGTACATGAACAGATCTTCCCCAGGAGCCGGTGCCGTCAACATAGGTGCCTTCGTCAGATACTCTTTCAAATCCAGAAAAGCCTTTTCACAATCCGAGTCCCAATGGGAACCCTCTCCATTTCTTCAAGAGTTGGTAGAACAGTTGACAACGGTCGGCAAACTTAGAGATGAATCTATTTAGGGCTGCCAACATCCCGGTCAACACCTGAACTTCTCTGGGATTGCCCGGTGGTTTAAGGCACCGGACTACTTCGATCTGATCGGGGTCAACCTTTATTCCACGGCTAGTAATTAGGTAACCCAGGAACTTCCCGACCCCTACCCCGAAAGCACATTTATTCGCGTTCAGACGCAACCTGTGTCGTCATAGTATCTCAAACACTCTCTGGAGATCTTCTGTGTGCCGTACATCTTGTTTGCTTTTTACCACCATGTCATCGATGTATACTTCAATTGTACGCCCGATTTCTTCCCGAAACATCCTCGTCATCATTCGTTGATACGTTGCCCCAGCATTCTTTAAACCGAAGGGCATAACGGTGTAGTGGTAGTTCGCATCAGGGGAGATGAACGCCGTTTTCTCCTGGTCCTCGACGGATAGGGCAATCTGATGATAACCCTGAAAAGCGTCGAGGAAACTCATGCTCGGGTGACCAAAAGTGGCGTCTACTAACTGATCTATCTTTGGTACGGGGAATGGGTCCTTTGGACATGCTCGGTTCAAATCGGTGAAATCCACACAAACTCTTCACTTCCCACTTTTCTTTCTGACCACCACGGTGTTGGCCAGCCATTCCGGGAAGAAGATTTCTAGTATTGCCCCGGCCTCCTTCAGCCTCCCTACCTCCTGTCGTACTGCTTCAACATGTTCCTTAGCCGACCTCCTAGGCCTTTGCTTCTTCGGTGGAAACGACGAATCCACGTTAAGCCTATGACCAATGAACTCGGGATCAACCCCGGGAACCTTATACGGATTCCAGGCGAACACGTCTATATTTTGCACAAGAAAAAGCAATGTCTCCACCTTGTCCTTGGAATTCAGACTTGCCCCTATTTGAAAATACCTCTCACTGTCCGGCAATATCTTTACTCTAACAAGATCCTTGGCAAAGTCAACCCCCGTCTCTTCTCGGGGTTTCTGTAGTTGCTATAAGAGGTCCCCTTCATGGGCTCCCCCATGTTCTCTCTGCTCGCGCTTCTGATTGACTGCTGCAACTAGGCACTGTCGGCGGCTTGCTGATTCCCCCTTACCATGGCGACACCATGCTTAGTGCGGAACTTAATCTTTACATGCAGGGTAGAAGGGACCTCCCCCATGGCATGAATCCACGGTCTCCCCAAGATAGCCGTGTAGGGAGAGAATAAGGTTACAACCACGAAAGTCACTATTACCTCCTTCCCCTCCATATTCACGGGGAGCGATATTTGTCCTTCGGGGATGGCCACCTAGCCGTCAAAACCTATCAGTGGGGTGTCGTATCTCGAGAGGTGCTCCTTCTTTAGCCCCAGTCCCTTGAACAGATCCGGGTACATCACGTCAGCCCCACTCCCTTGGTCTATCAGTACCCTCTTTACTATGAAGCTGTTTATCCGGGCAGTCACCACCAACGCGTCATCGTGCGGCTAAATGGTCCCCTCTAAATCGTCGTCGTTAAAAACAATTAGGTCCCGTGCTGTCTTTATTTTCTTATTCGTTGGCTGCTCGTCAGGGCGGTCCCCCACAGATGCTATGGTCAATACACTTCCCTCCCCGACCGACGCCATCCCCCTAGGGATAGCATGGATGACTTCAATTACTCCTAGCGGAGGTGGAAGGGGGTTGCCTCTTTGTCGTTGGACATGCCCGGCACCGGCATCTCCCGAGTTCGCCACGAACTCCTTCAGGTGCCCGACTCTCACTAATTACCCCAAGTAATCCTTCAGCATTCGGCACTGCTCGATAGTGTGCCCCTTTTCTTTATGATACGTACAAAACAAACTCTGATTTCTTCGGGATAGGTCACCCCCCATCTTATTCGGCCACCTGAAGTATGGCTCGTTCTTGATTCGCTCCACAATCCTGTGAACCGGCTCTTTAAACGTCACATTCACTTCCCCCATCTGCATCTCCGGTCCTTGCATCCTCAGATCTTTCCGAGGTCTCAGCTGAAAACTGCTTTGCCTAGACCTGTTGGACAATGTGGCTTTACCCTTACTTTGCAACCGGTCATCTTCCAAACGTTTGTACTCCTCGATACGCCTCATGAGTTGCCTCATATCTTCGGGCGGCTTTTTTATCAGCGACTCCCGCAGTTCAGAATCCTCGGGCAGCCCCATCCTGAAAGTACTTGCCGATATTTTCTCATTTCCGCTGCCGATCTCATTATAAAGCTCCCAATATCAGCTAGCGTAGCTGCGAAGGGTTTCCCCTATCCTCATCCTCATTGATAGTAACGCGTCCACTGGTTGTGGTACTCGGTTGCACGTCACGAACCGGACACCAAATTCTTGGATCAACTCGGCGAAACTGTAGATGGAACCCTTCCGTAGCCCGTTAAACCATCTCAGAGCAGTGGGCCCGAGGCTCGAGGGAAATACCTTACACATCAGTGCATCATTATGGGTATGTAGAGACATCATCTGTATGTAATGACTGACGTGCTCCACCGGATCCGTCTTTCCGTCGTAGAAGTCAAAAGGCGGACTCGTGAACCTGCTCGGCATTGGGGCCCGCTTGATATCAGCTGAGAATGGTGACCGGGCAGCATTTCGTAAAGCGCGACTCATCGCATCCATCGCAGCATTTCGGGGCAGCCACTCTGGGGAGTCTGAGCCCCGATCTATATACTCCCTTGATCGCGAACGTTCTCAGTGTAGACGGGATTCTCGGGAATGTGAGCGGTCCTGGGGTCAATGACGGCCAGATTGGTGGGAGCCCTTGTAACGGTTTCCTCCGCTGTCAAATTCCTTTTCCCGGTAGTCTCGATCCCTTCTTTTTCGCCAGTCCATGGCTTCCAACTCCAAGTCCCTTACCAGTCTTCTCAACCGCTCAAGTTCCTCGTCCCTTTCGTCAAACTGCCCATGCCCTGATGCTCCTGACCTTGTCCGACAGGTTTGGTAAGACCCCTCTCCGAGGCCGGACAGCTCCTCTTCTTGCATGCGATCCCTGTCTTCACGCCGCTTATGTCTCTACTCTCGCCATGAGGACCCTACTGAATCGCTTTCGGCACGGCCTGAACACCTTTCAGACATTTTCCTGAGCGCGAGTCCCAGTCGGACCACCACTATGTAGGAGATTCCCACAGACAGCGCCAATTGTACGCACCAAGAGCAAATGATGGATGGGCCAATTTACACTTGGGCCTACAACCTATTTGTTGATGTAGGTAATAGATTTCCCACTCCTGATGATCCGCTAAACCGAATTCCTGCGGCACTTCGTCTCTCTCTCTCTCTTTCCTTTTTCAGTGTCTTCTTCAGTCCCTCCTCTCTCCCCCCTCTTCTCCTCCCAAACTGCTCCTATTTATACCCCAAAAATTAGTGGGGTGTTATGATTATCCTGATGTCTAATGGAAGGAGAGGTCCAATGTGATCATGCCTAAGTGGGAGTTTTGGTGGGAGTGGAACGAAGCGGAAATGGCCTAGGAACCAGTTCCTAGTTCAGTGCATTGCTCGGAATTATACATCCCAGTGAACTGCCGGGCACGTACACGAGCAGCCCCAATTCTCGGGGATGCCGACTTACGCAGGTTGCCAATGAATGGGTTGTGACATGTGCTAAGTGCCTGTCAGGTTTTGAGTTAACTCCACACTTGGGCCCAAGACCGTATGGTCCGCTTTGCTGAAGTGGGGCTTTGGGGCCTCGATGGGACTGGGTCTTCGGTACCGTACATTACCTATGAAACACGGGTGCATTTCGGGACTCGGGTGCGGGTGCGGATGCGGGACTTGGCAATTTTTGAAAAAGGTGGGTGCGGGTGCGGCGGGACTCAGCGATTAAAAAATTATTAAAAATATTTTTATTTATATTTTTAATATATTGCTAAGCATACTTTTTCACATTATATAAAAATATACCAAATTTAAGAGTAATAGTAGATAATAACTAAAACATGATGATCATAAATTAAATACAACCCACAATATTGAAACTAAAACATTCCATGATGTTCAGAAATTAAAATACAAGTCACAAGTTTGAAACTAAAACAAAATAAAAGATAATCAACAAGACAATCAAACACCAACTTCATCGTCATCAACATCAACATCAATAGCTTCACTTTGAACTTCACTTTCACTAGTAGTAACATTAGTGCTAGTATTCCCAATAACCATGGCCTCCAACTCTGGCTCATCAAGTGTAAGGGTTGCATTCTCAAGAATTCCAGCTCCTCCATTTATGTCGCTCTCATTCCAAAAGTCTCATGCAATATCCCACATCTTTGTTGTTGTATTTAGTACTCCTCATTGAGCCTTGACAAGAGTCGAAGATTAGAATGCACATATACCAAATCCTCAGCGCGTGCAAGAGCCATTTTGTTTCTTTTTAAGGAATGAATGAATTTGTATGTGCTCCAATTCCTCTCAGCGCATGAGGATGAACAAAGTTGTCCAAGAAGTTTAAGGGCAAGGGTTTGAAGAGTTGGAAATGCGGAGCCATGATATTGCCACCAAACCAAAGGTTGTAAGACCCACCTATCTGTCAAGGCATCTGGTGAAGGAAACCTTCCTCTTGAAAATTTAGCAAACTCAAACTTCACCACCGTTAATTCATTCTCATCTTCAAAGTATCAATCCAAACACTTGCTCCTTTCCATAGAAATTTCATGATCCCGATGTGGAGGGATGCGTTTTGGATTCTCCGAAAGCCATTCAATAGAGTAATACATACTTAAAGATTAAAAAACAAATATAGATGAAACGTGTGTTTTACTACAAGGATGAACTAAGGAAAATAGAAAATAAATGTACTTACTTAGGATTTAAGGAATGAGCCAAGCAATGTAGTGGTGTACAATTTTTAGTCCATCGATCAATGAGTATATCATACAACACACCCCAAAATGAGCTATATTGATCATCTTCCAAGCCTTCGTGCCGATATATTGCTGCCTTCACCTTCTCTATCATTGAATCCCACATCTCATACACAAGATGAAGACAAGGCCTATCTGTGTCGGCTACTCGTAGCATATCATAAATAGGTGCTGTGAATTCAAGGATATAATCAATTTTATCCCACCAAAGATCACTTAGAATCATATCTTTCACCTTTTGAGCTTTTCCAACATCATCCTCCCTATAAGAAGCCCATTGGTCACTAATAGCCATGGCTTGAAGGCATCTTTTTATCAACTTCAATCTTTTCAGCATTACAACAACCGAAGCAAATCTAGTATCAGCAACTTGGAGCAGTTTTAATGGACAAAATTCATTAAACATTGCCAACCTCATTGAATGGTTCATGATAAAAACTCGTATGAAGGATGCATCATCAGCAATACGTGTAATCCAACTACATTCATCATATGTAACTTCATTCTTTTCAGTGTTTTTTGCTGCACAAATATTCTTCAAAGCTAGATTGAGAGTGTGGACAACACAGGGTGTCCAAAATATTTTAGGATACTCACCTTCAATAAGAGCTCCAGCAGACTTCATCACACTAGCATTATCAGTGATGACTTGGACAACTTTTTCATGTCCAATCTCTTTTATAGCATCCTTCAACACCCCAACAATATAATGTTTGTCTTTGAACTCACCTGATCCATCAATTGCCTTTATAAACACTGGACCCCCATCTGATACAGCCATAATATTAATAAGAGGCCTCCTTTGTGGATCTGACCATCCATCAGAAACTATACTTACACCATTTTCAAGCCAACTATCCTTAATTGGTTTCAAAAGTCTTTCAACATGAGCTCTTTCTTTTTGCAAAAGTGTTGTTCTCAAGGCATTATATCTAGGAGGAACATAACCCGGAATGCTATGGGTAGCAGCATATGCATAGGAACTACGATAATATGGGTTCCTTGCAAAGTTAAACGGAAGCCCACCAGTGTAAAACATCCTAGCAATTCTGCTATCCAAATCATGTCTAGCATTATTCTGGAATGCTCTCTCCAAAAGAGAATTCACAGTTACCTTCCTCCTCTTACCATCAACCGGATTTGTACTATCACTCCCTTCTTGTCTCCGAAATGGGGAAATAGGTATAGGCCCACGGCCTAGGGGAGGTGGGGGTAAGGGAATTCAACTTCTTCGTTCTCTCTCTGACTTATCATTCTCAACTCGATCATGCATTCGCTGCATTTCCAACCTAAGGCTCGGTGTCACCTTAGGGCATGATTTAATACCTTTATTAGGAATTTTTAATAAATGAGCCTTAACCCTAGAATAGGATCTCATATAAATTACACCACAATAGTTGCACTTAAAGTATGTGTTTCCACCTAATTTAACAGAAACACCAGGTGGTTTTTCTACTTTAGTCACATACTGCCAAAGAGGAGATTCATCATTTGGCACTTCTTGATTAGATGAAGGTGAATTTTCTGTGCTAGTAACTTCGTCCATTGCAAATTTAATAGATTCAATTTAACCTACAAATAATAACTATTAGCTAAATAAATAAATAATAAATCAAATTCAAGTTCACAGATTCACAAATTTTTTTTTTATTTTTACGGGCACAGTCACAGATTCTTTTTTTTAGTTTTTACAGGCACAGTCACAGATTCACAAATTACAATAAGTAATAACCATTAACTAAATAAAACTAAGATTGAAAAGAAACTAAGATTCACAGATTCACAAATCACAAATCACAAATCAAACTAAGAGTCTAATATTGAAAGCTTTGTATCAATACCTGAGTTGAGAAATTGAGAATGAGTGAGAGAGAGCTCAAACTAGAAGTGAGTGAGTGTCCTTGTGAACTGAATTTTTTTTTTCAAAGAGAACAGTCAACAGAGAGGCGAACTCGAGAGAATGCGTGAGAGAGAGGTGCGAACTGTGAGTGAGTAAACTGTGCGTGAGAGAGAGGCAGGCTCAAACTTGAAGTGAGTGAGCTGTAAGTGAGTGGCTGTGAACTGAAACCACGAAAATCAGACAGAACAAAGAGGCGAGAGAGGTGCGACGGTGCGTGAATTAGAGAGGCGAGCGAGAGAGCAAGAGTGTTTTTTGTTTTGTTTTAAACGTGAATCAAAGAGCTTATGTGAGAGTTTGGTTTTAGGGTTTGTATATAGGTTCATACGGTGCGTTTTGCACCTTTTTTTTTTCTTTTTTCTTTTTTGAATTTCGCCCTGAATTGGCCGTTTCGCGGGTTTCGGCCGATACGGCCTGAGTCGACGCGATTCAGCCCAATTCCGGGCGAATCAGCCCAAGTCCCAACCGCGGCAGCATGAGTCGGTGAAAAAAAAAAGTGAACACGTGGCAGACACGGTCCGACACGCGGGCAGCAGCGTCGCCCGCGCGTCGCCACTTCAGACGCGGGTGCGGCGCCTCTGGCGCCGCATCTGTGCATTCCAATTTGTTACCCAATCCAATGAATGAGCATCCAAAGATGCAAATGAAACAATGCAACTAAAAAAAAAAGAGACGTACCTTGGCATCAAATGCTAAAGAAATGGATTGGGAATCATGAAGAAGAAAATTGTGTCAAGGTTCTTTTTCAAATGGAGGCATATTTCTTCTTCCAAGTTCGATCAAGATATTCTCATTTTCTTTGATGGAGAATACAAATTGAAGTCAGAATCATCATCACTGACAAAGTTATAGGCCATTGAAGAAGAACCCAAATGAAAACCCTCACTAACAGTTGAGCCAATTCCCAAACCTGGCAGACCCAAGCATAATTTAAACATGTATGTCATATTATTTGGAACATCTATACTAGATGGCAAAGAAATGTGGCTAGTGTCATCAGGGACAGTGGCCTGAGGTTGAGGAGGCGGGTAATTTCTTCCCATGGGAGAAGTGCACAGTGACATACTCAAATCACATCCATCATCATGAGAGCCCTCCAAAGGTGAGTCAAAATCATTATATGTTGTTTCCATTGAATTCAAATGCGAAAGCTCCAAACAAGAGTTTAAGAGGTGGGGGGAAGGCATGACAGTGTTTGAAATAGAACAAATGGGGAAGGCAGGTATTGAAGTAGGTGGGAGAGTGTTGGTGGAGAGATCTTGAGCAAGAGGACAGATGCATTTAGCATGGATCCCACGCCTTAGGATATGAGATACACCTCGATATGAACGTGATTGACAACAAAATTCAACCTCCACACGATTCCACTCAAATAGCTTTGACCAAGGACAAGCAAATACCTTAAAAATCCATACATGATTACACGTCATATCCCAAATCCGTTTGATTCCTGGAAAAATCCAAGGAAACAACTTTATCCCATTAATTTTCAAGGAGACTTGAACAGTAGCATTCCATTCATTCGGTTCAACAACAACACAGTAAACAAATTTTAGAAAATCACAGTCACGACCGACCCAAAATGAAATGGAATTTCCAACACTTTGATGATTGAACCACTTTGGAATCTCTGGTCTAGGTAGTATAAGTTCAAAATCCTCGAAATCAAATGGATTTCGTCGTGGTAGGCAAAATTCTCCAAACTGTTTGCAATAATCAAATTCAAACAAATTTAATAATGTATTTTCAAGAAGGTAAAAAGAGTGTTTCTATATAACAATGAGGGGCAGCAAGTGGCATGAGGCGAAGAACAAGAAGGGGTAGTGACACAGTGTTAGGAGGAGAGAGAGAGAGAGAGAGTGAGTGAGGACTCAAAAGAAGAAAAATGCACATTTAAGTCTCAAATTAATTATCGTCTTAAATCTATGACTATGAGTTACATGCACATTTACTTAATTTAAAAAATGTGTCACTTGTAAGTCACACATCTAATCATCTTGAATTTAGTTCATTTTGTATTCATATTTCCAGCTAGTCTAATTATGTTTCCTATGCTCTACAACTGGTAGTTTTCTTGAATATCAATTTATTCAAGGAATTATTAGAGTGGTATCAAGTACCAAATCAAATCACACAAAGTTATTTGTTGCTAAATACCCAATTGGAGTAGATTCTCGTGCAGAAGTAGTAGAAAATCTTTTAGACATTAATTCAAATGATGTTCGTGTGGTTGGAATTCATGGCCTTGGAGGAATAGGAAAGACTACAATTGCAAAAGCTGTTTATAATAGAGTTGCTGATCAATTTGAAGGAAGTAACTTCCTAATGAATGTCAGAGAAAATTCAAGAACAGATTGTAGCATAATCAAACTACAAGAGCAACTTCTTTTTGGGATCTTCGGGAGAAAGAATTTAAGGTGCACAGTAAATCCATAGGAATCATTGTGATCAAAAAAAGTCTTTCCTGTAAAAAGATTTTTTTGATTCTTGATGATGTGGATAAATCCGACCAAATAGAAAATTTTCTCAGAAAATGTGATTGGCTTGCTAATGGAAGTAGAGTTATTATAACCACAAGAGATAAACATATGCTAACTAGTTTTGAAAATGGTCCTTTAATCTACAAGGTTGTGGAATTGGATCGACTTGAAGCTCTTCAACTCTTTAATGAGTATGCCTTAAACAAAAACGAACCTGAGGCAAATTATTTACATCTTACAAATCAATTCATATGTTATGCCAATGGCCTTCCATTAGCTCTACAATTCATAGGTTCCGATTTGCATGGAAAAAGCATTCATGAATGGGAAAGTGAATTAGAAAAGTATAAGAATATTCCAAACAAAGAAATTCAAAATATACTAAAAGTAAGTTTTGAATTGGACCAAAATGAACAGGATATTTTCCTCGATATTGCATGTTTCTTCCAAGGATTGTCCAAAAATTACGTTGTGGATATCTTAGTTGCTTGCAATTTATATCTGGATTCTGGTATTTCAAAACTTATTGATAAGTGTCTCATAAGGGTTGAATTCGATGAGTTATAAATGCATGACTTGCTACAACAAATGAGTAGAGAAATTGTTCAACAAGAATCAAATGTGCTTGGAGAACGTACAAGGCTATGGTGTTATGATGATGCTTTAGAAGTTCTTACAGAAAATACAGTATAACTTCTTTTTTAAGCAAAACAAAATCAATTATTTTTTTTCTTTTTAATGTTGAGGAAAATCTTAGTTTATCATTAACCTATTTTGTTTAAAATTTTAATTTGTTATGATGTTGACAATTTATATTGTGAAATGTGTTCCACCCAATGCTCTATCCAAACAAGGTTCAGACAAAATTCGAGGCATAATGTTGTGCTTCCATAAACCAATAACGGTGACATTGGCACCTAAAGCTTTCAAAAGGATGAGAAATCTCAAATTTCTTATAGTTGATAATGTGCGCATTCGTGAAGAACTTAAATATCTCCCCAACGGATTAAGGTTGCTTCAATTGCCTAATTATCCTTTTCCCTTACCATCCAATTTTTGTCCTTAAAAACTTGTTACACTCGAGATGCCACGTAGTCGCATTTGGTTAGAGAAGTTCTTTAAGCAGGTACGGTTTTCTTTAAAAATTATGTTCAAAATTTTAATTTATAGTTTGTTGAACATAATTTTTTTTTTTTCTACAGAAGTTTCAATTCTAGAATTTGAAATGTATTAACCTCAGTGGATGTGAGCCTATTACAAAATTACCTAATTTATGTGCCCCAAACTTAGAGAACTTGGACCTTTCATTTTGCAAAAATTTAGTTGAGTGTCATGAGTCCATTGGATTTCTTGATAAGCTTCAAAAATTGCATCTTTAAGGTTGTGAAAAACTTCAAAATCTTCCAAGCCATCTCATGTGGAAATCTCTCGACTTTTTGGATTTTTCATCCTGCTTAAGTGTTGATATTTTTTTGCTCTTATTCACCCAATGGAATCTCTGGCTTTATGCCACCATTAAGGTTAATGGTTTATATAGCTACTGCTGTAAAAATGTTGTGGATGTTGAAGATATCATCTATAAATTACCACCGGCTGAGATATTATGTATATATACTGGCAAATCGAGACCCTGGTGTGAACGTAGTACTATTTCAAAGCCATATGCGTTTCTAAATCTAAGCAATGTTGAAAATCTAGATCTGAGTAATGTTGGAAATCTAATTAAATTAGATTTTTTGATGAAGTCTGATTCCTTTCTTGTATTGGAATGTCTATATTTAAATGAAATCAATATTATTACCATCCCGGAAAGCATCACTAAGTTTACTAGATTAAAGACACTTGCAATAAAATGTTGTAACTATCTTCAGGAAAGAGGCCGAATATGAGGCCCTGCTTGCCAGGCTAAGGTTGGTCTTGGAGATAGGTGCCCGGGACGTGGAAGTTTACTCGGATTCTCGGTTGGTGGTCGGACAGGTATGCGGAAGCTTCGAAGCGCGCAACTCTCGAATGAAAGAGTACTTACAGCTAGTAAAGCAGACCATGAGCAAGTTTGTCACAGCAACGCTAACACAGGTTCCCGGGGGACAAAACAGGCACGCTGACTCTCCAGCTACTTTAGCATCATCAGTAATAGAGGACATACCACGGTTAATCAAAATAGAGGTCATAACCAAACCAAGCATTAACGTCACAAATGGTATAGGAGTTACGGCAGTCACAACGAATGGACCATGTTGGATCGACCCAATCATTGACTTTTTGTCCGAGGACCGGGTACCCAATAACGAGAAGGAAGCGACAAGGATTCGCCGGGTTGCCCCTTGGTACTGGTTGTCCGCAGATCGAAAACTTTATCAAAGATCGTTCGATGGGCCGTATCTTTTGTGCGTGCATCCAGAAAAGGTTAGTCTAATCCTGACCGAGCTACATAGTGAGGTGTGCGGCAGTCATATGGGGGGACGCTCGCTAGCACGTAGGGCGATAACGCAGGGATTCTGATGGCCCCAAATGCAGAGGGAAGCGACCGAGTACGTGCGCAAGTGCGAGCAGTGTCAGAAGCACGCCCCCCTGATCCACCAGCCGGCAGGACACCTAAACCCGGTCAGCAACCCCTGGCCCTTTGCACAGTGGGGGCTAGACATACTCGGCCCCTTTCCTCGGGCAATCGGGAATCGAAAATTTGTATTGGTAGCCGTCGACTATTTCACTACGTGGGTTGAAGCGGAGGCATTAGCCAACATATGGGACGTCGATGTTAAGAAATTCATGTGGAAGAATATAATCACAAGATTTAGTGTGCCAAACACAATCATATCTGACAATGGGATGCAGTTTAATAGCAGAGCGTTCCGCGAGTTTTGCGGTAACCTGGGCATCAAAAACAGGTACTCCTCCCCGGCGTATCCCCAGAGCAACGGACAGGCAGAAGCCGTCAACAAATCAATCTTGTGTGGATTAAAAAAGAGACTGGACGGCACAAAAGGTCTCTGGGTTGAGGAACTCCATAGCGTTTTGTGGGCTTACCGGACAACGCCCAAAAGGTCTACTGGAGAAACCCCATTTTCACTCACATACGGGGCAGAGGCTGTGATACCCACGGAAGTTAGTTTATGCAGTGCAAGAGTTGCTGGATACGAGCCCGACCAGAACGAAGAGTTGCTAGTAAAACACCTGGACTCGCTGGAGGAATATCAAGAAACAGCGATGGTGCGGCTGGCGGAATATCAACAGAAGCTCGCCTGGCGGTACAACTGAGGTATGCAAACTAGAGAATTCGCCGCTGGAGACTTGGTGTTACGAAAGGCGGTGGGGAGTATGCGGGACACAAACGCTGGGAAGCTCGCCCTGACCTGGGAAGGACCTTACAGGGTCACTACCATCGCCGGGACAGGAGCATACTACTTGGAAGACTTAGACGCGACCCCATTGCCCCGGCCGTGGAACGTGCACAACTTAAAGAAGTTCTATCAATGAGTATTCATATGCAAGCAAGTTAGATGTAACACTGGGTTACATGTTTAGTTTAATGTAGAAGAGGTATCTGTCCCAACTGTTGCGTTACTCTACCTGCCTAAGGACAGAAACCTGATCCTCGGTTTGATCCCTATCACCGAGCAGGTGGAAACCTAACAATTTACACTAAAGACAGAAACCTGATCCTCGATTCGATCCCAATCACCGAGCAGGTGGAAACTTAACGATTTACACTAAGGATGGAAACCTGATCCTCGGTTCGATCCCAATCACCGAGCAGGTGGAAACCTAACGATTTACACTAAGGACGGAAACCTGATCCTCGATTTGATCCCTATCACCGAGTAGGTGGAAACCTAACGATTTACACTAAGGACAGAAACCTGATCCTCGGTTCGATCCCAATCACCGAGCAGGTGGAAACCTAACGATTTACACTAAGGACAGAAACCAGATCCTCGGTTCAATCCCTACCACCGAGCAGGCGGAAACTTAATGATTTACGCTAAGGGCAGGAACTTGATCCTCGGCTCGATTCCTATCGCCGAGCAGGGGGGAACTTAATGATTTACCCAAGGACTAAAACCTGATTCCCGATTTTGATATCTATCACCAAGCATATGGGAACATAATGATGGGTTCTAAGGTAGGAAACCCTGTCCATACTCGAACACCGTGTTTACCCGGGCGTATGCACGCTTGCCCGCGCGAAAGTCTATGCACGTGATAACTGAACAATGGCAATAAAGTGTGCGAACATGACACTAAAACATGCATAGAACTGACTTAAACAATGACTTGATAATTGAACCGATAAGTAATATGTTCAGTAATTGTTTTGAACGAAAAAGAAAGGCAAGGATAATGAACGTTTCGTCACCACAACCCGGTGACGTGGGCAATGATTCTCCGATTAGCCAAACGATAAAGTCAAATTGTTCGGTCGCCACAACCCGGCGACGTAGGCATAATTATTTGTAGTAAAATTAAAAAGCAAAGACCAGCACTTGTCACAGATGATCGGTTGGGTGGCTTTGCGCGGCGGACTCAGGTGGCTGTTCTGCTGTCGAAGAAGACTGCGGTAGAGCCCCCTCCCCGGGTTGGTCATCAGCGCGAAGGCCGCTCGTGATTTCCAGGTTAACCAACTCCACGTGAGAGTCGATCGCATCTACCAGATCTTTCATGCTCGGGGTATCGTCCTCGAAATTTACACTTAGAGGGTTCTGAGCTGCAGTAGAGAGCCCCAGGAATGGAATCTGGCTGGGATTTCTTAAAGATGAGTCCTCGGGGACCCCCGCGGCCTGCAGAGCAGCGAACCAAGCCTCCCCGAACGCGAGCTTGCTCACCTTTTGGATGACCGGCTCTACCGAGTTCTCGGCGTCAGCAAACCCTTCATTGTACCACCTGTTCTCGCTAGCCTCCAAAGCCGCCCTCATATCGGCCAGCTCCTCCGCCTGCGCTGCATTAAGACTCTTGGCCTCCCCAAGTTTCATCTCAGTCCCGCTCAGCTTAGCTTCCAGTTCAAAAAGCTTCTTCTTCACCGTGGTCCTGGCCTTTTCAGATGTGGCCGCCTTCTTTTCTGCGGTCGCAGCAGCCTTCGCTTTCTCCTTCGTGATCGCCTCGGCCACGTCCTTCAAAGCTTTCTCTCTTTCATCATCATCGGCAAGCTCCTTCAGCCGTCCCTCCAGAACATGGGTCAACTGGGCGGCCTAAAAGATGACCACAGTTGTCACAGCAATACAAAATAAAACACAAGAAAGCAGAACTAGAGCAAAGAACAAAGGCTTACCGCGATGGTGTGCCATTGTAGCCGCCTACCCAATGACTCATCGGTGCCTTCCTCGCAGACGCGAACATCCTCCGACAGCAAAAGACCATGCACCAAGCTCTGAGCAATACGGCCACCTTCACCTTTGTCCCACACCCGAACACTAGCATCTGCAGGGAAGGGCTTACCGTCCAGTATGAAGGAGGGGCACCATGCAGGAGATGCACGGGAGGACGATGCCACGTGCAGCCTAGTTTGAGCCACCGGCTCCCGAATTGTAGTGCTTGTCGGTGACCGAGGCGGCGTCCCTGAAGGCACATCAGCAGACTCAGTAGGTATATGCTCGGTAACGCGTGGCCTTTTACGATTGCGACTTGGAGGTGGAGGGGCTCGATCCTGGCCCTGAGCTTCTTGCTGGGGCACATTCTGCGGGGCCCCGGGAACGAAACGGCTTACCGACAGCGTCCTTCTGGCCACCATGTCTTGACCTAGCTCGGCGGTATCTGTTGAGCTAACTGTTTCAACCGTTGCCCTGGCTGTTTTAGCGTAAACTCCCTGGTCGGTGGGCTCTTCCGGCTGTATAGGCAAGTGGATCTGCTCTCGGCGCCGCCTAGATATCCGTTCGGCTGATTCGTCTCGCAATGGCGCTAGCTCGTCTGAGCAAGTGTATCGTGGGCCAAGTTCACGCGCTTCACCTACTGATAGCTTTAGTGGCAGGAAATTTGCGTGCTGAACGTCAATGTAGGAGAGGAGGGGGCTGTTAACCAATAAAGCTTGGCCAAATGCCTGCCAAGTTGAATACACGGGCTCTACATCGAGAATCAGGTGGGATGCCCGAAGTTGCCCGTCCCAATGAACAAAAATCTCTGACCGGAGCACGAAGTTCAGGTCCCGGACATTCACCACTCTAAGATCTGGCTTAAACCTTTTGCTATCTGCACGAAGTAAACATTAGAGCCTGTCAGTAATCGCACAGTTAAATCAAAATTAAAAAATAATAAGAATAACAAGACGCTATACCAACCAACATCATGCAGGGAGAATGCGCAGGGGAGTTCCTCGGCAAACCAATTGCCGCTCACTCGAACGAACTCCCCAGCAGAATTCCTATTGGAGTCAGGGAGGCACGAAATGAGTCGCACCCTCATATCCCTAGTCTTTAGGTAATAATCCGACTTTATATTACCACATAAACTATACATAAAATTGATATCATGAAAGGTCAGTTGCAGCCCGAACAACTGATTTAGCCTACTAACACAACTCACCACTCTATAAAAATTGAGGGGAAGTTGGTCGAGACAAAGCCCGTAGAACCGAAGGGCACCTAAGATGAGGGGGTCAACAGGAAACCTAACCCCCCCTTCTAGTATGGCCATCAGAGGGAAAAAGACAGTATTTTCACCACAACGCCTTTGGATGTCAATATCGCCCTTATGGCAATAGGCGATATCAACATCCTCGGGAACGTTGTAAGTAGCCTTAAAGGTGGCTAAAGAAGCTTTTGATGAGAGAAGATGAGAGAAACCCATTTCCAGTACTATGACCCTAGTATACGATCAAAAGAAAGTTAAATAAAACAGTTGTAGGAAGGACAGAAGAGACTTACTTTAGGCTCTAAAGGGAGAGGAGTGATCTGGGCTGAAGGATGAACTCGCGAAGATTTGTGCACGGCAGAGAGGGGGTCTAGAGAATGGAGAGCGTAAAAGTGAAGCTCAACTTTGGAAGGGACTTTATATAGAGGCAAAAGAAGGGAAAAGGGGGAGAATAAATGGTGCAAATAATTAAGGGAGCGGGAAACTCCACGAATCCCTGCCCAAACTGCCACACGCGCCTCAGCTCGGTTCACGAACCGTCAGGTAATAATTGCGAGTAAACCAACGAACAGCCACGACACGCCTTTTTAGAGCGCATTAATGGGCCCTTCGACCAACCCTTAGCTGCCCATCCCGCTTCCCGAGCTGTAATTGATTTTTAGGTTCCTTGATTCGTATCCCAGCACACGAACATGAATCAAGTGGGGGCTAATGTACGGTACCGAAGACCCAGTCCCATCGAGGCCCCAAAGCCCCACTCCAGCAAAGCGAACCATACAGTCTTGGGCCCAAGTGTGGAGTTAACTCAAAACCCAACAGACACTTAGCACATGTCACAATCCATTCATTGGCAACCTGCGTAAGTCGACATCCTCGAGAATTGGGGCTGCTCGTGTACGTGCCCAGCAGTTCACTGGGATGTATAATGCCGAGCAACGCATTGAACTAGGAACTGGTTCCTAGGCCATTTCTGCTTCGTTCCACTCCCACCAAAACTCCCACTTAGGCATGATCACATTGGACCTCTCCTTCCACTAGCCATCAGGATAATCATAACACCCCACTAATTTTTGGGGTATAAATAGGAGCAATTTGGGAGGAGAAGAGGGGGGAGAGAGGAGGGACTGAAGAAGACACTGAAAAAGGAGAGAGAGAGAGAGAGAGACGAAGTGCCGTGGGAATTCGGTTTAGCGGATCACCAGGAGTGGGAAATCCATTACCTACATCAACAAATAGGTTGTAGGCCCAAGTGTAAATTGGCCCATCCATCATTTGCTCTTGGTGCGTACAGGTAACAACATAATTTGAATAGAAACTAACCCAAAGAAAATGCAGAATAAATGAAAGAAATTATGAAAAACCTTTTTCAATTTTTAGACAAATTATGAAAACAAGCAGTTACGTGTTCATCGCATAATCTCTCTCTCTCTAATAATGAAGCTACTCATACTTCTTGATTTATTAAAATTTTGATTTTTATTCCATTTCTCCATTGTTAGCATAATATGCTAGTATTAGGATTTTTGTCTATTAGTCTGTTACTAGCAAGCACCAATTTTGAAAATTCAAACTTCAGTAGGCATGACCTTATATGCTTATGCCATCCTTAATTTCATAGAGCAGGAGGTTTTGAAATGGATTTGACTTTGCCAATAGTTGTAGTTTCAAGGTCCTTTGAACACGCTATTACATTTAAATGCTTTCTTTTTAAAATTGTTGCTGATAGTATATATTGTCTCGAATTTCATAATCTTGTCAAAATGTTGGGAATTATATGTGGAAATCTGATATTAGCTTGTTTGTTATTGATGATTTCTTCCTCCACTATGGTTGGTATTGATGTTACCTTCTAGGTTGATCCATTAGTGGATTTGCACTTCTGGAATGGATTAGGGAGGTCTTTAATCTGGTGGCAATAACTATTTATATTGTTAAGTCTTTTTCGTTATAACGTTTTGGGTGATGCTCTTTGGTTTTTTCTCCTCACTTGGGCATGTTATTTTATAGCTTTAACTATGAGTGAAATGTGTCTTTGTTATTGATTGTTGGACTCTCAAGTGATGATTGAAAAATTGAATGTGTTGAACCAAGCTAAGTTGCTGTGTGAAATCCTACTAACAAGGTTTCATTGTTTCACATCAAGTTGTTCTTCAACCTATGTAATAGTGGAATATTTTCTAGCTTGCAAAAGTATACCAATATTTTTCCCCATAAATTAATGCAACTCATTATGTTATAAAATTCAATTGGATTTGCTTGGTGTCTTTGGAAGTGGATTTAATCGTTTTCTTTATTAAAGTTCATAGCATTTCATAAAAATTGATAATATGCTTGAGAAAAGAAATGAATCAACTGATAATGTATTGAAACCTAAAATTGACCTTGTGATTTCAATATTTTCTGACAATATTAAGAAGTAAAGAATTTGATAATGCATATCATGGAATTATCAAATCTGTTAGGTCTGACCCAGACATTAATGCAGGAACTGGAAAAAAAGATTTTTGCTTTTGGGTGAGAGCTTTCCAATTAACCAATTTGTTGAGTCAACGTTCCAGTTGAAGAATGGCCTAGTTACTTATGTCTTTGGATCTGGAATCAGGGCACTCCTTTGGTAGTTTCTTGTGTCGTAAGTCATGTGATTATTCATTTTCGCTTTGTTATTGATGCATGTTTGTTTAATTTAATGTGCAATTGAAATGCAATTCTTGGTGCCTTCTCTTTTTTTTTTTTTTTTTTTTTTGTGCTGTTGAATTTTTATTGGTTTAAACGGCCATGTTTTACCCCTTATTTAGATTTTTTTTATCTATATTGTCCAACATTGAAATTAACCTCATGCAAAATGCACCATTATCCTCATGCAAAATCCCAACCAAAGAACATCCTTCTTTCAATGCAATCCTACATCTAAGTACTAAGCAGTTGCATTTGGTTCTGGATGGATGTCATGACAATATAAATTGCTCAGTTACGTACTGGTGTTTGAAGTAGAGAATAGGGAAATGTCTATCAATCCAAATTTGATGTTAAAGTCAAATTGGGATGTTTTGGTTTGAACCTTTCAAGTCTATGGAGTATTTATTTATAATGTGTTGGAATGATGCTGCATTAGGTTATTAGCTCATTTACGTCTTGTTGGCCAAAATTTAAGCTACTTTAATTCCCAAATTCCTTTGAAAGGTCAAGGCTCCTCGGTGTGTCTCTTTCTTTGTTTGGACTGCAACTTGGGATAAGATTCTTACAGGTGACAATTTGCGGGGTAGAGGCCTAGAGTTTGTCGATTGGTGCATTATGTGTTGCTGTAATGGGGAGACGGTGGTTCATTTGCTTCTCCATTGCAAAAAAGCTTATCAGTTGTAGATCTTGGTTTTTAGATCTTTTGGGATTTCATGGGTCTTGTCAAGATTGGTTGCAGATACTCTTTTTGGTTGGTGGAATTGGTTGGGAAAACACTCTTCTAGCATCTGGAATTTAGCTCTATTGTGCCTAATGTGGTGCATTTGGAGGGAACGAAATAGGCGAACTTTGGAGGACATGGACAAATCCGATGACCGTTTGCTTTCTTCTTTTAGTGGTTCCCTCTTTGATTGGTCTAGGGCTTGGGGACTCATTTCTAGTGATTCTCTCCCTTTGTTCCTTTGTTCTCTCCTTTATAATTAGCTTTTTCTGTCTGTTTTCTCCGCTTTCTGGTACCCTTTATTCTGTCTTATGCTTTTTCTCATGAGGTAGTTTCTTTGAATATACATCTTTCTTAATTCTTACTTATCAAAAAAAAAAATTGTTTGTTTCTTTTTATATTAATTGCACATACTTGAATTAATTGGGATGACAGGGCCACAACTTCATCATTGTTGGAATAATAGTTGTAGCTGCTGGTGAAACTACTTCATCCTTGTAAGTTTTGTTATTTTTGTGCCCAAAAATGATCACTCTGTCCTGTAGGATTCTCTGTTCTGGTATTTGGTACTAAGGGACTCTAGATGTTAGTCTTTTCTTTGGTATTTGACACCCTTATTTTGTAGACATTAGAATGATCTCAATGCCCAAAAAAAGGTTTTATAATTATCTTTAACTATGAACAGGTCTTCTATCCCTTCGAAGATTATAGCTCTATACACATTTCAGTTCTTACCCACTGGCATATCTTTTATAATAAATAAATAGGATTACCTCCAATTGCATTTTGAACATAGTAATTTTCTACTATTCTGTGGCACCTTCTTACTAATTTCACTTTGAGTTAAATGTTGAAAAGAATATTTTTAAATTAGAAATTAGTATCACCTTGAATTCACCCTCTTATAGGAATACCTTGCTGTAGAGAAAAGAGTAAAGAATGTTCATGAGCTAATGGTTATGATTTTATATCCGGTACAAAAAATATACTTATATACATGCCTTTTACTGTCTTATACATTAAAGTGTCAAGGAGAAGAGATCACTTATGTTGTATCCCCTTTTGTTAATTTTGCACTTATTGTAACCAACGAGTATGGTAAAATCAAGTACATATGACGTTAATTTTACATGTTAATGTTCCCTCGCCATTGAACATTCCCATTCGTTTACTTGATCAGTCCAAGCAATTCCATGTTATTTGGACTATGATTTGTCAATGAAGTTCCTTTTTAAAAAATTATTTATGCTATTTACAAACGACTTTTCTTTAAATGCCACTTCAAAATTTCTTAGCCAGAATTACTAGGCCACGGTTGCACAACTGCACAGCATAAGCACCAGTTTCTAGTGGGAAGACTTTCCATGCAAGGATGTGGTTTCTTTGTCAAGTTTGACTTCTCCCTGAATTTGCTCAACCATTTCTAGAATTTTTACTCAAGGGGTTTTCACCATGTGGTGCAGCCCATGATGAATCTATGCAAGCACTGTCCACTGTGATGCAGAGCTTCAGCTAATAATTTTGAAATTTTCACTTTCTTGACCTCTTGTAATACCAATAAAACCTTACATCTAAATTACTCTTTTGTTTAAACAATAAAATTTCTGTTCAGATGACTTTTGCTATCTACAGTTAAGCTTTTGAACTTGTTTAATATAGTTAAAACTTTTGAGCATTTGACTTTTGCTATCTGCAGTTAAACTTTTGAACTTGTTATTACAGTTGTCCGTCATGTGTAAATTCCAATCTTAGCCTACTTATACATATAAGGCCTGTTTTCAAATACATGAAAGTAAATATTCTTTGACTTATATAAGGTACATATATTGGGTAAAAATGGAAATATTGACCCAACAGTTTACTTAATTATTAGCTTAATTGATCACAAACACACACATGCATGCCTAGTTCATTTTTTCCTTTTCTACCTGAGATAGAAATCCTACTCTAGCATAATCTGAGCGTATGTGTGTGTAGCCCCTCCTCACATGCCATCGCACAAGAACTTGTACTTATGGGGTGACCATAATACTAAGGGTGCGTGGTGGTATAAATACCTAGTTCATATTATTTTCAATATGTGGTAGAACACACAAACAGAAACAGAACAATGTTTGTGTTGTGTCGTATTTTCCCATGATCTGCCCATGTTAGTGTGTTTGCAGTGTCATAACCTTGGCCCTTCTTCTTGTTCATGCTTTTGAAATTCAAAGTTGAAAAATAAGGTTTGGATATATCAGGTAAAAAAAATAGTTTGGATTAAGTTGGTTTAAGTTTTCACCTAGTCAATGACCAGGGCATTTTAGATATAATATATTTTTTAAGTGTTCTTGTATTGTTTTACACATTATAATTTTATTGATTCCATCTAATTCTTTTTCTTGCTTTAACAAAATTTTGGTGGGTCTATGGAGTGATTGACGATCCTTATGGTGAATTTTTCATTGCAAAGATCTAATCTTTTCAAAAGGTATATATGTTGCCTACATTTATAATAATTATGAGTTCTTCAAATCTGTTTTTAGATGCTTACAATACATTAATGTTTTATAGGGGAGCCTTACTCAGGATTTTGATTCCAAGTATTGAAGGCAAATGTACATCCTCGAGAATAGGTCTCCTAGCTTCCGTACAAGTATTGCTGGAACAAGTTGGAGAACTGAAGAAATTCTGGATGACATGAAAAAATGTAGCCACGGTGTTCAGGTTTGGTTATCATTATGCACTCACAATATAGACTACTAGTTTTATTTAAAGAAAAAAAAAAAAAAAAAAAAAAAAAAAAAAAAAAAAAAGAACCTTGCAGTCTTCTACAATTCTGTCTTTGATTGGATTCTTACTTGAAGATAACCCTATAAGAACATTCAAAATTTATAAGCTTTGGCTTGACAAATCATTACCCTGAGTACATAAAAGGTGCTAATGATTTTGAAATTAATGAGCTCTTAATCATATCTAACCTGCTAAAAGTATCTTCTCATGCTAGTGGTGATCATAATTCTAATGTTAATATGAATTCATTTAGTTTTTACGCTACTATTATGTCCAAAATTTGTCATAAAATTTAAAAAACGAAGTGCACCAACATTTTCCTAAATATATTAATACATACTCCCAAGATCTTGAACATAATTAGCACATAATGCATAACAAACTTAAGAATGCATTATTGCGTAGAAGAGGTATGCTAAATAGGCTTCTTTTTCCTCTAGCAAAAAGGAATAATGTAGGATTTGAATGTACGAATTCTAAGAAAAAGAAAAAGTTGTATATACACGGTTCTTTTAGACAAATAAAGTTGCGTATTGTCAAATATTATGTTGTGTCTTTGTGTGTTGGGAGTGACTAATTCTTGATGTATATCTTTTTTTTGAAACAGATTATCTAGCACCATGATTTTTTCGTGGATGATTGTCTTGGGGAATGTTTGCTTCTTTTATCTAAATTATTGAAGGCTAGTACTATTTTTTATCAGCAAAGCTCAAGTGAAACTCTTGTTTAATTTTGAATTAACAAGTAAGATGATTGATGAATATTATGCATTTATAACTACTTATCCTCATGTTTGGCCCCTGAAAATTTGCGAAGAGCACATATCAAAGTTAAGGAGTTGTAGTGTAAAAGAAATCATACTGTACATTATTGCATGTACATTATTGCAGTCAAACAAAGAAGACAGAGTTGAAGCAAGGGGATGATCATAATCAACAAGGTTTGTTACTCATTTTCACTATTTTTGTTTGTCTTCATTTTTAAACCATATAAGTTAATTACTTTGTGCAAACTCTTATTTTGCATGCATGTATTTAGTCATTCATCCAAATTATTGTTATATTTCAATCATTTCAGCTTATCATATTTTTTCGGAAATTGTTAAAATCTTATGCTTTGTTTGGTTGGGGGATAGAAAAGTGAAGGAATGGAAAATGGTGGGATAAAATATACTAAATTTAGCTTTCCTTCCTGTGTGATTGGTTGGGAGAATGGAGTAAAAAGATAGAAAACTCATTTGTTTGGTTAAGAAGAAATATTGAAGGATAGAAAATGTAATTTATATAAATTTAATTTAAAACCCCTGTTACATAAAACAATTTTTTAATAGTTTGTAAGAAGTAATATTTTTAAAATTATTCTAAACTTACATACTAATACAACTAATAGAACATCTAGCAAAAGAAAAAGTAAAAAAAAAAAAAACCTATCGTTCAATATTAAAAAAAAAAAAAAAAAAGACACAAACACACACAAAACAGCATACACAGTACATAATAATAATAATCATAATAATAAAAGATCATGCCATTTGATTTTTTTTTTTTCTTTTTAAGAAAACACACACACACACATCAACAACAACGTACATAGTACATTTAACACACACACACAAAAAAAAAAAAAAAAAAAGGAAAAAAAGAAAACCAACCAACATACATTTATACTATTTATAAGAAAATTCCCTTTTTTAGACAGGACTTTTATGTAGTTTATAAATATCCCTAAATCTTAGGTTTAACGAAAAAAACTTAAGAACACCCCGGTAAAAATATATCTTCAACTCCACTACTATTCTTGATCCAACAATTAAAAAAAAAAAATCCAAGTTTTAGTACTGGTCCGGATTTTGCAAAAAAAAAAGACCAGACCAATTCTATATCCATATAATTTTTTTATATATATTTTTTAAAAAAAACCCTAATAACCTAACTCTACCATTCTCTCCTCTCATTCTATTCTAATACAATTGAACATATTTTTAGGTGTTTTGAATCAATTAATCCAAAAGTATTGAGAAAACCCAAAATATTAGAGCCCAACAACGCATGCCAAGTATCGAAATTCAGACCGGACTGACCAGGAACGATTGGACTTGGACTAATTGAGACTAGTCCCTTGTACTGTCAAGTTAGATCCAAGCTTTTATGGGATCGACAAAATTGTCTAGTCCCAAAAATTGCAAAAAATCGAACTAGACCGGACCGTTTACACCTATGAATGAAAGGTGGTGATAAGTTAATTTCCATCTAAAATCTCCCAGTGAGGACACATGGGCCTCACTAAAATCTCCCCTCATTTTCTGTGATTGAATTGATGTAAATTGGTTTTCTTTTTTAATTTTTTATTCCGCGTCACAGTACATTTGTCTTCTGATGTGGCATAAAAATAATTTTTTATTTTGGTCATTAGCTAGATCAATATTTTCCTCCTATTACTCAATGACATGGACTATTTTGACACGCTACAAAAAAGTTAGAAACTAAATTGACAAATTTGAAACTTTATGGATCAATTGACACAATCTAAATGTCACACCAAATAGATAATTTACCCTGTAAAAAACAAAAAAACATACACCACAGAGTAAAAATTGTTACCCACATCATTTCCTTTCCCTCTCCAGTGTTTAATCTTCCCTCCCATTTCTACTGTACCGAACACACTGAAACCGACTTTTATTTACCGTCTCAGGACAATGAAAGCAAATCTTTTTGCATTTTGCTTTCTGGTTTTTTATTTTTCGTGGGGTTTGAAAGTAGAACCTGAATATACTCTTCAATTCTCTCCTTTTGAATCATATTTCTTTCTGTAAATTTAATAAAGCATTCTGACTGAGCCGTGTATGGTTGGTCAAGTAAAGCTTTTTTTTTTCCCAGTAAAGATTTCTAGACTTGACTTATTAATTTGATTTCTGTTTTTTTGTTTTTGTGGGATTTGAGAGTAGACCCAGAAATAGCTACAGCTCAGTTTACATCATCCTCAATTTCAACGAGGAACTTGCCTTCGTTTCAGGGGCTTCAACTATCAACAGTAAAAGTTAGTCCTTCAGTGGAGCATTTGGGAGTAAGGAGTGGTCTCTCTCAGAGGGCACTTAGGGGTCTGGTTGCTTTCAAGGTAGTATTTTCATCACCCATTTTGTTTCTCCAATTTATCAGTGTTTGCTATTGAAGTTTGTTGTATTGTAGTATGTGGGGATTTTGATTGTTGTGAATTATGTATTGGTATGTGGCTGGTTTGGGTACTTTGGGATGGGTTTCTCTATAGTTTGTATGATGGTATTGGTTTGAAATGTGTGTTTAAAGGGTTTAAGTTGATGCAACGCTAAAAAAGCAAGGTGGTGCTACCCAAAAAATATAAGGAAAGCTAGAACAAAAAGTAAGAAGTTTTTTTAAAAAAATTTACAGCAAAAAATTTAGTGAAAGCTCTGGGACAGAAGACATGAGAAGTCAAAAGTTCATTCATATAAGGTCTTCAAAATAACTGTTTCAGCTTTACCTCGCATAACTGTTACCCCTCAATAAAAGTGCATTCTTTTATCTAACGTTCCGTTGACAAAGGTAGCATTTAAAAAATTTTCGAACACACATTTGTCATAACTTGATGCATTGTGATTTTTTGTTGTTTTTTTTATAAGTCAATAAACTTTATTAAAAACTCAAATCAAGTACACGATGAGAGAGCCAAAAAAAGAAAGAAAAAATAAATTAGGAAACAATCAAAGTGATTATCTAGCTCCTAGGGAGTCCACAAACTCTTAAAACTCCTCAATCGAGAACATCATAGGGGATGTCATCCACTCATATAAGGTTTTCAAAAACTGAAACGTCAATTTCATCATGCTAGTTTATGTACCTTCAGAACACCTTGCACTTAGTTCCCACCATATACACTACATAAGACATAGCAGGACTACTAACCAACTACCCCCTATTACCTCTTCTCCCAAATCGTCTCAACTAGCTCAAGAGAATAGCTTTTTCTGAATATGGCATCACCCAAGAAATACTAAATAAGCAGAAATACCAAATGATTTGTTGAATTTTAGTTTGGAAAACATGATTGACTACTGTTATCGTTATTTGTTGAAATTCAGTTTAGTTTCAAATAGAGAATCTATCCTTGACTATATACCTCTCAATTTTAGAAGGATAAATTTTTTTAATTGTAAGGTTGTTTACCAATGAAACAGTGAAATAGTATTTTGGGGCCTAGAAGAGAAAAAGAAAACTGCTCTGTGGGTCATTTTTTTGTTAGAAAGTTCAGAACCAGGGCACTTTGTGGTTTTTAAGTATGCTCTGCTATACATGTCATATATGGGAACTTATGCATTTGTAGCAATTCTGCTGTTTAATTTCCTAGGCTTGGTTCTGATTTGAAATTAGAAGACATTTGTATCATGGTCAAACGACAATATATACACCATAGCTGTGGATTTATATTTACTGAAATTCTGATACAGTTCGTGTGATGTGTCTTTTCTGACAAGGTAGCATTTTGTTCCCATTTCTGCAGTACACTGACATTAAGCCTTTGGGTGATAGAGTGTTGGTCAAGATCAAAACAGCTGAGGAAAAGACGGATGGTGGAATTTTGGTCCCAACAACTGCTCAAACTAAGCCTCAAGGGGATGAGGTGGTTGCAACTAGAGAGGGTAAGACAGTTGGGAAGAGCAAACTATACATCAGTGTGAAGGTATCTTTTGCTCAGCTGTTCTCCATTGTTTGTTCCTTTCACTAATTGCTTTTCTTTGTACAAATTGGCACCCAAATTGTGTATTCCCAGTATGCTGGGATTGAACTGGAGTTCAATGGTTCAAAGCATCTTATTCTGAAGGATGATGATATAGTTGGTATTCTCGAATCAGATGATGCCAAGGAACTTAAGCCCCTGAATGATAGAGTTTTAATCAAGGTTTGTTATATTTTTAAAGTTCATTACCCTTGCATGTATTTTCATGAAATGTGTATTGTGGAGTATAGCCAAGGATAAATAATAATGTTAATGTAAAGGTCTCATCCTGGGTTTGTAGTTAGTGAACTGCCTTTGGTTTACTGCAAAATAATTATGTAGCTGTTCGTGGTATATCGTGTCTGATCTTGCATTATGCTTTATTTATGTCTTTTCTTGGTTTATCATGTGAGCCACAGAGAACCTGAAGTAATATTAGGTTTTATACTTGTACGTCTGAACTCAAGTGCAGGTTGCTGAGGCTGAGGAAAAGACTACTCAGGGTTTGTTGCTGACAGAGGCGACCAAGGAGAAACCTTCCATTGGGACGGTGAAGACTAGAGCATCTTCAACTTTATGCTCTCCCAAGCATTAGCTGAATACTTGTTTTAGGATTGTAAGATGGGGTTTTGGCATTTGGGCAGATTAATGTTTGATGTTTATTCTGCATTGGATGTGACAGGTGATTGTGGTTGGGCCTGGTCCTCTGGATGAAGGCAACAGGAAACCATTATCCCTCGCCCCAGGGAGCATAGTCATGCACTCCAATTATGCCGGGAATGAATTTAAGGGCAAAGACGGTTACGATTACATTGCTTTGAGGGTTTCAGATGTTTTGGCTGTTCTTTCTTAGTTGTCAATTAAATGCTCTTAGTATGTACCTCCAAAATGTTATGCAGAAGTGCCTCAAGACATATGGATTTTGAATATAGTTGCACATTAGTCTTTAGAGTATGCTGATTGCTTTGAGGGTTTCAGATGTTTTGGCTGTTCTTTCTAGTATTTTCAGTTCTCTGCATAGTTAACAATTAATACTAGTTCATTGAATTATCCCAGGCTCATTTGATAATGAATGGGTGCATTTCGTATTGTATTAAAATCTTCATTTTAAATGGATCCATTGGTTGTTTAGATTAAATATTACCAATCCAACAAGATGGAGAATTAGAGAAAAAAAAAATTTTTTCTTCCAACGTTGTCAAATTTGGTGAAGCCAATCAGTGCAAATGCCTTTGCAAGGCTTAGTTCCTCTAGTATTAGTAACCATGTCTTTCTTTATAACCTGCGGCCTGTGGTAGAGGATTTTATAGCCTTGGATTTAGACTGCAAATCTTGTAATAGACTTTTAACTACTTATAGTTCCATGCATATCCGTATTTCTTCCCTCACAACAACCAAAAAAAAAAAAAAAAAATCGAAGTGACTTCGTTTAAAAGTTACAGGCTTTCAGCCCAATTGCAACAATAATTTTTCTTATAATAAAATTAAAAACTAGTGGGTGCCTGCCTTTGGCGTGCAAACTCAAACTAGTTTTATTATCCGGATATATTAATGGATGCCTTAGAGCAATTGTTAAAAAATCGCAATAAAAAAGTTTTGACATCATTTTCATGAGAAATATAAAAAATTATCAATAACATTTATTATTTTATCATTCTTATAATAAAATGTTTCTAAAAATAGTTCTTAAACCAATGTAAGGCATTAGTTAAGATTTTCCTTACTATATGGTTATACTTGAAGCGGAGGAGAGGAGTTTTGTTACTGTTGACTTTTGAGTTTTGTCATGTGGTGCAGGATTGCCGGTTGCAAAAGGATGAAAATGGTCTCATTCAAGATAAAACTCTTTTCTACTTGCCTACTTTTGTCTCTCTTTTTTTTAATTTTTAATTGTATTGGCAAATCCTTTATTCTGTACTATAATAAAACTATAAAGGAAGTGATTATCGTTTTGTTATTGGCATAAACTTTATCTGCTTGCTTTAGTTCTGCTTGAATTAAAATGTATTTCTCCAGCTAGTCAGGAATAAAGAAAGAAAATGGAATGGTAGGGAAGATTATCAAAATGATTTCCTCGTTTCCATGCTTTCAGGCAAAAAATACAGAACCTTTTGTCCAACACCAAAGCAAATTTTCTGTTTCCCATATCTTTAAACTATCTTGAAAGGAAACCATAATTGCATTTTGATTTTCTTCCTTGATGATGAAACTGCTTGTAACAATCATCAGTTTAGAAAGAGAGCATGCATTGGTTACAAAACTGCTTGTCATGTGGTGCAGGATTGCCGGTTGCAAAAGGATGAAAGTGGTCTCATTCAAGATAAAACTCTTTTCTACTTGCCTACTTTTGTCTCTCTTTTTTTTTTAATTTTTAATTGTATTGGCAAATCCTTTATTCTGTACTATAATAAAACTATAAAGGAAGTGATTATCGTTTTGTTATTGGCATAAACTTTATCTGCTTGCTTTAGTTCTGCTTGAATTAAAATGTATTTCTCCAGCTAGTCAGGAATAAAGAAAGAAAATGGAATGGTAGGGAAGATTATCAAAATGATTTCCTCGTTTCCATGCTTTCAGGCAAAAAATACAGAACCTTTTGTCCAACACCAAAGCAAATTTTCTGTTTCCCATATCTTTAAACTATCTTGAAAGGAAACCATAATTGCATTTTGATTTTCTTCCTTGATGATGAAACTGCTTGTAACAATCATCAGTTTAGAAAGAGAGCATGCATTGGTTACAAAACTTAGAAATGGCACCAAAAGGTGCATCATTTCATATCTGCTTGAGAGTCATACTCATACAACAACTATTACTTCACATTCTGTTACATAATTGTCTCTATCTTAGCATATACAAATAGCCATGAAATTGAATGTCAAATTAATAGGTTAAGGACTATATCATACACCATCTACTTTTTCCTAATGCATCTTGCTAAAAAAAAAGTGCCCATTTGGGCTAACAGGCAACAGCAGCTACAAAAGTGGCTGCAATGATCAAAAGTAGAATAAATGCAGCTACATTGAGCTCTAGGTCACCCAGTACCACTTCGTCTAAAACAAATTCCCCAGGTAGAATTTGGTGTTTTGTTTATGGGAGGAGGTTTCTCTGCTGTCATGATTCACAATATATCCCCTGCTACCAAACAACTACTTCTATTAGGAAAGAGGGAGGCGATGAAGGCTCCTTTGACATTTTCCATTAGAGCTGGAAGAAGCCAACCAGATTCTCGAAAGGATTAGAGAATCCAAACCTGCACCTGAAAACCAGTTCATCCCCAATTATGGAACTTTATCGATTAAATGATGCAGCAGAATTATCCTCATATGGTCTCCATGCATTACCACTGTCAGTCCCACTACAAGCTTGGTTGGGCACGGGAACAGGACCCAGATCTCCATCCAAGCTCATCTGCTGTACTTCAGCGGACGACAATATCTTTATGCTCTGAACACAGCTTACAAATTCCCTGAGAGCAGTTAGAGAACGATAGTTAAGAAACAAATAAACGGAACGATCAAAATACTGAATAAAGTAAACTTGGAGGTCTGGACATACTCCCATGGGTCATCCCCAACAAGAAGAATATCATTTTCATGATCCACATAAACAAGTTTCCAGTCAGTCCGTTGAGGATCTTCTAGCTGCCCTTCAATTCCAAACATGCGGGCAAGATCATGCCTGAGCTCATCATACTCTTTGTAACGGGTAACATCAATGCATCTTCCCACAGAGCCACGCTTTTGAACCTTCAATAGTATGGAGCAGTGTAAGTCATTTGAGAATGTCATAGAAAAACAAAGTGAAAACACCCAATGTATTTCAAGTTATAATCCAAATCACTCATTCCAGTGCAAAATATTTAATGTAATATTTGTTAAATGGACAATAAAGTGCAATTGCATAAGATGTTTTAACTATACATGAAAGTAAAAACCCACCTTCAATCTAGAATTCCATTTAAATTCAAGTTACAGAAATTACCAAATCTATTTTATCACGCAATGCATCTAGAGGAAGATTAAAAAAAAAAATACACGAGAAAAAGGATTGTTGAGTTGGAATAAAATTTTTGCTTAGGTAGTCAACTAGCCATGCATAAGAACACTGTAGCATAAGATTTCATTATTTCATGGTAGTTTTTTCAAACAGTGGAGATTTGTACGTTCTCTCATACAGTGTGACATAATGAAACATGCACAGATCAACTTTGAAGGTCAGTGCAGTTGGCAGTTGGGTTTCAAAACAATCTCCTTCTGGTTATAAGGCTTTGCTGACTTGCAAAATACATTGATGTACCTAAACCATGTTAAATTTAGAGGAAAATCGACCTACCAATGCAAAGCATTTCTAAGACAAGAGAAGGTAGATCAACAAACCTTTGTATATGTTCGCATACGTTGAGTCTGGTTAGCCCACAATCCGTTGCTCAAAACTCCAGCATCATTGATAGCAACATCACTTGAACATCCAGGCTTGAAAGGTATGTTTGGCACCCCAAATGACTGAGAGCTGATTGCAGCAGTGGATAACTCTGTCTCAATATCTCTTGGAGTACCACCATAATTAGAAAGCAAGTTCTGAAGATCTTTTTGAGAATCATACCCCCTTGACAACAAAGTGTCAGGTGCCAACCCATCAATATTAGTTGCAAAAGGAAGATTGTTCCGAGGATGTGATTGAACATCACCCTCTAAACCAAAGGTTGGGATTGGGAAGTTCTGCGGGATGCTAGCATCCAGACAATATGATGTCCCTGAAGAGGATGCTTCCAACTGATCAGTGATGGTACTTTTATATTTTATCTGGTCTGGTCCTTTTGAGCTGGGCAACTCATGTTTAATCCGTATATCGGACTTGCTCTGCAGCTCCTGAATCAGATTACTTGGAGGCTCAATTAATGAATCCCCCACCAACATGGCTGATCCTTGTTGGTTTCTATTCAGAAGGTTGGATGGGGAAACCTGGCAATTATTAGTGGAAGGTGAGGTTGAACATGAAGGAGCATCTCCTTCTGTAAGACCAGAATGAGCTTTGATTGCTGTAAGTGGCTTGTGCTGGCTTTGGGGCTGGTTCACAGGAATCTGTTGTGATTGCATCAGTGCAGAAGTTGAGAAGCTATTACCATTGAGAAGCTTTTCTGTTGAGAAGCTAGTGCTGCTTAGCTGTTGATGTTGTTGTTGCTGATGTTGAGACAAAGGAATCTGTTGTACTTGCTGGTTTTGCTGATTGGGCTGCTGTTGCTGTAGCAGCTGAGGCTGCAAAATTGGGCTTGCTGGGGAAAGCAATTGCTGATGCTGATGCTGATGCTGTTGCTGTTGCTGTTGCATTTTCTGTAGCAGCTGCAATTGAAGCTGCTGCTCTGAAAGGCATTGTTGTGACAACTGTTGCATTTGTGGCTGCTGCTGTGCTCGCTGTGAAAGGCTTTGTTGCAACAATGGTAGTGGGGACTGTTGTAACTGTGCCTGCTGCTGGTGCCTTTGTAAGAGATTTGGCTGCGGTTCAATTTGTTGCTGAAACTGTGAGTCTAGTGGTAGGGATGTCATGTGCAATGAACTTTTACCATTAGAGTTGATACTCTGCTGTGATTGGGTATTGCTTGTGAGTATTTGCTGTTGTTGAAGCTGAGAGTATCCAACTGGTTGCTGCAAGCTTTGATTTGGGATCTGGTTAGGGGCAACTACACCATTGTTTACAAGAGCTGGATGACATATCTGCTGCTGCTGTTGTTGCTGCAGTTGTCGTTGTTGCTGTTGTGGCTGCTGTTGCTGTACTTGCTGCTGCTGGGACAGCTGATGTAGGTCTTGATGTTGCATCTGCCGCTGCTGCTGCTGTTGGCTATTAGGATTCTGTAATAATTGCTGCAGATGCTGCTGTTGGGGCCATGCAACAGGTGACTGTTGCAATTGGCTAACCTGGTTTTGTGGATTTGCTTTGTTAAACTGGAGATTTGACGCAGACATCGCAGGGGTTTGAAAACTCAATAATTTAGATGGATCATCAGCATTAAGGTTATTATGCAAGCCATTTGAAGAAACCATTGATGGGAAAAGTCCAGATTGAGCAGCTGAAAACTGATTATTTTGCTGCATGCTCATCCACTGTACTAAACTCAAACCAGGAAAGATTGAGCTAGGGGCATCCTTCATGCCAAACTCATCTCCAAGCCAGGGCATGGCTCTTTTGAAAGCATTCTCTATGTCAGACTCATCATCTGTAAAAATACTTCCAAAGATCACAATTAAGGAACATATCATACATCGTAGGGGAGGTTTTGCAAACAGATTTTGCCAGATGCTAGTCTTGAGTTCACAGAACCCTCCCCCCTACACCACCACCCACACTACACACCATATTTTATTAGTTCGCATGCGAAAAACGGCATGAGGAGATATTGAGATAGAGAGAGTATTTCATACTATTACTATAATTAAGTTAAAGTGCCAAATTCACCACCTAAAAAATTCAGTTACTAATTCACAATAGATTGATTCAACAAAATGATGGATAGGCAACACAAATTGGTTCTTAAAAAGTTCTAATATCGAAGGCAAAATTCATCCTTTTCATTATGTTAGATCCATAATGATCCAAGCTTCTTTAAACCATTTCTTTACAAAAACTTGTTTGTTGACACAATTTATGTATTAGGTTATTTATGAAAAATTGAAAATCATACTTCTTTCAAAGGCAAACCTATTTTTCCACACACACCATAATGGCACATTTAGAGGAAGAGAGAGGGAGGTTGCTCTTTCAGAACATAATAGAGAATCTAGCTAAATGGTAAATATGGTTACCTGGCATACCTGGTTGCCTTGGAAACTTGGGTCTGAAAAATGGAGGTGGACATATGTAGAAAGGAGTTACAACAGGTTCAATTTCCCAGATTGACACTCGGCTTGGCCGTTCACCAGCTGTTGATTCATCCCATCCGACCTATCAAAAATGCAAATGTTGATCAGCTATGTAAGCTAATACAGAAGTTAACAACAACAGAAATTTTGGATTCAACACTTATCAACTAAGAGCTATGTCAATAGCATGGATGGATACACCCCTAGATGAGCCCTTAAAGAATAAAACAGGCAGGTACACAGAAATGCCTTACCCTTGAGGGGTCTAAAACTAAACAGCATGACTAAATACAAATTAACCACCCAACAATAGCATATATTTAGAGAATTAGGCCAGGTAGAGAAATTGCCATGTTCTCAAGCCCTTATATTCTAGAAATTTTCAGAATGCAATACATGTCTTATCTTTGCTAACCACTTGAATACTGCAACCATGAAGCTTATATCTAGGAGCATAAGTAATGCACAAATGACCCTAGAAGTCACAACATACTGACATACTAACTACCTGTTAACCAATGCCATGGATTTTACCATATCCAAATCATCATCCACTCATGTGCACATAGCAAAACAAAAAAGGCCATACCTAGTGCACAAGGCCAAAGAATACCTGAAGGTTACGCCACTGAGAATGTTTCCATCGCACAGTATCTAAATCACTGATACCAGTAATTGTACCCATGTATCTCCGTACTCCTGACTCCTCAGTCTCAAACATCATTCTAAATCGCATGCCAAGAGAAACTTGAGTATACATTGCTTTGTTATACTTGGCTAAGGGAATCACAAACTCGGACGGGCTAGCCCTATTATAATTAAATGTGTTTTGTCAGAGCCTGTCACAGAAACTTATTGGATTGTCTTCATCACATAATAGTAATGACAATTTGAACATCTTACAGCTGTACCTTGGATTGTAAAATATAGTAAATGGACTGTTATTTGCTGCAGCATGAGCTGCAGCTGCAAGAATTCCAATATGCATGCTATCACTAGATATGACTGATGAAGAGAGAGCTGGCTGCTGTCTATTAGCACGCCTTATACCCAAGAGAAGCTGAGATTTTTCATCTCTACACCGAATCAGATTATTTCAGATTAGCTACAAGAAAGGAAAATAATCTAGCTGAAATCTTTCATTTGATCAAATATCTATTTCATACCTTATAAAAAGAACAGAATCTCCAGCGAAGAGCCTTTTTGTGCTAACAAAGACACTCCAACCTGTAGTCAACAGGTGCCTTTTTGGTTGGCCTGCAATTAATGCACTATACAATTTTAATGTATCTTACCTGAATTCAACAATGCAACTCATACAAACATCTAATGAAAATTCTTGGTTTAAAACAATGAACATAATGGAACATTTATGGATTATACTTCAGAGAGGGAGGAAAGTTTTGAAGGGATCAATACCGCGATAGATATGCCGGAATGTCCACGAACTGTCATGCAAATCTCTAGCTCCTAGCTCCTGAGCTGGAGGTTGCATTGAATAATCCTATCAAAGAACATTGTGATGAGAAATGAAAGAAAAAGATTTTGAATGTACTAGATGGAATTATCTACTTAAAATTACAAATCAAAATTCCAAAAATTGATACACACAAGAGGTGGAAAGATCTTCTCAGCTGCTCGACGAGGTACTGAAAATCCACCATGCGTACTAGTGTCACTAGCTGTAAGAGTTTTACAGAAGAATTCAGCAGGTTGTCTACTTTGCTTGAGGCCCATGTCAGATGCCAGTAGAGCTTCTTTTTCATACTGTAGAACAGATACTTCAAAAACAAGCTCTATGTGTGCTCATGATTACATGTGAAAAGAGACATAATTTGATTGTGTACATATTAATTCTCAAATTGAACCATTGACCTACTTTGTTTACAGGTTGAAGGGTCATCTGTGCATAGACCTCATCAGTTTCAGGATCCGCCTGTTTAAAAAATATAAACATATGCATAAGAAGTCTATAAAATTTAATTAATTTAAAACAGTAGTGTGACTGTTGAGACTCTCATACATGCAGTGTGACATTATGAAGCATGCAAATCAACTTTGAAGGAAGGTTCGGGTAGTTGGGTATGAAATCAGTCTCCTTTTGCATAGATGCTGCAACCTGAAATTGTAGTTGTTGAAAAGTACCATTAGAATCTGAATCCAGAAATTGTTGTATCTCGAATAAAATAAAAGGAGTGGGAAAAAAAAAGGTGACATACTTGCTCACTGTGGCCTTGAGGGAAGTAAACTACGAGACTTCCAACTGGAGGCAAAGAAACCAGAGGTCCGGCACAAGCATGCCATAACTCTGAATTAATACTCTTCTTCTCTCCTGTTGTCAATCCAAAGAAAATATTATTGCCATCATAAGAATTATCAAAAGTCATGAGAGAATTACAACTGTCAAATACTCAGAATATCAAATTTCAGATACAGCAACCAAAAAATATTCATTTAAATTTGCAAGAACTCAAATCCTCTTGTTGAAAATTTTACTTAAGGTAAGCACTAAGCAGCTATTATTTAGGTCAAGGGTTTGAGGAATTTTAAAGAATTCTTTGTGCTCTTAAATCTTTAGGAGAAATAAGCAGGAGTATCAAAACAACTGGGATGAAACAAAAATAGTCACCAGGACTTCATAAATTCTTAAACCGCAAAGGCAAACAAGTTCTGTTTTGCCACCAAGTGCTTAAAATTTTAGTTGACCCAAATATGTAAATCTCAACAAGTGTTTATTGTATTGATGAATAACCTATAATGTAGGTGGGTACCATATGGATCCATAACAACTGCTTTTTTTCTTCATTGTCATTGGCTTAGGTCCATCATTTTCATTTATCTAGTTATTGAAATGTTAAATGAAAATACTAGCAAATGATTAACCCTAAAAATTATTAGCTTTCTCTTACATTGACAACAATCTTGCAATGGACTAAGTACTCATGAGTGAGCAAAACCCAGCGTTCAAAAAGGGTAACCATATTCATTGCCATTTTAGGACATGCATTTAAATTTTCTCAGTTTGCCCTAGAAAATCAACAACATACTTTGAAATTGATAATCATTCAAATTGAGTTGTTCAAAGGTGCATCTAAACCAAGTGCCAATGTTATCACTGAAGTTAGTTCATGGAGATATTGATTTTAGACTTTAAAAAAAAAAAAAAAACCTACGTAATTAGCACAAATTAAGATAGAGAAAAAGAGTCGTCAGCTTAAATATCATCAATTTATATATCCAAATAAAGAATAAAACAAAATTACTTAAGTTAGATAGTGAAAATTAAAAAGAACATAACTATCAGACATTGAATATATCAAAAACCTGAATTTCATGCAAAATCAGAGGTTTTAAATAGAAATAGCACTGAAGCATCAATGCATCAAAATCAGTTGAAATCATCCAAAATTTCAAGGATAACAATTCAAAAAAACATCCATAACAGAAAACATATATTTATATAACAAAAAGAAAAAAAAAAATTATGAGAATTCAGCAGTGGATTCAAGTATCTAAACCTTCTCCAGAATTTGGAAGAAACCCATTTTGGGGAACCTTCATGCTGATAATAGATTTGAACCAATCAAGCTCTGAAGAAGAAAATCAACAACCAGTTGTGCGTTCCACAAGACATAAACACTTTCTAGCTGAAACCCATTTGCCCAATTACAAACAAGGGCTTTAAGAATTGGGTTCAAGTAGATGCTCCAATACAAAGTCAGTCAAACAGCCAGCCTATTCACATTTAATCCAAGCAACCATTTAACTCCAACACTACCAGCTATGTCCTTGAGCGGTTAATTATGAAGCTTCACCAACTAATAAAGCAAATCCTTAGCGAGAGAGAGCTCAAAGTCAAAGATTCAAAAGCTTAAAAGCTCAAAGCTTAGTGACAAACCAATAACAACTCTCAAAATTTTCACACAGAGTGAAAAACATTTTCCATCCCAAAAAGAAAATGAACCTGGAAATCAGATTTCTGCAGCTGAAGAAATCCCAATTCCAATTCAAATTCCAATTCCAACCCAAGTTCTAAAAGCTCAGGAATTGCAAAATCCTCTGAGAAAGCAGACAACTTGGGAAGCCACAGACACCGAGCGGTGATCCAATAGGCCAAGCCACCGAGAGATAATGAAAAATTTGAGAGAGAAAGCTGAGAAAAAAAATATGGAAGCAGAAACGGAAAAGAAAGGAAAGGAGTTTGGCTTTTGGGGTAGGAGAGAGAGAGAGAGAGAGAGAAAAGAAGAAGTTGGATGAAAACCTGAGTTGTCGCTGAAGAAATCAGAACAAAAAAGCAGAACATACAAAGCAAGCAAGCAAAGCTAAGAGGAGTAAGGACAGCTTTCTTTTATGTGAACAAGCCGACATCAACTTCAATATGAATCATGATTTACGATCAAAAACAATCTGCCACGGTTATAATTTTTTACTGTCTTTTAGATTAGAAAATTCTTAGTACTATGCTGTCAAATTTCAGTCTCAGTTGGTCTCTTCCGAAACACCTGAGTGATGGAGTTGAGCAATGCTGATAGCCTTATACACGACACTTTTCACCGCAGTAAATTTTATTAATCATCATTTCTACTTTATTATTTATTATTAATATCTTGCCATCTCATGTCGGTGTAAAATTTCTTGTCAATTTTGGAGTACCTACATACAGACTTACAGAAGTGCTACTTATAACATTTTTGTAACAAGTTCGAAATAAATATAATAAATTGTTAATAGATTTAATTTAAACTTATTATTGAAATTATTTTTTAAAATAATAGTCAGTAACAATTTTATACTTAATATTTGTTGTAAAAATATTATGGACATAACATTTTTTCTAAACTTATTTGATGAACTTTGAAAAATATGCCATAAATTTAGAAGTTTTAAGTTCTATGCAATATACTATTTGTCTATGGGATTTTAAAAGTGTCTCGTGAGAAGGAAGTAGAATAATTTGAACAAAAGTCAGGACATATCTTTCTTTTATGGGAAAAAAATTAAAATTATATATAATTAATGGAGAGGGCAAGAGGGGTTCATAGTACCACAAAATATGTTATTATAATTGAAATATCATAGGAATGCCAATGAATTTATGAGAAAATAGTATTGAGTAAGTCAAAACTTATTGGTTAAATCATATATATTATTACCTCATCTAAGATTCTTATAATAATAAATAAATAAATAATAATAATTTATTTGAAATGAGATCATATTATAATTTTTACTGAGAAATATATCTCTCCCCTTCAAAATAAATAAAGATGATCTTTTATAAAGTTATGTATGAATTAAATCAAACTATCAACGAACCTATACAAATGAAAATGGATGTAAGTTTCCAAATAATTAAAAATATGCAAGTAAATTTCATCAACTCCACCTTCTATGTGTTTTCCAAAAAACAAAGGTCTCCATTTCCTCGGAATTTTCCAAAAAGAAAGTAGTTTTTTCTTAAAAAATGGGAAGAAGTACTTTTTTATTACCCTGAGAGTAAAAATTTTAGTGTCATGCACACTGAATAATTTTTCTCCATAATGAGGCGTACGTCAACAAGCCTGCAAGATTCCAATGATTTTTGTGTGGAAATTGGGGGAGTTACGGATGCATGGTGGTGTTGGTTCAATTTCTTTGTTGTGAGGTGGGAGAGAAATCGAGAAATGCTAGCTTGGACCAAACTATTTTACGCACTTTTAGTCACAGCTCGCTACGTAACGAGTTAAATAATAAATATTTGATGCTTTATATTTTTACTATTCACTACTCGTCACATAACGAGTTATAATTAAAATTGTATAAAATGGTGTGATCTTAGTATTGTCCAAAAGAAATCTGATAGGACGTATATGTGGGAACTGGGAAGTACTTTGGTGCTCGCTGACGTGGCTTACGCATTTTGATCAATGTTTGACTGTGGGTATCGGATGATTTCATAGGTTGTTTTTATTTTTGGTTGAATGATGCGTTTTCTCATTTCTGCTTTTTTTGGGGTTCCTTTTTTCCGGGTTTGGACCCACCCAACAATATCATATTCATGGCAACAAGATTCTCTTTTGGTTTATTTAATTTTGAGTATGGGATTAGGGAGATCATCAAATCACTTTAATTAAAGTTCAAATTCGTTACTCAAATGAAATCACTTTTATTCATTTGTTTTTTTCTTTTATGTTCTTTGGACTACCCTACCAAGTGTAATTATAGCAACTCCCTGCACTCAAGGGAATTACTGTATTTAAATGTAAATATGGTAACTCCTTTAAGCATATGGAAGGAATATCTAATTAGACGATTTTATGAGATCTCCTTATCACAGAATATAGGACCCATTGTAAATCTCGGATACTATTGAGAGAGAAATCGCATAAGTTATAAGGTTATCCCATTGTAAAATTTTTCCTTAATTGGGTTGAACCATCATATAACATCACAACCTCAATC
Source organism: Lithocarpus polystachyus (assembly GCA_033629205.1). Classification (NCBI taxonomy): domain Eukaryota; kingdom Viridiplantae; phylum Streptophyta; class Magnoliopsida; order Fagales; family Fagaceae; genus Lithocarpus; species Lithocarpus polystachyus. The sequence goes on from CM066172.1 coordinate 2,891,751, forward strand.
CTTTTCAAAGATCCATTGATTTTAAGTAATGAGGAACAATAATGCTTAAGACTTAAATTGTGTTTCACTTAAACTCTTCCCATTAATTTCAATCTCTCTTATTCTAGTTTCCTAGTTTCATTAGATTTTTAAGTTGATAACCCACTTAATTGAATTAAATGAGACAAATTAACAAAAATAGAAGTGACTACTTTATTTATATATATATATATATATATATAGTTTAATGGTTAAAATTCAAATTACGCCATTTAAGTTTATGTGAATTTTTTTTTTCATCCATAAAAGTAGCATTTTTGTCAAGTTTGATCATTTCATCCATTTCCATTCATGAAATTATCACTCTCCACATGTGATGAGTGAAGTTGACAACGGTTTGATAGAATGCAATGGAAGGAATTGACCAACCTGAAAGAAATGTTAAAGCTTAAAAGCTAAAATGATAGAAATTTTATGAACAAAAATGATAACCCACCGAAACTTAAAATGTGTAATTTATATTTTATCCTTAAGTCTATTTTATTAAAAACTATAACATCAAGAGAAGTTTTGTGAGGAACGAATTTATTCAAATAGGATTCAACATAACATGACAAGGAAGTTTCAAATCCCTCTACTTCTTGAACTATTATATTTTTCTTTTTCTCTCCTCCTTTTCTCCAAACCAAACAAAATATAAATTATGAGTATGATGGATAACCCTATATGATAGCTAGAGTACATGTCCTACTCCTAGGCTCCTAGCCATTATGAATATCCCCAAACATGTAAACAAAATATTTACTCAACTTTAAGTGTCTCACAAGAACCTCAAGATTGCGATTTATCCCTAATTTTCATTTTTTAAACACTTACAATGTACGACAATGTTGTTCCATGACTTCATCATATGAACATCCCCAAACGTATATTTTGAGGACAAACTTTGTCTAATTTCAGAAAAGGGGCCGTCCACAAAGTTATTAGAATATTTAGTGAAAATTTTAGAGTCAACAAAGCAATTCTTACCTTGAAAAGTGTTCATCAACTTATTGTTGGTAAAATAAGACAATTTTTGAAGGCACAAAAGGGGCATAAGGAAAGTATGAAACTCGATTCTCTCAGATCCCAACAATTCCTCACCCAAAAAACAAAAAAAGAAAAAAAAAATCCACCCACTTTATTATCAATGTCATAAATTATTATATATGATTCTTGACCCACGAGAAAAGTAGCCAAAAACAAAGAAGAATTTTTATATACACGCTTAAAAAAAATAAAAATAAAAAAAGCCACTCGCCGCAAAAGCAGGAAATCTTCACATGTCACAAGTTCGGTGATTCCTACTTCGAACATCATTATAATGCAATTGAAGTTACATTTCATTATTTAATGGTTTGTGCCTTAATTTTATAAAATTTAGTGATAAACTACTCTATGTTTTTCCGCAAAAGTCATGGGTGCGTGACAATTAATCTGGACAATTCGAAAGATCCTGATTTTGAGCGTCTCTTAATGCTGTAGGACCCCCATGGTCACTATCTTCTATTCCTTTCTCCTCCAACCCAATAATAATAATAATAATAATAATAATAATAATTAAAGACTGTATTTGCTGTCAATCATGTAAAATATTAAGTAATTTTTTTTTCACTCATTTCTATCTTATTGGCTTGAATTTTTGTTACAGCTCATGATGCACAGTTAAAAATTAAGAGTCTTATAATTCAATTAATTGATGCATTTTAGTGCGAACAAAGTTTGAATCAAAGAATGATAAATTTTATAAATTGAGAGGTGAAACCCACGAAATGACATAAAACACTAGCTAATCAGCTTTAACCATCCCTGTTGCAGTAGCAAGGAACTACACGTGTGGGACTCAAAAGAAAAATTGAAAGGAAGAGTCTGAGTCCGTTTAGGAACAGTCTATTTAGTTGAAATTGGAAATTTTTTATTGAAAATACTATAAGTAGAACTAAAAATTAGTTGAATTTGTACGAAAAAACCTATAAATTATACCAAAAAATACAATAATATTTATAAATAATAGTAAAAATAAGTTAAATAATAAAAAAAACTACTTAATATAATCTATTCTAAGCGCAACCGTTTTAATGAACACCGTTCGTTCTTGTCTGTAAAAGCTTGATGAGAAAAGTGTCGTGTCAGTGTGTCAAACCCACCCATCATCCCTTCTAATAAGTAGTGAAATTTGTAGCCATCTACGAAATTTCAGACCAATATGTTTTTGCATGTAATCCTCAAGTAATAAAAAACAAGGGCAAAGAATTCACCATTCATGGCCCAAGCTGCAAGTGAATTTTCGAGAGCAATATATAAATTGAAAAAACAATAATATTAGCGAAGTTGCTTCGAAGTGTAGAGAGAGAGAGAGAGAGAGAGAGAGAGAGAGAGGGGGGGAAGGCAGGACATGTGAATTGACACAGCTTTTGTCGGGGCATGGCAACCACTCCAAAGTGCTGACCAGAATGTGGGGTTTCGTTTCATTTCATTTGGTTTCAGTTTCGGTGTTAAGCGAATCAAACCCTTTTGAGTGGCTATCATGGGTTCACCGGTTGCCCACTGCACTTCTATTCTGACCTGACATTGTACGGACTAAGGTACTATTATTATTATTATTATTATTGTTTTTATAAATTTATTTTACTATTATTAAGATAAATTATATAAGGTATAAATATGTTTGAATTAAGAACAAACATTTATTATTTTTGGGCCATCAATTTCTCAGTCTAAGTAAATTTTTATCTATCTATAAGAATATTAATATTTGGTGTGCTAATAAAAATTTATACTTATGTTACTTTAACACATCATTTTATAATTCACCATTTATCATATTTCTTACTTTAGTATATTAATCATTAAAATAACTCCTACATAAAAAAAATAATAAAAAACAAAAAAAATAACTTACCACATTAGAACCATCACCACCTCACTACCCACCATTATCACCTAAAATCAACCAACCACCACCATCCCAACATCAATTCAACAACCACTGCAATGATCCACAAATTAGGGAAACCGACATCCAAAATCAACCCAATTTTTGTGACCCTCGAATCAACCACGACCCATATAAACAACTGAGCAAAATTGCAACAATCCAAAGCAAAATCGTTGTTGTCCTCAAATTGCAACAACTAATGTCGATCCACCATTGTCACCACCACTAATAAAAGTGTCAATGTCCTTAAAGCTGTCATCAGAGAGAGAGAGAGAGAGAGAGAGAGAGAGAGAGAGAGAGAGAGAGAGAGAGAGAGAGAGAGAGAGAGAGAGAGAGAGAGAGAGAGAGAGTAGTAATAATAATAATAATAATAATAAGTAGCATTACTAAGAGCAGATCATTGTATCAATGTTAAAAATCTTTGTAAATTTTTTCTCAAGTAGCACATTGAATGGAGGGAGTTTTTTGCTCTTTAGTGCACAAAAATAACATTTAGAATCTTTTAGCACGCACAATGGATGCTAGTGCTGTTGTAATAGAGATTTTTATTTTTATTTTTTAACCCTCTATGTTCAATACGGTCAAATTGATTTATGAGCAAGCTAGAGTGAAACACAGTTTTAGCAATAATTTTTATTTCCCATTTTTTTCTATTCCATTATTACCTACCTGGATATTTGAAATGAATAACAAAAATGAACAAAGAATTCAAATTAAAATGTTTCATAAATTATAATTTTAATTAGACAAAACTAATAATTTAGAACATCATATAAAATATGATATAAACTCAATATCTTCTTCTTTTTATTATTACTAGTTTGTAACTCTATGCATATGCATAAATATACTTAAAAGATATACATTAAGATGTATAATATAATTCTTACATATATAATTTAAATATTATTGATAGTCATTTTTATATTTATTTGTTTAACTCTTTAAAAATTATTGTAAGAATATTATTAGGTGGAAAATATAAATTATCTATTTTTAAAAAAAAAAAATTATATTAATTAATTCTAGACTCTTTAGTTTTTATACGCAATGACTCACCTACATGAATATTTATGATATAATCTCATATTTGACTCCAAAATTAAGAAATAAAACTCTCTCTAAAAATAAATAATTTAAAACATATGGCTCAAAATTAGACTTCAATTATAAAATCTAATTAGATTTTCTCTAAACTTTACTTATTAATATATATATATATATATATATATAGAGAGAGAGAGAGAGAGAGGTTATAATATTAACATGAGTAATGGATGTCGTTGGGGCATTTGTTAATTGACAATTTCAATAAAATTTTAATATTATTTTTGTAAGAAATATAAAAAGTTATTAACAAAATTAATTATATTTTGTCTAGAAAAAATTTCTAAAAATACTTTTTAAACTACTAAAATTCTTAGAGCATATATTAGCATTCCTCTATTATTATTATTATTATTACACGTTGTTCACTGCAACGAAATTTTCTTGACTGCAAATCTGCTCTCGAATCACACAGTCTCCAAAGACATTTACTATACGCTGTTCGTACTTAAACAAATCTATGACATGATCGATGCCTCAGACTTTTGAGTTTTGATTCCTTCTTTGACACAAGATTGGTAATAGGCCCCGGGCAATTCATGAACTGACAGAATATACGGACAATATTATAGTGCGAGATCAAAAATTCAATTGCACCAATTTAAAGGTTTTATTATGCTAATTAATAGGCCCCATGCAATTCATGAAACTGACAATACATACAAACATTATAACATTCATCAGTATTATTATTGAACTGTAATATTTAATAATGACGCCAGTTTCATTTACACTCGTATTCAAAGCTCGCAACGTCTTGCATGACTCATGAGCATCAACCTTCTCTGTGATTAAAGGCCTGTAAATTGAATAGATTCTTTCATATATTATAGTCTATTTCGTTATGATCCCAAATAGGTATAGGCATGTGGCATGAACTACAACACAGTGCTTTTGATGGACTTACTGCAAAATGACGCATGTAAAATTAGAGGTCAATTTCAGAAGAGTTACAATTTACAACGCCATGAACCAAATAAAGGAGAAAAGACGTAACTAACGCTTAGTCATATGATTTTGCATACCACATTGAGAGAGAAAGAGAAAATAATATTATGGCCTATGCAATATTGTCATTTCGAACCAAAAGGAATTAAAATTTCTCTTTCCAGCACTTAAATATATGCGGAAAAGAGTGTCTGCCATTACCAATTACCCACATGCCAATGCCATCATCATCATAACAACAACAACTAATAAAGATAAAAATATCTTTCATGACATTCATACGTGATCATTCTGATTGATTAATCCCATCATTTTCGAAGCAGTAAAAATTGTCAACCTTCGTTCGGTTGGTAAGGCTCGAATGTTTAGCCTAAAATGTCTAGGTTCAAATCTCGCTGTCAGTAATCTTTCCTGTTAGACAATCTGTAAATCTAATGTAAGTCTTTTCTGAAACTTACGGTTTGCCCTAATCTTGGTATAAGATAACCTCCCCTCACCTAAACTTATTTTTAAGTAAAAAAAAAATCTCTCTTGTTACAGAATATGGGTTGGGTTTTACAGTTAAGACATTAAGTGCAAACAGAATGATTCTCGGTTTCTTAATATTCCGTTGCCTGTGGCGCTTGAAATGCCATTTGAATCGTCCATGTTAGGTAAGCACATGGCATGCCTAGTGCTAAAACTTTAATTGTTCGGCCAAAAAATAGAGACAAGCGAGGAAATATCTCATCAGTGTGTCTTTTTAAAAAAAAAAAAAAAATTTAATGAAGTGCTTTGCTTAAGCTAATGATCATGGGATAAATTCCCACTATTAAAAAAAAAATCAACCTCGAAAATTTTTATACCCCTTTCCAATGAAATGTTTATGCATGAGATGTTAGGATATCCAAAGACAGTGACATGACATGCATATCTGTTTGATGGATCCACCCTCCGTCAAACACGAGTCATGGTCCCTACGCTGCCAAACTTAGCATCCCATACGAAACGAAAGAAAGAAGCAGAGGCCAGTGAGCAAGAGTGTCCTCTCAGTAGTGGGGTGCGTTTGCTTTAATGGCTTTTGTATTCTTTCCAATTTGATTCATTTCAGCACCACCCATCAGAACCAGAATTTTTAAGTCAAAGTATGAATCAAAAAGTTCTTAAAGATAAATATGCCAAAGTTTAAAATTGTGAGGGGAAGAGGGGCAAGAGCTGGGGTTTAAGTCTCTAGGAGAAAACTTCACACACCTATACACTTAGAATTCTATCTTGTAAAAATTTAAAAAAAAAAAAAAAAAAACTTTCTATTTAGAATTAATGAAATATAAATACAAGAAAAGGCATAACATAACTTTTCCTAAAACGTTTCAACTCAATTATCTATATTTTTTATACGAGAAGATAAAATTTTTACTTTAGTCTAATCTAAGTATATATGTGTGAAGCTCCCTCTTAGAGACTTGAATCTCATCTTTTGCCCTTTACACCCTATAAATACTTATACTTGTGGAGTGATCAGTGCACGGTGGTAACTCAATTATCTATTAAAATGAAGTTTGATATTCTTTTAAATCTTTTAAATCATATATGATTAATTCTGTATTAAATTTCATAGTAATTTTCCTTTTAATATAGAAAATTAAAGAACCCGTTTGAAAATCACCTTCCTTGTGATGTAAAGCTTAATTTTGACACTATCTACGATTGTATAATTGGTTTCTGATCATCTACAAATTAATAAGTCATATTTACTATCTTATTATAAATCCAATATTCTTTTTCACTTAGAAACAAATTAGTGTTGTTATTAATGTGGACTAAATTAATTTGGCCCCAAATCAGTTGCGTTTCTAGTGGTATTAGGAAACTAATTTCTACTTGGCTTACGAATTCATGCAAAAAAAGGGCATTACAATCCCTTTCAATATAGATAGATAGATATACATACATAGACAAATTCAGCTAACCTTTTAGTTAGAAGAGCACACACAACTTTACTCTTTTGCTCACAAGATTTGGAAAATTACGAAAATTCTTTTGGTGTTGTAGTTTTGTCGAGATAAAGCTCTTTACTTGTATTTAGGGTTTGAATTTTATGAGTGTGTATTTGTGTCACCTTTGTAATCTTACTGTTTTCTTAGTGAGTCTTTCTCCATGACACTGCCTGTGAATGTAGGGCTAAGATCGAAATGCATAAATCTTTGTATTCTTTATGTGATCATTTCTTCTATTTTTCTATTTTTATTATGCATATATCCAATATTATTGGATAAATTCACAGCAAATTAGCGTCAAAACATCCGTTATCTTAACAATTGCCAATGAACATTTTTGTTTAAAAAAAAAAAAAAAAACCATACAAGCAAAATGTTTAAAACAACTCAACCTTAGCCACCCATAATGGTATTCTACTATTTGTCCAATATTTTTCAAATTTATTGCCAAGTAAAATAAAAAGCACCCAAAAGAATCATTTAGATGGAGCGAAACAGCAGTATAATTAAGAGCACCTTGATCCCAAAATCCTAAACTTTCAAATTTTAATCCCAAACAACAAATAGCCAAAGTGCCAAACACACAGTAATTTGAATAGAAATAAAAATCCAATCACTATACAATTTGAAGAAAAATAATACTAATTTATATAAGTAACACTTAATGATTTTTAACGTAAAAAGAGCTTTTGGTCTTGGGAGGGACTACTGGCCACAGAAATGATCCATATAATTAACCATTTTATTTTTTACGGTTCTTAGAGTGAATTTTCAATATGAGGAAGGCCAAGTATTCATTTTTTTACTTTAAGATCTTATATAATTATATATATTACTTAAAAATTTTAAGGGGGGCCATGCATGGCACCTTAATTTGGTCAATATATTGTTCCATCACTAAATGTGACACAGAGTAATTCTGATTGTTAACTTCACACACCAACTTGAATTACTAATGTTGGTTCAAGTAACACAATGTCTAGTGGGAGAAGCAAGAGTAATTAATCATATGACGTTACAAGAGATAACACTTTGAGAGAAGCAATGTTTAAATTGCTTAATATAATATATAGGCTTTAATCAATAATAATATATTTAAATTAATTTTTTATTGTTAGGATTCAATTAGATTATAAGGCAAATTATAATTTACCCACATGTGGTTAGGCTGAAATTTAAATTGCCTACTTGTGGTTTGAAATTTGTCATTTTACCCATATGAGATTAGCTTAGTTAGAGTTCCATAACTCACATCTGTTAAAAATAAGGCTAAATATGTAATTTTGCTTTACTTTTATGTCTCTCTTCCAAAAACACAAAAAATATAAAAATATAAGATTAAATAGGATAAAAAAAAATCTAGCAGAACGCTTGCATCATGGAATTTCAAATCACAGGTAGGCAACTTAAATTTTGGTCAAACCTTAAGTGGGTAAAGTGTCAAATTTCAAACCAAAGATAGACAACTTAAATTTCAGTCAAACCGCGTAAGTTATAATTTTCTCTTGATTATATTAATTTATGAAAAGTTTTGTATTTTTATCATTTATGTAAGATTACAACCCACACGTGTATATGAACAAACAGGGAAGAGAAAGGAAATAAGGGTTGATGATAATGGAGCCACTCGGGTCACCATCCAGGTGATTCAAGTTTTCAACCATATCTCTATAGGGGTCATGTATTACTATTATCCACTTAGAGAAGAGTAGCCACAATATTTTTTCTCCGTTCGTGGGACCATTTCAACCAGGCACTTTAATTGCACTATTAAAAAGTGGGGTTCAATTTCTTCTCTAAAAAACAAGTGGGGTTCAATCAATCAACTTCCATTCCTTCATCCAGCTTGTAGATAAAGATGGGGTTTTGGAGGCAAGCGACTATTGTACAAGCATTTCCTTTACCCTTTTCAACCTCCACTCTTTTCCAACCTATCATTTCTTTCACTCAGTAAGTGTGAATTTCCCAAGTTATTTTCGATGTATACTTAACAATTATATGAGGCAAATTTCAACAATATATCTTAGTTTAAATTGAAAAATTATTAAGTAATCCTGATCAAGAATGGTGACGTTTGTCTTACGTTCATATATAGTTGATCTAACCTTGAATTTATTTAATAAAATTCACCAAGAATGTAAGAAAATGGAACACCACATCATCGTATTCCAAAAATACCCAATAATCACTTGTCTAAATTGTATGTTAGACTATTAAAATTTTGGGATAATTTTGATTTTGTCTTTTTATATTTAAAATTTTGAAATCTTGTCCTCAATATTATATAACATTTTGATTCAAGCTCTATGATTGTTGAATGTGAAATTTTTGTTCTTTCATTTTTAGTAAAATGTGAAAGAAGAATTATCAATTCCTTATATGTCTTGCAAAAATAACTAAATCATTTTAGCCATTCACGAAAATAAAAAATAAAAAATAAAAGCAATATTCAGCAAGAAAAATAAAATAAAATCATTATAGTAACAATAGTTTGTTACAAATTTAAGTAAAGAAGCATGTTATGAACTAAAATACACACGGAGAAATTAAAGTACAAAGGATATTTTTCAGGGATAAATATATGAAACATAAATGGTTGAAAAAATTGAGTAGAAAACATTAATCATAAAAGCAAGAAAAATGTTATTTTCACAACGTTTTCACAATAAATCATAGATGGTAAGTTGTTATTGGTTCTAATTTGAATTCACAATTTAAGTTACTTTTCTACCCACCCATAACAACCAATAATAACCTATCACTTAAAATTTATTGTGAAAATGTGTGGACATAAGATTTCTCTAGAATCAATGCAACTTTTAAGCGTGTTTGAAATATTATCTTTAAGGTGATAATAGCCCATAATTGAATGAGTTTGTTAAAGAGTCATAAGCAATTCGCCTCCTGATTCAACAAAATCACCAAACAGCTAACAACATTTATGAAGGTTAATTATTTCTTAAAGTTATCTTACGGATTTGTGTACTTTATTATATTAAAGAAAGAAAAACAAAATTAATTGTGTTTATTTCAAACCCTTAATTTTTAGATGATGGAAACTTTTAAATAAAGATCATTTTTCTTTATTTAAATGAGAAGTATTACATCCACAACATTTTCATAGCAAATTATAGACAATAAATTATTATTAGTTTTAATTTGAATCCAAAACTTTTTTGAGAAGATTTAGTACATAACTTAAATTACTTTTTTGCATTTTTGTAAATTCATAATCCTCCAAAAGGATATATATATATATATATATATATATGTGTGTGTGTGTGTGTGTGTAAGGACCAAAAGATCCAAACAGCCCAAGCCCACTTAGAACAATGTGTCCAGCAATTCAACCTTGGCCCAAATCAATGAATTTGTAAGAAAGGGAAACAAACAACAAGAGGGGACTCAGTCCGAGGGTCGAAATAAAGGGGGAAAGTGTTTATATTATTAAATGGATGAACTAATCTCCTCCTCTGAGTTAACCCAAGGAGGTCAATAGTGTACAGAAAAAAAAATGGCACTGTTCACACTCTTCTCTCTCTCTTCTTTCCATTTCTTTTCCCTTGTTATGATATTTGTATTGTCCTCCTCTTTTTCTTCTTTCTGTCAACACCCCCTTTTCCTTATATATGTCTCCCTTCCTTCCATCTCAACCATCCTCCTTACCTAACTAGCTTCCCTTCCTGACACTTGTCTTTTTCTACATGTGAAGAATGTGGTGGAAGGAACTTGCTTAACTGTGACATGCACTGTTCAGGTCACTTCTTCATTAATGTAATTGCTAAAACTGTTATCCACTATTTAATGCGGAGGAGATAGGCTACCCCAAGCTAGAAACTTCCCTTATAGTCACTAATTCTCTTTCTCTCTCTCTCTCTCTCTCTAGAACCTCGTACCCACTTGGTACCCCTTAGAATACTTTGGTTCATCTTCTTTCTTCCTCAGGCAACTTTCCTCCTAGGGCCCGTGGATCGTGACATCCTCACAGTAATATTACAACCCTTTAGATCCCTCCTCGGTCCTTGGGCACCCATAATATATATATATATATATATATATATATATACACACTATAAAAGAAAAGAAATATTTTGTCCATTTCTGGCACTTAATATTTAGATAATGAAGAGTTTTAATTGAAAGATCACAATTCTTCATTTAAATTGACACATTTCCAAGATATTGCACTTTGCCAATTCTAAACCCTTCAAAAATGATTATTTTTTTTTTAAAATTACTCATTTAAATTGACACATTTCCAAGATATTGCACTTTGCCAATTCTAAACCCTTCAAAAATGATTTTTTTTTTTTTTAAATTACGATATGTTTATTTTGAGGAAAAACATTTCTATAAAATTGATTCATTATCCTATGTTTGATTGTGATCCTAAAAATGAGCCATAAAAAATCATCAATATTAATTGTAAATTCAAGTATGGGTAAAATATGTATTTGATCCATGTCCTTTACACCATATTTCAATTTAGTCTTTAATTTTACAATTGTGTTAATTTGGTCTACATCGTTATTTTTTAGATGGAAATTTATTGCTAATGTGGCTAACAGCCAAAATAAAAATTAGTTTTCATTAATGTAGCAATAAACTAATTTTTTTATTTTTACTATTTTCCACGTCAGCAATTTTTATTTAAGAGATAACGAAATGGACTAAATTAACATGGAGCTAAAAGGTTATGAACCAAATTGACATAATTAAAAAGTTAAGGACCAAATTAAATTATAGTATAAAGTATAAGGACCAAATATGTAATTTACCCTTCAAATATTTACTATATGAACAAAAACTTTCATTTATGACAACATACTCAAAATAGGAAAACATTTCATATTTTTTTGGGTCATTTGGGAACCTCAAGTTTTTTTGCCATCTCAAAAAAATATTTGAAGTTTGGTCCCAAAATTTGGATCCATTGCCCAAAAATAAAGTGAGAAAATGACTTGTTTGAATAAAAAAAAAATTCAATCGTTGGTCAATGACTATCAATAGACGAGAAGAAGGTGAAGTGATAAAATTTACCAATAGGAGGGTTTTGTTTGGTATGCCATTTATTTATGACGGTTTGTTTGAGTATATAAGGTTCTAAAGAATGTTTTCCACCCTTTAAAAGCTAAAAATATTGTCAACTATATTGGTCTTCTTTTCCATTGATTAGTGTTTTTTTATCGTACCAAATACCATAGAATGCAAATTTGCCTCATATACTTGTGATAATAAAGCTATTATACAATACGGATGGATTGCCTCGCTTTTTTGTTGCTTTAGAAAACATGATGTACTTGTATATAAATCAATAAGATTCTAAACCTTAAAAAAAAAAAGGTGATAGAGAAAGAAAGAGCATATTTTTACTATATTTAAAATAATTTTTATTTATCTATATATAATATAAAAAATCAAAGTTTTTGACTTTTTATTGACCTTTTAAAATTTTGACAAATCAGCTTTATAAGTCTACAAATTTACATCTCATTATAATTTATTTTATTTTTAATTTCTTTAATTAGATTGCAATATTAGAGAGACTCACATTAGTATTAGGATTTAAAACCCTACAACCTAGAAAATAAACATGAAAGTGTGAAACCAAAAACTCAAAAACCGTCTAATTAATATAAAATAAATAAATAAAAAACTCAAAAACTGTACAACCTAACAAATTTTTTTACAATATTATTTGAACTCTCACATCTCTGTGACTATATAAAGAACCAAAGCCTTTTAGTTTTGTTTACTTTTTAAAATTTTGACACATTAGCTTTACAAGCCTAATAAATTTACACCTCAATATAATTTATTTTATTTATTTAATTAGACTGCAATATTAGAGAGACTCATATTAGGATTAGGATTGAAAAGTTAACACCCTACAACCTAGAAAACAAACGTGAAAGTGTGAAACTAAAAACTCAAAAACCATACAATTCAACAAATTTTTTTACAATATTATTTGAACTCTCAAATCTCTGTGACTCTCTTCCGCTATTACAAGGGTCGCATGGCTGCTAATAATGCTACTCCATTAGCTTTGGAAAAAGAACAGGTTTGATTGGTTAGTACATTTTTGTTTGCAATAATTTTAAAAAATAGATTTTTTTTTCTTTCTTCTTTTGGAGGTTGGGGGCTGGTGTTTCTAATCCTAAAATTGTTGTTTTTCCTTTGAACTGAGTGCTTCAAATATTGATGTGTATGTGTTTTTTTAAAATTATTGGGACATGCCAATTGGGTCCTAGGATTAGCAATGGTCAACCTGTTGGACTTGATTATATAAACTCTCAGTTCTGTTTTGTATTAGGATTTAGGACTTAGAGTGTTCATCTTTGTCTTTGACATTCAAAACAGTAACTAAGGTATAATTATGATATTCTTCAATATAAAAAAAGGTATAATTATGATATGTTGATGAATTGAAATTCAATTATTATTATGTTGCATGTTTTTTTTTTTTTTAATGCGAATTATGTTGTGTGACTTGGTTACGAACAATGCGTGAATCATATGTAGTTTATTACAAGCGAGCTGACTAAAAAACAAGCCAGAAAACCTCATGTAAGTTAAAGACTTAATGGTTAAGATAGTTACGTCCTGACAATTCTAACTTGCTTCTGATAAAATTTGGACCCATTACTTTCATCGATATGATTGATAGGCTTTGTGATTATTTTATTGATGAACTTTGATATCAAAATCAACTTGCATGCTTTGAAAGAGGTGTTCTACATCACCATGAGGTTCTAAGTGGTCTCGACTATTTACGATTAATGGCTAATTTTGATGTGATTGCTCGATGTTGGATTATTTTCTTCAAATAATAGATGCAATTTGCACAAAATTTTTCTTAGTTTAGTTCTTTTTCAACAATGAAATAGCTTCAATTTGAATTTAAAGGCTAATTTTGATGTGATTGCTCAATGATGGATTATTTTCTTTAAATAATAGATCCAATTTATACAACAAGATATTTCATAAAAAAATTTCTTAGCTATTTTGTTCTTTTTCAACAATGAAATAGCTTCAATTTGAATTTATTAAAATTATACAAGTTCTATTCATTTTATATTTGAAAAATTTTAGGGCTTATTTATATATATATATATATATATATATATATATATATATATATTCATAGCTTAAGATGACAGAAGTGACAAATGAAAAGAAACTTTTTATGCAAGTAACAGATGAAAATGAAGAACTTAACCAAAACTCAAAAACCCAGAAAATAAAGTCCAACAGGTTGACCATGTACTAATTTATATAATCAAGTCCAACAGGTTAAAAAAAACCCATAGCTATAACTATTAGTTCATTTTTTTTTGCGAAATTTGAAACTATTTGGCAAACTTCAATAGTTATAGCTATGGGTTTTTTTTTTTTCCATAACACATATTTCTCTTATGTTTCTCTATTGTATAGTCACACACACACACACATATTATTTCAATAATTTCTAGGCGATGAATTTTTTGATTCTTTAATATTTTTTGGCACTTCAAAAGTTTTAATATTTGAATTTTTTAGTTTTTTTTTTTTTTTGTTGCTATATCTAAATATGTCTAGCAGATTTTTTGCAAGCTCATTGCACGTTCAAACAATGATTATATATATATATATATATATATAATTGTAATATAAAAGACTGGAGTAATTTATGCAATGGTATAATTTCATAATCAATTTAAGATTTCATTAAATTTATTTTAGCTTACTACACAAACAAATAGGTTTCCCCGCATGGTTTGCTACTAGTTTCAATAAAATAAAAAATCACCTCTCAATTTTGATTGCATGAATCATACATTGCACATATGCATATTCTAGAGCCACACGTTTATAACTTATCTCAATTATTTTATTTGTTAATTTTTGTGTTACTTTATATATACAACAAAAAAATTTACTCTTAGACTAATAACATAGTCAATCGCAAATCTACATTAGATTTATAACATAAATGTAATTTTGTTGGAGCAAGCCAATGGCTTTGGCTATCCTGTGTAGACATCTGGGGTGGTTTATTTTGTCAATAAAATCTTTATGCAGATTATCAAATAAAAATAAATAAATAAAAGATCTTTACTAAGAAATAGATTGTTAAAAGAGAAATATTACCATGGCAAGCTAAGTAATCATAAGCCATGAGTGATGACGTTGACAACAAATTTGGAACAAATTAACTTGTATGTTTGAGCCAAGAGCCTTATAACTTAACTGGTTAATATATTTTGATGTTTTAAATGGAGATATTCAAGGTTGAAATCTCCGCTTTCCGTTGTAATTATTAAATTATCTAAATAAAATAAATTAATGGTTTTCATCATATTTTTAATTTTAAAGTTAACAGATGCTTTAAGGATATTAGTTTAGAAAATAATTTTAAAAACTTTTTATAAAAAAAGAAAAAAGAAACTGATTTTTTACAGTTTTTATATTAATTTCTCATAAAACTAGCATCAAAACTTGCTCTAAATGATTCATTAACAAATACCCTAAGGACACCTGCTAATTAATCAAATCTATTAACAAAATAGAGCCTGGTCTCCTACCATACATGCATGATTGAGAATTAATTAGCAATTACAAATGCATTAGTAGCATCCTAGCTATAAAAAAAATGCATTAGATGCATTAGGTAGTACTTAGTAATTTATGAATGAATTAATTAATACACAATGAAGTATAGAACAAAACGAAAGGTGATCAACATCAACCACAAAAAAAAATTAGGTTGTCCTCTTCGTTTAAAAAATTGCATAAACAGTGCATGGATGGACAAATTGAAGAGTAGTAGACCAAGTAATTAAGATAATCTGAAAAACGTACAATTCTAGGTAACATACAGTGAACATTGAGTACAAACTCAATAAGAGAATCCCATAGGGCAAGCAAAGAAGCGAGAATCACGGCATAGATCAATGTTTAGAGGAAACCTTCACTTCAAAGTGTCCCATACTTATGAAAATAAAGGACTGTAAATATCATTGCCCTTGTCCCCCTTATGAGTCACACTTCCACGCTTCTCATCTCTCTCATATTCTCAGCACACACATTTAATTTTTTTAACACTGTTTATTTTTCTTACAAATTGAAGAGTCACTGTAGGGTACCCTAAAGTATTTATTTTTAAATGTAACACACCGACAACCCCTTTAATTAAAAAAATAATAATAATAGGAGTATTCAAATTGCATGCTATTATTGTCATTCACGTGGGAGTGTGATTATTGCTG
Source organism: Lithocarpus polystachyus (assembly GCA_033629205.1). Classification (NCBI taxonomy): domain Eukaryota; kingdom Viridiplantae; phylum Streptophyta; class Magnoliopsida; order Fagales; family Fagaceae; genus Lithocarpus; species Lithocarpus polystachyus. Next base: position 2,907,989 of record CM066172.1, read on the forward strand.
GGTTTTTAGATAGGCTCCGTTTGGAGAAAATAGTAGCTAGTACTAGAATTATTGTGGTCCTTCGTCTGACGTGTAGCACGAGCTGCACCACCATAATCATCATCTAACCCCCCCCCCCCCCCCCCCCTTTTTTTTTTCTTTTTTTTTTTCTCTTTTTTTAACCTAAAAGCTTAGCTTGTTTAATAATTAATATCGATACTTAGACGGAGAAATGAGAAAATTTTCACTTGTGTTTACATGGAGGTAGAGATCGAAGAGGGGGAATAGGGGAGAGGGGATAAGATTTTAAATTTTTTTACTTATTTTTAGACTTCGTTTGTTTGAAAATGAGGTTTTAGAGATCATGGAAAAAGAAATGAGTAAGGGTCCGTTCGGTTAGAGGAGTGGAAAAGTGAAAGGATGAAAAATTGTGGAAGGATAGAAAATATTTAGTTGTCCCTCTTGTGTGTTCGGTTGGAGGGGTAGAAAAGTGAGAGGGTGGAAAACTTTTTTGTTTGGTTGGAGAGAAAAATGGGAGGATAGAAAATATAATTTATATAAATTGACTATTATACACTTGTTACATAATCTGTAAGAAATAGATTTATTTTTACTCATTAAATAATATAAAATTTATCACATTATATATATATATATATATACAAATTTATATTATTGTTTTTATTATTATAATGTAAAAATTAGATCAGGTTACTTTGAAAAAAAAAAAAAGACGCTCAGGTCACATTGAAAAAAAATAAAAAAACCTTTAGGTCACGTTGAAAAATAAGAAAAAAAGAAAGAGACGTTCAGGTCACACTGAAAAAAAAAAAAAAAAGTTGAAAAAAATAGGTAGGAATAGGGCATTTTTGTAAAAGTGCTGCTATAACACTTTTCTTCCCAGATTTTCCTTCAGATTTGGAAGGAAAAAAAATGTGGGCCCGGAAAGAAAACTTTCTCCTAAGTTTTCTCTCCTTCCTATTTTCCTTCCCCAAACGAACAGTGAAAAATAATATTTTCTACCGTATTTTTCTCTCTTTATTTTGTATCCTCTGTATTTTCACTCCAAATGAACGGAGTCTAAAGGAAAAAGAAACGTGAAAGAAAATAAAAGAAAAACACTTCTCTTGTCCATGTTTGGAAAAGGGATGAAAAGAGAAAAGAAAAAAAGAAAAAGAGGATTTATTTTGTTTGATTCGTAAAGGGAAGGTAAATGGAAAGATATATGTATATTACTTTTATACCCTTGGAAAGAAAAGAAATGAATTCAAAGTGATGAACAAAAGTGTAATTTTGGAAGGGTTAAAAGTCAAACTTTACAACTGTATGTTTGGAACTGGAATTTTCTTTCCATTTCCAGTTCATTTGGGCAAAAATGAAAATGTGGGCCTAGCTGTTTTATTTTCTTTCCTATTTTCCTTTTTTTTTACTTGGTAAACAGTGAAGATCTCACTTTTCTCTTCTCTTGTCTTCTCTCCTCTTTCCTTTTCCCAAATGCAATATTTGAGAAGATATTTGAGGAACTTTAGAGAGGAAAATCCTTCAATTTTAATTTCCCAAATTTGGAAAGGGATGAGAGAGGAAGGTTTTCACTTATATTAAAAATAATAATAAATAATAAGTTTTCAAGTTATATTTATATTTATATTTATATTTATTTATATAAATTGAACAAAAGATCAGTATAATTTTCAGTCTGTAAGATGTCTTACTATTTCATTTACTTCACATTTTGTTCTTATAATATCAATTTATATCTATTTCTTCAAAATTATATTTAAAAAACGATATAATGTCATTTGAGTTTAAAAAATGTTGACTGTAACCATTTTGGTATCTCTTTAAATTATTGATGACGTGGAAAAATTCAATCCATTTATTTTGAAATGGATGGAGAAGATTTTAGGAATTTCATAATGAATTACCCTAGGAACTTTAAAGAACTGTAATCAAGGACGGAGGGAGACTTGGACTAAGGGGGGCAATGGCCTCCCCTAATTTTTTTTTAATTAATATATACATAGTCACTAATTTTAGAAATTTTGTTCTATAAAATCACACTTTGCCTCCTTAATATTATCATTGATTCTTTTGAAAGTACTACTCTAACTACAAAATTTTCTATAACATTTTTACAAACTGTTGTGGTAGTAAACTTTTATTGGTTTGCATTTAGGCCCATCACTTACACACATTTTTACTTACTAGTAGTCACTCACCAAATTAATAATTTGTATAAAAAAAAGTCTGTAATTCTAGCATTTTCCTCCTTTTAAAGACCAGATCTAAAATCTAAAGCAAAATAAACAAGCCCAAAAAAATTATTCAACAACAAAAATTACCAATAGTAAAGTTAAAAACAATTAAACTCAATCAACTAATCATACCTAAAACAAACAACTTGACCCTTTAAAAAATTTTAAACAAAATAATTTTGTCCATACCTGGATGTACACATAAAAAACACAAAAAAAAAAAAAAAAAATCTTATTAGCTATTAAGCAATTAAGCTGGAAGCTAGAGCCACCACACGCAACTAACAGCAAAACTACCCCCCCTAACTTCAAGTTCTGGCTTCGTCCCTGACTGTAATCCATTTTTTCAGTATGATTTTGAAGTTCATTGTGAGTCATATCCTTTCATTATCTTCTTATAATAATCTCATGCTCTCAGCTCATGCTCACTAGCATCTAGGGCTGGGTGCACAGTTATGACTCATTTAGATCTTCAACTCTGTAGGCCAAGACTTAGCGAAAAAGGTGTCATTATGGTCACGTCCATATGGAAGACGCCAACTCAAGTCACCCCTACCCATTTGAATAAGAATTCTTTTTCATGGGAGAACGTGACTATACCACTAAATCATAGAATTCTTAATAATTTCTTTTTATTACAAAAGAAAGATGAATATGATTATTAAGTGCCCAATCCATGTAATAAATACTTTCAATCTATATTATATGCTTATGTTTACCTATAAAAAAAATCTATATCTATTTTTTTATGAATAAAAAAAAAATATATCTATGTGTGTTTGACAAATAATCTAATGATTTCCCGTCCTTATCATAGGGTCAAAAAAATGTTGATTTTAAAAGCCTTCGAAACCTATGATATTTTGGATTGTGTTTGGTTCTAGATTTTAATCTTGAGTGTTGAATTAGTAGATGACTTTATATCCCCAGCTTTTCATTTATGAAAAAAAAAAGGCTTGTAATTTAGTAGGCCACCATAAATTTTGGCCAGTTTTTGTTTTTGAATGGTTGCCCAAATTTTATGGTGTAGTAATGAGTGTACTGACATGCTGACAAACATCGAATGCAATACATTTCAATAATTCTGCTCTATTATTTTCTTTTATAAGGTCAACCTCTAGGTAGTATACTGTTGAACTGTTCCAATGTAAAGGGTCTTATTATGCATCAAAGACACACTGAAAAGTGAAAACAAATATTAATATATTTAGTACTCATTCGTTAGGACATCTCATAAAAGTTGCATATCCACTATGATTAATCCCTGTTATGATTGTATACCACTGGAGACATTGAAGCATCATGAGAAATGAATAACTACATTTGACAATAAAGCCACTTTTGGTTTCTTAATTTCATCACCACATGTCGCTAGTTATGTTGGATTTTGTTTGTAATATTTTCATCAACATATATGATAGTTATACTTTTACTTTTTAAGATTTTAATTTGGACAAATTTTGATTCCAAACAAGTATGAAACTATTTTTTTTTTCAATTTATTAAGTAATTATTTATAAGATTATTAATCTATATTACTTAAACAAATCGTATGACTTATTAAAAGAGTCATATGATTAAAACTACACATGAATTTTCTTTTCAATCACTACACAATAGATTGGAGAAAAATAACTTCAAATTAGTTTGGATACAAATTTTTTCCTTTTTAAATTTTAGTCAATATAACTAACACAAGTCTTATAGTGGATGGTAGCTATATTGATAGCAGCTCTATATTGAACCTTGTATGCATGAATACCTTGAATTTAAATCATGAACAAAGATAAGAAGATGACTTATATGTGTTTACTTACTAAACCACACTTAAGTGATTGTATATAATCATTTGAAGTGAGTCATCTTCCTCTTGTTGGTTTTGGCCTACCAAGTTTGTCACCAAACTCTATCCCTAAATCATTAGCAAAGAGCAAGCTAAAAGTACTCTCTTCTTTTGCTTATTATTTCTTTAAACTAAAGTGCATTTTTGCCAATTAAAGTCTATAGTTTTTCATTTTGGTTCTTCACATTTCAATTTGTTTTTGGCCATTCATGTTATGATTTAATCTATTCTTGAATAGGTCATGCCATCCATTTTTGTTAGTAGTCTGATCATCAAATACCAAATAAATAATTTCCATTAATTAATCGATGCCATCCATATAATACCAAGTTTCTCCTAATTACTTACAAAAATGGATGGTATGACCAATATGAAAATAGAATCAAACATGAAGAGTCATAATGAAATTTCTCAGCTTAGATGGCCAAACAGAAACAACCCAAAATTTGAAGAGCCAAAATTATATTTTAGTCACTTTCCCCCCCCCCCCTCTCTCTCTCTCTCTCTCTCTCTCTCTCTCTCTCTCTCTCTCTCTCTCTCTCTCTCTCTCTCATTTTTTTGGGAGGGGGGCGTTCACAAAAAATGATGTTATGCCAATAATAACATGAGTTTAGTGACCAAAAACTTAAGTTCCTTCCCATCCAAGAAAAAAAAAAAGGATTCGATAAACTAATGCTCTTAGGGCATTTGTTAATAGGCTATTTAAAAAAAAAAAGTTTTAATACCACTTTTTTGAGAAATATAAAAATTGTCAGAAAATTAGTTTTTTTTTTGGGATAATTACACTTTACCCACCTGTGGTTTGCCTCTAATTTGACTTACCTACCCGTGGTTTCATTTTTGACACTTTACCCACCTGTGATTCTCTCCGTTACTACTCTGTTACCTACCCGTGGTTTCATTTTTGACACTTTACCCACCTATAATTCTCTCTGTTACTACTCTGTTACCCACCTCCAGTGTAGACGTTACTCTAACACATAAACTCATCAAAAACAGAACCTAAAATAGACAAACGCTCCTCACTCCCAAAACACACTCTCATCCAACGTGCTCACCAAACTGAGATCACAATGCAATGTGCTTGAGATAATGGACTAAGAACCACCTGAATTTTGATCAGAAACTCCAAACAACCCATTTGCAACAAACCGTCAAAAAAAATGCAACAGTAAAAATAATCACGTTGACCCAATTTTGCACCTCATGTTCCTTGTTTGTTTCTAGGGAAAAATCAAAAGGCAAAGAGAGAAAGGGAGAGTGAAGCAAAATGCAAGCGAAGGGCGTAAGTGTTTTGTTTCATTTGTGCATAAATGAAATACGCTTGGGATAACTTAAACAATATGACTTCTAGATCAAGAACTCTGTTTGTTTTTCAAGAAATTGGCAAAATAAAGTGAAGGAAAATGGTTACAAGTAAATAAAATAGCAACTAAACAATAATCGATAGCCTTAACCCAGAAACTACGACTAACCCATTTGGGAAAACTTCGAAAAAGAGCAATGGCATAATAAAATCCCACTAACCCAATAAGGAAAGTTTGAATTTTTCCCAAATTTACAAGCTGTTGCTCTGCTTATTTCTCGGGAAAAAAAAATGTAGAGAGAGAGAAAGTGTGTGTGTGTGTGTGTGTGTGTGTAGAAAAATGCTAACTAGAAAAGGGTGTTAGCATTTCATTTCGTTTCATTAATGATGACCCACTAAAGTTTAGTGATTGATTAAGCATTCAAGTGTTCAAGATCAAGAAGATAGTACTCTGTATGTTTCTCGAGAAAACGTTAAAAGAAAGTGCAGAAAAAATGGTTTACAAGTAAAATGAGCTAACCCACCTAGAAGAAGCAACTAATTTAAACAAAAATAGGTTGATAAAGATTATTAAAAAAAAAATCACTGCAATAAACACACTCTCATTTGGTGGTATATAGTTAGGGAAATTGAAAGAGAAATTTAACTGCCTAATAAAGCAATAATCTATAATAGATTATACTTTTCCACATGCAAGCCCATCTCATACTTTATTCTGTTGTATTTTATATGCAGATGGCTAACTTGATATTCAATTTTGAGATTCATCACGGTGATCTTAGTTTGTTGAGCACATTGGATGAGAGTGTGTTTTGGGAGTGAGAAGTATTTGATCTATTTTAGATTCTGTTTTTGATGAGTTTATGTGTTAGAGTAATGTCTGCACTGGAGGTGGGTAACAAAGTAGTAGCGGAGGGAATCACAAGTGGATAAAGTGTTAAAAATGAAACCACGGATAGAAAAATTAGAGGCAAATCACAGATGGGTAAAGTGTAATTATCCTTTTTTTTTTTATAAAAAGTTTTTAAAAATATTTTATAAACCAATGCCTTTTAGGGCATTTGTAAATATTCACCAAAAAAAAAAAAAACAATTAAGTTCCAAAACAGACATATACTTACATTACAACACTTGAAAAGATCAAAAGGATTTCTGATTTTAAAAAGGGAATCAATTTATGAATGAAATTGTTGTTCCTAGAGTCACATTTATTTACAACTTTTTGTTCTCTGTGACGCATAATGGTTAACATGCCAATGCCATGTGTTTGAATATATCGTAACATGAATTATCACGTAATACAAAATGCATAACACTCAACACCCATGTTCTCTTTGCGTATTCGCAATGCGGAATTTGCCATCAATAGACTCAAGTCACTCAACTCAATAAATTCACATGTAATTTATTTTTTTGAACATTGAAAAAAAATTACACGTGAATATCTTGTCATTTGTCGATGAGCAAATTCAATTTATTTCTAAAGAAATTTAAGATCTATTATTGTTATTATATATATATATATATATATATATATATATGAAATACTTGAGAGTCTAGGGGAAAAGGGTTTGAGCTGCAGGATTAGGAGTATATTGTAATTATCTCTTAAAAAAAATTTAATGCTGTTAATATTCATTTTGAATTTTTACCAACTCCTAGAAAGAACTTTGTAAGAATATTGTTTGCTAGAGTAAGTAAATTACTAGATTACTCAATTCTAGTATGTAAATAGTTTTTTTAATTTTCGTTTCTTAACTTAATTTTTTTTTTATCGCAATAAAAATATTTTTGTTAATACTTATTGAGTTTGAAGTAGTTTTTTTTTTTTTTTTTTTTTTTTTTTTTTTTTTTGGGAGAGAGTTTGAAGTAGTTTCAAATGGGTGGAATACTGGAATCATGAATATTCCTTTAAATGGCTTGAAATAGTCTTAAATGAGACACTTGGCACATAAAGTTAAAGTGGAATTTTGAAATCTAATTAGGACACTTAACAAAAAGTTATAATGAATTAATTAGTCCTTTATTGAACTTCCATTTCAAATATATTAACTATTTATAGCCCTTTGCATATGTAAAGGTAAACTTAAAAATAACCACAATTAGATACATATGAATTGTTCATACTTGTAGATTTTAGTTAGTTCAACTGCTAAAGTCTCTTGTTGTCGAATAAAAAATCTAGGGTTTTAACCTTGCCTACACTAATAATCAATTAAGTGTCTTCACCTAATGACCATTAATTGAAATTCTATGGTATGTAAAAAAAAAAAAAAAAAAAAAAAAAAAAGAACTCTCATACTTAAATTAATAATGTTTCTCAAAAAAAAATTAATAATAATATTGATGTACTTTTTTGAAGTTGCCATTTGCCAACTCTATGCAGGTGTTTTAGAAATAACCACAATTAGATACATTTACAACTTTAGTACTTAAATTTAATACTACTGATATTTCTTTTTGAATTTTTGTCACTTTCGAAAAAACCATTGCCAAGGATATTATTTAGTAAGCAAAAATTAGATAGTTTCTTGATCTATTTATATACTTAGTTTTACTTTTTATGCAATTTATTTTTTATAACACACTGATTTTTTTAAAATGTTTATTCTATTTTTCAAAGAAGTTATAAAATTCATTTATTATGAAAAGTTAATGTAATTTTTTTCAGAATGTGATACTTTATTTATAATTTATTAAGGTTTATACTTGTATTAATGAAATGAAAGTGGATTAACTTAGTCTTTACGGAGTTCATACTTCAATATATATTATATAAATACATTGTCCCTTTAAAAAAACAAAATGAAATAGTAAAAGTCAGAATCAAGAAAGAAATTTGGACATTGTGGTGTCCCCGACAAAGGGGACGTCAAGTGGGCCAAAACATGGTTGCTGGGCCTGAAATGAAATTAACACCGGCCTAATTTTGAGATCTAGCTGTGTGTGGGCCCAAAAGAGAACCCAACCAAGGGAAGCTAAACTAAACTCACCAGGGGCTGGGATGTACACGTGTTTGAAAACATGTGTTTTGTTATTTAAAAAAATGTGTGAAAATACGTGTGAGTGAAAAAGTATATGAAAATGTATGTAATGTTGTTTAAAAACTAAAAATATGTTTTTGAGTAGGTGTACCAAACACCCCCAATGGAGGTGTTTATGGTTGTAGTTCTACATTCGTCAACGCGTTCGATGCATTTAATGCCTTCAGGTTTGGACTGGCATTGCTGGGCCCCAGCCCATTCCTTCAGCCCATGTGCCTCTGATTTTGACTCTTTAGATTTAGAAATATATATATCCAATTATTTCATGCAATTTCAACATCCCATCCACAATTTGCTGTTTTGCTTACATTTTTCCTGGGCCCATCATTGGCTTAATTCGGCTAAAAGAATAGTTTACATAATATAAAGACGTTTGAATGATTTGAAGGACATTAATAGTAAACAAAATGTTCCCACTTTCTATAATCTTTCAGAGACAAAATAAAAAAGACTTTAAAAAGGAGGAACAGGTTTCCACTAACATGAATTGTTTACATCTACCCTGTGGAAGTGGAAGCCAATGGATTTGCTCTTGGCAGGAAAACTAGTAGATATTATGTTGTTAACCAACCCATTATGTGATTAGGGAATGATATGGATTTGGACTACATCTAAAATACTACTTTAATGGAATAGTAAAAAAAGTACAACTAAAAATGTTGTCGGGATTAGGTTCTTGCATATCAAAGGAACAAGCTATAGTTATAGTAAAGCACATGGGGTAGGGTAGTTAAGCTATATCAGTAGCTTAACAAAAGGAACAAGTTCCACCATGTCATTGCCAACAGCCTGCCATGTTAGAGGAGTTGTGACAAAGAAGTTGTGAAATAGTGTGTAATCCTAGAATCACTCATAAAAATAGAATGCTTCGGATTGCTTGTATCATGGCTGGAAACTAAAACTGTCTGTGTCAAAACTTTGATCATCAAATGTCAATGCAAGATCCCAAGTGACTAGAAAAACATGAGCCCTTTGTCATTCCTGAACTCTCTGAATACACAAATAAATACCTATCGCATATGCAATCACCTGGCCCATGGCAAAATGAATCGGGCAGAGGCAATGAACTATTCAAGTCCCTCACCCTCAACCTTCATTTGTTAGCCATTGTCTACTAGACTTTGGAAGAGCTCTAAAGTCTAAACAATTGGCCAGCCTCGCTTCAGCAGCAGTACAACTCTCAACTTTCAAATTGTCACTGTTTGCTGCTTTGTATTATTTGTTCATGTTTTTACCGACAAATTTCCTCTTTTTCGATCTCGACAGTCCCTTCTGCTTTTCTTCTCTCTTCCTCTTCCTTTGTTGGTTTTGAAATGACTTACCAACCAAGGAAGGTTGTTCCTTCAATGCAAAGCTCTTTGCGACATGCCCTAAATGAAGTTTCTTCACCATAAATATTCTTTTCAGCTCCCCGCGATGGGCAGTGTATGCACGGACCCAGGAGCAAAAAGCGTCCTTGGCCAGTTTCTTCATGCTTGGCTAAAAGCATAGATGAGAAGGAAAAAAAGTTAGATTTAGAATGCAACATAATAATATTAAAGATCAAATACATAATCATCCTAATATACCATCCAAGTTGTGGGAATACATTATTATGGATCAATGTGCAAGATTATACCTGGGCCACAACAAATGATTCAAGTGCCTTCTGCAGAGATAAAACCCAGGGATGTAACTCTAAGGTGAGAAACTTCTTGACATGGCGCTTCTGATCATACAATGGGAAACTATCCAAGACTTTAAGAAGGGGATACTCAGTTAAAGACTCGCCATGTTTCTCCAAGTCTTTTAAATAGTCCATTTCAACTGGTTGCAGAAATAACAATGCCTCTCCTCGTTCGCCCAACCGAGCAGTTCTGCCAACCCTGCATCATCGATCAAGGTAAGGATTAAGCTTCCTATGGACCATTTACACAACACCAACAAGAAATACTGCATTGGCTGGATTACAAATTTTAAAGACCCAGCCTGGGGAATCTCGTGTACTCAGAAATAAAACTCTATGACAGTGAATGCTATATGTAACTTCAGATAAGAGAATAGTACTGCAGGAGTCCAATAAGAAGTGGGGAATATCCATTTGCTACATTTTTCAAAGATGTTCGGATGATTATTTAGGATGCCGCTGTTCTGAGATGCAGTCAACCAGATGAAATGTTGTAACAAGCTCTCCACAAGTATTAATCTCATGTGAATAACATATGCATATATAGAGTAAAATTATATCATAATGTTTGCCAACTAATTTCCAGGTCAAAGTTCATTGAATGGTCATCTTAGACCGCATACCATGATATAAACATAAGAAGTGTTGGTACCACTAATGGTCGCCCAGAGAGAAAACACTAAAGTTGAGATTTAAATTATTTATAAAAAAAAACGCAGTTAGAAGCCTCTGATATACCTATGCACATATTCTGTAGCCTCCCCTGGAGAATCATATTGTATAATAAATCTAACTTTTGGAATATCCACGCCTCTAGCAATAACATCTGTGCATAAGAGAAGAGCTAATTTTTCTGTTTTAAAAGCCTGAAATGTGGTTCTTCTATCCTCCTGCTTCATATTCCCATGTAATCGAAAAGTTTTGCTTCTAATGAACAATGGTCTTAGTTCTTCCTCTGGTTGTGTATTAGGGGTGAGTTTGAATTCACTTAGCAGAGAGTAGTGAAAATCCACTGCATCACATGTTGAAAAGAATACCACAATCTGTAGAATGAGTATGTGAGTGAACTTAGACAAATCAAACCATAAGAATAATATATTTACTATGTCATGAAAATAAACTTGTATAAACAATCTGGAAAGCACCAATGTTCTTATCCTCGAAAAGGTTCCTTTTTTTTTTTCTTCTAAAAGTTAGGAATGCAAAAAGATGTGGCAATTTTTCTAAGAATGCATTTTATGAAAATTGAAAAAATGTAATTGGCACTCTGAGATTGGCTGGAACTTGTCTTCTAACATAATATCATTCACAATCGGAAACTCTAGAAATTTGAAAATAAGTCACCAAGATATTCAGACTACATGAATGGCATTAAATTCTTAGACAGATCAAGAAAAGTCAGTACATACTACATTTACTTAGAGCTTTGTGTCCTAGTGGCATTGCCTATTCTCCTTTATGAGTAGAGCCAAGGTTCAAATATCCCTTCCCTCATTGTTGTAACTATCGGATATATATATATATATAAACCAAGGGCTTGGTCTAGTGGTTCCCAAGGTTTCAAAACTCTTAGCCAACATCTTGGGGCCCACCCCAAGGAATTCCCCCTTGTAATTCCCTGGTGTGTGGGATGGGTGGGATGGGGGACTATACACGCTCGGGTGAATAGTCAAGCTATCGAAGAGCTCTAGACACCCATGTAAGCAAAAAGAAAAGAGTACTCACTTTTTGCTCTGTGGAAACTTCCTATAAGCAAAATAGACCAGACACAAGGATTCTATTTTAATTATGTATTCTATTCTTTCCTTTTCTTTTCCTTTTTTGTGGGGAGGGTGGGGGGGGGGGGGGGGGGGGGGGGCAATATTACACTGGAACCTTTTCATAAGTCACAAATTACAGAATTACCAGACACTCCAGATCCTACAATATTAGAAGCATAAGTGAAAGAAGGATATACACAGCTATAGTTTAAAATGTTATTAATCCTTTACACCCACCAAACCCAGTTTAAAGCAGTTTAGAGCATTACAAAGGCTAAAGCCTCACATGATACAGAAAACAATGAAAGTTTAAAGTTCAACTGTGATCTTACCTTTTGGGAAGGTCCGCTTTCAAAAAGATGCTTTAGAATGGAAAGAAGTGCAACTAGCCGTGAGCCACAGGTTACTGCATACAAATTCGTTCAGAACCTTTATATACAAAGCTGTAAAGATTCACAAAATCAAGCTTTATATCAGCATATACCTTTCACATATCTCTGAACTAACTGAGATGGAACTCTAAAATCTGCAATTGAAGTGCTCATCAATTTATCAGGCTGTTCTAATTCATCATTCACATCAAATCCCAAAGATCCAAAATCTTCAGATGATAATACAGAATGTATCTTCTTGTCATCAAGGCCAATCATAACAGGATTCTCTAAACTAAGTTTGGCAAGATGATTTACTTTTTCATTTAAGGTAGCCGATAATAGCAAATTCTGTCTTTGAGGCTCAGAATTACATGAAACGGCAGTCTCTTTGCCAGCAAACTCATTTGGCCTTGAACCCAATTGATCTAGTATTTCCTCTATTTCTTTCCCAAATCCTAATTCCAAAATCCTGTCAAGCACAGGGAGAGTTAATGACGGCATGATAGCTTGAAAAGAATACATCAGTGGAACAGTATTTTATATATATATATATATATATATATATACACATATATTATGGTGAAAAACAACATAGCAACTAGAGATTTTAGACTATACATATCAGCTTCGTCAAAGATTATCCAACGCATATTAGTGTGCAAGAATGATGATGTATTCTTTAAGTGATCCAAGAGGCGCCCAGGAGTAGCAACAAGAATAGATATGCCTGAAATGGACCAGGTGAAAATCCAACATATTATTAAGGGATGTGTTCAAATATATGACAAAAGAAATAAAAAATCGATATCAAAACGAGAAATGATTCTGACCTTTGCGGAGCCTGGCTTTCTCCTTTGACCTGTTTTCACCACCCATTATATAACCCGGGACAATCCAATGAAAACGGTGCAATAACTTCTGTAAGATTTCATAAACCTGCATGCATAGCTCTCGCGTTGGTACAAGGACCAACGCTAGTACCAGAAGATAAGCTAAAGCTAAGGAACCAAACGCACCCAAAAAACAAACTACAATGGCAGTGACTGGAATGAATATATTCCTAACCACTAAACATTTTCCAAAAACCAAACTGATAAATGAGAGAAAGCCGTTAACCCAAAAAAAAAAAAAAAATTCTAAATTCATTACAAAGATTTTCACTTTGGTATGATATAGTTAGAACTATCAACTAAAAACTCAAACTTTCATTTCATAACCCCAAATAGAGTAATCTGTTTTGGTCTCCTATCCTTCTTTTCCCTCAGAACACAAAATGGGGAGCTCAACAATTAAGCATACATTCCAAGATTAGAAAGTGGTGAGAATAAAGTTGACCCAATAAAGAAAGACAAAGAAGTGTACCGAAAGTTCCATCAGAACGCTGAATACGAGGCTGTTTTCCCTGCAAGTGATGAATAATTGGAGCCAAGTACGCAATAGTTTTTCCAGTACCAGTAGCAGCATTCACAAGTCTACAAAGTGCTTAGTTAAAGAAACAATAACACCCCAATCCTCCAAATATTATACGACCCAAAAAAACAAAACAACGTAAGAAGAGAAGGATACACATGACGACCAGAGAGAATGACTGGAATGGCTTGGGCTTGTACCAACGTGGGAGCTTCGAAGCCCATCCTGTCTGTTTTTACAATATACTAACAATTAACAAGCCGTGGGTTTTGCCATTACTAAGACAACAAAAACTTTTATTTTGCTTTTGGGGTACAATTTCTTGCTTGCTTGCTTGGTTCTATGTATGTATTTTATTTGTGTCAGACAAGGTACGAGAAGAGAGAGACACAAACCTCGGAGCTGGTCGCATAAGGAGGAGTGAAGACCGAGGCTGGAGAAAGAGCATGATGCGAAAATCTCGTTGTTGTTGGTGTTCTTCTTAGTCTCTGCGTCTTTTGTTTTTGTGGGGTTTTCGCTTCTCTTCTTCGTTGTCGCCATGACTACCGAGAATTGAGAAAGTGTTCAATGGTGAGAGTGAGAATGGCGTAGGTAGGGTTGGGTTCTATTGTGGGGTGAATTTTTCTGGGCTTCCAAGCCCATTAACACCTTTACTTTTTCTTTTTCTTTTTTCTTTTTGAAATGTACACCTTTACTTTGTTGAGAAAAAAAAAAAAAAAAAGCCCATTTAATTATTAACTATGAAATTAAGAATTTTTGTTCTAAAAAAATCAGAATTTTTATTTGATTTTTTAAAATATTAATTAAAAATATTTTACATAGATAGAAGGAGTGATGGCTGTAAGAGTTTTGAGGGAAAATGAATATCTTAGGGATGATACAACAAATTCATTGGGGAAAAAAATGAATATATAAATTAATTATATATTCATAAAATGTAAGATAGTAACGCATTTTCCTACTTTTTTTTTTTTAGAAATTTTTAACTTATGGCATTTATTTTTTATGATAGTACTTTATTATTAGACCAACACACCAATCGATTTTACCATATTTTATTTAGGTTTTATTTAATCATCAAATATTTTACCATTTGAGCTAACTAGAATCCACAATATTTGTTTTAATTTATTGTTCATAATGAGTTACTATAAATTTAGGTATATTATATAAATATCCTTTGATAATTTGTTTTCGATGGATTTGTTTCTTTTGGCTGTATACGTTATACGAATATACTTATTCAATGACAAGAGTATCAAATGAACCAAGTGCTCGTCTTGAAAATACACTCTTTTCTAAGGTTTTTATTAACAGTGTGTTGTAATTCAAAAGAGGACCTACTTACATTAAAAAAAAAAAATATATATATATATATATATACATTTAAATTTAGTTAAGGTTAAAAATGGCTCAAGTCCTTACAAAATTAACTTGAATTTATTCTTAAAAACTCTATGTTATTAACTTGAATGTATTCTTAAATTCTATTTCCAATACCAGTTAACATGGTTCTTTTAAAAAATACACTTTTTTTTCAAAGGGTAAAACATATGTGTATATATATATATATATTTTTTTTTTTTTTTTTTGTTAATATTACTTTTTTCGATTTTATTTTTCAGGAAAAAAAAAACTTGAAAAACTAATATATAATTGGACATTTAGGTGGGAAACACAAAAACCCACTCACCCAAGTTGAGCTGTGCATTTTACATTTTGAATAGCCACAAACAATTCTAGTTCTCTACTCTCAAAACATAAAAATACTAAAAATATTCCGGTCGGAAAAAACTCATCTCAACTGTCTTTCTCATTTCATTTTCCTCTGCTAGTACTCGTTTACACACTTTCCAAGCTTTGAAAACTTTCATCCAAAAATCCCAAAAAGCAAATCAATCAGGTAAAATCTTTTCCACACTCTCTCTTTTTTCCTTAAAATTCTATCTGTCTAAAAAATTAGTATTTTGAATGGTTAAAGTGAAAGAAGAAATGGGATCTGGAAACGAGGTTGTGGAAATCGATAGCTTGGAGAGAGGTTTGTTGTTGTCAACTCCTACTGGTTCTCAGATTCAGGTGGGAGCCGAAGAGGAAACGGTGTTGTATGCGGCGTCGTTTGAGGAGATGGAAGAGAATTTCGTGAAGTACCAGACTGCTCAGTGGGTTCTGTACTCGTTGCTTTTGATACTGGCTTGGGGAATCGGATTGTTCATGCTTCTTTATGTTCCAGTTCGCAGATACATACTCCGCAAAGATATTCGCTCTAGAAAGCTCTTTCTCACTCCGAATTCCATTGTTTACAAGGTAATTTCACTGCCCCATGTCTTGTTTTTTTTTTTTTTTTTTTTTTTTTTTTTTTTTTCATTGTTGGGATCATTGCAGATTAATTAATGTTAGCAAAGGAGCTTCTTAGGAGAATTGGGTCATCTAAATTAAGAGTATTTTAAGTGAATCATGATTGGTTGAATTGTCATGTAATGGATAAATGGAATTTTTTCTCCTAACTGCTTTTTTCATTGGAAGGAGCTTATTTTAATTGGTATTTTGGGCTTGAAAAATAAAGTGGGTAAAAGTATAATTGTACATAAAAAATGTAAAAGCTTAAAAAAAATTGTACATAAGCTGAATAAACTGGAAAAAAAAAAGCTCTAGCGAACAAGATTTTATTGGGTATCACTTGTCAATGTTGTTGTGCTGAGTTCTTTTGATGAACTTTTGAGTAGTTCATCGTTTTTTTATTGGGTATGCCAACATATTGATCTTTGTTTGTCAAATGAAGTTGGTGACTCATGAATTGTTCATTCTTCTCGGGTGGAAATAAGATAATGGTTTTGATTCTATTTGGACTCAAGAATGAATTATTCCAGTGGATAATACTTTGTTTTCTCTAGCTTAGATTACGAGGCCAGTCCCATTTCCGTGCTTCGTAGTGTTGAATGCCAATGTATTGACCTTTGTTTGTCAAATATAGAGTTAGTGACTCGTGAATTGATCATTCTTCTCAGGTGGAATTAAGATAATAGTTTTGATTCTATTTGGAATCAAGAATGAATGATTCAAGTGAATAATACTTTGTTTTCTCTAGCTTAGGTTACGAAGCCAGTGCCATTTCCATGCTTTGGAGTGTTGAAGAAAGAGAAGCATGTCTTGTTGCCTTCAGTTTCTGACCTTGTAATTGAACAAGGTAAAGTGTTTGCATTGTTCTTTTGCATTTTTCCATAACTTATTAATATTCTTTTGCTGACTGTTTCTATCAGTCAAGCTCTTTAAGTAGGATTATGTAATGGCTAATTGCTATGTAGTTGCCCAAAACAAAAACAAGTAATGATCGATGGGGACTGATTTTCCAGCTCAAGGTTGAGCGTACATCAGAATAATTGAAGTACAAGAGCTTTACATTTTGTAGCCTTATAAAGCTTACATTTTGTCGACTTTGACCTAGTAGTTGTTAAAATTGGGTCTGATAGAATCTGGATGCTCAAGTAAAAAGTCCACTGTTAATTATGTTTTTAAATTTCCAATTTTTGTTTTGCCTAAAACTCAATCAAAAGTCTGATGCCTAAATTTGAACAAAAATGTATAATTGCAACCACATACAATATGTGGATACATATTTCAATTTTCAATTGTATGGTCTCCCATTAACTCAATCCTAGTAATATTTAGGGTTCTTTTTTGTTATTTTCAGGATATTTGCAATCCCTCTTTGGTGTCTACTCTCTTAGAATTGAAAATGTTGGCATAAGAAGGCCCCCAAGTGATGATGTTCAAATACAGGGTATTGCAAATCCACGTGCTTTCAGGAAGGTAGTCTTTATTTCAAATCGCATTTGTCTGGTGACTTCTGGTTGATAGATTTGAATTCCTTTGTATCCTTTGATGCACTTTTCAGGCTGTTCTAATGCGTCTTGCAAATATGAGAAGTGAGGGTTTCTCTCGACAAGTTTCCACAATTGAAGATGTTCCAAATTTTAGGGTAAGTCACTCATTGTATTCTTGGTTCTGCCAACATACTATTAGAAAAGCATTAACCAGTGTCATCTTTAATTCTATTCTGGTTAATATGTTCAATTATGTTACTTTTGTTATTCTTGCACAATCAAGATTATGGCATTTTAGAAATGAACCAGAAACCCTGTAGGGAAATAAAAAGGCTAACTAAGCCCTCTTATTGATTGTACTTTTTGAACTTTGTCTTCTTGAAGTCCCTCCTCTCACCTTCTGTTTCCTTATGTTATGTCTCACTTTTGTCAACAGCTGGTTTCCCCATCAAAATCTCTCAGGCATGATTCCATTCCACAATCTGGGGACCTAATACTACTACAAAAACTAGAGGAGCTTGGAAGTTCTGTGAAGGTAGAAAACTAATGCAAAAATTATTCACGCTATAAGTTGGCTATGCTTTTTTTTCTTATCATATGTATATGTGTCTCATATCTACTGCAGAGAGTTCAAACTTTAATTGAGGAGCAACAGTCTCAAACATCAGAACCTGTAGATTGAGGTATGTGGACTCATAATGCACACTAAAATGACTATTACTGGCTTTTGGAAAATGCTTTATTGGACATTTCTTTTTCACAGATGCTGAAGCCTTTTAATAATAAACTTAATGAACATGTATGTCGCTTCAACTCTAGTCTACCAAGAGTAACTGATGGTGAACTTCTAAATGCATCACAATTTCACAAATCCTAGTTTCTTGCATCTGCTTTAACTTGCCTTTCATAGCCGGGGCATTCCAATGAATGGACAGTCTCTTGGATTGGTAATCCATGAAGTGCACAGTTTTCAGAACCCTAAGCATCCAACATGTGTGTTTTGTGTGTGTGAGTCTGTTTTTAATAAGTTATGTTCATGTAGGTAGTGAGCTTTGACTAACATTGTCTGTTGACTGAGTGGTTCATCCTGATGCTTTGGAAAATGAAATTTGGCTAGTAAATAAACGATTTAGCAGCTTTGGCAAGCTAAGTTTATGCAACACTAGGTTTTGGCTGTTCAGATTCTGATGTAATAGAGGTGTATATTTGCAGTTTTAGTATTGTGCACCTTGACAAAAAGAAAAAGTATAAAATACCCGATACTCCATTACCTTTGTTTACACTGTAGAGATGTGCATTATTCATTTATTCTTATCATGTTTCTTGAATGCATTCTCATAATTGTTTTATTTTGTGCTTTTGTTAATTTGTTATGTTGGCATACCAGCTGTTAATCCAAAATGGGAAACATGAGAAAACCAAAGTCCGAAGTTGACATAGTTCTTGATCTGCAATGCAGGCTAGCTACAAAGTTATACATATTATCGTATCGTGCCTTTTAAACTGAGAACCAACTCATTTTGGTATTTACTGTCTGAGCTGCCATTTTAAGGAGTGATGTTTTAGATACTACAGAGCTAAATTACAATTGAATTCTATTTGTTTCCATGTGTATGTTGGTGGGCAAGGTGTGCAATTGTTGGTCATTTCATTTAGTTTGTAATTTATCATATAACAGGCAGAAAAGTTTACGTTTTCCATGTATACATCTTGATTATCCCTCTCCAGTCTCTCTATGCTCTGTTATTATAAGTTGTAACTAATTCTTTGTATCATGTATAATTGTTACAAACCCCTGTAGATTGTCTTCAACTTTTCATGTCTGATTTTGATGTTCTGTATTTTGTTGCATTCAATTCTACCGATCGAAAGGAATGTTGCAGCAATTATTTTTCTAGCTCGTGTTCAGGTAGTTTTCTAAAGATATAATAAGCTTTCCTTCATTACTAAAGATATTTTACAATCTCATCTCTTGTATTGTGTAGTGATAATTAAAGTATCATCGTTGTTTAGCATCCAAATAAATCAGAAAGGTACGTGAATGTTGAAGCACCTAGCCTCTGTAATGTCAAGAGTTTTTACGCGTATGTGATTTTTCTTGCCAATTTTACAACCTGGAGTGGTGGCACTGTATTATATTATATACTAGCACGGGAACTACTTATTTGCAAATAATTTTATAAAATCTTAAATTGACGAAGAAACTACACCATTGCATGATTTGAACAAAGTAGAAGGGTAGAAAATAATAGAAGAAGAACTTATACCTCTACTTAGCTTTAAAAAAAAAAATATTGGAGTTTGCACTACTTTTATAGTGTTCATGATTAATCTTGCAAATTTGGAGATAAATTATCAATTTTTGAGTTTGAGTTTAAGTTGGACTTATTAGAAAGATAGAGTTTTACTCCTTGTTAAGTCTGAATTAAACAAAAATAATTTTATTTTAAAAAAATGATAATGATGAGTTTGAGTTTAAGTTGGACTTGTTAGAGAGATAAAATTTCACTCCTTATTAGGTTTGGACTAAACAAAAATAATTTTATTTTTTAAAAAAAATAATAAAGATGTGGCAAACTCTGGAGAGGTTAATAAAAAGTTAAGGCTTCAGTTATTAATATATATATAAATGAGTTCAAGTTACACCTGATGCAACTTGACAAGAGTTACATCATTTGTAGACCGTAGATTTGTAATTGATCTAATGGTTAAAAAAAATAGCATTAAATAATAATTGACTTAGATCTCATTCGCTTAATTAATAGCAATTTTATTTCTCTCTTCTTATTTATTATTTAAAACCTTTTACATATATTCCTTTTTTTGCCAACGACTTTACAAATATATTTGCAATACTTTTTTTTTTTTTTTTGAGTTCGTACAACACTCTTTTTTTTTTTTTTTTTTCCTTCTTTTAAGTCGGTTATACTCTTATAGTCTTATCAATTGTGAATATATATCTTGTCTCCTTAAAAATATATAAATGGCTAAGTGTTATTTAATGAGGTTTTAAATAAAAAGTTTCTCAAATAATAATTAGCATAGATACTTTTTTTTTTTTTTTGAATGACTTTACAATTATATTTGCAATTCTCTCTTCTTCTTTTTTGGGTGTGCCTGTGTCTGTAATAATCATGTTATCTTCTTTTCTTCTTTAAGCCGATAATACTCTATTAATTGCGAATATTTTCTTTGCCTTCTTAAAATAAAAAAATAAAAAAAATTGCTGAATGCTGTTTAATGAGGTTTTAGATAATGATTATCTAAAAAAAGGTTTTAAATAATAAATAAGGAGAGAGAAACAAAATTGCTATTAGTTAAGTGAATAAGATGTAAATTAATTCGCATTTAATGCTATATTTTTAACCATTAGATCAATTAGAAATCTACGGTTTACAAATGATGTAACTCTTGTCAAATTCTACTAGGTGTAACTTGAACCCATCTCATATACATACACACACACACATATAGGAGCTTGGAATGCCATCTAGCAATCATAGTACAATGGAGAAAAGCGATATTTTGACTAACTTCTGTTAAACCAAGATATTCTTGACCTTTACTTTCATTAGCTTTCTTACTTGGGCAATAAGTTTAGCCATTCCTATCTCAAATGAGTCCGGTAGGATTGTTCTTCTTCAAACGAAGGAACAAACTCTTCTTTATGATCCAACTCCCCCTTCAAAATGGTCTTGTGCCGTAGCACCACCCTTATTATATGTGAAAATTTCCCTCGAATCTTGAGGTTTTATCTTACACTCACCCCCTATCCTACTATAATGATGAGTTTAAAAAAAATGATAATGATGAGTTTGAATTTAAGTTGGATTTGTTAAAGATATAGAGTTTCAATCCTTGTTAAGTTTAGAGTAAACAAAAATAATTTTATTTAATAAAAAAATGATAATGATGTGACAAGCTTTAGAGATGTCAATAAAAAGTTAAGGCTTCGGTTATATATATACTAGTTGCTATAGTTAAATAAAAAGATAATTAATCTACCTCACGAAAAAAAAAAAAAAAAAAAAAAAAGGCTAAAAGAATCGATAAGAGGTTGATTGCCCTCCATTAAGAAAAAGATAAAAGAAATAAGGAAAAAAAAAAAAAAAAAAACAACAACAACAACAACATTAAAGACAATATGAAAACTAATCGCAAAGAATTGCAATTGTTGTATGTTTACTTAGCTCAAAGCCAGAATTAAAATTCAATTTTACAACAATAAAAACATACAACTTCATATTAACTAAAAATCAACCTCATTATACAAATCCAATGTTCACAATAATGTATTTTGCAGATAATGCATCTAAAAACACTCACTGTGTCAAGAATTTTAATAAACACTATTGCCACTTTTATCTTTGTTCTAGACATATAATTTACACAAAAGTCAATAGCAACCGCAATTAGCTATCACTGTGGATTAATGCTATGACAATCTTGACCTCATCTATTTCCTTTAAACCTGCATGTGAAAACTGATTTCAAGTAAAAATTACATTTTACACAAAATCTAAGCAACCTAACTTGCCTTACATCTTATAATTAAGTTAATAACATCTTATAATCTTACAACTATAGCTTCTTGCTCATTAAAAGGTCGTAGTCATGCACAAAGCTCCTACTCATTAGACTTTATTGGATTTCAAAAAGTTATAAAATTGCACATCATCAAACAACATAAGCATGAGATGATACTATTTTAATGAAGTGAACAAATCAGAAATAAAATCAAAGCATATAACTCTAAATAGTTGCATGCAAAATATATATATATATATATATTCGCTTTTTGTCATATAAGCAAAGAGAAAACATTAGGTGAAAACTGATTTCAAGTAAAAATTACATTTTACACAAAATCTAAGCAACCTAACTTGCCTTACATCTTATAATTAAGTTAATAACATCTTATAATCTTACAACTATAGCTTCTTGCTCATTAAAAGGTTGTAGTCATGCACAAAGCTCCTACTCATTAGACTTTATTGGATTTCGAAAAGTTATAAAATTGCACATCATCAAACAACATAAGCATGAGATGATACTATTTCAATGAAGTGAACAAATCAGAAACAAAATCAAAGCATTTAACTCTAAATAGTTGCATGCAAAATATATATATATATATATATATTCGCTTTTTGTCATATAAGCAAAGAGAAAACATTAGATCCGGAGGTGGCATAAAACCAGTGTTTTACGCCACCCAATCAGACCACGCCACGTCAGCAAAAAAAAAAATCCCAGCAATAATTTCTCTCCAAACAGCTCTCACGCCCTCTCCAAACAGCCAAAGCCTCTCACGCCAGAAAACAGCTAAACCCAAAGCTCACACGCTATTCCTCTGATCGCCGAAAAAGCTCCCAGCATCAATCCCTCTCCAAACAGCCAAAAGCTCTCACCTCTCACGCCATTCACCTCAAACAAAAAAAAAAAAAAAAAAAACTCCAAGCAAAAGCTTCTCTCCTGGGTGCAATGGTAAAGAGAGCCTTTAGATCAGGTGGCTGAAAATAACCATTCTTGGGCGGGTCCTGCTGCTTCATCACATAACCCACCTTCTTCTTCTTTGGAGCTGGTGGGCACGCCAAATCTGCTGGTATTTGACACTCACTGTGTCTCAGAGTTCTACAACCTTCTTCAACTATCACCTCTATTGTTACTGTACACAGAAAGTACTGGTTTGAGTTCGGAATCTGGATGAGTATGTGAGACACACTGAGTACTTTTAAGGGACTTTATAATTTGTCTGAGGTGAATGGCGTGAGAGGTGAGAGCTTTTGGCTGTTTGGAGAGGGATTGATGCTGGGAGCTTTTCTGGCGATCAGAGGAACAGCGTGAGAGCTTTGCATTTGGCTGTTTTCTGGAGTGAGAGGCTTTGGTTGTTTGGAGAGGGCGTGAGACTTGGCTGTTTGGAGAGAAATTATTGCTAGGAGTTTTTTTTTGCTGACGTGGCGTGGTTTGATTGGGTGGCGTATCCGAACCTAATGTTTTCTCATAAGGAAAATCATAAATTCTCTTTTAAATAGCCTGCATTCCAATCAATAGCTTTTGAGTGTGATTACCTCCAAGAAAATAGAGTGACATACAGGGAGCAATCTTTAGAAGGTAAACTATTATTATTATTATTATTATTATTATTATTATTATTGATAGGTAGGTAAACTAATAGCTCATTCCCACAATTGAAAGACATTAAACGAATTGTGAATAGCATAACCATTAATATGTGTCTTTCATGCTCAAAATAGAACCTAATACGTGCAATGGAGCATTCATTATTTGACATGGCATTATCATCTACCTATCAAGTCATCAAGTCTCAACCTGATGCTATTGAATTGAATATCAATAACCATTCAACATAGAAATGTTAAACATCAAATGCTTTCAAGTCGCAATTTCTTAACATCTTTCACTTTTAAATTTTACATGTTAAGTTGACCAATCAATATTCAGAACCTTATAATATATATTAAAAGTACAAATAAAGGAAAATAATAATAGGGTAGGATTGAACCTTAGTAAGTCACTACATGGACATATCATTGTAGAAAATATGGAATGAGAAATAATCAACTTGTGAGGATGGTCCTCTAATAAATTGCTAAATAAGAACTTTCTATACTGATGACCATATATAATCAAGTGAAGATTATGACATATAATGCCAAAAAAATGAGTGAAAATATTACAGTATATAAATGCAGAACTGATATAGGAAGGCAATATTTCTAACATGTTCCCAATTTTCTTGAAATTCCAAACAATGTTGATAATATGTAAGGCTCACAACATGATATACAACAACTAAATTTCTTTCATCAAGGCATTCGTTTTAATAAATTCCAACCACGTCAAAGAAAAATTTGGCATTTGTGAGATATAGAAAACAATGACCATAAGTCAGGTTAAATAGCAAAGAAAGAAGTCTGGCCTAAAGATGAACATTACGCTCTTTGCAAAACTTACCTAACATGTTTAGTGGGTGCCTACTCTGGAGGTTCAATACGCTCTCTGTAAACAATTCTGAGGCATGGAGCCATGCGTCAATTCAGTTTCCCTCAAACAAATAATCAATTTTGAGGTTCAGTACGTTTTGCAGAAAGCCATGCCTTAATTCAATTTCTCTCATAGAAAATAGAAAGAATGAAAACCCATTGGTAAACAAAGAAGGCCTGCAAAGGTGGAAGTTTTGGAGAGGGAGACTGGATGGAGAGAGAAGAGAGCAATTGAAGCGTTAATTTTCTAGCTATGGTGGGGTTTTTCAGTTAGTGGTTTTTATGCGTATGAGTGTTGTAGTCGGGCTTTTTCAAGAGTGTTGTGGGTTTTAGCTTCTTCTTTTTTTTTTTTAATAATGCTGACGTGGAAATTTAATAATGCTGACATGGAAAATTGTAGGAGTTTCAGAGGTTTCAGTTATATATATATATATATATATTTATTTATAGATTATTTATTTTTTTTAAAAAGTGAATTTTCTTTTATTTTTTGGGAAAAATTCAAAGACATCTTTGGACTTTTAGGGCAGAAATTAAACCGACCTCTCCCTTATTCTAATTTATAAGTATGGTTTTAAAAACTAAGGGTACATTTGGTACACTGAAAGAGGATTACGGCAGGAATTGTAATCTTTATTACTAATAATAAAGTGTGTTATAATGTAATAACTAAACCTATTAATTAGTTTGGTTGTGAATTATAACATTAAAATGAAACTTAATATTTATTTTAGGAAATATCTTACTCATACAATTATATCTCCTTAAAAATTGTTATTTTTAAATTTAAGAGAAATATGTGTTATTTTTTATGATTTTTTTTATTTTTATAATTGTTAGATATACAGGGAATGTTTGTTTATTTGAAAATATATTAAGTTTTGAAATTATTGTACTTACTAAGGAATATCAAATACAACATTTTAAAAATGAATAGTTATTCCTCATTTTGAAGAATATCTATTCATAAGGAATGACTATTCCTTGTATTAAAAATATAACCAAACTAAAGAATAATTAAACCATAAGAATAACTATTACATTACAACGCCTATTATAGTCTACCAAACATGCCCTAAAGCATTGAAATAACCAGAAAATAGAGAGGTTTGTTGGACCAAAGGTTGAGATGTAGTGATACTTTAATTAATAAAAACATTAATTATTTTTATTATATAAAATTCAAAAAATTTATGAATTTCAAATATACTTTCATAACTTTTATAAGACAAATAGAAAATAATACCACTAATTAACCGTTAACAACTACCTTTCTCTACCACACAACCAGCTTTCACAACTTGTCACACACTACTTGACCCCGTAAACCATGATGGATCAAGCAAACTTTTAGCACCATCCATTCTTAGAACCGCAACAACAAGAACCCCATTCGACTCATATCAAATCAAGCCACATTTCTCATTGCCACATAAATTTCTAATTCAAAGCCCAAAACTCTAAAATTATTAAAAAATTTCCCAAATTTTTCTCTATTTCAAACCCCAAATACTTTTCTGACAAACGAAGGGAAGCTGAGCAACACTGCTTGAAATGGATGAGCAACACCACCCTTGCCTATCTTCAAACCGCTTTGTTTATATTAATAATGAAATATTCTAAATTTTTATAAGAGTTTCTTTACAAAAATTTAACCATGGTTAGTAAGAAAATAATGATAAATTTAGAATAAAAATGCAAATTTATCAAGCATCAAAACACTTGCAATGAAAAATATCTCTATTACCCATTGAACAAAAGAGGAAAAAAAAATTCACATTTAATATTTTAAAATACACTTTAATTCTAAATTTTAAAAAAATTATGAATTTTAATTATGAAATAAGATAATTTTAGAAACTTTCCTTTAAGCAAAGGGTAGATTAATACACAACATTTTTAATATTAATTTAACAAAGTTTGGTCAATCGGATGTCAATAGGGGAAAGTGTTTTTCTTCTTTAAGTTTGGGTATAATTACCCCCAAAATATAATATTATATATAATTAAATCGAGTTTTTTGTTCACAAGCTTGTTTAAGAAAATATTATTATGTTTGAACTTGACTTATTTAATAATTGAACATAAACTTGAGCTTGAGTTTGACTTGTTTGCTAAAAAAACAAACAAAAATTAAGTTTTTTTCTCAGTGGAGTTCGAGTTGTTCATAAACAACTTGATTCATTCACAATCTTAATTATGAGCGAGATTTTAAGCATATAACTTTGCTCCCCATAATTGGGGGGAGTAATGGTGTCTTTAGACTTATGCTCATCCACGATACTTATCATCTACAATACTTGTCTATGGGCTGCACAGGACTAATTCTGTCATTTCTCAAAGTTTAAGAACCTTAATTTAAAATTACAAGAATAAGGGTTAAATACGATTTTGACCTAAAGTTCGGTTGATGTTTTTGAATTTTTTTCTGTGTTTTTAAAATTTTTTTCCCCATTACCCGGAATATTGTTTCTTTTGTAAGAGTTATAAGTAACCCAGTGTGACAAAGAGTTGTATTACTTACTGGGCTGGGTAGCCCGTTACTCAGTGAAGTGGACTACTAGCCCATTAGGGCCTAATATGTGGGCAACCCAGAAGCCTGAAGTGAAAAGAAAAGAGACAGAGGGAGAGAGAGAGAGAGAGAGAGAGAGAGAGAGCTCAAATTTGGCAAATGACAATTGCTTTTTCCCTTGGAGTTTGGATCATGGCTTGGCCCGTTTGGTTGGCTTCCGTAGTTATTGCCACAGAGTTTTAATGTGCTGTACTGTGCCTTATTGAGTTAAAAGTTTCAATTTTTTGGAGGTTTCAGTTAACTCAACTTGTAAAATCTCTGATGGTTGAATATGAGATCTGGGGTTCAGTCTCTGCCTACACCAAAAACCGATTGGTGTCTTGATTTGATGATAAAAAACTATCATCAGAAGCGGACGCTATAAGTTGAAACTTTCTAAAAAAAAGTTTCAATTTTTTAATAAGTTGAAATAACTTAATAGGGGAAAAAATTTAAATAATAATAAATTAAAAAAAACTCATTTTTGTAAAGAGAGGAAAACCCAAGTATTTACCATTACCAAATAAGAAAAAAAAAAAAAAGAAGAAGAGAGATTAAATTTTGAAACTAAGCGTTTGTTTGGATTGCGGCACGTTTGGAGCGTTTCCTGCGTTTTAGTTTTTTTTTTTTTTTTTTTTTTTTTTTTTTTTCAGCTCAGCGCTTATGGCACTGTTCATTGGCCATGATCAGTGAAAATATGCTAATGAACCGTGCAACACACTAATGAATAGTAACAAAAAATTTTTTTTTTTTTATTTTTTTCAATTTTCAACAAAATAAGAAGTATTCAAACGCATACTAAAATTCTTTAAATATTTATTCATGTAGCCAATAAAAATGTTTGACTGGACTCTAGAGACGAGTCAGCAGACGCATTTTTTGGTTAATATGTTATGGGGTCTAGTATATTAGGAGCCACACGAAGGAGGGTCATAAATAAAGTAATTAACACGTCTTTGTCTATGTTGTTGTAGCAGAAAATATTGTAAATAGTCTATTTTTTGGTACATCGTGGAGATATAGGGATAGGGATGCCTCTTTATTGCAATATAGATTAAAAAGGTAACTAAACCAACGAATTTGAGGATTGTTGAGACTTAAAGAGATGGGACAGAGCGAGGTTGTGGAAAAAAGGGTAAAGTAGTTGCATGTCCTTCTCTCTCTCATATTTTCCTATTGTATTTTGGCCATGAAGTGTTGTTTGTGTGAGGATCGGATTTAAGGATTTTGGTTGAGAAGATGAAATTCGGCTCACCAATTTTGACTTTACCCATTCCATCCATTCTCCTCGTGTGTTTACTATCATGTTGTTTCTCTCGACCTAATATCATTTTTAAAATATGTTGTATATTTAATTAAGAAAAAACAAATAGTAAGCTTGTAAGCTTGTATATTTCACTTTGCTCCTTCCATGCAGATGATTAGTATATGTTATTAATAAGAAGAATATGGAGAACATTCTTTTCTAAGACAAAACCCCAGATATGACTCTTTCTTTTATATTGTACTAGCATGTAACTCATGCAAACGCATAAATGCATTTAAAATTAAACACAATTTTTATTATAAAAATATAAATAACTAGTCAAATTATTTTTAAAAAAATAGTATGTAACACATGCATACATATAGATAAATTTAAAATTAAACACAATTTTTATCATAAAAATATAAATAATTAGTCAAATTATATTTTTAAAGTAAACGTAATTAGTCACATATTAAAATTCTTACCTAAATTTAATACTACTTATGATCTTTTTTTTTTCTTTCTAATTTTTAATAAGATAGAACATGTGGTAATCTTTGTTGTGCTGTGATTTTTATTTAGTATATATGATTTTTTTTTTAATTTTATAGTTCATTAATATTAGATTTCTAGTATTTTGTAATCATTAACTCACTTGGCACAAAAATTAAAAAATTTAAGTGGATAATTATAGTGTGATCCTCACATAAATTTAGACACATGGCGCAAAATTGAATTCTAATTTCAAATTATAATTGAACTTATCATTCTCTCATCATTGTCAAATAATTCTTGCCATCTTTGACTCATGGTAGCCCAAAAGTTGAACCACATAAACCACTTGTTTCTTATGCGATACTCTTTTTTCCTTTAAGATCTTTATATTGCTTCAAAAGTAGCATTACAAACAACTTGGAGATCCTATAGCTAATGGACACCCAGGGATTAACCATCTTTCAAATTATTCTTACCTAATTTTAATACTATTTATGATTTTTTTTTCCTTCTAATTTTTAATAAGATAAAACGTGTGATGATCTTTGTTGTGTAGTGATTTTTATATAGTATATGTGATTGGTTTTTTATATTTAAATTTCATAATTCATTAATGTTAGATTCTTAGTATTTTTTACTCATTAACTCACTTAGCACAAAAATTTAAAAACTTAAGTGAATAATTATGGTGTGGCACCCACATAAATTTAGACATATAGTGCAAAATTGAATTCTAATTTCAAATTCTAATTGAACTTTTTCTAAATTTTACCTATTACTATATCTATATATATATATATATATATATAATTCAATGAATTCTTAAAATCCTAACAATTTAAAATTAATTTTTAATTTAATTATTTGTACTTCATCATGTTATCATAGTTTGCTTATATTTAGTGTATTGATGGTGTGGTAAAATCATTACTATTACATTTAATTGTGAATGATTAACATTTTAAAAATTTTATGGTGAAAGGATCAAAATCCTCTAGAATTTTTAGAAATATTTACGGTATCAAGTTCTTTAAATCCTAACCTTTCTTTTATGATAAAACAATAAGATTATGGTGCATCATAAATTCATTTACATAAGCCAAAAAGAATGGGCAAAAAAAAAAAAAAAAAAAAAAAAAAAAAAAAAAAAAAAAAAACTCAAACTTTCCAACTAACGTGGAAGCTAAAAATCCAACCTACACCATATTAGTTTTTTTTTTTTTTAAAACAAAAACAAAACAAAATAAAACAAAAAAACTCATACATTTCAATCTAACTTGAAGCCTGCCAAAGCCATTATGGCTTTTTGTCTCAAGTTTTTTCTCAAGAAAATTATACTTTCATTCCTCTCTCTTTCTCTTTTCCATATCTAAAGCTATGTGAGAGCAATGGCGGCTCTAAGAATTCTTTTTAGAGTAGTCATTAAAAAAAATTTATATTATAAAAAATATAATAAAACATAACTTGAATATATCGCAATCACAAAAAAAAAAAAAAAAAAACCTCCAATATATGAAATTTTATAATTTCTTTCTTCTAATAAAATGAAAACGCAAAAACGGATTGACGAGAGATAAAGCGAGAATTAAGAATGCTGAGATGAGAGTAATAAAATGAGAGAGAGAGAGAGAGAGAGAGAGAGAGAGAGAGAGAGAGAGAGAGAGAGAGAGAGAGAGAGAGAGAGAGAGTGACAGATGATACCAACTACGACTGCACACTAAGCCCCTAAAAAGAGTATAATTGCTACTACTACAAAGTCACGGAGAAATCATGGTCATTGTATCTCTCTTAGTATCTTTTTTTTTTTTTTTTAGGAAAATGAAATTAGAGATTATTTTTATGAAATGAGTTGCATGAATTACAAATTTAAATGATTAGGAGTTTTTTATTTTTTGTTTTTGAATGAATTTTTTGTTGAATATTTTATTCACTGAAAAATCTCAACTATAAAAATCTTTGTGAATATATCTTCAAAAAAAGTATTCATAACAAATCTTTATCAAATAAATATTCAGAATCAAAATTCATTAAGGAAGGATCTCCAAAATACAAGATTCTGGACTTAAAAACCTTTACAAGCCGATTAAGCTTAAAATCTAATGAAATTTTTTCAAGATCAATGCCCAATCAATCATCAAGACTTGAACATTCCAAATGCCCCTCTACAAACAAGGTTTATGCATTGAGTCAGTCAAGGAGAACAAACCTTGTAAATTTCCCTAAGCCGTCAATAATTCTTAAAAATCAGATCATCGCAACTTTATCATCTATGAATGAATCATGCATGCAAGATCCAATAGAATTTCAACATTGTTCATGGCAATTAGAGCTTTTTCGCAACATTTCAAGATTACCTTGTTTTACAGAAAAGAGTCTAAAAAAAAAAAAAACCCAGTGGTAATCAAAACCCAAAATCCCCAACGGTAATTGACATTTAGAACTTCCTTGTAATACAACAAAGTTGTTCTAAAACATGATTCATCAAGATTTTCTCCTACATAGATAAGAAATTCCAAAGCACAATTAATGCACCTTCTCCAATTGCTTTCGGTTAAACTCTAGTCACAAAATATCATGTGCTTATTAAATCGAACCACCAAATCAAAAGTTATAAATAGTTAAAATTTTAATGCTTAACATGAATCCAGATGAATCAAGGTGAAACACAAGTGATTATCACTAATTAATTATCATTCGTGCGTAAAATGATTAAAAATAATTAATTATGTGGCATAATGTGATTGGATTTTCATGATAATAATCGTGAGAATGCATGCGTACAATAAACGGGACTTAATTGTTGTTTGGAGTAGATGTACTTGAGCCTCTCCCTCACCTTTGGAAAGATGCACGGATCAGTGATCTCGTGACCTCGAGGTGACCTAGCTAGCCTACGAGATCCACGTGGTAGGAAGTCTAGATGAGAGTGCTAACTGAGCTCCTCGCGACTACCATACGACCTTAGGGCATGTCCAGGTCGTGAGTTGCACGATCTTTATACTCTGCTTCCTGGATTAATCCTGGTCAATGTATTTCTGCCAGCACACACACACTAAGGCATGGCAAGGGCTTTTGATAGGGGTTAAGCAAATCCTAGAAATCTAGAGTGACATCCAAGAGAAGCGAACATTGAGTGTAAGAAAAGAGAGAACCTTTGTCTCAACAAAAACTCATTCCACCCTCTCTTTTTCATCTCTTCAATATTTGAGTGCTCGGGTTTTCCTCTTCCTAAACACATTTTGGTGTTTAGTGTGGTTTGCTTGCTTTTCCCTTTCATTTCTTTTAGTTTAGGTTAAAATTGATTAAGCCATAAAAAGGTTGCTTTAGGATTCTAAATACTTGTTAAGGTTAATATAGCACCTTTGAGATGACAAGAAGGATTGTGTTTTGCATTAACATATTTGGACGGTTTCCACCCAATAATATTTCATCATATATAATGATAATTATCATATTGGGTCTGAATGAGTCTATTTATAGGCTCAAGAACCTCCACCCTTCACCTCTCCCTTGCACATGTATCTAGCACAATATTTGAGTCAATTCATATTAGCCAATTAATCACCACAATTAAAAAGAATAAAATAGTCTCTCTCATTTTCAATATGAGATTAAACATTTTTCATTAACTTTCATCTTCTATATTCACTCTTACGTCTTTACATTTATGTTGTAATATTTATTTATTTTAATTAATTAATATTTAAATGCTCCAACATAAGCATAGTGATCTAATGGACTCATTTCAAAACCAATCTCTAAGATTACCTGTTGGAACTTCATATACCATTACAAATTGGAGACATAGTTTCCTCATGCCCTTTTATATATAAACCCTCCGATTGTGACATATATATTTATTTCTTCAATTCTCCATTGAATAATGTCATGTTGACGTCGATTTGGTACAATTCTAAATCCATTCCTTTCACAATGAACACGATAATATTAACCAAAGCAAACTTCACTACTAGGTTGCCGTCTGCCTTGTACTTTTCCGAAGTACCCAATGGCTTTCTCCCATCTGGCTAGGTGTACATGTCAAATTCCAGATGTCATTCTTCGAAGAATTCTTGATGGAGTCTAAATTCCTCCACCGTAATATCCAGCCATTGTAATTAATTTCCATGGTTTTCTTATAATTTACTAGATCCTCATTCAAGTCATTTTCTATATAGTACAGGTGATAATCTGTAAAGCATTGTGGATGGTTTCCTTTCTCTTTAACTCCCACTATATTCAGGATTGGTGGCTTGTTTCAGTACCGGTACTCATTTTTTGTCATGCTTCTACTTTCTTGAGCATTCACATATTCATTCTTAAGGTCCTCTAGTAACCTTATCGATCTCATGCAGTTGGGTAATACTTTTGGTGCTCTCGAGGAAGATATATAGCGTCCCTATTCTCTATCAATTCTCTAATTTGGGTGAAAAACATGTATCCAATAAATTTACATTCTATAGTCTTCTCTCTTAATTTAATCTCTAACGTTTATTTGTTGTACCCTCAAACTCTCAAGTTTGGTAAATCAAAGATATATTAGGTCCCTTGAATTCTCAATGTTTGAAGGAAACAAAGTATTTCATTCACTTAATTCTCAATTTTTCGCATACACTAAAGCAAATAATTGTACACTTAGGCCCTGTTTGTTTCACTACTTACTTATATCTCAATTTTCATATCTCAGTTTTCATCACTCAAACTCTATTTCCATATCTCATTTCTTTATCTCTACTTTTTCCATAACTCCAACAAATTTGTGTTTGGGTCTTGTTCTCAAGTGCATATCTAACTAGTCAAACTCAATTTTTTGATAAAGTAGTGGAGCCCGCACATTGTGCTTGGTTAGAAATCAGAACAGTAACAAGAAGCACAATACCCACATTTGCCCAGCAGAATCACAAACGCATTCGAGAGAGAGAGAAAACAAAATCAAACAAGATTCACAATATCAACAACGAAATCGAGAGAGAGAGAGAGAGAGAGAGAGAGAGCACAAATGTGACAAATACAAACGAAATCGAGGCATAGCTCACCACTGGTAAATGCATAAACCCACAATTACTGCAACGCACAAAAACCTATCAACCACCAAGGAGTACGCCACAATAAACAACCCACAAACACAAACCCAACACCACCATAAACAACCCATAAACCCATTGAGAAATGGATCTATAATTTGGGATGAGAAAGGCAAAGAAGAAGAAAAAATGTCTGGGATGAGAAAGGCAAAGAGGAAAGATGAAAAAAAAAATTAGAACTCAGTTGCTTCTAGGTGTTAAGGTGGAGAAGAAAGAAAGAAGAAAGAAAGAAGAGGTGGAGAAGAAGGAAAAAAAGAAGGAAAAATTACAGTAAACCCACATTTGGTTTGGCCTGTTTTCACTTTGCATACCTGTGGTTAAAAACTTAACACTTTGTCCACCTGTGTTTAGCTCTGTTTGGTCTCTGTTACCCACTTTTGGCTATTCCGTTAAAAAAAAACTTTTACTACCAAAACATAACATAGCATGAATCAAAAAAGTTAGGGTTTGAATTTTTTGAGAGAGCTTGTGTTATAGGGTTTTGAAAGTCAAAAACCAAAAAGAAAGAGATCAGAAATAATCATAATTTTTTTAAGCAAATTTAACAAACTGAACCAAGATACCCAAATGCACACCACCCATGCCAACAGTAGATGTCAAAACTTCTATTCAATTCCGTAAACAAAAAT
This sequence comes from Lithocarpus polystachyus, assembly GCA_033629205.1. Classification (NCBI taxonomy): domain Eukaryota; kingdom Viridiplantae; phylum Streptophyta; class Magnoliopsida; order Fagales; family Fagaceae; genus Lithocarpus; species Lithocarpus polystachyus. The sequence goes on from CM066172.1 coordinate 2,942,462, forward strand.
TATCAAACCAGCTATCACTATTATCATGTACATGGAATGGTTATTAGCATTGGGACAATGGGATTCTTACTTTCTCAGTAGCCAGTCCATTGTTCTTCAAAATCTCAGAGATTGTGACAACTGTAGTGATTGCTGTAATGAAATAAAATATGTGAAGAATTTTAGTAAGTATGATAATTCTTTAACCAAAAAAGAACATATAAAATAGTAATAGATGGCGAGAAAAAGCACTGAATTAGAAAGTATAAAAAGTTGTGCAATGTGAATTATAAAAGCTCCACGTATTATTACCATATCCTCGATTTTTCTGTGAAGCAAAGGCAAAGAAAAGAGAACCTATAGTCTTATTATTCTGGAAAACTAAACTCCCATGAGAATTCCAAATTCCCATCAATCATTGGAAGCCTATTCTTGTGAAGTCCATTCTTCCTCATAACTCAATAATTAACAAATCTGTCAAAACTATTCCTGGGAGCACATAGTCAAACATATCAGATTCACTAATCTTGGATAAAGAAGAAAACTCAAGAAGTGAAGAAAATGAGTACTTAAAAAAAGTTGCAATTGCTAATCATTCATGAAATCAGATTCGATTAAATTTTGTGTTTTCTTTCTTTTCCCTCAATTATTCAACAAATGAAAAGAAAAAAAAAAAAGAAAACAAAGAAAGAAAAAAGAAAACCTATCTTTTTCTTATTTGGGTATAAAACAGAGGAAAATGCAATACAAAGAAAGAAAGTTCATAGAAAATGTACCCATTCCCAAAGTAGAAAGCTCGACCTCATCGTGCTGCTGAATGTATCGCTGCAACAAAGAAAAAACAAAGCTTTCTTGTTGTAAAATAAATAAAACGCAGAAGATTAGGGTTTTGTGCGATGTGAATCATAAGGATTTGAAGCAGTTATTCCATATTTAGAAATCGATTAGAGAAGCTCTTTCAAAACCCAATAACTCAAGCTCTTTCAAAAAATTCAAACCCTAATTTTTTGATTTGTGTTATGTTTTGTTTTGGTGGTAAAAGTTATTTTTTAATGAAAAAGCCAAAGGTGGGTAACAAAGACCAAACGAAACTAAACACAAGTAGGTAAAGTGTTGTTTTAAACCATGGATAGGTAAAGTAAAATCGGGACAAACCATAGGTGGTTTTACTGTAATTTTTCCAAAAAAAAGAAAGAAAATGTGACTAGTGAGAGAGAGTGTGATAATAAAATGAGTCCGCCATCTGACTTGACGAAGACCAGTGGGTCCTAGTGCCTTTATTTTTTTACAAGTTTGCCATTGAACTCAATTCTCATCGCTTGAAAACATCTAAAACTTGTTTTTGTTTTCAGTAACTCATCACCCAATTTTGTGAGAACTGAGTGATGGAAACAATACCCCAAAACTCATCCAAACAAACTTCTTCTCTGTGGGACTTACTTATTTTGGGTGATGAGTGATAGAAACCCACAAATCTAAACAGCCCCTTAGATTATGGAAAACTAATTATGTTGAATAAAGCGTCGTTCATTACCATTATGACAAAACCTAACAAAAACCACTCATAATGAGGCAACATGCTTATTATATTCAAAGTAGTCACCAAGAAGGCCTATGATCAATTTGAATGGGAATGTTTGGAGAAAATTATGCTTAAGATGGGTTTTCATAGACAGTGGGAGGATTTAGTGATGCAATGTGTTCGTTCTATCAGCCATTCTATTAAGTTTAATGGTAAGCCCCAAGGTGTCATTCACCCACTAGGGATCTACGCCAAAGGGATCCCTTTTCCCCATATCTATGTTTATTTTGTGCAAAAAGGCTCTCTGCATTAATTAGACAAGCAGTGGAATGTGGTGTCATTAAGGGGATAAGGGCTTGTGCAAGAGGACCAACTATTTCTCACTTGGTCTTTGCAGATGACAATCTGATCTTTTGCTGAGCCATAAATGAAGAGTGCTCTAACATGATTACCATATTAGAAACATATGAACATGAGTCGGGTTAGCAGTTGAATCGTGATAAGACATCCCTCTTCTTTAGTCGTAACACTCCATAACCTATTCAAGATGACATTAAGAGTAGCTTTAGGGCAAAGATCATCAAGCAGTATGAGAAATATCTTGGCCTCCCATCTTTGGTAGGCAAAAATAAATGCAACACCTTCCATCAATTAATTGAAAGGTTGGATAGTAAAGTTTCTGGGTCAAAAGAAAAATTGTTGTCTAATGTAGGTAAGGAGATCTCGATAAAGTCTGTGGCACAAGTGATGCCAACTTACACGATGAATGGCTTTAAACTTCCTAATACTCTCTGTGATGAAATGACTAGTATGGTACATAAATTTTGGTGGGGTCAAACCAATGAGAGAAACAAAATGGCATGGCTAAGCTGGGATAAGATGTATCTGCCAAAAGATAAGTGTGGGTTAGGATTTTGAGACTTAAAGGCATACAATCTTGCTTTTTTGGATAAATAGGGATGGCAACTTCAAACCAATACCACCTCACCAGTTCATAAAGTATTCAAGGCATGATATTTCCCTGGGAGTGACTTTCTTTCAGTTGAACTCGGCAACCATCCCTCGTATGCGTGGCGAAGTATTATGTCAGCTCAACCCATTATCTAGAGGGGGCACCATTGGCAGGTGGGCAATGGCCATTCCCTTCAGATTTGGAGGGATAAATGGCATGGTCACACAGTTCTTCTCACCAATGGATGCAACAACTATTTTAAGCATTCCTTTAAGTTATCGGCTCTCTTGTCATCGGATGGTCTAGGCTTTTACACCCAAAGGGAACTTCACAGTTCGAAGTGCATATAGCTTGACCTTGGACATGGTAAACAGCGCTGCTAGTGGGGAAGCTTCAGTCAACCATCAACGCAGTTTGTTTTGGAAGACCCAATGGCACCTAAATGTCCCAAAAAGATTAAGTCCTTCGCTTGGTGTGCGTGCAAAAACATCTTTCCCACAAAAGATAACTTATGTAGAAGGAAGGCGATTGATGTTCCTACGTGTAAGGCTTGTGGCTCCGATGCAAAGAATACAGGACATGTCTTTTAGGAATGTAAGAAAGCACAGGAAGTTTGGGTATTGCCAGGTATTCCTTTTGACCCACTTGAGCTCCTTGCTCCGGATTTTGTGGACTTTCTTTGGCATCTAAAGTTTAGGCAGAAGATGGGGGATGAATTGTTAGAGTTAGTGGTTATGGTGGCATGGTGTTTATGGTTTAACTGCAATGAAGTAAGGCAAGGTAAGGCTCAACAATCGGGGTTTGCTATTCTGAGCAAAGCCCGGTACTTACTAGATGAGTTCCAGATGACTAACATTAAGCTATCCCAGATGATTTGTGGTACAAGGTTATGTGGATGCAGCCGTCTTTTCCAACACAAACTCAATCAGAATAGGAGCTCTCATCCGTGATCATGAGGGACGTGTCAAAGCTACTATCAACAAGTCCAGCCCCATTCCGTTGGGACCTTTAGAGGCTGAAGCTAAGACTTTGGAGGAAAGCGTATTTTTTGCATGGGATGTGAGTGTTAGAGATGTGATCTTTGAATGTGACTCTCGAATTATTGTTGATGTAGTAAATGATCTTTGTGAGCCACCTATTGCCATTGGTAATATTATAGACGACATCAGGTAGAAGTAGCAAGACTTTTGAAGGACCAAAGTTTCTCATATTTGTCGACGGGGTAATCGCCCTGCTCATATTTTAGCTTAGTATGCTTCTCATATCGTTGGTTTATAACTTGAATAGGGGAAATTTCTTATATGATTAAGTCTGCTGTAACTCAAGATGTATTGTTTTTATCTTTTTTTAAATAAAAGTTACGGTCTTCTTATCAAAAAAAAAAAGTCAAACATTTTTGTTTTATATAGATTATCAATGCATATTATTTTATTGATTTAAAAAATTATTAACATATTTAACTTAACCCCCACTAAAACAAATTTACAATACCTTCAGGGAAGTTTGTCATCATAAAGTCATAATATCGCATATTTACCAAAAAAACAAAACAAAAGACATCCCATTTTCTAAACTAGGTAGCATGAGGGTTTTCTCCTAGTTCTTACCATCATTTCAACTGCCAAATAGAGCTTTCTAAGCCTTCAAAGTGCACGTACCTAAAAGAACAAGTGGTTCAGAAAATGCATATGAAGCCTGTCGGTAAGGATTCCCTTTCTCTGAAGTTTGTTTATCTGTAATTTTATTTCATTTTATTTGCTTGAGTTGATGATGACAGGGCATGAATATTCGTCACTGTCGATGGGTTTTGAAGTCATCCATAGCACACAAAGGACAAAGTATTAACCCAGTGGCTTGGTGGAGTGGTTGGGTACTTGTCTCAAAGTGGCTGTGTTGGGTTTGACTAGAAGCTCTTTAGTTCAAGTCCGAGTACTAGTATTTTGAAAAAACTCATTGGACCAGTGATTTACCTCGCTATGAGCTCATCCGTCACGAACAGTGATTAGTTTCTGATTGAAAGATTTGATGAAACACTGTGGTAAAAAAAAAAAAAAAAAAAAAAAAAAAAAGGACAAAGTATTGAATATTTATTTCATTGAAAATTAAGTATTAATGGAACATTTACGTTAGGGAAAGCTTAGCAATGACTTTATCATTTTAGATACTTGTTCACATCAACCACAAGAAATTTTTTTTCTTTTTCCCTTTTGAGTACAGGAAGAACATGTATGTAAGTCAAACAATTCAATGTGTTAGTCCCGTCTCACATGTACTGAATAATTAAAGAAAAGAAAGCAAGTTGTGTAAGTATAACAAAAAAACAAAATATTTACTGTCGAAATTATCACTTTTTTCTTATTTTATATTTTTTTTATAATTTGATAGTTAGGAATGAAGAATTTGAACATAAGATGTTTTGGCTAAAAACATTAACATGGCTCTGATTTGTCAAAATTTATCCTTGTTAGTTGTTAAGTAGATTCTTCATATCTTTTCCTATAAAAAATTTAAAAGAATAAAATCTTAGAAGGTGCCAATTACCTTGTTTGATTTCTTTAATATTAGAAAATTTAGATTAAAGTTCGCTTTAACTAGGATTGTGCCAATTACCTCTCTTTCTTCTTTCCTAAAAATGAGTAAAAAATATTTTTCTATTATTTGGATCACATTAAAAAGTATTAATGTCTTATAATTCTTAAAAAATATATAAACGGATACATTCATTCAATAAAACAAAACCCAATTGATAAAAAAAATTTTCTATTTCTCGGGCAATTTAGGAGATAAAAATGAGAAAACAAACCTTAAATTCAAAATTCTCGTAAGAAAAAATAAAGTAAAAGAAAAAGAAAGAGAGAAAGCAACTAATTTGAACAAAATAGTCATTTTGAAAAAAGTCAATAGTTGGTTTGCAGAGACAGAGAGAGAGAGAGAAGCTACCATTGGCGAGTTTTTTTTAGTGTGTAGTTTATTTACAAATTATAATAGTCTTCTTTTGAGTATGTAAAATGCCAAAAATACCTTTTTGCACTAAAAAAAGAGAACATTTTTCGATCTATTAGACTTATTTCTGATGACTACAGAAAATGTTTTTTTTTTTTTTTTTACTTCCTTTTTTACTGTACAAAACACTAGAAATTACGTAAAACACTGATTTTTTTTTTTTAACCTTTATTAGAGAAGGGCAGTAATCAATCATAGGGAGAAGAGCGTGAACAACCTCAATAGCTTGTTTGGATGGAAGGGGAGTAGAGGAGGTAGAGTAGAGAGAGGGAGAGGAAGTTAAATTACTTTGTTTGGATGTTTTTTAAGGGAAGAGGGGAAGGGGTTTGGAGGGGTTCTAACTACTTCTAACTCCTCTTTTTTAATTCTTTCAAATTGGAAAGATTTGGAGGAAAAGTAGAGTATAAAAATACTTGACTAAATGAATTATCCAATTTAACCTTACCATATTAACAAAATTATAATCTATGAAAATGCTATTTATTCCCCTTCTCTTTACTTAATTTTAAAAACATCTAAACAACGTGAAGGATAACCATTCTCATCTACTCTGCTCCTCTCTACTCTCCTCTCCCTCCAAACTTCCAAACATAGCATCATTGTCATCAATAATGGATTTTCTTTCCTTTTTTACCCACCATAATCCAGACCTTCTCGACAAACAAATTTTTTTTTCCTGATAAAATCTTTTTTGTTGAAACAAAGTAAACATTAATTCTCTATGCACTCTGTTGTCCAGTCCACACTTCATTAAGCTCATTTAATGAGCTTGTTGCTCAATCATATCAAGACGTCTATTTCAACATGAAACATGAGTAGTCTGTAATCTTTATTAGACGGCTATCTTCTTTCTTCTTTCTTTCTTTCTTCCTTTCTCATTTTTTTTTTTTTTTTTAATTTAGCAATTTGACACCACAAAAAATTATTTTATCGATTTTACCATCTTATTTTACAAAAACTCAATATCAATGGTTTTATTTTAGTTTTCAACCTAATAAAATAATATATTAAAACAATAAACAACAACCACCACTACCATACAATAAAATAATATAATTTTTAATAAAATACATATTTTTTACCTTCTTAGTTACAGTGCACAACCATCTTTAGTTGTGCACTATAGCTCAAAAGCCAATTTTTTTGGCTTTCCCTCCACCATTATAACATGCTTTTTAATATTGGTGGTGCTAAAAATAGCTGTAGGGGTAAAGGGCCTAATACCAGATATTGGGGTAAAAGGCCCACTACCAAACAACGGGCCACGGACCTATCCGAGGAGGCCATCCGTCCGAGAAGGCCCCGTCATGAGGAATATACTTGGCCTAATTCCCTTCTGTCATATAAACTACGTGAAGGAGGAAAAAGGACTTGTCCGAGGATGGCTTATTGCTCGGATCATCAAAGGAACGACCCAGATGGAGGTTCCGGCACTAGTCCTGGTACTGCCGAGGACTTCCCTAACGTCCATAGACCATAAGGGACAGGTGGCAACAAGGAGATATTTTACAGAGGGCTACTGCAACCGTATTTATGACCCTGCAGCTAACATCATGGCCGCATTAATGACGAATAGACATCTGAACAGTGACCTTGGTCCTATACAGCTACTACATGAAGGCCTTAGTGGAGGCTGATGGGACAAGTATCTGAAGGGAACCGCCTACTGGCACGTGAGAAGAAATGACATATAAATAGAGCTCGAAGCAAGGAAACAAGTGAGAAAGAGGAACATTTTCTGGAGAAACTAAAGAGAAGAGAACAGAAAGAGAAGAAAGAACTAAGAGAAATCTTCAAGAATCAACTAAGTCTTACTCCTCGGACGGGTCCGAGCAGACCTCGGCACTTCCTCGGCACTTCGTCCACATTACATTGGTCACAACCATACTTAGGCCGGAAGCAAGCCCATTCTCAACCTTGTTAGTTCAGCCCACTCTCTTACAAATTCTATTGTGAGGGTACTTTTTGCTTACTGGGCCAGAGTCCATCTCCCCTGTAGGCCCATTTGTAATTTGTGCCCCTACAATTGGCACCGTCTGTGGGAACTAACGGTGACGTTGGCGAGCGGAAAGCTTGAACTATGGTGGGATCAGGTCCTAACCGGGCGAAGTCAGATGACTCTCAGCGTATTGATCACTTTGAGCGACTCGAACGTGAGAAGGACCGTGAAGGAAGTGTGCACACAAATCGCACGGCCAAGAGCCAGCATCGAGACAAATGTAAAGAATCTCACAAAGACACTACAAAGAATATGCAACGTGAGATTGACCGTCTGAAGAGGAAGCTCCGCCACGCACGTAGGAGGCGCAGTCCATTTAGCAGCCCACCCGTTACGGATGACTCCTCTGACGATAGCAACGACGGTAGCTATAGGCACTGCTCCAGGACGCCCCCAAGTGAGACTTTCTCCTACGAGGAAGAACATCGCCACGACCGCGGGAGCAGAAATACCTACTCAAGGGGCACAGGGAGCGATGCGATGAATAGGGCGCTCAACCAGATCTCCAAGTCGCCCTTCACCCGCAGCATCGAAGGGGGGAGCCTCCCTCGATGTTTCACTCAACCTACCTTCACTGCCTACGATAGGAGAACTGACCCCGTGGAGCACGTGAGCCATTTCAATCAGAAAATGGCTGTCTACTCTCGGAATGAGACTCTCATGTGCAAAGTCTTCCCCTCTAGCCTGGGGCCTGCAGCCATGAGATGGTTTGACGGCCTCGTGGCTGACTCCATTGGATCCTTCCGAGAGCTTACTAAGGCTTTCTGCTCTCGGTTCGTGACAAACACAAAGGTCCCTCGGTCGCTAGATTCCTTGCTGTCCATGTCCATGCAAGAGGGGGAGACCCTAAAAACGTACTCGGATAGGTACTGGGAGATGTTTAACGAGATCGAGGGCAGTTTTGATGACGTGGCTGTGAGAACCTTCAAGGTCAGCTTACCAGCCGAGCACGACCTTAGGAAGTCTCTAACCAAGAAGCCCGTAAGGAGTGTGCGCCGACTGATGGACCGCATCGACGAGTACAAGCGGGTTGAGGAGGACCAGCTAGTCGGAAAAGGAAAAGCTAAGGTTATCCCTCAGGAAAAGAGGGATTTTAGGTCGGACCGGTACAACAACAGCAGGCCGAGGAGAGACTACAGTATCCAATCCGGGTCTGTTGCATCACAGGCTGTCCATGCTGTGTTCCGAGAGCCAATTCATCAGATTCTGAAAAAAATTCAGAACGAGCCATACTTCAGGTGGCCAAACAAAATGGGGGGAGACCCCGCGAAGCGCAATTAGAGTCTGCATTGCCAGTATCACCAGGAACGGGGGCATACCACCGAGGACTGCAGAAGTCTGAAGAGCCACCTGGCAGAGCTTGTGAGGGAAGGAAAACTACAACAGTTCGTCTATCCGCCAAATAACCAAGTAAGCCACATCAAGCCAGGGGCTTCAGGGACCGCCTCATCAAGGCCCCCGCTGGGCATGATCAATGTGATCTTCGTGGCCCCCGGGAGAACTGGATCCTGCCCTTCCAGGGTAATGTCTATCTCCACGGCGTCTACCGAGGACCCGAACCAGGAGCCGAAAAGGGCAAGGATGGACGTCCGACCAGTTTTAAGCTTCTCGGACGAAGATAAGCAGGGGACAATCCAGCCCCATGACGACACTCTGGTCATCACCCTTAGAATAGGGGGGTACGATGTGAAGAGAGTAATGGTTGATCAAGGGAGTGGGGCTGAGATCATGTATCCGGACCTGTACAAAGGACTGGGCCTGCGGCCCGAGGACCTTACAGCGTATGACTCGCCCCTGGTCAGCTTCGATGGAAAGACAGTCATCCCCAAAGGCCAGATCAGATTGCCCGTGCAAGCAAGGTCCGAGGTAGTCGAGGTGGACTTCATCGTTGTGGATGCGTACTCTCCCTACACAGCCATCGTGGCCAGGCCTTGGCTCCACGCCCTGGGGGCTGTCTCATCTACCTTACACCTGAAAGTTAAGTTCCCGTCCGGAGGACGGGTGGAGGAGATCATAGGAAGCCAATCAATGGCAAGGCAATGCCTCATAGCCGCCATTTCACATCGGCCTATTGCCGAGAAGGCCACCACCTCGGCCAAAGATTCGTAGCAATCACAGGTCCCGAGTCCACCCAATGCAGTGGGGCCGGATGACGAGAAGTGTGAGAAGTTAGAGAAAGTTACCATCAGGGACGACCCAGGGAGGTTTTTTCAGGTTGGGGCAAATTTACCTCCTCGGGAGAAGGAAGAGCTGCTGGCATTCCTTATGAAAAACATCGGTGTGTTTGCCTGGAACTCATATGAGGCCCCGGGGGTGGACCCAGAGTTTATTTGTCATCACCTGAATGTGAGAGCGTCTGCCCTTCCCAAAAAACAGCCACCTCGGCGCTCATCCAGGGAGCATTCTGGCGCTGTCAGGGATGAGGTGAACAAACTCAGGCAGGCAGGGGCTATCAAGGAGGTCTTCTACCCTGAATGGCTAGCAAACACAGTGGTGGTAAAGAAGAAGAATGGGACGTGGCGTGTATGCGTGGACTTCACAGACTTGAACAGAGCCTGTCCAAAGGATCCCTTTTCCATGCCTCGGATTGATCAACTGGTAGACGCAACTGTAGGGCACCCTCGGATGAGTTTCTTGGACGCCTTCCAAGGGTACCACCAAATCCCATTAGTGCTGGAGGATCAAGAGAAAACGGCCTTCGTAACGCCCATTGAGAACTACCATTATAAGGTCATGCCATTCGGCCTGAAGAACGCAGGCTCCACCTATCAGAGAATGATGACGAAGATGTTCGAACCACAGTTGGGGAAAAGCATTGAGATTTACATCGATGACATGGTGGTCAAGAGCAAGCTGGAGTCCGACCACGTCGGCGACCTCGGAAACGTATTTGAAATCTTGAGGAAGCACAAGCTGCGACTTAATGCTTCAAAGTGCTCTTTCGGCGTAAGATCAGGAAAGTTTCTGGGCTATATGGTCACCCACCGCGGGATTGAGATCAACCCCGACCAGATAAAGGCGATCAACTGCTTGCAGCCTCCTCGGAACGCAAAGGAGGTCCAGAAGTTGACCGGGATGACCGCTGCTCTCAACCGATTCATCTCCAGGTCGGCCGAGAGATTTCGGCCCTTCTTCCAGCTGTTGAACAAGTAGAAAGGGTTTGAGTGGAATGAAGAGTGCGTTCTGGTTTTCCAGCAGCTAAAAGAGTATCTATCTCGGCCGCCCATCATGTCCAGCCCCACGGAGGACGAAGTGTTGTTTGCATACATCGCAGTATCCACCCATGCTGTGAGCCTGGTACTTATACGGGTCGACAACGGCGTACAGAAGCCCGTCTATTATGTGAGTAAGTCCCTCCACGAGGCCGAGGTCCGCTACCTGCCACTCGAGAAGGCCATATATGCAGTGGTACATGCCACCCGCAAGCTTCCACACTACTTCCAATCGCACACCGTGGTGGTCCTTACCCAGCTCCCCCTTAGATCACTGCTCCGGAGTGCAGACTACACAGGGAAGATCACAAAATGGGGGACGATCCTAGGGGCTTTTGACATAAGGTATATGCCTCGTACCTCGGTCAAAGGGCAAGTACTAGCTGATCTGATGGCCGAGTTCGCTGAGCCTGCATTCGAAGAAACTGCCGGGATGGCGCACACAGATGGAAAATCAGTTGGCCAGGTATCTGTCCAGGAAACTCCCCACTGGAAGTTGTACATTGACGGGGCAGCCAATCAAAGAGGCTCGGGCTAGGGCTGGTCCTGATATCCCCCGAGAAGGTTATCATCGAGAAATCTTTAAAGCTAAACTTCTCGGCCACCAATAATGAAGCCGAGTACGAGGCCCTACTGGCCGGAATGGACATGGTTTGGAAAATGGGTGGAAACACCCTGGAAGTGTTCTCGGACTCATTTCTGGTCGTCGGACAAGTCAGAGGAGAGCTCGAGGCACGCGACGAAAGGATGCAGAAATATCTAAGGCTTGTGAAGCGCCTGCAGTCACAGTTCAAATCGTTCAGTCTGCAACACATCCCTCAGAGCGGGAACACTCATGCAGACTCCCTAGCCACTCTCGCAACCTCCTCGGCACAGGGGCTACCGCGGCTTGTCCTGGTCGAGGACATACAAAGGCATGCCGAAGAGGTAGAAGGGCACATCATCTGTCAGGTCAGAGTAGGGCCAAGCTGGATGGACCCCGTGGTAACATACCTCAAAGATAACGTCCTACCGCCGGACAAGACCGAAGCAGATAAGGTGCGGAGGAAAGCACCTCGGTTCTGGCTATCAGAAGACACTAAGCTGTATAAACGCTCTTTCTCCGGACCCTACTTACTGTGCATGCACCCTGAGGCAACTGAGTTGCTCCTTGAAGAACTGCACGAAGGGATCTGTGGGAGCCACACAGGAGACAGATCACTGGCTCACAGAGCTCTAACTCAGGGATATTGGTGGCCGAACATGCAGAAGGAATCGGAGGAGTACGTCAAGAAGTGTGACCAATGCCAAAGATTTGCGCTAAATATCCACCAGCCAGGGGAAGTTCTGAATCCTCTGTCTAGCCCGTGGCCCTTCGCCCAATGGGGCTTAGACATTGTGGGCCCCTTCCCAAAGGCAACAGGGAACAAAAAGTACCTGGTCGTCGGCACGGACTACTTCACCAAGTGGGTGGAAGCCGAGCCCCTGGCCAACATCAGAGATGTGGATGTCCAGAAGTTTGTGTGGAAGAACATTGTAATCCGATTCGGAGTGCCACATACGCTCATCTCGGACAATGGCCTGCAGTTTAACAGTAAAGCGTTTAGAAGGTTCTGCTGCGGATTGGGCATTACAAACAGGTACTCCACCCCCGCATACCCGCAAGGGAACGGCCAAGCTGAAGCGGTTAACAAGGTTATAGTGGGCGGTCTCAAGAAGAGGTTAGACGACGCCAAAGGAAAATGGGTGGAAGAATTGCACCACGTCCTGTGGACCTACAGGACGACCCCCCGTAGATCTACAGGGGAAACCCCTTTTGCAATGACATACGGTGCCGAAGCTGTCATCCCCATAGAAACGGGGTTCCCCACTCTTAGAACCAGCTCGTTCTCCCCGGCCGACAACGACAAACTGCTGAATGATAGTCTGGACTTAGTCGCCGAGCGCAGAGAAAATGCTGCTGTTCAACTGGCGTACTATCAACAAAGGCTCAAGCAAAGTTACGATGCCAATATCAGACTGAGACCGCTTGCACCAGGGGACTTGGTCTTACGGAAAGTCGTGGGCACCGTGAAGAACCCGGCCTGGGGAAAGCTGGGACCTAACTGGGAAGGCCCATATCGGATCCTATCAGTAGCAGGAATAGGAGCATTTTATTTAGAAGATCTGGATGGGAGGGCAGTAGTGCACCCTTGGAATGTAAATAACCTAAGAAGGTATTATTATTAATGAAAATGTCCATTCTCATATTTGACTCAACTATATTGCTTGTTCCTATGTATTAAACAGAACCTTGGTCGTGCCTGATCCTCGGACCACACACCTCGGATAAATTAATACTAAGTATTAAACAGAACCTTGGTCGTGCCTGGTCCTCGGACCACACACCTCGGGTAAATTAATACTAAGTGCTAAACAGAACCTTGGTCGCACGTGGTCCTTGGACCACACACCTTGGGTAAATTAGTACTATGTTAAACAGAACTTTGGTCAGGCCTGGTCCCTCGGACCACGTACCTTGGGTAAATTAACACCCCTAAGTATTAAACAGAACCTTGGTCGTGCCTGGTCCTCGGACCACACACCTCGGTAAGTTAATACTAAGTGCTAAACAGAACCTTGGTCGCACGTGGTCCTCGGACCACACACCTTGGGTAAATTTGTACTGTGTTAAACAGAACTTTGGTCAGACCTGGTCCCTCGGACCACCTACCTTGGGTAAATTAACACCACTAAGTATTAAACAGAACCTTGGTCGTGCCTGGTCCTCGGACCACACGCCTCGGGTAAATTAATACTGAGTGCTAAACAGAACCTTGGTCGCACGTGGTCCTCGGACCACACACCTTGGGTAAATTAGTACTGTGTTAAACAGAACTTTGGTCAGGCCTGGTCCCTCGGACCACCTACCTTGGGTAAATTAACACCACTAAGTATTAAACAGAACCTTGGTCGTGCCTGGTCCTCGGACCACACGCCTCGAGTAAATTAATACTAAGTGCTAAACAGAACCTTGGTCGCACGTGGTCCTCGGACCACACACCTTGGGTAAATTAGTACTGTGTTAAACGGAACCTTGGTCAGGCCTGGTCCCTCGGACCTCCTGCCTTGGGTAAATTAACACCCCTACGAGCTAAACAGAACCTCGGCTGCGCCTGTCCCCTCGAACTACACGCTTTGGGTAAACTAACGCTCTTATTGTCTATCGTGACTGATTCCTCGAATTACGTGCTCGGTCCGACGAGCATACTCTTACCATGTTCTCAGCATTATTCAGTTTAATTCGTGAAATGACTCCATTGTTTAAGAATTGAATTGATTGACCTGGTAACTCCATTGGCGTAAACTTGCGCGTAATGTGTGTACTTAATGGTAATCCAACGGTTCACGCCATAAGAACGATAAAAGAGAGGAGTTGATCTTGATCATTGCAAGATGGAAATACTTTCACTACATTAAAGCTGAGGTACAATGACTTGACCAAATTCGAACCAAAAGGGAATGCAACTAACAGAGACATAAAATTCTAATCCTAAGTCTAAGATTCAGGGAGAGGGATGTCGTCTGAATGACCCAGCTCGGCCACAGAAGGGGCAACCTCCTCGTCCTTGTTGGCATCTTCGGCTTTGGAAGAGGCATCAACATTCGCGCCACCCTGCGACGCTACCTCTCCTTTTTGAACCTCTTGTTCAGCTCCAAGAGGTGTTTGTGCTTGGCTTGATTGCTCAGGCGCTTGGAGCGGCAAAGGCACAGGGTCAGCCTGGGTCGCACGTATATCAGGGTGGAAATACACCTTCCCCGGCTGCCTAAGCTCTGAATCGGCCAGAACGCCTGCAGCGCCCAATGCCTCTTCCCATGTTAGTGTACAGTATTCCCTGCACACCTCCGTTATCTCCTCGGCGAACCTCTTCTCAGTCTCCTCCATCCCGCAGATGTATTCCGCCTCTTTCTCGGTCTCAGCAATTCTCATAGCTTCTTTGGCCTCCTTCTCGGCTTTCTCTGCCCTCTCAGCTCGGGCGTGGAGCTCCAGAACCAGCTGCCTCTCAGCGGCCAGCTCTATTTCTGTCATGTGCAGCCTCTTCCGCTGATCCTCGGCCTGATCCTGGGCGCTCTTTAGCCCGGCCTCGGCGCTCCTCCTCTCCCGTTGCTCGGTAGCGAGTTTTTTGGCTAGCTCTTGCCTCTCGTGCTTCTCAGCCCCTAGGCTTTTTTTTGTCTCAATGCGGGCTTGGGTTTTAGTCCTCGCCAAGTGGCGGGCATCTCGGACCCACTCTTCAGCCACGTAGACCTGTTGGGTGAGCTGTGCAATAAGAAAGGCCAGATTGCATCACTAACATTGTAAGAAGAATGTGCGGTACATGCCGAACTTAACCAATTGTACAGTCAAGGGACCAAGAACTTACCATACCCAGGTCTCTCTTCATCGACATGAACAGGTCAGGCTGCCTCCACGCCCTCACTGTGTCCATGTCCTTGGGCAGAAGAAGAGGGCGCTCCAAAGCCTCGGCAATGTAGCCAGACTGCCCCCTCTGGAAGTCCCTTATAGAGGCCATGGTAGGGATCGGCACACCATCCAAGGCTAAGCTGGGAGCCCAATCTGGAGTTTTCTGAGTATCCAAGGCTTGACTTTCAACTCGGTGATCGGACGCGGACGTCCTCCTCTCACCCCTTCCCGTTTTTTGATGTTTGAGCCCCTTCTGCTGGGGAGGGGACACCTCACCCTTTTCAGTATCCACCTCCACGAACTTCTTCTTCTTCTTCCTAAGGTCGGGAGTAGGAAGAAGTTTGGGGTCGGTTGTTGGGGGAGGAGGAAGAGGTGAGGGTTGTGGGGGTGTTTTCTCCTTAGACGGTTCCCTGGAGGGGCCGCCCTTGTTTCTCCCAGAGATAAGATCCCTCAATCCGGCCCTTGGCCTCAATGACATGTCGCCTTCCTCCTCTTCGGTGCTCTCCGATTCGGGAATAGTACGAGGTTCGTCTTGCACCTCCTCTTCGCCTTCGAATCGAAACCCCTCAATCTCCCCTTCCAAGGATATCCGAGGAGAAGCAGGTTCTTCCCTCTGAACAGCGTACGGAGGAAGAGTTCGCTGAGCCAGCAACTCAACGGGGGGAAGATCCTATTTAGCCAAAAAGCCTGGCCGCGAAACATCTATACTATGAAGCCGCTTGTCTTTGGCTCGGATGGAATTACCGACGTCTTGAAAGTTGCCCGATAACGGGGTGATGTCCAATATTAAGTGAGCTGCTCTTAGCTGGCCGTCTGAGTGGACGAACACCTCGGACCGTAGCAGGAAGTTCAAACCAGGGACATTCACGTGGCTAAGCTTTGGGGCGACGAACTTCCTATCTGCAGACAAAATCAAAGAACATTAGATTTATCGCCGAACCGTGAAATCAGACGCAGACATAACAGAATGAGATCATATCTAAAGCATAAGCCCGATATCGTCTCGACCTAACCCTAAAGCACCCCACCTGGCTCCCCCTTGGTAGTCGGACAGTGTCGGCCATCATGCCACGCCCCAGAGACGATGACGAAGTCGTCCTTCATGCCCTTATTGGACTTGGGAAGACAGGATAGCATTTTCACTATGGGAGACCTAGACTTTAGGTAATACCCCCCATCGGCCAGAGAATGGCACTCGTACATGTGTACGACATCGTGCCAGGTCAACTGCAGGCCCATCATCCGATTGAGGGCTTCTACACATCCCAAGACTCTAAACAGGTTAGGGGCGCACTGGTGTGGACATAACCTATGGTTCCTAAGGTAATCTATCGTCACATCACCCATGGGAATTGTCATTCCGCCTTCCAGGAAGGCTATCACGGGAATGACCACTTCGCCGGCGTTCCGATGGGTAAGATGTTAGGATATGTGCCCTTAAATCCTATTGTATGATGCTATGTATAATATTATGTATGACATTATTTGAGAAATGATGTATGACTTAATATTATGTTTAATAAAGTTGTTTTATTCTTATCTAAAATAATGGTAACATGAATATTCGGACATTATCAAATAGTCCATGAGATGCATAGTATGTGATTTATGTGAAAAGTCACAGAAGATATAGATCACAAGTTCTTTGTAAACTCAGAATTTTGGTTCGTAGTCGGTGATGAAATTGGGCATTTCATCTGCGAAGACTATAACATATTAACTACGATGATTTGTCTTGATCATGGAAATGGTGATTTCTAGTTAATATGTTGATATGTTTCAAGAGTTAAGACATATTGAACTGGACCGCTGTGAGATTTATTATTCTCCTAACGACTGTCAATTGAATAATAAATCTCACGACTTGTATTCACATGAACTCTTAATCCTGAGAGAATAATGGACCTGATCATGAAATGTAGGTTGCTTTGATATATCAGGAGTGAGATCTAAAGTAACGGTCAAAACCTCAGTATGTTGGGCAGCCACATTTAGTGTTGATGGAACATATATTCTCAAGATGGAATTCATAGTCTCTTAACGGAGATATAAAATATTCCCTTGAGATAAGTTTAATGGGTACAGTTATTCAGAGAGTTAGGCCTAACCACTTTAGTAAGACTAAAGTATATATTTATGAAATTGGATTTCATAAATATATGGTGAATAACTCATAAGGATTAAACCGGGTACTCAAGGATTAAGATGTAGTAATTCACAAAGTGGCAGTCTATATTTATGACTTTGTGTTACTACGAATATTTTATGAAGGGGTTGCATGTATGATAAAGTCTTGGGATATAATTTATTAATGAGGCCTAGAGTGCAATTATATTTATATAGTGGTATTAAATATAATTAATGGTAACTTTGGACTTGTCAAGAGTTGACAGAAAAGCCCAAGGTCCATTGGAGCTAGTGTCTTATTTGTTCCCTTTTGGTCCCACTCCAAGCCACACACTAAAGCCCAATTGGGAAGGCCCAAAAGGCTAGCCCAATTAGATAATCAGTTATGTGGAGAGAAACATACAGAATTTTAAATTGAATGAAATGGTTTGTATGTAAAAAAAGGTAATGAAAATAAGGAAGAGAGACACTCTTTCATATTCTCTCTAGATACATAGAACTGATTGAGAGATCACACATCTTGGGCATCGAGTGGAATTAGAGTGAAGATTGAAAGTATTCCCGAGTACTTCTTCATTCGGTTTTGAAGTTCACCGCATCAAGGTACACTCTCTTGTTCTTATATTCTGAAACCTACATAGTGCATGTTATCAATTGCGAATGAAGTAGATCCGTTTATTTTCCGCTGCGTATGTTTTGTATTCGATGCAAACATGATTATTTCCCAACATAAGAATGTTTTCCGGCGGGCAATAGCGAAGACTAACCCCCTCGGGAATGTTATATTTCTCTTTGAAAAGCTCCACAACGATGGGATCATCGACCAAGTACTTAAATCTACCCATTTAGACAAATCGGAAGGAGACTAGAGAGTTTTCCTAAGACGAAAAACGCAAAGACGGAGGGCCGAAGTACTCAGCCGAGGAGAATAAATCTTGAGGGGTGTAAACTTACAAAAGCAGATGAAATCGCTAGTTCAATAGCTTGTCAAATACCTAAGAACCTTTAGGAGAATGTTCTCGGAGGACTTAGAGCAGGAGAGCGTGGATCTGCTAAGACCTTCGAAGACACTGGAGTACTTAAGGCTATGCGAAATGAGCTACAGAGATCCCTCAGAGCGCTTTATATGGCAAGAAAAAGCGAGAAGGAATTGCCCTGCTCAAAATTTTACGAAAAAACCCTGACCGCACGATCTGCATCTCACCGTTGGTGAATAAGACAGGATGCCACCCAGAGCAATAAATGAAGTGCTACAATTTCCAAGGCTTCGTCAGAAATAAAGAAAATCGCATGTAGACGCTTCCATGTGGATGAACAGAAAAGCTTAAATGGGTCTTACCCCTAGAGGAATCAAAATCCCACCTTTCACCTCGGATAGGAGGGAAAGCCGGAATTTTGAGGGGCTATTGTAGGGGTAAAGGGCCCAATACCAGATATTGGGATAAAAGGCCCACTACCAAACAACGGGCCACGGACCTATCCGAGGAGGCCATCCGTCCGAGAAGGCCCCGTCATGAGGAATATACTTGGCCTAATTCCCTTCTGTCATATAAACTACGTGAAGGAGGAAAAAGGACTTGTCCGAGGATGGCTTATTGCTCGGATCATCAAAAGAACGACCCAGATGGAGGTTCCGGCACCAGTCCTGGTACTGCCGAGGACTTCCCTAACGTCCATAGACCATAAGGGACAGGTGGCAACAAGGAGATATTTTACAGAGGGCTACTGCAACCGCATTTATGACCCTGCAGCTAACATCATGGCCGCATTAATGACGAATAGACATCTGAACAGTGACCCTGGTCCTATACAGCTACTACATGAAGGCCTTAGTGGAGGCTGATGGGACAAGTATCTGAAGGGAACCGCCTACTGGCACGTGAGAAGAAATGACATATAAATAGAGCCTGAAGCAAGGAAACAAGTGAGAAAGAGGAACATTTTCTGGAGAAACTAAAGAGAAGAGAACAGAAAGAGAAGAAAGAACTAAGAGAAACCTTCAAGAATCAACTAAGTCTTACTCCTCGGACGGGTCCGAGCAGACCTCGGCACTTCCTCAGCACTTCGTCCACATTACATTGGTCACAACCATACTTAGGCCGGAAGCAAGCCCATTCTCAACCTTGTTAGTTCAGCCCACTCTCTTACAAATTCTATTGTGAGGGTACTTTTTGCTTACTGGGCCAGAGTCCATCTCCCCTGTAGGCCCATTTGTAATTTGTGCCCCTACAATAGCAATATGACTTTTTAGCACCACTAATACTAATGCTTTAAACCACATCTTTTGAATCCAAATCTTTTGTACCATTCTTTTTACTTCATTCTATAATCCACAATTAAAAATCTTTCATATGTCCACTTCTTTAATTATATCTTAAAATTATATATTTTCTTTTACAATTACCAAAAATAAATATCAAAAAAAAAAAAAATCACATCCACCCCCCCCCCCACCAATAACCTTCACTAGCGCCATCAATGCCCCTAATCATGGCCAATTACCCCGCCAAGTCCACACCATCGCCTTTAATGGAGTCCAAATCTTCTGTCCCACTTTTCCTGCTCCACTTTATACTCCACGAATAAAAACTTGCCACGTGTTCACCTAATTAATTAAATACTATAATTATTGACTTATTAATACTACCGTTATTAATTAATAGTAGTATTTAATTAATTAGGTAAACACGTGACAAGTTTTTATTGGTGGAATATAGAGTGGAGCAGGAAAAGTGGAATAGAAGATTTGGACTCCCTTTAATGGGCATCTTTACGTTTTCATTAACAAGAGGTTGATCTTGTTTGAATCAGGTTCTTCTATGTTGCTTCCTGTAAGATTAAAAGGGAGGGAGTTACCGGAGGCAAAAGTAGTGCAGTTGTGGGTAGGTATGTTTAAGAGGGACGAAGTGGAAGAGTGATGGGGTTCAGTGTAGGTGATGAGATTGACTTGGATTTGAAGAAGACAAGAAGGCGGTGGTGTGGACGTAGTAATGTTGGATGGTCATGCTCAGCGAAGTTGATGGTGTTAGCAACCACTTCTTAATGGCACTGACGAAAGTTGGTGGTGGTTTTTTTAATAATATTTAGGTAATTGAAATAAGATAATGCATAATTTTAGGATGTGATTAAATAGGTGAACGTGTGACAGGTTTTTTTGTGGAGCAGGAAGGAGTGGTACAAAAGATTTGAATTTGAAGTATGTATAGTGAATAATTAAGAAAAAAATATTTAGAGTGAAAATCTTGTTGTGTTAAGTGTTATTGGCTTCATTAGGTTTTGTTTTGTTTTTGTTTTGGCGGTGAGATTAATTGTATTCATTCTTAGAGAATCATTATTCTTATTTTCTTCTAGATTTTTTTTTTAACTTAAGTTTTTGGGAATAAACAATGAGCATTGTAATCTCTATTTTATTATAGTGAATTGATCGGATATGTTTAATGGTTTTTTCTCTACAGTAAATGGCTTTCTATGTAAAATTGACATGTTCTTGTATTATATATGTTTTATTTTAATATAATTTAAATTATTTATGTATAAAATTTAATCTTTTTATACACATCCAATTTATAATCTAATTTTGGTACATATTATATCATATTACCATCATTTCAAAATACTTGATTTCTCTCTCTTTTAGCACTCTCACAATTGTCACTCCATTCCTTTTTTCCTTTTCTTTTTTATCTCTACTTTATTAAAGTCGAAACCATTTTACTAGGGATGAAAAGTACCTTCAATGTGCTCTACCCTAACTTATCTTGCTCCCACCTAGAAGCAGAAGGGGCGGGCTAGGAACAAATACTCCTAAATGCTTGGGTTATTTAATTGAGTTCTGTTAACGAGTGTCTTTAGAACATTTGATAATAGGTCATTTCAAGAAAAACTTTATACATATTTTATGAAAAATATAAAAAAAATTTCAAAAAGTTAGTTTTTTTTTTCTTTTTTTATAACTTTTTTAAAACATATTTCTTAAACCAATACTTATCAGTCACCTTTTTTTTTCCCTAATATTTAATTTTGAAGACGTGTGGGTTAGAATCATTAAATGAAAGCTTTTTCATAAAAGTTTTCATAAAAGCTTTCATTTAATGATTCTAACCCACACGTCTACAAAATTAAATATTAGGGGGAAAAAAACTTTTTTGGGTCCTAAAGTAGTAGGTGTTCTCTTACATCATTAATGAATGAGTGTGAGTATTAGCTTTATTAAGTATCTTAACTACCCTAAGAATCAATGTCTACTTTGGCGTAGGCCATGGGGTAACACTCCTCCAAACAGCTTCGATCTACTATTTTTCGTATTTTATACTACACTAGTGTGTAACCCTATGTATATACATAGGTATATTTAAAAATTATCACAATTATATAATATATATATATATATATATGATTTGAAATATAATTGAATTTAGACTCTTTGGTTTTTACCCATAATAATTTACTTGCCACAAATATTAACAAATTAGATGGGACACATGACGCAAAATTGAACTTCAATTAAAATTCAATTTAAAATCTAATTGAATTTAGACCTTTTGATTTTTGCACCAAATAATTCACTTGACACCAAAATTTAAAAATTAAATGACACATGCATGACACAAATTTAGACTTCTATTTAGAATTTAATTAAATTTTCTCTCTGCTTTAGCTATTAATATATATATATATATATAACTTATAAATTTGAATTTTTTTAGTTATATGATTATATTTTTTATGGTTTATTATATTGGACTCCTCATTTTTTACATCAAATTAACTAATTTGCCACAAAAATTTAAAATTTAAAATTAAATGGGACACATGGCGCAAAATTAAACTTTAATTGAAATTTAATTTTTACCTAAATTAACTCACTTGACACAAAATTCTAAAATTTAGATTAGATGAGACACATAGCGTAAAATTAGACACTAATTGAATTCTAATTTGAAATTTAATTGAATTTTCTCTCTGCTTTACCTATTATTATTATTATATATATATATAGACTAGTTATTGACTGCACGGTTTTTACTTCTTCTTTTTTTAATTCTTATAAGTAGACATGATTTAAAATGTGCTATTTTTTATTAGATATTTGGTTTTAAAAAACGGAAGTGAGAAATATATACTATCAAAATTATAGAAATTTGTGAGTATTAGTCTATTAGACATTTATTAAACATTTATAGAGTGAGTATAGAAGTGAGTATTAGTCTATTAAACATTTATAGAGTTGGAACATGTCCCAACTCCATCACATTCTAAGTTCTCAAACGATAAACAAAGTCTATTGAACACGTTTTCATCAATTTCACTATTTTTAAAAACTATCCATTATCAATCTCTATAAAATAAGTCACATACAAAACCTTTTATACTTTTGAGTTTTATAAAAGTCTAACAATTTATAGTTTTATTATTACTAAATTAATGTTAAAAGAATGAAGTGAATTAATTGTTACAATAATATCTCCCAAAAAATACATCGATAATTTTTTATGCCAAACAACTATACAAACGCTTTAATTTTTATTGGGCATAGAACTGCATATCAAGTGACTTGTACACACGTCGCAAGAAAAAATTCCAAAAGAAATTATTTCAACCCAAGTAACTATAATTACAATCCCATTACATAAAATAATTCCAAACCCTAATTAAGTTCCATATGAATGAAATGTGATCAAAATTATAAGAATTTACTAACACAAAGAGACTAAACAATCAAAATAGTGATTTGGATACTTTTGATTTGGTGATTACAATATTACAATATAAGATTGAATTGTGAGAAAATAGTAAGAAAGAGTGTAGAAGATTATGAGTAGAGCTGTCAAATTCAATAAAATATGAGTCTTGAGAGGTGGACAATTTGGCCATTGGAACAATGCCAACTGATTCTATTTGGCTTTCAAAGACAAAATACACCAAGGATATAGGTTTTACATTGAAAAAAATTGACATATATACATAATAATTTTTTATAAAATAGTTCAAACATTTATCTACCTTGGAAAGATTGGAACTCCAGGCTACTCTAAATGTCATTGTTACTCTCTTTCAATCTCCCTAAAAAATTAAAAAACAAACAAAAATGATGAAAACATCATTGAGTTTTTTTTTGTTTAGTATAAACTCTATTTGTTGTCAAGGTCAAGGCTAAGGGGGAAAAGGCATCAAGATATATACACACACACCGGTAGAGATCATAAACAAAAATGTAAGGGTAGAAAATTTACCCAATCACAATTTCTAAGCTTGAACTCAGAAGAGAGGCAAAGAGAGAACGTATGTAAATATGAAAGTATGAAGAGCAAGAAAAAAAATGTATTATCAATAAGGGGGTGAAGAAGTTGAAATGTTGGGAAAGATGAGGAAATATTGTATGTTTAGATAATTAATTTAAGGAGGAAGTGAGGAAGTTAGATAATTAAATTAAACATTGTATGTATTACCAATAACCAGTAAAATTTTTCTCAAAAAAAAAAAATTACCAATGTTTAGAATATGAAAAAACATTGCGTGTTTAGACAATTAAATTATATATATATATATATAGAGAGAGAGAGAGAGAGAGAGAGAGAGAGAGAGAGAGAGAGAGAGAGAGAGAGAGAGAGAGAGAGAGAGAGAGAGAGAGAGAGGGGGGGGGGAGAACATATATATTGAAATTAAGATTTCTTTTTTGAAAATTAGATAATTATAAAAAAAAATTTAGATTTTATACAACGTTTATAGGGCTTCAAAGTTCAAACATAATCAATTATTATTATTATTATTATTATTATTATTATTATTATTATTATTATCAAATGGTCAAAATGTGAACAATAAATAGCAAAAAAAAAAAAATGATTTGTAAATATATAAGGTATACAATTATACTTACACAATTACCTTTAAGAGTGTTAAATACATAATATTTATAACATACCATTAGTTTAGGAAATGAATTCATTCTATAATTGAATGTCTTGACAAATGTTATACTATGGACAAAATACTACTTGCCATGTGGTTTTATTTGTCACTTCATTCTAAATAGATAGAAACATGCGTCATTTGTCCTCGTTTTGTGTATATACCAATTGTGGGGTCCAACTTTTATAATATATTATAAACACACGCATATATATTGAAATTAAGATTTCTTTTTTGAAAATTAGATAATTATAAAATGTTTTTTTTTTAATTTTATACAACATTTATAAGGCTTCAAAGTTCAAACGTAATTAATTATTATTAATTATTATTATCAAATAGTAAAATGTGAACAGTAAATAGCAACAAGAAAATGATTTGTAAATAATATATACAATTATACTTGCACAATTACCTTCAAGAGTGTTAAATACATAATATTTATAACATACCATTCATTTAGGAAATGAATTCATTCTATAATTGAAGGTATTGACACATGTCAAATGTGTAATATTATAGACAAATTATTACTTGCCATGTGGCTTTATTTGTCAACTTCATTCTAAATAAATAAAAACATGCGCCACTTGTCATCGTTTTGTGTATACACCAATGGTGGGATCCAACTTTTATAATATACTAGTAGCTAACCCGTGCAATGTACAGAATAATTAAATAAATATTAAAACTATTCAGTTTACTTGAAGGTACTATGACTTAAAAATGATAACAAAAAACTTATGCTAAATGAATGCAATTCATCTATAGTTAAATTCATTACCACCGCACACCCTTGGTACAATGGTCACTCCACAAGTATAAGTGCTTGTGGGGTGTGGAAGGCAATAGCCAAGGTTTAGATCTCCAGGAGGGAACTTCACACATGTATATACTTAGATTATGCTAGAATAGAATTTCTATCTTGTATTAAAAAAAAATTCATTAACATAAAAGTGTTCTTACACTTGCTTTGATAAGTATAGAAGAAAAAAGAATTACTACACTATATAAATATATAAGTGCTCTTAATACGGGGACTTCTTAAAATTAAGTCTATGATATCTATCTAACCCATTGTGACTCCAAAAGTTCTTATATGTATGCACTTTGAACAATCCATTTTATATGAGATTAGTGAAAAGGTTCAAATCATCATCATTATGTGCAAGGATACACCGATAAAGTGGTAATGATATAGAAGATGGACGAAAAACTTTTTCAAATTAGTTAATGAATATAGACCCAGAAAAGTAAATCTAGAAGACATAATGTCCTCATACTGTAATAAGAAGAGTAAGACTATGATAATTGGTGAATGTCAAATGATTGTGGTGGAATTCAAGAAACTAATATATAGATTGAAAGTTTCAAGTCTCATATCTTCAAATAATAGGCCATATATGTGTATATATATATATATATATATATATATATATAGGAATTTTAGAGCTAACCTTATTTTGGGTTCTTGCATCTGTTGGACCTAATTTTCAAAACTTTCATTTTCTACCCAACACTGCAAGTTTGATTCCAAAGAAGAAATGTGTACCCCTTTTTTTTTAGAATAAACGGCAGAACATGTACCCCATTTAAGATAGAAAATTGTAAGTTTAAATTTTAAAAAAGGTAAAGGGAAAAACAAAGTGAACATGAGATAAATGGAAGAGGAACATACTATCTACACTATCATTTTGATCAACAACCCAAGTTGAAGCTTAATCCTATTTATAGAGAAGATGATATAATAATTCCCAATTTCAAACCAAATTTTCAGTGCATAATATCACTAATTTTGAAAAATAAACATGCATATTAGACAAAACTTAATGTTAAAAAAGATTCTTAAACCCAAAAAGCTTAAATTTGCACTAACGTCTCTCAATTATTAGATGAAAAGGACTGTCAAAGCTTCTGTTAAAAGAGAAAGAGAAAAAGAAATTACTCGGTAAAAAACTATAGTGGAAAAAGAAAATATTTAAATTTGAGCTTCCAAAGAACAACATAAATTTCAATCAATTATCAAAACACCGGAACAGAGACTCTGCCCTCATTCATACAAAGTTACAAACAACAAATAAAACAATAATAAAACGCTGAGTTAGTCTCTATTTGCAACAATCTGAGAATGACATCGTGCGAATGAGATAATAATAAAAGGGTTAGACATTGGGCCGCTCAAAATTGGTTGGATTGGCTTCATTAGCTTGGTGGGTATACTATCAATGGGGTGGTTTTATGTGTCTGTAGTTTTTTTCTTAGATAAAATTTTTGTAGTCGGGATTTTCAAAACTTGCATGAAGGGGTTAGTTAAAAAATTAAAATTTTAAAAAATAGGTGGAAAATTCTGAGGCCTCCAAAGCTTATATATCAAATTTTAAGGAGGTCAACAAATAGTTAAAAGTCTTTGGTTTTATAGTATATATAGATTATAAGAGAAGAGACAACATTTATTTCAAATTGGTAAGAGCTTTGGTTTAGTCTTCTAATATATGATGCAAAATTCGAATATAATTTCAAAATTTAATTGAACTTTCTTTAAGCTTTATATATATATATATATATATATATAAAGAAAGTTCAATTAAAATTTGAAATTATAATCCAATTTTGCACTATGTGTCTAAATTTATGTGGGGATCACGCCATAATTATCTACTTAAGTTTTTTAATCTTTGTACTAAGTAAGTTAATGAGAACAAAATACTAAGAATCTAATACTAATGAACTATAAAATTAAAAAAAATTAAAAAATCAATCACATATACTCAATAAAAATCACCACACAACAAAGATCATCAAATGTTTTATCTTATTAAAAATTAGAAAAAAAATTATTATACGTAGTATTAAATTTATGTGAGAATTTAATATGTGACTAATTATATTTACTTTAAAAAAATTAATTTGACTAATTATTTATATTTTTATGATAAAAATTGTGTTTAATTTTAAATGCATTCATGCATTTGCATGAGTTATATGCTGGCAGTATTTTTTTTTTTCTAAAAAAAAAAAAAAGAAAAAGAAAAAGAAAAAAGACTAACATGTGAATATTAATCCAATGTCTTCGGACGTATATGGTGTTCATATTATGCCCAATGTTTTAGTATTAAACGCAAGCCAAATCTCTTTAAGACCTGAACCCTTGAAAATCAACGTGTAGTATTGTGTCGGTCGCCGTTATACTTTTGCAACAACCATTAATTTCAAGTTGCCAACGTGATTGTTGATGTTGATTAGTTTGAACTTCATTCTTTTTTTTTCAGTGCTACCTCGTGCAATGTTTAACCTCACTTTTTTCTTAAAAATTGACCACTGAGACGAGAATTTTTGGATAATGAACTTATGATCACCAGAATTTTTTCCAGCTGATCGTACTGTCAAGAAAAATATTGTCAATTCATATTTGGATAATCTTTTCCTCTAGTTTTTTGGGCTATTATTTATTTATTTATCTTTTCCTTTGTTTTCAGTTGCTACTTTTAAGCATTGGCTAGTGTAGCACTGTCCACGGGTTATGCCCAACCCAGACTCAACTCGATAGCATCGGGTGAGGGATATATTAACCCACAACTAACTGAATGGAGTTTCTAATTAGCCGGATTGGGTTGTATTGATTTCAGGTGTGTATCAGCCGGTTTCAGGTTTGTAAATATTGCTAGATTTTAGCCCTAATCTAGCTGGATCTCGTCAGATCTGGCCAGATCTAATGAGATTTGGCCGATATTCCTCCTGATCTGGTCGAGATCTCGTTGGATTTGTTGAGATTTGGCCAAAATCTCCTTATATCGGCAGAGTTAGAGTTCGGGCTTACCGGGTTTTCTGCCAAAACTCGCGATTTCTGATGAGGAGAGAACAAGTCTTCAAACAGGTTGGGTTCATCGATTTCTCAAACAGCCAAACTGCCACTTGAACCAACAGCATTGGGTCTTGGCGCCAGTGACCTGAGGTTGACCAAACCACCGTTTGGATCAAGCAGTTATTAGGTGGAGAGCATCAAGTTCAGGCTGGTCTTTGGGTCTGGGCGGGTAGTGGACAGCACTAGGCTGGTGTGATGTATCCTCTCCTACTTCACTCCACCAATGTCTAGATTGCTAAAGATCTTAAAGTTTTCCCATAAGTATTTATAATATTTTATAAAAGTTGAATCCTTAAAACTCTTAAATACACACAATGATACCATGTGTCACTTTTTCCAAGCATAAAATGATGACACATATGCTTTCTCAATACCAAAATTACAGCAATTAATATTTTTTATATGCTTTCTTAAAGATTGATTTGATGTTTATGTTATGAATTCTTAAAATAAAGAATTAAAAGAAATTGAAAAGAAAATACATTTTTCCCCTCACAATAGATGGGGCAGAAAGGTTGATACAAAGAATTAGACTAGATTCAAATATAGCTTATAAGACTCTTAACACAAAAGAAAACTCAGAGGGTGCCTTTTGATTATATGGCCAATAATATGTAAAACAAATATTTAGTTCAGTATAGTATCATATATATATATATATACTAATGATACTTTTGTTTATTAATATATCCTCTCCTATTTTTTCTTTAAAAAAAGTAATTGAGATACGAAAATCCTCTCTTATTCTATGTCATTTTCTCTCTCAACTCAGTGTATAAAAGGCTTAAGTTCTATCTTTTCTTCGAATTTTTTTATTCTTTTTGCCCCCCCCCCCCCCCCCCCCCCTCCCCCCCCCCCACATCATTTTGACATCTACACTTCTATACATTCTACTCGTAGTCCTAAGTGATGTATACAATATCTCTTTTTCGATGAAGAGGAGTTATAAGTTATAACACACTTGCACACGAAATATCCAAAAGTTCTACCAAAAAACCCAAAAAAAAAAAGGCTTAAGCAACCTTTGGAACCTGGAAAAAGTATACTATATGGGACGTTGGGTTTAGTAGTTGAGATATTGTATACATCACCGAGATACTGTATACAGGTGTATACAATATCTCAAACTGTCTTCCATCAAAAAAATTTTAAAAAAAAAATCTCAAACCGTCCTGTAAATCTATATGGTGTGCTCACGTGCTGGCCGAATAATCAAATAGGAGTGCTTGACTTTATTAATGTTACTAGTACGTAATTCGTGCTTACGTACAAAAACGGTCAATTATAATAGTGTTATGGGTTATTAAACATATAGAATAATAGTTAATATAATTTAATTATGACATGGATATGTTCAAGATTATATCATTTTTAGAACTACTTAAACATATTTTGCTTTTTCGGAATTGAATTAGATTGTTACACGGTGCATATTAGTGGTGATTGTTGGAATTGCTCTCTATATGTTTGTCATAATGTTTCTATGATTGATTATTGACCTCAATTTGATATTTTGGTTTTGGTCTTTGTTTCATAGTAAGAGCCTGTTGTATTGTCAGTTTCTTGCACTTTGCTTCAATATATATGACCATCAAATGAAGAATATTAATAAATTTGAATAATTAACAAAAATTGGAAATGGTTAGATTATATACTATTGAAGAAAGTTCCAAAGCAAAATTTTGAATTATTTTTTCTACTTCGTTATCAAAAAGAACAAAAGAAGTTGTTATCTTTCACTTGGATTTGTACTCAGCAACTGAATATAATAATGAAAGAAATTAGAAAATGTAATAAGCTTATTTTTACGTCTATAATTAAAGCAATTATCATTTTGCTTTCCTATGCAATCATTTTCATATTTATATAATATAAGTAACAATTTGGTCACCTAGGCACAGGGAATTGAGATTCAAATTTGCAGAACAAATTATTTTGCAACTTTACTATTTGTTTGCAAAGCTGACATGAGATATAATTCCACCCAAATTCCGCTTCTATGTTTACAATATCAGCATAGCAAGTAAAAATCTTTTCTTGTGATCATTTATTGTGGTTAGTTTTAGTTTGAATAATAAAAATTTAGATTTGAAATAGTTCAATATAAAGAAAACCTTTACTCCTTCTGCCCATTCCAATGCTTTAATTTTTTCCCATGACATCGTAGTTTGCATTAACAATTCTGATTTAGATTTTGGTTTTTTGTCATGTGTTGGAATATGTCAAACAACATTATCTCCTTCATCCTCAATAGCTCTATATTTGAACATAATAAGAGATGGATTAAACAAAAAATTCATTGGTAATCCATCATAGAGAATTATTAAAGTAAATGTCTATGAACCTGTCATTAAGCTCATAAACATCTATAATATCCAAATTGACATAAACTTTGCTTGCACTTGTGGTGCTAAGATTCAGTTTGCCTAAAAAAACCATAAAACATGTCGAAGGATTTGTTATACACAACTATTTATGTTTTATTTTTTTAAATTACATATCCATATACCATTTATCTTTCGTGACCTTGGAATGCTTTTACAATCATTGAAGTAACACTAATTATATATGGATCTTCATCTTGTTTGAAGTCATTTTCAATAATTGTTACATCAACTCCATCTCACAATGAAAGTTTTATTTCTCTATCCCTGAAGATATGTTATTAGCATTCAATAAATATTAAAAAGGCTAATTTGATGTGTAGAGTATTTGTAATTACTGGCAGTAAATGAATGTTCCTCACCCATGTAGGAGAACTTGAAGGTTTCTTATATTTGTGTAGCTGTTGTCAATTTAAACTTGTTCAATGGGTCCAACTATGGTAACTTTTCCAATTAAATTTGCAAGTATTTGTATATGTTCAAAAAAAAAAAAATTTGAAGCATTACGTCTGATTAATTAAAATGGAGAAAATGTAAAGTAAAATATGATTTGCCTGTTCGGAAAGAATTATCATTGAAACGAAATTTTCAATTTAAAAAATTTAGGAAAAAAAAAATTCAAATGAATAGCTAATTTAATATATATCTTCATAAATATATTTAAGTTTGAGCTTAACTCATTTGTTATTATATTCAACGAATAAAGACAATTTTTTACCCAAATTGAGTCTAAATTGGCCTAAATGGGTCGGTTTATTTATAATCCTAAAAGTGGGGTTTATGTGAAGTTTATTTTAATAAGATGTCTAGCTAGCCCATGTTTGAATGCAGAATGGACTCTCGGGATGTTGACAATGCAAGGAGATCCTTTGGGACAGGATGGAACCAAATGAGAATGTGGATACATAACCATTTCTAATCTTCTTCTTTTCTTGGAAATGAACCAATTTGATGTCATTGAAGCTTTGGCATCAGAGGGAGGCTACCAACTTTGCAAGGGGCATTACTATTACCATTAGGTTGCGTAATATAGTGCTTTTAAGTCTTTTAGCTCAACAGAGATAATGCATACTATACCTTAGACTTAGAGAGAGCCATTAACTATAGTTAATAGAACAACAATAGGGCACATAGGTAAAGTAATCTATATATCTATTATATAAAATTAGGTAAAGCTTAGAAAAAATCCAATTAGATTCAACAGTTAAAGTCCAATTTTGCGTCATGTGTTATAAATTATATTTTTTAAGAGAGTTTTATTTCTTAATTTTGGAGTCAAATATAGTACCACATCATAAATATCCATCCAAATGAGTTATTACGTTCAAAAAACTAAAAAGTCTATAATTAATGAGCATAAAATAAATTTTTAAAAAAATTAAAAAATGGACATTTTACATTTTCTACCTAACAATATTCTTACAAGACTTTTTAAAGAGTTTAAAAAAATTATAAGAATGACTATCAATAATATTTAAATTATATATGTAAGAATTATACTATGCATCTTAATAAATATTTTTTTAAGTTTATTCATGTATATGCATAAAATTATAAGCTAATATATGCATAAAACTAGCATGTCATGCACAATTTCTAGAAGAGTATGTAAGAAGTGTGGGTTGAAAAGACACCTTTGTTCCTGGAGCAAACATGTTTTCAATGGATGATGTAATTGATAAACCATTCATAATGCAAACAAACACCAAAAAACACTAATTTCGTGCAAATCCAATGCTAGCTTCACAAGATAACACTAATCAAATGTTTCGTGGCGCAATGAGCAAGCAAGTCTATTGTCACGCCTCCCACGCTCACGGGCAAACAAGACGCTACTCACTAGTGTACCAATAGTCCACGAGTCTAGTGGCTGTGGTCAAGAGACACATGATATGAAAAAAAAAAAAAAAAAAAAGTGAACTCAAAAATATTATAATTTATTCATTGAGTTACAAGACTTTTGACAAAAATATTAACACAAACGAAATCTCTGAATTTTATATTTGAGCTTCAAAATGTGAACTCAAAAGTCTATTATAATATCTTCTATTTTATTGAGAAATCTTATTTTATTATTAATATTTACAATTGAAAGTACTCGTTTTATAATTACAATTGAAACTAGAAGAGTGTGTAAAAATACAATCAATTTAAAACAAATTGGTAGTGTATTGATTTTTAGTCGATGAAACGATTACAAAAAAATTAACAAATTTTAAAATCCAAATGTTGAATTATGTTACGCTCATAATAGTGAAGTTCCATTTTCAAATGTAGCTTTTACTTTTAGTGAATTTGTGAATTCTTG
Source organism: Lithocarpus polystachyus (assembly GCA_033629205.1). Taxonomy (NCBI): domain Eukaryota; kingdom Viridiplantae; phylum Streptophyta; class Magnoliopsida; order Fagales; family Fagaceae; genus Lithocarpus; species Lithocarpus polystachyus. Next base: position 2,975,142 of record CM066172.1, read on the forward strand.
TGGATAAAATGTGTTTATCAACAAATAAATATCATTAATTCTATAAAAAAAAATTCATGTGCCTCTCAAGAATCAAGAGTTAAGTTAAGAATAAGTATCTTCACTATATGTTCAGGAAATTGATATTTAATTCTTTAAATTAAGAATTTATTACAAAGATGGAAAATATATAATTGATAATAATACTCGATTATAAAGTCATCTTACCAAATACCAAACACCTAGACGGTCCTTTTTTTTTTTTTTGAAGACAAACATAGACGTTTTTTTGTTTTTTTTTTTTTTTTTTTTTTTTTTGAGACAAACTTAGACAGTCCTTTAAGTGGCGTTTGACAACACAAAAATATTCAAATATCAAAGTCCCAACTTTTAAATTGGATTTGGATCCCAAATACACAAACAACGTCTACAAAAAACGCGAGATTAAGCTGCGTATTTTAGATGCGTTAAGGGTGTATTTTGAGCTGCGTTTTTTAAACACGGCTATAGACCTCTTTTTTTGTAGTGAACCAAAGTTTGATAACAAGCACATACTTATAATGCAAAAATCTTCTTTTTTATTTTCCCTTAGCAAAAAGTTTTTTATATAAGAGATTTGTTTTGACTTTGATACAAATATATATATATATATATATATATATTGTTTTTGTTTCGGAATGGACTACTTGTCCCAAATATGGACTACTTTGAATTTTTTGAAACTTTTCTCAATTTTATTTAGCATGCCTTTGCGTGCAAATTATTTGGCGTTTGTGTTTTTGGCTGGGTCCTACGGCACTGTTCACAACCCAGCCAAAAACGTGCATAACTATGCATTTCTGGGTCTCATAGTATTCACATCTTTAAAAATTATTTTGCTATAATATTTTCAACAATAAGTTTTCAGTTTTTAACAAAATAAATAGTATTTAAATAGACTCTTATTGTAAATCCTATTAACATATAGGATTAAAAATAAAAATCCAAGGGCATCCCTCCTTTCTTTTCTTTTTAATTTTTTATATATAGAAATATGGTAAAATTTAAACCTATGCCATTCACTTTATGATGATTGCTCAGATTATCAAATTAAAACACTAGTTGGTGTTTGGTATTGATCGGGTTTTGAACTTAAATTTCTTATTCAATGACAAGAAATTTTACCAATCGAGCTAACTAGAGCACACTCATCCCCTCCTTTAAGTCCCTTAATAGTTCTACACTTGACTAGCAGTAATAAATAAATAAATAAAAACCATCAAAATACTCAATCTCATTAAGGAGAAATTATATAGTCCTCATGGTGGACAAATAATGTGGTCCACCATTCGAGTAAAAGACTCCTACCTATTTAAAATTACTGAGTCAGCATTCAATTTTTATTTAAAACTCTACAATTTTAAATAAGTGGGAGTCTTTTATTAGAATGATGGACCACATCACTTGTCCACTGTGAGAACCTTATAATTTCTTCTCGTTAAGAGCCTTCCAATTTATATTTCAACAATTACAGTATGTTTAGTATATGATTCTGCTCCCTTTTATACTCGAGTTACTTTATAAGGGAAAACTGTGATAGGTCTATAGCAGCCACGTTGAAATAGTATTTTATAATTGGCATCATATCTTCATCTATCTTTTTTTTTTTTTTTTCCTTTTTTTTCTTAAATAATAATAATTTGATAGTTGGCGGAGGAGAAATTCGAAAAAAAAAATTTAATAGTTGGGTGGAAGGATATTTAAACTTTAAATGTTTCTGTTATAAATATATGCAAGTTTATATAAATATATATATATATATATACTCTATAATAATTGTTCTTTATTATTAGGCTAAGACGCCGATTAGTTATTAATGTATCGCGCCAAAGGTGCACAATGGTTGGTGAATGATTATTGGTAAGTAAAAAAGTTAGGTTAGTTGTAAGACTCATATAAAAACTTGTAAAAATTAGCCATATTAATAATTTATAAAAAAATTACAATATATTTTGTGATTATAACATTACTCTTGACAGACCTTTACCAAATCAGCTAACAATAGTATTATTTCTAAACCATGCACAATATTGTCATTTCATTTCAAGAAGTGGAAGAAGCAGGAGTGCTCGGGGTATAAACATAATATTTTTTAAAAAGTATACCAAAATTTAAAATTTTGTTAGATTTTTTTTTTTTTTCATTTCTTTTTTTCTGGTCAGAGATCCTCTAAATTTTATTCGTTTAATATATTTATTTGTTCTTTCGTAGGAGTATAATATAGTAGACACCTTAGAGAGAGAAGAGAGAAGAGAGAAGAGAGAGAGAGAGTACTTGTCGGTCTGTTCTGAGGACCACTCCGATAGCATAAAATCAAAAACTTGGCGTCTCAAACGCTTTCCTAATCCAAATTACTCTGAAGACTTGTTCTGCTATAGATTACTACGCTTTCTTCCATATAGTCAATCGAATGTAACCTCTCCTTCTTCGCCAGCTATTCTCACTACCGTTCTTCTCTATGCCTCTCTCTCATTTTCATCTTCTAGATTAACGTCTCCTACAGCCTTTTTCATTGCCATTAATCCAATCAAAATCACTTTTTTCCATCTGGGTTTTCGATTTTAGCTTCTGGGTTTTCTTCGGTTTTCTTGTTCTTGTTCTTGTGCTTCTTCCATTGGCGGTTTGCATATATACATATATTTCTTTGTGTGTCTTTCTCACATGGCTGCAGCCTCGTCTGTCACATCTCCGCTGTGCACGTGGCTTGTGGCTGCTTGCATGTCGGTCACGTGCGGAGGGGACCAATCCACGTGCCCTTCCATGTTGGGCCGCAACAAGAGACTCTTTGGCAGCAAATGGGGTCGGAGGAAGAGGGTGTTCTTGTCTAAATGTAGCTCCGAATTGCAGAGCCAGAGGGACTTGATTTCCTCTCTCTGTGGATCCAGCTTTCAGGGCCTCATGACTTCTTGCCGAGCTTTCGAGCCTTGCAATCAGTACTGTGCCTCCAACGCTTCCTTTTCCTCTCTCTTCGGATCCAGCAATGTTCGTGTTCCTTCTAATCGGAGACACACCCGTTTCAATCGAGCCGTCTATTCAGGTACTCCTCATTCCTCATTAGCTTCTCCTTTTTTCTTAACTAAACATTGATTCTTCTCTCTGTTTTTTCTTCTTTATTTATGGAATTGGCAATCTGGGATTTTGTTTTACATTTTGTGTGTGATTTGTTCTGGCTTTGTTTGGTTCCAATATCTCAATTTAATGGGTTTGTTCTATGTTCTTGAAGGTGGATTTGATAATGAAAGAATGATTCTTTCGGTCTTTAATAATTTGTTTTTCCCCCTTTTTTTCATGTGCTGTGGAAGTTTGGTTTTATTCACTTTTCATTTGGTTGGATAGAGAACTAATAAAGAATAGGAAAAGATGAGGAATTCAAATAATTAAGTTTAGGATTGGCTTATTGCTGAATCAGTTCTTTGTATTACTTTTATGCCAAAGCTATAGGAAAGTGGGGAATAGATGCTAACAGGGTTTTATAGTTTATATTTTCCCCCTTCTTTTTGGGTGAGAACTAATTTCACCAAAAGAGGTTCATTCATGTACTGCTTTTTGCAGTTGGATTGATATGCCTGGACTTTGGATTGGGAATTTTGCATAGCTTAGGTTGTTTCTAGTTTATGTTATGTGGCCATCTTTCAGATTTTATGTCTTACAAGTATTCTGAAGAAAATTGAGATTTTTTTTTTTTTTTTAATAGAGAGTTTCAACCTATAGCGTCCGCTCCTGATGATAGTTCTTTATCATCAGACTAAGACACCAATCAGTATTTTGGTGTAGGTGGGGATTGAACCCCAAATCTATTATACAACCATTAGAGACTTTACCAGTTGAGCTAATTGGAACCCACAAGATCAGGCCATTTCTTGGTGTATCATGTGCATGAAATGGAAGTTCTAGCACTGCAAAGTACAGGAGCACTGTGGCTGTTCATTCTTTTATTCATAGTATAATGCAGCCGTGTGTGTGTGTGTGTCTGTTGAATGGGTTGGTTACTTGAGTCTGGTACACTGACTTACCTATAAAAAAAAAAGAGTCAGCACACTGACTTACCTATCAAAAAAGAGAGTCTGGTACACTGACCTTGATTTTAATATATTGTCATCAATAGACTTATGACTATTAGATTTTGGGCCTTGCTAGCGTCTTCTAACTTTTATTATTTCAGTAGTGTCAATGTTGCAGGCTTGAGGCAGTGCTATCAATTCAAACCCTAATGTTGATGTTTATTCTTTGACATGACTCTTATTTAATAAAGCATTAAAATAGAAAAGTTTTGCTGATGTACTAACTACTGCACATTTATCAATACTCTAGGGGAAGCCATGGCTGTTGCTGTGCAACCTTCCAAGGAAGTCGCAACAAAAAAGAAACCAGTCACAAAACAAAGGCGAGTAGTTGTGACAGGGATGGGTGTGGTGACCCCACTTGGTCATGATCCAGATGTCTTCTACAATAATTTGCTTGAGGGTGTCAGTGGCATAAGTGAGATAGAGGCTTTTGATTGTGCCCAATTTCCAACGGTAAACCATATTTAAGATTTCTCTTTTTCTGGTGCTTGCTCTGCAGTTTATTCTTAGCATTCTTACTGTTCTTTTTCTCCAGAGAATTGCTGGAGAGATCAAGTCTTTTTCAACTGATGGATGGGTTGCACCAAAACTTTCCAAGAGGATGGACAAATTTATGCTTTACATGCTTACTGCTGGGAAAAAAGCCTTGGCAGATGGTGGAATTACAGAAGATGTAATGAATGAATTAGATAAAGCGAGATGTGGAGTTTTGATTGGCTCAGCAATGGGTGGCATGAAGGTAACATCAAGCCTTCAGCAGTTTGATATGCAGTATATAATGAGAATGGAACATGGTTGAAAATATTAAGTTAACCAGGGCTTATACTGGCTGATATTCAATTGATTGATAACAAGAGCTTTATGAAATCTGTAAGTTTTTGTCACGTTTGCTGCCTTTGTGGTTTCCTAATGCAGTGGAACTTGCAACTTAAAGTCAAGTTCTGATTTTGCCACATGCCTTAGAGTTGGAATAATGAATGTTTTCAAGCTAGTCTTCTGTCTCTCTAGCTGTAATGGTTTTTGGCAGGAAGTGGAATCCAAAGTATAAAGCCCTAGATGAAACTACGTGACCTGTAGATAGGATGCGAAAGCATATAAATTCTGAAATTTATCAACAATTGTAACTGACTACTTTGTTCTTGTGTTTTGTGTTGTGAACAGGTTTTTAATGATGCGATTGAAGCCTTAAGGATCTCATACAAGAAGATGAATCCTTTCTGCGTCCCATTTGCAACTACAAATATGGGTTCTGCCATGCTTGCAATGGATCTGGTCAACTTACTATTTTTTCAACTTTGTGATACACCTGATGGGTTTTGTAAGTTGGGACTTAAACCTTTTAACAGCTCATTTGTTTATTAAAATTGCAGGGATGGATGGGGCCAAACTATTCTATCTCTACTGCTTGTGCTACAAGCAATTTTTGTATAATGAATGCAGCAAACCATATCATTAGAGGTGAAGCTGTAAGTGTCTTGTGATCAACACTTTCTCAGCCACAAAGTGTGTGAATCTCTTATATTAGTCTTGTCTTTACATATTTTTATAGAATGATTTGTTGATAAGATGCAACCTTGAAAAGAAAAACTTACAATAAAATAAATCTAAATATATGTTGCGTTTTCTTCTGAAATTGTCATGCAGGATGTGATGCTTTCTGGTGGCTCAGATGCAGCCATTATACCTATTGGTATCTCTTTTTTACTTTACCTATGCTGATTTTATCTTAGCATGCACCTACTTGTTATAGCATGAATTTTACATAACCTATTATTTTCTTGTTGGTGCAGGCTTGGGAGGTTTTGTGGCATGCAGGGCACTTTCCCAAAGGAACAGTGATCCCACAAAAGCATCGCGCCCTTGGGACAGTGTATGTTATCAATAATCCTTTTGCTTCCATATCTTCTTTTTTCTTTTGCCATTGTTTACATCTGAGAACTTTATATCATGTTTCAGTTAACTTATCCAAAACTGTTGATTATCAACATTATGGATCGTGTGAATTTAATTTTCTATTTTCTAATAGAAATAGGAAGCTAAGTTCATAATATCTTGTTATAATATGTTGTCAATGGCTCTTATACTGATAGCAAATATGCTCTAGATCTGAGTTTCTGTACTAATTGAACTTTAAGCAATTCTCCTAAAGATATTACACTCATTTCTTTGATTGTTGATTGAGGGAAGATAAACAAGGTCTCAATCCTGTTTTTTAGTTTCTTACTTGGTATAGTTCATGTGTGTTACCATAACATCTGATTTTTGTTATTCGACAGAATCGTGATGGATTTGTTATGGGTGAAGGAGCCGGGGTTTTGCTCTTAGAAGAATTAGAGCATGCTAAGGTATTTTAACTCTAACTCAATAAAGTCCATGTGCTATATGTCTGTAGCCATTTTCCTTTAAGGCTGTCAGTTATTCTTTGGGGCCTCATTTCCTTTTAGATTACCAGCCATTGTGTTCATTGACCCACTTTCAGTGGTATATCTGCTGTCCCTCTAGTTTCTTCAAGTTATATCAAATCACTTTTTCATGTTGGAATATCCACTGGAATTCATTTTACTAGTGTGAATTAGATGTTTTTTTATTTTGTTATCCTCAACTACCTCTGAATTTTCATGCATGCTAACATGTTTTAACTCTAACTCAATAAAGTCCATGTCCTATATGTCTGTTGGCATTTCCCTTTAAGCCTGTCAGTTATTCTTTGGGGCCTCGTTTGCTTTTTGATTACCAGCCATTGTGTTCATTGACCGACTTTCAGTGGCATTTCTGTTGTCCCTCTAGTTTCTTCAAGTTATATCAAATCACCTTTTCGTGCTGGAATATCCACTGGTATTCATTTACTAGTGTGAATTAGATGTTTTTTTTTATTTTGTTATCCTCAACTACCTATGAATTTTCAAGCATGCTAAGGTATTTTAACTCTAACTCAATAAAGTCCATGACCTATATGTCTGTAGGCATTTCCCTTTAAACCTGTCAGTTATTCTTTGGTCCTTGTTTGCTTTTAGATTACCAGCCATTGTTTTCCTTGACCCACTTTCAGTGGCATTTCTGTTGTCCCTCTAGTTTCTTCAAGTTATATCAAATCACTTTTTCATGTTGGAATATCCACTGGTATTCATTTTACTAGTGTGAATTAGATGACTTTTTATTTTGTTATCCTCAGCTACCTCTGAATTTTCATGAACTGATGTTTCTAATTCTATATTTCTTGCTTGCTAAAGAGTGGTGATCAGTGAAGCTCAATCATTACTTTGTATAGCCTGTGATATCATGTTTCTTTTTTGTAAATAACTCTGCCAGCTGATTTCTGATTTTGCAGGGAAGAGGTGCAAATATCTATGCAGAATTTCTTGGTGGAAGCTTCACTTGTGATGCTTATCACATGACTGAACCACATCCTGATGGTAACATGCCTTCTCTTTGGTACTTAAATTTCAATCCTTGAAAAGGTTGCATTTCTTTAATAGTTTTTCTTGAGGGAGCATGTACATTGGACTTATTTCCTGCATCTATTCTACTCTTCCTGAGTTCTTTTCTGTCATAATAATTTTTAAACTAATTTATATGATACTGTACCTATACTGTGTTGCTACTAACTACCTCATAAAGTGAGTTGCAGTTCACCAAATTGACCACCTAAATTGCTGCTTTATGTCCACAATCTTGACAGCAAAGGCTGTGGTACAGAGAGACAATACAACCTGAAAATCAGTTGCATAATTGTCAAAACTCCACTAAGCTATACTCTCTGGTAGACTGGCACCATATCCCCTGTTAATACATCCAGGATTGCTATTAATTCTTCTTTTACTCGTGCATATTTCCACCCCCTCAATTTAACAGTGATATTTGCTTTTTTAAAATTAGAATACCTTCTTAATTGGTTACCATTTTATTAAATATTTTGGGCAAGGAACCATATGCAAATCCTGACTTCATCAACTTTTTTGTACCTTGTATCCTTCCATAAAATTCAGTGCTAAAATTCTTAACTATTGTCCCTAATATCCCTCCAAAAACAGGTGCTGGCGTTATCCTTTGTGTAGAAAAGGCATTAGCTCAGTCAGGGGTATCTAGGGAAGATGTGAATTACATAAATGCACATGCTACATCCACACCAGCTGGAGACCTAAAAGAGTATCAAGCACTTCTTCAATGTTTTGGCCAGAATCCTGAGGTAACTTGTATTCATAATGTTTGTTCTTTATGCCATTTGCTTCTAATGATACCATATTTCAAATACTTGATGAGATTACCGTATTCTGATACCTGATAATATCTCTGCTTTCTACAGTTAAGAGTGAATTCCACAAAATCTATGATTGGTCACCTATTAGGAGCAGCTGGTGCGGTGGAAGCTGTTGCAGCGATTCAGGTAAACAATTTATGTCTTGATATGGTGATTCTAAATTCAAGAAATATAATCTTGGCTAAATTTCAAATTGCACCCTCTAACTTTGACCAAAATTCAATTTAGTCCTCTAACTATAATTCCATTCAATCAAGTCTAGAACTTTCAAGTTTATTCAATTCAGACCTCCCGTTAGTCTCCTTAAAAAAAGCTCCTTTACGGACCCTCTAAACGACGACATTTTGTTCTGCCAAATCCATGCTTTAGAGGGTCTCTAACGGAGCTTTGTTCATGGAGCCTGTCGAGCGGCCTGAAATGAATAAACGTGAAAGTTTGGACTAATTTGAACGAAAGTGAAGTTAGATGACTGAATTGAACTTTGGTCAAAGTTAGAGGGTGCAATATATAACTTAGACTATAATCTTTATAAATTTATTCTCATAATGGAAAGTATTCCCAAAAGGACTATTTGAATTGTTTTTTTTTTTTTCCCTTGGGTTGGCATAATTCGAACTCAAGAAGCAGATTAATGCTTATTGACATGTGTTTCTTCATGATAGGCAATACGAACAGGCTGGGTTCATCCTAATGTCAACTTGGAAAACCCAGATGAAGGGGTGGTATGTTTGCCTACTGCATCCTTTGTGACTTTTTGTTTACATTGTGATATTCCTTGCCATTATGTGTTCTTTAACCATGATGAATCGAGCATGGGATTATCTAATGATGTCAACATATCAATTCAGGACAAAAATGTGCTGGTGGGCCCAAAGAAAGAGAGACTGAACATTAAGGCAGCGCTGTCTAATTCATTTGGGTTTGGCGGTCACAATTCATCAATCATATTTGCTCCTTACAAGTGAAAGACCTGGCAGGCTACTCCAACCTTGCTGTAATGCTGAAGGTATGTGGGTTCCAAGATATCTCCTATCTGTAGTAAATGGAAATTGGGATATGAGAGAGAGAGCATGCCAAGGGTCACATTACTCAAGACAATTTTCTAGATAAATACTCTTTTTTGCTCCAAGATACCAATGTAGGCCGCTCAATGCTGACATTCAATTTTGAGTATGCTATGACAAAAAATTTTAAAAACCAAAAGGTTTATCTGAACTATCTGGAGGTAGAACAGTATGAGCAGCTTTTACATCCATTGCATGCGTAATTTACCGGCAAGTTAATTGAAAAAGAAAACTGGCATGGTGTATTTGTCAGGTTTGCTGTTAGTATTGATTGGCTGGCAACATCTTGGAGTTGGTGAATAGTCATGAAATGTTCCGTGTACCAATTGTCAATTTGTTTAGTTGCATGGCCTCATGCAATAGAATTACTTTGAGACGGCTGGTCAGGAAAGAAGATGGATGGCCCTGGATTGAGATAGAGAAAGCTTCAAAATTAACGTATTGGTTATCATGAAATACTCTTGCTTCCATTGTTGTTATAAGTTTTTCCTTCTATCATAAACAAAGCTATAAGTAGGGCTTGATATTCGCCATTGAAATTTGAACCACCACTACATGGCAGTATTGGCCTGTTTAAGTTTTGTTTTTCATGTACATTTAGATGGCTGCTCTAATTGTATTGATAGCCACTTGTAATGAATTTTGAGTTGGCAATTGCATAGATGTTATTATATGTGATGTTCTATGTGCTTGCTAGTATGTTGCTCGAGATCAGCCAAAATATCCATGATAGTCTTGTGATTTATTACCCCCATAAAGTAACTAAGGCTGTGTTTGGTTCAATGTAAATTGAATTCTGAGTGTAAAATGAATGCAGGTGAAAGTGAATTCCCGTAAGTAAAATGAAACTTGAGTGTTTGGTTTTGCAATGGAAAATAGTCCAAAAAATAATTTACGGTGTTTGGTAGTATTCCGAAAATGCTATTTTTCTACAAAATTTACACATTTTCTCAGTTCCCAACCAAATTTTATACCAAAAAATTTCAATCTATGCACTTAACACAGCCAACAATCAAAATAAAACATGTTTTTATTCACAATCTGAGGACGAAACAGTGGGAGATTGGGGGAAAGAGAGATCGGGAAAGAGAGAGATTGAGGGAAAGAGAGATCGGGGGGACGATCGGGAAAGAGATCGGCGACGAGAAAGAGATCGGGAAAGCGATCGGCGAGAGATCGCGAAAGAGATCGGCGAGCTTGACGACGCGATCTTCAAGGCGCAATCTCGGTGGTGCTTCAGGTGGCGCGATTCGGCAGTGCTTCAGGTGCTGGGGCGCAATTCGGTGGCGCGATCAGTGCTAGGGTGCGATCTCGGTGGTGCTTCAGATGGCGCGATTTGGCGGTGCTGGGGTGCGATTCGGCGGTGCTTCTAGGCAGTGAGCGATCTGGCGTTGCTCTCTCTCTCTCTCTCTCTCTCTCTCTCTCTCTCTCTGTGTTCTAGTTGCAATGGAAAATGGCTGGAATTAGTTTGAAGGTAAAATAGGTCCGGAAAATGGATTACAGTTGAAGGCCTCATATTTTACAGTCAATGGAAACCATTTTCCGTTTGACTGAATTTTCCGGACAATCCAAACAAGCCCACGGTGTAAAATGTTTTCCGGATTTCGTTTACTGCCAAAACAAACGCAGCCTAAACAACAATAGTTTGAACGCATTAGCCAAAGAGCTGTGTAGTTTAACGGAGACGTGCAGGGTTCAAATCCCTATACCCGTTGTAACTTTTGAATTCTCAAAAAAGAGTACACATTAGCCCTGCACAATCAAAAGGGCACATGAAGAACTGGCTTGTCTAACTGCTTTTTTCTTTTTAATCTATCTTTTTAGCCCATTCCTTTTGTTTCTCTTAAAATCTTGCACTTCCAAGTGTTTTAGCTGTTAAATCTCCCATCACTTGATGCAGCATGTGGCACGCTGAAGGGAAGACTTTTATAGGCCGATGGTTGAGGTAATAATTAATAATCAAAAAGGTGCTATCTGACTAGAAGACTACACAGAATTTTAGATTGATATAGAAATTTGGAAGTTTTTGGAGCTAATAAAAAACCTCCTGGGGAACCCAATATTTCATTGGTACCGCATGTATTTTTCCAAAACTTTTTTTTTTTTTTTTTTGAGGGAATTTCAACTTATGGCGTCTGGTCTTGATGATAGCTCTTTATCATCAAACTAAGACAACAATCAATTTTTTATGTAGGCAGGGATTGAACCTCAAATTTCTTATTTAATCATCAAAGACTTTTTCAGAACTAAATGATGAATAGTTTTCTTTTTCTCCCATTAAACTTGGTTCACAACTTATCTTAACAAAAGACAAAAAAAGGGGGGAGGAGGAGAGTGACTCATTAGAAGAAAGACCAAAAATTCATACTGTTTTGTTATCAATTAAAGAAATAAACTTATGAAATAATTTCAATTTAAAGCTCATCCCATCTTCGTTATTTATTTTAGTTACTCTGAGCAATAACAAAGCAAGAGACAAAAAATTCACTGATTAAACTCTCTGTTTCACATAAGCCTACTGTTTGTAAAACAATTGGCTCATCGAACAGAATAGGGTTGAGAGAGAAAGTTGAACTTGGATAGAAAGTTATTACCCAAAAACAAAACCTAGTTGCCTTAGTGAAACAGAAAAAGGTTTGAATTCTTGGCATTTTTACGTTATTTTATATTAGGAAAAAAATCTTCCAGTAGTTCCATGTGACAGGGCAGGTGCGGGAATTGAGCTTTTAAACAACTTCGTAAAGCCAGAACCAAATCAGACAGGCTCTTTTGGGCCAGGAAACCACCACGGGCCCATTAACAGGACTTCACAGTTGCCCTAATTAGATTTCCTTTTTCCTAACATCTAATCGGTCGAAAAATTATCTGATGAGACTGTCTTATTGATGAGAGAAAAATATTAAAACCTACACTACCAATGCCATTATAAATACAGATCATCAAAATATTCTATAAATAACAAGAAACATTTCAGTTACGGGTTTTTCCCATCATATTGTAGTTACAGAAAACCAACATAATACCTTGATTCCTATCTAATTTACACCTTACAAAAATTGGAGCCCCCAAATAAAATTACCAGGAACAAAAATAAAATAAAAAAAATTTCAAAACCTGTAGGATTGCACATCTCTGAGTTTATGTATTAAAACAATGTAGAAAGTTCTCCTTTACCTGCTCTTTTTCTTGCTGCCTTTCTTTTGACTCTTTTTAATCTTCAAGCCCCTGGTCGAGAGTGCACTTGAGACACTCTTGCCTTCAAGTTTTTTCGTCATCTTTACCACACTTGCCATTCCTTTTCTTGCGGCTGCACGATGCTCAGGTCTACGGCTCATCATTTTGCGATCAAGCGGCCAATATGCATATGGTTCAAGCTTGCCCTTCTTCTTCAAGTCCCCACCTGCCTTTTTGCTAGAGTACTCACTACCAGTGTACGCCCAACCGGAGTCTGATGTTTTCCTGCGCTTCTGGTTTCCCTTTGAGGAATTTGCTGACAAGTGACTATCTGCTTCACTCTTTGGATCGTAATCAGTTTCAGAGGGAGTTTCCTCCGGTTCTTCTTCCTCACGAATAATCAAGCGCCCTTCAGGGTCCAGTTCTGGCTCATCCGAATCTGCCTTTCGCTTGAGATGTTTTGATCGAAGAGCTGATAATGTTTTTTGCCTATCAAGCAAGTCAAGTGGCTCATCCTCAAGTTGGTCAAGCAGGTGTTCAGGCAAGCTCACACCTGCTCTTCTCTTGGAGCTGGAGAGAAAAATTGGATTTAATATGACGTGAAGCAAAAGTCAATAAAAATACATAGGTGACGTTCAATGAAGCAGCTAACAATAAAATTACAAGAAATTATCTTATTAGGCCAGGACAATTTAATTCATGCTTTTTTTTTGGGGGGGAGGGGGGGGGGGGGGGGTGGTTACATTGCTCACGATTGGACTGAAATGACATTCTCCAATCAATTATGTAGATAAAATGAGCAGACTCAAAGGTCCAAAACTGACCGTAATGAAGCTGCTTTGGATTTTCGCTGTGAGGGAGCCTTGCTCTGTTGACTAGTCATTGTCCTGCCATCCATATACTCAGCATCACTTCCCTCAGTTTCTTCATCACCAAAATCAGAAAATATTTTTGTGTGATTCCATCTGCTTAGCCTGAAAAAAAAATAATTACAAAAGTCACCAATGTGCAGGTGAAGTAGTGAGTCTAGTGACTAAAAACAGATGGATTCTTTTTTTTTGGTGCATGAATTTGAATTTGTATGACATTGATTCATACAATGGCTGTTCACTACTTCAATAGCTCCCATAGTTTACAAATTGAAGGCTAATTGTTTGATTTTGTATACTATGCAAGTACCAAGAGCCAGATGCCTCAGTACTAGCCTAGCTACATATAGTCCACAGAGACTTCTGGTACAGAACACATGGCAGTTGCCACACCAGCACAGTGACACAGTGCCTACTTCATGAAACTAGAAATTGGATTGTATTAAACATATATCAGAGCATTGAATTTGTAATACCCCAATTTTGTTTTTATGATTATCACCGTATCTTGTCATTTTTAATATAGAGTTGAAGTACTATATGTGTGTGCACAGTAAGATGGGAGTAGACAATTTTGTGGTGCTACAAAATAGATAAGAATACTAAAGTTTTAGTGCATACAATTTGGTGCTGCAATTAAAATAATAAATAATTAAATAAAAGAGGAGGATGTTTATGGGCCTCTTGGAGACTAAAGAGATAAGTTTAAGTGGGTTTCAAGTCCAGCCCATTACCCACTAAGCCCACATCTTTGATGTGTTGAATATAAGGTAGAGGAAAGGATAATTAGGGTTTCATCACTAAGGAGGCTAGAAGCTGTATTTTTTTCTTGGAGTTGATTAAAGAGGCAACCAAAGAATTTCAGGTATGATTATTCAACTGTTAGAATCAAAGAATCAAGAGTTTAGAATTTTATCATGGATTGCGAAACTCGATTCAATTATATGGCTTTACATTTTCATTGGTTTATATATAGACTAACTTTAGTTTCGGCCACTGTATATATATACCCATGAACAAAGTCATGGTTTTAAATCTCAATTCGTGCAGATGGATTTCACGTTTTCATTTGGACATATATATATATATATATTAAATCCATGGAAAAGTCATATAGTTTTGCCCACCGTTTCTTTTGGTTATATATATATATATATATATATATATATATATATATTAGTTTAAGTTGCTAGTGGCCGGTCAGTGCACGTTTTCATTAGGTTGCTTACAGTTGGTATTTTTTAGAACAAAATCCTTGTTTCAAAGCTTATTCATGTATATAGCTTTACGTTTTCATTAGGTATATATTAAATCCTAGGTCAATAATATTTTGGCTACTACCTTTCTCATGGCAATATGAGTTTCGATTAATGTAAGAGAATATCATTGGTTAGAATATCATTAATTAGAGAAAGTTTAATTTAGTGTCAAAAGGGTAATTAGTTCAGCAAAGTATAATTTTGGTGAGTCAAGTTTTATAGTTCTATAAGCTTTATATTTTATAGAGGATATTAAGTATATTTCTGTGATTGATTATAGGTCCTATTTAAGAAGTATTTGAGACTATTTGGAGGGTTTTTTAGCTGAACTCTCAGATTGATTCAAGTGCAGTAAGTAATTATACATAATATGCACAAGTTTCGTCATTTAGGTTCTTAGATGTCAAAGGTTTTCAAAAGTAATATTTTTAAGCTTACGTTTTCTAAGGTTTATCGAAAACCTTTTTTTTTCATCATTAAGAAAGAAACTTCGACTTTTAAATAATGTTTTAAAGAGAAATTTTAAATTTTAAATAACATTTTGAATGTTCGAATCTCATTAAAAAGATGATTTCTAAACTAAACTCTTTTCAGAAAATAATTAAGTTTCAAAGTAAGTTTTCTAAAAAGGTTCTTGTTCTTAAATTGTTAAAACCAAGTGATTCCAAAGTCATATTCTTATTTTCCAAATGGTATTTAAGACGTTTCTTTTAGCAAATTGGGTTTTCAAACTTACTCAAGAATTGTAAAAATATTTACATAAACTCTTCAGTTCTTATTCATTCCCTAAGAGAGTCAAGCATCCTTTGATTTAGGTTCTATTTGATATTATGATCTTTGATATACTTCTGTATTTGGAATAATTGTTAATATCAAGTAAATTATTATTGTTTTGTATAAACTTTGCTTTTGTGATATGTGACTCAAAATAAGTATTTTTAGAATTGATCAGATATATCAGATATAAGTATAAATCTGTTCACAGGATTGTATGTGAGAATATGTGTTGATCCCTCACCAGCAGGGGTTAGATGTTGGTATCCGCTCACAGGATTGTATGTGAGAATATGTGATGTGTATATGTGACACTGTGCTCTGATCAATTATATGTATGTGTTTTCTAATGATTTTAAAATGTGATTACATATGTATTAAATGATTCGTTATATGTTTTTTTTTGGAATAACTATTTTTGATATCATTGAATGAGTTTGGGAAAGATCAAAATACTCGTGCTTTGCTTGACTCTATTCTGTTGTGTATTCTGTATAATTACTTATTAGATGTGCGGCTCACCCCATCAATTACATTTTTCAGATTAAAGTTTAGTTGGGGAACTGAACCATTGGATTGCTTTGTAAGGTGTAAAGTAGAGCATGGGAGTTTTTAGGCTAAGTCAATAATACTTAAAGCCTTAAAGGATTATTAGTTATTTTTCTTTATTCCGCTTTAGATTTCACAGAATTTTGGAGATTACTCTAAATTGAGGATTTTAGTATTGTAAAAGATTTATTAAGATCATTGTTTATTTGGAGTTTTATTGAATTATGTTTAAATTAATTATGTTTATTGAGTTGTGTAAGTTCAGCAAGTTAGTCATGCATCTAAATTCATGTTCTATGAATTTGGGTCATGACAGAATTCATCTAAACATCAAGGGCAGAAGCACAGAGACATGCACGTTCATCTTCACATATGTAGTTTATGTACATACATCTATGAAAATTATTTTACAACTGATTGAAACCTGGACGTTGTTGCCTTTGATAATTGAGACCTTGCTTCTGAATTAGCCCTTAGTTTCTTCTCATTCCGTTCCTTGATCTGTGTTTGACAAGTAACACATAAATCAGAAACAATACCCACTTAGGTTTTTATTCTAGCATATGATGACTTTCCACTGACCTTCCGTATATTAGTAAGGAGTTTCATGTGTTCCTCAGGCATTACAGCCTTAACCGCTTCCAGACCGCATTTCTTAATAAGAATTTCCAGGAGAAGCTTAACCTGAAAGCAATTCAAAATTATCCAAAGAGAACTTGGGATGATCAGTATATGAACTCAGCCATTTGCCATAGCAACTGAAGAGAGTAACAAAATTGCTGAATAACCTACTTTAGCTTTAAAGTGGATTTTGGTGTTATCTTGCCACTTCACCACACCTTCCACCATGCTCCTCAAGTGCGTATGCAACCCTTCAGCTTCTGATTTTGTCACCAACACCTTCAACAAACCTAAATTAGCCTGCATTGAACAACAATAAAGGATGGGTTAAGATAAGATCAGATAGAAAGAGAGAGTAATAACATACTTAGTTCCACAAAACCAACTAAAATGAGAACAAATTACATATCTCAAAGGACAGAGGGAAACCTTATTTATTTCTCTATTTTTTCTCTTAAGGAGGAGAAATGCGGACGGCAGTACATTCCAAGCAGATGAAACAAGATCCGAGAACTCGTAAGCCAAGCGAGCTAAACCTCTAATAGCAGCACTGACCATGTGCGGTGTCTCACCAGCAAGTCCTCCAGCCACCTTCAACCATAAATAAACTTTGCTTAGTAAAGTTCTAAAGGGAAAGTTTACCACATAATCAAATTCAAGATGACATTTTAGTCAATAGCAATATTTTTGTTTTATGTTTTTTTTTTCTATTAAAGGCAAATTAAAAGGATATTTTTGGCATTTCTAAAAAAGTATCTAAGCTTCCAATCAAATTCAAGATGACATTTTAGTCAATAGCAATATTTTTGTTTTATGTTTTTTTTTTTTTTTTGGTATTAAAGGCAAATTAACAGGATATTTTTGGCATTTCTAAAAAAGCATCTAAGCTTCCATTAAACAGTGCAGGTGCTATGATCCATTTTTAGCTCAAAAAAAAAAGTGCCATGATCAATTTAGTAATGAAAATTATGAAATGGTTCGATCAGTACCATGTTAAAAAATTGATACAAGTTTTCTCTATTTCCGCCTTTCTCTTCATCGCCACACGCATGGCCAATTTCGACAAGAATTTCATATGCTCTGTTTCTTGTTTTTTTATTTACCTGCAAGAAAAAATTACAACAGAAGACAGATAATCATATATTAAGAAGAAATTTCAGAAGATATTGTTTGTGTGCATGTGTCCAAAGATTAAGGATGAATTTAAATAATAAGGCTCCCATAATAATCGCACCAACCAAGAAAAGGATGGGTAAGGGGGTGGGAGAGCTACTTTGCTAACACATGTACCTCTTTAAGTGCAAGTATTATTTCTGTTAGGAAAGACATAATAATGTCACGTCGCATCTGCTCTGAACCATCCTGTAAACAAAAGCATAAATTCTTAAGTCAACATTATGATGCATACTTATAAAGTTTAAACCTAGAGCTATTTTAGTTGTGATATTAAGTTTAAAAAGAATCTCATCTCTATCTTTAACTACCTTGCAAACATGGACTATTATAAAGTACAGGCAATCAAGTCTGTGACGCTTAGCAGAAAAATGGCATGAAGGTAGCACTTCAGTCATAAGATTATGCATTTCCTCGTGCTTTGATGAGAGATACTCATTGCGTTTCTGCCCACACAAATTCACAGCAAAGAGATCCATCACTTAGACAATATCTAAAATACACAATGACAGATGGTAAAATTACAACTTAAAAGCTCCTGCAATGGCAAAAAGAGACATACCATAAGAATAACAGAAAGAACTTTGTATGCCTTCTTCTGTATCAGACCATCAACATCCTGCAGTTCAAATACTCCTGATTACCTCACCCTTTCTGAAGTAAAAAACTTTGATTTTGAGGGGTCTCCTCCATAAACAGAAATTAAGGTAAATTCACCAGATTATATAGAATCATTTACAAACCTGTAATGCAGGCTTTATTGGAACAAATAAAAGATCAATTTCTTTTGTGCTCAGACCAGGCAAAAGTGAAACTGCCAGGTCAAATAGCCTAGCCCTGAAGTTAAGATGAAGGAATAATTACAATGTCAAATATTGATGAAGCCCAAAAAGTGTTCATTTCATGAACAAAAAAGAAACAATTTAAGACTTTATAATTGACAAATGATGCATAATAGACCAAAAAGCCATCAGCGATTCAGAAGCATGGCCAAAATGTAACCAAAAAAAAAAGACAAAAGAATGAGACAAAAATGGGTGCAAAATTAACACCTCAAAAGTGACAGCGAATCTTCATTTGACACACCATCAATTCGCATAGAATTAGAATTTCTTGAATTTTCTGGTTTGGCAGCCTGTTGAGTAACTCTCAAAAGCTTCTGCATCGTAGTATTAAAGAACCTCGATACTACTTCTTTATCTGATATGGAAGCAAATTCATTGATTGTGGACTGCAGGGTGCAAACAACATTATTAGAGCATTCACATCAAAGCTATTAAAATTAGGTAAATTGCTATTTTAGCAACAACACTATAAAACTCACAACATCAAAATTGCTAAATCTAAATTTTTTTGCCATCTAGCTACAGTAAACTGCCATCTATAGCAGTTTACTGAAGCAACAGAGTTATAAAAATAAATAAATAAATTTATTGGTTTCTCTCTCTTCTTTCATTATTTTACATTTTCTCTCTCTCTTTTCTCTTTCTTCAGACATCTCTCTCTCCCTTTTTCTTTGGCCGAGCCTCTCCCTGCATTCTCCCCCCTTCTCTTCAATCTTTTTTTCTTTTGGCAAGGGCTATTCAAGCTCATCTTTGTACCTGCCGGTGACACAAGGTCCGGTGGTTGGCACCCTCACATCATTCCAATTATCATTTCAGTTAGCTCCTCTCTGACCCTCCTCCTCTCTTCCTTGTCCCTCTCTCTCTCTCTCTCTCTCTCTCTCTCTCATGGTGGTCAGATCTTTGTTTTTGTTTTTATTTTTGTTTTTTTGGTTGGTGGTGGATGCTCTTGTGGTTTTGGGCTTGTGATTTTGGGGGTTCCGGTTGTGGGTGGCGGTGACAGTGGCAGTGATTGTTGTAGCTGTGGCGGTGGAGTGGGTTTCGTGATGGGTGGTGGCTAGTGTTTTTTTTTTTGTTTCAGTGGTGGTGGCTGGGGTGGCTACAGGTGGCTGGTGTTTTCTTTTTTAGGTGGTGGTGGCTGGGGTGGGTATGAGTGCCTGGTGTTTTTTTTTTTGGTGGTGGTGGTGGCTGGAGTGGGTATGGGTGCCTGGTGTTTTCTTTTTTCAGTGGTGGTGGCTGGGGTGGGTTTGCTGAGACAGAGAGGAAGAGAGAGAAAGAAGCATATATGGAAGAATATAAAAATAATATTTAAATTAAGCGGTAAAAAAATAAAACCTTTGATGTTGGTGTATTGTAAAATGAGGTGTTAAAATAGATAAAGTATTCATTTGAGTTGCTAAAAGCTAAAATTTTTAGCTTTCTTACTGTGAATCCTCTTATAAACTTTACAATAATGCTAGATGCCAGAACCTATAACAACTTTTGTAAAGTGAAAAACAACACTAAATTTGAGGTTTCAATCAATATAGAGTATATTATGTTACAGTCCAACCAACGATCTTCAAGGAAATACTTTGTCCCACTTTCTAGGCTCAGAAGCAAAAGTTGACACAAATAAATAAATAAGTGCATACACAGACACGTTATATCTCTATATATAGTTAAAAAGAAGCTTAAAAATAGAATCTATTCGCCTGGTGAACATGACAAATGAAGCAGTATACCCAATTGAGATAGAATAAGTACCTGCAAAGAACCACCATCATCTTTTGAAGATTGCAGGAAGACACCAGACAAAACATTTAAAAATTCACGAGCAGATGACCTAAGTGTATTCAAATTATCTGCTGCCACCTGTGGGGTATAATGGGACACTGCTCGCTGTCTGGCAGTACCTTCTTCAAGATCAGGCATCTCATTTTTTTGTTCCATAATTCTCTTATTCTGTTGAATAAGAATCTGCAAACTGGAGCATACTATTCCACGAGTATCAGGTTCTTCCTGAAGCGCACTGCATAAAGCTTTCTCTAGATCCTTGAAACTTTCAGCAGTATCCAAAGGATAATTGCAAAATGAAGGCAATAAGGACCACAAAGAGTAGACAAGTCCATTTGCCCTCATTGACGAAGAAACTTGTCCTTGTAGCTCAAGCTGCAAAGTCAAACTACTTAGCAATTCTATAAAGAAAGAGACAAACAGCATCTAATTTGTATAAAAGGTTTCATACCTTTTGAGATTTCTGCTTCATCATTCCAACCATACCCAAAATGGACTCTGTGAAGAAGCTTAAACGAGCACCAACAATATACTGCTTCAGAATTGGAAAGAGCCAATCATTTGCCTCAGATAGCTTTTTAGCCTCCAAATTAAGAGGTACAAGGCCCAAGAAAGTTTCAGGTCCTAATGCACCAATAGCTGATCCAAGGCATTCATGCAGCTGCATATTGATGAATCAGTATTGTTAATGCATATTGCAAAGTTGAAAACTAGTACATAAAAGCACGTAAATGGGGTTGCTACCACATTATCTTCAGAAAAAAATGCATAATAGCAGTACAGTCTGCAGCTAAGAAACTGTAGCTTACTACTGCCAATGAGTGCTATACATAAAAGTCTTCAAACCAGCTGATGTATGCATCTCCATCAACAAACCACAATAATGGATCACAACAATACTGAAATCTATTTAAAAAGTAAAGCACTATACAGTTTGCAAGTATCATTTGGTCATTGCATTATGTCCCATTAACAATTGCTATTGGATCAAAAGGCTCCAAAACTCTTCTAGAATGTTATAACCCAAAAATTTAATCAATATCTAACAGCAGGTTCTACATTTTTGCTATCTAGCACAAAATGGTTATGATTGAAAAATTTAAACAAGGACCAGCAGATCTCCCAGAAAAAGAGGATGTAGAGATACAGGACATTTTCATAGTAATCTCTAAACAATATATAGCAATCAAGCAAAGATATACCAAATGAGGAACAAAAATCCAGTACTCCAAAAAAATGGATGGTATGTTGTTCGAATGGCAAATCCTATATCTTCAACTGACACAACTCTTAACCATATCCATAGGTTTAAATCAGATATGGTGATATTACGATCATTATAGGTATAGTATGACAATACCGACAATTAGAAAAATAGTACAATACCTGCTTCCTGAAAGGAAAATCTTCATCAGGTAACTTCTGCATTTTAGCCAAGCTGCTAAGAATCCCCCTCAAAAAGTAAGAAGAATAATGCCCTGTATGAAAGAAATTCGATAACAAAATAATAGTATAAAAATTTAGACCTATATGTATAAAAACAAACATATGACATACTAGCCAGCAGGCTTGTAGCCTGATTGGCACCAGGCCCAGTCCCCAAACCCCATGTCATGGTTTGACTCCCCTCCTCCCCTCCCCTCTCTCCCCAGGGGAAAAAATAAAAAAGTGTACAGCATACTAGAAGATCAAAGTACAAATTAAACAGAAGTGCAAACCATCTGATGAAAGAATGAGGGAGATCATCCCTACACATAGGATCAGATTGCTTAATCTTATTACAAATCTATGTTTCTGATACAATGAGCTGGGAATCAATAGTAATCTCAAAGTGAATAGAACTAGAACAAAATAAGTTAGATACAGCAACGGGATTACCTAATTTATCAAACATAGTCGAGACAACTCGAAATGCAACATCCCAGACAGCAGTATAGTGATAGTCAAGTAAGCTTTCAATAATTGCACATACTTTTTCAATGATAGTAGGTCCAGTCCTTCTTGAATCATTGTGTGCATTCATCAAAATCTGATCCACTCCTTGTTTTATCAAGCTTTCATCAATGCAAGCATTTATCAGACTCTTAAATGCACCCATGGCTGCATATACCGCCTCCTCATGTTCGGATGCCAAAATATCTGCCAATACCAAAGAGAAATACACTGGCACATTGTCACTTCCGTTTGGTTGAGTCAAACAGATATTAAAAAAATAACATGAAAAAGGGTTCTATAATCTATGAAAAAAAAAAAACAAAATTAAATTTAAAAAATAAAAACAGACCTTTGAGTGCATTGAATACAGCAGGGAGCTTTGTCACACACATTTGCCTATCAAGTGAATACACTTTAATCATTCCAACATCTAGCAAGCGAGCAGCGAATGTCATGGCATCCACAGATGTCTCAATTGTAGAGACAGATAGGGCTATTGAGCTTAACAAATCAAGCAATGCGTCAGGAGAAACATCTAAAGCTGGGACAAGACAAAGTGAATACAAACTATCTGTTATTCGCCTTGAGACTACAGGTTGATTCAGCTCCAATAGACTTTTGAAGTGCTTGAGGATGCTAGTTGTGCACTTCAAAGACATATATGGAAGGCACTCTTTCAAAGCATCTAAAACAAAAAGGACCTCCTGTGCTCCTTTGTGACCTTCGTTGCTATTCACATTTGATCCACCAGCAAGCAGAAGAGACCTTTCAAATATCTTTGTAATGCCTTCACTTGCTGGTCCCAGCAGCGATGTTTCCTGAAATCTTGATAAGACATCTCGAAGACACAGATGTGATTGCCTTCTCACCTGTTCAAAATCAAATTAACACACAGCTTCAAGGGTTAAAAACTAAATAGCACTGATCATCCTAAATGTTCAAAACCCTTATAATTTTTTAAAAAAGCGAATCATATATATTATATCAAAGTCGAAACACAATCAGAATCCAAATTAGTTTTTAATTGTTGCTTGATTTTGCCCCACGTTTCAATTTAATTTTCTTAATTTCAATGACTTTTTTTTTTTTTTTGATAGGTAAGAAAACTTATATTTAAGAAAACTGCTAGATGCAAAATAGCATTAGCAAATCAGAAGTACAAAAAGATAGGAAAGCAAAAACATAAAAAAAAAAAAACAAAACAAAACAAAACAAAAAAACAAAACAAAAATTACAAGGAAAGAGAGCTAAGGAAAAGAGGAAGAGAGTCACTAGATGTGAGTCCCCAAGCCCTAGCCCAATCAAAAAGGGAACCAGAAAAGAGAGCAAGTAATTGGTCCTCGGATCTATCAAAATCCTCAAACATCCGCCAATTGCGTTCCTTCCAAATACACCACATCAGACACAACGGAGCTAAATTCCAAATGTAAGAAGAATGCTTCCCTAACCAATTCCACCAACTAAAAAGAAAATCTGACACCTTACATGAAGGAACCCATGAAATCCCAAAAATCTTAAAGACAAAGCACCACAACCGATAAGCCTTTCCACAATGTAACAACAAATGATTCACTGTCTCGCCACATCCACGACACATAATGCACCTGTCGACGAAGTGGAAACCCCTAAGCTGTATGTTATCTCCCGTGAGAATCCTATCCCATGCAGTTGTCCAAACAAAGAAAGAGACACGACGGGGTGCCTTAACCTTCCAAATGCTTTTCCAAGGAAAAACAACAGGAGAAGAACCATATAACTTATTATAATATGAACAGAGAGTAAAGTCCCCCTTTTTTGTCAACTTCCATTTCAAACAATCACCATCAGTCCCTGAAGGTAAATTGGATGCCAAGAGACTTAGGAACCTGTCCATCACATCAGCCTCCCAATCATTAGGACCACGATTGAAGCGAACATCCCAGAATCTCCTATCCCTTACCCCTTGACAAATCAAAAAAGACTCTACGGAAGCCTCTTTGTTTGCAGAAAAATTGTACAAGACTGGAAAAGCCAAATTGAGAGGAAGATCTCCACACCACCTGTCTTTCTAAAATTTCACTCTATCCCCCACTCCAACCTTATACTGGACATTTTTGTTAAATACTTCCCAACCCATCCGAATACTTCTCCACAAACCACTTGCATGGCCACCCCTACCCAACTTAGAGGTCCACCCTCCCCAATCCTCCCCAAATTTTAAAGCTACCACCCTCCTCCAAAGCCTATTCTCCTCGACCCCAAAACGCCAAAGCCACTTTCCTAGTAAAGCTTTATTGAAAGTGTTCAATTTCCTAATACTAGGCACGAAAGCCAAGATGATCACTTCACTTTACTCACCTAGGCAAGACCACCTCATCATCACTATTGTTACACACAAGTTACAATCTAGTTTCAATTAATGGACCAACATCCACATATCCTTTGTAGCGTGTTTGATGCGTAATCATATTGAGGTACAATTCCTTAGGTGTTGTACTTAGTTTCCCCAATTAAATTCAACTACATGGATAAACAGTGTTTACACACACACACACACACATAAGTAACGGTATTTTATTAAGAGAGAAGACTAATTCATGTTCACGATGATGAACACAAAGTAACTCAAAAAATTACAGAGAATTATACACAAAATGACAAACGAAGTGAATCATTGAACTCAAGAATGGAGTTGATATGTGTAAAACCCCACACACAAAGCCAACTACACAGTTTGAATCAACAAGGATTCCAAATGAGCCATTGGTTTCTTGGTATCTTCAAAAGTGCGGCTATTATGTTCCCCGCCACAAACAGTGTCATCTTGTCCCAAGGACAATTAAATTAAATTCAACATATGTGGATCTTTGGTCAATGCAGCCTTTCTTGGTATCTTCAAAAGTGTGGCTATTATGTTCCCCCCACAAACAGTGTCATCTTGTCCCAAGGACAATTAAATTAAATTCAGCATTTGTGGTTCTTTGGTCAATGCAGCCAAATTGTTGAATTTAATTAGGAACCGAAGGTAAAGCGCTGTAACTAAGTTTTACCAATAATATATTTATCCCCAAATACCTAATTGATATTGTGTAATAACCAGTCCAAAAGATTATAACTTGCAGAATACACCAAATTTACATTCTTTTTTCCATTTCCATCAACCACCCCATTAATCTAAAATCACCGAATTGCCCATAAAACTATTAAAATTAAATTCAACTATGTGACTTATCTGTAAATGCAACCATAACTAAGGAACCTATGGTAAGCATCTAAGGAACCATAACTAAGTTTTTCCCATAATGAATTGTCCCAAAAGCCCTAATTGAAAGTAAAGGTAATCTTTATGAACTACTTAACTAGGCAGTTTCTAGCGAGCTTAACTAGATAAGAGACTTGGGTTCTAATCCTGACCATTATGGAACGGATGTCATAGGTTCAAATTCCAATCTATGACCAAAAGAAATGTGAAATAACAAGTCCAAAAGATTCTAAATTTGCATAATACACGGAATTCACATTCTTTTTCCATTTCCATCAACGACCCCATTTAAAAAAATCACAGAATAAACAGTAAAATCACATAATTTGTATCAAAACAAATGAAAAAACGAAAACCCAATTAATAAAACAACGACCTTGGGGCGCTCATCAATGACGAATCCCAAAAGAACACCGTACAATTGAGAAGCTTCGGACCAGGCAAGAGCGTTGTCACCGACAACGAACCAATGCGAAACGCATTTCAATCCAAAAGTTGTTGCGGCGGGTGACGAGGACGACGAGGGCGACGACCTTAGCAGCCGGAACAAGAGCTGGGACAAGAACTGCCGCTCCTTGTTGAGAACAGCGGCGGAGATTCTGGGGAGTACGAGGTGGAGGATGATGAGGAGCGGTTGGATGACGTGGAAAGGAGGCTCGGCGATTGGGTCGGCGGCGGCGGCGGAGGTGAGGCGGTCCAAGGAGGAGCAAGCGGCGGCGAAGTAGGCGGCGGGAGTGGAAGGGAGGGATTGGTCTTTGAGAGTTTGAGAGATGTCGCCTATGACTGCGCAGAGGTGCTGGTGATCTTCTTTCAAGGACCTGCCGAAGCGAGAGAGGATCCAATGGCAGAGGTCTTCGTTGTAGTTGGTGATGGTGAGTGATTCTAGGAACAGTGTGGGATCCTCCATTTCGATGCCTTCCATGGTTGCAGCAAAAACCCTGGCTCAAAGTCGGGGGAGGTTGATGATAGTGATGCCAGGATCAGCTAGGGTTTTAGAAAGAGCGGTAATTCTTTTTATTATTATTATTATAATATATTTGCCTTTAAAAAACAGGGTTTTTTTTTTTCTTTTTCTTTTTCTTTTTCTTTTTCTTTTTCTTTATTAATAATATGATGGCCTTTTTCTTCTTCTTTTCCCAAAAAAATAAATTCAAAATATTATAGATTAGGGTGCGTTTGGATACCGTTTATTTTGTTAAAAACTTAAAATAATAAAAAAAAATTCTAGTTATTGTTCACAAATGAAAATACTGTTCATTTGCCTTAATGCACTGTTCATGTCCTATAAACAGTGCAAGAGGTGCTGATAAAAAAAAATCAAAACGCAAGACGCAACCCAAACGCTGTCTTAAAAATTGCAAAATACATCATTCAAATTTGGGGTCTTTTTATTTTTATTTTTTTCTTTTAAAATTGTGAATTTGAACCCCTAAGGTTATATAATGCTTTGATTCATGGTCATGTCACCTTTTAGGAAGCGATTAAATGGCCAATAAGTTTACAATCTTAATAGTTTTTTTTTTTTAAGGAAAAAATGGTTAAAGGAAGCCATGGGTGTGACTTCTCTACCTAAACGTTACCATAAGAGCCCATAATTGCTATGTGGCTAAAATTTCATTTATAAGGAGCACTAACTCATCACTAGTGGGGGAGAAGTCATCCAAACCTAAGACACACCACATGGCGAAGTATTGTTAGCCCAAGACCAAATAAGAAGTCTTTATAATTGATCATATATGCAACATCATTTTAAACAAATGAGTCATTGCCAAGAGTCACTTCTAGGTCAACTTATTGGCACCTTATGTTTCAAACAGGAACATCCAATCTTCAATTTGCCCACACCAACAATTGATTTATCAAAAACAAAAGTAATTAAATTTTATTTTATATATTTTTTCATAAATATTTAGCCTTAAGTTCTAATAAAATCATTTTTAAGATGACATTTAATGATTTTTTTTTATAGATTTAATAGGGAAATTATACTTTTCCACCATAAACTTGTAGACACCCCATTTTGCACCTCTCATTTAACCTTACTTGCATTGTATTGCATATCAACATCATCTCATGTTTTCAAGGCAAGACTGTAATGTTGACCGTTTGATCTTCAAATACTTTTCATAAAACAAATCTTGAGATCACAGTGATCAAAATGATAGTTCATGAGTATTAATCCAACCACCAGATTAAAAGAAATCAAATGATCAAATTATAACAATAATATGTACTTGCATAAAACCAGTTCTAACCATAGGTGATTATGATCTCTTATTTCCAATTGGTGTATTTTTAGACCATATTAAATTAAATGATGTGTCATATTCCTATTAGCTAAAGATATGATCAATGATAAGGTTACATGCATCTAATTTATATATTATTAAAAACTGAAGTGTAGCATTTAATATTGCTACGCTCATGTCATATCATAAAAATACTCTTTACACAATCACGAAAATAAGTGTACAACATGAATTTCTTACAAAATTATTGCTTGAAATATTTTCCAATGTTGGAAGATGAGGTACAAAAATTTAAATTCACAACTAAAAGCTGAAGAATAGCATTTAATATTGCTACGTTCATATTGAGCCACGACAACAGGCATGTCATTTTCATCCTCTTTTTTGTATTTGTTCAACAATTTTAAAATACAAATAAATATAAAATAAATCTCAGCCCTATCTCCACCATAAAACCCACTTCTTATGAATTTAACTCCATCATAAAGCCCAAACTTGTTTTCAACCTAAACCCTTTGTGAAACCCTTTGTTTCCACGGTTACAAACTTGTTGTTTTTCCTTTCCTTTGGTTACACGAACAGTTTCAGCTATTTTAAAATTATTAATAAATTCTTTATATATTGATACAACTTATGCATGGTTTGTATTTGGACGACTCTCTTTTTGTTTCTTCTTGCAATATTCAATGCTTGCACTGTCATATTGCAGGTGAACTTTTGTTATACTGATTGCAGTTCTCTTTATTCAATAGCCTATCAAGGTAACACCAGTCAAGAAAATGAATCAACTTGTGGTTATATTTACTTCTCCCCTTCTCTACACTGCTTTAAAGAACAAAAGAGCAAGGTTGTGGCTGTATGGCACAGGTTTGTCAAGATAAAAGTGATGGCTATTTATTGAATAGGTTACATGTTCAATCTAAAATTTACTGCTATATTATGCAAAAGATATAGAACCATTCAGTTGCTCCACAACTGTATTTTTACCTTTAATAAAAGTAACAAACACATGTTAATTTATTTGCTACTCTCGTCATTTGCTGATTATTTAGATACATAGAATATGTGATTGCTAATGAAAACCCTATACTATTGATTAAGACATGGTTAGGTTGGCTGATCAAAATAATTCAGCACAAATCAATTCAAATCAAGACATCTCAATAATGATACACTTTATGGAGGAAAACATTAAAAGTAAATTACAATTGAAATATATATTCAATACAATAAGTTTTAAGCTTTTATAGTGGAGGGTGTATGAAAGGCTTCTATTCACGCCAAAAAAAAAAAAAAAAAAAACAACAACAACAACGAAAAATAATTGCTAATAACTTAAACAATTACTCATCCATAAAACAAGAAAAACACTATAAATTACAATC
Source organism: Lithocarpus polystachyus (assembly GCA_033629205.1). Taxonomy (NCBI): domain Eukaryota; kingdom Viridiplantae; phylum Streptophyta; class Magnoliopsida; order Fagales; family Fagaceae; genus Lithocarpus; species Lithocarpus polystachyus. Next base: position 3,004,393 of record CM066172.1, read on the forward strand.
CTAAACAACTTCATAAAATACAAACCAAAAATATCATAAAAATACTCTATAAACAATGTTGGAAGATGAGGCACAAAAATTTAAATTCACAACAAAAAGCTGAAGCGTAGCATTTAATATTGCTACGCTCACGTTATGCCACGTCAATAGCTATGTCATTTTCATCATCTTTTTTGTATTTGTCCAACAATTTTAAAATAGTTTTAATCAATTTTAAAATATTAATAAATATAATATAAATCCCAGCTATGTCATTTGACACGTGGAGGTAATTGGTACTTTATAACCTTTATAGATGATTTTTCAAAATATTCATATATCTATCTTATGAAAAATAAAAGTGATGCTTTTGAAAAATTATCAATTTTCTTAAAAGAAGATAAGAATACTTTTGATAAAAAGGTTTAGAACTGATAGAGGAAAAGAATATGATACTCTTGGTCTTAATAATTATATTCAATCTCTTGGTGTTGTTCATGAGACTACTGCCCCCTTATTCTCCATTTTCAAATGGAGTAGCTGAACGTAAAAATAAGACTTTTTTATAAATTTAACTAAAACTATGCTTGTTAGTTCTGGGGCTCCTAAATATTTTTGAGGTAAAGCTATTTTAACTGCAAATTTTGTTTTGAATATAGTACCTTATAAAAAGACTTTTTTAACTCCTTTTGAATTATGGAAAAATTATTAACCAACTCTGAATTTTTTCAAAGTTTGGGGCTGCTTAGTATCTGTTTGGATCCACGTTTGCAAATCCAAACGTGCATTTCTTTCCTTCTTTTTTTTCCCCAACCGCATATTCTGACTTTTCCGCAGTGAACAGTGCACATATGCACTGGTCACGGACCCACAAATTTCACTTTTTAGCGATTTTTTCATTAAAAATTGGTCTCACGGTACTATTCACACATTTAAAAATTATTTTGCTACAATGTTTTCAGTTTTCAATTTTCAATTTCAGCAAAATAAGTTCTATCCAAACAGACCCTCATATATATGAGGCTACTTGACCCTAAAAGACCTAAACTTGGGGTAAAGGCTTCTACATGTGTATTTTTGGGTTATTCTTTATATAGCACAACTTATAGATTTTATGATATTGATAATAATACAATAATTGAATTTAGAGATGCAATTTTTTGTGAAAATAAATGTCCATTTAAATATAAAAATAGTGGGGGTTTTGAACAACAAGAGAATTTTGAATGTTCAACATCTAAGTCAAAAGATGTTAATGAATATGAGATTGAACCTAAGAGGAGTAAAAGACCTAGAATTGGTTTTTGGACTTGAATATTATGTGTGTAATTTACAAGGTGACCCTACTTCTTTAGAAGAAGCTTTATCTTCTCCTGATTCAAGTTTTTGGAAAGAAGCCATCAATGATGAGATAAATTCTATTATATCTAATAATACTTGGAAACTTGTAGATTTACCTCCAAGTTGTAAAACAATTGGATTTACCTCCAAATTTACCTCCAGGTTGTTAAAATTTTCGTTAAAACTGTTCACAAGGCTTGAAACGTTCTCAAACTTTCATAACAGTCACTTTAAGATTCTGCAAAAAATTCCGTTCTGCAATTTTCGATCGATCGAGAGTTACATTCGATCAATCGAATGCTCTTTTTCGATCGATGGACCAGGAATCGAATTCCGATTGAATCTTGCAGAAACTCCAAGATTATTTCCTTCAACATTTCGATCAATCGAACAGAAGTCTCGACCGATTGAAATTCCTGAAACTTGAATTTTCACAAAGAAAATTTTAGAATTCAAATTTTCACTTTATCCATTTTACAAATGAATACTCTCCAATCTTATATCATTATTACAACCTATTTATGTATATACTTATATATACAATACGCAATGCGCGGGTTCGTGACTAGTTTAATCAAAAATCAAAGCATTCATTGATTTTCTAACAAAATAAGCATAAATTGATTAATTAGACAAGTAATTAATTAATTAAATATATTTGAAATTAATTTTCTAACCTTGATGGGCCAAGAGAATCATAAAATAAAGTTAAAATCCAGAGGAAATCAAATCACAACTAAAAACGGTAATAGATGAACCCTGAAAAGGAAAAGATTCAAGAGGATCTAGACGAAGTGTTGATCGGCACATGGACCATATTATCCAAATTATCTTCCCTTTTTAGTTTGGCTTACTCCCTATTCAGTCTGACCTTGATTCCTAAGTTTTCCTTCAAAAAATCTAATTTTCCAAAAATCCCACAATGTCTATAAACTAAACCCTAGCTCCCACACATCTAGTATAAATACCCCCTCTCTACCATAAGTCCAAAAACACACCGAGCATCCCATAGAATAAAGAAACTTTAAGAGCTTCCTAGCAAACTAAGTTTTCTCTCTCTTTCTCTCTATAATTAGTAGTAAGAAGGTGTCTTTGGAGCATCCCATAAAATAAAGAAACTTTAAGAGCTTCCTAGCAAACTAAGTTTTCTCTCTCTTTCTCTCTATAATTAGCAGTAAGAAGGTGTCTTTGGTGTTTTTTACCTCCCGATCTCAAATCACTAAAAGGGATAGTTTGGACCTCACGGTCTCAAGCTAGCTACTAGCTTCTTGCTTACAAACCCCTCTGGAAGTATTGTCTAACTCGGAGTGCTTAGGAGTGTTATGCATACATGTAAGGTTTCTAATCCTTTTTCTATTTGTATGCCCTGACGTTTTAGATCTAAGCATGTTTAGATTTTAGGTTTTTCACATGTTTTTGTCTATATATTAGTATGTTAGATCTAGGATGTTCATAGTCTTGCATGAATTAGGATTTTCAATTTCAAATAACATGTTCATACGCTCTTAAATTAGGGTTTTCCAATTCAAATAACATGTTCATACACTCTTAGATTAGGATTTGTCACATCACATACATATTCATTATCTCTTTCAAATATCCAATCTATGCATGCCTATAATAGGGTTTCATCATGTTCTTGGATGTTTTACCTTGCAATCACATGTTTGATATGATATAAATTGTTTGAATGACGTGATATGATCATTAGCCACCACAGTCTAGAAGATTGGTACCAAGCAAGTTGGGTGTCTAAACACCTTCCTAATCCTGTAACGTAGCCTCTGAACTTAGATCAAGGATTGGTAGATTAGGCTTATCCATGTAATCTTCTATTTTAAAGATTGTAACTAGGAATCAAAGAGTTGTATTTTGTTTTAGATTGTGTGTAGGACCAAAGTAATGTAATTTTTTGTTAAAATCAAAGAGATGTACAATTTCAATTCATCAATAAAATGACGTACTTTTTCAATTTGATATTCTTATTTTCCAATTAAATAAATGGTAATTCCATTGTAAAATCCTTAATTTAGGAGAGACGATAACAATAATAGAATGTCTATTATCTCTTGAGAGGCAATAAACACGACTCCACCCCATTTGCGTGGGCTAAGTGTGAAAACCCTTTACTCCTCTCCAAACAGATAGTAGAGGATAAATTATTGTGGCAGAACAGAAGCTGAGACACCTTACAAAAGTTTGATTGTTTATTTATTTATATATTGCTTTTATAAATATAATGTCATTTATTAAACAATGCACATTCTAGAAAACAATATCTTTTATTTTAAAAGTCATTTTATTTTGGCTATGGAGTATTAAAAAATAGGCCTAAGTATCCATAATTTATGTCAAATTCATTGTTATGCTATGGTTTCACACTTATGATTATTTCTCATACTTCTATAACTTTAAATATATATTTTTTACTGTAACCAAATTATCTTAGCATGTATTTTGTCATTTCAGTGTTCATTTTTTTGGTGATCGCCTCCTCACAGTCCTGACTATATCAAAATGTTGCAAATATATAACATCATTAGGCAAATATGTAAACCTCAAATTGGGTATGAATGAAAATTTTTGGCATTAAATCAAAAGCAGAAAAGGCCTCTTAGCACGAGCTGTGATGTGGCTAGGCTTGTCTGGGTGAGCTTAGTCCCCCCTTAACCACATTGTTGGATAATTATGGGAAGGTATCTCTTGTGTGTGCCCTATAACATATTCATCTTTCTAGATTACCACAAATTTATATTGTTACGTACTTAAGCCCTGTATATATATATATATATATATATATATATATATATATATATATTAAAAACCAAAACTTAAAGAAAATCCAATTAGATTTTAATTAGATTCTTAATTTTACGCCACTTGTCCCATCTAAATTTTAATTTTTGTGGCAATTGAATTATTGAGTGTAAAAATCGAAGAGTTTGAATTCAATTAGATTCTAAATTAGATTTCAATTGGAATCTAATTTTCACTATGTGCCTATCTAATTTTTTAATTTTGTAGCTAATGAATTATTGGGTACAAAAATTAAAGAGTCCAAATTCAATTAAATTATAATATATATATATATATATATATAATGAGAAACCATTACATATTTTAAAAATGTGCAATTTAAACCTCTTCTAAAAAAAGGTATATTTTGAATCGTATAATTGTGATTATTTTTAATTATATTCGTGCATACTTATAGGGTTACACACTAGTTGACCAGTTAAACCTAAGCTTAAAATTCCAATTGGACATTAATTTAATATAAAAATAAAAGGTTACCTTCTTAACACAAGTCCATGTGATTCAAAATCAGTTTTTCATTTATTTTTCTCTTTATTTGTTTCCTTATTTGATTTGTTTGTTGTTGCTATTGTTGTTTTTATTTTGGCAAAAATGCAAAACTCACCCTCTAAGTTTCACAACTGTTCATTTCAGTCCTTTAAGTTTGCATTCAGTCATTTCCGTCCTCTAAGTTTCAAAAATTTTCAATTCAATCTTCCGTTAAATGATCATCCATTTTTCTGTTTACAACCTGAAAATGGCCCGTTTTGAACTGATTATAAATTTTAATTTAATTATTTATTTCTTAATTTAAATAAAAATAAAATAAATATATAAAACCAAACGGGCCAAACCCCAAATGGCTCTACCCAGCTCTCATCAATGTCTTCCATACCTAGTAAGTCAACAATGAAAATCCTAACAAAATTTATACAAATCCCAACCATTTCTATCATATTCTAATAGATCACTTGCAATCATCTCTCTCTGCACCTTTTCTTCTATATACTCTCCTACCACTCTGTATTTTCACTTTTACACTCCGGAAACCAAAACCCAGAATTCCTTTTTCATTTTCACCACCATGGCTATGAATATTTTCGACCATGAAGTGAACCAAGACACACACCCATAACCTCTTCAAAGTTGCACTCAACTCCAACCAAATCAAAATCTTCGTTACCCATACTCCCCACATAGTCAACTCCTAGCTCTCCAACATCTACCACATCTACTGCGGCTTTCTCCACTGCCTCATCGTTGGCCTCCAAACCCCGATTCACCAAAGCTACTCTGTTAATTTGTTTCACAATCGTCCTCTCACCTTCCTTTGACTTCTTGGTTGTCATCCCCTTCTCTCCCTTGCTCAATGTAAAAACTTTGGGGTTTGGTTTTATTTTTAATTTTTGGTTTTTTATTAATTAACGTTTTTTTAAAATTAAGAAATAAATAAATAAAATTTAAAATCAATCCAAAACAGTGTCGTTTTGGGGTGTTAATGCAAAAATGGATGGTTGTTTAATGGAAGGACTGAATTGAGAAATTTTAAAAATTAGAGGACTGAAATGACCGAATGCAAACTTAGAGGACTGAAATGAAAAATAGTGAAACTTAGAGGGTGAGTTTTGCATTTTAGCTTTTTATTTTTATTTTTCTTTTAACTAAGTTCTTAAGCATGAGAGTGTGGACAAAGTTAAGGATCTTTGTTTGGGCTGGCTATAGTATGGAAATATGAAAAAATTACATATACATAGATATTCATTGAATCATTGACCTTACATGAACTTGATAGCCTGTTTGGTTGAGTTCTTAACCATGAACTAATAGTCCATTCGGCTAACCTAAGTTCTTAAGCATGAACTTTTTTTTATTTTTTGGCTGGGTGACCCTAAGTATTTCAAAGAAGGTAGAGGGAAGAAAAAAGGTAGCAAATTATAGCAAGGGGGAATCAAACCTTTCTCTATCCTATAAACTTGGGCAAGAATCAAGTACAAAAGAGATGTGAATCATCACCCTCAAACTCGAACAAATATCCCTTTTGACAATATTATGATTTATGAGTAACAAAATTAGCCTCTCTAAAAAAAATGGGTTACAACTCTTTCATCAAACGAATTCAAGATTAACAATGTTATGTACACATGTCTGCGTACATGCACACTCTTCTTTTTGTTTTGTTTTGTTTTGGTTTTTTTTTTTGTTTTTAACTTTATAACTTTTAGTTAAATATTTTCCTTTTATGTAGGTATCTATAAAAAATTAATAAAATTATTTATGACAATAATGATTACTTTAAAGATTTTTTTTTAATTTTACTAAGTTGAATTTGAATATTTGATTTTAATAAGAGTTCAAAGAATGTACAAAGCATAATTTTTTTAATATTTATAATAGGAAATAGAATTTTAAAATGGAGCCATTTGGTGGATGAAGAATTGAAGATGAATGGGAGAGAGATGAAAAGGTGAAAATGGAAAATGAAGGAAAAACAAGAAAAAAATGGCTTAAGGGAATTTTGGTCTTATCATACACTAATCTGTGTTTTTTTTTTTCTACGTTTCACTATAAATTATAAAACTTTTACTATTAATGCCTCAATTTATTTTTAATTATATATATTTTTAATTAACAAAGTGATCTAAGTAATAAAAATTTTATAGCCATTTAAAAGGATAGAACCAAAATTATTGGAATACTATAAATGTTACTACATACTAATACACATATTATAAACTATTATATCATCTTTTACATATATAATATAAAAGGAAAATGTTATAGTCACTACAATTTTTATTACAAAAAAACTTATAAATTGACGTGGCAAGAATATATTTTGTGCCATGTCAAAATTTAGTTTTATATATTTGATTATACACTAATTTATAAGATTTATGTAGCAAAATTTGTAGTATCATAAATCATAATTTCATAACTCATAAAAAGTAACTCATACATTTATTTATTTTGTTATTGTACACAAATTTTTTTTTTGAGGAAAAAATTATAGAAAACTTGACTGCAAGTATATTTGATTTCTTAATTTAAGAGACACATCATGTTTATAAAAAAAAAAAAAAAATTCCCAATTCAATAAATACAAAATTTTTTTAAATTTTTTTCTTAAAAGAAATTAAATTTAGTATTGATGAAACGCTAGTGTTTTGCGTTTCACTTTTTTTTAAATGAGCGTCAATTGAGTTTTTGTGGGTCTCTTTTTTTTAACAAAATTTTCATTAAAAATAGATCTTATTATACTATTCACATATTTAAAAATTATTTTATTATAATATTTTTAGTTTTTAATTTTTAATTTTTAATAAAATAAGTAATATCTAAACACGATCTTAACGGTGGGTTGAATTAAATTATGAAATTGATTGGAACTCTTTGACTTTAATTTTGAGAATTGTAGCTTTGGTTATGTGGCCTTAATTAAACTTAGTAGCTTTTGCATTTTCCTTTTCAAATTAGAAAAAAACATTCTGCCATTCTCAAATTCTCTCAATTGTCGACTCCCAAAATCACGAAAGAAATTTTAAACCACGGAGCAGAACCCTAGAAAAAGCTGTCTCATCTCATTTCTTTGAACACAAACACAAAGTCACAGACCCTTTGAGCTCACTACTTTTGTGTGAGATAGACAATGGCTTCTTCGTCCTCTCAACCCTTGAAAATGGTATCAAATGCCTTTCCTCAGCCTCAGCTCTCAGTTCCACTTCAGCCTCAGCCTCAGCCGCAGCTTCCCTCTCAACCTCAACTTCAGCCTCAGCCTCAGCTCTCAGTTCCGCTTCAGCCTCAGCCTCAGCCAGAACCTCAGCCGCAGCTTCCCTCTCAACCTCAGCTTCAGCCTCAGCCTCCCTCTACTTCTGCAGCGTCCTCTTCTGCGCGTAACTATATGAACTTTTTTGGGTTTTATTTATTTATTTCATGCGTTTTCCTTTTTGGGTTTTGATAAATAGTACTTGTCTTGGTACTTAAAATTCTGAGCTTTTTTTTTTTTTTTTGGGTTTCATATATTTTGCAACCAAAGGGTTGTGACCTTTATTCATATTTTTATATTTTGTTAGAAAAAAAATCAGAACTTGGGTTGTGGTCTCAATGTAAAATGGCTGTGCATTTCAAATTTATAATTTAGTTGAAAAATCTGAAGATGGGATGTGATCTGTATGTAAAATGGCTGTGCAAATTTGTATTTTATTTTCCCATGTACAAGATGATGTTGTTGCTTAAATAGCAGACTAGTTCACTTCTATTTTTATTGTAATTAAGCAATGTTTCTTATAATATTGCAAAGTGCTTTCTCATTGTTGACTCACGTTTAACCCATTTGTTTGTCATTTTAATATGTATGTTGCTTCATGTTCATCTATAATATAAGCATATTTAGCTTGAATTTGTTTTGCTAGCAGTTGTAGAGAAGTATTCTCTAAAACTTGTGTGGATGGAATTTGTTTAGGCCGTCCAGACCCCCCCTTGATGTACAAGAACCGTCTACAGGAATACACACAAAGGTCAGCCATTCCGCAGCCATTGTATCAAACTATGAGTGAGGGACCACCGAATGCACGAAGGTTTAGGTCAACAGTGGAAGTGGATGGGGCGACCTATACCTCTCCAAACACTTTTTTACATAAAAAAGCAGCCGAACAAGACGTTGCCAAAATTGCACTGGAACACATATCAAAGAGGATAAGGGATGAAGGATGTCCTCTTGTTCATGAGGTTTGTTACATCATAATTGTAAACTTGTAATATATTTTATCTTTTTGCAAAGGATAGGAGATTCTATTTTTTTAGGTTGAAAGATGCTTGTGTGTGTGTGAAAGATTATCTTCATCTGTGAAGATGACCTTTTCATTTCTATTACAATAAAGATTTGGTGACTTTAAGTCTTTAGGACATAAATATGTAGGTTGCATCTTTTCTAGGTAGATTAGTTTTGACCTTCAGTAATTTAATCTAGATGATAAATATTCAAGCTAGATCATAAGGCTAAAAGATGCTTATAAAAAAATTCATTGTCATAGTTGCACTATAATATGAAAGGTACAACTATGTGCATGTTATTTTGCTTTAACATTAACATCTTAGATAAATATTATGTTACTATATATTAATGTTTGTATGGTTATTGATAAGGTACGTGTTTTCTAAATGACAAACTGAACCCCCCCCCCCCCGCGATTAGACTTCACTTATTAAGCAATATAGACACACACATATGTTCTCCCTAGCATCACAATGCTGTATCCAAAGGCATTGAAATTTATGAGTTTCTTTGTGAGAAGAATGGTAGGGGTTGAAATAATATCATTACGTCACTTTATATTTGTTAACTCATCTAATTATGAAACTTGCACTTTATTGTTTAGGTATGTGAATGTAAAGAATTATGAATGATGAATGCAGATATTAAGTGTATTGTTAATGTTCTTATTAATGTTATATATGCTCAATTTGCTGAGAAATAGGTTTTTATTTATGTATGTTTGACATATTTTATGTTAGAGAACTATTATTCCTTCCAGGATTGACCAATATCTTTTTTTTTTTTGGTTTTTAAGTAACCTTTTTGTGGTTATTTTCTAGGATACGGTATTTTGCAAGGCTATACTTAACGAGTTTGCTCTCAAGATGAATTTGGATAAGCCTACTTTCAATACAGTTCAGCCTGCAGGGTTGCTACCAGTTTTCATATCCACTTCGGTTTTTAATGGTGTATGCTATACTGGTACCCATGGTCGGAACAAGAAAGAAGCTGAACAATTGGCAGCACGTGCTGTTATTGTATCTCTCTTGGGTATCTTTTCCTTTTTGATTTATATGAAGTTGTTTTAAATCTATTTACGACATGTGTTCTAAACTTTGTGGCTAACTAATTGAGGATATAATGCAGGAAATTCTGGGTCAGGAACCATTCTTACTGAGATAATAAAGTCTAAAGAAAAACTCTATGCTGCATTGCATAAAGTGAAAAGTGCAAGCCATGCCACTATTGGTGCCATACCCCAGAGTGTTGAAGTGCAAGTTGCAAGTCCAGGGGCCTCCTCAGGAACACAAGTCCTCCAAGAACAGAAAATACCAAAACCTGAACCATCAACACAACTGATCAGTGCACAAACCTCATCTCAAGCATTTAATCTTCCAATTGAATTTGTGCCTGCTGTTTTGCCAGAGTCTTCAGGTGTAGGTCCAAGTTCCTCAAAGAAGCGCCGCAAGAATAAGAATAAAGCTAACAAGAAATTGCGGTCTGACACTCAGTAAGTCTTAGCCTCTCTCTTTTCATTTCTGGCATGATTCTTTCGTCTTATTTGCTGTAGGTTTCATTCTCTTGTTAATATTACTACTTTGGGCACTTATTAATTCTTCTTTGCCTATGGAAATAAACTTTCAGAAATGATTCTCCCCTTTAAAATTAATTCATAATTTTTGAACTAACTGTGCATTTATGTTGTGATTTGTTTATATCTGACCCTGTATGCTGACAATAATTTTCTGGGAGGTATCATTGGAGCTACTGATTTCAAAAGATCTTTTCATTTAATCCTGCAATATTTTTTGGAAAAAAAAAAATAAGACAGCTATAATAATCATGTTATCGACAAACTTGTTAGCAGAATGCAGTGGCAGCTCTCGAACATAGGTGAAAAGTTTGGGAGAATAATGACTTCCATAAATTAATATCAAACACAGTATACTTTTTTCTGAAAAATATCCTGCTCATTGAATTTATATTTACTGGGGACTACTTTCTTCACCCTTTGCTCATAGTTATTATTCATTTGCACTCCCACTTTGAAAAATTATTGTTTTACTCCCTTAATTCAATCATAGAGAGTTATTGTTTCAATTCTTTCTAAAAAAAATAGCTGTTAAAGAGAAGAGAAAAGAACTTGCGAGTTTGCCTTAAGAACCCATCCTTGCTAATGCTTTTCACGCATGTATTCCAGCCACCTGACCACACATGGTTTTAAACCTCTGACCATAATATGATGTATTGGTGCCTTTGCCACTAAACACTGTCGTTGAATGTTGAGCTGCTGGGTCATATTCTCTGATGTTATGAAGTCTGAACCAGGGGCATTGTCATATGTAATTGGAATATAATTATTAATATTATTAATCCATATTGTTTGCAGTGTTGTAAAAAGTGTGCTAGGCATGCTTAAATTTCAAAGCTCAGAGCTCTAAAGTCTGATGGTGCTTTTTGAAGAAGCTGAAAGCACGCCTAGGTGCACTTTTTTTTATTAAAACATATTAGCAATCATTAAAATATACCACTCATTTTGAAGGAAACGACATGGGCCATTGATTGATGATACAAACACTTTTCTTAAGATTCTATACAACACAATTTTTTTGTTTACATATCAAAAGAAACAATCAAGGATAATTTACTATTCTTGTACTGTTTGGTTTTGGCCTTTTCATATACTTCATTTTGATCATAGCTATAACAATTACGTATTTTTATAAAGCAAAGAGAATGATACTATGTTGTCCATTAATAATCACAAGACATTGATACTTAAAATAAATTCTCAGGTTGAAGTTGCTTTATGGTTAAATACTTTAATTGGATCTATGTAATTTTCTTGGTGCTACTTACTCCTTTTGGGAAAAATTTCCACATCATGCTGTTATTTATTAGTCATAAAGATAATAATAATTTTAGCTTTTTGTATCTTAGTGAGGAAAAATGACATTTTCTAGGTATATGGTTTCATTAGACTAACACATCTTTGTCCTTTGGATGATGATTGGGGTCATAAATTAGATACTTACATAAGAAAGAAAGCTTGATCTTACATTTCTGTCAAGTTACTATCAGTTCTTGTTCTGCAAACGTTCGCAAATTACTCGCTCATTTTAAAACTTCTCTTCACTAACTCTTGAAGCTGGCAGGCATTTGTCTTTCTTTCTCCCCATTTCATGCCCTTTTGCATTACAAATCTATTTGTGCATGATGCTGTTCTTGTATAGGTGTTTATATTGCATAAATGAAAGTAAATTTGTTGTTTAATTTGCAGGTTCTCAATTGCTGAAATGCCAGTAGCTCAAGCCCCAATGACTCAAGCCCCACCTTGTTCAGTAGGCCCGACGAATGAACTGGCTCATTTGTGATGTATCTTTTGTGTATTTAGTTTAGCCTGTTGTGTATGTATTATGTCTGTATTTAGTTTAGGGCTTTAGGCTGACTCAAAACTCTCATCTTGGGTTTTTTTAAGACATTAATAATTCCATGCTGTTTTGTCCGAGTGTTATTAAGGAGGACAAAATTTAGGTGTTTCTTAGGTTTCACTCTTAAGATTCAACTATTTTGCTATTTAATTAAAAAAAATACTTTCATCTTATGAGAAAAAATCTACATGGTAGAATCTTAGAAAGGGATTAAGGTGGTAAAGTTAGTGCTATTTATGATATGTGCCTCTGAAATTTTTTTTTTTCCACCCACTATGATATACCCAAGTCTAGACATTGGTAAGCACTGTCAGATAAATGTTAAAGACAAATGGAAAGGGAGGCTGTAAAAGATTTTCGAGTTTTACACTCTTTTTATGGTCAATCAAAAATATTTTGGGTTTGATAAAAATTTTCCCAATAAAACAAATACAAGAAGCCTTTGTACACAAATTCATTATTTTCAAGGATCCTTCCCAAGAGTGATCGCTCCTTGTCATTGAAATTTTTGGTCCCATGAATTGCTTGGCTTTTATTAGGGTGGGAGGAGTGGCTTAGAATTGATAGAAGAGGATCAGTTGATTAGGCTATTGTTACAGAAACAAATTGGGGATTTGAAATCCACAAGTCCCCACCCAGCGACGTCGTTTTGGGTGGGTAGGGTTTGAGAATGTGTGTGTATATATATATATATATATATATATATATATAAATTGAATATTTTAATGAGTTATTAATAATTTTTTTAGTGTGAATAACTCTATTAATTAGAGAAAGAACATTGTTTTAAGAGAACGTATTTCAAATGATAATGGATGGAAGGACTAGAATGACAGAATTGCTATGATTAACAAATGAAATGACAAATTAGGAACCCAGGGAACTAAGATGACAATGCACCAAACTCAAAAGAGTTTAAATTGTATTTTTGTCAATCAGTCATTTTTATGCATATCTTAGTTAGATTCATTGATTTGTATACCTATGATAATCATACGTTGTAGATTTACTTCAAACATGCATTTAACACAAGATAATAGGTTCATGCATCATTTGTTAAATTTTCTAATTTTAGATCACGTAAAACGAATAAATAAAAAATTGTTTTTTCATTATTTAGTGTTTGTCCACATGTTATCTAGACAGATCCATGCATTTTCCATGAATAATAATGATAATAGTTAAGAGAGAAGGCAATAAGGTAGTGTTGAGGCTCATTTTTTTTTTCTTTAAAGCCCAGAAAGGGGAGTGAGCCTGTAATCAAAGAATAAAGCTCAATTAAACCTGAGCGGCAAGAATAGGTCCGTAAAGCAAACAAACGGGTCTTGAAGAGGTAAATGGGCCTGAAAAGGCCCGAAAAAATAGAAATAGCAAACCATGGGCCGCGGATGTAGAAAGGTAAGTATGGGCCATACTCATTGCGGCAAGCCCAAAGTAAAGCAAGTATACGGAGCCATAGTCTATGGGCTCTAAAGGAAATGAAAGATAGTTGGGCCGCAGAAGCCTAACGAGGTAATGAGGGCCCATGGAAGGTATGAGATTGTAAGGGGCCAAGGATGCCCCAAAGAAGGATGGGTGGGACATGGGAGCCCACAGACATACATGGCAATGAAGGCCCAGTGGGCTTACTAAGCCCAATTGAGAAAAAGGGAGAAATAGTGAACCCAAAGAGGGCCCAATCCTGCTGCATAACCGTTTCATGGCACGGCAGGTAACAAATAGAAAGGTCACAGGTGCGAAGGCCCACAACCAGGGGCGAGTCCAAACCGCAGATAAAGGATCAATAATGAGATAATCTACAAAGAAGTTAAAAGGCAGATGCCCAAGCCACGGCGATCGCATGACTGACAGATGAATTTTGGACGGACGTAGGCACGCGCAAGGCCAAGTTTCACCAGCCTGTACCCAGCTAATACAGGTGAAGATGGGCCACGGGTCAGAGGTAAGGAGGGTGTGGTTTGGCGGAGGGGAGAGGGAGGAACCCATTTCGGGGCTTCCACTCAGGCTACTTTCGGGTGAGTGTCCTGCTGGGATGACATAGCACCCGAAAATGGCAAAGCTGAGTTGGAGCCTTTTGGTGCATGCCATGAGAGAGAAAGAGCGCTCTGCCGTGGCGGGAGAGAATGCCACGGCAAGCTAACAAACAAAAATTCTTGTCGATTGCTCACAGACGTAGTGCGCCGCGGCCAGCACAGGAACGTGGCGCTGGCCGGGTGCCTGACCAACCATTAATGGTTGGGCGAGTACAAGCATCAGACAAAGACGGTTGCAGGGGTAAAAAGGTAAAGATAATACACCAGAAAACACTATATAAGAGTGCTTTCTGTGCACGAAAAAGGGGGAGGCCGACCAGGGACGAAAAACAGAGAAAAGAAGGAAAAACAGAGAAAAGAAAGAAAAACAGAGTGAGAAAGAAAGAAAACAGAGTGAGGAAGGAAAAACAGAGTAAAAGGGAAGAAGAAAACGGGCATGCACCAAAAATGGGTTGTTGACTCCTCTCTCCCTCTTGAAAAGTCACATCTTTTATTTGATTACATTCGGGACAAAGGTCATCTAGGGCCATTTCTTCAAAGCCGTTAATTTCCCCTTTGAGAAATTAATTGCATTGAGGAAGTGTTGTCTTCTTTTTGGCCTAAATTCCCCTAGTACACTACGGCAGACTAGAAGTCTTACCAGCCTGCCGATACCCTTTACCCTTTTCTTTCTTCATATGCATTACTTTTAAATTTATTTTATTGTTAATCACTATATATTCATCTCTATGTCCCTTCATTCAGAGCGTAGCGGACGGGTTTTATTTTTTTTTATACTTGTAATATACCTGCCTGTGGCATCTGTTTAGAAAGGATTTGCCTGTCACAGTCACACAACATAAGTGTGTCAGGGTAAGGCATAGCTTGCGCACAAGCCGGGCCAGGGTGAGTTGCAACTGGGTCGGTCCTGACTTTCCAATCCAGAACATATTGGGCTTACTGCGGCAGGATGAGATAATCTAGTCTATTACCAACAGAATCGGCCCAAAATACCCCGTACAAAAAATTGGCGACTTCACTGGGGAGTTGGGAAACAGATAGGGACAGAGATTCCTTGCAAGCAAATGCCGCCAAAATCCAGGGTAACGCGAAACATGAGCGCCGTGCCTTCTCAAGCAGAATCCAGACCAACAACACCCCACCAGCGCCAGTTGGTGGAGGGTGCTACAGGAATGGGGGCTGGGCCTCACCCGCAGGCCATGACAGCTTCCGCAGGCGAAAGAAAGAGGAAATCAGAGGGGAAGGAGCGTGACACTCCCCCACCAATACCATGCATCCCAAAGGAATTAGATGTGCTCCTGGATAGATGGATAGTTGATGGGGTCTTCAAGCCCAACCAAGTCTCCAGAGAGCCCACAGAAGAGGAGCGAAGGGACCCACGCTTCTGCCGATTGCACAACTACGTGCAACACCCTACCGCAGAATGTTGGGCACTCCGCAGACTGATACACCGCAAGATCAGAGAAGGAACCCTGGAGTTGACACAATCAGAAGTTCAAAGAAATCCACTCCCGAACCATAAAGGGAAGGGTGTGGCAGCGGTAGTAATCTGTGCGGATCCTGGGGAGGATGAAGAGGAGAGCCCAAACTTGCCTACCGCAGCAATTAGCACCCTGCAGAAGAGCTCAAAGTTCAAAAACCTGTTCGATCAATTAGGCTTCACAGCAAACGAACGAAAAGTGGCTACAGAGGCCCTAGTCAGCATTGCCTCTGGAGCGGGGATCGAATGCTTACCGCAGGAGTTACAGACGACAAAGCTTTCTTACAAGAATCAAGTGAAATCACTTTCAGTGATGAAGACATGGAGGTAGGAAGTCCTGACCACAGAAGACCCCTTTATTTGGCCGTATCAATAAATCAGATTCCTATCAAAAGAGCCCTGGTAGACACGGGCGCTTCGATAAATCTAATTCCATTAGCCACTCTGCGGGCAGCAGGGATTTCAGAAAAGAGGATCCAGGGATGTCCAATGGAAGTAACCGGATTCGGAGGAAGTGGAGAATACACCGCAGGCCATATCCAGTTGTGGCTAAAAGTAGGTCCCATAGCCTCGTTAGCCCGGTTCCACGTCGTAAAAACAGAGGTCTCATATCATGTGTTATTAGGACGACCATGGCTGCATAAGCATAAGTTAGTCCCGTCCACCTATTACCAATGTGTAAAGGGAAGGCTGAATGGCAGAATAGTACGAATAGCGGCCAACCCATCACCGTTTGAGCAGGCAGAGGCCCATTTGGTGGAAACCATGTTCTACGATCAGTGGGCGCCGTCGGGGGAGAGCCTAGTGTCAAAACCGCGAGGCACTTTTGTTCCCAAATGGGAAGATATACGGGATGACCCCGAACCTGACTTAAGAAAGCTCCTGTCTCAAAAAAGGAAGAGGAGAGAAACGCCTGCCACAGAGGCAGACGATGCACCCCAATGTGTCAGGATACGAGGCCCCGACGGCAGGATCATCTACTGGTTATGAAGGTGCGCGGGGCCCACAAATGAAACACGTGCGGGCCCCGGACAGGGATGGCAGCACGAAAGCCCAGTGTGTTGCAATGTGCAAGAAAGATTGGAGGAAAAAGATAGTAATGAAGGAGTAGTGGCAGAAAAAGACCCGCGGATTACGACAGAAGAAAAGTTGGAGGAAGCGAACTTGGGAGCTGATTCACAGAATCTAAAGCCGATTTCAATCAGTTCGAAGTTGTCAGAAAAAGAAAAGATGGAACTAATAATGCTATTGAAAGAATATAGAGATGTTTTTGCATGGGACTACAGTGAAATGCCCGGGTTGGACCCAACGCTAGTGGTACACACGCTAAACGTGGACCCAGGAGCTAAACAGGTGATTCAGCCTACCAGAGTATTCCACCCCGAGATAGAAGAGCAGATAACCAAAGAAGTGCAGAAACTACTAGCCGTAGGATTCATCAAACCCATTCAACATTCTCGTTGGTTGTCTAATATTGTGCTGGTAAAGAAGAAGAATGGGTAGATAAGATGCTGTGTAGATTTCAGAAGTCTCAACAGAGCATGCCCAAAGGATGAATTCCCGCTGCCAAATATGGATTTGTTAATAGATTCTGCGGCAGGAAATGCCATGTTCTCTTTCATGGATGGGTTCAGTGGATATAATCAGATTAGGATGGCGCCAAAGGATGTAGAAAAGACTGCTTTTAGAACACCTATAGGCAACTTCTACTACACGGTGATGCCGTTTGGGTTAAAGAACGCAGGAGCAACTTATTAGCGGACAATGACAGCCATATTCCATGACATGATGCACCGGGAATTAGAAGACTATATGGATGACATAGTGGTGAAGTCAAGGAGACGAGAAGAGCATGTTCAGGTACTAAGGAAGGTATTCGAGAGGTGCAGGATTTTCAAGCTAAGGATGAATCCTCTCAAGTGTGCATTTGGGGTGTCCTCTGGGAAATTTTTGGGCTTTCTGGTTCATAGCAAAGGAATAAGTGTGGACCCAGCCAAGGCTACGGCCATAGCAACCATGAGACCGTCGACCACGGTTAAAGAATTAAAGAGCTTCCTGGGAAAAGTCTCGTATATTAGAAGATTCATCCCAGGATTGGCATTTATTACCTCTGCTTTCGGTAGGTTGCTCAAAAAGGGGCAAAACTTTGAATGGGGTAATGCACAGCAAGCAGCCTTCCGAAGGCTACAGGAGATCATGATGAACCTCCCCACCGTACAAGCCCCAGTCCACAGGAAACCACTGTTGTTATACCTGGCCACTAATCAATACGTTGTGGGCGCATTGATTGCCCAAGAAGATATAAATGGCAACGAATAATCAGTGTACTACATCAGCCGTGCCTTGAAAGATGCAGAAACTCGTTACCCAAGGGCGGAAAGGGCATGTTTGGCCATTGTGTACACCTCCCAAAGGTTACGACATTATTTCTTAGCCTACGAAGTATGGCTGATGACCAAGTCTCATGCTATAAAAGCCTTGCTGCAGCAACTCATTCTCTCTGGCAGGATATCCCAATGGCTGTTACAATTATCCCAATACGACTTGAAAGCAGGAACACCCAAGGCAGTAAAGAGTTAAGCCATAGCTGATCTATTGGCACAATTCCCGGGAGAGGAAGAATTCCCGCTAGATGATGAAGTCCCAGGAGAAGTAGCCGTGGCAGAAGAAGAAAGGGAACAATGGGTGATGAGGTTTGATGGGTCCTCTACCGCCCAGTCAGGAGGAGTGGGAGTGGTTCTATACCATACAGAGGACGAAGCGGTGGCACTGTCCTTCAAATTGGAGTTTCCGTGTTCAAACAATACGGCAGAGTATGAGGCTTATTTAATCGGGCTAGCTACGGCCCTTGAAATGGGGGTCAAGCACTTATGAGTAATAGGGGACTTGAACCTAGTAGTCTGCCAGGCCAAAGGGAGTTTCTCCTTAAGGGAACCCAGCCTAGCCCCATATAAGGCAATGGCCCAGAAGATGGAAGGAGAATTTTCAACCTTTGAAATAGAGCATGCCCCGAAGAACGAAAACCGGTTCGCAGATGCATTAGCTGCGCTGGGATCACAGATAACTTTTGAAGGAAACAGCGCGCACGTGGAAGTTAGCAAAAAAAAAAAAACAGTCCATCATTGAACTGTTAAAGGAAAGATTTCAAGAGGAATGCTGTGAAAAGGACTGGCGGAATCCGATAAAAGAAGCCCTGATAGACAAAGAAGAGAATATGGATCTAAAGTTATTAAAAGATTATGTCCTGGTGAAGGGGAAGTTGTACCGCAGGATGCCAGGAGGAGTCCTATCCAGATGCGTAGGACAGATGGAAGCCCAGAGAAGATTAAAAGAAGTACACGACAAGACTTGCAGATCCAGCGGAGAAGTCAGCCTCTACCGTAGGCTTCAGAGGGCAGGTTTTTATTGGCCAAATATGGGAAAAGATGCAGACCAAATCCAAGTCCAATGTGAGGCATGCCAACTGATGGCAGACAGAGAGGAAAGTTACGCAATATTTGTTTGCGAAGACTGGAGGAAGCCGTTCATTCAGTACTTAGCAGAAGGGATCTTGCCGCAAAGACACAGCGAGCGGTACAAGCTCAGGAGATTGGCAACGCGATATTTTCTACACAATGGGGTTCTCTTCAAGAAGGGATATGATGGAGACCCGCTACGGTGCCTGAGTCCCGATGAAGCGAAGGAGATGCTAAAGGAGGTACACATGGGAGAATGTGGAGAGCACCAGGGCAAGAAGAAGTTATACAGGTGCCTGCTGCAAATGGGTTATTATTGGCCTGCTATGAAAAAGGACGCAGCAGAATTTGTAAAAAAGTGTCACAGTTGCTAGGTACAAGCTAATTTAATCCATACCCATCCCCAGAACTTGCAAAGCATGGTCACCCCATGGCCTTTTCATACTTGGGGGCTCGATCTAGTGGGGCCAATCAATCCACTATCACATGGTTACGTATGGATCTTAGCAGCCACGGAATATTTCACGAAATGGGCGGAGGCAATACCACTCCGAAAAGCTACAGGAGGAGCAGTGGTGAACTTTATTAAAGAGAATATAATCGTGAGGTTTGGCGTACCCCACAAGATCATCAGTGATAACGGCACACCTTTTGTTAACAAAGACGTGAGAAAAATGTTGGAATTTTACCAAGTAAAGCATCATCGCTCATCACCTTATTATCCTCAAGGGAATGGGCAAGCAGAAGCAACGAACAAAGTCCTCATAAAAATCATAAGCAAAATGAGTCAGGAGTACACGGGAGGATTGGCAACACACCTGCTGGATGCTCTTTGGGCTTACCGAAACTCTTCAAAATCAGCTACTGGTTTTTCCCCTTTTTCTCTAGTCTACGGTACAGAGGTGATGAGCCCGGCAGATATAAAAACTCCATCATTAAGAGCCATGCAGATGCACGAGAAGGAAAAAGAGGAAGGAGTCTTTGCTGCAGAAAGGTATGAAGACTTGGAGGGACTTGATGAAAAAAGAGAAGAAGCCCAAGAGCGTAGTCGCAGGTACAGACAGAAAATGGCGGAAGCCTATGGCAGGATGACCAAGGAAAGGGTGTTTGCAGAAGGACAGCTTGTGCTAAAAGTGGCAGACTATGTCAGAAGAGGCATGGCAGGACCTTCTAAGTTCGCGCCAAAATGAAGGACCCTTTGTGATACGAGAGGCACATCCAATTGGGTATTACCGTTTGGCGCAAATGGATGGCAAGGGCTTGAATGATCCCATTAATGGGAAGTGGTTAAAACGTTATTACACTTAAGGGGTGAAAGTAATGTAGTTTGTTCCTTTTTTTTTTTCTTTCTTCTTTTTGTCTTTCCCTTTTGTTTCCTTAAGTGACTGAGTCACAAAGCATGGTTGTAATGTGTTTTTCATCACAATGAAAAGAAATATGAAAAATTACAAAAAGAAAAGGAGAAAAAGCATGCTATGTCATAACAGTAGCAAGTGTAGCATCTTAGTTACAAACCCAAATTGTAGCAAGTCTTAAAAGAAAAGAGAAATAAAAAGGGGGGAAAGGGAGAAATAGTGTTCAGGGGAACAAAAGATGAAGAATATAGAAACTATATCATCAACGAAGTCCAGAGATAAAGGATTGGTCCTCGAAACGGCTAGACTCACTAACACCTGAAAGAAGACGCTCGCGGCGAGCCTCCAAGTCTGCCACCTCTTTCTTCAGCACCTTAATACGAGCATCAATAGCATCAATGGCAGGCTGAACCTTCCTCATGAAAAAGGCACGGGCAACCTCTCGCAGATGATCAAGAACAAAGTCCACAGTGAATCCAACACTGATGAGCTCTTGAATTGCGGCCCTCCATTGGAGAATTCTCTCGGGAGAAACAATATCCACAAAATTGTGCTCAATATCGTTCAGCACGCTCCCAAGCATCTTTAGAAAGTGCTTTCTAACAGAGCGACCCAGGCGGAACCTTTCCATAAAGTCACCACAACTGCTATAGATAGCCTCCAAATGGGAAATACAGTCCTCAGGGACTTTAAAACCATGGAAATCCACATAAGGTGGACCAGAGCCCCAGAATTCCGCAGGATCAAGATCGTTGGTCTCCAGCTGATCAAAACGGATAAAAAAGGCCGCAGCCTCGCTTGCCGGATCAATAAATGTGGAAGAGCTGCTGCCCAATTCAAATTGGGAAGGAACGGGAAGAGGTGGATCTGACAAAGAAGAAAAAGAGAGCAAATCAATAAGAAGAGAAAGGAAGGAACAAGAAAGTAACTACAAAAAAAAAAAAAAAAAGAAGAAGAGAGAGGATGAGGAGAAGCGGATTAAGACCTGTAGAAACGGGGGCTGCAAAGGTAACAGACGCAACGGGTACAGTAGGAGGAATAGCAGTGGATGCACCTGCTGTAACCTCTGGCTCATGAGAAGTCTCTGCAGAAATGACATAAAACACAAAGTAAAAGGGTATTGCACAGGAAAGAAGAAGTGAGAAGCAGAAATAAGACTTAGTAAGGTAAAGAATACGTACCTATAAACTTATCTTCATGCTCAATGTCCTCTTCCTCTTTAGAATCAGAAACTACCTTCTTCACCACGGGTTCATCATCACGATCCTCAAGGATGTCTTCAAAACCTTCAGAAGACAAGTCTATGTCAGGCCCCCGTGTGGCAGAACTTGGAATAGAAGAAGGGGTAACAACTAGGGAAGAGCCATCCTTTGCTACTTGAGAAAGGGCAAGAAACGGGTCGCTAGTAGAAATAATAAGGGGAGTAGCAGGAGAAACGGCTTCAGCCTCAGCAATACCCGAAGGAGCAGTCTTCTCAACCTACTCAAAAGGGACACCCTTGCTCATAAATGTTGGCTCAGTAGGAGGGGTGTGCACCTCGGTGAAAGCCCTTGGTACAGCAGCGGCAGGAGTAGGAGTCACAAAGGACGTGTCAATCACACTAAGGGGACCTTCTAAAAGCACCCCCTTTGAGGCAGAAATCTCTTCGGCAGTAGGACAATATATGGAAAGAGGTTCGGGTTCATCCTGAGGAACGAAAGCAAAAAAAAAAGAGAGGGGAAGATGAAACATAGCCAAACAAGTAAAGTATAGCAGGAGAGGTATGAGTAAAATAAAACAAAAGAACAGCAATAGACATACTTCAAACTCGGGATCATCAACTGATATAGGATGCGTAGCAGACGTATCCTCCTTGAACTTAGACTGCAAAGAAAAGTAGAAGACAAAGATCAGGAGATGTATTAACAAACACATAAGAGTTAGCGCAAGAAAAAAAAAAGGGGAGTAAGGTCAAAAGAAATTTACCCGTCGCTCGGTGGGAGG
The DNA here is from genome assembly GCA_033629205.1 of Lithocarpus polystachyus. NCBI lineage: Eukaryota > Viridiplantae > Streptophyta > Magnoliopsida > Fagales > Fagaceae > Lithocarpus > Lithocarpus polystachyus. Next base: position 3,026,999 of record CM066172.1, read on the forward strand.
GGCAGACTTCCTTTTGTTGCCTCTTGCCCTGCTAGAAAGAGGAGCACCGGAAGAAGGCTTTGAGGTAGAGGACTTAGGCTTACTGACTTTAGGCTGCACATCAGAAGAGGTTTCAGAAAGTTCAATATTCTTCTTGGCAGACTTAGACTTGGCGGATCCCCTTTTAACCGCCGGGATGTTGGTCACTTTTACCTTCTTTTCCCAACCGGGAGGATAATCACCAGCATGCCAAAACCAACCCTTCTCTTCATCATCCCACTCAAAGATACCAGACCGGTTCTGCTTTCGGGCATAAGCTAACACAGATCTGGAGGGTAAGAACAAACGAGGATTGGCCGAGATAACAGCGCTAAGCCCCTCAGGGGGAATAAGAGAGAAACTGCGGCTACCCGTCAATGCTTGTTAAAATGAAGTCATTACGGCCTGCCAGTAACCGTGCATCGCAAGAGTATAAATGCCCTCCCTCGAAGAACCTGGAACGGTAACTGCGGCAAATCGTTGACTCCAAAAGGCAAAAGCAGTGTGCCTCAAGAACGGACGAACGGACGAACGGACGGATGTGGGGGACTCCATAAGAAAGGAAAGATTGTCCGGAATATCTTGGTCCAACCCAAATTGCCTCCTTACTCGGTTGGCAGGATAGTGAACAAACCGAAGACCCTCGTCAGCAAGGTAGGGCAGCCACCCAGCATTGGTGGCAGCCAAATAAGTAATGCTAGTTTCATCGAAGGCAGCCAAAGGAGTGGTAGTGCCGGCGGTGTCAACAAACAAGCCCATAATCGAGTCGGCACACGTATACCCCACACCCAAGTCCCTATAGGCTCTCCAAGAAAAACCAATCTCCTGATCAAACGACTTAACAGCAGAATAGTCGATAGGCTTCAAGCCTACCCAACGAAAGGCCAACGGAAAATCAGATTCGAATCTACCACAGAAATCGGAAATAACCTGAGGGTAGGATTGGTACTTCTCCTTGGCAAAACGAACAGGCCTACATTTCGCCAGATGCTTCGCGCAACGCTCATAGAGTAGATGCTGTAAAATGGTGCTATGAACATAGGAAGTAACTATGTGGCAAGAACCGACTTGGCTCTCATCACTCCGCAGGATGTCAAGCTGAACATATAAGTTTCCCAAAAACATTGGGGCCAGCGGGAAACTTACCCCGGTTGAGATTTTAATGGCCAGCCGGAAGTACAGAGGCTTGATGGCATAATGAGGATGAGAAGCAAACACAAACTTACATAACCAAAAGGTGATAAAGGCTGCACGGTGGGCAGCGGCAGAAAGCTTGGCAGGAGAGCTAATCCAAAACGACAACTTCGCGTTACCAATCATCCTTTTCTTCAACTCAGCCTTAATAGCCTCTTCCTCCGGCGAAAGCTCTAAAGCACCAGGGTCAGCATCACCAAGGATGGGCAGAAGTAGTTGATTGGCCACGTCTTCCAAAGTCACAGTAATCTCACCGCAAGAGAAAAAGATGGTATGAGTAGTAGTACACCACCGGCGGACCAAGTGTCGAAGATTGAAGAGATCTCTGAAGTTTGACAGGCAACGAGAGGAAACAACGGCCTTCAACACGCCGGCTCGTTGAAGCAAGCCCATAAAACCCGTGTCTGACAACTCCCTATCAACCCACTCTTTCCAACCCAAGGCGGTGCTGGAACCATACTCGAAGTGAATGGGCACGGGAAGCGAAGCGCCTTCGCGAATGACAAGATCATAAATCGAAGAAGCCAAGGGAGCCCACGAAGTGTTCGTATCTTGCTGGCAAAGGGCTAACCACACACGACCGGATGGTGGCGGCATGTACTCGCCGGGAATCTTGGGGAAGTGTGGATGGATGTCATACCATGGGTCAAGGAGGGGAGCGCACTCTCTATCCGGAGCGCGTTGTGACTCTTCCTCCTCGGATTGGTCCGATTCGGAGAGAAGGGACTCCTCACTGACTTCGTGAGAAACCGGAAGGTCACGAGCAACTCCTTTCCCTTTACGGGGCACGGAACTCTGACCTTTCACTGGCGTCATGATGTGGGGTCTCGATCGGAGTAAGATGGAAGGAAGTGATTTGGGAATAAGGGACGGAGGAGCAGAGAGAGAAGAGGTGGTGCTTGCGCTAAAAGGAGAGAGAATGTTTGAAGGAGGATTACGGTGGGAATGATCATTAGATATCAGTGTAATTAATAGAGGCATGAAGGGATACGACGGGTCAGCCATTGGAAATGGAATGGAATTAATGAAGCGCCAGGATAACTACTGAATGAGGAATGTGAAGAGACAAAGCTGTTCGTAGCAGGAGTGTGTATATATCTGGGTCTGTCTGAACAAGCGCATGAGTTGGGGACCAATGTTTGAAAAGCCCGCGAAGAAAAGGGGAACAACAAGACAGAAAGGGCAAGAAAGTCTTTTCATTCACATATGAATTGCAGAAGCACTTCATATGCTCAGGGGGCTAACTGTTGAGGCTCATTTTTTTTTTTTTAAAGCCCAGAAAGGGGAGTGAGCCCGTAATCAAAGAATAAAGCCCAATTAAACCTGAGCGGCAGGAATAGGTCCGTAAAGCAAACGAACAGGTCTTGAAGAGGTAAATGGGCCTGAAAAGGCCCGGAAAGATAGAAATAGCAAACCATGGGCCGCGGATGTAGAAAGATAAGTATGGGCCATACCCATTACGGCAAGCCCAAAGTAAAGCAAGTATACGGAGCCATAGTCTATGGGCTCTAAAGGAAATGAAAGATAGTTGGGCCGTGGAAGCCCAACGAGGTAATGAGGGCCCATGGAAGGCACGAGATTGTAAGTGGCCAAGGATGCCCCAAAGAAGGATGGGTGGGACACGGGAGCCCACGGACATACATGGCAATGAAGGCCCAGTGGGCATACTAAGCCCAATTGAGAAAAAGGGAGAAATAGTGAACCCAAAGAGGGCCCAATCCTGCTGCATAACCATTTCATGGCACGGCAGGTAACAAATGAAAAGGTCACAGGTGCGCAGGCCCACAACCAGGGGCGAGTCCAAACCGCAGATAAAGGATCAATAATGAGATAATCTACAAAGAAGTTAAAAGGCAGATGCCCAAGCCACGACGATCGCATGACTGACAGATGAATTTTGGACGGACGTAGGCACACACAAGGCCAGGTTTCACCAGCCTGTACCCAGCCAATACAGGTGAAGGTGGGCCACGGGTCAGAGGTAAGGAGGGTGTGGTTTGGTGGAGGGGAGAGGGAGGAACCTATTTCGGGGCTTCCACTCAGGCCACTTTTGGGTGAGTGTCCTGCTGGGATGACATAGCACCCAAAAATGGCAAAACTGAGTTGGAGCCTTTTGGTGCATGCCATGAGAGAGAAAGAGCGCTCTGCCGTGGCGGGAGAGAATGCCACGGCAAGCTAACAAACAAAAATTCTTGTTGATTGCTCAGAGACGTAGTGCGCCGCGGCCAGCATAGGAACGTGGCGCTGGCCGGGTGCCTGACCAACCATTAATGGTTGGGCGAGTACAAGCATCAGACAAAGACAGTTGCATGGGTAAAAAGGTAAATATAATACACCAAAAAACACTATATAAGAGTGCTCCCTGTGCACGAAAAAGGGGGAGGCCGACCAGGGACGAAAAACAGAGAAAAGAACGAAAAACAGAGAAAAGAAGGAAAAACAGAGAAAAGAAAGAAAAACAGAGTGAGAAAGAAAGAAAACAGAGTGAGGAAGGAAAAACAGAGTAAAAGGGAAGAAGAAAACGGGCATGCACCAAAAATGGGTTGTTGACTCCTCTCTCCCTCTTGAAAAGTCACATCTTTTATTTGATCACATTCGGGACAAAGGTCATCTAGGGCCATTTCTTCAAAGCCGTTAATTTCCCCTTTGAGAAATTAATTGCATTGAGGAAGTGTTGTCTTCTTTTTGGCCTAAATTCCCCTAGTACACTACGGCAGACTAGAAGTCTTACCAGCCTGCTGATACCCTTTACCCTTTTCTTTTTTCATATGCATTACTTTTAAATTTATTTTATTGTTAATCACTATACATTCATCTCTATGTCCCTTCATTCAGAGCGTAGCGGACGGGTTTTATTTTTTTTTTATACTTGTAATATACCTGCCTGCGGCATCTGTTTAGAAAGGATTTGCCTATCACAGTCATACAGCATAAGTGTGTCAGGGTAAGGCATAGCTTGCGCACAAGCCGGGCCAGGGTGAGTTGCAACTGGGCCGGTCCCGACTTTCCAATCCAGAACATATTGGGCTTACTGCGGTAGGATGAGATAATCCAGTCCATTACCAACAGAATCGGCCCAAAATACCCCGTACAGGTAGCTCATTGTCTGGTTTGGTTTATTGTTTATGTGACAGGTTTTTTAGCTTGGATGGAGGATGTTCCGTTCCGGTCTTTTTCTGTACTCCAGGTTGATGTAGCTAGTGTTTCTTAATTTTAATGCATTTTCCTTTTTTTCAAAAAAAAAAAAAGAAAAAAGAAAAAGAAGAAGAAGAAGGAGAAGTTCACATGATCATGCGAAATAAGTTCGATTCAAGTTCATGATTTTGTGAATACATTTGAAATATGTTCATTCATCGTGTATAGAAAGCATCTAGGACTTGCAATTGCATAATCATATTCTCACATGCTCATACATTTTCATATGATTTGGTTGATGGTTCATGCATCTTAAATTAGATTGTCTTACATGCTTTTATTTCTTCTTCATCTTTACTAATTAACATGCCATCAATTTATTTCTTTTATGCCTAATTCGTTTGTGCGAGCTTGATAGCAATTTCTTTTCATTATTTTAACAACTTGTGCATAAAGTTACTTCTTTATTTTTTTCATTTTGACATCTTTATCATTATTGTATGATAAGAAAGGTGAATTTGTTTGTATTAACCATTCTACACTAGAGACCAATTTAGGTTAGGTGGGGCAGATCCTTAACACATTTCCACACGGTAACTTAGCCTCTCAACATAGTTTATGAGATGTAAATTAGGTCTTATCTATGCAATTATCCTTTGTATTTTCTTTTCAAATCTAATTAGGAAACAAAGCTGTGTAAGCTTCTTTTTAAATTGTATATAGGACCAAAGTGTTGTAATTTATATTCTATTGACATTGCATGTAATTCTCATTTATGACAATAAAGTTTCTTTTATGAGGTTTTCATAATTTTCTTGTAAATTATTTAAGTGAGTAAGTAACGACTTCATTATGTGTGTCCTAATTTAGGGGGAATTAATATCAATAGCAGATCTCAACTTTCAGATTTGTAAGTTGGAGCATGTAGTTTTAGTGTTGGCGTGTGAGTGTATTCTCTTATCTCATCCCCCTTCCCCTATATATGTGTTTGTGTTTCTCAAAAAAAAAAAAAAAAAAAAAAAGATTTGTAAGTTGGAGATTCATTCTTTTTATTGATTATAAAGGAGAATCTATAGTGGTCTCCTCGGATTGTGGTTTTTACATTTATCCTAATTTATATTTGTTAACTCTGTTACTTTAAAATTTTCGTAGTTATTTGACTAGTTTTGTGATTTTAGCAACCAAAATGGTCCTCTTAGAGCATCTACCATAGCTTATTTAAATTTTCACCCAAATTTAAGCCAAAACCTTTTTTTTTTTTTCCTATTTTAACTAACCACTTTTTGAAATATAGTCTTTTTTTCACAAGCCATTTTGGTTTCCCACTTGAGAACACAAGATAACCCAAACCCAATCCAAACATGAATTTACAATTGTACCCCAACAATACAACTTTCCAATGAAACCCATTTTCAAATTTGAAATCATCTTCTTGAGTGGTTGATGATGGCAATAATTATTGTCCCTCATCATTGCCACAAGCTTTTGTCATTGGAAATCCACATAACCCTAGGTTCCCATTGTAAGAATCATTTGTAAAGGTATTGAATTGTTTACCTTGAGGTATCTGTCCAAAAAGATAGTTTTTTGATAGGTTTAAAACTGCTAGTGATGTGAAATCTGTCAATTGTATAGAAATTTCACCTATGAGCTTGTTTGAGGAGAGATCTAACCATTTGAGATTGGTTAATTTTCCCAACGATGGAGGCATACAACCTGATGAGTTGGCTCTAATAATACTCGCCCCATATTTGCTCTGGCTTTGACCTTCGAGATATCAAGCAAAATTGGATATTTTGGGTGTTTAAGGAAGAGAAACTTTTTGAAATATAATCTCTAACATCTTCTCTATCCTTTCTTTATTTCATTTAAAAAAAAATATTTTTTATTTTAAATTTTTTGATTGGGGCAGGCCGGGGTGAAGGTGTAGATAATGGCAACTCATCCTTAATAAAAGAGGCTGTGCCAAGTATTGTTTAAAATATAACAGTTTCTCGTTTTATTAAAGCTAGGCAACAATTTAACCACCCTTTGAATGAATAAGCATATGAAAATGCCGAATAATCTAATTCACAATCTATTCACAAAAAATCCAAGGGCTTGTGACCAAAATAATTAAATTTTCCAGGTCTTTGAAATATGGGGATTGTCAAATATTAAATGCTTAGGAAAATCATGAAGGTGCCATTGAGGTTTAGGCTTCATGCATCAAGTCGGACCAGGGATTCTAGTGATCTTGGGAATGTTCTAGTAGTAAGAGTCATATGACATATCCTATGCACTCAAAAAGTACGAAAATGAAAGGACTTCCCAATCCCATCAACATGGTTCCCAATCCCATGTCTTGTTTGGGTGGTGGTCATTATTATATATCTAATATCTTACATGCTCATTGCTCAATTTCTTTGCTTTAATTAATTTGGGCTTTAGCGTTTGTGTTCAGACTGGTATAGGACCTCAAGTCCCATTCTATAATCTATAGGAGTGCCATGTCCGATTTTTCTTTGCCTCTTGACAAAATTCCAGACCAATACTCATGACACGTTTTTAAGGTGTGAAAAAACAAAGACCCTCACAATGTGAAATTTTCAGCTAAACAAGCCAAAGCCGGTGACTTGAGACACTCTCTTGGAGTTGGAGATGCTCTTTGACGTTGCTTTCGTGACAACTGACAACAACCAAGAGTAGGATATATAGGCGCCGACAGAAAAGTGTTTGCTATTTTGTATCAAATAATATTATATTATTCATATCAAAATCTAGTAAATTTGAGACATGTCAGTAAAAAATAACTAATTTATTAAGAATTGAAAAACATGTGTTAGTGAGTAGTTATTTTTGCACACATATTTTTTGTTTATTAAATTTTAATATCATTGACATAGTATCATTTGATACCAATTACCTTCCTAAGGCGATTTTATTTTAGACTTTAGCTGTTTAGCAAATACGCATGTATATCCTTTTCTATGGTCCCAGCAAAAATGGACCTTCTCATACAGTACTTCTTACGGGCATAATGAAGCACAGGTTGTCATGGACCACTGGCCTATATTAACTCACCCATTAAAAAAATTAAAAAAACCCACCAGTAATTTGCATTACAATTTACACCACCTATCATTCAACTTTTTGGACAGTCTGTTGAGGCAGTGAGTTGTCTACGGTAACAAACTTTTTGCAATATTTGTAACGTGGTAGGGTGTGAGGGCTTGTTTATCGCTTTTACATTATTCTTTACTACTCACAAGTCACATCACACTTAGACCAAGTTTTGGCCAAAAAAAAAAAAAGGTTGAAGTACTAGATTTTCTCGTTGATGATAAATGTTTTATCTTCAAAAGATCAAAAAAAAAAAAAAAAACCTATCATCATCTATCATCTATACATAAACATCAACGTACATGTGGTTAAAAAGCTCAACTCAAGCCACTTGAAAGTTGTACTTCTACAATCAAATGCGTGCGACAATGAGGTGAGCTGTCTAAATTATACACACATTTTCTTCCACCTTTTTTTTTAAGCTCTTCTGTTAGTAAAACAAAGGTAATTAATCTCTCACTCTCATATTGTGGAAGAAAAATACTATAGCATATTACAATTGAGATGTGGTAAAAATGTAAAATCATAGTAACATACATACATAAAGCTTTAACCTCATGACAACAAAACCTAATAAATATATATATATATATATATATTATAAATATAAAAATATTGATATTCAAAAGTTCCATAATATATAAATATCATACACACGTACCACACAGTTACACAGAGTGATCAGGACCGTCCATCATCATCATTTTTTTCAAGATCAATAATCTAGGCTAGGCTCTACCGCGACTCTCATCAAGGCGATTGATCATGTAGAGAGCGTTACTAGTAACTTTACCCACATTCCTAATCTTCTTCTTCACGTCAGACTTGAGCTTCTTCCCATCAACCCCTTGAAACCCATCAAGACACGTGTCCTCATACGTCAAAGCCGCACTCGCCCAAGTCTCAGCATTACTCATCTGCCACCTGAAAGTTTTGACACGCAGGTGCTTCAGCTCGCTCAGCGTCTGCCTCAGCTCCTCCACCGACTCTGATATCTGCTCCACACAGTCCTTCAGCGCACCTCTCTGTCTCTTGCTGATTTTCAAGTCTTTGGCTTCGCTCACTTGGGCCAAGTAGTTGGAGACTCGCTTGGCTCGAGACAGGCTCACTTTCACCGCAGCTTGGGCTAAGTCTTTGGGTGTCTTGGCTGGTCCAGTGTAGGACGAGAGTGTGCGGACACAGATGTTGGGGTAGCTAGCGTGTTCGCAAGATGAACGGACCAGATCTTGGGTTTGGGGTGCAGCATTGGTGGGTGTTCGTGCAGATGCGAAGTAGGAGAAGAAAATAATGAGTTGGAATGCTAGTGTTAGTGTTATTAGAAGACAGAATGGGTGGTGAGCCATTGTGATTTGTGAGAGACAGAGACACACTCGGAGTTTTTGAGCGGTTTCAGCTTTTAAGATCTGAGCGTGTGAGGGATACTTTGTTGTGTTGGTTTAATAGGGGTTTTGTAATTGTGCATTTGGTAGGAAACTAGAAACTTGTGACTATGGTCTTAAAGTTGGGAGGAAATTACTAAATTGCCATTGTAATTATTAGGTAAAAAAAAAAAAAAAAAAAAAACCCGCAGTCAGTGGGTTCATCGATCTCATGCTGTAATGGGTAATATCATGTATACCACATGGACCTTACTAGGACTATTACTCAAACTACTCATCTCTAGATGCTGAGATAAAAACTCCTACTATCAAGTCAAGTCTCGTATGATATTTCAATTATTAAATTTGGATGGGATGAAATGTGAATGCGTGATTGGATTTTGGAAATTTGGATGTATATATAAGGTATATTTTTTTGTCTAGAAGGGTAATGGCAATCTATTATCACTTTACTTTTGAACTTATGATGGGCAGCTTATCACCATCATTTATGAAGTTGTTCAGTGACTCCAATCACGAAGAAAAAAAAAAAAATTGAAGTATAAATCTAATAATAACTTTAGGTCCGTGAACCTTGGCAAATTTTGCACTTGAAGCCAAATTGTAGTGACTAGGATGCCATTCTGAGTTCTGACACTCTTTAGTGATAAGATTGCTTTGTTTTGATCTTCAATAAGTCTTAAAATTTTTTTTTTTTTAAATACAGTCAGTTTTACATACAATCAATAAGTTGTGATCAGTACATAATAAAAATAATATGAGTTATAGAGCTATATAAAAGTATTTTACAACTAATCAGGGTGTAGCCCCTCAAAAAAAAAAAAAAAAAAAAAAACTAATCAGGGTGTAAAATTGGGTTTGTGGTAAGAAATTTAGACTAGTTATGATTTTTTTTAAAGACTTTTCGTTTGAAAAAGATTTGTTAATTTCTATATTTTTGCTGATGTCCATTACTTTCATTCGGGTGAAACCATGAGGCTAATTTGACACTCTTTTTTTTTTTTTTTTTTTCCAAAAAGTTATAGCGTATTACAATAGGAAGATTTGACTCATTTGTAAAAAGGAGTAGATTTTACAATTCATTTCCTAGAGCTAAATAATAGTAATTATGTTTCTTAACGTTGTGTATTGTGGTTGTTATCATTTACATTTGGGTTTACACTTGACATTCATTGCCGTAGCACTGGTCCTTTGTATTATTCAAATGGAGGTTGCCCTCCTTTTTCTTGTATTTCTTGTCAATGTTGTGCATGTACAAGGATGGAGTCATGACTTGAAGTTAAGTGGACAAAAGTATAAACAAAGAAAAATATCATAATGAAAACAAGCATCAATTTAATTAGTATCAACAAACTGTCAACAAAGATAAATTTAAAAAATTATTATTTATATGTTACAATGCAATTACTTATGAAAAGGAAACTCAACCATGCGTTTTTTTTAAGTGTGCGACTGTTGCTGGATAAAAGAAAAATTATTTTGTTTAATTTTTTTTAAAATGACCGAGTTGTTTACTTTTTACTATTGGAAATTTTGTTAATTTTTTTTGGACTTGTTAATCTTGTTTTAAATTTTAGATCTATGAATTTTTTTTATGGCTTTTATAAGGATCAATGATATTATTAAGGATGACCAAATGTAATTTTATTAAACTAAATTGCTAAAATATAATACTTATATATACTTGTAAGGGCACAAAAGTAACGATGATTGGCCTGGCTAACAGTATGGCTGGAGGCCCAGAATATATTTAATACCCCAACAATGTATTTGTAAAGAGAGTGGGTTGAAGATTATTGGATTGGGCACGCATGGATTGAAAGCCCAAACATGGTGATATTCAGATGTGTATTAATAAGATGACCGAGCGTTACAATACTCTCTTCAACACTGTCCGAGGAGAATATCAGTACAAGTGTTGTTAATGAGCTTTTCTCTTTCTCTTTTCCTTTCTTTTTCCCTCCTCTTTAGTTCCTTTTTCTTCTCTTTATATGCCCTCTCTTTTGCATGGGCCCTCCCTGTTCATTCTTGTCCCATCCCCCTCTTCCTGAGCCTTCCTGAGGCAGCTGTAAAGGAGGAGATCACTGTTTAGGAGTCTTTTCACATTAATGCGGCCATGATGTTAGTTGCAGAGCCATAAATGCGGTGGCAGCAGCCTTTCACTTAATATCTGATTTTCATCATCAGTCTTCGCGGTCAACACAAATTAGGGGATTCTTTGGGAGAGATAAGATTGAGACTGGGACGCTCATTCGGGACACTCTTCCAGCCATCCGAGCAGTAGGTCTCCTCGGACAAGGCCTTCTTTTACAAGATTCACACTTCAGCGTCGAACCAGGTTGGACAAGTACTCCATGAGATGTTGTCCTCGGACGTCCAGGTCTCCTCGGACAAGCACACGGCCCAGGATCTGATGTTGGACAAGCCCACGGCCCAGGACCTAATGTTGGGCCCTCTGCCCCCACAATACTAAATTTAAAAAAAATTGGTGGGAAGTCAATGTCTAGCTACGTTCCGCATGAATTATATATCTCATTTCAATGAAATTCTGTCAATTTTACCCAAATAATAAATATAAAAAGTGAAAATTAATCAAAGTGTGCTTGATGTTTTTTTACCCTCACCTTTCCATGACTCCATGAGGCTAGTTTTGGAAAAGTGAGTGTAAAAAAGGTGAAACCGCAAAGTTTACAGCAGCATCGCAATCACTTATTAGTTATTACACCCATATTTATTAGCCATATCCTCTGACCATATCCAGCTCCACCTTCCCACTCCTCTTTGGGAGTGGGAACCAATAAAATCTCCGTAGTGTCAAGATTCAATAAATGATGGAGACCAACCAATGACTTCATTGCCTCCTACCCTATCACTATCGGAGAAAAATATCATCTTGGTTATGTCTATATCACTCAATTTTCATTATTCATCACTTTAAATTATCATACCCGTTTAGCACCATCACTCACTTACCATCACTCAATATTTTTCACACTGTTTGTGGACTCCATACCTGTCACTCTGTGCAACTTTTTTTTTTTTCTAGTACCCAGATCACCCGAATCCAGTGAAAAAAAAAAAAAAAAAAGAAACCCAGATAACCGAACCCAGTGAAAGAAGAAGAAGAAAAGGGAAAAAAAAAAAAAAAAGCTGAAACCCAGAAACTTAAACCCAGTGAAAGAAGAAAGGAAAAAAAAAAAAAAGAGAAGGAAGAAAACGAGCTGATCAGAAGAAAGGAAGAAAAAAAAGAAGAAGAAGAGAGCTGATCAGAAGAAAGGAAAAAAAAAAAAAAAGAAGAAGAAGGAAGAAGACGAGCTGATCAGAAGAAAGGAAAAAAAAAAAGTCAGTTGGTCAAAAGGTGCGGCTGAGTAGGTCCCTCATATGTGTTTAATTACAAAAATGCCATTGAGTTATGAGTTATGGAAACAGAAAACAGCCAAAATATGTTTTCAATTTCCATAACTCATAACTCAAAAATCAAAGAATTAAGTGATGGAAACAAATTTATGGAAACAGAGTTATGGTGCTCCTAAACGGACTTCTCGCTATAGGTCATACCATTTTTGAGTTATGAGTTATAGAAATAGAGTTATGAGTTATGGAAACTAGAAATCCAAACACCCCCTACATATTTCTTTGTACTTATTTATTTATTGGAGAATGTTGAATACATGTTTCTTTAGTCTTAACTCTTTTTTAAGAACGATGCTTAAGAAGGGAAGGTGGCAACTTCTATGCGCCAAAAGTAATAGGGAAATGGATATCAACGCGCTCACTAGTGAGGATTAAAGAGACTCAAATCCTATACTCATTTTTTTGTAAAGAAAAATGTGTAGGAGGGTGGCAACTCCTGTGCGCTCAGGATAATACGGAAGAAGATAGAAACCAATGCACTCCCTAGTGGAGACGTCTAATGATTTTATACAATTTTTATGATAATGTTGAATGCGGAAGATGTCGAAAACACCCTTATATCTAGGACAGTACTACATATATGCTTGTGGTATCATATCATGTGATTCATGTCTGGGTGACAACCAATTTAGTAGTAGACCTGACAATATGTAGTAATAGAAAGATCCAACCCTAAAGTTTGCAGCATCTAATTTAACAAGCTCACCTGGCTGATCCAATTATATTAGCCTAAAGGCATTTACTTTACAGGTCCATATATAGGGAATTCAATTGGTATTTGATCTCCAAATGTCAGTGGTTGGGACACCCCCGGGCCCTTTTTGTAAATTATTGAATGTCACTAGAATGCATTGTGTGACCTTAGCCTCTCATCGCAAATGCATTATTTATTAAGCCCTGAAACAGAGCATTCGCTGCTACAATGAACTCCACCACATAAAAATTACAAATGCAGATGGATATTATTTTTTTTCCCTTTTGTTGAACAAAAAATGGGTAGGGGCCAGTTAACATGGCAGTTTTAAATAGGCATGACTATAGTAGCATTTTACTTATTGGGTCTGGAGCTCTAATAGGTTGCAAGAGGACCGCGGTGAGCCATAACTTTCCAGCTCCACAAGGGACGCTAGTGATCTTTGAGCTGCTGAGGGAGAAAACTCAAGTGATTCCATATTCAGACTCAAATCTTGGATCACACACTCAACACATCTTGTGCATCACTCAAGACCACTAGACCGCACCCCTTGGTAGTTGTCCATCTAATTTGATGGTAACTTCATGAAAATTTTGAAACAAAATTAGGTGAAGTTCATTTTAGTAAGGAAATTGTTGCATTTTATTTCCGAAATCCAATATATGAAGCATCATCATTTCAGTCATACATCATACCTTTGGACTTTGTTAAGTCGATTGCAAGTCATACTACTGGCTATCATTTTGTTAAAGGACTTTTTTCGTTTCCCAAAAAAAAAAAGGGCTTTCCTCCCAACCTTTTTTCCGGGCTTTATCCAATTAAGCTCAAGCCCAGTAATATTAATGGATGACAGTATATGATATTGGGTTTCCAAGATTAATGAAATTAATGGACCACACTACACAACATTAGGTCTTCAAGCCCAATGAAATCAAGAAACTCTACTACATGATTTTAGGCTTTCCACTTTCCAGACACAATAAATTGACAAATGAAGTGTGAGACCATTTTAATATCCTTTGAAGCTTACATAATTTGAAGGCCGAGGGGCCATGGCCCTGTAGGTTGATTTGGAAGGGACTTTCCGTTGCTTAAGTTGGCAAAGGTAAGATTTTCATTTAGTTTCAATTTCCAATTTAGAACACTTGCATGTAAATAAGATTCAAATTGGAGAGTGATTCTTGAGAAATAAAACTTTGAGAGCCAGTCTCGTGATTCTTGGGATTCTTTCTCGAAATAATTGTCCAAGTCAATTGAGAAATCAGCTTGGCTTTATCGAAACTATATGTTTGGTCTTGGACACTCCTGATTGAGGTTGGGAAAAAATGCACGGTTGAGCTAGTTCATGCTACGTCATTAGTTTGTACATTATTGTTTATGAGTAGGGGTGGCAAAATAAGCCCAAACGCATTTGCCCACCCAAACCCACCCACTTTAATTAAACCCAAACCCACCTAATTATTAATTGGGTTAAATGGGCATCAACCTAATTGGACCCAATAATTATTGGGTTTTAACTAAAAACCCATTGAACCCCATTTAACCCAAAAGCAATACACCCAAATTCAACCCAGTCTTTCTTTAAAAAAAAAAAAAAAAAAAAAAACCCAGTCCTCAAAGTCTCAGACGTTTCAAGTTTCCTACATATTCTCAGAAACCAAACATGGTGAAATATGTAGCTTACAACTTTGTCGGCAAAAAAAAAAAAAAAAAAAAAAAAACCCAGCCCCCAGAGTCTCAGACGTTTCAAGTTTCCTACATTTTCTCAGCAACCAAACATGGTGAAATATGTAGCTTACATCTTTGCCGGCTTCGACTTCCTCGGCTGCGTCGTCGATGGCCTCGACGACTTCGTCTCCCTCTTCGTTGACTCCTCTGTCCACCCTGGCTAGATTTCCATCTCCCATATCTCCGACGACCCTTGCTCCAAGCTCAGCCGTAACCCTCTCTGGAATTGCGCCGGCATTTCTGCCATCGAGGTCATGAAGATGCTCAGAATCTGATCCGTCGGCCTTTCCCTCTCTCTCCACAAAGGCCTTCCTTTAGGTTCCGTACTCGGATCCAGTGCTGCTAGCGCCGCCGCTACTGCAGTCGCCGTTAACGAGATTTTTGGTGGGAAACTCGGCTTCAAGGAGCTCGTACTAGCGGGACTGAAATCGGAGGAGAAGGTTTCGGGTTATCATGCTGATCATGTTGGCTCGGTAGGAAATTTGAGATTGTACTCTGTGTTTGGTTGTTGAGAAACTGTAGGAAAGTGAACTGGGAAAGGGATAGAGAGAAAAAGAAAATTTGGATTCTTTTGTTGAATTCTCCATTTTTTTTTTTAATTAAATTGCCTTATTGGAACTGAACTTTAGTGGCATTTTGATAATTTTGATAATTGGGTGGGTTGGGGTTTACCCATAATAATTGGGTTGGGTTGGATTTGGGTTAGAAGTAATTAGTTAAATGGGTTTTAATGGGTAAATGAGTTTTATATACCCAATCCAATTATGCCCATCCCAAACCCACCCATTTGCCACCCCTATTTATGAGACATCAATGACATTATTTGTCATGTCACTTTATAAGGGTTTTATAATAAAATTGATAACCACTATTAAAATTTTCCTTATCAAAGTATGAGGCCTTGGTTTCCTTGAAACAATGAACACATAATCTGGCACATAAAGAATTACATTCACGTGTAACTGAATCTTCTCACCATACATTTTAATATATTCATTCATCATATCAAAACATCATAGAATGCATTAAATCGTGGTGCCATTTGAATGTTAGATTAGATCACAATGAATTTCAATGTTCATGTTGTTACGATTTCTTCTGCTCCATTAGATTAAGAATTGATGAGTTTAGTTTTTGAAGATTTTTGAATCCAAATGTTTAGGTTCTAGAATGAGAATGTAATCTTATTTCATCTAAATCTTGAAATAAAAACATATGAAATAACTTTGTTCATGCATCATCTCATAAAATTCCAGCATGGTTATTTGAATTTGCAACACATGAAATTAGGGGCAGAACCATTTGAAGACCAAGGGGGTCAAGGCTAATGGCTGTATAGGTTGATTTGGGGGGGACTCTTAAGTTGGAAAAGGTAGGATTTAGGTTTCAATTTCATACAACACCGGATAGGGTTTTTGTGCATACCTTAGATCAATGTACTGTGATCTTTATATAGGGCATGTAGTGCATAATTTTGAAGAAAATAAAACCTCAGTTGGAGAGTGTTTCTCAAGGAATACAACTTTGAGAATTAATTTGGTGATTCTTTGAATCTTTTTCCAAAATAGTTGCTCAAGTCAACTTGGCCTTATCATTCTTTAATGTTTGATCAGTGACACCCCTAACGCCGAGAAGAAGAGAATGGCCGAGGTCGTTAATGACACATCATTAGTTTGTCCATCATTGTTAATGTGACATCAATAACATTTATTGTTACGCCACTTTATAAGACTTTTATAATAAAATTGATGGCACCTAAGATTTCCATTAAAAAAAAAAACCTATTGTAAAACCTTCCATGCTACATTAATACGTGTTGGCCAAAAGGGTATATAGGAATTAGGCTTGACAACGAGGACCCATCCAGACGCAGTTCCGGCCAGACTTGGGTTGAAATTCGTGGTGTATATGGGACGGTGCTGGCAGGCATGAATGGACAAGACCAACTTTTTGGCTGGGCTATCGTATTCGTATGTGAGAAAAGCCAACGTGAAACCTCTACCAAGAGAATCAAAGGATCGAAAATAGGAAAGGTGGGGTTCACAACCAAAGATTTAAGAGTTGGGGCCTGGGGCTTCTTTCCATAAAATGGACGGTTCTGCTTCGTCTTAGATTTAACACATGCATGGACTGTCAGATTCAACAGGTGTGTCTGGTTTATTAAAGTGGTACGTACTTAATTATTCGGCCAACAATAAATGTTTATTGTTGAAGCAAATTAAAGGATCACCTATAATTTTCACCAATAATTGTAGCTATTTAATTATCATGGTGTATTTAGAATATTGAAACATACCTGGGTCCAATGAAGCACGGGTGCGTTTTGGGACTTAGGTGCGGGTGTGAGATTCGGTAATTTTTTAAAAAAGTGGGTGCGGGTGTGGCTGGAGTTGACGATTAAAAAATTATTAAAAATATTTTTATTTATATTTTCTATATATTTTTACTATTAAAATATTCTAAAAAAATTGAGAAAGAACAGATTTAGGATGTTTGGACCTCATTAAAAGTCGATTTCGACTGTTCTGGCGAGATTAAGTAAATATTTCGGCCTGTTTCGGCCGTTTCGGTCGCCGGCCGATACGACCCTTTTCTGGCCGATATTAGCCTGGTTTGGCGCGAATCGAGCCGAGCCGGCGCAAGTCTGTGAAAAAAAAAAAAAAAAAAAACTCAGACGCGACATCGACGCGCGGGCAGTCGCGTCGGACGCCATACCCCGCGTCGAGCCGCGTCAGACTCCGATGCGGCACCCTCCCAGCCGTGTTCGTGCTTTCTTGCCTGGGTCTCCTTAGCGTACCAAAATTCATTCACCATCGAAGAACTTGGACTTTTATGGATTAGGTTAGAAAAATCTGCTCCCAAAGTTAGCAGAAAATGGGGCTTTTGACATTTTGTTGTCTCTTGGTTTTTTATATTTAACTAGTGTGTAGGTGTATATGTATGTGTATTATTAAAAATAATTACAATTATACTATTTAAATTATACATTTTTTGGAGAAGAGAGTCAATTTATATATGATATTAGTTTACACTTTTTTTAAACCATACATTTCTAAAATATGTAATAGTTTCTCATATATATATGATTTAGAATTTAATTGGTTTTAGACTCTTTAATTTTTGAACTCAATAATTTACTTGCCACAAAATTAAAAACTTAGCTAGACACGTGGCGAAATATTGGACTTCAATTGAAATTCAATTTAGAATCTAATTAGATTTGTACTATTCTATTTTTACACTTAATAATTCTCTTGGCACAAAATAAAAAATTAAATGAAACACGTGGTACAAAATTGAAAATCCAATTAAAATTTAATTGAATTTTTTTTCACACACACACGCGCGCGCGCGCGAAGGATATTGCTTCTCAATAATAAGGATATTGCTTCTCAATAATTTGGTACTTCGGGTGAGGAGTTGGTAATTTTTTTTTTTTTTGAGAAAGTGGAGTTGGTAACTTGGTATTTGTTATGGGTTTCAATATTATTATTATTATTTTTGAGTAAACAATGATACTGATTACAATACATACGAAAATAATAATATTAGTATTTTAAATTGAGTTTATAATATATTATTTAACTAGAGTACAACTATAAAAGAGCCTAATCTTTGTAGTTGTAGACTAGAGTTATAAACAGCGGACACTAGACACACACGACTAATGTGGAATAAACATCTCCTTTTTTTTAGTAACCAATAATATTTTTTAAAACACATACAAAAATAGTAAATACAATAAATATTTTCACATGCTCGTTATTATACACTTGGTACATATTATATCCAGAATTTCGTACGCAATGTATACAAAACTTGATAGTAATATTAGTGTGTACGGATAGTATGTGATAATAATTACCTAAATAATGATAGATAATTTCCATGATTTTCAATTTTCTCCTTCATACGTAGGCTTTCTAGTCACTGAGTTAACTTTTAAAGCTCTGCGCAAAATCTCATCTCTTCCTTTCTACTCTTCGTTCTATATTAAACAAAAAGGCAGCAATTCTGCAAAATCTTTAGATTTGAGTTTTGTTTTATTTTGCTCCCTCGATGGAGCATCGTATAAAGCTATAAACTGCTGGAGAACCCATAGCATAATAATTTCCTCTTTGTCCTGACGTTCATCTTTCACTAATTCTGTATTAGTCTAAGTGCACAATAATTTTCACCAAAATTATATATTGACATTTTATCATTAGTATTTTTTAGATAAATGTTATGTTCGTAACATTTTTACAATAGTTTCACAACAAATTTTAAGTGATAAATTGTTATTAGTTATTATATAAGTGGGAAAAAAGTAATTTAATTTATGAATTCAAATTAAAATAAAAAATAATTTTTCACCTATAATTTATCATTTATTATTAATAGTAAATTTTTTAAATTTATAATACTATCTCAACATTTGTGAATATATCTTGAGATTTATTTTTATGATTGTGCAGTTATTGTTTCGTCTCAACTACTGCCACAAACTGTATTCTTTTTGGGCAGCTGGACCCACAAAAAGGTTATATGATCCAACTCCGATTAAAGCGAAGAATATCCTTTTTAATGTGCCAGATACTTTTAATACTGAACATCATCAGCATAAATATAAATTCATACAGATACAGTCATACAGTCATACTGCTTGTTGAATTTTTCAACAAATAATATTGAAGATATGATAAATTTTATTACGGTAGGACTTATAAAATTGATGTATCAAATTTCTAACACACAAATTTTTTTTTTTGAAATGTTTATATTTATTTATTATGTCATTACATTAATTTGTAAGATTTTTTTTTTGTTCAATTTAGCTCAATTGGTAAAGTCTTTGATCTTGAATAAGAGATCGCGTATTTAATTCCCGCCTACACTAAAAATAGATTGATGTTTTGGTCTAATAATAAATAATTATTATTAGAAGTGTACGCGTCATAAGTTGAAACTATTTCAAAAAAAAAAATTGTATGATTTTTGTTCTAATATAATACTAATAGTAAGATTTCCTTTATGCAATAGTACAAAACCGTATGAATATTATATATATGCTTATGCATGGTAAGTCCAACTATATAAGATGCAGGGATAAAGGTCACATGCAGGGATAAAGGTCACTTACCAAAGATGCAAGCTAAGTCATACAAATTTGTTTCCATTTGCTCTCACTGAGAGAGGTTAAGAAAATGGCATTTTCAAATGAATATACCAGTTTTGAGTTTCTAGGTGTGGATGCTAGGAATTTTGGTAGGGAGAGAATAACAGCCAACTATAGTACGACCTAACAGGCTAACACTTGTGAATCAGTCAATTTCAATAATTGAAGCAAAACAAAACAAAGATTAGAGAGAAAGAAAATACAACCGTGAAATCATTTTGAGGTCTAAATTTGCTGCTGTCTACGTGCATTGTGAAAGATGAATCTCCCATCATTTTTATCGGATCAACATCATCGTGTTGATGCATAATTGCGTTTGCGTATATCGGCGGCTCATTAATTTGGATCAGTAATATTAAAGATAAGGTGCTAACAAAGCACGTCTTATCGTTTTGATGACACTTTAGCTAGGATGGGCCACTAGCTTTTGCCTTTAAGTTCAATATAGAAAATTCTAAATTCCTCACCTGTGACCAAAGATTGTTTGGCGTATATAACCGTCACGATGATTAAGAAATATATATATATATATATATATATATATATATGTAAACCGATAAAAAAAAAATTATAAATAAACTAAATCAGCTTGAAATATAGAATCCAAAATAATTTATATATATCTTGCTGTTAGAATTTAGAATATTCAAATTTTGAGTAGTGTGATTTTTTTTTTTGTTTTGAAATAAACAACAACTTACAATAAACGGACCATTTTTTTTTTTAAATCCAATGTTCCACCGCTTTAATGTCTCTGTACATAGGTTACAAGTTTGCGTTACATAGGTTAAAGTTTTATATTAGATAGTATTAATAATAATAGGGGTGAATGGCTAAAATAATATAACTTCATTGAATCCATACTGTGTTTCTCAGGAAAAAAAAAATTGAATCCATATACTATATTTAAAATTATTCCAAGAATAATGGTCTTAGCTAGCTATAATTCTCCTAAATATATAGGTAATTATTCCAAGAAGAATACTTCTATAATTTCATATTTTAAGGGTATACCACAAAAGTGGTGTCTATAATTTACCAAAAATATATATACATGTATTATAATTAGTTCAGGAATAGTGCTGCTTGGGATGCTTTCAATTCTCTCATATATTTTATAGGGTTCAGGTCTTCAGGAACCAATAGACCACCACCAGCAATAAAAAAGAAAAAGAAGACAAAAACAAGCTGAAATCATTTATCCCTTAGAACAAGGAGTCCAAGTTCAATTAGCTGTCGCAAAATGCCTCAACCACCAAAGCACTGAGTGGAAAGCTTATCCATATTATATTATCTATGTATATGTCAGACTTTTGTTTTGAAAGATTTTTTTAATATTTTGCTACTACCCATAATAATTTTTTATACTCAAACGTATCGACAATATTTTATCTATATTTTTTGATAGTATTACAATTATCACCAAAATATTTAACCAACTCTTTCACGAATTCTTCAAAAAAAGAAAAAAGAAAAACTTTATCACGGTTAATTTGTATGCGTTTATAAATTGTTTAAATCTCCTTTTTACATATCCTATTTTTTTTTTTAAAATTAAACCTTTTTAGATAAGTAAATTTTTGTCATCCAAATAATTATTAAGGTTCAAATCCCCATTCTTCTGACTATCGAATTATTAAAAAAAAAAACTTTTGTTTATCAAGTACCCAAAAAATCATAAATTTCAAAATAATACTTAAAAAAAAGTTACTATACATTTATTTGCAATAAATAAACTAAACAATGAAAATAAGTTATCGAAACACACACTCGTGCTCATTTTTCTTCTAAGTTTGTTTTTTATTCCACACATAATAGAATAGGTATGGAAAACTACTTGAGTGATTGTAATATTAAGTCCTTTATTAAATAATTGGCTGAGGTCATGTTGATTGAAATGGTGCATTTGATTCATTTTTCTTCTAAGTTTGTTTTTTATTCCCCACATAATAGAATAGGTATGGAAAACTACTTGAGTAATTGTACGTATTGTAATAGTAATTAAGTTCTTCACTAAATAATTGGCTGAGGTCATGTTGATTGAAATGGTGCATTTGAACGGTTGAAAACTTGAAATTAACACTTATCAATGTGATTATTTTGCAGTAAACATATCTATGTGGCAAGACTCTTATAGTTCAATTAACACATTTTGGTGTTTCTGACGAAGATATTTCGGGTTCAATTCTCCCTTCGTCGACTATCAAATTATTAAAAAAAAGTGTCATTTATTCACAAGCCTTTGAAAAATTGTAAATATTTTTTAAAAATACCTTAATATTTCTTATAAAAATAAAATTGCAATTGCATTTTTACACAATAAATAATATAAATGATCAAAATAAACTCATCCAAACACACAATCATGTGTTTTTTTTACTCCCCACATAATAGAATAAGACTGGAAAACTACTTTATTAATTGAATTGTAATAGTAGTGGGTCCTTGATTCAATAATAGGCCAGGGTCATGTCGATTGAAATGGTGCATTTAATTAATGTAAAAGCAAAGAATAAGTATAGTTAACTTTCTATTTAAAATTTCTTAGATATATATTTAAATTTAATTTCTTTAAAGATGATAGTGTGTTATAATGATTTAGGCTTTTCCTCATTGCTTTCTTAGAAATCTTTTGCACTGCTGAAATAATATTATATCAAAGTGATTATTTCGTAGTAAACACAACAATAAGCAAGCAACCAACCAACATATGATAGGGCCTTAAAAAAGTGTGATGCTCTTTTCCCCATTACATTATTTTATAATGCTCCATAGCCTTACGAAATGGGATATCATATGCCTTTTTGTTGTTTTATACAGTAGAAGGTTCTTTACGATGTAGCTAGACGTTCTTCCCCAGTAGCCTGTAGTTGATTAGGGTTTCTTATTTCAATGATAGTTTGCACTTTGCACCTGAGGTCATGCGCAAGTATTATTTTACTATTATGAATTGATTCTCAATTAAATTATGAGACGAATAAAACAAAATATATGAGTCATTCATTACCCCCCTTTATTTTATTTTATTGCACTGACATTTAACTCTGCCAAGTTATCAGGACTGCAAAAAGGAATCTCTCACATTTCAAGAAGCACTAAAACCCATGGCTATTTTTTTATTATTTATTTTTATATAGTTTAATATAGTATTTGCTCTTGATAATAATTTTTTATCATCTAACTAACGTATAAATTGATTTTTGATATAAGTGAAAATTGAATCTCAGATCTCTTATTCAATTACCAGAGATGACCATTTAATATAACAAATTCATTTAGTTTCAAAATTAATAAAAAGGACCATGAAATTCAACATCAAATTTTAGAATACTTCTTGTACTTGTTTTTAGCTCCTGAATTTTCTTGTCAAATTATTTGGAAAATTAGTTCTAATCTAATAATCCAGAGACCCAAACAGAAATGGAGATGGTACCATAACTATTAACTGATAGCCGAGATTTTCTGGAGATTTTTTCTGTTGTTGACCTCAGAGCCATAACATATTTTATAATGTGTGGAGCCCATTTTCATTTTGTAATGCATGGTTTTCACTTTGCACGCTAAAACCAGTAGGTCTACCAATTGTCTTATTCTCTGTCATATGTGCCTTGTGTTTTTAGCTCACTTTCTTGGTTAGAATTTGGGAACAGTAGCTACTTACTATGGCACAAACTACAAAGAGATTCTATGCTCACTGCAAAATCAGCCACTCACTCACACAGCCACTGTGGGAGGCTTAAGCAGCCAATTTTGCTGTTTAATCAATGCATATTTCACAAAAGTAGTCCAAAATCTATTCTGTTATTTTCTAAAAAGAAACTATATTAACAAGAAATAGAGAGAAGTAGAGCATAAACGATAATTAAACCAAAAAAAAAAAAAACAGGGCATTCTAACGAAATCCATGCGAATTTCTTTGATGAATAATGCAACCATTAATTGCATTTATGGTTGAAAAGATTAGTTGTAATTGCATTACAACCAAGAAAATATATATACAAATTGTGATAGCCTTCTTCTTCATCAAGATCAAAGGCTATAGAGAACTCTAAAAATTCCTAGCTATTATTATTATTTTCCCACCAACCACACACCACAGCTTATCATCTTTGAGCTGTACTTCAATTCCTTTGTACTTGCACAACTGTCCCATAATCTAACGACGTTACCGTTAAGCTCCGTCAAGTCCTGATACTTGTACCACCCCATATCTCCCATCTTCATCCTCAACACTCTCTCCCAACTGTTCCACCACTCCCCCACCTTAACGGCGCCGTCAACGCCGTTTTCCTCCGCCGTTAACTCTCCGTCATCTTCCCCACAATCGTTTTCCTCGTAGTACACAGCAAAAAACTTCGCCCCCTTGGTCACTCCGTCAGCTTTAACGTCGTCAACCTCCATTATCCCCGAGTCTTCGTCCGAACCCGAACCCGAAATTGAAACTGGCTCATCATAACGTGGCAGCAGCACATCAGGAACCTTTATTTCTGAAACCGGCTTCGACCCAATTGAGCTTTGATCATACCTCGGCGGTGGCGGTTGCGATGGAGACTCGTCGGAGGAAGTAGCCGCGACGGCACCGCCGGTGGCTACTCTGATCCTCCAAAAACTAACGGCAGCCGTTATAACGGCGACCCATGTCCACAAATTATTAACAATGGTCAGAAAACCAACGTTAATAAAATCAAGAGCAAGTGCTTCTAAAGGAGAATGAGAATCTAACTCATTCATCATATTCATTTTTTTCTTCTCGACTCTCTTCTTTTTTATTTTATCCTAAGACCAAGACCAAAACCAGAACCAAAAAACCTCAAACTTTTTGGTTCTTTTATTTGTGTGTTTGGTTTTCGGTGAGCGTGTGTTCGAGGAGTCTGGCAAATGATTTATGGTGGAGGCGAGAGAGTGTGAGAATCAATGAGGAACCGTTGGATGAAAAAACAAGCTGGGGTGCGGATCTAATAGGAGATGCCGAGAATCGAGAACTAAGATGCCAATTGCTGAAGTAGATCCCAATTTTTATACCGAATTTTCACATTGTGATTGTTTTTCTCCTACAACACGTGTAAGGTCAGCAATACATCTCGCAATGTGACAACTGAGTAATGAAAATATTTTTTAATGAGAAATGAAGTGTGCGTGTGTGTGTGTGTGAGAGAGAGAGAGAGAGAGAGAGAGAGAAAATTTGAAGGAATTTGTTGGACCATTCCATATTACCTCACCAGATTTTTCGTTACATTTTTTTTAGGAAGTTATTTTTGTATAGTAGTATTTTTAATTATTATCTAGAGACAAAATATTCTCTTACAAATTCTCAATTATATTCTCAAAAAAAAAAAATTCTCAATTATTATCTCTATTTTATTTGAATATTCTTTTATTATATATAGGAGTATTCCTTTAATTAATTACTGTTTTTAGTGGAATGGAAGAAATTAAAAAAATTGAATGGAAATTATTCAACAATACTACAGGCTCAAAAATGATTTTGTTTTTTAACCGTGAAAGAAAGAGTAATGATACTGCGATAAATTATTTTATAATATTTTTATAAGTTGTTGGTGTGATAAGCTTTTTATTAGTTTTCATCTAAACTCACATTAATATCACTTTTTTATTTACCATTAATTACTCATCACATCAATAATTTATAAATTTTTTTGTAAAAAAAATTGTATATCTAGAATTACTATGAAAGAAAAGGAAGTTTTAATTATCGGTAAAAAATAGTACTATAAATGAAATTAAATGTAGTTACCAACTCGCAAGGAATGAATCATTGTTTCAAAAAAATAAAAAGAAAAAAGAAATGAATCATTAATAAGAATATGAAGAAAAAGGTATGTTATAACCCTTTTCAACATTTAATGATTTTGATTCTCAAGAAAAAACATTTAATGATTTTCCACCTGTACACGTGTTTGTTTGCTTCAATTTAAAATATAAGTTTTCTTTTACCATTAATTTAAAATATTTTTTAAAGTCACGATTATATTTTTAAAGAATTTAAAATAAGCTAATTCAAACCAATTTTATTACGAAATAATATTATTTTGTCCATAGTTTTATAATTTAATTGGAATATCTTGATAGTATTTCTTACAAAAGTATGTAAGGTTCATATATCTGAATTTTTTATAACTATCAAATTATGAGAGAGAGAGAGAGAGAAAAAAAAGTGATATATTGTTTCTATCTTAACTCTTCTTATCCAACTTTGTTGTGAGTTTAACTTTATGGTATTTATTTAATGAAGATTTTTTTAATTTTTTTTAAAATATTTATTTTTTTTAAGAAATGTTACATTCATAACATTTTTACAACAAATTTAAAGTGATAAATTGTTACTAGTTTTAATTAGAAACCATATTTGAAATTACTTTTTCTGTGATGGGTTTTTATCCGTAGTAAGAAGCTACCACTTATAATAATTTATTACCAAAATATTGTGAAATACAATTCGTATAATATTTCTCGTGTATTTTATTAACTAAAATCAATAGATGTCTTCTAA
This sequence comes from Lithocarpus polystachyus, assembly GCA_033629205.1. Classification (NCBI taxonomy): domain Eukaryota; kingdom Viridiplantae; phylum Streptophyta; class Magnoliopsida; order Fagales; family Fagaceae; genus Lithocarpus; species Lithocarpus polystachyus. The sequence goes on from CM066172.1 coordinate 3,053,332, forward strand.
GCTTAATCAAGATTTGATTTCAAGTTAAGAAGTAAAAGCCAATTTTCCCATCCAGATTTGACTTTTGGGTTTGCCAAACGTAGAATCTTAATTTAACCGGAATCTTTTCAATGTCACGTTTACCTTGCTTTGTTATATTTTAATCGTATTCCATAGGCATACATGTCATTTACTCCACCAATTGTGACGGCGTGCAACCGAGGAGTGCTAAGAGCAATGGACCTTCATCTGGTTTCTCTCAAGATTAATTGATGTATGGCATAAGATGCAGTTGGTGGTCGGTAAAGAAGGTTTGGTAGACCATGTTTGGACAATTAAGGCTAGTGATGATAAATTTGGTGTTTAGGAGGAGTAATGTTTAGAACCCCAAAAAAAAAAGTAACAACGTTTCTCACGTCAATTAAATTAACAAACTTTTATTAGTTCTTACTTAAGAGAAGGTATTTAGTATCAAATGATATCATGTCAATGGCATCAAAATTCAATAAGTGTGAGATATGTCAGCCAAAGATAACTAATCTACTAACAAATGAAAGACGTGTTAGTGGATAGTAATCTTTGCACACATGCTTTTCCTTTATTGGATTTTGATACGAATAATATGATATCATTTGATATAAAATACTTTTTTCTTATCTAGACCCAACTAACATCATTTTTTTTTTTACTTATTACTAATAATATACCACATTAATAATTGTCAAATTTTTTGAGTCCTTAGCCTTTCTTCTTTAAGAGAGGGTAATAACTAGGTTTTTTTTTTATTATTGGGAAAGGGGGGAGGGTGGGGTGGGTGTGAATGTGTGATGTGGTCGAGAATCACATTTAAGCAATTAGCAATTGTGGTTTGTTGATACTTGCAAGAGAGTAATGACTATTACTATTAAAGAAGAACTCATTTAAGCAATTAGGTTAGGTAAGTGTGGATTGGTTGAAACTTGCAAGTCATTGTTCATATTTGTATGAGGAAAAATTTAATGAAAAAAGTCATAGACCATAGTTACGTATTGACATTTGAAGACGGATGACTAGGCGTCTAGGCCTTCCACATGATACACACCCTTCAATAATTGCTCTACTACTTTCTATCCTTTCTTTCTTTTCTCGTTTTTATTTTATTTTATTTTTATAAATATAAATCGGATTTGAACCGAAGTTAATTATTCAACTAGAAAAATCTAAACAAAGTTGAATTAATTAGAGCTTATCCTACTAATTTTCTCGTGACAAATTTCAAGCTATATGGAGAAATTTACTCAAGTTTTAACTGATGTTAATATCATGCAAAAATAGAAAAAGGGTGACTGTTCACTTTAGTAAGGAGACGGTTTCTAAAACATGCCCAAAAATAATAATAATCAACAAGAGGATTCTCTCAAGAAGGTAAGCATAGTGTTTGAGTCAAGGAAGTCAATACCGTACTAGAGGATGTATCGGTTTGGCCAGCGGTATGATATATTTCGGATATCGATCAATACCGATGTACCGTTTCGAGTTTACCGCTATTATATATATATATATATATATATATATAGACACACATTCATTAAGACCGTAATAATATATATATATATATATATATATATATTAGCAAAGAAAATTTGTAAGTTTAAAGTTAAAAAAAAATTATCTAGCAAAGATATAAATTATAAATTATATCTATATATTAGCAAAGATAATCTATATCTTTGATATGAGTTCTGGACAAACAGCCCCACTATTCGTGTAACTAAACACAGTTAACAAAAATAGATCAAATGGTGTAGAAGCACCTTTAAAACCCTTGAACCAATCTGTACCATCCATTATTAGGTCAACTTCCTTATAAAAGCCTACGGTACACATTTGCATCCTCCTTTGTCTCATACTCTTATTGCCGCCTCTGTCTGAAGTCTATATTTTTCACTCTCAGCGCATCATAGCTTAGCTTCACAAAATTCAACATTGTTTTTCATTTTTCTCATCTGAGTAGCCTTGTTTTTCATTTTTCTCATTCGAGTTTCGTTGTTTTCATTTACCGGCCGAAATAGCCGGATTGCATCGGTATGGCCGGTTTTTGCCGGTACGGCCGGTACGACCGGTAATTTTTCCGGTACGAAACAGGGATGTATCTGTATCGATGCACTGGCCGGTACGGTATATATCGGTCTTACCGACCAATACGGTATGGTATCATCCACACTGGTTTTAGTAGAAACTAATTTGAAGGTACCTCACTTAAAAGAACCTTTTGAGAGATGCCTCACTTAAAAGAACTTTATGAGAAATGCACAACTTAACAATTGATAGGGATAAAACTCCCACTAGATGCTGGCAGCCTACGCGGGATGACAGTGCGAGGTATGATGACGGACGCTAGACTTTGACGACACGACCCTTAAACGGGGTGACGGGAGAGACCGTCGACGAGAGGAGGCATGGGGCACCAAAGCCTACCTTGCCATGAACGCTTCCCTGAGAAAATGAGTCTTGTCGCGTACGCTACTATTTGGACAGATATCTTGTGGAGTACGATCGCTCCCAAAGGGGTGTCTTGCCCAACACACTTGATTGCCCAAGAAGTATCTTGCGCTCCACGCTACTCAGGGGCAATTCCGGTAAAGTGGTATCTTCTCCAGCACGCCTTGGCCAAGGGCCCCTACTATTATAAATACTTCCAAGCCCTCCCAAATCGAGGTACGCATGCTTCTACCCCGACTCTGGCATTCTAGAGTTGTGAGCAATACTAACTTAACCGTCGGAGGGTCGTTGGCTGGTACCACGCCGGTACCTCCTTTCGAGGTTCTTTTTACTTGTGCAGGTTCGTCCGAAGTACGTGAAAGCCTTGCAGCTTACTGAGTTGATTCTTGGCTTCATCAGTTGGCGCCGTCTGTGGGAAGACATACGTAGACTGTGTTCCGTGCTTCCCGGACAAAAAGTTGCATGGTACTCACACGTTCAAGGGCAACCACCATGAATGATCAAGGTAATGAACAGCGCACCACGGCATTCGAGAGGCAGGTCCAAACTCTGGCAGCCGCAGTGGAACGCCTCACCAAACGTAACAACGACTTGGAAGAACAGCTGCGATGGAGGAACGCGACGATTGACAACCAAGGAGGGAATTAGGAGGAAAACAGTGCCGAGGAGAGGAACCATGGAGGCCCTGAGGGAAGCAATGCTTTGAGCCGACCCGAAGGACAGGAGACGAACTGTCCGTTGGCCGACGACTATATCCCGTCCCATGTGGTCGCGGAAATGCAGATAATGAGGGAGCGCATGGATCTCATGATGAACTCCCTCAAAGGATGGGTATCCAACGACCTCGACAACCTCGTCCAGAGCACGGATTCCCCCTTTACCACACTTGTCATCTTGTTCCCCACACCGCCAAAGTTCCGCATGCCCCAGATAGAAAGCTTCGATGGGTCCAAGGATCCACTAGACCACTTAGAGTCCTTCAAGACATTGATGCACTTGCACGGCGTACCGGACGAAATTATGTGCCGGGCCTTCCCGGCGACGCTAAAAGGCTCTGCAAGGACTTGGTTCGGCAGGTTGACACCCGGCTCTATCGATACCTTCAGAGAGCTGAGTGCTCAGTTCGCTACGCATTTCATCGGGGGACACAGGTACAAAAAATCCACCGCGTGCCTGATGAACATTAAGTAGCGGGAGGATGAGACGCTCAGATCCTACATAGCCCGTTTCAACAAAGAGGCACTCTTGATCGACGAAGCAAACGATAAGATACAAGTCGCCGCATTCACAAACGGGCTACGAAAGGGTAAATTCTTGTTTTCTTTATACAAAAATGACCCGAAAACTATGTCGGACGTGTTTTACAGGGCGACTAAATACATGAACGTAGAGGATGCATTACTGGCCCGGGAAGAGAAGCCTCCCAGGAAGAGGGAAAGACAAGAGGACTTGCAACAGGTTAAGGGGCGGAAAGCGCCTCGGATAGGAGAAGGCCGAGACAACCGACGCAAGAAGCTCCCCGCTGGAAAATTCACAAGCTTTACACCCTTGACGGCTCCGATCGACCAAGTGATGCAGATCAAGGACGACGGGTCCCTGACCTTTCCGGGAAAACTGAAGGGAGATCCTAACCGACGATCCAAAGACAGATACTGCCGCTTCCACCGAGACCACGGCCATGACACCGCTGATTGTTACGATTTGAAACAACAGATTGAAGCCTTGATTAGGCAAGGAAAGTTGCAGAAGTTCGTTAGCCGAGAAAGAACAGAAGCACCTCGACAAGAACAAATCCCTCGCCGGGACAATGAGCGTCCCAGACCACCTATAGGGGACATAAAGATGATCGTTGGGAGCGCAGTAGCCGTCGGCTCAACAAAGAAGGCTCTGAAATCCTACCTCAGAGCAGTTCAGAATGTTCAGACTGCGAGCCTTGTCCAGAAGAAGCCACGAATCAACAACCCCACTATGGAGTTTACAGAGGAAGATGCCCAACACCTTCATCATCCGCACGACGACACCCTTGTCGTCAACATCCGAATAGGAGACTATAACACATACCGGATCTTAATCGACAACGGAAGCTCCGCGGATATCCTTTACTATCCGGCGTTCCAACAAATGCAGATCGACAAAGAACGCTTGGTCCCTACCAAGGCCCTGCTCACCGGGTTCGGGGGGACAAGAGTATACCCCCTCGGCTCGATTACATTGCTTGTCACTATCAGGGAGTACCCTCGGCAGGTCACTAGGGACGTTACCTTTCTCATCGTTGATTGCTCCTCTGCCTACAACGCAATCATAGGATGACCCACCCTCAACACCTGGAAGGCTGCGACCTCGACCTATGCCTTAAAGGTCAAATTCCCTACCGAGCTCGGAGTAGGGGAGCTATGGGGAGACCAGGTGGCTGCGCGAGAATACTACGTCGCGATGGTAGAAATGAATAGCCAACTACAAACGATGAACATAGAGCAGAGAGCGGGGGCAGAACCTGCGGAGGAGCTCGAAGAAATAATACTCGACGAGTCTAGGCCTGACAGAACCACTAGGATCGGCGCTCTCAACAGCCCTATGGCTCGCCAAGCGCTCGTAGCTTTCCTCAAGGAAAACCAAGATGTATTTGCCTGGAGCCATGAAGACATGCCGGGAATTGACCCGTCAGTTATGGTGCATAGACTGAACGTATCGCCCACCTTCCGACCCGTTCGACAGAAGAAGCGGGTGTTCGCCCCAGAGTGAGACCGGGCGGTAGCAGAGGAAGTCAGCAAGTTGCGAGAAGCAGGTTTCATCCGGGAAGTATACTATCCCGAATGGTTGGCCAATGTGGTGATGGTCAAGAAAGCTAGCGGGATGTGGCGGATGTGTGTGGATTTCACGAATCTGAATAAGGCGTGCCCCAAGGACAGCTACCCACTCCCTCGAGTCGACACACTGGTAGACTCCACGGCCCGACACCAGCTGCTAAGCTTTATGGACGCCTTCTCAGGGTACAACCAGATCCGGATGGACGAGGCAGATCAAGAGAAGACCTCGTTTGTCACCAGCTAGGGACTTTTCTGCTACAAGGTGATGCCTTTCGGACTAAAAAATGCTGGCGCCACGTATCAAAGACTCATGAACAAGATGTTCGCAGATCAGATAGGTAGGAATGTTCAAGTATACGTTGACGACATGCTGGTGAAAAGCCGAAGGAAGGAGGATCATTTGAGGGATCTCGAAGAAACATTCGGCACCCTCCGCTCCTACGACATGAAGCTCAACCTGTCAAAATGTGCATTCAGATTGACGGCAGGAAAATTCCTCGGCTTCATGGTGTCTCAGAGAGGTATAGAGGCCAACCCGGACAAGATCCGAGCCATAATGGAGATGGTCCCCCCGAAGAATGCAAAAGAGGTACAAAGCCTAAACGGAAAGGTGGCCGCCCTGAACAGATTCGTATCAAGAGCAACGGACAAGTGCCTTCCCTTCTTCCGCACGCTGAAGAAAACCTTCGAGTGGACGGATGACTGCCAAAAGGCGTTCAAAGAACTGAAAACTTACCTCTCCTCACCTCCATTGCTGAGTCCTTTGCAGCCAGGGGAGGAACTCTTCCTTTACTTAGCTGTCTCCCCAGCGGCCGTCAGCGCGGCCTTGATCAAAGAGGAAGACGGGGTCCAGAAGCCCGTGTACTACGCCAGCCGAGCGTTTCAGGGAGCAGAAGAAAGGTATCCGCCCATGGAGAAACTCGCCTTCGCCTTAATTACTGCGACACGAATGCTCAAGCCGTACTTCCAAGCCCATACGATAGTAGTTTTGACCGACAAACCCTTGCGGCGGGCGATGCACAATCCCGAAGCCGCTGGTCGCCTGGCCTTATGGGCGATAGAGTTGACTGAGTTTGACATTCGCTACAGCCTACGTACCGCCATCAAGGGGCAGGCCGTTGTCGACTTCATAGCCGAATTCACCAGCGGGGAGGACTAGGGGGCAAGCGACTGCCCTCCGTGGAAGGTACATATAGATGGGTCGTCAACCAGACAGGCCGGTGGAGTAGGTGTCATACTTCACTCCCCCGAGGGAGACCAAATCGAATGCATGATCCGCCTGGACTTCCCCACCACAAACAACGAAGCGGAGTCCAAAGCTTTAATTACTAGGTTGGACCTCGCCAAAGCAGCAGGAGCAGCCCGAGTAGTAGTCTCCTGCGACTCCCAGGTCGTCGTCAATCAAGTAAATGGAGACTATGAGTGCAGAGGCGACAAAATGAAAAAATACCTTCGTCAAGCGAAGAGAAGGATGGACGAGCTGAAGGCAGAGATAGTCCAAATTCCCAGAGAAGAAAATAAGCAAGCCGACCGCCTTGTCGGAACACATACCTACAACTGACAATGTGCTCTCTTTTGTACAGGTTTCCCCGCTAATAGACTCTGTCAATATGTAGGAAATAGGCTCCGAGAGCGATTGGACCACGCCCTTAGTTTCCTACCTGAAAGATGGTGTCCTGCCGGACGAAAAAGAAGCCGCCAGAAGGCTGAAGGCCCGAGCGGCAAGGTTCGTAGTGATGAAGAACATCCTGTACAAAAGGGGTTTCTCTCGCCTATACCTAAGGTGTCTAGGTCCTGAAGAGGCAGATTATGTCATGAGGGAAGTACACGAGGGAATATGCGGAAATCATTCGGGGTCACGGTCACTGGCGCATAAGCTGATTTAGGCAGGATACTACTGGCCCACGATGCAAAAAGATACGCAAGCTTATGTCAAAGCCTGCGACAAGTGCCAGAGGTTCAACAACATCATCAGACAACCGCCCGAAGAGCTGACCCCCATGACGGCCCCATGGCCGTTTGCTCAATGGGGATTAGACATCATGGGCCCATTCCTAACAGCTATGTGACAGCTGAAGTTCCTGGTGGTAGGCATAGACTACTTCACGAAATGAGTAGAAGCTGAAGCTTTGGCTACTATAACAGAGAAAAACATACGGAGCTTCGTCTGGAGATCCATCATATGTAAGTTCGGAATTCCCAGAGTCCTGGTCTCGGACAACGGGAAGCAATTCGACAATGGCCCCTTCCGAGAATTCTGCTCATAGCTGGGAATAAAGAATCACTACTCCTCCCCCGCCCACCACCAGGCCAACGATCAAGTCGAGGTAGCGAACCGATCCTTGTTGAAGATTATCAAGACTCGGCTCGAGGGGGCAAAGGGGATATGGCCTGAAGAGCTACCAAGTGTGCTATGGGCATACAAGACAACGACGAGGACCCCTACAGGAGAAACACCATTCCGACTAACCTACGGGAACGAGGTAGTCATCCCGGCCGAGGTAGGGCTCACAAGTTACAGGGTGAACGCCTACGATGAAGGCAGGAACAATGAGACCTTGCACCTACAGCTCGACCTAATCGACGAGATCAGAGCAGAAGCAGAACAAAGACTCGCGCGGTACCAAAATCGCATGGCTAAACACTACAACTCTCGAGTCAAACACAAGGATTTTCAGGTCGGAGACCTTGTTCTAAGGAAAATTATGGGAGCTAGCGAAGACCCCGCCCAAGGAAAGCTCGACCCCAATTGGGAAGGACCTTACCGGATCACAGCATGGCGAAGAAACGGCACCTACCATTTGGAAACACTGGAAGGACAAAAACTACACCATCCATGGAACGCCGAGCACCTACGAAAGTACTACCAGTAAGAAAGAATGGCAACCCCCTCCTTGTAGTCTACTTTAATGTATTTTTGGAACTCAAAGGGCATGTTTTCCCCTTCTTAAAAGATTATGCAAGATACAGAGGTTTATTCAAAGTCTCTTCTATATTTTGTTAAGTGTTGAACATCAAAACTTGTGAGGTACCCAGGTCGACGGTACAAGGACCAACGGCCCAAAGCGACGCCGTCTTAAAAAGAATCTACAAGGCATAAAAGCGTCAAGCATAAAAGTTGACGGCTTAGAAGCCAACAATCTAAAAAGAATCTGCAAGGCATAAAACCGGTCAAGCATAAAAGCCTAAGTCTAAAAGACGACAGCATACAAAAGGCGACGGCCTAAAAGCCACAACATTATCCTAAAAGGGAAAATGCCAAAAAGCCTAAGTTTAAAAGACGACGGCATAGAAAAGGCGACGGCCTAAAAGCCACAACATTATCCTAAAAGGGAAAATGCCAAAAAGCCTATCTAAAAGATGACGGCGTAAAGAGATGACGGCCCAAAGCCAAGACATTGGCCAAAAAAGAATAAAAAAAAAAAAAAAAAATATCAAGTCACGACCGTCCTAAAAGATAACGGTTCTATCCTTGTATAAATAAACAAGAGCCTGTTAAACAGTGCACATGACGGATACGACTTCGACACAAAAAAGTAAGCATCCACAAAGCTTGAATAAAAGCAGGCAATACATACAAGAACAAGTTTGAAATAAAAAGTACATTAATAAAAATGCCTTTAAAGGCAACATTGTTCATGACGGTGAAAAAATTAATACACATTAAAATGCCTTTAAAGGCAACATTGTTCATGACGGTCTAAGAATTGATATTATTACAAAAAATTACAAGGTCACTCGGCGGGGGAATCAATGACTTTTACTTCGTCATCTTGGCTTTGGGCGTGATCCTGGCCGGCTGTCCCTGCTTCGTCTTCTCGGGTCCCGGCACCTTTAGTATCATGATCTTCATCAAACAAATGATCAGTGCTACCTGAGGCCTCAGGGAGGACGGACGTCTGGGCTTGGGCCTCGTCGATGCTTACCTTGGAGAGATCTAGCTTGGGGTGTAAGGCCTTTATCTGACAAAGGGCGTCGTCGAAGCCATCTGCAAAAGTGCTGTCCAACTCCGTCAGGTAAACCTCAGAGTCCTAGTACTCCTTCATGGCGTCCTCTTTGGCTTGATGAAGTTGGTCCTTGACGGATAGAATCTCTTTTTCTTTGTCTCCAAGGACTCTTTGCAGCACCTCCATCTGCTTCTCCAACTCACCCCTCTTCTGCTCGGACAGAGTCAGCTTCTTTTCAATGCGCACCCTCCAGGCCTTGAACTGGGCAAGTTCATCCTCCGTCGCGGCCGCCTTAACCCAAAGACGGTTCAGAGCCGTCTCCTCATGAACACAACGGTCCATGAGGCCTTTCATCATAAGAACAGCTTGGAATAAAGAAATGTTAAGTCAAAATGACGATGAACGGAGATGAACGGAATGGTAATGATGATGGGTAATGTATTTACCTGGGCAAGGTTGAAGAGGCCCGTCTCACCCATTGCCTCCGTCGAGTGGTTTTCAAGGTCCTCGTAATCCTCTGCCGTCAGGATTGAGGACAGCTTCTCTATAGCGTACTTGGAATCCTCGCGCAAGAGGACGGGTGGCTTCTCAACGTTGGGCACCGGACCACCCGTCATCAGCCCCTTCCCCTTACTGTGCTTGACGGGGACTTTCTTCACCTTCGCCTCTAGGCCCACGACGGTCTCGGGCGTGACCTTTGCCTTCTTGGTATGACGGTCCGCTTCCTGGCCGGGTTTTCTTTTTGTAATGGACGGCTTGGGCGCGGCCGTCCCACCTGCCTGGGCATCCTTCTTCTTGGCAGCAGCTTGTTGCCTAATGAAAGCTCTCCTCTTTGCCTCCTCCATTTCTGCAAAGGTAGACGGTACGTGAGTTAATGACGAAAAATGGAAACTTGACATTCAAGTGAAGGGACTTACGTGCTCGAACTTGTGTCTCGTATTTTAATGCCTCCTCGGACGGTTCAGGTCCATCGCAGTGCCAATAGATTGTTTTTAGGGTTACCAACGTGGCCTAAGATCTTTCCGTCAACTCAGTCTTTTGGAAAATCTTCTCCAAAAAACTCCACTGTAAGAGAAACTTGTGGATGGTCCTGAGCTGCAAAAGAAGACGGTTAGAAATCGACGGTGTTTAAAGTTTAAAAAGAAAAGAATGTAAACGGACGCATACCAGACGGGGGTAAAACACCCCATGTTGTGTCGACGGGCATGAACACAGTTTCACCAAGATGGCACATCCACTCATCCCCGTCTATAAAAAAGTACCTAGACTTCCAGTCCCTATTGGAATCTAGAGTATCACTTACTAGCCTTAACAACGGGCTCCTGGCAACAAAGCTATACATCCCTCGTGATTTTGTTATCTTTACCGGACGGCAGCAATAGAAGAACTCCTCCACTGTTAAACTTTTCTTCCCCTTGGACATTAATCCGTACAGTACTTCTACCCCCTGGAAGATCTTTCAAGCATTTGGGGAGACTTGGTTGACGGACAGTCCTAGGTAATGGAGGAGTTGACGGTGTAGTTGAGTTAAGGGAAACCGTAACCCAGCTTTGAGCATTTGCTCATAGACCCCGACACCCCTGACGCCGTGGTAGTAACACCTCTCTCCTTTGCGGGGTAGACGGATGGGTATGTTGACGGGTATCTGGTATTTGCTCCTAAGTGACTTAAAGTGAGACTCTTTGGTTGTGGACAAAAAATCGTTCACTATCCACAGTGAGAGCATCACAAACTTCCTCATCCCATCAGAGCCTATGACGAACTGAACTTGTGCCTCGGTTTCCCCTAGACCGTCACTAAGGTTACTCTTTGCCCTATCACTACTTGATGTAGAAGAGCTGGTAGATGAACTGTCTTCACTAGAGGTGTCAGGATCTCTCGGACTTGACGGGTGAACTTCGTCGTAGTCCGCTCCGTCGCGAACAAGCGACTGGTTACTGGACGCGCTAGACATCTGTCACCTACATGTGACGGAAAGCCCTAAGTTTAACTAATCTAAAGACATTTGACGGTGACAAAAATGAATGAATCAATAAAAGACTTACCGGTTATGTCTGCTGGTGGAAGATGTAGTCGACGGTTGCGGAAGCGTGACGGACGTAAAGGTTGACGGATCAAACGCTTTTTTGGCTGGGTGAACGGATGCGCTCTGATCGCTTGATTTTAGTGAAAAGTGAAAAATGAGGGAAAAGAAGGGAGGCTTATATATGAAGGGTAGCACGGAAGGCGAGGGGATGACTCGTTTTTGGCACACGGACATTAAGTCGACGACACGTGCCCTGCATTAATTACCCAGCATTAATTACTGAATGACAGCCTATCTATTCAACTCTCTCATTGTGAATGGGAACTGTCATCCCATTAGTCCGTCTCCTGTGTGTTCACGGACTGATGGGCTGAGGGGGCACCTGATAGGGATAAAACTCCCACTAGACGCCGGCAGCCTGCGCGGGATGACGGTACAAGGTATGATGACGGACGCTAGACCTTGACGACACGACCCTTAAACGAGGTGACGGGAGAGACCGTCGACGGAGGGAGGCATGGGGCACCAAAGCCTACCTTGTCTTGAACGCTTCCCTGAGAAAATGAGTCTTGTCGTGTACGCTACTATTTGGACAGATATCTTGTGGAGTACGATCGCTCCCAAAGGGGTGTCTTGCCCAACACACTTGATTGCCCAAGAAGTATCTTGCGCTCCACGCTACTCAGGGGCAATTCCGGTAAAGTGGTATCTTCTCCAGCATGCCTTGGCCAATGGCCCCTACTACTATAAATACTTCCAAGCCTTCCCAAATCGAGGTACGCATGCTTCTACCCCGACTCTGGCACTCTAGAGTTGTGAGTAATATTAACTTAACCATCGGAGGGTCGTTGGCCGGTACCACGCCGGTACCTCCCTTCGAGGTTCTTTCTACTTGTGCAGGTTCGTCCGAAGTACGTAGCACGCCTTGGCCAAGGGCCCCTACTACTATAAATACTTCCAAGCCCTCCCAAATCGAGGTACGCATGCTTCTACCCCGACTCTGGCACTCTAGAGTTGTGAGCAATACTAACTTAACCATCGGAGGGTCGTTAGCCGGTATCTCCCTTCGAGGTTCTTTCTACTTGTGCAGGTTCGTCCAAAGTACGTGAAGGCCTTGCAGCTTACTGAGTTGATTCTTGGCTTCATCAACAATAAATATAAATTTTAAAAAAAATGTCTATTGAGCGTTCCAAGATATCATCGTCCAAATTAACGGACGATGAAGGCACAGAGTTAATGTCCTTACCAGCCGCCCATTGCGATAATCATTAATGCCAATAGCAAATGCAACAAATGTCACAATGATTGCATCATCAACGAGGTCTCCAACAGTCATTAAAGGAGACAAGTATGAAACCCACCACTCACCTCCATAGTAGGTATGCAATTCTTTTTCACTATTGAAAGCTTGGATTTGTGCAAAAACACAATAAAAGAACCTTTTGAGAGATGCCTCACTTAAAAGAACTTTATGAGAAACGCACAACTTAACAATAAATATTAAAAAAAATTAAAAAAAAAAGTTTATTTAGGGTACCAAGATATCATCTTCCAAGTTAATGGACGATGAAGGCACAGAGTTAATGTCCTTATCGGCCGCCCATTGCGAATCATTAATGCCAATAGTAAATGCAACAAACGTCACAACGATTGCATCATCAACGAGGTCTCCAACGGTCATCAAAGGAGACTAGTATGAAACCCACCACTCACCTTCATAGTAGGTATGCAATTCTTTTTCACTATAGAAAGCTCGAATTTGTACAAAAATACAAGAGTTTGTTCAAACCTCCAAAAAAAAAAAAATCACAGCTAAATTGCTTTTACTCTAACTTTAACAAAATGTGGAACAAGAATAAATGTGCGTAATGAACCGATAACACAACTCTAAGCCATATTCATCCATCATCAACAATAAAGTGAAAGCTTAAAGAGTAGGGAAGAGAAATGCAAACACAAGATAACACTAAAATGTGTTATCAAAGAGAAAACCGAAGAACTCGATGAAAAACCTCTCTGCGACCCTCCAAGTTGAAATCGATCCACTAGAAAATAAAGTTGGAGTACATGAATAACAAAAGACCCTCTAAGCTTAGTCTACCCCATGTCCTTGAGTCCTCCAAGCTTTTGCTACCAACGGACTTCTCGGAGTCTTGCCTTCTCTAGCTTTTCGGATCCCGCAATTCAGCCCGATTGCATTCGCCGCTAAATGGCTCCTTCCAGTGCTTCCCAACAGAGCCAAAATCTCGCTTAACACTTAGAAAGGGTGTGGTAAGTGTTTGGGCTAACAACCTCTTAATGATCTAGAGATGGAGAGATAGGAGTTGAGGAAAACCACAAGGAAATGTGTAGATGATTGTAGGTATAACAATCTTTAACTCTTAAGTGTATCTGTTAGGGTTTTCTCTCTGAAAAGCACTCCCTACAATTCGTGGGTAATGAGAGTATTTATAGTGTGAGTAGAGAATTTGGCATAGCAACTTCACTTTTTGTCAAACAGAATGTTTCACAATATGGCTCTTCTCGCGAAACACTCGCGAACTTAACAGCTTGGCGTGACTCTTTAGCTTCTAGTCATATGTTTCACACGTGGTCTTTTTGCGGGTTGCTTGTCGCGAGCTACTCGCGAGCTAGTCACGAACTGCACTAATTCATCTTTTGAAGCTTGATTCTTTACGGATCTCTCACTCATTCCTTACAAATAAACCCACATACATACAGGGAAAATGATTGAAGAAATTACAATCAAATTTGGAACGTAATTAAAGCCAACACAAGGTAATCACAACTTTACAACCATGTTCATATACACTTGTGACATGGTTTTTCTCCTCTCTAAGTGACTGACTTTGCCATTGGAAGCCCTTTGGCTGGCACTGTCCCAATGTCCTAATCCTTTTCTCCTTTTTTCTTCCTTTGCAGGTCAGCTCACATGTCGTTGGCCGTCCACCAACTTGGACGAGGGATTAACTAAGATTTCTAGTTTCATCACCAACTGTTCCAAAATGACTAAATTTAAAACTTAAGCCTAAGTTGTCTTCACTACAATTGATTCAAAGTAAACTAAATTGGTTCAAAGTAAATTATTCCTAAACGAGTTAGGTTGAAATGATTTGATTAAAAAAAAACCTAGGTGAACTAAATTGGAGTGAAGTGCATCTTCTCAAAGTCAACTAGATTGAAGTAGATCAGCTCGAAGTAAATCATGATCACAGTAAGCACAACAAATTAAAGTCTAAGTCCTTATTCTAACACTAAATTGATTCAAAGTAAGCAAAAATCCTGACCAAACACAAAGAAACACTTAATATTGCTTCAAACTTAACCAATACTTGATTAAATAGGATTGTAACTACAATGGAAGTGACTCACAATCTTTTGCAAATTTCTAAGAACTACCAGGTATCCTAAGAAAATGAGTACAAATGATCTCAGAATTGTTCTATGGTGTATTCTCATTTGTTTGTGGTTTTTTTTTCTTGTAGAGTGAGTCTGCATTTATGCTTACGGACGATTATGCCTAATTCCTCTTTCCACATGTTGATTCCTGGTTGATTTTCACTGCCATATGTCCCATGCCTATGGGGCTTGGTAATCTCTTGTAACTGCCTTGAGGTAATTGTTCCCATATGGCTTGTGATTATTCGATACATTTCTTAATTTCTGAATGTTTTTGTAACCACTTGAGATAACCACCTATAAGTTATAACTTCATGGCACTAACTTTGTCTTTAAAATACAATAATTTATTAAATAATGCACTTAAATACTTTAATGAAAACCTCAAGTTTTTATTGAGTATGAGAAAATAACCTTAACCTGATGACCCAATCAAATCCAAGTTGATCGCCATTCATGGCAATTGGCAAACCATACGGTCAAGTTGTCGTTTTTTTATCCGTTGATGACGAGTTTTGTTCTTTAACACTTGATATGATTAGGTCAAGTATGAGTTGAGTACAAACCTAACTCAATCCGACCTAAGGACAACCCTAGTTTATAACTTGTATAAATAATCGTTTTGTAGCATATATTTTGCCATTTGAATATGCTCTTTGTAATCTTAGATGTTGGAGCATCTAATATGGTTGATACATTCTTTGTCTTGATATTATTTATGAACACATAATAACAAAATCTTTTACACATTTACATATAATATATGGCCAACGAAGAAAAACAGCTTAGTAAATGATGATAACAAAATTGATTGGAAGGATCTAGAGTTATAAGTAATTGCATAGATATATAGTAGTATTATATATATATATATATATATATATATATATTCCCAAGAATCTTAATTAATTCTCAATCAAACAAAACACAGGAATAATTATATTCTTAGACATCTAGATTTTCAGGAATTTGGATACTGAGCAGGTATGTAGATTATCCAAACCAAACACTACCTGAAAAAATCCAATCTTTAAAACACACGAGAGTTTTCAGTGAAATATTAATATACGATGATTATTATTAACTAACAATTCTCTAAATATATGCACATTTTACCATTTTTAATGATATAAAAAATTATCCAAAACAAGAAATATGTAAAAGATAGGAATATGAACCATACTTCTAAAAACTAGGACGGTACTAATGCAAACAATGCATTTAAATACAACTCAAATACCAATAAAAAAAATGAAAACCCACTTTCCATAAACTTTTATGAGCCTAAATCTTCTGTCCTATTTTTCCTGCTCCACTCTATACTTCACCAATAAAAACTTGTCATGTATTTACCTAATTAATTAAATACTATAATTATTGACTTATTAATACTACTGTTATTAATTAATAGTGGTATTTAATTAATTAGGTGAACACGAGACAAGTTTTTATTAATGGAGTATAGAGTAAAGTAGAAAAAGTGGGATAGAAGATTTAGATTCTAAACTTATGGCTGAAATAACAATACTCTTCCCTATAAAATAAAAAGAAAGAAGAAAAAAAAAAAAAAAAAAACCCGTACTCTTAAAAACTAGGATAGCACTAACTACTAATGTTAACAATATAATCCAAATACAACTCAATACTAAGGGTCTGTTTGGATACTGATTATTTGTGAAAACTGAAAACACTGTAGCAAAATAATTTTTAAATGGGTAAATAGTGTTGTGAGACCCATTTTTAATGAAAATTTTGCTGAAAAAGAAGTTTGTGGATCTTGTGAACAGTGCACGGGATCTACGCGCAAAACATTGGACGCTTGCCACTATCCAAACGTTCACTAACTGCCTAAGTGCCTATTACCTCTTATCCATAATATTCGTAAGATAGTATTTTTGTGTCTTATTGGACTTATACCAAGAAATACTTCTCTCTCTCTCTCTCTCTCTCTCTCTCTCTATATATATATATATATACCCCTAAAGTTTGAGAGTATTTGGATTTTTCACCTTGAAATTTCAAATTTGAATTTTACACCCTAATATTTCAAAATTTGAATTTTACTTTCTAAAGTTTGAAAGTATTTGGATTTTACATCTTAAAATTCATAAATTTGGGGGTGTAAAATTTAAACAACCCTAAATTTAAGGGAGTGAAATCCAAACACCCCAAAAAAATTTTGGGGGTAAAATCCGAATTATAAAACGTCATGGTGTAAAATCCAAATACCCCTAACTTCAGGAAATAAAATCTAAATTTTGAAATTTCAGGGTGTATAATTCAAATATCCTCAAACTTTAAGGGTGTAATTTGCAATTTATTTTTGATATGGGACTTTGTCAGCCAACTTTTAAAATATTTTTCTCAATTTAAAAACAAAAATGGTGGGTCCTACACATAAATTCTTGTTTAGCAAACTGATTTAGACAAACCCAATTATAAAAAAAAGTTTGTTCTCAAAGTTTTACTGTGCAAAACTATTCGTAGAAAAGAACCTATAGGTGTTTTTTTTATCTCGCCTTTTGTTTTGAGTGTTATTTTTATAAATAATCATATATAAGTTTCGAAACATTATCCAATTTTATTCACACATCTATCTGTTCTTTCTTTGACTCTCTTTCTGGCCCAACAATGACGGTTTCTATTTTGGGTTGACTGATGGTCAATACTGACTTTCTGGGTTGACATTGTTATGGGTTGCGATGGATTGTTGCTTTGGTGGTAGTGGGTTTTCTTTGTCAGTTGCAGTGGATTGTGATGGGCTGTGGACTCGTGGTGGATGTTATTGGGTTTTGGAGGAGTATTGCTTGGGTAAGAGTGGGCTTTTTTTATGGGTCAATGGTGGATTTTTTGTGGGTCATAGGGGATGGTTTTTGAGTCTTGGGTCTTGGGTGCCATTGATGTGGGCACGGGTAGGAGACTTGGAGATTGTTGGGTTTGCTTTCATGCTAGTTTTGATGGACAATCTAAATTACATATTTCTTTATAATCTTAACACAAATATCAAATTTCATTCAAAACAAATGTTATTTATTTTTTAATACATAAACTTATTTTCTATGTATAATTTTAAACTAAAAAAATTTAAAATTTAAAAATTTGATTAATAACATAACATAACTAATGATTTTTAATCTTTTAGAAATTTTTTGAGTATAAAGGATTTAAGAAGAAAATGTAATCTAATAATCAATTTGTCAAAATTTACATAAAAAAAAAAGACGTATTAAGTGAGTCTATTTATAACTTATAAGTTCAATCGATTTGGAGGCTTTGGGTTACGGCTAGTCCATATATGATTGCTTCGTCTTCTCCTGCGCATGTATCTGACTTAATATTTGCTCCAATACATTTTATCCTATTAATCTCCACACTTAAAAATAATAAAAGAGTTCCCTCATTTCATTTTCAATGTGGGATGACATATTTTACTAAGGGTATGTTTGGTATTTTGAATGTAAATTACATTAGGAATAGCGATCTTTGTTACTAGGAATAGAAGACATTGTAATGGATAACTATTACTATCCATAAGTTTGGTTGTTACATATAGAAATCTTGTAAAAGATAATGTATAAGGAAACTTTATATTTTTTGAAATATATTAATTTTAAAAGCTATTATATGCACTAAGAAATAACTATTATATCCATTTTAAAGAGGAACAACTATTCTTCAATTTTAAAATAGTTATTCCAATGTAATAATAAATCTATGTATTAAAGATGCAACCAAATGACCCAATTGCTATTATACATATAACTATTCCATTATAGGTGCTATTACAAAATATCAAACGTACTCTAACTCTTTATCTTCCGTATTAACTCCCTTATCTTTACATTTAAGTTGCCAATTTTATTTATTTTAATTATGAGTCTAAATTTGGTAAGCATGAGGTGTAAAATCCATGTTTTACGTCTTCTCATAAGAGATTACTACATCAACTTTTTATTTAAAGTTCAATACATTTTACCACACCTAATAACATTTCAATAAACTTCTAATTGAGTTGGATTTTTTGATGGGTGTTAGAATTGATTGGATGCGGTTGTGTCTATTCTTTATTATGTGATCTAATGATATGACATATTAAAATTGGATGGTATAAAACTTGAATTTTATACCACATCTTTATAGAATTTAATTTATTTAATTTTTAATATTAAAATGCTATAACAGGATCCAAGATTTGATCATATCAGAATTACCTTGGCAATAGAACCTTTGAAGTAATGTGTTGTCCCAATCTCTGCTAAGAAAGGGAGATTTACAAGATGAGAAAATACTATTGATAAGAGCACTTACGTTGGATGCTCTATGGAAAATTAGGAACATACTTTGTTTCGACAGAGTATTAACAAGAGGTAATGTAGTTTTGTGGAAGGTTTAAAGTTGACACTGATGGTTGGGTAATACAAAGGGTACATTTGGTATACTAGATGATAATTACATTAGCAATAGGAATATGTTTTGTCAGTAATAGAAGATGTGGTATTTTATTCATATGTTTGGTTATAAAATTCAAACAACTCCACTTTATCATTGCATACAACTCTACTCTGTTATTTTATTGGTCTGTTATTTTATTGGATGTGAATTTTGACAAATTTACTATTAAATTACATTTTCTTTTTATATCTTTCATGTTTAAAAATTTATAGAAGATCAAACATCAATAATTATATCATCTATAAAATATTTAATATTCAAATTTTGTAGTATAAAATAATACATAAATAATAATTTTATAGATTAAATAGTAAATAACATCTGATTGATACAATTTTTATTATTATTTTATTTTATTTTATTTTTAAATTTTTATTATTATTTTATTTTTACGCTTTAAGAGCATAAGGAGTATGTAGTCTAATAGTTAGATTTTCAAATTATATAATTATGTTAAGTATTTTAGTAGGACTTATAACCATTGGCTACAACCAAGGTTATAGCTAGCCAAACTTTATCCCTTCTCCAAGCAAGTGTTTTTTTTTTTTTCTTCAATTTTAGTATTATTTCTCATAAACATCTATCACATTGAACACAAGCTATGGATTTCCTTCATAGTAATTTCTTCGTTCTACATTAGGAAGGCACGAGGAAAACAAAATGTCTTTATATTTATTTGACTAGTTCTAAAACCTGATACACATGTATAAAAATAATACGAAAGGGTAAAATCAAAGAGAATAAATTGATTATGGTAAAACAATTGTTAAAGAAAACGATTACATGCATACAGTTTGAAATGACTGTTTCTGTTCTTTCACTTGATTTTTCTAAATAGTGAAGCCTCAGATGCTTACACAAGGGACTTGCATTCAACAAAGCAAAAGTGCAATAGGCGTTGGAATTTATTATTATTCGGAAGCTTTAGCTGAAAGTTTTGGGTGCATACTGCATAGAATTCATTGATAAATTGGCAAGAACCAAGCTTCGGATTTTGGTTCCAGCGGAGAACCCAAATATGATAGCATGGGCTGGGCCCATTCTGTGAATCTGTAAGGACTATAGCGGAACACTGATTATTAAATGGGACAGGACTTTTAAACTTGGGCCTAAACCAAAAAATAAATGAGATGGTTTCAATAGTAATAATGAGATAGAATGAAAGAAAAAGGTGAAGAACAATCGTGAAGTGCTAAAAAAGATACCTCGTTGGGCATGACAAAATGATCCCCACCCTATGAGTCAGTTGGGTTGGTTATAGAGGATCATGGGTTGGGTTGTGTATGAGTTTTCTCAACTTAAAGATCTGGCTCGGTTTGGTTTATAAATATACAGAACCGAACCGAACCTAACACAACCTATTTACACCCCAAGTAATGTTATGTAAAAGCTTTTTTTAAATTAGAGAAAATTGCAATTTACTGTTTTGTTGTTTTATTACCCTATCACAATTTATCTTAAATGTGCGTATATGTGTGTGTGTGCATGTACATTGATAATTTGATAGTTGGGGAAGAGTGAATTTGAATCGTAGACATTTTTGATAGAAATACCAGGAGGCGTTAATTAAATTACAAGACTCTTGAGTCTTGATACTATAGAGTAGGGCTGTTCACGGGTCGATTCGGGTCGGTTTTGGCCTCAACCTGGACTCGACCCGCTCAGATTAGGTGGAACAAAAACACACCCGCAACCGACCGCCGACCACCACGAGTCGGTTCAGTCGGGCTCTGGGGGGCGAACGGGCGGGTCGGTTGAGTCTGATGATGAGCGACGGCGGGCGGAGGAGAAGTCAGACTTTTGCCAATCTGAGTTAAAGGCGTCGGAGTCGAGAAGATCGGAGTCTATCTTCGCCGATCTAAGCCTATCTTTGTCGATCTAAGCCTATCTTTGCTGATCTGAGTCAGATCTAAGCATATATCGTCGGATTTGAGCAAATCTGACGAAGGAGGAGAGTAGATTTTGGCTGGATTTGAGTAAATCTGAGCTAATACCACCGGATCGAACGAAGGAGGAGAGTAGATCTTGGCCGAATCGGAGCTTAGGAACACTAGAAAGTAGCCGAATCTAGGAGATTTTGGCATTTTTTTTGGAATTGTTGGTCGGATCGGGTGGCTTGGGTTTCAGAGACCGAAACCCGCCACTCGACCCGCTGGAGTCGGGTTTCAGAGGATAGGAACCGTCACCGACTGCCAGAGGTGTCGGATTTGGCCGTGGCTGGTCGGTTTGGTCGGTTTGGCCGGGTCTCCAGGTTGCTTGGACAGCCCTACTATAGAGGTCCTAAACCATATCAAAGTCTTCTAAATCATATAATGTGTAATAAAGTTGTGTTTTAGAAGCCGTGTTTGTTCCAAGTGAATACCCTATGTACTTGTCACAGAACTGATTTTAATAATAGTTTTAATAAATTTTATTATTAACAATGGTAAAATTTAAATGAGTTGTATAGAATGTTATTGAACTGGAACCGTGTTTTGTGTTTATCACGTTATCGTAATTTTAAAGAAATTATCTCAATTATAGAAAGAAATTAATATAATAATTTTTTTTCTATTTTATTCTTAATGATCAAAATAGAATTTCTCAACGTTCTCATTTAATATTATAGGTACAGTTTTCACTTATTTTATATATGTATATATATATATATATATATATATTTTTTTTTTTTTTTTTGAGAAGGAAAAGAAAGGGATGCAGCATGTGGACTTTTGAGGAGGTCAATTATTATATTAAAGATTAAAATTTTAATTCTATAAAAACTTATGTAATTTATTTGTCAATGATGGATTCTTCTGCAATATTCATTTTATATAATCATTGCTTTCTTATTATTTAGCTTGCCACCACATCTAATTGCCATACGTTTTGGTTTTAATAATAGTTTTATTATTAACTTTTTATTAGCTTCTTTTTAATACACGACTTTTCTTCAATCCAGGTAACATTTAGTTATTATTTCTCAATAAAATTATATATATATATATATATATATATATATATATATATATATATATATTGAGAAGGAAAAGAAAGGGGTGCAATACGAGGACTTCTTAGGAGGTCATTTATTATATTAAAGATTAGGATTTTAATTCTATAAAGACTTATGTGATTCATCTGTCAATGGTAGATTCTTCTGCAATATTCATTTTATTGATCATTGCTTTCTTATTATTTAGCTTGCCACCACATCTAATTGCCATACGTTTTGCTTTTAATTATAGTTTTATTATTAACTTTTTGTTATCTACTTTTTAATACACGACTTTTCTTCAATCTAGGTAACATTTACTTATTATTTCTCAATAAAGTGGTATATATATATATATATATATATATATATATATATATATATTTATTGAGAAGAAAAAGAAAGGGAGTGCAACACGAGAACAAGGAGTGGCAATTCGTGTTCGTGGGTCGAGTTCGTGTCGTGTCAAGCCATGAGTAGTCGGCTATATGGGTTGACTCGAACTCGACCTGTTTAATAAAGGTGTCAGGAATCCTCAATCCGAACACGACATGTTTATTAAACAGGTATACCTGACCCGACACGTTTAATTAACAAGTCATGTAAAAGTTAATACAAATGACCCATTTAATAATTTATTTGATTAATAAGTCATACCAAACCTATATAATTTTTATCAATTCTCATATATCTAAAATTAAAATACAATTACAACTATAAATATAGTAATAAACATATAAAAACAACCATTAATTAAGTAATAATATCAAAATAACTAATAATTTTATAAGCTAAATGGGTCAAACGGGTTAGACGAGTTCGCATGTTGAACACGAACACGACCCGTTTATTAAACTAGTTAGTTGTGTCAACCCGAATATGATTTGAACCCGTTTAGCTTCAACCCTTGACCTGTTTATAAACGAGTTAGTCGTGTCGGGTTCGCGAGTTGTGTCAGATTTTGCCACCCTTAACAAGGACTTCCTAGGAGACAGGGGCGGCGCCATGCCTTACTCAAGATGGTCACTTGGTCACCCTAACTTAATTTATTTATTTATTATTATTTATATATACGTTAAAAAAATTGAATTTTAAACTAATATGGGTTGATGACCACCCCAGAAAACAAACTTAACCACCCTAAAAAAACCTTGAACACCCTAAATAAAAATTTGACCTCTCCAAAATTTTGGTCCATTGAAGGTCAAATCAAAAAAATTGTAAAAAATGCTATGCTTACAATATTTTCATAACTTTTACACATTATTGTTACAGGTGGACAAAAAAGTAATTTCAATGGTAGGATTAAATTAGAATCAATAACAACTTGTCATTTAGACTTCGTTGTGAAAGTGCTGCTAAAATGTTGTAGACATAGCATTCATCAAAAATTTCCCAAAGAAACAAATTAGCCTAAAAGCCCAAATTAAATTTTAAATCTTGATTTTTTAAGTGGTGTTTTCTAAAGGCATATTTTAAAATCACTATTTTTTTCAAATGCACATTTTCAAATAGCTAGTTTATTAATTCTTTCTTTAATCTTTAGTTGAGTTTGTTGGATTTATGTGATACATTTTGTACATATGCATATATACTAAATAATGCTTGGATATGATATTGAACAATATAATGGTTGAATGCCTAAGTTGAATATATTGATTGAATTTATTGTTTATCTTTTATTCTTTTGCTAGCACTATGGACAAATTTCTTATAAAGAAATCACTTATATTACAAGATTCATCTTGTAAGCAAATTCGTATTTACATGAATAATTGTCTTTTACATCTTAGGCTATATATAAGAAAATGTCTCATATTTTTATATTAATGATCCGGATGAAATAAAAATAATATATTTAGAAAGAGGTTTTTTTCAACCTTTTGACCATACTTTTCCTAAAAAAGAAATTAGTGGAGTATTGCATCAATTTAATTCTAACATTTATGTATTTGCACTTCTTTTTTTTTGTGAAGTCAATATATTCAAGTTTAATTTTATTGATTTTTGTTTAATTTAAGACTTTTAATTACCACCTTGAAAAAAATTCCTAGAGCTGTCACTACTAGGAGGTCACTTATTATATTAAAGATTAGAATTTTAATTCTATAAAGACTTATGTGATTCATCTGTCAATGATAGATTCTTATGCAATATTCATTTTATTGATCATTGCTTTCTTATTATTTAGCTTGCCACCACATCTAATTGCCATACGTTTTGCTTTTAATAATAGTTCTATTATTTATTTTTTATTAGCTATTTTTTAATATACGACTTTTTTTCAATCTAGGTAACATTTATTTATTATTTCTCAATAAAATAATAAATTTTATAAATTAATGACTAAAATCATGCATTGCAGATCTTTGTTTCAAAGCTTACTCTAAAAAATTATAATTTTTTTTTTTTGAGAGAGTTCCGACCTATAGTACTATCCTCTCCTAATGATAGTTTTTTATCATATTATTTCTTAATAAAATTATAAATTTTATAAATTAATAACTAAAATCATGCATTGCAGATCTTTCTTTCAAAGCTTACTCTAAAAAATTATAAGTTTTTTTTTTAGAGAGTTTTGACCTATTGTATCCGCTTCTAATGATAGCTCTTTATCATATTATTTCACAATAAAATTATAAATTTTATAAAATAATGACTAAAATCATGCATTGCAGATCTTTCTTTCAAAGCTTACTCTAAAAAATATAAGTTTTTTTTTTTAGAGTTCCGACCTATGGTATCAGCTCCTAATGATAGCTCTTTATCATTAGACTAAGACACCAATCAGTTTTTGGTATAGATAGAGATTGATCCCCAAATCTTTTTTTCAATCATCAGAGACTTTACCAGTTGAGTTAATTGGAACTCACAAAATTATAAAGTTATGTTCAACTAACACAACCTATCACATTTATTATGGAAACATTTTTTTGTTTGAGAAGGACCGAATTTAAATTGATTCGGGCGTTTCAACGCAACACACACCAAAAATAAGTTGTTCAAACTTTAAACAACATTACAGGTGTAGAGCTATAAATAATTCGGAAAATTCAAAACCATATAAAAGATTTTTGCTTGATTGTTCCATGGTCAGAGTTTTGAATTCATGACTTTTTTAGGGATTGAATAGAACGAGCAAAATGCAAAGACTTCTTAGGGCATTAATGGCACCATAATTAAAGGTACAGTGTGGCAGTGGCATGAACCTCGTCAAGGTACATATTTATTCAAATTCCAGAGTGACATGGGATGGATATGTAAATAAAAATCCACTTTCCAAAACTCTAGTTTTTAATACACATATAATTTTAATTTACGATGTCTACTACTCATGATAATAAAAAAAGTATAAGACATTAATTGGTTTTTATTATTAGCAAGATTTAATACGAATCTCTTAACCATCCATTTTGATAAAGTTTTTATAAGAATTTGAAAAAACTATTAAAGCAATTAATCACTTTTTCATTTTTCTATAAAAAGTTTATTAAAATAATTTATTAATGTATGCCCTAACGACACACGGTAGTAAAATCTTTGATATATCAACAATGAAGCATAAAAAATAGAAAATATTTTTATGTGGATGGGAGGTGTTTGTAACTGGGTACAGTTGGTAAATTTATCTTTCATTTTTGGTGGGTCAAAATCGGTATAAAGGGAAAGAATCAAAGACTAATCAAGTTTGAGATGGGGACTTGAAGTCAGGATAGAGAATACCGGTTCAAAGTTCTGTACCCATTCCTTTCATGAATCTCAAGCATAAATAATTTCAATGGTGGCCAATTACAATATGTGCTTGTGTTGTGCCTATGATTCGATACCAAAAGTCTTTGTCCGCTTTGATGCATCATGGAGAGAGACAGAACAGCAGGATCCAGACAAATTCGGGGTGTGCTAGCTAGCTTTACCTATTATGCATAGAACTGACTCCGTTGTTGTTGGAGAAATTATACTGATCTCATAGTAGATCACTTCACTTGTCTACGATTTCATTGAAAGACTCGCATCTGTTTAAAATTACTTAGTCAGTAGTCAGTTTCTATTTAAAAAAAAATTTCGACTCAGTAATTTTAAATATGTGAAAGTTTTTTGGTAAAATAGTAGACAAATAATGTAGTTCACTATGAAGACTTTATAATTCCTCTGGTCGTTGTGTAAGCCACCATGTCACCTAATAAAAATAAAAGGTCGAATTTGATGTTTTGAAAAGTAAAAGGTAGAATTTGATGTTTTGAAAAGTCATTGAATAATTAAAAGGTTATCCCCACCTGAATGATCAGGAAGGTACCTAGTGTGGAAGCCATCACTCTGGCATGTACATTTGCCTTAGACCAATATTGGACTTGCTCCAATTATAATTTTTTGATAATTTTGCACGTGCTATTTATATTTTTGTTCATGACCAAGATGATTTTTTCTCTAAACTAATTTAAAGAAATCTCTTTGAACCTGCTACTCGATAATTACAAGACTATCAACGCATTTGTCGGTTGAAACAACTTTCTTCTAATTTATGGTACAGTTGAATTGGAGGTGAACATTTTTTTTTTCTTGCGTTTTACGTAACACAGAATTTTGGTTTCTTTCACTTTTTGATCAATTTCGTAATGTTGGTAAAATTTAGATATACCTTTTTAATTATTTGGGGGTTATTAGTTTTAGTTCTTGCCAAATCTAGATTGTCTCTGTATTAGCGTTTGTAAAAATTACACTCCATTTTATAACAGTAGTTTTTGAAATTGTATGATACTGATATGCCACTTAATAAAAGCAATTTTATAGGCTGCCCGATTGTGGTTTTTTTACTTTTTTTAGGCCCAACAGGTTACAAATATATAAAAGCAAAAGAGAAATTCTCGATCAACATAGCACACACCAAAGGAAGATAATATGTGTACCATTTTATGTTACTTAAAAAAAAAGTGTGCCATTATAAGATGTTTATCTGATTATAAAGAGAATGAGTTTGATACTACAAACAATATTTTACGTTAAATAATTGTAATATGTATTAATTGGTTGTCTTGTGGTGAACCACATTGGGTACATAGATAGATATGCTTGTTCATCAAAATAATGCTATAAAATAGCACTACGATACTTTTATGATAAGGAGATAACAAAAAAAGACAAAGAAAATTCCAACGTCATGGTGTGCTGCCCTGACATATTCATAGAGTTAGGTGAGATATATATCAAGTCGTATTTATGTTGAATCTATGTATAAAATGGACCATCATCAAAGATTTAATAAATAAGAGGTTATGTTGAGCAAAAAGAAAAAAAAGAAAAAAAAAAAAAAGAAGAAGTTACGAAGAAAATTGTGTAGTCATAGACTATATGAGCATCCAAAATGTAGGGTTAAAAATTTAGCTATTTGGTACTATAAAATGTTATTTTATCTATTTTACCTACACATATGCTGCAGCAGTGAATCTATTTTCGCTTCTAACACAATAAAATAATATAAACATCACAATAAAATAATATATTCACTACACACAACCATCACAGCCACACATACAATCGGGTAGGGAATATATTTTTTTTTTTAGCTCTAAGCTATAGATGTGCACTGTAACAATGAAGTTAAAAAAAATAATTTTAACTCTGTATGGTTATTTTTGTATTTTAGTATAACTAAAATAGTTATATAGTTTTTTAGCAGCTCCACTATTACAAGTGCTTTTAACACGAATTGAAGTTACTGTTGTAGAGAGTGGCAGTAGGTTGAAATGCAAACTGTGGTTTGGTACAGAATGGGCAACAGTTAAAAGTCCATTTGTTTTTGAGATGGATAATGATCGTATTGGATTGGTTTGGTACAACGTAGAATAAAAATTTTATAAGTTTCTAGATGGTACAACTATTGGTGGACCCTCAAGTGGATTTTTTTTTATTTTTTTGAGTACGTATATTTTCTGACCAGTTTGTCTTATTTTTACTATGATTATTGATGTCCTATGGTGGTTGTGAAATTTTGTGTTTGCCAATGGGGTTGGTTCAGGTGGTAAAATTTGAACATTTTGCCTAGAAAGGCTTAGGTTTGAGTCCTGTTGCTAACAGTTTTTCTTGATGAGCGATCTATAAGTCTAATTTAAGTCATTCTTTGAAACCTACGGCTTGCCCTGACCCTGGTAAAAGAAAGCCTCCACTCACATAAACTTTTCGTTTACAAAAAAGAAAAAGAAAAAGAAATTCCATGGTGTTTGGAGCGGATAAAGTTCATCCAAGCGTGCTGCACTCAGCAAGAGTACTTTAGACTTCAGAGAACATCACGCAGAAAGTGGGATGTGGTGTTAAAACTAAAAAGTGGGAAAGCTCTCCTGTTCATTGGATTAAATTTAACGTGGGCGTTACACGGGACAAAGAAAAAGAGCATTAACATCCTTTTGTACCAAAAAAGAAGAAGTTTAGCACATTAAAAAAATCTATTTTTTACTATTTTAACGAACTATTTAACAATACACTTTATATCATATTTTCTATTTTAGTATAAAATATATTAAAATAATCTAAAATAAATGAATAAAATGAAATATTGATGATTGTTTTCGCGATAAATTTTCTACAAGCTTGATTTAACTAAGCTCAATTTCCTTGTAATCTCAATTCATGTATTATAATATATTTGAAATAAGAGGAATTTGAGAGAGTCTGATTTGGAGAGTATGAGTTGACCTTTTTTGGACCTTTTACATAAGCCCGAGCACTTGCAACACTTAAAACTCATGTAAATGGTTAGGTACCCAAAATTTTCACCCAAATAAAGACTTGTAGTTCCTGCCGTATATGACTGAAGTTTCACATACTCCATTTTTAGGCCCCTGAAATTAAGCTGACTCCTTGGCCGACTTCTGATGTGTTCAGCCACAAAGCAGCTTTCTTATTGGGAGCAAAATTAGCTAGGAGTGTGCACCCAATAGCATTTGGTCAAGCATTTCCTTAGTTATGATAAAAAAAACAGACCATGCCTTTACCTGAATAAAGGCAATATGAAACTTTTTACTTGTTTGACAACATAGGGCCAATAACTTCACTCCTTATACTGAGACTAGTTCCAAAGGAATATTAAACACAACCAATTAATGTTTTACCCTAAAAGCTATAATTTAGAACAAAAGCCCATACAGCCATGAAAGAGCAACACGATTCTAAGGCCTAAAGGTAAAAATAGTGGTACTAATGGGTCTTCTCTCTCTCTCTCTCTCACCACTTTTCTTAGATTCCTCTTCCTGCTGTATGTACAAAACAATTCTAGATTTAATGAATCATGTATATTTTCCATCTCCTTGTTATTTTGCCTTTTGATTTCTTTCTTGTGATATACCACTAAAATCTATTAATTGAATATAGGAAATTTGAGCTTGAATCTCTCCATTTAATCACACTTTAAAGAACCCAAGGGGAGTTTTGAACTTGTTTTAGCTTTTTCGGCCCTTGTTGCAAAAAGTAAGAGAAGAAATGAATAAATAGATAAAAATAAGAGAAAGAAGAAATGAATAAAAAAATAACATTACTACAAAAAAATTGACAAACAGCATAATGGTGGTGAATATATGTTAATACTTGGGGTTAAGACTACGTATATAGAAATGCGCAATTGATATGGTGGTTGGCCAGGGGTTCAAGCCGGCCATTTGGGGTGATGCGAAGGTAGTCATCGATGTGAATCAGCTTAGCTCGGATTTGCTACAATTGGTGGTTGATATTATTATAAACTTAAAAAGCATTCTACCCATCATAGAAAGCAAGTTGCCCTTTTTTTTTTAGCTAAATGTGTATTTAACTGTAAATTTTATATTGTAGTTAGGCTCAAATCCTCTCAAAGAGGGTTGTTGATGCCTTGGTCTATCATGGACCGATTGGGTGAGTAATTTATATATCTTTGTTTGGCTGGAAAGATATTGTCTTTATCCAAAAGAAAAAAAAAGCACTAGGATTGAAACTAACTTTTACTAGAATATAATTTAAGATATCATTTATAAAGATAATATTATATGCACATATACATATACACATGCGTAGAACATATTTTCCTAGGATACCATGGGTTTACTGTAGTTTTGTAAAATTAGGGTTATAATGACTTTAGGATTACTATACTAAATATAATGTATTTCTATATAATTCCTTTAAAAAATGAACTTGTTTAATTCTTTTTGTTGTGGACATTGGCCAATGCAAACCACGCTATTTTGTTATTTCTAATTTAACGTGATATCAGAATCATAGTTTTTGGCCTGTTTGATTGTGTTGTTTAAATAACATAACACATATTTTCACTCACACTTTTTCATTTATACGTATTTCTATAATATTTAAACAATGTTACTAAGAACATTTGTATTCTTTTTTCTCTCCTTCACCATCTTTTTTGACGTTCCTTCTAATTAGAATTGCCTCCCTCCAATGAAGTTCATGCAGGTGTCCAAGCATTGTTCTCTTGGATCTTTGCATTTGAGCATCTTTTCAATTTCTGAATACGTAACTCAAAAGATCTAAATCGATCTACAAAACGCTGCAAAAAATTATTCGAATTAGAGGATGTCACACGCACCCTCACGTAATACGTGTCGCCCAAAGTTTCTGTATGTCATATCAATGTGCCTGAAGTTTTGCTTGAAGAAGCTTCTATATGCGTCAACCATGCCTAACGCTATCATATGCCAATGCCAATGTCTTCTAGTAAACTATTTGGCTCACTTGTCGTCGCTACATGGTTTCGCCATTCTCTGGCTATATTATAAAACACATCAACAAAGTATAACATACAAAATAAATGTTTCTTATTTTACGCGCAATTTATGTTTAGTCTATATTTATTTTTTTATTTTGTTTTTGTAGTGAAAGGGGCATGAATTTTATTTATTTATTTATTTTCTTGTAGGTCAATATCTAAATATTTTAGAGGAGAGACAAATATATATATATATATATATTTATTTAAGGGAAAATCTTAATTTTTTTATATTATTTTTTTTTTAATTTGGGGGGGGGGGGGGGGGGGGCATGGCCCCCCCTGCCCTAGTGTAGGTTCGTCCCTGACTATCGCTATCTTCTGTCTCATGCATCCTTGAGCCAATCATTCATCTACTAATGTTCCTTAGGCCACCAATGCAGTCATCCTCTTACCATAATAGCCACTCTCTGGCCATTGATGCAATTATTCTCCTGTCCTAGTAGCTCCCTTTCAATCTTCATCCATTAAGCCAACAGTTGTTTTTGTTAGGATTAGTGCTTTTAAATCCTATTGTATGATGCTATGTATAATATTAAGTATGATATTATGTATGACTTAATGTTGTGATTAATAAAGTTTTTTTTTTTATTATCTAAAATAATGGTAACATGAATATTCAGACATTATCATATAGTTCATGAGATGCATAGTATGTGATTTATATGATTTAGTCACAAAAGATATAAATCACAAGTTCTTTGTAAACTCAGTATTTTAGTTCTTAGTCAGTGATGAAATTGGGCGTTTCATCTGCGAAGATTATAACATGTCAACTAAGATGATTTGTCTTGATCATGGAAGTGGAGATTTCTAGTTGATATGTTTTAAGAGTTAAGACATATTGAACTGATCGCTGTGAGATTTATTATTCTCTTAACGATTGTCAATTGAATAATAAATCTCACGACTTCTATTTACATGAACTTTTAATCTTGAGAGAATAATGGACCTGATCATGAAGTGTAGGTTGCTTTGATATATCAGGAGTGAGATCTAAAGTAACGGTCAAAACCTCAATATGTTGGGCAGTGTTAATAGAACATATATTCTCAAGATGGAATTCATAATCTCTTAACGAAGATATAAAATATTCCCTTGAGATAAGTTTAATGGGTTCGATTATTCAGAGAGTTAGACCTAACCACTTTAGTGAAATTACTAAAGTATATATTTATGAAATTGGATTTCGTAAATATATGATGAATAACTTAAAAGGATTAAACTGGGTACTCAAGGATTAAGATGTAGTAATTCACAAAGTGGTAATCTATATTTATGACTTTGTATTACTACAAATATTTTATGAAGGGGTTGCATGTATGATAAAGTCTTAGGATATAATTTATTAATAAAGCCTAGAGTGCAACTATATTTATATAGTGGTATTAAATATAATTAATGGTAACTTTGGACTTGTCAAGAGTTGACAAAAAAGGTCAAGGCCCATTGGAACTGGTGTCTTATTTGTTTCCTTTTGATCCCACTTCAAGTCACGTATTAAAGCCCAATTGAAAAGGCTTAAAAGGCTAGCTCAATTAGATAATCACTTATAAGGAGAGAAACATACAGAATTTAGTAAGTTACATGAAATTATTTGTATGTGAATGTTGGACACTTTTTTATTCTCCCTTGAACAAATACATATAAACTGATTGAGAGACCACACTTCTTGGGCGTTAGTGAAATTGGAGTGAAGATTAAAAGTGTTCCCGAGTACTTCTAATCTTTGATTTTGAAATTCACCACACCAAGGTACACTCTCTTACTTTGAATTCTGAAATTTACATAGTACATGTTATCAATTGCGAATGAAGTAGATCCATTAATTTTCTGCTGCGTATGCTTTGTATACAATACAAACCTGTATTTTTCCAACAATTTTTCACTACCAGAACCAGAGTTTTCAAATGTTTCATTCCATGTCATGATCAATCCATTCTACGTTCGATTTGATCATTCCTGCTCATGGCTTTCTTCCTAAGTTTATATTACAAGTTCAAGGCGTTTTCAAGCTTATACTCTAGCTTTGAGGGGGTATGTTAGAATATATTAGGATATGAGCAAAGATATGTAGACTATAATTTTGTAGAAAACCGTTGGTTACTTTGGTTTAATTTGTAATACCACGGGCTTTGTGGCTATCATACTAAGACTAATATGTTCTTTTATATATCCTACAATGATATGTGTCAATAAGCTAGGCTTGTGTTGAAAACGGGTTTGGTTAATCGGTTTGCGGGTTGGGTCATGTTGGGTTGAGTCAACCAGTATTTTTCACATGATTTAAATAAAAAACATGTATTTGCCACTTGGTAAGTTATGTTGTAAATTACTTAGTGTGAAATATATTACTTTGAATTCACCACCCATATCAAGAAAGAGTTTATCTTAACAAATTATAAAATTATACAAATCATAACTTTGCTAACCAAAATAAATAGCACAACTACAAAAGAGTTTAATCTACCATTTGAAAATCTAATTAAAATAAACACACAAATTTCACTTGTACAAAATATCAACATCCCAAAGCATAAAAGAAAATTACAAATGCCCTATTGAAAATTACAATCTTAAAAACTAATTTCAAAATCTAATATCTTGAAAATAATCTAATAGTTGTGTTTAATTTTAGATGCACTGTGGTTGACATTTTGTTTCAATTTGAGAATATATATTGAAATTTGATTATTTACTTATTTATACATAATATTTTTATAAATATATCATTGTTAAGCAATACACTCCCAATAAATCATCTTTTATTTTGAAAAGTCATTTATTTTGGCTATAAACTGTTAAAAAATAGGCCCACAATCATCCATAATTTATGCTAATTTCATTGATATACTTCGGCTTCACTATTTTTATATTTATGAATACTTCTTATTCATAATTATAATTTCAAATATATGTTTTTAACTCTACAGCAATAAAAAATTATCTTGGCATGTGCTTTGTCATTTGATATCTAAAAATATTTTCTTATTGGGTTATCTTTATATTCCACGTCAGCACAATATTTAATTATAATATAAAATCGAAGACGTTTGACTATTTGTTGACTTCCTTATATTATTATTTATTATAATTTGATTTATTATTTGGTTTTTACTCTATAAATCTACCTTCAAACCCTAAACCTAACGCAACCCTATTGTTGTCCCTACAAATTTGATTCTCACTATCAGATTTATGAATCAGCACCAATATTGTTTCCATAAGGCTGCTTTTTTGCTTCTACATCCATCTTTTCTTTTATCATATTCAAAATGTTAAACCCTATAATTTCTTCTAAACAGTAAACTCCACAAACAGTTGAGGCAGCACAATAAATGAGTCTTTGACTCTTTGGTCTATTGTTGGTCTAGGTGAGTCTTTACAGTAAGGGGTTTTTTTTTTTAAGTTTGTTTGTTTGTTTAGAGAAGTTTTATGGTGAGGTTGACATCCTATTGGGTGAAATTTTGCTTGAGTAATTTTGGTGACTCTATTTCTTTTTCTTTTTTTTTTTTCCTCTCTAAGTGCACCATGCTACTGTAAATGCATCTTTTATAAGAAAAAAAAGAGAGACTATATTGAAACTTTTGTTGTGTTTAAATTTCTCTCTCCAATTTCATAATTTAGATTTGTATTTTACTGAAAAATAAATAAATAAAATTTTGAAAATCATAAATAAACAATAGTTGACATGGTACCCCAAATTTGGGTCAATTAATATAGGTATTGATTTCTTTTGAATTATGTGTACCTAGCTGACTTTTTGTGATGGGTTGCACTGAACCTAAACTTTGCCATTGAAAAAAATATTTAGTTGAAATTTCAGACACAAAATAGATTGACTTATGCAAATATTGATAAAAATTCCAATTCACAAAATAGTATATTCTACATTAGATCAAATATTAAACATTTGCTAACTATTCGGTGCATTGCACGGGTTAGCGACTAATTTAAGCAATAAGAATGCCTCAATTGTTTATCTTTCAATTCGTTTGCATGCAACTAAATAAAGGTCTCAATTGTTTTCTTAAGGCCATTGTATTTGAATGACGTTATATGTTACACCACCCAATAACTTGTTATTGAATTTATATTTTGAAATTCAACCGTTGAATCACATGTTCTATTTGTTCTTAACATGCATACCAAATTTTCATGTCATAATACACACACGCACGCACACACACACACACACACACACACACACACACTAAATAAAGGTCTCAATTGTTTTCTTAAGGCTATTGTATTTGAATGACATTATATGTTTGACTATGCAATAACTTGTTATTGAATTTATATTTTGAAAATTCAACTATTGAATCATATGTTTTATATGCTCTTAACTCGCATGTCAATTGGATGTAATTTACCATTTGATCTATATATATATATATATATATATATATATATAATTGAGTTTGAATTATGCATGGTAAAGCTTACAAAAAACTAAAGTAAATCAACCATATCTTAATTTAACTTAATTTTTTTCTTAAAAAAGGTTTTTTAAAAAAGGGTCATGTCACAAGTTAGTTGGGTTGGGTCAGCTGGTTAGATCACAGGTCAACTTGTTTTTTATTTTGGTCAAAAAATAAGATTCGGATCAAATACTTTCCTTTGGATTTGGGTCAGGTTGGCGAATCCCTGCTCGTTTTGCCATGTCTACTTATGTGCACGGTTTCATTGTAACATACAAAAATAATTTAGAATCATAAAAATTTAGGCTTTTAGGATTTTATTTATGGATAAAGTTTAGTTATAAAATTAGTTATAGTTTTATGTTACAAGCTTATTTAATATTTTTTTAGTAGAGATGAATTTTGACAAATCCACAATTGGATTACATCTTCTTTTTATATCCTCCATGTTTGCAAAATTTCAAGAAAATTAAAGATCAATAGCTATGTCATCAATAAATTTTTTAAATTTCAAGTTTTTGTAATTTAAAATTGTACACAAAATATAAACTTATAGATCATATAGTAAATAATATTCAATTGACACAAAATTTAACATGTGTATTAAGAGCGTAAAGAACATGTAATTCAACGATTAGATTTTCAAAATATGCTATAATATTTATTTTATTGAGTGAGTTTGTAGTTTTAATTAAGTTACAACGAATTTTGTAGTTAAATTTTGTCTTTTATTTATTTATTTTATTTTATTTTTGGGTGTGGACATAGGACCGTGAAATCGAATTATATTAAAACTATTGCTCTTGTTTTTCCCTTTTACATTATTTGACTTTCTTCATTCTAGTTATTAAACATTAAAACATACACATGTATACCTTTTGATAAAAGGAACAATGCTATAAATAATATAAAAGCAAGTCGTTATCTGTCATAGAAGCTAGCTATGCAATTTTCCTGAGGTCAAATTGAGCTTTGAAATTGCAGCGGCAGTTCCGCGATTTCATTTTGGATCAAGAAATTGTCAACTTACCACTTCACGCGATCTACCTCTAAGTTGTGAGTCTTGTGACTAATTAATAATTTGGTCTTAAAAAATTTACCAATTTTAAATTTCATGGCTTCAGTTTCGTGGTCGTTGCAGTCCACGGTTTCAGATGAATCAAGAAATTGTCAACTTATACACCATGTGAAATCGTAGCACTTCTAAGTTGTGACTAATTTGGTCGCAAATGAAAAAAAATAAAAATCAAAAGCAATTTAAAAATTTTCATGTCTTCAATTTCATAGTCTCTATATAATGCCGTGGTAAGAGGGCAGGGCCATCTCTTATGGACCAAACAATGCAAAGCTTAAGTTGTTAAGACTATATAATATATATTATAGGGAAGTTACTGTCATACACGTGGAAGCCGTTACTTACCAAATAAACAAAGTATGAATGAGGCAAGGTAAAACTAGTTGTTGGGTATTTCTAAATTTAAAAATTGACCAACAAAACGAGGAAAATACCCAACTAAATAAAATTAAATGAATAAGTGCATTAAATCAACAATTCCAGACTCTGTACCAAGAACCATAGAATTTTTTTTTTTTTTTTTTTTTTTTTTGAGAGGAAGGACCATAGAACTTTGAATCAAAAAAATGGTCACGGTATGCCTTTGTCTTAGTTATGGTAAAAGGATTTTAATTTCAAGAGGCGTGTACTCTTCAATTTTCAAACTCTATGTTCTCAATAACCAACTATGACTGAATGCTTCATTAATTTCCTCTAAGCTTCCTATCGTATTCTTGGATGTTTCCTTTTGCCTTTTGGGTTTTTAAAAAACTAAGGGTAAAGCCACACTTACATGAAAACGAGAAATCCATGCATGGTTTGATTTTGATTTTATTTTTAATACGGACTTCCATCTCTGTCCCTAGTTATACACTGTATATTGTATTATGTACAATCGTCTATATGCATGTATTTTTATGTGTTTATATACGAAGCACATGCAAAGTATTCTTATAGAGCAAATACTATGACTTTATGAACTGTATTAAATGTTTGGTCAAACTCCAAAAGCTGCATGGGACATTCACTCGCTAGTACCTAAATGATTTCCTTTTGTATTGACTTACATATATTCACATTTTATTTATATGAAAATATATACATATTCTTAGAGCACCCGTAGCAACTGTGCCTAATGTGCCAAATGCCAAATATTTGGCACATTTGGCACACCAAACAAAAAAATAGTGATTTATCAAATGTTACAAATGCTAAAAATTATGTAACATGCTACAGTATCGTCACAAATATGTGACGGTACTGTAGCATGTGGCATAATTTTTTTATTACTTTTTTATTCGCTTTTCTCTCTCCTGTCTCTTCACTTTTTCTTTTCTCTTCTCTCTCACCGATTCTCTTCTCTCTCACCTCTGTTCCTCTCTCCCATTTCTTCCATACCCGTTCCCTGAAGCCGTTGTCGCCCAGCCGATCTCCAAGGCAAGGTGACCGGAGTAACACCAGACCACTGATCAACGCCGCCGACCATCTATCTTCTCTATTCCGCTTCGGGTTTTTTTTTTTTTTTTTTTCGTTCACGTTTTTTGGCTGTGGTTTGATGGGTGGGTTGGGCAATGGGTGGGTTCGGATGGGTAAATCGGTGGTGGGTGGGTTCGGGTTGTGGGTTGTGGCAGTGGGTGGGTCGAGTTTCATGGGTTGTGGGTTATGGCGGTGGGTGGGTTGAGATGGTGATGGGCGGATTAGTGGTGGTGGGTGGGTCGGCTAGTGGTGGGCGAATCGGTGGTGGGCGAATCGGCGATGGCAAATCGGTGGTGGTGGCTGGGTTGAGTTTCACGTTTTTTCCATTCACGTTTCTTTTTTTTTTTTTCTTCTGGTGATTGTGGCCGCAACCATTTTTCTGGTTGTTGTTGTAGTTGTCGTTGGTGGTGCCGAATCGGTGGTGGTGGCTGGGTTGAGTTTCATGTTTTTTCCGTTCACCTCATTTTTTTTTTCCCTGGTGATTGTGGCCGCAACCATTTTTCTGGATGTTGTTGTAGTTGTCGTTGTAGTTGTTGTTGATGATGATGATGATGATGATGATTGTAGAGGAATTTAATATATTATTTTAATGTGTAGTAAATATTATTTTAATGTGTAGAATCGAATGATAGAACATCTGATAAATGAGACATTGTAAAATGATGTGGTAAAATAATAAAGTAGGGTTTTGGTGTGGCAAAATGGCATTTTTTTTTTTACAACAACTACTACGGATGCTCTAAGTTAGTCAATACTTGCTTGTTCTTTCAATTTTGTGTCTTACCTATCTCCTTTGCATCGAATGATCCTATTTTGTTCCCCCCCCCCCCCCCCACTAAAAAAAACCCTACACTTTCTAAAATAAATAAATAAATAAATAAAAGGTTTGACTAGAATTAATAAATGATGTTTAATATGTGAGCATTTTTTTTTTTTTGAGAAAAAAAATGTGAACATTTTAACTTTTAAATGAGATAGAATTATTTAAAAAAGAAAAGAAAAAGAAAGATAGTAAAGATATGATTTATTCAAATCTTATTATGTTTATTAAAGAAGTGTTGTGGGGGGCAAGGGCGGAACCAGAAATTTTTGTTTGGGAGGGCTAAGTTGCAGCACTAATATATTTATCAAAACAACCCCCCCACACACACATATACACACACATTTTTATTATATATACACACTTTTTTATTTGACAAGTTATATATATACACACAATAAAAAAGCTTGGTATTTTTAATCAAAATTATGTTTGATGATGATCTTTCATAAAATAAAATTCATTTTTACTATTTTTATAGTAAAATTCTTTAAAAAGTTTCATTTTCGATACAAATTATCAGATTTTATACTAAAGTAAGTAAATTTTTTTTCAATTGAACTAATGAAATTTTTAAAAACATGAATGATCCAACACTTGGAGAAACAAGTTATGCTTCAAATATATTTGAAAAAATCTTGCTTTAACCTATTATGTGGCGACTAAAGAGACATTTCATGTCTAATTTTAGTGACAGTATTTTTTTAATGAGTCAATAATTTGTTAATCATCACATAGTAGGTTAAAAAAGATAGATTCAAACATATTTGATGTCAAACTTTATCAAATATTTGACAAATATAAGAATACATTTTATAATAAAAAATAGAATTGCGAAAAATAAAGATATGTCTCTATAACTATTAGACCAATTATTTTTTTTTTTTTAGAGCATCATTGGACGAATTCAAATACTTGGTGGGCTAACTTTTATTTTTGTAGGCTAAATTTTGAAAACATTAAAATAATTATATATATTTAAAAAAAAATGTCAAAACTTTGGGTGGAGCCATGGCTCCTCACCCTTCAACATAGCTCTGCCCTAGTGTGTGGGTAAGAAGTGGACATGAAACACTGATTTGGTGCGCCAAAAGGAATTGAGATCAAGTGATGCAATTCCCATGGAGGCACTACAAAAAACGGGGCCTTTAGGCCCCGTTTTTTTGGGCCGCGTTTGCAAAAACGCGGCCCAAAACGGACTGAAGCCGCGTTTTTGCAAACACGGCTTCAGTCCTAAAAACGGGCCGCGTTTTGCAATCGCGGCCCAAGCCTTTAGCTTGAGGCTGCGTTTTTACATGCGGCCTCAAGCGTTTTTTGAAGCCGCGTTAATAAAATACGGCTTCAGTTGGGCCGGGGCCGCGTTTTATTAGACGCGGCCTCAAGCGTTTTTCCCTTTGTATTTATAATCCTTTTGACCGGGTTGAGCAAAAAATTTTTGCTCAACCCTAGCCTCATCATGTCCAGAGCCTCATCAGATCTCCCTCATCATGTCCAGAGCCTCATCAGATCTCCATCTCCGAGTCTCCCACACACATCGGAGATAGAGGCTTGGATCTCCAAGCCCCGTTCTCCGAACCAATCGGAGATCGGAGCCTCCCTTTCCGATCTCCGATCCGATCGGAGAACGGGGCTTGGATCTCCGATCTCCGATCGGATCGGAGAACGGGGATGGAGATGGAGGTCTCCATCTCTGATCTGGAAATTAAGGCTAAGGAAGCCTACATCGACGACCACTTCAAGCTCGCCGCCGAGCTCTACACCCAGGCCATCGAGCAAAACCCTGAAAGTGCTGAGCTCTTCGCTGAACGAGCCCAAGCCAACATCAAACTCGACCGCTTTCCTGGTTTTTTTTGCCTTCCTTTCCTACCCTTTTGAGTTTTTCCCTTTCTTTTCTCTTTTGGGTACTGAAAAAAATTGTGGGTCTTTATTGATTTGACTGTCTCCTTTTTTTTTCTTTTTTTTTTGTTTGATTGCTGAGAAAACGTAAGGAAAAGAAAATTGAAGATGTGGGTGGGAAATAAGTGAAGAATTTTAAGTCTGTTGTGTTGAGTTGTTGTGTTTTTTTAGAATTATTGTTGCTGTTGTTGGTGTTACTGTTGTTGGGTTTTACATACTGTTAATGTTTAAATTCGAAAACTTTACTGGTACTCTGGTTTGTCTGATTTTTCTCACAATTATTTTTGTACAGAGACTTAAATAATTGCGAGTATGAGCATTGGGTTTCTGTTGGTTTCTGTGTTTTTGTTTTTAAATAATGTAAAATACATCCTGTTACTTGAGCATTAATGGCACTAGTTTGGTTCCAATGTTGTAATTTATGTAGAATGGCTGAAAATGTTGAGGGAATAGAGTACTGGAAAAATAAAAATAGTGTTCTATGCTGAAATCAAATGCTTTTGTGCCAGGGCTTTTCTTTATTTTGGGGGTGGGGGTGCTTCTTTGATTGCTTTTCTTTAAGTTTTGACCTTCTGAACCATTGTGGAAGTATTTTACTTTTGTACATAGCAAATTGATGATTTGGTTGTGAAATTTGTAAGCTTCTTCAAATTTATCACCCTTATAATGGAAAACTTCAACACTTACTGAACTGCTAAAAAAAATAATTCTGAAAAAGCAATAAATATAAATATATTTATTGCTTTTTCAGAATTTTTTTTTTTTTGAATATTTTTGGCAGTAGCCGCATTTTAAACGTGGCCTAAGGTAGAATGGTCTTAGGCCACGTTTAGAACGCGGCCATTGACCTTAGTCTTAGGCCGCGTTTAAAACGCGGCCATAGACCTTGGTTTTAGGCCGCGTTTTTAAAAGTGCGGCCATAGACCCTGGAGGCCTATAGTCGCGGGGTTTAGGCCACATTTAAGAACGCGGCCTAAAAAAGCGCGGCCATAGCCTATAGCCGCGTTTTTAGGACATTAGGCCGCGTTTTTAAAACGCGGCCTAAAGTCTTTTTTTTTTTGTAGTGACGGTTGAGATTGGTAGTTGTAAAAAGAAACTTTCAGTCTTAACTATTAAATTGCA
The DNA here is from genome assembly GCA_033629205.1 of Lithocarpus polystachyus. Taxonomy (NCBI): domain Eukaryota; kingdom Viridiplantae; phylum Streptophyta; class Magnoliopsida; order Fagales; family Fagaceae; genus Lithocarpus; species Lithocarpus polystachyus. Next base: position 3,094,935 of record CM066172.1, read on the forward strand.
GCCAGTGCAATACCTATTGCACCGGATCCTAACCCCGCCAAAAGTTCATGTGCGTTATATGTCAGACTGAATGAGTGAACACATTGATTGCTTGGTCCTATTCTATGGGTTACACTGTAAGCACTTTTGTATCAAATACTTACATTCTGACCCAATGCAAAGTCCACGGATCGATCCACCTAGAAATTGCTTATGTATTTTCCTTCTGTACTTAACAAGATCATTTATTAACGCAAACTATTCATCAAAGAAACTTTGTCAAAGGTACATAAACCCGTTTTGTATCACGTTATTTTATGGGAGACTCTAACCCCATTTGTCCTCCAAGCTGTTAATTTGGTGCACCTGCTAAAATTTTGTATTATAGCACGTCATATTTTCGCATATGGCTATATGTTCTCCCAATAAGGTGTAAAGAAAAACGACATAGGTAGAGCAAAGCTATTATAGACAGGATGAGACCAGTCTGAATATATAGTTTAATAGCTAGTGTGAAAGAACTTACCAGTCTCGATGTGGTGTTTTTTTTTTTTTTTTAATTTGAGAGAGAGTTTCAATCTATGACGTCCTCTTCTGATGATAGCTTTTTATCATCAGACCAAGACACTAGTCAGTTTTTGGTGTAGGCGGGAATTGAACCTCAGGTCTCTTATTTAATCATCAAATATTTTACCAGTTGAGTTAACTAGAACTCACAATGTGGTGTTGTTAGTATCACTTCGGTTGTCCTTGTTCTTGTACTTTTGTTATTATTACTCTCTAAGCAATAAATATGAAACGCAAATCCATCAGTCAACTATTGTACAAATATGCACATAACTAGCTAGAATATGAAATTATGGGTTTTAGTTACCTTTACTCATTAAGTCTTCAGTCATTTTTTTTTAATGAATAAAGATTTCCATCATTGAATAAGGAATGTGAATGTGATCTTTACAGTTAGCATAAAATATAAATGCATTAATATCTTATTCTTATCATAAAGGATAATTGTCTATAGCACATGTTATATATAACTTCAAATTCTTTCATATTTATTATAAAAAAAGAATTTGAGAGATGGTCCATCAATGTGTACTAATCTAAATTTATTAGCGGTAGAAATTGAGATTGATGCTACGTACTTTTTGATTGGGTTGCTGGCTCTCATTGTAGTAATTTACAGCATACAACTTTTGTTATGAATTGCGGAAATCTCCTCAGCCAAATACTACATATAATGATTAAGCACGGCTTCCGCGAGGAAAATTAATGTACAAATGCTTTGGCTAGAAAATGATCAAATCTAAGCCAGGATCAAAGGAGACTCCACGTTGAAGCTAAGGTGGTCACATGACCACTTGATCTGGACAAAAAAATAATTATTATATATAAATTTTAAAAATTTATGACTTTTTTACTTTAAAAAGAAATTTATGACCACCCTAAATTTTTTTAGGTTCAACATAATTAAACTTTGGATAAAGTCTAGCAACAAACTTATTTGTAGTAGACTAAGACTACAATTTCACTTAATATTTTTTTTATTGGATAAAAATTTTGACAAATCTATCATTGAATTACATTTCCTTCTTATATCCTTCATACTTACAAAATTTTAATAAGATTAAAGATTAAAAATTATATTATCAATCAAATATTCAAATTTCGAGTTTTTATAATCTAAAATTATACATAAAAAAAAAGTTTATAGATTGAATAATAAATAATATCTGATTGGAACAAAATTTGACATTTGTTTTAAAAACATAAAGAACACGCAATTTAACAATTAGATTTTAAAAATATATAGTTATTTTAATTTATTTAGTGAGAGTTGTAGCTTTAGAATATAATTAAATTTGTAGTCAAACGTTGTCCTTAAACTTTGGTCTCCTTAATAATATATTAGGCTCTTACAAATAAAAAGGAAAAGTCCAAGAAATTTTTTTTATGGAACTAAAATTTTGAAAGACATGTAGCCTACAATATTGATAATAATACTATCATGTAACAAATTTAAAATATAATCGTAGAAAGAAATTATAAGACTTTATATATTTACGTGTATTTTTCTAGTTAAAATATGAAATTTCCTAGAAAAAATTGTTGACTACAATCTTGTTATTTTTCATTGTCTCCTTGCCGATTTTTTGCTTCATTGCGAGAGCTGTTGTCCTCCTAACTATGGTTTATCTGCATAGTCTTTAAAGACATGTATTTACCAAGAAAAAGAATAAAAAGAAGTTACTGAGAAATTCCACTATATAATTACCATATACCACCTAAGGAAAAACCAGGGAATGGACGAAATTTCCCTTTCCTCACTAATCAATTTCAGCTTTAGACCAATATTATTATTATTTTTGGTTCGGTAATAGTCACATTTAGCCCTTCACCAACCTTCCCTTTTCAAAACACGTGCTCTCAGCGTGCCCACTCATGCAAAATCCCTATAAATACCAAGCAAAACCTTCACATTATTCCATACTATCATAAGCCGAACACATTTCAAGTTTCAACCCTACAGCTCTCAGCTCTCATCACATCAAAAATGGCTCCTGTTATCTCAAAAATTGGCATAGTAGGAGCTGGTGTTAGTGGCTTAGCAGCCGCTAAACAACTAGCCCACCACAACCCTTTAGTCTTTGAAGCCTCTGACTCTATTGGTGGGGTCTGGAAGCATTGTTCTTACAGTTCCACAAAGCTTCAGTCCCTTCGTTGTGATTATGAGTTTTCTGATTTCCCTTGGCCTGATAGGGATAGCACAAGTTTTCCATCTTATACTGAGATATTGGAATACTTAACATCTTATGCTAACCACTTTGATGTCCTCAAGTTTGTGAGGTTCAACTCAAAAGTGGTCGAGATTAGGTTTGTTGGTGATAGGGAAGCCACTGATCTCACTGGGAAATCCGGTGACTATCCTACTATATTGCCTGGACACCCTGTTTGGGAGGTTGCTGTGCAAACCAACCTTTCAGATACCATAGAGGTCGTTATCCATTTTTTTTCTTTTCTTTCTTTTCTTTAACTAATAAAAAAAATATGGCTACGAGGGTTTTACTTAGCTAGGGTTCCAAAAGAAAAAGAACATGATTTTCTTATTTCTTTCTTTGTGTATATCCTTTCATTTACTCCGTATTTTCCTATCTATTTAGAACCTGCATACTCCGGAATTTCCTAATTTCTAATCTCTCTCTTTTTTCTTTTTTTTCTTTTTTTTCTCTTAAAAAAAAAAAAATCCTAGCTGGCCTCCAAGAAAAAATTTGACACCTTGTAGTTTGGCCTATGTCAACCTTCAAAGTCATATATTTTGAGACAAGCGGGATATATAATTTGTTGAGAATGAGTAAAAATCTTTTGTTTCAATATGAGCGTTCAACTTTATGCTTTAGCAATCTTTGCTTGTCAAATTTTTTTTTTTTGAGTAATCAAAGTATAAAATGAAACGAAATAAATCAAACACACATGGGTAGACTATAAATATATAATTTTTGTGTGATCCTTTGTGGTCCTCCGATTGTATAGTTGACAATACGAGGAATCGTATAATGAAACTTCCTATAAGTATATTACCTAGAAATTAAGGTCAAAAGTCTATGCATATACGACCGTTAGTATTACCTTTACATCTACCTAGTATTTTGGTGACTAGATTATATTATTTTATATGTATATTGACTTGTGTTAATTTATTCGATTCATTTCAGTGGTATGCCTTCGAGTTTCTTGTGGTTTGCATTGGAAAATATGGAGATGTACCTAAAATCCCAGAATTTCCACGAAACAAAGGCCCTGAAATATTTCAGGGAAAGGTCTTGCATACCATTGATTACTGCAAACTTCAAAAGGAAGAGACTTCACAACTACTTAAGGGGAAGAAGGTTGCAGTCATTGGTTTCAAGAAATCAGCTATTGATTTAGCACTCGAGTGCGCAGAGGAGAACCAAGGTATAAAGATCTCTCTCTCTCTCTCTCTCTCTCTCTCTGTCTCTCTCTCTCTCTCTCTCTCTCTATATATATATATATATAAAGGTTTTATACATCTTATAAGAGGGAATTTAAACTCTAAATGTTTTAGGTACCAAAGTTTTATTATTATTATTATTATTATTATTATTATTATTATTATTATTATGTTAATTAATTTTTCATTCATTTATTTCCCACACAAAATATTGTTGGATCCCTATCCTAAAGAAAGAAACAAACTCATTGATGGGTAGTAGTCATCATGCTCCAATTCAGTTGTCATCACCTTGTTAAGTGACAACTGAATTGATAGGTTATACAGCTAATAGCGGCTAGTAATTTATGATTTTCAAACTCTGTTAGTCTTTGAATCAAAATTCTCACATTTTCCACAAGTGTGGAAGATAAAGTGAAGAGTTGAATTATTAGGGATCCATACTGCAGGAGTTGTGAATTTTTAACAGACACAAGTGTACGTGGAAGAAGAAATCAAAAGTGGAGTCAATTTTCAATAAAGTAATAAGTAATAATCTATGTAAGCCTAGTTTCATTTAGAAACTTATAATTGAGATATGAATACACTGAATTGGACCCCAAAAAAAAAAAAAAAAAATTGCTTCAATTCAAAGCCTAGAAAAGGTTTTATAAGATGAAAAGGTTTTATAAGATGAAAAGGTCCATTCAACACTTACGAACACTTACTGATGTATTATTTATATATATATATATATATATATTATATCTTTTATATATACAAATTAAATTTTATAAGTATGTAGTTTAAAATCTAAGTCTTATACCTCCAATTCCAAATAAACACATCATTATATTACATATTAAAGAATAGACACAGCCACACTCAATAAATTTTAATACCCATTTGAAAATATAACATAATTATGAATTTATTGATATGTTATTATGTGTTATAGGATGTATTAAGTTTTAAATAAAAAATTGATGTGATAATCTCTTATTGAAAGGTGTAAAATATGAGTTTTACAATTCATTCTTATATTTTGGACTTTTATATACATACATATATATATATATATATATATATATATATATATATATGCTCCTAAGTGCATCAAGTTTGTCCTTTTTCCTTTGTTTCTGTAACTTACAATTACCCATTTTGGATAAAGTTGAATAATGTTCAGGGATTTTTGCTCGCCAATAACCTTTTGTTTCAGTACACTTTTTGCTCTTTAATTAAAACTTAGAATCAATTTGGTCCAAAAGACAATAGTGAATGTAGTGCAATTTAATTAGTTCTTATTTTTCACGTTATGTAGTTGGAATTTGCATGGTTTGGGTTTCACACAATCAAGACGTATTTGACTTGTTGACTTTACCCGTTTTTACTTTTAGGCGATTCCAAAACACATGAATTAGAATTCCGCACATCTTCTGTACATTATGAGGAAAAGCAAAAGACTAAGTTTCAACTTTCAACAACACCCACTGAAGTGTCATTATAATATGTCTGCTCCGTATTGGGATAATCTTGGAAAATTCTTGACACCGATATGTTCCCTTTAATTGATGTCAACATTTTTTCCACGGAAAATTTTGAGATGCATTAAATGTGCAAGAAAATAACTTTTGTTCCAGTTTTACTTTCAAAATGAAAAAGTATGAAGAAAATTCCTTTTTTTTTTTTTTTTTAATAATTCAAATGTTAGGGTGGAGAATTTGAACTTCTTGACTTCGTCCACCTCATTTTGTTTTCATAAAGGTTTAGGGACACATATATTATGTCACAATTTTGATATGACCAACTACTAGTATGGTTTTAAAAATTGAACTGGTCAATGTACCTTTTTTGCACCTGATTTTTGGTTTTTGACCAATTTTGGCCGGTTACTAGTTTTGGTTAGCTTTGACCAGTTTGACTAGTTTTGACCAATTTTAGGTAGTTTTACCATATAGAATTGGTACTTGATTTCCAGTTGAATCGATTTGATCAGCCGGTTCAGTTCAGTGGAGTCAATCTCGTACCGTACCGGCCAGTATAGCCAAAATATTCCGCACCAGCGTCTGAGACGGTACAAAAATGTGTTTGTTTCGTACCGATTTAAATACCGGCTATACCGGGTCGTTCCTGTCATACCGGGAAACAAAAATCGGATTTCGGCTAAAAACTTTTTACCGGACCAAAATAACAAAAAAAAAAAAATTTAGATCTAAAAATCTCTCTCCTTTCTCAATAACTTACTGACTTGCTCTTGCTCTTGGGTCATTGCCGCCGTTAACACGGTGCTGTTGTCGCAACCCATTTGGCGATCTTCTCATCAGCTCCTGTTGCTGCTGCGGCTGTGGCTGCGGCTGCGGCTGCTTCTTCTTCTTTGTCTACTCAGAGCCTCATATATACGTCTCTTCTTCTTATCCTGCCTTTTATGTTTCTTTTTATGTTAATTTATAACTTTTTGTTGTGTTGTGTACTTGACAAGTGACAAGACACTGACAACCCCGTGAACATCATTCCAAAAATTCAAATTCTACCCTCTCTTTTTTTTTTTTAATATAACATTATAACTATTTGTGTGTGCTCTGCCGACACACAGAACACTACAACTACAAGTACAATAACTAAGACTACTTATTTGAAACTTATTTTAGTATTTTAATACATCAATATCAGTTTTATTAATTTATTTATTTATAAGTATCCATATCAATTCTATTATAAATATTATATATTATATTTTTTTTTCCCTCAGAATACTATATATTATATATTACTAGTATAATGAATTAACATTTTAGCTAGAGTTTAAATTATAAAATAAGATATGAGTTGATAATCTTAAATATTATAAACAAATTATATGGGGCTTGACTAATGGATATACAACTAATATATATATATATATATATATATATTAAATACTTAGCGATAAATCCGAAACGGTGTACCGGTATTGAAATATTTCGTTCCGCTAATCAAACTAAAACGATCTCCGGTACGGTATTGACTCCCTTAGTTCAATTCGGTTTTTAAGTTATGACTACGAGTAAGAGATGAAAAGTTATGGATCCATGTAAAATTATTTTCTATTGCTCAAAGTCACTTTAACAAATTGTGACAAATGTTGTGTAAAAAAAAATGTAAAATCGAAATGCCATATGTCATTCCTTTGTATTTGCTAAAAAATCGTGATATTAAGAATATTATAAATTTATTGCATAAGTGTTAAAATTGTAAAACTTAATAGTAACTTTAGCATTTTCCTATTAAAATGATAGAAACATCTCTACAAATTCTGAGAAAAGCTAAACCTTCATCAATCCCTCTCTACAATTCATATATATATATATATATATATATATATATATTTCAAGGAAATTTGGATAATTTCTTAGTGGATTGGCTATTTAGATTGCATTATGAGATGATCAATATTTTGATGTTTTGCAGGACCAGAAGGACAACCTTGCACCATGGTGGTAAGGACTTTGCACTGGACAGTTCCCCATTACTGGATTTGGGGTTTGCCATTTTACATGTTTTACTCAACAAGATCCTCTCAGTTCCTCCATGAAAAGCCTAACCAAAGCTTTCTCAGAACTCTTCTTTGCTTTCTTTTATCTCCAATGGTAATTGATCAATATTAATTTTTACTGTATGCAATTAAATATTAACTTTTAGTCTGGTTGGTGAGTAGAGTGCCAATGTTAATAAGTTGTTGTATATAATGATCCATGACAGAGGCGAGGAGCTTCAAAATTTATCGAGTCCTATTTGCTGTGGAAACTTCCTCTGCAGAAGTATGGATTAAAACCAGACCACCCTTTTGAAGAAGACTATGCATCTTGTCAGATGGCTATCATGCCAGAGAATTTCTTCTCTGAGGCTGATAAGGGAAAGATTCTGTTTAAAAGAGCATCAAATTGGTGGTTCTCAAAAGAAGGAATTGAATTTGATGATAACACCAAACTGGAGGCTGATGTTGTTGTTCTTGCAACTGGTTACGATGGGAAGAAAAAGCTCAAAGCTATCTTACCAGAGCCTTTCCGTACTTTGTTAGGATATCCTTCTGGTATCATGCCCTTGTATAGGTAATTAACAATTCCACTCTTAAAATTGTAATCAATGCTTCTAAACTGTAACATGGTCAAAATATATTTCAATCCCCTCTTCCAAACCCCGCAAAAGTAAAAGTTTTAATAATGATGCAATTCTCTTCTTTTTTTCTTTTTTTTTTCTTTTTTTAATTGCAGGGGCACAATCCATCCACTAGTTCCGAACATGGCATTTGTGGGTTACCTTGAGAGTGTTTCAAACCTTCATACATCGGAGCTGCGTTCCATATGGCTAGCTCGTCTCGTAGATGAGAAATTCAAGCTCCCTAGTGTTGAGAAGATGATTGAACAGACAACCAAAGAAATGGCAGTCACCAAGAAGACAACCAGGTTCTACAAGAGACACTGCATTTCTACCTTCAGCATTAACCACAGTGATGAAATATGTGAAGAGATGGGATGGAATTCTTGGAGGAAGAAGAATTGGATTTCAGAAGCATTTAGCCCCTATGGTAGTCAAGACTATATATGAGAGGAATAACGGAAGCGGCGATAATAAAGCAAATTATTGTCCTTCATTACTTGCTAAGAGGTTTCTACTTTCTAGTGTAGAATAATCTATAGTTTATAACCATAAAAGGGGAAAATAATTTAACATAATATATATGTATTATAAAAAAAAAATGTAGCATGTAAAGGAGGTTTCTATGTTTGAATAAACAATATTTCTTTGATCTACCAAAAATAAAAAATATTTCTACTTACATTGTTCTGAAAATTGGAGAGGTAAAACCAGAGTATAAGAGCAATACTGAACAAGGACCACTTAAAGGACCTTCCAAAAGCATTTAATATCTCAATAGGGCGTACACCTCTTGGCACCAATAATCAATCAGGTCATGTTGCCAGGTGTGGTTTAACTTGCATTTTATATATTTTGTTGCTTGAACAGAGAAAATTTTTATCTATGTGAGGTTTGACTTGTTGGAGCAATGAGCATGAGTAATGCTGCTTTATCTCAAAATTAATAGGTGATCCGAAAGATACTCAAATTTTTTTTGTCGCATTTGACATCACATTGAATCACATGAGCTTCTTTTTAGAGTAGTTGTAGTAAGTCGAATTGTGATTCCCCTAAACATCCTTTATAAGGAGCATCATGGTTAGAATCCCCCTCTCCCACTTATTAGAACAATTGAATTATACAATTTTTTTTTTCAAATCACAAAAACTCATGGGTAATTATTATAGGTAGGACGATCAGGCATCTTTTCAAAAAGATTAGTCTTGAAATTGCAAAAGCTTAATTAGGCAGTTTTATAAGTATCTATGATCTAAAAGATTACATCCATTAAAAAAATGAACTAGCTTCTACATGATTAATGACCAAATGACATTTTGAAAAAAGAATTGATAATTTATACAATATCGCAACATAACTAGAGGTAGTTAATGTCCATTCCGCCTATTGCTAGCTCATCCATTATTCTTGCCCCCGAATAATTTACATGCTTTACTACCATGTTTTGGACAGCTCCAAGTATAGGCTCCTTTAATCTAGTTGTAACACATTAAACATGTTTTTAAGTTGTAACACAATATTCTTCGCATGTACCCAAAAAAAAAAAAAATCAATACGAAAAAATTCCTCTTGTTAACTATAAAGTTATCCTATATTGCAAAGTTTCTGTACTACCTTGTGACTTGTGAGATGATGGATCATTACTGCCAATCCCAACAAACTGAGCTCCTGCTTTCTCAAATTTCTCTTGGAATCCCTGAAAGCACAAGCCTGTCAGAGTATGAATAATAGTTCTCTGTTAGTGCCTGCATAACCTAAAGGCTCTCTTTGATTGTGTGACGACTATGTCTATGTGAATCTATTCGGCTATTCCCGTAAAACTTTGATCATTGCGTGTAGTACTAATAACACTAGTAAGAAATGTAAAGCTTGATGACGGGGTTTTCTGTTGAGAGTAAAACTTGATATCGATTCTGTTTGGGCTTGAAAAGTGGGGTTATTGAGTATAGCCAAATGTGTGTGTATGGATCTCTTGGCTTTGACATTAACTCATAGTAAGTTCCAAATTTAGAACATTGACAAAATCGTTTGTTCTTTTAAGTTATATGATGATCAAATTTTATATAAAAGTTTGTACAACTTTTGAAGTTTAAAAATATGAAATTAGAGATGGCAATTTATGCTCAACCTGTGGGTACCCAGCTCGGCCCGACCCTAATGGGTCGGGTTTTACTCGGCCCAATAAAGAATAGGGCCAGGTTTGGGTTTAAAAAAAAAAAAAAAAAACCTGAAGCGGGTTCGGGTCGGGTCCAGGTTTTGGGAAAAACCTGGCCCGAACCCAGACCAGACCCGACCTATTCAAACTTAAAGTAAAACGACTAAACTACCTACCTATATATATTTCACTTATATCAAACCCTAACCCTATTTTCATTTCTCTAATGTCTCTCTTAGCTCAAGCCGCCTCTCAATGCTCTCACCTCATCTCTTAGTCTCATTTTTTCTCAAGCCACCCCACACAGTCTCACCCAGTCACCCTCACCCTCACTCTCATTCACTCACCCACCTATCCTCACCTTCACTCTCATCACGTGGTGGTTGCTATTTGCCAGGGAGAAGCACAGAGGTTAGATCAGAGAGAGATGTGCGAGGTTTAAGCCGGGACAGGTAGAGAGGCCCTTTGGTGATGATCGGAGGAGCTCTTGGTCATGTTGAGCTTAGGCCTGAGCTTCAGCCTAGAGGTGGGATTGGTGGCTGAAATCACCGTCGATCATCGGAGGTCTTGGTGTTCTGAGCAGTGGCAGCACCACGTTGAGCCCAGGGTGTTCCCAGGAACACCCTGAACTGAAAAAAAATTATATATAATAATTAAATTTTTTTTCTTTGTTTACCCTTTAAAAAAAATTAGGAACACCTTTAATCAAAATTAGGAGCACCCTTAAAAAAATTATTTGTTCTACTTTCAAGCAAAAAAAAAAAAGTCCAAAAAAAAAAAATTTGAACTAAAATCTGGAAAAAAAAATTGTAATAGAGCAAGCAGCAAGCCCATAGATTCTCAAAAAAAAAAAAAAAAAAAAAAAAAAAAAACAACGGACGACAAGCCCAACATCAAGCCCACGACATGCCCAACAGATGGCCATGAATTCTCAAAAAAAAAAAAAAAAAAACCTAACCTAATATACTAAAATTAGATCGAGCCTCAAACACTTCAAAGATGCAACAACCAACGGACGATAGCAACCAACGAAATGGACAGAGAAGGAGATTGCCAGATTGGGCCTCAAACTCGAGCTCCAGAATAGCAAAACACATCAGATCAAAGATCAGTCTTCCTTGCCTCGATGTGCTGCCCGATCGGTCTTCCTTGCCTCGCCACTGTGCCTTACGGCACCGCCCCTCAACCTCAGGCCTCCCTGCTCCCTCAACCTCAGCGTCTTTCATCTCTGTCTTAGTCTTTCTACTCTTTATCTGAAGAGTGAAGAATGAAAGTAAAATAATGATATTATGAAATGAGACTTAGACTCTCTCTCTCTCTCTCTGATGAAAATCTCAATCGACACGCTTTGAGACCCAACAAATAATATTGGTATATTTGCCCAAGAAAGCTAAAATTCATATTTTTTATAGAACCTTGACCCAACGTTTATAAGTGAAACGCGAACCAAAAGTATAAGTAACAGACCTTTGACCCAATTATTATAATGGAATCACGAACCGAAGGTATAAAGTTTGAACGCCACAAGGAAGAATTCCTGATAAGTTCACAGTTCTTGAAGAACCAAAAAGAAGCGCAAAGCCTCACCTTTTTCTGATTTTTATTTAATAATTTATCAAAAACGTTTACAGACTTAGGGGCCTATTTAAGGGTTCCATAAAACTTGATAGATAAGAAAATATATTCTAAAATAACTCCTAATTGATACCTAACCATATTAGGAATCAAATTTGACCTAAAAAACATTAAATGCACCTAAAAACAAGAAAATAAATCTCCTAAACCTAAAATAACGTTTTTTTTACATAAAAATACCATAAAAATTACAATAATTAAATAGTAAATTGTGTCCTACATCTCTCTCTCTCTCTCTCTCTCTCTCTCTCTCTTTAAGAATTTGAATTGTGATTGTCATTTGTCTGTTGCTTTTGCCTTTTATTTAGCTTTACTTTATAATTTTTTATTAATATTTACCCTTTTTTTGGAGTTATCCGTTGGTGTTGGTGAAATAAATTAATTGTCTTTTAGTGTTGGTGTTGGTGTTGGTGTCTTTTGGTGAGATACAATTAATTGGCTTTATCTGATTGGCTTTAGTCTTGTGATTGGGGGCCATGGGGCATTGGGGCTTGTCTGTTCAATTGGGAGGTGGATGGGGGCATGGGGCCAAGGTAGATGCACATGGGTGTGTGGAAAGTGCAACTAATAAACAATCATTTAATTAACCAATAATTAATTGAGAGAAGCAACTAATAAACAATAATTAATAACTTAATTAACCAATACATTATAAAAGACAAACAAATTAAATTATGATACTATGTTAGGCTAAACAACAATTAATAATTTTATAATTAATGAAACAACAATATAACAAATTATAGTTTATAAAAGATAAACAAATTAATGAAACAACTAAACAACAATAATTAATAATTTTATTAATATTTTAAATGAACTTATAGTTTATAGTTTATTATTTTACTAGAATTATGAACAAATATTTGAAGAACACCCTTGAAAAAATTTTTAAAGCCACCACTGGGCTTGAGATAAAGAGAGGCCGAGTAAAAGCCCGAGATCAATTATTTTTTTAAAAAAATATCATTGGACTAATTCAAATACTTGAGGAGTCTAACTCTTTTTTGTGTAAACTAAATTTTGAAAATGTTAAAATAATTATACATATATATATATATATATATTTTAAAAAAATTTCAAAATTTTGGGTGGAGCGATGACCCCCCAACCTTCAACATAGCTCCCCCCTCGGTGTGTGGGTAAGAAGAAGACATGAAACACTAATTTGGTGCGCCAAAAGTTCATGTGTGTTATATCTCAGACTGAACGAGTGAACACATTGATTGCATGGTCCTATTCTATGGATTACACTGGAAGTACTTTTGCATCAAATTAATACTTACGTTCTGACCCAATAAAAAGTCCACGGATCAATCTACCTAGAAATTGCTTACGTATTTTCCTTCCGTACCCAACAAGATCATTTATAACGCAAACTATTCATCAAAGAAAGTTTGTTAAAAGTACATAAACCAGTTTTGTATCACGTTATTTTATGGGAGGCTCTGAAACCCCGTTTGTCCTCCAAGCTTTTAATTTGGTGCACCTGCTAAAATTTTGTATTATAGCACGTCATATTTTCGCATATGGCTAATATGGTCTCCCAATAAGGTGTAAAGAAAAACGACATGGGTAGAGCAAAGCTATTACAGAAACTAGCCGTAAATTCGCACGTTGTATGTGATAATTATTTTTATAATAGTTTATTAATTTTTTTTTTACAATTTAAACTAATATAATAATAAGTAATGTATTTCATAATTATATTTTTATTTATTATAAGAACAATCATAAATGTAATATAGGAACAATCTAAAACACCAAAAAAACGTAAACTAAAAAACATTAATAAAACTTAATAATGATTAATTGAATTAATATTAGGATAAAATTTTATTTTGATAATCTTTTAAGGTTATTTTCTTTGTAAAAATTATAATTTCGACCACCCAAAACATATTATCAAATAAACAATTATTTGCAAAATTTAAGAATTAAATTTCTATACATGTATTGTTATAAAATAATAATAATGAAAATAAAATTGCAAAAGTTAAAATTTGTTACCTATCCGATTATTTTCATTTGGCTAACCTTTATTTTTATTTAAATGAATGGCATTATAAAGTACTTCTAATACAACTATTAAGAGTATTTTGTTCACCACAAAGGATTAGAAAATAAACAAAAATTAATAAAGTCTAATAGTTTAATATCTAAATTGAGCACTACAAAAAATAATGATATGTAACAGAATAAATACTAAATTATTCAAATCATGCTATGTAATAGAATAATATTTTATTTTTATATGCTATATTTAATTCTTTAGAACGCAGTAAGATAACATTTAACAATCAAAGAGAATAAAAAAAAAAAAAACATCAACAACAACAATTTAAAAAACAAAACTAAATAGCATTAACCTAAAATAGAGTTTTTAAAAAATATAAAAATTATCAATCTTAAAGTAGAGATGCAAGAAAAATAAAAAAATCCACCAAAAAATTTAGAGAGAGAGAGAGATAACCATTTTTTTTATGAGGGAAAACTATGCATAAAATAGAAGAGATAGTGACAAATTTATAGTAAGAGAGTGTGAATAAGAAAAAAAAAAAAAAAAGTAAGATGAAGGGAAAAAGAAAAAAATGATATTAATGTAGAGGTAGTGGGGAAATGAAAAGGTAAGGGAGGGAGAAAGATTGAAGAAGTAGTGGGGAGATAAAATGGTAAGGGAAAGAAAAATGTTGGAGAAGTGTAAATATTAAAAAAATAAATGTTAAAAACAATTATAGAAAAATTGGAAAAAAAATCCTAAAGCTTGAAAGGTTTCAACATTTTTTGTTTTTTGTTTTTTTGGTTTTTTTTTTTTTTTTTTCCTTTAAGCTGAAAAGGCTCACATAGAACCCTAAAACTGAATTGAAAAGGTTTTGAGTTAGACTTGATAGTGAAATTAAAAAAATAAGTGGTGAGTTTGATTAATTATGCAGATTTATTATATGGTGATAGTAGAAGTAAATAAATAAGTAGTAGGCTGAAAATTATAAAAATTGTTTTAAAATTATAGAACAAATTATATTTTTTTTAAAAATAACGTGACAATTGATGTAACATAATATAAAAATAGCAATATTAAATACTATGCTTCATCTTCTAGTAATACATAAAATATAGACATAAACTATGAAACGAGTTTGAATATATAGTTTAATAGTGTGAAAAAACTAACGACTGTGGTGTTGTTGGTATTTACTTCGGTTGTCCTTGTTCTTGTTCTTTTGTTATTATTACTTTCTCAGTAATAAATATGAAAAGCAAATCTACCAGTCAACTGTTGTACAGATATGCACATAATTAACTAGCTAGAATATGAAATTATGGGTTTTAGTTACTTTACCAGTTTACCTCATTAAGTCTTCAGTCTTTTTTTTTTAATGAATAAAGATTTCCATCATTAAATAAGAAATGTAAATGTGATCTTTACTGTTAGCATAAAATATATATACTTTTCTCAAAAAAAAAAAAAAAAAATATATATATATATATGCATTAATATCTTATCTATATATATAATAATAGGTAAAGCAGAGAGAAAATCCAATTAAATTTTCAATTGGAATTCAATTAGTGTCTAATTTTATGCCACATGTCTCACCTAATCTAAATTTCAGAATTTTGTGCCAAGTGAGTTAATTTAGGTAAAAATTGAATTTCAATTGGAGTTTAATTTTTTGCCACATGTCCCATCTAATCTAAATTTTTAAATTTTTGTGCCAAATTAGTTAATTTAATGTAGAAAACGAAGAGTTCAATATAATAAACTATAAAAAACATAATTATATATATAATATATAATTGTGATTGTTTTTAAATGTACCCGTGCATATGCACAGGATTACACAGTAGTCTATATAATAATAATAATAATAATAATAATAATAATAATAATAATAATAATAGGTAAAGCAAAGAGAAAATCCAATTAAATTTTCAATTGGAATTCAATTAGTGTCTAATTTTATGCCACGTGTCTCACCTAATCTAAATTTCAGAATTTTGTGTCAAGTGAGTTAATTTAGGTAAAAATTGAATTTCAATTAGAGTTTAATTTTGTCCCACATGTCCCATTTAATCTAAATTTTTAAATTTTTGTGCCAAATTAGTTAATTTAATGTAGAAAACGAAGAGTTCAATATAATAAACTATAAAAAAATAATCATATATATAATCTATTATTGTGATTGTTTTTAAATGTACCCGTGCATATGCATGGGATTACACACCAGTCTATATATAATAATAATAATAATAATAATAATAATAAAATAATAGGTAAAGCAGAAAGAAAATCCAATTAGATTTCAAATTGGAATTAAATTAGAGTCTAATTTTACGCCATGTGTCCTATCTAATTTAAGTTTTTAAAATTTTTGCCAAGTGAGTTAATTCAATGTAAAAATTGGATTTCAATTAGAGTTTAATTTTGTGCCATGTGTATCATCTAATCTAAGTTTTTTAATCTTTGTGTCAAATAAGTTAATTTAGTGTAAAAAACGAGGAGTCTAATATAAGTAAACTATAAAAAATATAATTTTTGAATGATTTTATATTTATGAGCCTTTTTTTGTATAACTAAAAACAATTCAAGTTATACGTCATATATATATATATATATATATATATATATAGCCAAAGTTAACAAAAATCTCAATTAAATTTTAAATTGGAGTCTAATTTTTATGTTTCATCTAATTTTTAAATCTGTATGTCAAGTGATTTATTAGATGCAAAAATTAAAGAGTCTAAATTCAATTAGATTCTGATTTGAATTTTAATTGGAGTTCAATTTTGCGCATGTGTTCCATCAATTTTTTTAATTTTTGTGGCAAGTAAATTATTAAATGTAAAAACAAAAGAGTTTAGATCTAATTAGATTCTAAATTATATATATATGTAATTGTGATTGTTTTTAAATGTATCTGTGCATATGCACGGGATTACACACTAGTTCTTATAATAAAGGATAATTGTCTATAGCACATGTTACATATAACTTCAAATTCTGTCATATTTATTATAAAAAAAGAATTTGAGAAATGGTCTAGCAATGTGTATTAATCTAAATTTATTAGCTGTAGAAATTGAGATTGATGCTACGTACTTTTTGATTGGGTTGCTGGCTCTCATTGTAGTGATTTACAGCATACAACTTTTGTTATGAATTGCGGAAATCTCCTCAGTTAAATACTAAATGAATGTCAGTTAAAAAAGTTTAAAGTTTGTGCTATGTATTCAAGAGTTAGACTCTTTTAAATATACACTACTGTCAGTTTCTTTACGACTTTTTTCCCTCTTTCCGTGTGTATATTAAAATACTTAGTATTCTAAAAAACAAAAAATGTAATGATGAAGCACTACTTCCGCGATGGGAATTCATGTACAAATGCTATGGCTAGAAAATGATCAGATCTAAGCCAGGATCAAAGGCAACTCCACATTGAAGCTGTCAGAAATAAAGGAGAGATAATACCTAAATTTTCTTTGGAAATTACACAATTTGATTTTACCAAAAGAGGTGGCGGAGATGAAGCATGAACCAAGTCACTATCTTGAGATAAATCATGCCATCTACGGTATATCTGATGTAGTTAGACAAATAATTTCTACACGTTGTTCTCAGGATACAACAGCCCAGCTACTTTTGCTGATTCTCCTTGTGAGCCTACACTGCTCGTAAGATATAAGCTCTCTATAGTACTTTCTTTTCCCAGAAAATTTTGTAAAAGATAGAATATTTTTGTGAATAGTAAAAAGCAATAGATGGTAAGTGTTTAGAACAATAAAAAACTGTTTTTTGAAAAGTTTGTAGCTTTGTAATTCAAAAATAAAATGTGTCTTTGAAACTTTTATTTCTTTCCATATATATAGGGCCGGACGTGTAACTTG
Organism: Lithocarpus polystachyus; assembly: GCA_033629205.1. Classification (NCBI taxonomy): domain Eukaryota; kingdom Viridiplantae; phylum Streptophyta; class Magnoliopsida; order Fagales; family Fagaceae; genus Lithocarpus; species Lithocarpus polystachyus. Next base: position 3,112,679 of record CM066172.1, read on the forward strand.
TCCTCAGCCAAAGAATTAAAAGGGTTTGGTATTAATTAAATTGTCATAAAGTTATTGAAATCAATATATATTATCAATAGGTTTCTTTCTGTGTGTGTGTGTGTGTGTGTGTGTGTGTGTGTGTGGAGGAACGAATCCCTCCCTTAGAAGGTCTTGTCCGCTTTGGGAATGGGCCAAAGAGGCCGATGCCGCCTGCACAAATTTGCTCAATCCCACATCGGGGAGAGACGCCTCCCACCCGCACTTGATGAGTACACTCCACTTGTGAGCTTATGCTTATAAGTTGCGGGTGGGAGGTGTCTCTCCCCGATGTGGGATTGAGCAAATCCATGCAGGTGGCATTGGCCTTCTCGGTCCATTCTTAAAACGGACAATACCTTCTAAAAGAGAAATTCATTCCTCCATAATATAATATAATATAATATAATATAAACCGGAAATCAAATATTGTCTTTGCCAAAAGCTCAATCTGTACGTTGGGAACAAAGAAAAAATCATAATGCTATGAAATTAATGCCCCATAGATTACATTGTTGGACATTATTACAATATCTTTTTGAAAGTTTCTGAATATATATTACAAAAAATTGTTAGCTGTTTTGACCACTTTCCATTAAACCAAATAGTAAATGCTTGTATATATATGGTAACTTATTATAACATAAAATAATTCAGCAATAGCTGTACATTTAAGTGCTGAAAAATATTCCATATATGACGTTATTATGTCATATTCAAATAAGAACGTTTGAATACAAAATGTTTAGAATGAAAAGTATATATTTGTGATAAAACCAAATATGTTGGCAATTATGGTATTAATGTTACATTAATGTTCAAAAAATTTCCTAATCAAAACCATTGACAAAAGTTATTCAAATTTTGAATTATATTTGAGTTTCAAAATTTAGCAATCAACGTATCTGACATTAAGGGATAATTGATTTAATCAATTCACATAAATGAGTATTATAATAAATATGATATTTTTTATAAAAATATCCAATAATCCCCCACTTATTTTTATAAAAAATAAATAGGTAAATATAAATATACGAAAATTTTCTGGGTTAAGTAGAACATTATGCATAATGGGAGTGCCAATGGCTTGAACCCTCATTTAGTGTCTCAACAACATTGTTCCAAAGTTAATAGTGAACTAAGTATTGAAATATAATTTTTTGTATGGATACAAAACATTACATCACACACATAATATTCCAGTACTCTACTATGAGCTTTTAAGCTAGCACATTACAGCCTTGTGCTTTATCCCAGCATCCATGAGCTATTTAGAGAACTAGCCCCATTCTCAAAGGAAGCGGCCTCACTTCCATGCTCACTTAGGTGTGGCTATAGAGGATGTTCTTGTAACTCTAACATCCCACTCATAAGAGCTATAGTCCACATTAAGAGTTTTTTTTTTTAGTAAATAAAAACTCATCCTATATAACATTACAAGATACATGCACGCACACCATAAGGGGGACATGAGTATTATTACTTGTACATATATTTAGTGCATGTTAATCAAACTACTCTATGATTAGTTTTTCCCTTTGAACCTAGTTCTTGAGATCTCCAGTCCCAAGATAGGGTATCCTCATAGGTAGTTTATTCTTCTTTGGGCTTAAGTCCCATCCCCCTCGATGCTATCCAGATCTTTTCTCTAGCCAGAGCTTTAGTTAATGGATCCGCAATATTATCATTTGTACTAATATAATCAACATTTATGGTACCATTGTTTATGCATGATCTCACAGTACTGTGTTTTCTATAGATCTGGATTTACCATTATAGTATTTATTGCACACTCTATCAATAGTGGCAGTACTATCACAATGAATTAAGATAGGTGAAATAGGTTTCTCCCACATGGGAATTTCAGATAATAAATCTCGCAACCAACCCACTTCTTGACTAGCTGAAGATAAGGCAATTAATTCTGCCTCCGTGGTGGATTTAGCAATAATCTGTTGTTTTTTAGATTTCCAACTTATTGCTCTACCACCTATTGTAAATACATAGCCAGTGGTAGACAAAGAATTACCTGATAATGTGCTTTTTAAATATCTCATTAATTAGGTCATGGCATTCCAATGCTCAAAATTAGGTTTGCTAGTAAATCTTGCTAAAACTCCTACAGTGTAAGCAATATCAGGTCTAGTACAATCAAAGCAATATCAGGTCTAGTACAATCAATAGCATATCTAAGACTACCAATAATTCTAGCATATTCCTTTTGATTGTAAATATCATTTTCATCTTTAGTAGGAAAAAGATGCACACTAGAGTCAAAAGGAAAACTTGCAGGTTTACAATCAAAGTAATTATATTTTTTCAAAATTTTTTCTATATAATGAGATTGATCTACAAATATGCCATTTGAAGTTCTAGAAATTTTCATGCCAAGAATCACATTAGCTTCTCCTAAGTCTTTCATATCAAAGTTATTCTTAAGAAGCATTTTGGCAACATTTATAATATCCATATTAGGACCAAAAATTATAAGATCATCAACATATAAACAAATTATAACATGAGCATCATTAAAAGTTTTATAATATATACATTTGTCACTTTCATTTGTTTTAAAACCATTAGAAAGCAAACATTGATAAAATTTCGCATGCCACTGTCTAAGTGCTTTTTTTAAACCATATAAAGATTTTAATAATTTACATACCTCATTACCTGGCATTGTAAAACCTTCTGGTTGGTCTATGTAAATTTCTTCTTCTAAATCTCCATTTAGAATTGCCGTCTTTACATCCATTTGATGTATCATCAAATTTTGAATAGTTGCTATAACAATCAATAATCTAATAAATGTAACTTTAGTAACAAGAGAAAAGTGTCAAAAAAATCAATATCTTCTTTTTGTTTAAACCCTTTAGCTACAAGCCTTGCTTTGAATTTTTCAATAGATCCATTAGGTTTCAATTTTCTTTTAAGTACCCATTTACATCCAATTGTTTTACAACCTGGAGGTAAATCTACAAGTTTCCAAGTATTATTAGATATAATAGAATCCATCTCATCATTGATAGCTTCTTTCCAAAAACCTGAATCAGGAGAAGATAAAGCTTCTGTTAAAGAAGTAGGGTCACCTTGTAAATTATACACATAATATTCAGGACCAAAAACCTTTTCAATTCTAGGTCTTTTACTCCTCCTAGGTTCAATCTCATATTTATTAACATCTTTTGACTTAGATGTTGAACATTCAAAATTTTCTTGTTGTTCAAAACCCCCATTATTTTTATATTTAAATGGAAATTTAATTTAATGAAAAATTGCATCTCTAGATTCAATTATTGTATTATTATCAATATCAAAAAATCTATAAGTTGTGCTGTATAAAGAATAACCCAAGAATACACATGTAGAAGCCTTTACCCCAAGTTTAGGTCTTTTAGGGTCAAGTAGCCTCACATATGCTAAGCAACCCCAAACTTTGAAAAAATTCAGATTTGGTTTATATTTTTTCCATAATTCAAAAGGGGTTAAAAAAAGTCTTTTTATGAGGTACTCTATTCAAAACAAAATTTGCAGTTAAAACAGCTTCACCCCAAAAATATTTAGGAGCCCCAAAACTAATAAGCATAGCATTAGTTAAATTTATAAGAGTCATATTTTTACGTTTAGCTATTCCATTTGAAGATGGAGAATAAGGGGCAGTAGTCTCATGAACAACATCAAGAGATTGAATATAATTATTAAAACCAAGAGTATTATATTCTTTTCCTCTATCAGTTCTAAACCTTTTAACCTTTTTATCAAAAATATTCTCAACTTCTTTTAAGAAAATTGATCATTTTTCAAAAGCATCACTTTTATTTTTCATAAGATAGACATATGAATATTTTGAAAAATCATCTATAAAGGTTAAAAAAATACCGATTACCTCCACGTGTCAAATGTCCTTCAAATTCACAAATATCACTATGGATAAGCTCTAGTAATTCAGTATTTCTTTCAATTGATTTATGAGGCTTTTGAGTAATTTTAGTTATGCTATAAATTTCACATTTTTCAAGTTCATTTTCAAGTTTAGGAATTAAACCTAAACCACTCATATTTTTCATATATTTATTATTAATATGACATAATCTACCATGCCAAACATTCACACAAGAAACAATATAAGCAAAACTTGAATTTTCATTCATCTCAACATTAAGTTTAAACATGTCATCACAAGCATAGCCTTTGCCAACAAACATGCCCTTTTTAGAGTGTACATATTAATCAGCCTCAAAGACTTATTTGAAACCAGCCTTATTCAACAAAAAACTAGAAATTAGATTATTTCTAATGTCAGGAACATGAAAGACATCTTTGAGAGTGACTTCTCTCCCAAAAGTAAATTTGAGAAGCACATCTCCAATACCCACAACTTCAATGGTATAAGAATCACCAAGTGTAATTTTCTTTTTCTCATCCAAGATGGTGTAGGTCTTGAACCAAATTTTATCATAACAAACATGTCTAGTTGCCCCAGAATCAATCCACCACCCTCCTAAGCCTTCAAGAATATTAATCTCACTGATTTTTTGAAGCCTCTCCCTTCTCTTACAACCTGGCGATTTACTTTTGTAATGCCCCAGATAGTCTTACAATTGTAACCAGATGACCCCAGTCGGCCTCCAGTTTGTAATAGAAATCAGATAGCCCCAGTCGGCATTTGACAGTTTCCGCTTAACCTGTAACTTACCCCCTTTTGGTATCAGAGCCAAGTTTGGCCGATCAGTTTGTAAGTTACTTTTGTTTTCAAGAAAATCAAGTTGGCCTGTTATACCGCCTCAGTTTATCAAAGATATTTTCAATATTTGCATACATTATTTTCATGGCATTATTTTCTCACTATATTCCTATTGTTTATTTCTGTCTCGTGATTTTCTTCTACTTGTTTACCTGTTGATTCAGTTATTTCTTTCATTTATTCCTTCATTCTGTGTTATCTATTCAAGCTAACCCAGTTATTTCCCAGCTATCTTCTTCTTCTTATTCCTGTGTTTAGCCCAAAATTTGTTGCAGGTGTAGAATGCTTCTGAGATGTGTAAGACCTATATCAATGATGTCCTATAGCCCAGTTAGACCTTTGAGTCCTTGGTTCGCCGTTATAGCCGTGTAGCCGGAGTGAGGCGTTGAGGCGTTTACAGGCGTTTAGGATAAGAAGAGGTAGTTAAAGGTTATACTGTTCATTGAGAAGGCACCTTGTCTCTAGTTAAAAACTCATGTTGTCAGATCTAAGGTTAGATCCAGTTGTTTGAAGATAAAGTTAATTAGGTTTTAATTGTGTTTTCCTACCAGGTAGCCAAGATGATGAGTAAATTGTTTAGAAGTAACTCAACCTCCAGTTTAGCCAGTAGATCCACATCACTCCTAGAAATTCCACAAGAATCTGGAATTATTCATAGTGAAGAATATGAGTTGTCTGATGTAGACCTTAAATTAGGAGATTGGAACCTCCCTAAGGTACCCACAAAAGAATTCTATAAGTCTTCATGGAACTTGAAAGCTTTCAAGACAGATCTCCATGTCAGGACCATAGAACAAGTTTATGGGATAAACAAAGAATACGAGACGTGCTATTTGTTGAGTCCAACCCAAATGAAAGCCCACATAAAGAAAGGACACCATTTCCTACACATAGGATTAGTCCATGTTGGAGTTAAACCCCTCATCAGATCAGGATTGAACAATTCAATTCTGTTAGCCCTTAGAGATACCCGTCATATAAGGTTTAATGACAGTCTCTTAGGAACCTAGTACCTCTTTACCTAGTAAAGGACTTCAGCTTACCACTTTAGATGCCAATCCAGCCTCTAGCAGTTCTAGCAGAACCTCCTCAGATAATGAAAAGGAGATAGAACATATAGAAAACCAGTTTAGTAACCTAGAAGTCAAAAGGCTTTTCCATCCTCCCTCAACTAGTTTGACAAAAAACTAGTATCCCAGACCTACACCCCCAGACCTCCAGTACGAGGAAAGGAATGTTAGCAACCAGTTCTCTGTCACTTCAGGAAAACTTTATGAATGGAACATTGATGGTCTATCAGAACAAGAAATTCTGAAAAAGATTCAACACGTAGCGATGGTCGCTAACAACCACCTTAATGAAGGGAAAACCCATCCTGAGGTAATTGATCTCATAGTTTTAGGTTTCACAGGAAAGTTGCTCCAATGGTGGAACAACTGTCTTACTGAAGAATCTAAAGAAAATATCAAAATTGCTGTCCAAAAAGATGAGGAAGGTCTCCCCATTTTTGAGGATCCTCTAGAAAGAAGAATTCTTGATGGTGTTAATACCTTGATCTATACGATCATAAATCACTTCATAGGAAAACCTAGCAACATCACATCTAGGATTTACGACCAGTTGAGTAACCTTAGATGTAGAACCTTAGGAGATTACAGGTGGTATGAGGATGTGTTTACCACCAGAGTCATGAACAGAAGTGATTGCAACTCTCCCTTTTGGAAAGAAAAATTCATTACTGGATTACCCACATTATTTGGAGAGAAAGTGAAAGAAACACTTTGCAATTCATTAGGAGAAATTGATTATGACAGTCTAACTTATGGAGATATCTCTGGTACTATCAGAAGTGTAGGGATGAAAATGTGTAGAGATTTTAAGATCCACAGCAAAGCCAACAAAAGCAAAGCCAAATATGAGTTAGGAACCTTTTACACACAATACAAATTACCACCAATAGCCCCTTCTAAGAAAAGGTCCACGCACAGAAGGCCAGAATCCCCTGAGAAACTATACAGGAAAAGGACCAAATCCAAGTTTTACAGAAGGCAGAACTATAGTAATCCCAAAAACGGTGATTATTATAAAAGAGGAAAACCCTCTAGATCCAAGTCCACAGGTAAATATGAGAAACTCTCAAAAGCATCAGGAAAATGCTTTAATTGTGGGAAAAATGGACATTTTAGGCATGAGTGTAAGGTTGAAGCAAAAACACTCATAAACACCCTTATCAATGACCAAACTAGTAAAGATAAGATCTTCAAACTCCTAGAACTTGACCATATAGAACATGAGTCAACCAGTAGTTCTAGTGAACATGAGATTTATCAACCATCATCCTCTGATACCAAAAGGGGGTAAGTTACACATTGGCTTTTGGCATGTTTTCATTTGAAGAGATAAAATTTACCGTAGGACCATTTGCTTCATGGAGTTCAACAACTTTGTCTTGATTTCTTGCCTCTTCCTTCACTCTCAAACGGGTGATAAGGGATTCAATGGAGAGTTCCTTTTGCTTGTGTCTTAGGACTTTGGCAAACTCCTTCCAAGACTCATGTAGCTTGTCAATGATGGTTGAAACTTACATTTGTTCATCTACTCGAATGCCTTCATATCGAACATCTTGTGAAATCATTTGGAGTTCATAGGATTGTTCCACCATGGACATGCCTTCAACCATCTGAAATCTGAAAAATCGACTACATGCATATTTCTTGGATCTAGCTTCCTCTATATCGTATTTTTGATTCAATGCTGATAGGTCAAGAATGTATTAACCCTTTGTGATATATTAATTGATTAATTAGCCAAGTTTATTAATTAATCAAATTAACATAAAATGTACGTGACAGCACAAACAAATCACCAACTAAAATAAAGTGCAACGGAAAATAAAGTTGACACGGTGATTTGTTTACAAATGGGAAAAACTTATACCGCAAAAACTCCACCCGGTGATTTTAAGATCACTATTCCTGAGAATCCACTATTATCAAAACAAGCGATTACAAGTAAAGGAGTCCTAGTACTTTATACCAACCTACAGTTGAACCCTTATCCCAATACCCAATTGGACTTATTCTGTAGTGACAATATCTTCTTGTATTGCACGGCTCCCAGTACGTGACTAACCAATAAATGCGCGGACCCTAGTACACAACTTGATCACCAACTTGAGAAAGATGTTAGCTGCAAAGTTCTTCAGTTTATCACACGATGAAGATCAAAAAGCTCCTTGGTCACAAAATCCTACGGTGTACAAACACAGCAACTTCTTCAGAAGAAAGATGAACTAGGGCAAATTCTATCTTCGGTCACAAATTGCATAAACAAGACTTTGCTCTATACTTGTGCAACCTTGGACGACCCTTAAAATAATCCTTATATATGTTTAGAGTTATGAGAAAAGAAAGCCTAAACAAATACTCACGGATTGGAGTGAAATCAGAACTGAAAATCTAATTTTTATAAATCTTGATAGATAACCTATCTACCGAGCAGCTGTCAAGCCTCGGGTTAGAACAACTTTTAAACCTTGATAAATACCAGCTATTGAGATCGTTGTCGAGATTTAATGAACAACACTTCATCACTTGTTTTTTAGACAGATTTGCATAGTTTTAACACTTGAACTTAAAACCTTATTCCTTAAAGCATTAAACACATCTCAGATCTACCCAATTACAAGTAAAGTGTGTTTTGTCAAAAGATTAGCTAATTACGTTAAATATTGACATATGTTCCTAATATGATTCACATATGTCCTAACAAATGCCTTCCATATCTTTTTGGCTGATTTGTGAGCTTGATCATAATAATCATACAAATCATCAAAAAGACAATTAAGTAAATAATTTCTACAGTAAAGATGATCCTTATCCCATTTCTTAACATCTTTTTCATGTTGAGAAAGTTCTTCTTCTATCAATTTTTCAGATTTCTTTTTCTTTGGTTTTTTCTCAGTCAACACATAAGCCACATTCAAGAGAGTAAGATAAAATAAAGTCTTTTGTCTCCACCTCTTAAAGCTAACGCCAGGGAAGCGGAATGGCTTATTAAGATCACCTGTTCCAGAGAAATTAGACATAACATTACCATTTTCCAATGATGATTTTGTGTTCTCCATAGCGATTTGTCTCAAATTTTTGGAAATAAAGAAGAGATAATACCTGAATTTTTCTTAGAAATTACACAATTTGATTTTACCAAAAGAGGTGGCAGAGATAAGGCGTGGACCAAGTCACCATCTTGAGACAAATTGTACCGTCTACGGTATATCTGACGTAATTAAAAAAATAGTTTCTGCACGTTGTCCTCAGGATACAATAGCCCAGCCACCTTTGCTGATTATCCTTGCGAGTCTACACTGCTCATAGGATATAAGCTCTCTTTTGTACTTTCTTTTCCCAAAAAATTTTGTAAAAGATAGAATATTTTTGTGAGTAGGAAGAAGCAATAGATGGTAAGTGTTTAGGACAATAAAAAACTGTTTTTGAAAAGTCTGCAACTTTGTAATTCAAAAATAAAATGTGTGTCTTTGAAACTTTTATTTCTTTCCATATATATAGGGCCAGACATGTAACTTGTCATCAGACAAAGAATTATAAGGGTTTGATATCAATTAAATGGTCATAAAGTTATTAAAATCAATATATATTATTAATAGCTTTCTTTCTATATATATATATATATATATAATATAATATAATATAAACCGAAAATCAAATATTGTCTTTGCCAAAATCTCAATCTGTATGTTGGAAACAAAGAAAAGGTCATAATGCTATGAAATTAATGCCCCATAGATTACATTGTTGAACATTATTACAATATCTTTTTGAAAGTTTCTGAATATATATTACAAAAAATTGTTAGCCGTTTTTGTAAAGATTTAGACCCCTTAAACACATACAGATAAACCTAGTTATTTAGCTAAGTGATTAACTTAGGTATATTATTCAGATCTAGGTTAACACAAAACAATTATATTATGCAAAGCAGTAGAAAAATAAATAACACAACGATATGATAACCCAGGAAAACCAAACCGGTAAAAAACCTGAGAAGGATTTAACCTAGCTATCCTCAAGGTAAAACAAATCTACTATGAAAGAATTGAAATTTTACAAAAGCGACTTAAACCACTAACATCTTATTGCTACCTTGAATAGAAAACTTACTACTATAACCACGTGATAGCTCTGAGTCCACGGACTACTTCTTTTTTGGATTTACAGCAACCATAAGTACTCCCACTTGTGTTTCCTTTAAGCTCTTTATGTAGCAACTGAAACAATTACCAAGCTCTCGACATCAATCTTAATCTTGATAACCCTAAATATGTATAAAGGCAAACACCTCTAGATCTCACAAAAGATTTATACACACAGCATAAACAACTATTGAAAGACATGGCTAGGGTTTTTTCTTTTATACCTAAGGCAAAATATAAAACCCTACACGTTATATAGACTTGGGCTGAGTTGGAAAAATCTACAGAAAAACAATCTGCACGAGCTTCAATCGATCGAGTCTAATTTTCGATCGATCAAGCCTTGCAAATTTACATACTAAATCCTGTAGTACACTCGATTCCAACTTTACACATAAACACACTTTGAGCAGCCTAATTCTAGACTCTAAGTTTTGATCATGGTTTGCCAACATTACACATTGAAGTTCTAATACATTTAGATCCTAAATCCTTAGAACCTAACAGTTTTGACCACTTTCCATTAAACCAAATAGTAAATGCTTGTATATATATGGTAAGTTATTATATCATAAAATAATTCAACAATAGCTGTACATTTAAGTGCTGAAAAATATTCCATATATGACACTATTATGTCATATTCAAATAAGAACATTTGAATACAAAACGTTTAGAATGGAAAGTATATATTTGTTATAAAACCAAATATGCTGGCAATTATGATATTAATATTATATTAATGTTCAGAAAATTTCCTAATTAAAACCATTGATAAAAGCTATTCAAAAATAATTATTATATATAAATTTTAAAAATTTATGACCACCTGATATGGACAAAAAATAATTATTATACATAAATTTTAAAAATTTATGACCACCTGATATGGAAAAAAAATAATTATTTTATATAAATTTTAAAAATTTATGACTTTTTTACCTTTAAAAGAAATTTATGACCACCCTAAATTTTTTTAGGTCCAACATAATTAAACTTTGGACAAAGTCTGGAAACAAACTTGGTGGTAGACTAAGGCTACAATTTTATTTAATATTTTTTTATTGGATATGAATTTTGAAAAATCAACCATTGGATTACATTTTCTTCTTATATCCTTCATGCTTGCAAAATTTCAATAATTTTAAAGATTAAAAATTATATTATCAATCAAATATTTAAATTTCGAGTTTTTGTAATCTAAAATTAAACATAAAAAATAAGTTTATAAATCGAATAATAAATAACATCAGATTGGAATAAAATTTGACATGTTTTTTAAAAACATAAAGAATTTGCAATTCAACAACTAGATTTTAAAAATATATTGTCATTTTAATTTGTTTAGTGAGAGTTGTAACTTTAAGATACAATTAAATTTATAGTCAAATGTTGTCCTTAAACTTTGGTCTCCTTAACAATATATTAGGTCCTTACAAACAAAAAGAAAAAGTCCAAGAATATTTTTTATTGAACTAGAATTTTGAAAGACATATAGCTTGTAGCATTGATAATGATACTATCATGCAACGATTTTAAAATAAGATCATAGAAAGAAATTGTAAGATTTTATATATTTGCATGTATTTTTCTTGTAAAAATATGAAGTTCTCTAGAAAAAATTCATGAAGTGGCCATTGACTAGGATCTTGTTATTTTTCATAGTCCCCTTGGAGATTTTTGTATTTTGCTTCATTGTGACAAATTGGATTTGTATGACGAGAGGTGTTGTCCTCCTAACAATGTTTTATCTGCTTAGTCTTTAAAGGCATGTATTTACCAAGAAAAAGAAGTTACTGAGAAATATTATTGTTTTTGGTTCGGTAATAGTCACATTTGGCCCTTCACGAACCTTCCCTTTTCATAACACGTGCTCTCAGCGTGTCCACTCATGCAAAATCCCTATAAATACCAAGCAAAACCTTCACATTATTCCATACTATCATAAGCCGAACACATTTCAAGTTTCAACCCTATAGCTCTCAGCTCTCATCACATCAAAAATGACTCCTGTTTTCTCAAAAATTGGCATAATAGGAGCTGGTGTTAGTGGCTTAGCAGCCGCTAAACAACTAGCCCACCACAACCCTTTAGTCTTTGAAGCCTCTGACTCTATTGGTGGGGTCTGGAAGCATTGTTCTTACAGTTCCACAAAGCTTCAGTCCCTTCGTTGTGATTATGAGTTTTCTGATTTCCCTTGGCCTGATAGGGATAGCACAAGTTTTCCATCTTATACTGAGATATTGGAATACTTAACATCTTATGCTAACCACTTTGATGTCCTCAAGTTTGTGAGGTTCAACTCAAAAGTGGTGGAGATTAGGTTTGTTGGTGATAGGGAAGCCACTGATCTCACTGGGAAACCTGGTGACTATCCTACTATATTGCCTGGACACCCTGTTTGGGAGGTTGCTGTGCAGACCAACCATTCAGATACCATTGAGGTCGTTACCCATTTTTTTTCTTTTCTTTCTTTTCTTTAACTAATAAAAAAAAAAAATTTGGCTACGATGGTTTTACTAGCTAGGGTTCCAAAAGAAAAAGAACATGATTTTCTTATTTCTTTCTTTGTGTATTTCCTTTCATTCACTCCGTATTTTCCTATCTATTTAGAACCTACATACTCCTGTATTTCCTAGTTTCTAATCTCTCTCTCTCTCTTTTTTAATAAATCCTAGCTGGCCTCCAAGAAAAAATTTGACACCTCGTAGTTTGGCCTATGTCAACCTTCAAAGTCTTATATATTTTGCGACTAGCGGGATATATAATTTATTGATAATGAGTAAAAATCTTTTGTTTCAATATAAGCGTTCAACTGTATGTTTTAGCAACTTTGCTTGTCAAAAATCTTTTTATTTTGAGTAATTAAAGTTTAAAATGAAACGAAATGAATCAAACACACATGGGTACACTATAAATATATAATTTTTGTGTGATCCTTTGTGGTTCACCGATTGTATATATAGTTGGCAATACGAGGAATCGTATAATGAAACTTCCTATAAGTATATTACCTAGAAATTAAGGTCAAAAGTCTATGTATATACGATCGTTAGTATTACCTTTAAATCGACCTAGTATTTTGGTGACTAGATTTTATATATATATATATATATATATATATATATATATATAGACTAGTGTTAATTTATTCGATTCATTTCAGTGGTATGCCTTCGAGTTTCTTGTGGTTTGCATTGGAAAATATGGAGATGTACCTAAAATCCCAGAATTTCCACGAAACAAAGGCCCTGGAATATTTCAAGGAAAGGTCTTGCATACCATTGATTACTGCAAACTTCAAAAGGAAGAGACTTCACAACTACTTAAGGGGAAGAAGGTTGCAGTCATTGGTTTCAAGAAATCAGCTATTGATTTAGCACTCGAGTGCGCAGAGGAGAACCAAGGTATAAAGATCTCTCTCTCTCTCTCTCTCTCTCTCTCTCTCTCTCTCTCTATATATATATATATATATAAGCTTTATACATCTTATAAGAGGAAATTTGAACTCTAATTGTTTTAGGTACCAAAGTTTCATTATTATTTGTATGTTAATTAATATTTCATTCATTTATTTCCCTCACAAAATATTGTTGGATCCCTATCCTAAAGAAAGAAACAAGTTCATTGATGTGTAGTCATCATGCTCCAATTCAGTTGTCATCACCTTGTTAAGTGACCTATCAATTTTTCTTTTCTTATTATTAGCTTAATTTTTTTTTAAATTTTTTTTATAGGTAGTGTAGTTTATTTCTAACAAGCACAATCAATGGGATGGTTGATGGGTTATACAGCTTATAGTGGCTAGTAATTTATGATTTTCAAACAAGTGTGGAAGATAAAGTGAAGAGTTGAATTATTAGGGATCCATACAGGTGTTATGAATTTTTAACAGATACAGGTGTACGTGGAAGATGAAGTCAAAAGTGAAGTCAATTTTTAATAAAGTAATAAGTAATATTCTATGGAAGCCTAGTTTCATTTAGAAACTTATAATTGAGATATAAATACACTGAATTGGACCCAAAAAAAAAAAAAGTTGCATCAATTCAAAGCCCAGAGAAAAGGGTTTTATAAGATGAAAAGGTCCATTCAACACTTACTGACGTATTATTTATATATTATATATTTTATATATAGAGATTAAATTCTATAAGTATGTAGTTTAAAATCTAAGTCTTATATCTCCAATTCCAAATTACCACATCATCATATTACATATTAAAGAATAGACAATCACACTCAATAAATTTTAATACCCATTTGAAAATATAACTTTTTTTTTTTTTTTTGAGAAACATTTGAAAATATAACTTAACTATGAGTTTATTGATATATTATTATGTGTTATATAGGATATATTAAGTTTTAAGTAAAAAATTGATGTGGTAATCTATTATTAGATGGTGTAAAATATGAGTTTTATAATTCATCTTTATATTTTGAACTTTTATATATATATATATATATATATATATATATAGGGATGGGTTCAAGTTACATCTGGTGTAACTTCATAATAGTTACACCTTTTTTAAACCATTGATTTCAAAAAAATCTAATAGTTAAAAATGCAACTTAATACAGTAAGAATAGGCACTTGTGCAAGGTTAGGGAGGAATTAATTAGGAAAGAGAAACAAAGTAAAAAAGGAAATAATATAATATTCTCTCAAATTAATTTAGTTGGCTGATGTGATTTTTTAACCATTAGATCTTATTAAAATCTATGGTCTAAAAAATGTATAATTTTTGTAGAGTTACACTAGGTGTAACTTGAACATATATATATATATATATATATATATATATATATATATAGACACACACACGCTCCTAACCATCAAGTTTGTCCTTTTCCCTTTGTTTCCGTAACTTACAATTACCTATTTTGGATGAAGTTGATTGTTCAGGGACCTTTGCTCGCCAATTACCTTTTGTTTCAGTACACTTCTTGCTCTTTAATTGAAACATAGAATCAATTTGGTCCAAAAGATAATAATGAATGTAGTGCAATTTAATTAGTTCTTATTTTTCACGTTATGTAGTTGGAATTTGCATGGTTTGGGTTTCACACAAACAAGACGTATTTGACTTGTTGACTTTACACGTTTTTACTTCTTAGACGATTCCAAAACACATTAATTAGAATTCCGCACATCTTCTGCACATTATGAGGAGAAGAAAAAGACTAAGTTTCAACAACACCCACTGAAGCAACGGGTGTCATCATAACATGTCTGCTCCGTATTGGGCCAAACTTGGAAAATTCTTGACAGCGATATGTTCCGTTTAATTGACGTCAACAATTTTTCCATGGAAAATTTTGAGATTCATTAAATGTGCAAGAAAATAACTTTTGTTCCTGTTTTACTTTCAAAATGAAAAAGTACAAAGAAAATTGTTTATTTTTTTTAATAGTTCAAATGTTGGGGTGGAGGATTTGAACTTCTTGATTTCTTCCACCTCATTTTGTTTCCATAAAGGTTTTGTTGTAGGAAAGCGCCTCCGGATAGCACTCCCACCTCAATATTGATTGTGAAATTATTATGACTATAGAAAGATCTCCAAGAAATAAACAATAGGAACGAAGCAAACTCAAACTCAGAAAATAAATAAACACACACAAACAAAAGAACACCAAGAATTTACGTGATTCGGCTTTTGGCCTACATCCACGGGCAACGACGAAGAAATTCCACTAATCAAATATGGAGATATACAAGTTGGTGTATCAATATTCTCACACACCCAATCCCCAATACACCCAATAGCTCTCTCACAAATACAAGAAATAGAGAAAACCTTGCATCCTATGCTAAACTAGAGAACTCTCACAATAATATACGGCAGCCAATCTCACTCTTTCACTCTCTATTTTTCATCTTCACAATTGCCGCAGCACCTCTCTTTATATAGAGTATTAAGTCAGCACAAGATGAGTCCTTGTAGCAATAGAATTGTATTCCATGCAACTTCCTTACATACATGTGCAGCTACTAATCCAAGCAAAGACTATTTCAAGTGGAACTCTTATATCTCATCTCTTGAGCACGTGAGGTCCAAATCAATTCCAAGTTGAACTTGGATATCTAATCCGGCTGTGTATCAAATTAAGAGTCCTAAACCAATTAGGAATTATACTTGTACTTGAAATAGGACATCAAGTCTTATAGGCCACTCCAAAACAATATGCATTAGGATAACAAGCCACCGACTTCACAGGTTTAAGGACACATATATTATGTCACAATTTTGATATGACCAACTACCAGTATGGTTTTAAAAATTGAACCGGTCAATGAACTGTTTTTGCACTCGATTTTTTGTTTTTGACCAATTTTGGGTAGTTTTACCAGACCAAATTGGTACCTGATTTCCAGTTGAATCGGTTTGACCAGTCGGTTCAGTCCGATTTTTAAACTAAGACTACGAGTAAGGGATGAAAAGTTATGAATCCATGTAAAAGTTATTTTCTATTGTTCACAACCTCTTTAACAAATTGTGATAAATGTTGTGTAAAAAAGAAAATGTAAAATCAAAATGTCATATGTCATTCTTTTGTATTTGCTAAAAAATAGTGATATTAAGAGTATTATAAATTTATTATGTAAGTGTTAAAAACTGTAAAACTTAATAGTAACTTTAGCATTTTCCTACTAAAATGATGGAAACCTCTCTACAAATTCCGAGAAAAACTAAACCTTTGTAGAGAGGGATATCCCTCTCTACAATTCATATATTCTTTTTTTTATTTCAAGGAAATTTGGATAATTTCATAGTGGATTGGCTATTTAGATTGCATTATGAGATGATCAATATTTTGATGTTTTGCAGGACCAGAAGGACAACCTTGCACCATGGTGGTAAGGACTTTGCACTGGACAGTTCCCCATTACTGGATTTGGGGTTTGCCATTTTACATGTTTTACTCAACAAGATCCTCTCAGTTCCTCCATGAAAAGCCTAACCAAAGCTTTCTCAGAACTCTTCTTTGCCTTCTTTTATCTCCAATGGTAATTGATCAATATTAATTTTTACTGTGTGCACTTAAAAATTAACTTTTACTACAAACTGAATATTAGTCTGGTTGATGAGTAGAGTGCCAATGTTAAAAAGTTGTTGTATATAATGACCTATGACAGAGGCGAGGAGCTTCAAAATTTATCGAGTCCTATTTGCTGTGGAAACAACCTCTGAAGAAATATGGATTAAAACCAGACCACCCTTTTGAAGAAGACTATGCATCTTGTCAGATGTGTATCATGCCAGAGAATTTCTTCTCTGAGGCTGATAAGGGAAAGATTCTCTTCAAAAGAGCATCAAATTGGTGGTTCTCAAAGGAAGGAATTGAATTTGATGATAACACCAAACTGGAGGCCGATGTTGTTGTTCTTGCAACTGGTTACGATGGGAAGAAAAAGCTCAAAGCTATCTTACCAGAGCCTTTCCGTACTTTGTTAGAATATCCTTCTGGTATCATGCCCTTGTATAGGTAATTAACAATTCTACTCTTAAAATCGTAATCATTGCTTCTAAACTGTAACATGATCAAAATATACTTCAATCCCCCTCTTCCAAACCCCACAAAAGTTTTATGCACTAGATATGACATTTTAATAATGATGCAATTCTCTTCTTTTTTTTCTTTTTCTTTTTTTAATTGCAGGGGCACAATCCATCCACTAGTTCCGAACATGGCGTTTGTGGGTTACCTTGAGAGTGTTTCAAACCTTCATACATCGGAGCTGCGTTCCATATGGCTAGCTCGCCTTGTAGATGAGAAATTCAAGCTCCCTAGTGTTGAGAAGATGATTGAACAGACAACCAAAGAAATGGCAGTCACCAAGAAGACAACCAGGTTCTACAAGAGGCACTGCATTTCTACCTTCAGCATTAACCACAGTGATGAAATATGTGAAGAGATGGGATGGAATTCTTGGAGGAAGAAGAATTGGATTTCAGAAGCATTTAGCCCCTATGGTAGTCAAGACTATATACGAGAGGAATAAAGGAAGCGGCCATAACGAAGCAGAGACTAAAATGCAAAATTAATCCTCTAACTTTCTTCAGTTTCATTTCAGTCTTCTAATTTTACTTTCGTTCATTTCAATCCTTTAAATTTCGAATCTATTCAATTAAGGCATTTCCATTATCTTTTGTTAAAATTTTTTGAAAAAAAAAATGTGGAAAATATTTTTCCATCATTAATTGAATTTTTTTTTAATTTAAAAAATTTGAAGAAAAATTTATATAATTGAAAAATTAACCACAACATATAACAAAAGTTGATAAAAAAGTCTTAATTGAATAAATTTGAATGTTAGAAAAATGAAATGACAAAAACAAATTTAAAGGACTGAAGTGAAATCTAAAAAAATTTAAAGGGTCAGTTTTGCATTTTACCCTAAAGCAAATTATTGTCCTTCATTACTTGCTAAGAGGTTTCTCCTTTCTAGTGTAGAATAATCTATAGTTTATAACTATAAAAGGGGAAACTAATTAAACATAATATATATGTATTATAAAAAAAAAAAAAAAACAAAACAAAAAAATGTAGCATGTAAAGGAGGTTTCTATGTTTGAATAAACAATATTTCTTCGATCTACCAAAAATAAAAAATATTTCTAATTTCATTGTTCAAAAAATTGGAGTATAAGAGCAATATTGAACAAGGACCACTTAAAGGACCTTCCTAAAGCATTTAATATCTCAATAGGGGGTACACCTCTTGGCACCAAGAATCAATCAGGTCATGTTGCCATGTGTGGTTTGACTTGCATTTTATTTATTTTGTTGCTTGAACACAATTTTTTTTATTTATTATTAATGCGTGGTTTGACTTGAATACCACCCTATGGGGCATAGCAAATATGTTTGTCCCTATGTCAAATTGAGGGGCTGACACACCAAATAACCCCACAAAGCTTACACGGTTCGCTACATTATTAATTGAACCCAAAATTGCCCCATGCAAATGCAAAAACAACTGAAACCTCACTAGTAAATATATAAGCTTCATAATTGATTTTTTTTTTTTTTTTCATTCCACGAAAAGGTCAAAATAATTTGGTGTTTTTCTAGAGCAGAAATGATGATCATCACCTCCTCTACAGGTGGAATGAAGGGTCCAAATTACCTGGCTAATATCTGAAAGTAATAACAAATTAAGGACTTTGACTAACTCCAATAGACGGTGGAGGTACAAAAATAGAAGAAGTTAGAAGAGGCTCAAACTCAAAGGCTTTGAAGTAGCTTTAAAGTCTCGTCAATTTCCCTTTTGGGTTGGAACTTATTGTTGTAGATTTGTTGAACCACCCCATTCTTCTAAAGAACATAAGTCTGTCTTCTAGGCAGTGCTCCATGCAACACTCTCCAATCTTTCCTCCCCCTATTCCTCTTGTCACTTAGCAGCACTCAAAACTCATAAACTTGGCTTGGATACCACTTGTTGGACTACGAGCAATGCCACTTTATCTCAAAACCAATTGATGATGAGAAAGACACTCAAATTTTTAATATCATTTAACACGCATCACGTGAGCCTATTTTTAGAATAGTTGTAGTGAGCCGAATTGTGATCTTCCAACATCCTTTATAAGGAGAATCATGGTTAGAATCCCCCTCGCCCTCTTATTATAACAATTGAATTATAAAATAAAATTTTAAAAAAATCACAAAAACTCATCGGTAATTATTATAGGTGGGACGATCAGGTATCTTTTCAAAAAGATTAGTCTAAAAATTGCAAAAGCTTAATTAGGAAATTTTATAAGTATCTATGATCTAAAAGATTGCATCCATTAAAAAAATGAACTAGCTTCTACATGATTAATAACCAAATAACATTTTGAAAAAAGAATTGATAATTTATACAATATCGCAACATAGCTAGAGGTAGTTCGTGTCCATTCCGCCTATTGCTAGCTCATCCATTAAATGCCTAAAAAGTTAGAGGACCTTGCATAAAGCATACAAATAATTCAGGGGCAAGACAATTAAAATCAAATATAGAGCTACCATGTCACAAAATAAAAGAGTTGTAATTAATTGGAGTTACTTGGAAAATGTACAACTACATTAAAGGAGCCTATACTTGGAGCTGTCCAAAACATGGTAGTAAATTGTGGTGAACACGACATTAAACATGTTTAAAAGAAGTTGTAACGCAATATTCTCCGCATGTACCAAAAATTTTAAAAAAAAATTCAATACGAAAATATTCCTCTAGTGTTAAATATAAAGCTATCCTATATTGCAAAGTTTCTGTACTACCTTGTGACTTTTGAGATGATGGCTCATTACTGCTAATCCCAACAACCTCAGCTCCTGCTTTCTCAAATTTCTCTTGGAATCCCTGAAAGCACAAGCCTGTCAGAGTATGAATAATAGTTCTCTGTTAATGCCTGCATAACCTAAAGGCTCTCTTTGATTTTGTGACGACTATGTCTATGTGAATCTATTCGGCTATTCCCGTAAAACTATGATCATTGCGTGTAGTACTGATAACACTAATAAGAAATGTAAAGCTTGATGACGGGGTTTTCTGTTGAGAGTAAAGCTTGATGATACTGTTTGGGCTTGAAAAGTAGGGTTATTGAGTATGGCCAAATGTGTGTGTATGGATCTCTTGGCTTTGACATTAACTCATAGTAAGTTCCAAATTCAGAACATTGACAAAATCGTTTATTCTTTTAAGTTATATGATGATCAAATTTTATTTAAAAGTTTGTCCAACTTTTGAAGTTTTAAAATATGAAATTAGGGATGGCAATTTATGCTTGAATTATGGGTACCTGGCCCGGTCCAACCCTAATGGGTTAGGTTTAAATTGGCCCGATAAAGAATAGGGCCGGGTTTGGGTTTTAAAAAAAAAAAAAAAAACCGAAGCGGGTCTAGGTCGAGTTCAAGTTTTGGTAAAAACCTAGCCCGAACCTAGACCTGACTCGACCTATTTAAACTTAAAGTAAAATTACTAAAATTGTAAGAAGTTTAGACCCCTTAATCCCAAACAAATTAACCTAGTTATTTAGCCAAGTGATTAACTTAGGTAAATTATGCAGTTCTAGGTTAACACAAATATATCATATTATGCAAAGTGCGGAAAGTAAAGAATACACGATATGATAACCCAGGAAAACCAAACCGGTAAAAAACCTAAGGAGGATTTAACCTAACTATCCTCAAGGTAAAACAGAATTCACTATGAAAGATTTGAAGTTTACACAATAGCGACTTAGATTACTAACATCCTATTGCTACCTCGAGTAGGAAACTTATTACCATGACCACGTGACAGCTCCGACTCCACGAACTACTTCTTTCTTGAATTCACAACAAGCACAAGCACTCCTGCTTGTATATCTTTAAGTTCTTGAATCTACAACTGAATGATCACCAAGCTCTTGACATTAATCTTGAGTTTGGAAATCTTAAGTGTATGTGAAGGCAAACACATCTAGATCTCACAAAAGATTCACACACACAGCATTAAGAACTCTCTAAAAACATGGCTAAGGTTTTCCCTTTTATACTTAGGGCGAAACATAAAACCCTACACGCCAAACGGGCTTGGGTTGAGTTGGAAATTCTGCAGAAAAAACAATCTGCACTACTTTCGATCGGTCGAGTCTAATTTTCGATCGATTGAGCCAGGCAGATTTGCACAATAACTTCTGCAGTAACTCGATTCCAACTTTACATAAAAACCATATACTTTGACCAAGTCTTAACAAGACTAAAACCGTTTTGATTATGATTTGCTAACCTTACAAAATGAAATTCTAATACATTAGTTCATAATTCCTTAGAACCTAATAAAAATACTTACATATATATATATATATATATATATATATAGGTCGGGTGTGAAGTCTTTCTTTAAGACCATTAGCTCATAATCAACTGGGGGTTCCTGATCCTCGTACTGGTATGGGTCTCCATATCAGTTTTGGATGGGGATGGTGTCTTATGACCGTTGTCGTCATCTTGATCAACAACTAAGTCTTGTTTGGTTGTGTAGCAAGGGGTACTAACCTAAGATTTGGTCTTGACTCCTTGGAGTTCTACACCTAAGTCTCGTCTAGATCTTGGGTATGGTACAAGAGGTCTAGAGGAGCTGGCTTGGGATGCAGGTCTATCTCTCAAGAGTATAGGTGGCTGCCTACTGGGTAGAGGAGATCGACGGAAATCTATTGGGGATCTGGGCCTATACTCATCTAAGGGTGTTCTATATATATATATATATATATATATATATGTCACTTATATCAAATCCTAACCCTATTTTCATTTCTCTGATGTCTCTCTTAGCTCAAGCCGCCTCTCAATGCTCTCACCTCAACTCTTAGTCTCATTTTTTCTCAAGCCACCCCACACGGTCTCACCCAGTCACCCTCACCCTCACCCTCACTCTCATTCTCATTCACTCACCGACCCATCCTCACCTTCACTCTCATCACGTGGTGGTTGCTATTTGCCAGGGAGAAGCACGAAGGTTAGGTTGGAGAGAGATGCGCAAGGTTTAGGCCGTGACAAGTAAAGAGGCCCTTTGGTGATGATTGGAGGAGCTCTTGGTCGTGTTGAGGTCAAGCTTGAGCTTCAGCCTAGAGGTGGTGGGATTGATGGCTAAAACCACCATCGATCATCGAAGATCTTGGTTGTCTGAGATAAAAAGTGGCCGAATTGGAGTCCGAGATCAAAGATAAAGCCTTGGTGGACTAAGTTCTCCAATATTATCTTTGGGTTCTTTTTTTTTTTTTTTTTTTGGGTTCTTGTTCTCTCTCAAATTTGTGAGTTTGTGTTTGTGATCCTGTGAATGTGATTTTGTGTTTGAAAGGTAAACTCCTTTTTTTTTTTTTAATTGTATGGCCATGGATTAAGGCCTTTAGATAAGGCCCTAAAGTGGTTGACAGAACCCGTGGGGCCCGATGAGGCGAGTTTGGACGTTAAAAAAAACCCGTTTATTAAATCGGGTGGGTTTGGGTTTTAGTGTTGGGCCCCGCGGGTCGAGTTCAGGCATAAAGAAACTCGACCTAAACTCTACCCATTGCCATTCCTATATGAATCCATCTGAACTATCGTAGCTTAGGAGTGTTAGGTGGCTTGAAAGCTTTTATATAAAGCTTGTACGTGTGGTTTCATGATGTAGAGAGAGATTCAGAGAGACTGAAAAGTAAAATACAGTATTGAAGCTGGCTAAAGGAAAAAGATTAGTGTTTTGTGCGGCACTAAGGGAAAAAAAATGTGATTTTTCTTTTGTACGAGACACACAAGGAAAATAAATTGGGGGTTTTCTCTAGAACGATTATTTGAATGCAACAATCACAAAGAGTTGAAATATTCAAAATGAAAGATCTTGCTACCGTATTTTGTGGTGAGGTTATATTTGTTCCTAAAGATATTATTGTATTTTACCAATTTACTGTAAACTCAAGTTTTAAATTTAACTTGAGTGTTATAATCTCTATTTTATTATAGTGAATTGATCGGATTTGCCCCGTAATTTTTCCCTTTACACTGAAGAGTTTTTCACGTAATTTCTTGGTATTCTTGTTAGTTGATTTTTTTATCGCTTGCATATATTTCTATTTTCTTTATTGCTTAGGTTATATTTAAATTAATTACGGGATTTATCCCAACAGAAAGAAGCCCCAGGCCAACTCTTTGGCTGTGAACCCTACCTTTCCTATTTTCGACCCTTTGTTTCTCTTGATAGAAGTTTTTTTTTTTTTTTTTTTTTTTTTTTTTTTTTTTTTTTGGGACAAGTCGCTTGGTAGAGGCCGGTTTCACATTCGCTTTACTCACATACGAATACGATAGCCTAGCCAAAGTTGGTCTTGTCCGTTACACACTTACACCACGAATTACAATCCAGGTCTGGCAACTGGGTCTGGATGCGTAGTCCTTGTTGTCAAGCCTTCCTACCTCATACCCTTTTGGCCAAACCCCGTATTAATGTAGCATGGAAGGTTATACTATAGGTATTTTTTTTGGCAAGGAAATTTTAGGTGCTAACAATTTTATTATAAAAATCTTATAAGGTGGTGTGACAATGAATATTATTGATGCCACATTAACAATGAATGACAAACTAATGACATGTGATGAATGACCTTGGCCATGCTCTTCTTCTCGGCATTAATGAGGATTTTCCCGGCGAGATTGCAAATATAAGCCTCAAATCCAAGAGCAACAATTCATCAGTATTAACGTAATAATCTCAGAATAAGAGCCATATAAAAAGGGATTAGGATTTTGGAAGTTATATATGTTTAGTTAAATTTTGAATTTGAGGATAAGAATCATACCAAAAGTGATTAGGATTGTGGAAGTTATGTTTAATTTAAAATTTGAAATTAAATTTCTATACTGATGGGGAGTGGTTTTCTTTTTGTAATTGTAGGTGAGAGGTGAGAGTGATTTGTTTTGGATAGAATCGTTAAAGACATATATTTAAGATAGGGATGAGGATACTAATCCGGGATGAAGGCAGTTTGGTTGGAGCTTGTAGCAAGAAGATAATGGCACCCCTTGGTGCCATTGAGGCTGAAGAAAGGCCTTCGAGATTGGATTACAGCTTGCGTAAGATTTGCTTATCCAGGATTTTGTCCTTGAAGGTGATTCGTTGATATTGGCAAATGCTATGAAGGAATTATCGCCCCCTCCATCTGCTGTTGCTGCTCTGGTGTATAGCTCATTGGCTGCTTCACATGATTTTCGTCATGTGTAAATATCTCATGTTTGTAGGCAAGGCAGTAGTTCTGCTCATTTACTAGCAAAACATGCTCTTGTCATTGTTGATTTCTCTGTTTAGATTGAAGATAATCTTTGTTTTATTGAACAAGCTCTTCTCCATAATGTATTAGTTGTTTTCCATTGTTAATAAACTTTATGCAGTCTTCCTATCAAAAAAAAATTAATGACATGTCATAAACAACCACGGCCATGCTCTTCTTCTCGACATTAGGGGTGTCTTGGATCAAACATGAAGGAATGATAAGGCCAAGTTGACTTGAGCAACTATTTTGGAAAAAGATTCAAAGAATCACCAAATTAGTTCTCGAAGTTGTATTCCTTGAGAATCACTCTCCAGTTGAGGTTTTATTTTCTTCAAAATTATGCACTACATGCCCTATATAAAGATCACTGTACATTGATCTAAGGTATGCGCAAAACCCCTAATCGACGTTGTATGAAAATGAAACCTAAATCCTACCTTTTCCAACTTAAGAGTCCCCGCCAAATCAACCTACATAGCCATTAGCGGTTAGCCCCCTTGGTCTTCAAATGGTTCTTCCCCTAATTTCATGTGATGCAAAATCAAATAAATCAACATGATGGAATTTTATGAGATGATGCATGAACAAAGTTATTTCATATGTTTTTATTTCAAGATTTAGATTAAATAAGATTATGTTCTTATTCTAGAATATAAGCATTTGGATTCACAAATCTTCAAAAACTAAACTCATCAGTTCTTTATCTAATGGGGCAGAAGAAACCATAACAACATGAACATTGAAATTCATTGTGATCTAATCTAACATTCAAATACCACCACGATTTAATGCATTGTATGATGTTTTGATATGATAAATGAATACGTGCTTATCAAAAATGATAAATGAATACATTAAAATGTATGGTGAGAAGATTCGGTTACATGTGAATGTAATTCTTTATGTGCCCGATTATTTGTTTATTGCTTGGAGGAAACCAAGGCTTCCTAGTTTGATAAATGAACTGCTTTAAGGGAGTTCAGACATCCAAAGTAAAACATCACTCAATGATAATATTTTTCAACATGCTTTATTATTTAAGATCAAGTCATATATATAGATAGCTTACAAGAGTAACTATTAAATTAAAAATAAATATAACAAAAACTATGTTGAGTATACACGTTTGAGTAAAGTCTCATATGAAATAATAATAACTAGAGTAATGATTAAAATAATTTAGTTGGGTCCAAACTCATAGACTTAAGTGTTTTGGGTTAAATGGTATTCTATATGTTATATTAACTACACAATTGAAAACTCCCCAAGATATTATCTCCCCAACTAGTGGCATCAGAGCTTAGGTAGTGTGTGGTAAAGGTTGTGGCGAAATGTTCAAGGTCCCTTTCATAGCGGAGATAAAGTAAGCCAAAAAGGCCCACACAAACGATCCTAGAAAAAACCCAATAATGTAATAGCACCAATAGTGTTATATCAAGGTAAGACGTGAAGTTCCCATTGATAGGAAAGTGTGGACTAGTTCCCATGGATGAGCGTGTGGGGTTAACACGCGGTTCCCATAGATAGCACACGCTAGGTCCATGGATGATGTGCCCATAAGGCAAGGGAGAGCTAGTAGGACTTGGTGGTGAAGGAAAAAGCCCGTAAAATAAGGAGATAGCTAGTACGATTTGGTCAAAGCCCATGCATGAAGAGTTAAAGAGTGTTCCAAGTGAGGAGAAGATTATTGGATATACACGTTTCAATGAAATTCCACATAAAATAATAACAATAAGAGTGAGTGATTATATAACATAATTGGGCCCATACTCATAAGCTTTAAGCCTTTTGGATTAAGTGGTGTCCCTATATGTTATATTAACTATTCAATTTTAGTTAAGTGGTGTCCTTATATGTTATATTAAATATTCAATTGGAAACTTCCCAAGGTATTATCTACCTAAAAAAATATAATCTTGAAATGATAATATTAATTTATATAGAGGCACATAATACCTCTTCCTTAATTTTACCGTTGTCCTCAACGGTAGCCTTTCAAAGGAATTTCTTCCTTATCTTGATTTTGGTTGTTTGTGTTTATTGAACGACTTGAATATTGACTAGTTTGGCCTTTGAGATATCCTGATTCATTTAGATTGTACAAATCTTCAACTTGATCACAATCTTGACCGTACACAAGTTGATTAAGACCCATTTGGCAATTAAGACATGTCAATTCATTTTGATTGTGCAAATCTTCAACTCAATTACAATTTACGTTACCAGTAAGTTGATTAAGGTGAGTGTTCAATGTAGAGAACATCTCTCGTATCTTCTTAAGCATGCACTATTGCCAAAATTTAATAACACCAAGCTTAGCTTCTAGCCACTCAAAGCGTGAATTGTCTATAACGTGGCTCTAATATGCCTAGCTATGATGACAATTGCTATGTGCCTAATTCTCTATTAGCTACTTTGAGGGAACCAAGACCTCCTAGGTTGATAAATGAACTACTTCAAGGAAGTCCAAACCTCTAAAGTGAAACTTCACTCAATAATAATATTTTTCATAGATTCAAAGATGCATGATCATCAATTTTTTTATATTCTTTTGCCATTATAGACACCCATTTTGTATCTGACATGATTTAAGCCCTCATTACCCAATAATAACATTCAAGGGACCTATACACATAGTTTAGAAACCCGGACCGGACCGGGCGGTCCGACCGGGAAAACCGGAAACCGGTGGCAATTCCGATTTTTTAAGACCCCAGAACCGGGTATTAGTGTTTTGTGAGGGAACCGGATGAACCGGGGTTGGACCGGAAAAACCGGCCGAACCGTAGACCGGTTCAACCACTGAAGCCTTGACCAACAGACCAAGTGCTCCCTTTGGGAGCTAATATGCAATATTATTAAATTTACATAATTTATAGTTTCTAAACTTCTATGTTATCTTTCTCAACATATTAAATATTACTAAATTAACTTTTTATTTAAGAATAATACCTATGCAATTTATGAATTTATTTTAAAAGTCATTTTTAGTTAATTGAAATGATTTCTCTTAAAGGATTATTATAAAAATATATTTTTATGCTTATTTATGTTGTACTATTTTTTATTAAGCTTATAATGTACTATTTTATGTATTTTGTTTCAATTTTAAAGATATTTTTAGTTAATTTTGCTAATATTTACAAATTTAATATATTTATTTATATTTAAATAATTATTAAATTAATTATGACGTCATCACGGTTCAACCCCGGTTTGACCTCAAAAACCTTAAACCTCTCCCTTTTACGATTCAATGAACGGTCCGGGTCTGAAAACCTTGCCTATACATTGTCCTTCTCCATTGGAACAACCATAAAGTACTAATTGAATTATAAGACTTATGACATCTTGGAGTTTGATGTAGTAATTTAGTACCAAGAGTTTGTATGATAGACATTTTTTAAGGAAAATTTTATAAGGGGTTATCAAATTTATTATAAAACCCTTACAAAGTGACATGACAAATAATGTCATTGGTGTCTCATAAACAATGATGTACAAACTAATGACGTTGCATGAACTAGCTCAACCATGCTTTTCTTCTCAACCTCAATCTGGGGTGTCCAAGTCCAAACATGATGTTTCGATAAGGTTGAGGTGACTTCTCAATTGACTTGAGCAACTATTTCGGGAAAGAATTCCAAGAATCACGAGACTGGCTCTCAAAAGTTTTATTTGGGTAAAATTGACAGAATTTTATTGAAATGAGAAATATAAGTCATTGACTTCCCCCCAAATTTTTTTTTTTTTTTAAATTTAGTATATATAAGTATTATATTTTAGCAATTTAGTTCAATAAAATTAAATTTGGCCACCCTTAATAATATCATTGATCCTTATATATAAAGGCCATAAAAAAAAAATTTCCTAGATCTAAAATTTAAAACAAAATTAACAAATCCAACAAAATTAACAAAAATTACCAATAGTAAAGTTTTAAAAAATTAAGTCTAATCAACCAATTTTATCTAAAACAAACAACTCAACTATTTTTAAAAAATTAACAAAATAATTTTGCTTTTATCCAGCAACAGATGCATGCATAAAAAAATAATTATATTGTAACGTATAAATAATAATTTTGTGTCTTTATCTTTATTGACGGTTTTTTAATACTAATTAAATTGATTCTTGTTTTCATAATGATTTTTTTTTCTTTATTTATAACTTCCGTCCCCTTAACTTTTAGTCTTGAATCGGTTCCTTTATATATACAATATTGACAAGAAATACAAGAAAAAGGAGGCCAACCTCCATTTGAATAATACAAAGAAACAGTGCTACGGCAATGAATGTCAAGTGTCAACCCAAATATAACTCAATGATAACCACAATTATCAACGTTATTAAGAATTCTCAAGAAAAAAAAAAAAAACAACAACGTTATTAAGAACAACAACAACGACAACAACAACGTTATTAAGAAACATATATTCTATCATTTAGCTCTAGCCTCATGGTTTCACTCGAATGACAGTAATGGACATAAGCAAAAATATAGAAATTAACAAATCTTTTTCTAACGGAAAAAAAAAAATCATAACTGTTCTAAATTTCTTACCACAAACCCAATTTTACTACCTTTTTTTTTTTTTTTTTTTTTGATAAACACACTGCAAACTTTTATTAATAAAACATCACAAACCAATTACATCTTGGATAAGAGCTTGCTGGATACAGCAAGGAATCTCTTCAATCCAAATTACATCATTGACAAAGCTTAGAGCTTGTCTTGCTAGAATATGTGCTGGCTTATTACCAAATCTACGCACATAAGAAAAATTAACAACATCAATTTCAGAACCTAAGACATGAATGCCTTCCACAATAGCAGCAACAGATGTGGGTGGTATTGAAATTCCTTTGAGAACATTAGAAATAGTCAAGGAGTCACCCTCCAACACCCCACCATGCAGCCCCAGGTGTCTAGCCAACAACATACCTGCTTCATAGGCTTTAGCTTCAACTTCAAGCACCTGCAATGGAGCTTTAATTTTTCTGCATAACGCTGCCATTAATCTTCCTTGCGAGTCTCTTATGACAACACCAATGCCAGCCCGGTTGTTTGTGGGATAAAGAGCACCATCCACATTTATTTTAAAAGAACCCGACAATGGAGGCAGCCAAGCCGATTGCATTTGAGTTTCAGATAAGTGCAGCAACCAATTAGAAACAGCCCCACTGTTTGATTCAATGGCAGACCAATACTCCTGGAGATAAGTTGCTGCCCAAAGTGCCACAGCCGGACCTGTTTTACCTTCACCCCCATGAAGGATGTCATTCCTATTACACCATAAAGCCCAAGCAATCATAACCAATCTCGAACATTTCTCCTCACCTGCTGCATTAGTCATCATTTCAAACCACAATAGATCCTGAAAAGAATCAATGTGGTCACCCAAAGGCAGCAAATGTATTTTTGAAGCAGCCCAAGCTTCCTGTGCTTTCTGACAGCCCCAAAAAATATGTCCATTCGTCTCAGCCTTTTCCTTACAGCACACACACATGTCTTCATCAATTACATTACGCCTCCTTAATTTAACTTTGGTTGGTAAAGTGTCACGACAAGCACGCCAACAAGAATGACGCACTTTGTGAGGAATGGGCAAAGACCAAAGTTTCTTCCAAAACTTCCTCAACGAACTACCATCAGAAGTAGTTCCACAGTTTGTAGATTTGAACAAACGTGCTGCTAATTTATAAGCACTCTTCACAGTCAAATTTCCATTTGTAGTTTCAGCCCAAACAATTTTGTCTGATGGTAAAGTAGCGCTCAAAGGAATACTTTTGATTAATTCAGCTTCATGAGGAATAAAAAGGCTATCAATTACCTCGGATTTCCACATAGCAGTAGATGAATCAATCAAATCAGCAACTTTCGTATCTGCACTCAAAAACATCCTTGGAGAAATTACACTATGAGATGAGCCCCATGGCAGCCACTTATCTTGCCACACCTTGATGTTTGCTCCATTGCCAACTCGCCATCTTAAACCTTCAATTACCAATCTTTGGGCTGAAATCAAACTCCTCCATGTATAAGAAGGATTGTGTCCAATTGAAGCATGAACAAAGTCACTTGTTGGGAAATATTTTGCCTTTAGGACCCTATAAAGGAGTGAATTACCACCCATTTGGAGATGCCACCCCTGTTTCACAAGCAAAGCCTTATTAAACCATTTTAAATTCTTGAAACCCATTCCACCATCACATTTAGGCTCACAAGCCAGGCAATTTTCTTTTCCTCCTTCTTTTGACCCCACCAAAAATTCCTAATCATCCCCCATCAAATCATCACAAAGCGAATCTGGAATTTTGAAACAACTCATAGTGTAATTTGGAATCGCTTGAGCCACAGCTTTTATCAAAACTTCTTTCCCTGCTTTGGAAAGCAATTTTTCCTTCCAACCTGCTAACACTTTTCCCAATTTCTCATTAATAGCATTGAAGGTAGTTCTTTTATTTCTCCCCACCAAAGAAGGCAATCCAAGATACTTCTCATGTTGCTTAATTATTTAGGCTCCAAACCTATTCTTTATCTCCTCTTGAACTTCCCTTGGAGTATTGCCACTAAAAAACAAAGATGTTTTAGCACGGTTTAATTGTTGACCAGAAGCTTTCTCATACACCGCAAGCAATCTTTGTAGTTCATCACACTCCTTTAAGGTTGCCTTGCAGAAAATCAAACTATCATCTGCAAAAAACAAATGAGACACTCTTGGACTACCTCTACAGATTTTTACTCCCTCCATTTGACCACTATCCACTGCTGATTGGATCAAAGCAGACAAGCCTTCTGCACACAAAAGGAAAAGGTAAGGTGACAAAGGGTCTCCTTGACGGATCCCCCTTGATGGAATAATGTGTCCCCTTGGTGTCCCATTAATTTTAATTAAATAAGTAACAGTAGAAACACATCTCATGATCAAACCCCTCAACCGGTCAGCAAAGCCCAATTTCTCCATAACTTTGTCAAGCCAAACCCACTCTACCCTATCATAAGCTTTACTCATATCTAATTTAAGGGCCATCTCTCCAACCTTACCCCCCTTTTTTTGGCTAATATGATGCATGGTTTCAAAAGCCACCAAGACATTATCAATAATCAGCCTCCCATGGACAAAAGCACTTTGTGTATCACTAATAATGGAAGGTAAAAACCGTTTCAACCTATTTGCAATAGCTTTTGAAGCAATCTTATACACTACATTGCATAAACTAATAGGTCTATAATCAGTTATCTTTTTTGGCTCTTTAATTTTTGGGACAAGAGTTATGTGTGTTTCATTAAAGTTGGGTGGAGAAATACCAGAGTTTAGAAAATCAAGTACCGTTTTGGTGACCACCGCACTACTAGTGCTCCAAAAGTGTTGAAAAAACAGAGAAGGCATACCATCAGGACCTGGCGCCTTAAGTGGATACATTTGCTTCAAAGCTACATTTACATCACACTCTACAAAAGGCCGAACCAGCCATTCATTCATTTCATGAGTCACCTTGGGTTGTACAGCCAAGAGCAAATCAGAAAAATCCACCGGATTACTAGTAGAGAAAAGATCCCCAAAATACCCAATTGCTATCTCCTCCATTTTATCCTCTTCAATCTACCATACCCCATCATTATCTAGCAAACCCTCCATTAAATTCTTTCTATGTCTAGCCGAAGCCTTAGCATGAAAGAAAGTTGTATTCCTATCACCATTTTGGAACCAACTAATCCTTGATCGTTGTCTCCACATGTCATCCTCTCTATCCAACCAACAATTCAATTCGATTCGAGTATGTCTCAAAGCTTCAACAACTTCCTTGGATGTGGGCTGCATCTCTAACCATTCTAATTTTGTTTGAAGCTCCCTAATAGTTCTTCCCACATGACCAAATTCCGTAGCATTCCAAGAAGACAAGGCAACTTTGCACCTCTCTAAACAATTGTGAAGAACCCAGTCCGACTCTATCAATTGACCACTTTCCCATGCATCCTTTACAACCATTTCACACATCAAGTCCTTCAACCACATTGATTCAAACCGAAAATTTTTTTTATGTCTCCTTTTCTTTTGTTGTTGAAACAAATGAAGTGATAGTGGAGAATGATCTGAAACCGAAGAAGATAAATGGTGAAGCTTAGCTGTTGGATAAAGAGACATCCATTCCAAAGTAGCCAAAGCCCTATCTAATCTTTCTTGTATTTGAACCCCACTAGTTGTTTGATATAACCATGTGAACTTAGATCCAATGAAACCCAAATCACACAATCCACAATGATCAATAGTAGATACAAAATCTGCCATCTGTTTTCTTGGACGAATACTTCCTCCTTCCTTCTCCGAGAGACCCATAATCTCATTAAAATCTCCAATGACCAGCCATGGTAAAGGAGACATGCTTTTCAAATGCTTCAATTTTGCCCAGGATTCATGCCTTTTAGCCGTATCCGGATGACCACAGATACCTGTTAAATGCCACCATCCAACTTCTCCACCATTCACCCATGCATCAATATGATTTTGAGAAAAAGTCTTTACATCTACTTTCAAGTCTTCTTTCCACAACAAAATAAGACCACCACTATTTCCAATACTAGGAACCACAAAACAATTTTTCATTTTGCATTTTTCCTTAATCAAATCCAGCCAATCTTTTTTCAGCTTTGTCACTATAAGGAAGACAATAATGGGCTCTTCTTTATTCACTACCTTTGCCAAGGCATTAACTGTTCGGAGGTTCCCAAGCCCCCGACAATTCCAACTTAAAAGACTCATTGCGCTCGGCGGGATTGCTGAGCAACCTCCGCCGTTAGAGTAGTGGGACATACCTCAAGCTTCTTCCTCTTTTCCCCTTGAAGAGAAAGATCCACCTTTCTGTCTATATCAGCCATTTTTCTCTTCTCACCAATGTCAAGACCTGCTACTATCTTCTCTGCAGAAATATCTTTTTTATCAGTAATGCGTTTCCAAGTGTTTTTGGGAGTACGGGTTGCCTGTGAAGAGTATCTAGAAAAAACAGGACTTGTGTTTTCAGAATTCAATAATTCTCCCTGTGGATGTTTCTTAGGCCTTCCACGTGTGCTCTTCTTTTCTTTTGGAATAGTGTCTTGACCAACATTAAATTCCTCAATGCGGATTGCCTCCAAAGAGTCCACATCAGAATTGACTTCCTCCTTATGTAAACCTTGACTTCCCATTGGCACATTAACGAATGACTTGGCATGAGAAAAAGTAGGAGCACCAACATTAAATTCCTCAATCCGGATTGCCTCCAAAGAGTCCACATCACAACTGACTGCCTCCTTATTTAATCCTTGACTTTCCTTTGATACGTTAATGCATGACTTGGCTTGAGAAAAAATAGGAGCAGCGGCTGAACCAACACCAAGATTATTGGTTTTCAAGTTTGAAAGCACTGGAGAGGAGTTAATCGCATGATCTAAAGCTTTTAACTGCTCGTCAAAATTCGGAACCACCCTTGCATCGTCCTTAACTGTCTGCACCGTCTCAGATGGCTTCGTCAAGGAAGAAACGTACACAACATCATCCATATCCCCATTCTCACACCGAGGCATCAAGTTACTTTCATTTGTATTATGGGAATCAGAAGGAGTGATAGTGTTTTGAAAGCCTTGATTCAGTCGTGGAAAACCATGAGAAGCCCAAGCATCTGAAGTGATCCTTACAGCAGCAACATCACCAGCAACACCAGTGTTCACAGCTTCATATCCTTTAACTTCAACAAAAGACTTTTTTGCTGGATTGAAAAGAGGAGCCCTGATCCACGGACCAAACTGCTGTTCTGATACAGTCAAAGTACCCTTGCTTCGCAACCAAAGAGAGCAGTCTTTATCATCATG
This sequence comes from Lithocarpus polystachyus, assembly GCA_033629205.1. Classification (NCBI taxonomy): domain Eukaryota; kingdom Viridiplantae; phylum Streptophyta; class Magnoliopsida; order Fagales; family Fagaceae; genus Lithocarpus; species Lithocarpus polystachyus. Next base: position 3,147,286 of record CM066172.1, read on the forward strand.
AGAAACAGACCCACACCAGTAACAAATGTTTGGCAACCTTTCATACATAAAAGCAGCCCACCCTTCATTATCTTTATCCCAATAGATCTTCCTTCCCCTGCATAAAGGCTTTGAGATATCAATAACCACTCTCACTCTCAAGAAATTCGGCCCCAACATTTCTTCCAAATCTTTTGGTTTAATTACACGTCCCATAGTCTCTCCAATACTAAAAGCCGTTTCAACAGTTTGGAGGGGAAAAGGTAAATTATGAATTTGCACCCAAAAGGCTGTTGTGATAAATCCCAATGTGTGAATAGGAACATAACCCTCAAATTTTTCAAAAACAACAAGATGTCTATCAAAAGCCCACGGCTCACCTTGAATAACTTTTTCCGCATCTACTTCCAATTCAAAAGCAAACAACAAAATGTTTTCACCACCCACAGTGACATTGAATCCTCCTTTTGTGCACCATAAAGGTCTGAATGTTTTTGCAATAGCCTCTACATTTAATGATCTACGGGTAAAAAATTTCCCTGCAAGAATAAAATCTCTCTTTTTCCTTTCGATGTTCAGTGCAACCCGATTTTCTTCAAACTCTGACAAAGATAACTTCTTCCAGCGAGTTGATAGATCCTCCATTAAAACAAGTAAAGTAGACAAAAGAAACAGATACTAAACTGACACGACTTGAAACAAGAATAGTAGGCAGGAATACAAACTGACACAATTAGAACAATACAAATCTCCAAGTAGACAAATATACTTGAGAACCAACCTTCCTTCTCAAAGAGAAGGGAAACCATATACTACAAGGAAGAGAAGCATAACTGCCACAGAGAAGCCAAATACCATTATCTGTAAAAAAAAATTTAGCAATTGACCACTGTTTGCAAAATAATTAACAATATATCACTTTTTTAAAACTCAAGTTTATGAAACTCAAGTTTGTTTTAAACTCGAGTTTATTTTGAAACTCGAGTTTTAGCAACTTGAGTACGTTCCATAAAAAAACCACTGTAGCACCTGCTAAAGTGGATATTTTTATTAAAAAAAGTCACATGGAACTCGAGTATTGTAAAATCGAGTTGCTTGTGAACAAAACTTGAGCTCTGTAAGCTTGAGTTATTTAAAAATTTGAGCATGGAAATGTAAATTTTTATTCATAATCGAATTTGCAAAGCTCAAGTACTGTGTATAACATGAAAACAAAGTTTCTCTCCAAACTAGTTTAGAGAGAAACTATTCAAATTTTTCATATATTTTTTATTGTGTGAATTTTTAAAATCTAACCATTGAATTTCATGTGCCTTATATTATTAACATACATATCAAATTTCGCTTAAATCGGATATTATTTATTATTTGATCAATTAACTTATTTTTTATATACAACTTTAGATTACAAAAACTTAAAATTATAACTTTTATTTGATGACATAGTAATTGATTTTTGATTTTCTTAAAATTTTTAAGCATTAAGGATATAATAAGAACATGCAATCTAACGATTAGATTTTTAAAATTCACACTTAATATAATATATATGATGAGTTTATAGGGTTTCTTTTCAAACTAGTTTGGAGAGAAGTTTTGTTCGTATCATAATCTCTATAGTAATCTCATACCTTTTATAAGTTCTATAAATTATAAACAACAATTGGTGAGGTTGGTGAATACTTTCCATGTGAGAATGAGTTTGTTCTGACAACTTTCTGTCCTCTCAAATTGGTTGATTGAAGCGTCAAATACAAATTTCGAGCTGGCAGATTGAAGCGTCAAATATAAATTTCACTATAGCTACAAGTCATTAATAAATGGTTTAAGATGCTTTTGAAGCTTCTTGAGGATGCCTTTTATCTTGGTACGGGACTTCAAATATACCGAGATTCAATTGAAATATATCTTCAAGCAAATGTGCAGTGTATAACATGCGGGACATTTTACTTTTATAATTTGTTTCCAAGGAACCTGAGCTTATAAAACTTGAATTCTATGCAACTTTTTTTAAATAAAAAAATCCACTTCAACGAATGCCACAGTGGTTATTTCTATGAAACTCGAGTTACTGAAACTCGAGTTTCAAAGCAAACTCAAGTTTCACAAATTCAAATTTTAAAAAAGTGATAAAAAAAAAAGTGATAGATTGCTAATTATTTCATAATCAGGGGTAAGTTACTAAAATTTTTGACCAAGAGTGATATTTGGCCATTTTCACCCCTGATTAGTTGTAAAATACTTTTATATAGCCCTATCACTCATATTATTTTTATTATGTACCGATCACAACTTATTGGTTGTATGTAAAACTGACTATATTTTAAGACTTATTGAAGATCAAAACAAAGCAATCTTATCATTAGAGAGTGTCAGAGACTCAGAATAGCATCCTAGTCACTACCATTTGGCTTCAAAGTGCCAAATTTGCCATTGTTCACGGACCTAAAGTTTTTAGATTGATACTTCTTTAAAATATATATATTTTGCACCTTGATTGGAGTCACTGAACAATGTTCATAAATGATGTTGACATTTAACCAAAAAAAAAAATAAATAAATGATGTTGACAAGCTGCCCATCATAAGTTCAAAAGTTTTACCATTTTAGACCCAAAAAAAATATAAGAATAAAAAATAAAAACCTTACATATATATAGTTATGTTGGTACCACATAAAGTGGCATAATTTGTACTATAACTCGTTCATGTAACGAGTTGTAGACGATAAAGATGTGTTTATCACCCCTTTACCATTCACAACTCACTATATAAGCGAGTTGTGGCACAAACTGTGTCACTTTATGTGGCAAGAACATAACTCTATATATAGATTCAAATTTCCAAAATCCAATCATGCATTCACACTCCATCCACCCAAACCTAATAATTAAAATGGCAATTTAGTAATTTCCTCCCAACTTTAAGACCATAGTCACAAGTTTCTAATTCCCTACCAAATGCACAATTACAAAACCCCTATTAAACCAACACAACAAAGTATCACCCTACACGACACTCAGCTCATGAAAGTTGAGACTTGAGACCACTCAAAAACTCAAAGTGTGTGTCTGTCTCAGTCTCACAAATCACAATGGCTCACCACCCATTCTGTCTTCTAATAACACTAAGGGTACGTTTGGTAGACTGTAATAGACCCTGTAATGTAATAGCTATTCCTATGGTTTAACTTTACAGTTGTTTGGTTATGTTTTTATTACTTGTAATAATCATTCCATATGAATCTCTATTCCTTAAAATGAGGAATAGACATTCCTTATTAAAAGTGCTGAATCCCTATTCCCTTGCTAAACATAATACGCGTTGCTTAAGGAAAATTCCCAAAATTCCCAAAAACCCCCCAGGCTACCCGTGTCTTCTCCAAAACTTCTTTCTCCTTGCTCTGTTAACAAAAATCCCAAAATCTCCAACGACCTGCATCTTCTCCAAAATTTCATCTCCTTCCTAAAATTTCCATCTCCCTCCTCTCTAAAATTTTATTTTCCCGCTTCTAGAGATCTATTTATATGGGTATTGTCTTTCTTTCACCCTCAGTTGCTGCTCCCTCTTCTCAAGGAAATTTTTTTCTCCTTCCTCCCTTAGGTCTGCGATTTCAACAGGTATTGCACCCTCTCTCTCTTCTTTTCTCTATTTTTTTTTGCTGCTAGAGATCTATTTGTCTAGGTATTTCTTTGTGCTCACCCTCAGTTGCTAAAACTCTCTTCTCAGGATTTTTTTTCTGCCCATAGATCTGCAATTTCTACAGGTACTGCCCTCTGTTTCTGTTATCCATAGCAATTTTTTTTTTTGACTTTATATCAAATTTGCCATAATTGATATTTGTATAGCTGTGAGGTTCTATGAAACTGAGATTAGAAACAACAACCATGATCAGCTAGCCAATATAAAGCGTATCAATAATATGTAATGCCAAAATGCACAATTGAAACAAAAATTTTCTGAAGAATTTTTCAGATGATTCTGTGCTTATTCTACTTACCAAAAAACAGAAGAGATTCTATGGTTCTTCCTGTGAATTTTACTTCCTAGTACCCATGTTACCTTTTCCTTTTTCCATGTTGAAACAAAGTGAAAAGAATAGGATAAAGTTTTAAATTAAAAAAAAAAAAATTGAAGAAGAGAAACTAAGAATTCCATTAAAATTTAAGATTTACTCAACCTTATGTACGTTATGCATGCACAAAAGTTTCTATATTGAAGCTGTAATAAGATTTTTCCCCTACCAGATCTGTGTGAGAATTTAGGTATTGCCTTAAGATGTAGATTCACATATTCTTTCTATCTCAAACTTGTCTCTTGAGGTGATCCTTCACTTGCTTCTAAATTTTGGGGTTGGTAGGTGTGATATGGAATGAACTGACAATAGGAAGCATGTCACGTCCTTGTTAGAGAACTAAATTCCTTTGTTTTTTGACTCAGGAGTTTTCTATGTCAATAAAACTACGTTTGAAACATGAGCTTCATCTTCTTGTAATCATTTATGGTTGTTGATTTTACAATTTTAGTGCACATTTTCTCGTTGTAAATTGAGTTGCTTGAGGTGGTCTTTTTTTTAGTGTCATAGGTTTCTTGATAATTTTCAATTTTTTTTTCCACTTTTATTTATAGTGTCATATGTTTGTATGAGTTCTTAGATGCTAATCATATGCTATTGTGCATGAGTTAGAGAGTCCTTCAATAACCTTTCTAAACAGCATGAGTTAGAGAGTCCTTCAATAACCTTTCTAAACAGCATGAGTTAGAGAGTCTTTCAATAACCTTTAACCTTGAAGTGTGAGTCTGTGTCAAAGTTATCTATTAAGTGTGAAAGTTATCTATTGAAGTGTGGGTTTGTGTCAAATTTATCTATTGAAGTGTGAACATTAGTCTCAAGGAATTTGGTGGTGGGTTACCCATGCACTTGGTATTGTGGTTATTCATATTTAATATATTATTTTAATTATCATCTTGTTCAATTATTTAAATTGTGTAAAAATTTTATTAATAGTATTGTGAATTTGTTCAATGCTATTATTTGCAGTTATGGCTCGTTTGAGTTTAGCCACGAGGAATAGGATAAAGAAAAGGAAGTTGGTTTTGGTTGTGATGTTTTGGTTGGATATGTTGCACATTGTTAGTATGTTTTTTCAATTATTATGCTTTATAGTAGAGTACCGTGTTCGAAAAAGATCATTGAAAGCAACATATGGTCATGATTTTCATTCAAGGAGAGGGGAAATTCACCGTTTATGCTATGAGAGTGATGAAACTTGCATTAACCAACTTAGAATGAATAGAAATGCATTTACTAGGTTATGTGGTATGCTTGAAAGAATAGGTGGCTTAAAAGATACAAAACACATGTTAGTAGATGAACAAGTTGCCATGTTCCTACATACGCTAGCTCATCATGAAAAAAATCGAGTCATAAAACACCATTTTAGGCGCTCAGGAGAGACAGTGAGTAGATATTTCAATGATGTGTTACATGCTATCATACGTTTACAAGGAGAGCTATTTAAGAAACCAGAGCCAGTTCCAGAAAATTCTTCAGATGAGAGATGGAAATGGTTTAAGGTATCCAACATCGTGAATTTTCTTTTCAAGTTATGAAGTAGAAATATTGAATAAATTGCTGATTGCATTTTTTTTTTGGTGTAACTACAGAATTGTTTAGGTGCATTAGATGGAACATATATTAGGGTGAGAGTGCCTTTAGAAGATAAACCTAGGTACCGGAATCGTAAGGGGGAGATTGCCACAAATGTACTAGGAGTTTGCTCACAAGACATGCAATTTATTTATGTTTTGCCTGGTTGGGAAGGCTCTGCTGCTGATGGTAGAGTGCTTCGAAATGCAATAAGTAGGAGGAATGGATTGAGAGTTCCCCATGGTAAGAGAAATAGGTTGCCTACTAATTATATTATTATTTTTTAAATTTTTATACACCCATTATACTAAAGACATTACAATATATAGGTTATTACTATCTTGTTGATGCTGGCTATACAAATGGTGAGGGATTTCTTGCCCCATATAGAGGACAACGATATCACTTAAATGATTGGAGAGATGGACAACAACCAAGAACCCCAGAAGAGTTCTTTAACATGAAACATTCTTCAGCTAGGAATGTCATAGAGAGATGTTTTGGATTGCTTAAAATACGATGGGCTATTCTTAGGAGTCCTTCATTCTTCCCAATCAAGACACAAAATCGCATTATTATGGCGTGTTGCCTTCTCCATAACTTCATAAGGAGAGTGATGGCTGTAGACCCAGTAGAAGAGGAATTGGACAATGATGAGCAGTTGGCAGAAGAAATTAATGGTGACCCAATAACACATATTGAGACTTCAAATGAATGGAGTGCATGGAGAACCAATTTGGCAAATGAAATGTTTAATTCGTGGAGAAATAGGAGAGAAATATAGTTTAATAATATAATACTTTGATTTGTGACTTTTTCATGTATTGTTTCCTTGAGTTAATAAATTTTTTTATTGCATTGGTGTTAAATTGTTTATTATGTGTGTCTAAACTTTTGCATATTATTTTATTATCTTTCCTTTTTATTGTTAGTATTTGGAGAGATATGGAAACAACTGTACTTGATTCTCAAGATCCTTCTAAACGGAAGTGGACTCCTGCTGAAGATATAAAACTAGTGGAGGCTTTGGTAGAATATCACCATGAAAAAGAAGGTAGCCCTGAAAATAAGTTTAAACCCGGATATTTGAAAATCTTGGAAGGAAAGATTTCTACCAAATTACCTAATGCTGGTTTAAGAGCAAAACCACATATTGAGTCAAGATTGAGGACTTTGAAAAGAGAATTTCAAGTTATCCATGAAATGTTGACTGGGCCTAACACAAGTGGGTTTGGATGGGACACTATGAGAAAGTGTGTTACTGCTGAAAATGATGTATGGGATGCATATGTTCAGGTAAAAGTTCACCAGCTTATAGATCCATGTATTTTATCTCTTTTGGTTTAACATAATTTATTTAATTTTATCTTGCCATTTTCATATTTTTGTCAATTGTTTTGTAGAGTCATAAGGGGGCAGCTGCTTGTAGAAACAAATCATTTCCACACTATGAAGACCTTTGCATTGTGTATGCAAAAGACCATGCTACTGGTAAAGATGCTCAAGCACCTGCAGATGTTGTTGAAGAACTAGAAGCAAAGAAAAATGATGACAACTTAGATGATATTCCTGAAGATGTGGACTGCACGCAAACTCCCACCCCTGGCAGTAATGGGGAAGAACAGAATGCTCGAAAAAAGAAAAGGAGAATTCAAAGTGGTGAAGATAATATGGTAGAAGCAATGAAAGAAGTTACAATCATTCTTGCTACTCAATTGAAGGATGCATCAGATAACCTTAGCAAGGCAGTCATTGGAGTAGTAGCAGCTGAAAGTAGGTCCAAAATCAATGATGAATTACTAAAACTACCTGGCCTTACAACTAAGGAGCGTCACAAGGCAACTAAATTGATTGCTTGTCAACATGAACTAATAGATGTTTTCTTGAGCATGCTGGATGTTGAGAAGGAAGAATGGGTGAAAGGCCTTATTAATGGTGACTTTTGAGTGGCTTACAAAGGTTGGAAAATTCAATTTGCATTTATGTTTCTTTTTTATCCCACTTGAACAAGGGGCTCCTAAGAATTTTGGATGATTGTGGTGTTTTTTTTAGGTAAATGGGATGTTATGCTATTGAAATTTTATATAATTTGGGCATTTTAAGACTTTTCAATTGTTATTCAGCCTTTAGTTTCATCTTTCCTGTTCTTTGATTTCATTCATGTGCTACTTGTAATTTTGTTGCTGATGCTCTAGCTAAAAAAGCTAGGAACATGGTGGGGTGTCAGGTTTGGTTTGAGGTCATGCCTGAAGGCATTGCACTATAGTTGGCTTTGATGTTCATTTGGTGTTATTCAATTAATTCTCAGGCTCATAGTTGGTGCCTAAATGTTTAAATGCTTTTGGTCCAGGATACTAGTTATGTGTACCTAAGGCACTACCGTAGCAGTGCCAACTCTCCTGTTAACTATATATATATATATATATATATATATGAAAATGATGAGACCCAGATACAAGTTTTAAAGTTGGTTTTGAAAGCAACAAATGATACCTTTAACACTGGGCAGGTTAGTCTTTTTTTTTCTAAGCTCCTAATAGAAACAAAGAACGTACATCAATGAATGGTAGTAGTTACAATTGAAAGAATAATGAAATAGTGATACTGTTTGTTGGGCAAATTTTACAGGTGTGAGACTACGTTCAGAAGAAGACACGTTGAGAAGCAAAAAAAAGATAGTTATTTTTAATGCAATGAAATGAAAGTAATCCAAAAAAAAAAAAAAATTTGGGTTTATTAAACCAAAAAAAAAAAAAAAAGAGATTTTCATTAGAGGTCTCTGTTCAAGATTGGTTTATTAAAGTAATCCTTATAAAAAATGTATTTATTATAATAAGGGCATTTTAGACAATTTGATTTAAAAAGTTTTCATTACATTGTTTAAGATGTTGTACCAAACATATGGAATACAGATTCAGGGTTCTATTACTATAGAGTTACCAAACAACTGAATAGGAATAATTATTACATTACAGCATCTTGCATTCCTTGTAATACCTATTCCTATTCCTATGTAATCATCATTACAGTCTACCAAACATGCCCTAAGGGTCCGTTCGGTTGGAGGAATGGAAAAGTGAGAGGATGGAAAATTATGAGAAGATGGAAAAGTGGGAGGATAGAAAACTCTTGTGTTCGGTTGGAGAGAAAAAGGGAAGGATAAAAAATGTAATTTATATAAATTAACTATTATACCCTTATTACATAATATATAAGAAATATATTTATTTCTAATCATTAAATAATATAAAATTTATCACATCATATATATAAATTTAAATTATTATAATGTAAAAATTAAATTAGGTCACATTGAAAACAATATTTAAAAACGTTGAAAAAAAAAGTTACTGTTTAATAACGCTGAAAAGAATAAAAAAAAACAACAACGTTACTGTTAATAAAGTTGAAAAGAATAAAAAAACAAAAACAAAAATTGAACAGAAAAAAAAAAAATTCAGGTAACGTTGAGAAAAAGAAAAAGAAAAAAAAAAGAGAAAGTTGAAAAAAAAAAAAGGTGGAAAGAGGGTATTTTTGTAAAAGTGCTACTATAGAACTTTTCTCTTCAGATTTTCCTTCCGATTTAAAAAAAAAAAAAAAAAAAAAAAAAAAAAAAAAAAGTGAGCCTGAAGAGAAAATTTTCTCTCGAGTTTTCCATCCTTCCTATTTTCCTTCTCCAAACGAACAGTGAAAAACAGCATTTTCTATCCTATTTTTCTCCTTTTATTTTCCATCCTCCTGTTTTCACTCCAAACGAACGGAGCCTGGCACTAGCATTCCAACTCATTGTTTTCTTCTCCTACTTCGCATCTGCACGAACACCCACCAATGCTGCACCCCAACCCCAAGATTTGGTCCGTTCATCTTGTGAAAACGCTAGCTACCCCAACATCTGTATCCGTACACTCTCATCCTACACTGGACCAGCCAAGACTCCCAAAGACTTGGCCCAAGCTGCTGTGAAAGTGAGCCTGTCCCAAGCCAAGCGAGTCTCCAACTACTTGACCCAAGCGAGTGAAGCCAAGGACTTGAAAATCAGCAAGAGACAGAGAGGTGCGCTGAGTGACTGTGTGGAGCAGATATCAGAGTCGGTGGAGGAGCTGAGGCAGACGCTGAGCGAGCCGAAGCACCTGCGTGTTGAAACTTTCAGGTGGCAGATGAGCAATGCTGAGACTTGGGTAAGTGCGGCTTTGACGTATGAGGACACGTGTCTTGATGGGTTGCAAGGTGTTGATGGGAATAAGCTCAAGTCTGATGTGAAGAGAAAGATCAGGAATGTGGGTAAGGTTACTAGTAACGCTCCTACATGATCAATCACCTTGATGAGAGTCGTGGTAAAGCCTCGCCTAGATTATTGAGAGTAATTTTTTTTATTGGTAAAAATGATGATGATGGACGGTCCTGATCACTGTGTGTAACTGTGTAGTGTGTATCATATGATATATTTATATATTATGCAACTTTTGAATATCAATATCTTTATATTTATAAATATAAATATATATTCTATCAAAAAAAAATATAAATATAAATATATATGTATCAGGCTTTGTTCTCCTACGGTTAAAGCTGTATGTATGTATATAGTATTTCACAATTTTTCTTCCACAATATGAGAGATTAATTACCTTTGTTATACTAAACAGAAGAGCTTAAAAAGCAGTGAAAGACAATGTGTATAATTTAGAAAATAAATTATGGGTTTACCTAAAAGTGATATACAACTACTCATATGTTAACTACGTATAAAATGTGGTAAAATTGTAGCAAAAAAGTTTGTTACCGTAGAACAACTCACTACCTCAACAAAATGTCCGGAAAGTTGAATGACAGGTGGCGTAAACTGTAATGCAAATTGTTGTTGCCCTTTTTTAACTTCTTTAGAGCAATTACATAGTTTGTGCATAATTGTGCAAAATGGAAAAATTAACTATTTTTACACAATTTGAACAAAAAATCACTCACATCAGTGGGTGTAAACTTGTGTATAAATACATAATTGCTACAGTAACCGTGCATATATGCACGGTTACTGTAGCATGTGTATTTGTTATTTTATTATTTTCTCGTTCGCACCATTTTTTCTCTCTCTTCTCTGTTCACAACGACCTCAGTTCTTTCACCTCAGATGCACACAAACACATCAACACAGAAACACACCCACACACAGACAAAGACTCGGGAGGTTGGATCGACCGGTGACGAAGGATCTCGGTCGAGAAAAAGATCCGGGAGATTGGATCGGCCGGTGAAGAAGGATCTGGGTTGAGAAAAAGACCCGGGAGGTTGGATCGGCCGATAAAGAAGTGATCTGGGTCGAGAAAAATACCCGTGAGGTTGGATCGGTCGGTGACGAGGTTGTGGAGTTTGGTTTGTGGATCGGCTAGTGAAGAAGATGTAATTGCTCAGATTGATGCAATTGCTCAGACTGATGCAATTGCTCTTAATGGGTAAGTTAATATAGGCCAATGGTCGGTCCATGACAACCTGCGCTTCAGTCTGGGAAGGTTCATTTTTGCTAGGCCATAGAAAAGGATATATGTTATATGCGTATTTGCTAAGCAGCTAAAGTCTACTGAAGCTCTTGCTCTTGAGAATGGGATTCTTTTGGCTAGTGAATTAATGATTCCTCAGGTAATTATTGAATCAGATTCCCTTGCTGTTGTCCAAGCTGTGAATTCTAGATCATTCCATGGAAATATGGGCCCTATTATCCAAGGTGCTCTTAGCTTGCTGAGTCAGTTTAGAAGCTGGAAAGTTCTCCATCTGAAAATGGACTACAACAAAGTGGTGCACGAACTAACTCAATATGCCAGAAAGTCTGCGACGACTCAGACTTGGATAGGGGCTGAGCCCCCTATTTTTCATAGTCTGTTCGTGCTAGATAGATCAAAATGCTAGAGTTGGTCTTTGTTTTCTTGGCAGTTGGCATTCTTGCCTTTGTTGTATTTCAATCTCAGATGTTAATGAAAAGTTTGATAGTTTCAAATTTAAAAAAAAAAAAAAATAGAGTCTAAAATAAAAATTGCCTCAGCGGAGAGCACTTTTCTGTCGGTGCCTATCCTACTCTAGAGTCCACAGTTTGTTTGTTATCACCAAAGTAACGTCAAAGAGCATCTCCAAGAGAGTCACCGGATTGTTTAGCTGAAATTTTCACACTGTGAGGGTCTTTGTTTTTCAACACCTTAAAAACGTGTCATGAGTTGGACATTAGAGAGTGTTGGACCCTACTTAAAAATTGGTTTGGACTTTTGTCAAGAGGTAAAGGAAAATCGGACTTGGCACTCCCATAGAATGGGCCTTGAGGTCCTTTACCAGTCTGAACACAAGTGCTAAAGCCCAAAAAAAAAAAAAAAAAGCAAGGAAATTGAGCAATGAGCATGTAAGATATTAGATATATAATAATGACCACCACCCAAACAAGACATGGGATTGGGAGCCATATGTTGTTGATGGGAAGTCCTTTCATTTTCATCCTTTTGAGTGCATAGGATATGTCAAATGACTCTTACTACTAGAAGATTCCCACTATCACTAGAATCCCTGGTCCGACTTTGATGCATGAAGCCTAAACCTCAATGGCACATTCATGATTTTCCTGAGCATATGTAATATTCGACAATCCCCACATTTCAAAGACCTGGAAAACTAACTATTTTGGTCACAAGCCCTTGAATTTTCTGTGAATAGAGTGTGAATTAGATTATCGAGCATTTCATATACTTATTCATTCAAAGAATAGTTAAATTGTTGTTTAGCTTAAATAAAACGAGAAGTTGATATACTTTAAACAACACTTGACACAGTCTCTTTTATTAAAGATGAGTTTCCATTATCTACACCTTCACCATGGCTCACCCCAATCAATTTTTTTTTTTTTTTAAGATCTTTTTAAATGAAATAGAGAAAAAATAGAGAATATATTTCAAAAAGTGGTGAGTTAAAATAGAAAAAATGGTTTTAGCTTAAATTTGGGTGAAATTTTAAATAAGCAAAAATATTAAAGACAATGAAATCACCGTTGAAAGAGATCTAGGCTCAGAGTTTAAGCCTCGTTTTTGTGGGGAGATAATGAAGTTCCCAAAGACCTCTTAAACTTGTCAAATTGCATTTGACTAGGATGCTTCCATTTTTACTCTCTCTCTTAATTGTCCAGAAGCAGTAGTTTTAAGGGGAATGCCCATTGTTCTTTGCATCTTTCATTTGAAACTTTAATGGATTCAAGATTAGAAATACTTGTTTGTAAGTGAAATCTCTCTCTCTCTCTCTACTTGTTGTTTCACATTTAATGCTACTCTAGCTTACTGATTTTAAGATTTCTTTGGTAGCTGAGAAAATGCAAGAAAATTAAAGAAGTGAAAATTTTCAGCATCAGATGAATGTAAGAGAAATTCAAGAAAGATAGGTTATTTTGAATTCCACTGGCCACCTCAAGATGAAATCTTAGGAAAATTAAAGATGAATTAGGAGTTCTTGACAAATTAGAAGAAAGTATTAACATGCTCAATCCACTGCTTTAGCTTAACGTTCATGTTCTTGTTAACTTATTTTCATAGATTCAATTAATGTGTGTGTGTGTGTGTATAAAATATGTACTGTCTGAAATAATGTGTACTTATAAAGGCTTGTAATTAACTTGAGACTTGCCAACTTTTAAAGCCAGTTTGAACTTTGGTTACTCGTTTTTCACTACCATCAATTTTCCTTCCCCCACCCCCTTGTTTCTTAGTTCAGTCTTCTTCATTTTTTCCTCACTAATCCTTGAAGTCACTTTTATTTATGAACTATAAAATGAATTTATTACTTGTGAGCGGCTCCATGAATTAAAGGGCAACTCTTGAATATTTTGACAATTGTTTACAACTACAAGAAGATGAAAGACATGAGTGCAGCAGAAAGGAAATTGGAATAAAAATTTTGGAAAAACTGTCTGCTATGTGTCCAAGTGATGTTGGAGCTACAGTGAACCATGATCCTGAAATAAGCTATTTACCGATGGTATGGGTGCTTTAGCTCAAGATTCATGTTCTTGATAAATTTGAGTTTGATGAGCCAGAATACAACCTGCTTGTTTAGCGGACTATGCTTTATTTAGCATAGTTGAATTCCTATCAAATTTGAGACCCGAAATTGATTTTGGGATGAGGTTAAAGCAAAGTTATCAGGAATGCACTATGCTGGGCATTTGAACCCGCTGAATGGCCGAAGTATGAACTGACTAGTTTTTTAGTTTGATATTTTTATATAGCCAGATATTAAGTAAAACCAGCTATTCAACTATATAAATCGGTAGTTGAATTGGATTGAATTGACCGCTTCAAAAATTATAACTTGGCTGGGAAGAGAATAAAGCATATTGAGCAAAGGTATCCTCTTTCTGTATGCCCTACTTGAAGTGGGCAAATTGCATGCAGCATTTATCGTGGTGATTTGAACCTTTTTTTTTTTTTTTTTTTTTTGAGAATCAGTGGTGATTTGAACTTGGAACCTCTAGTTTAAATGAGAAAAGGCTGTATCTGTAAATCTTAAGAGCCACTTTAGTAAGATATGTTATCTTTTTATACTTTTTAATTTTAACCTATATTAATAATTATGGTTTATGTATAGTAATAGATATTTTTATATTAAGAAAGTTAGTGGCTCAATTGGTGATGCAACTGTCAAACTGGTTCTACAGAAAATTGACCATTGCTCAAGTTGATGTTCGGTACAGTTATGATAAGTATGGGTTATGGTGATCCAGGCACTAATTTAGCTGTATTGAAATGAATTGATCTCAACTGTGTATTTAATTGTACATCTGTTGCAGGATATTTGTTCACACAATAGACTTCAGTCACAGGAAGTATTTTGGCATAGGGTTGCACACACTACGAAAAAAATGCCTATTAATAATCAAGAATTTTTGATGGACTCAAAAAATCCTCTCAAAAAATCTTATTTGTGATGGCAAAATAGAGCCCTCGCAGATACTTTGTAAAATGTGAAACATTTATAACTAACAAAAAAAACAATCGCAATTATGTGTTATAGCCGTCACAAATACTAATATTTTGAAAGAAAATTTTCCCTCCCTCCATATTATTTGCGAGAGACAATTAAAAATCTCTCGCAAAAAGTGTATTATTTGTAACGGTTAAAAAAAATATCGTCACTAATACTAAATTATTTGCGAAAGCTAAAATCGACCTTCACAAATAGTCATTAAAATGTAAAAAAATTTGGAAAAAAATGTTCCCACCAAATTATTTATGAGGGACAATAAAAATTCCTTGCAAAAAGTTTATTTTTTGTGTGAGTTAAAAATATACCCTCACTAATACTAAATTATTTGCAAGGGCCACAATTGGCCTTTGCAAGTACTCATGAAAATATTAATTTTCTTTGGAGATAAAAGTCATTCTAAAATTCAAAAACTATAATGATTGATAAAACATAAAATAATAGAAAATTTGTATGCAAAATTATGCCTATTAAAATTCATAATATCTTGTTTTTCATCTCTGGTTTTCAATTAGGTCACCAACTTATAGATGGTTTGCTCAAATTCTTTGAAACCTTCAAACTCAGCTTGACTTTGAATTTCATAATTCTAATTTATCCATCATTTTCTATCTATGTAATTAACCACTACAAGAACTACATTATCACTTATTTGGAAAGTTGCATGAACTAAACTATAGTAAAAATGCTATTTACATATCTGCAACACATAGCAATCAGTGATTGATTGCCAATCACTCATAGTACTGGGAAATAAGATGAACAAAAAAAAAAAGCTCAGTTTTAAAATCAGTACAAGGCATTTAAGTGGTGAGAATTGGAAGCAATAATTTAGACTTGGATCTAACAACTTTAACATTGGTGCAAGCCGTCTCTTTGATGTAGACCCTAATGTGAGAATAGGCACTATTGATCCAAATACTCCCATTGGCACAAATGGATTAGTTCCAAAAGTGAGATGGTGATAAACTTCATCCGTAACCACCAGAATGCCCAGCTTTCTTGCTGTCCCTGCAATCTAAAATTCAAAAAATCAACCACCGCTAACATTAACACCCTAATTACAAACAAACAAAAAAAGATTTAGTTATGAAAACTCACGCTTATTGCAGAAATGTTTCTAAACCATTAAATCCACCATTGTGTTACATGTAAGTAACAAGATCATATGAGAGTCTAGCAAAATAAACTAAAATTTAATCCTTGTTTCACCACTAAAAGCTTTAAGTCATTCTTATTATGAACTTATAAACATTTTGATATTCTCAAAACAAATTTGACTCTACTTCCAAATAGACATTGGCTCAAATGATAAAGAAATCAAGTAAGGAGGTAAATTTTTAATGCTATTTTTTAAGTCGATTGCAATTGATATATTAAAGGTTAATGCCCTAGCTAATAACCTCCATGCATCCAAGAATTTTGATCAAGCTCAAATATGCGGTTTAAATTGTGTCCATGACTCCATTGTCCCGACCTCCCTAGTCTAAAGTCCATGTCTGAAACAAAATAGATGTATAAGCATGAAGGGGACATATTCATAAAGCCAGCAATAGCATCTCTTTCAAAGCAACTTCAAGCTCAAACATAGTCAAAATAAATAGTATAATCACATATTAAACTCAATGGGGTCAATGAGATCATTCTATATTTTTAGGATAATAACCTTAGAGAATTAAGAAATAGAGCAAGAAAGATAACTGCCCGTACCTTGTCTGTAACTAAATTTCTTTTTCAATAAGCATCCTTAGTATTATGCACACGGATGACTAATCTGGATGAAGCCAAATACAGTGATAGAGTGGAGGCCGTAAGCCTTTGACATCACTCGATTATCATATTCTCAACACCACTCCTACTCCAATCTATATCATCATCCTCATTTTCTTCTTGCAGCACATTTGCATTAAAGTGTAAATTTTCTTCTTCTTGGTATGGCTCTTCTTCATCTTATGGCATTTCATAAAGGTTTCGTGGTTTGGTTTCAATCACAACATTCCATGTGGGATATTTTATTCCATTAACATAGTAAACTTGAGTTGCTTGACATGCTAACACAAATGGCGCTATGGTTTTCAACTTTCGTGATGTATTAACAATAGTGGTTCTGTGCCGATCTCTCTTATAACCAATTCCTTCACAAGATACATCATACCAATCACATTTAAACAACACAACCTTGTTCCCTTCAGTATATTGAAGTTCAACAATGTCTGTTAGTTGTCCATAACAAGGCACATTGCAACTTTGATCCTCCTCTCTCACCATAACTCCATTATTTTGTGTTATTTTACTTTCATCACATTTATTAGTATGAAATCTAAACCCATTAACATTGTAACCTCGATAAAAAATAGCCCTAATAATGATCCCAAATTAAGATGGATTCTGAATTAAAAATAGCCCTAATAATGACCCTAAATTAAAAATAGCCCTAATCAAAACTATGATCACCAATTAAGATGGATTCTTAAAGGGGTACTTGACTGTAAATTCTCAATGCATGCCTAATAATGACTAGAGAAGGTGAGAGCCCTTAGAGCATGTGCTTGCACAAATTTGCTCATTCTTCGAGCCCCACTTCTCCCTTCCCAAAGACAATAAAGATTTAACATTTACCCAATGCATGTTTTTGTGCCAACAAGTTGGTTTCCAAGTGTGTCTAATGGCAACCGTAAGTGCAATATCATTGTATTGGTACATGCTCTCCTATTTATCAACATCTACAAGTATGAACATGTAAACATACAGCACATCATCATCTCAATCCTTTGTTCAAAAATTGGCATCCAAAGACTTTTAATACTTGATCACGTGGATGGCTCATTATAGACACATCAAAATTGTAAGAGGGAATGCGAAATGAGTCATGGCAAATGGAGCATGCAATTGAAAATAGTTTTTACTACAAACTTTGAACGAATCAAGTCATTGAAATAATCTCAAACTTTTAACACAATCAGATTGTGTGTGTGTGTGTGTGTGTGTGTGTGTGTAAGTCACATGGTAATACGATGGTATCTAACATGCAATTTTAAGGAGAGCTCATTAAAAGTACCTAATTAAGGAACTATCTTTTAGCAAAGAGACAGAGAAATTCAATTTAAATGAAAAGTTAGAAGCACATACACCAAGACCTCTTTTCTTTGGGCAGCTCTTGCAGCCAACACAATTCACCCATAGAATGTCACTTCCTGTGTCAATTTGGACATAATAGTCTTTTGGAGGGGATCCAAACCCAAGTTTGGCAAAGTCCAGCCTACAATAATCAAGTAAACCATATATGTCATATGTTAAAAGAAAAATATGAAAATTTTCCACAGTGAGCTATATCAAATACTATAAAAGAACAATATAGTTCAGCTATTAAATATTAAAACAAATGATGGGTTTGCTTATATGTAAAATTGTCTATTTCTAGAGAACAAAAATTGTATATTTCTCTCTGCACCAATCTGTTAGGCCTTAAGCAACTGCACAGATCAACCGTGACAAATTGTCTATTTCTCTCTGCACCACCAATACAGCAGCAAACAAAAGATTGAAATAAAGAAAAATTACCGCATTGAGAAGAAAATGTTATGTGAGGTTTTTATTTGTAGAGCAAATGTTGCTGAATGAGAATATTATTAAATCCTTTGCTCCTCATCTTTAGTTTTTTTTCCTGAATATCATTCTTTGAGGAGACATTTTAGGTTTGAGGAAATTTCATGAGAAAGAATAAATTCTTGGAGAAAATACATTGATCCAAAGTTATGAATATCATTTTGTATCAGCCAGGTGGCCAAAATTTTCTGTACTGGCTACCAATTCTGTCTTGCTCAAAATGCTGGCCAGCCCAGTAGTACAATCAACTTGGCTATCTGTGTTTGTTGACAAAGTAATCCAATAACTGTATTTTAAGCATAGGGTTCAATCACATTATAGCATTCCTTTACCAGCACTTATGTGAATACTGGCCAACATTATAGTACAATCAACTTGGCCATCTGTTTTCATTGACAACATGATTCAATATCTGTATTTTGAGTGTAGGGTTCAATCACAGTATAGCAGACCTTAACCTGCATAAAGCTGGTGCATATACAGTACTTTGCGCTGACATATACATGTGGCTGAATTTAAGAATTAAGAATCAATACTAAAAAAAAAATTATATATATATATATAAAATAAACCTTATGCATTTCTGATGCTGATGAAACTCACCTGTGAGCATTACTTTGTTTCTTGATGTATTTGCGATTCTTCTTTTTTTTACTAAAACATAAAACAGGTAATGTGGAGCTGACAAATATGCAGCTGAAGCCTGAGGCACCCAACGCCTTGAAGTTGCCTGTGAAGGTCAAGGCAGGATTTCTTGGATCCGTCAAACTCAAGGTTTGTGGGGTTTTGGTCTCACAAGGTCAATCTACATTATGTGTTAAATATAGTTGAGTTCAGTTATGAACTTACTACCACACAATTTAATTTTGTCATTCTCTATATTGCAAACTGGCATTTCAAATTTGCTTTCTAAAATCTATGGTGTTGGAGCTAATTTTTGAAACTGCAACATGCATTTGGACATTACAGATGTAAGCAAATAGCTATTTTTTTGGTTTTTTTTTTTTTTTGGATACGTTTTTTTATGCAGGAATTGTAAAGCTATATTTAGTGGATGGGGCTATTTAATTTTTCATTTTTGGGAGATGAATTATATAAAGCTATCTCCCTTGTCATTTTTATCATAGCAATTTAATTTTCCTAAAAAGAAAAAGAATGTTTTGACTATTACATTCAAACAATAAAAGAACCAGTGCATAGACAAAGGACCAGACGCTACCAACTTTCGTTAGTTAAAAAAAAAAAAAAAAAAAACTAGCTTTACTCTTAACTAAAAATAAAAATTTACAATTGATGCTTTAAGCAAATACCAATTCCAGTTGAAAACCAATAGTTCTAGAGAACAAAAATTAACCAGAAAACAAATAACTAAGAAGAGAGAGATAGAGATTGGATCTCAAATAAATAAATAAACAAATAAAAATAAAATTCCCTCGGGTCCAATAACTACTTTCTCTGAAATCATAAGACTCACCTGGAAAGAGTTGGTAACGCCGACGCCGGAGAAAGCGGAGACGACAGGCCTGCCGCCGCCGGCGGAGAAATGGAAACGGCGTCGTTTGGAGAGAGAAGCAGTAGCGAGGGACGAAGGTGGTGGTGGTGGTGTGTAAGTGTAAGAGGGAAATATAGAAGAAGAAGAAGGAAGAGGAGGAGGAAAGTGAGTTAGGCTATGGCATGAGGAGTTGAGAATTTGGAACAGAGATCTTTAGTCGCTGTCAGTTGGCGTGAGTTGTTGGGAGTGGTAAAGTGAACAAATTTAGAGGGAAAGGGAATTGGGAGTAGGGAGTGTTAGAGGGAAAAGTGAAAAAAAATTGGAGGGAAAGGGGAATTGATGGACATGTGGCGCTGAGGATTAAAGTTGTATAAGGAGCTAATCGTTAATCCGTGCGATGAACGGGATAGTTAAATAAAATTAAAAATACTTATTTACTTAAAAGGTATATGACTTAAATTTTAAAAATGTATAATTTGAAAATGAATGAAAATAACTAATTTGTTCAATATAATGATTTAGAAAAATTCTTTTTCTTTCATATCATTGGTTTTACATAACATATTCCGACGTAGGCTATTCTATGGTGATAATTTCACATAATACTTAACTGCAATTAAATCTACTATCCACTACCAATCTAATCTATGTTATCTTGATAGTAGATCTATAAATTGCATTCTCATTTTCTTAGAGCTTACCACATCATTATTTTTATTAATATATAATGTAAAACTGAAAATTTTAACTTTTTTAAAGATTTACTTTAAAATTAGGATTAAAAAAATAATTATCATTTTTTTTAATTAGACCTCACATTAGATTTTTTTTTTTTTTAAAGAACGCATTTTAGGTTTTTTTTTTTTTTAAAAAGACTCACGTAAAAAAAAAAAAAAAAACTTTAGGATTAAGGAAAAAAGAGAGAGAGAGACTCCTATTAGGACACTCTCACTATTTAGTTTAAAAAAATTAAATTTTTTTATAAATTAAAATGATGAGGAAAAAAGAGAGGGAGAAACTCCTATTAGGACATTCTCACTATTTAGTTTTAAAAATTAAAAAAAATTATAAATTAAAATGATGATGTAGAAAATTGTGGGAGTTTCAGAAATTTCAGTTTTATATATATATATATATATAGAGACTAGTAGTCGCAGACCCATGCGTTGCGCGGAATAATTTTTTTTAGGGCGATCTCATTAAATATATTATTATTATTATTATTATTATTAGTAATTGATTTTTCATTATTTTTTAAATTAATAAAAACCTTACTTATACCATTTTTTTTTTTATGACAAAACTTATGTAGTACCTTAGGTATTGTTCTTTAGATTCCCTTTTTAAAATTTAGCTATGTGGCTACTTAACTATAAAATACGTTTTCATCTCATGAAAAAATAGCTACATGACCAAATTTTAAAATGGAAATCTAGGAAACAGCATCTAAGTACTGTACCGAAGTTTTTTTTTTTTTTTTTTTTTACATTTACATATAATTTTTTAAATGTGAATCTTTATATGTACTTTAAGTAAACTCTATTTATTCCAATTTTTTAGATGTGTAAAATCATAGACTACTACTCCATAATAATAGTAGCTAATTAGTTTTATCATTTTTTTCATGATCTCATTCATAACGTTTCTTAGTATTATCATATAATATTTACTGGTTGATGATTTGCATAACAGAGGCATTAAATGAGATGTAGCATCGTTCATTAGATTTTTAAAAGTATTGATGTATGAAGATTATATATATATATATATATAAAGGGTTAAATGAAACGTCAAAATAGGGATTTTAAAATATCCTGACTTTATTTCTTATATAATTTATATGATTACTGGAGAACATCTCCCTTTCATTTATGAATGGAAATATGGTTTCTATTATTAGAGTTTGATTAGATTTAAGTTTAAATGTAGTAATATGATTGTATTTCATTTTTTATTATTGATTTAAATTTTTAAGTGAATGTAACAATTGATTTTATTACACTGTAAAATTTTTAATGTTCTCCGTACGGTCATATGTATTTAATTTTTTTACTTCTCCTTACAGTTTCTTTGTTTTCTAATTAACAGTTATTAATTGATGTTTGATTTTTTTTTCTTTATCTATTCTTTATTACTTTGTATTTTTTTTTCTTTACCGTAAACCTCCCTCTCTATCTACTCTTTATTACTAATTGACGTTTGATTTTTTTCTTTATCTACTCTTTTTTCCTTTATTTATTGAATTTAAGTTAAATATTTAATTTTTAATTTTTTTAAATAAGAGGAGTGAAAATATAAATAATTTAATGATATGGAAGATGTGGCTGAATTTAAATGGTGAATAAAATAAGATGAGAAGAAAAAAAAAAGTAAAAATAGAAGATATAACAATAAACACCTATCCAAATCATGTTATATAATAAAATATTATTATATTCTTATATACTATCTTTAATTCTTTATAATGCTATAGGATAACATTTAACAATAAAAAGAACAAAAAAAAAAAATTTAAACACAAAACTAAATCGCATCAACCCAAAGTAGAGTTTTAAATAACACCAAAATTAATCAACCTAAAACAAAGATGCAAAAAAAAATAAATAAAAAAAAATCCACCAAAAAATTGAGTGAGAATTAAAGAGAGTGAAATGACAATTTTTTCTTTTTTGTGAGAGAAAATTATAGATAGCATGGAAGAGAGAATGATAAATTTATACTATGATGATGAGAATAAAAAGAAACTGAATAAAGAAAGATAAAGAGAAATAAGAAGAGTGATATTAAAGTGGAAGCTTGTATGGAGATGACAAGATAAAGGGAAGAAGAAAGGTTGGACAAAGTGTAAATGTAAAAAAAAAAATGAGTACAATTTTTTTTTGGACATTTTTATTTACTTCAAATTAAATATTCTATGTTAAATTTTAAAAAAGAAAAAATGAGAAAAATTATAAATAATTTAATGATATGGAAGATTTGACTGAATTTAAATGTTAAATAATAGGATCAAGATCTTCTAGAGTTTCTAAAATAGTCTACCATATAAAGTTCTTTACATCCTCACATTTCTTTTCAAACAAAAGACTAAGATTCTACCATATTATCAATCCACTACCATAACCATTATTGAATGCTATATAAAAAAAATTCAAATTTATTCACCTTATCAAAATTATGAGGAAATATTAATGGAAGAAAATCACCACCGTGGACTTGGTGGTTTTGCAAAAGAAAGCAAACATTACCATTCTCCAAGTAATAAAAAAATTTCAACTAAACCCATACTATTTTTTTATTGAACAAATTTCATATCAAATCCATAAGAAAGAAGCAAAACCAAAAGAAAAGAGTTTGTTTAATGATCAAAGCCATAAGAACCAAAAAAGCACAAAAGGCCGGATTTAGTTTTTATCCAAATAATCTCAAGTGCTTATTTAATACTGGAAATTTTAATGTACGTTTTGGTTCAAAGAAGAGCAACGTTTTGGGTTTTTATGTTCTAAATTTTCAAGTAGGTACTAATTTAATGCATAAATTTTCAAGTAGAATATGACTATGTAGATTGGTCGTGGGACAAATGCGAGAGAAATTAAGTTACAACTCGTAGTTTGTTTTTGGTTAAATGGCAAACGATGAATAAGGTTAATTTTTTTTTTGGAATCGTTATTTTGGTGGATGGATGATGTGGCAAGATCTATGTCTTAAAATACCCTAAGAACTTTAGAGGATTTTGATCCTGAATAACATAAGATGAAAAGAAAAAAAGTAAAAATAAAAGATATAACAATAAATACCAAATTCTCTAAATCATGCTATATAATATAATAATATTATATTTTTATATACTATATTTAATTCTTTATAACACAATATGATAACATTTAACAATAAAAGAGAATAAATAAATAAAACAACCTAAAGAATTCAGGATAACATTCAACACAAAACTAAATCACATTACTATATTTAATTCTTTATAACACAATAGGATAACATATAACAAAAAAAGAGAACAAAAAAAAAAAAACCTAAAGAATCGAGGATAACATTCAACATAAAACTAAATCACATTACTATATTTAATTATTTATAATACAATAGGATAACATTTAACAAAAAAAGAGAACAAAAAAAAAAAAAAAAAAAACCTAAAGAATCGAGGATAACATTCAACACAAAACTAAATCGCATTAACCTAAATTAGGGTTTTCTATGGAACAAAAATTTATCAACCTAAAGTAGAGATGCAAGAAAAAAAAACCATCAAAAAATTGAGAGAGAGAGAGAGAGAGAGAGAGAGAGAGAGAGAGAGCTAAAAAAAAACTTTTGTGAGGGAAACAATGCATAGAATGGAAGAGATAGTGACAAATTTATAGTAAGAGAGTGTGAATAAGAAGAGACAAAATAAAGGAAGATGAAGGGGAAGAAAAAGAGTGATATTGATGTAAAGGATAGTGGGGAGATAAAAAGGTGAGGGAGGGAGAAGGATGGTGAAAGTAAAAAAAAAAAAAAAAAAAAAAGGCAAATGTTAAAAACCATGATAAGAAAATTAGAAAGAAAAGAAATAATGATATGGATGCTAATGTAACTCAATTAGAGTGTAGCAAACATAAATTTATAATAAGAGAGTGTGAATAAGAAAAAACAAAATAAAGGAAGATGAAGGGGAAGAGAAAGAGTGATATTGATGCAAAGGATAGTGGGTAGATGAAAAGGTGAGGGAGGGAGAAAATTAGTAAAAGTAAAAAAAAAAAAAAAAAAAAAAAAAAGAAGTAAATGTTAAAAGCAATTATAAGAAAATTGGAAAGAAAATAAATAATAATATGGATGTTGATGTGGCAATTGGAGTGTAGCAAAAATAAATGCTACGCTTCAGCTTTTAGATATATATAGATATAGATTATATAGTGGTGTTGGGCATGGAGCTGTCTTTCTTTTGGTTTTAATGGCTCTCTGGGGTGTTTTATTTGGGACTACACTGCACGTAGTGAATGTCCCACCTACGCTATTGTATGCACTAGTTTACTTTGTATGACTATATTTGGCATTTCATAAAAGATTTCTATCGTACTGAGCTCTTTTATAAAAAATTGTGTGTTATAATTAGAATATATGTAGCGGCATGTGGTTTGAAGCTTATAAGATTTAAAGTTTAAACAATTAGTATTCTTTTTTATAATAAACTAGCTACCCAAAATTAGATAATAAAAAAGATTATATGTCATATGTTAAAAAACAAAATGAAAATGTTCCATAGTGAGCTATATCAAATACTATAAAAGAACAATATAGTTCAACTATTAAATATTAAAACAAATGATGGGTTTGCTTATATGTAAAAATGGTTTAATTTGAGCTCGATTTGGTTGTTCGATTGAGCTTAAATTTCATCAACACTAATATTTTCCCATGCTATGCAAATAACAGTAAGAATTGGAATCTAAATTGGCGCATGAAGGTTACATGTTGTGTACCCGTACTTAGATTGGTCTGCTCTTATAATCAACCATCCAATCACACCCTAATTTTACCAATACCCATTCTTTACCATGCTCTTCCCATCCAATGGTTGGACTTTGAATTTGGTGCTATTTTCAAAACTATCAAATTCTAGACCCATGCTCCTACAAGGCTGGCCTAAAGCCCCCACCACAAAATGCTAAAAAATTTACTCCTAAGAATAAAGGCATTATCCCCTATTATTAAAGGCTTAAAATTTTATAAAATTATATATGTGTGTATGTACGTATGTATATATGTGTAGGTGTGTGTATATATATAATGGTTGTTTACTTCTTTTTTTTTATTTTTTTATTAGTGATACTAAGGATAAAACAAATTTACTATAGGATTACAAATTGACATGTTACCTAACACAAAATATATATATATATATATATATTTAAACATTCATAATTAGGTTGTTGAAATTTATCGATTATAATCATTTTCATACTATATTGTGAACATTTTTCAGTACCATTAATGCATTTTTCCTTTTCATTTCTATCAAGGTTTCCAAAATGCAAGACCAATAGCAACCTGGAGAGGATAAAATTCACGGACCTCATTTTGGGTTGACGGGTTGAAATGTATATACTTGATGTGGACAGATTTATAAGTGGACGGATATGATGTAGACGGGTTCAAAGGTACACGTGTCATCTCCTGTGAATGGAGATGACTTACGTCTCACGCACAACTAGGGTAAGTAGAATCCTAATGGGAATAGAATCCAAATATAAAGAGGATTTCGTAATATTCGCTCAATCAATAACAAGTCCTATATGGAAAAGACTTCTCTTATAAAGAAGGAAGGTCGGTTCTACACTACTATAAAAACCCCACAAATTCTCACAAGGAAAGGTACGCATACTATTCCCCAACTCTGGCACTCTAGGGTTGTGAACATTTACTAACTTAACCTTCGGAGGGTCCTTGGCTGGTACCACACCGGTACCTTTTCAAGGTGTTTCTTGCTTTATGTTTTGCAGGTTGCATCAAGCGCGAACGAGAGAACTTTGCAGCTTACTGATGATATTTTGAGCATCATCACAACCTAACCCAATTAAAACCCCAAAATGTTTCAAAAAAAGTTACAAATGCTTCACATGAATTTTCTTCTTAAGCCTTAAATTATGTTGAGCTACCTCTGTGCCCCTACACCTATCCCCTAAGAAAAAACTTTGACTACCTTGACCAAAAAATCCAATATACATCCTTTAAAATTTAAATAAGGACATTTTCCCCCTCTTAAATCAAAACCATTTATACCTAAGCACACGCGTAAGGGTGCAGTTTGGGTCATAAGCCCAAGAAGTAATAGGATTAAGGCCCAAATAGCTCAACACAATGAATTTGTAGAGAGTGTGCCAAAAACTAGGCTTTAATGAATTTACCGATGCTTACAACAAATTAAAGGTGGGACCGTGGCAAGTAAATAAGGAAAAACAGGCTTCAGGCAAAGAAATCCTTCCTCGGCAAAATTCGAGGAGAGTAGTTCTTGAATATATTCTCTCTAGACTTAATTGCAATTCCAGTTCTTACCATGCTACAGTGTTTTCTCCATCGATTCTTAGATCTTCCTTTTCCTATGGAGGGTTTCTTACGTTATATAGCTTCTTTCCGTTAATCTTGGCCCTCCATTTATTGATCACATAGGCCACAACTCAAGTGTTTGTCCCATCAAACGTTTCCCCAAACCTTTCGTGAGTTGCGACTACCTAGACAACACTATTTAGGAGTCTTCTCTACATAAATGTAGCTAGAGGGTTTGGTGGGGTGCAATAAATATGGTGGTAACTTTCATCCCTTCAGACATGACAAGACTGACCTCCTCTTTGAAGTCCTACCTCTACAGTGTGACCTCCTCTAGTAATGTGCCACTGACGTGGTCAAGGCTCGCCTCCTTGGCCTGGCCATCCAAGGGTAGGGTCTTCTTGGCATCAACATGGCATCCTCGGCCTCAGATATGACACGTGGCACTGTTACCTTATTAAATTTATGTATCCCACAACATGTACTATTCTAAACTAGCATATAACCCATACTTACATACAGGAATGTTCAATTGTAGTGGTACTATTAATGTTACGCTTGGATTACTAAACATATAGAAAATTAGTTCGACCAAGACTTTTATATTTTGGAGTAATTATGTTCTATAATACAATGTCAAATAAATAACGAAAAATTTACATTTGTGGAAGTTTAATGATCATTTGATTTTGTTATCTCATAATAATAATAATAATAATAATAATAATAATAATAATAATAATAATAATAATAATAATAATAATAATAATAATAATAATAATAATTGTGGGGGACTGGGTTTGAGTTTTAGACCCAACGCAGTGTATGATCTCAAGCCCAGATAGCCCGGACAATGAATTTGTAGAGAGATGGGTTGAAAAGCTGGGCCACAGTGAGTTGGACAATAATCTAACACTATTGTATTAATGCAATAAAGAGAGTTACAGGGATTCCTTGTTAGGAGGGTCCTCGACATAGTCCGAGGAGATTTATCCTATCTTTCTCTTTCTCTTCCAGTCTCCACTTCTTCTCAGGGGTCCTTTGCATTATATACTCCCTTTGGATGATCCGGAGCCTCCACTTGTTGGCTATCCAGGTCACTATTTGATTATCTGTCACATCAGACACCCTTTCTGGCTTCCGTGAGTCGTAGCAGTTAGAGAAGCACTGTTCAGGAGTTCTTTCCACATAAATGCGGCCAAAAAAGTAGATGCTATGCATTAAATGTGGAGGTTGTAGCTCTTCTTTAGGCATCTTCCTACTTTCGGCCTCTCCTTGTGCCTCTAGGGCGCCCATCCATTGTTGAAGCATCTTAAAGGCCTAGTTTGACCAATGAGATCCGGATAAGGTCAATGTCCAAGCTATCCGAGGAGGCAACTCTCCTCAGATAGGCCCAAGGCCTAATATAAGAGTTGGATTCAGGCCCCTACAATAGCCCCTTAAAAACCCAATTTTTCCCTCTCGTTCGAGGAGAAGATTGGGGTTTTGATATAAATGTACGTATCTGTATTTTGTTCTTAATTTTATTCATTATTACTTACTATTTGGAACGCCATCACTCGTTCCCTTGCTCACACGCGCCAGATCCTCGACTAGCGCGCCCCTTTATTATGGTTGACGTTTCATAACTCGCGGGAGGCTAATAATTATTTCGGGTGGCGTTATAACGGCTGACACTGGCTCTTGGAGGGCGTGCAGGGTAACTTCCAAGCGCATGCCCCTTCTATATAAAAGCTCGAGTAAGAGCGGTCACTTTTCATTTTACGTGTTCTCAAATTTCCCAGTGATTCCAAGCACTCCAACTTCCCCAAACTTAGGCTCCATTTCACAGACTTAGGCTTCTTTCACACCTTTCCTCAAGAGATCACTACGACGGTTTTCCTAAACGTTTCGGACCCGACTCGTTAGCTCGATTCAGTAAGTGTCATCTTCTTCAGTTCTTAGTCCCATTTCTAAGTCGCGCTTCTCGGATTTCTTTGCCCGTAGGACGTTGCTCCCTAGTGACTCCCTTTCATTTCCATGGATAGATTCAAACACTTAGGGGACTCCTCGCCTGGGATGGAGGGCTTTAGGGCTAAGTACCACATTCCGCGGGGGGTGGGTTTAGAGTACTGCTCCTCGGACCAGGTTATGACCAATAGAAGGACAGAGAAGATTGTCATCCAAATGATTGCCTTTCTGGAGGGAGGGATGACTCTTCCCATGGGTAGGATAACCAGAGATTACTTGCTCAACCACAAGTTATGTCCCCATCAGTGCGCTCCCAACATATTTAGGATTTTAGGGGGTATAGATGCCCTTAGTGAACAAATGAACCTTGGGCTCACATAGCACGATGTTGCTCACATGTATGAGTGTCATGCCCTCTCAGGGGGGTACTACCTCAAGTCCCAGTCCGAGGAGATGAGGCTGATACTGCCTTCCCAAGTCCAACAAAGGCTTGAAGGACGACTACCTGGTCGTCTCTGGAGATTGGCACAACGGTCTTCACTGTCCTGTTAGAGCGGGAAAGCTAGATGGGGTACCTCAGGATAATGCCCCTCGGCCGGGGCTTTAGCCCTCCGAGATGTTGCATTTGCTTGTTTTCCCTCTTTTTTGTTCTTCTCTTTTTTTTTTTTTACTATACGTATGTAGTTTTTGCACTTCGCTGCTCGGCTGCAGTTGTTATTGGTCTAACTTGGACTTTCTTCTCGGATGTTTTTGCAAATAAGGACCACGTCTCGCCGAAGCTCAGCCTTATCAACGTCAAAGCCCTCAACTACCTACTGAGATCGGAGGTGTTCGTGAGCGAAGACGGGCAATTGCGTGCTGCCCACTTGATCTTGGACTACCAGCCCTTGTCGTGGGATTTTTAAGACATCGGTTAAGCCATCAGAGCGGGCAGCTCCAGACTCGCTGGAATAGACGTGTCCAGGCCCAAATTTTTGGTCGACAGGGACCTTCCCCCCGTTACTTTGCCATCCCCGCCCATCCGTAAGCAGCTTCCTGCTCCAAGTGAGGTGCCCGCATTGTCTCCTCAGTCCCTGGACGCCGAGATCGACCAATTTAGGTTTGAGGGGGAGCCTGTTGATAAGGCCGTCAAGATCTCGGACTCTGAGACTGAAATTAAGGAGTCACCGGCTGATCATCGCCCCACATTGTTGCTTGCTTAGCCAGACCTTAGTTCCGAGGACGAGGAGGAAGGGATGGACCTGAAACCGAGGACCGGCCTAAGAGGCTTAATGGCCAGAAGGAACAAAAGGGCGGGGTCATCCTCCAAGGAGGTTGCTAAGACCCAGGTTACCCCCAATTTGCCTACCCACCCACTTAAACCCCCTACCGATCCCGGCCAGAAGGACAAGGAAAATTTGAAGAAGAAAAGGCCCGTAGAGGTCCTTGAGGAGGGAGGGGTACCGCCCCCAAAGGGGGGAAAGCAGCAGAAGCGATCCTCCGATCCTCATGACAGAGGGACAGGCCGGTGGAGGTCTCCGAGGAGGGCAATACTCACCGTGTGCAGCGCACCTGGGCCCCTCGGCTGGAGGTGAGGGGCGCCTCTATCCCCTTGGACGCCACAATCTAGGAGTCTCAGAGGGAGCATACTGGAGCTTTAGCCGAGGCCTTGGAACAGCCCCTCTTCCTTCCTAGGGACATGGAAGGCCTTCGGAGCATCAGGCAGCCGGACCTCTTCTCGTCCTTGAAGAGGGACCTTGCAATGGTAAGCTTGCCATCACTTCTTGGCTGTAAGTTAAGTCGCGTGCTTATATCAATCCTCATCATTTTCTTATTGTTAACGTGTAGGTTACTCAGCAAGTCTTCGTGGCCGAGGAGTGGATCAAGAGGGCCAATGAGGAGGTTAAAACCGAGGTTCGTTCTCGCCAGGAGGTCGAGAAGCAGGCTGGGGCCTTAAGACAGGAGAAGGCTGACCTGTCTGGGAAGCTGAAGGAGGCTGAGAAGGCACGTCTGAGTGCCCAGGCCGGCCTGAAAACAGCAGAGAGGCAAGCCGAGGACCAACGTCAGCAATCGCACATTACAGAGATCAATCTGGCCACAAAAAAGCAGCGGGTTGTTGATCTGATGGCTGAGCTGCAGAAGGCCAAAGAGGCTGCTAGGATGGCCAGGGAAGCCGCCGAGGCCGCGGTGGAGGCGTCTTACGAGCGGGGCGTGCATGATACAGAGAAGCGACTTGCTGAGGAGGTGGCTAACGTGGCTAGCGAGTCAGCATGCGTGTTTCCGCTTCTAGGGATGTGCTGCAGGGTGAATGAGTCAAAGTGGGCCAGTAGGAGTTTGGCTCGGCTGAGATATTCCTGCATTCTTTCATCTCTTGCTTCCAACTCTCCATTTACTTGGCCTACAACCAGCCTTGAGTCCGAGTATATGTTTACTCTCTTGCCGCCGAGTTTTTCTACCAGGGACATCCCTTTCAGTAGGGCCTTATATTCGGCCTTGTTATTTGTGGCCGAAAAGCCCAGCCTCAGTGTTTTTTTGATAACGAGCCTTTCGAGAGAAGTCAGTTCTAGCCCCATTTCGGAACCCCTTTAGTTTGACGCCCCATCAGTGTACACCTTCCAACACACGGGCCCCTGGAGGGAGACCATGTCGACCGTCTTCCCATCGGTGACAGACGCTTTGGCCATCCCTTCTGATGAGGGTTCGGCGAACTCGGCCACTAAATCTGCAAGTTCCTGGCCTTTGACAGAGGTGCGGGGCATGTACTTGATGTCAAAAGCCCCTAGAATCGTTCCCCACTTAGCAATTCTCCTAGTATAGTCAACGCTTCGAAGCACGGATCTGAGTGGAAGCCGCGTAAGGACAGTAATCGTGTGGGCCCGGAAATAATGGGGGAGCTTTCGTGTGGCGTGCACCGTCGCTAGAATGGCCTTCTTCAGTGGCAGGTAACGAATCTCCGCTTCGTGCAAAGATTTGCTTACATAATACACCGGTCGTTATATCCCGTCGTCGATACGTATCAGTACTAGGCTGACCGCATGCGGTGCCATGGCGATGTAGGCAAACAAGACCTCGTCGACCTCAGGGCTGGACATAATTGGTGGCCAAGAGAGATAATCTTTGAGCAGTCGGAAGGCCATGTCACATTCCTCGGTCCACTCGTATCCTCTCCACTTGTTCATCAGGAGGAAAAATAGTCTTTTTTATTAACTTTGCATATTTCTTTTTTTATATACAGTATTTATTTGCATATTACACCTTTTTTGCGTTATTGCTTATAATTAGATATGTATAGTGTTACTATTTGCTTAAATTGTTGACGTACATCTAACAATCTTAAAGCAGATTTTGACATTTCCAGTTTTTATTTTTGTGATGAGTGAAAGAGTTTTTGCTAAGTGTTTTCAATCATTTAAATTAGTCGCAGGTGCTTGCAACGATAATCTACTTTGGTGCAAAGATTTCCTTAGTTAGCATAAAAAACGTTAAAAACTATTTGATTGTTCTGGTTGTTATAGATGTACAAGCAGTTTGTCTTTGGATTACTGTATATTATAATTGTTATTAGGTGTTCATTATGAGGAGCAAATGAGTTTTTGGCTTTGGCCATGGTTATGTTATATTTTATATTGTATTTAAGTTCTTTGATTATTGTAGAACTTTTGGGGGGAATTAGTTCTTTGCAGAATTCTTATATATACAACATATATTTATTGTTTTTGCCTATGATATCTTTTTATTATTATTGCTTATAATTAGATATATGTAAGGACACAAATTGCAGATTGGGCCTACAGGAGAGATTGACTCTGGCCCAATGAGTAAAAGGTATCCTCGCAATGAATTTGTAAGAGAGTGGGTCGAAGAGCTAGGCTTTAGTGGGTCAAACGGAGATGAACCGAGTGAAAGTGTATCCTTGGCACAGTCCGAGGAGCTTTGTTCTAGTAAATGTGTTGAATCAGAATTATTACAGGAGTTCTTGAGATTGTTCTCCTCCCCCTTCCCATGGTGGATTTCTCCTATTATATAGTCCCTTTCAGACAATCTGGACCTTCCATTTGTTGATCATCCAGGCCTATACTTGAGTGCCTGTCCCATCAGCCACCCTCTTTAGTACTCTATGAGTTACAGAAACCGAGGTAGCATTGTTTAGGGGTCCTGTCCACATAAATGCGGTGTCAGCAGCCTTTTGTGAAATATCTCCTGGTTGCCACCTGTCCCCTTTGGCTCATATAAGTCAGGGGATTCCTCGGAAATATCAGGACCGGTGCTGGAACATTCATCTCGGCCGTTCTTTTGATGATCCGAACAGTAAGTTCTCTTCGGACAAGTCCTTTTCTCCTTAGCGTAGTTTGTACGTCAGATGGGAGTTAGGCCAGGTACTTCTTTCATAACTGGATGTCCTCGGACGAGTGGCCTCCTCAGACAGGCCCATGGCCCATTATCTGGTATTGGGCTTTTTACCCCTACAATAGCCCCTCAAAATTCCGGCTTTCCCTCTTATCCGAGGAGAGAGGTGGGATTTTGATTTCTCTAGGGGTAGGACCCATTTAAGCTTCTCTACTTATCCACGTGGAGGTGCCCCCAAGCTCAGTCTTGTGAACGTGCTCGGCTTGGACCGTCTGCAGCGATCCGAGGTGTTGGGTACGTTTGAGGAGTGCTGATTTACTCAAGGTATGTGGTCCGAGGGACCAGGCAGGACCAAGGTTCTGTACTGCACTTAGCAGTATTAATTTACCCAAGGTGTGTGGTCCGGGGAACCAGGCACGACCAAGGTTCTGTTTAGCAGGAGGTCTGAGGGACCCGACGTAGCTAAAGAGTTGCTGAGCAGAGAGTCCGAGGACCCGGCGTAGCTAAGGCTTGCTTAGCAGAGAGTCTGAGGACCCGGCGTAACTAAGGCTTTGGTTAGCAGAGGGCCTGAGGACCCGGCGTAGCTAATGAGTTGCTTAGCAGGGGGCCTGAGGACCCGGCGTAGCTAAGACTTTGTTTAGCAGAGGGCCTGATGGCACCGGCGTAGCTAACGAGTTGCTTAGCAGTTGGTCCGAGGACCCGGCGTAGCTAAGGCTCTTCCTAGTAGAGAGTCCGAGGACCCGACGTAGCTAGAGAAATGCTTAGCAGGAGGTCTCAGGGACTCGACGTAGCTAAGGCTCTTCCTAGCAGAGAGTCCGAGGACCCGACGTAGCTAGGAAAATGCTTAGCAGGAGGTCTCAGGGACCCGGCGTAGCTAAGGCTCTTCCTAGCAGAGAGTCCGAGGACCCGACGTAGCTAGGGAATTGCTTAGCAGGAGGTCTTAGGGACCCGACGTAGCTAAGGCTCTTCCTATCAGAGAGTCCGAGGACTCGACGTAGCTAGGGAATTACTTAGCAGGAGGTCTCAGGGACCCGACGTAGCTAAGGCTCTTCCTAGCAGAGAGTCCGTGGACTCGACGTAGCTAGGGAATTGCTTAGCAGGAGGTCTCAGGGACCCGACATAGCTAAGGCTCTTCCTAGCAGAGAGTCCGTGGACTCGACGTAGCTAGGGAATTACTTAGCAGGAGGTCTCAGGGACCCGATGTAGCTAAGGCTCTTCCTAGCAGAAAGTCCGAGGACTCGACGTAGCTAGGGAATTGCTTAGCAGCAGGTCTCAGGGACCCGACGTAGCTAAGGCTCTTCCTAGCAGAGAGTCCGAGGACCCGACGTAGCTAGGGAATTGCTTAGCAGGAGGTCTCAGGGACCCGACGTAGCTAAGGCTCTTCCTAGCAGAGAGTTCATGGACTCGACGTAGCTAGGGAATTGCTTAGCAGGAGGTCTCAAGGACCCGACGTAGCTAAGGCTCTTCCTAGCAGAGAGTCCGTGGGCTCGACGTAGCTAGGGAATTGCTTAGTAGGAGGTCTCAGGGACCCGACGTAGCTAAGGCTCTTCCTAGCAGAGAGTCCGTGGACTCGACGTAGCTAGGGAATTGCTTAGCAGGAGGTCTCAGGGACCCGACGTAGCTAAGGCTCTTCCTAACAGAGAGTCCGTGGACTCGACGTAGCTAGGGAATTGCTTAGCAGGAGGTCTCAGGGACCCGGCGTAGCTAAGACTCTGTTTATAGAACTGATCCCGCCGTGGAGCCCCTTTGATTTGCTCGGAGCCCCTTTGATTTGCGGCACCATCGACATATATCTTCTAGAATAAAGGTTCTCGAGGCATGTATTCGATGTCAAAAGCCCCTAGAGCTTTGCCCCATGTAATCAGCCCCTCGAAGTATAGATCTTGGCCTCATGTAGTGACTTGTTTACATAGTAATTGGGCACCATAATGGCTTTACCCAAGGATTCTTGCTGATGGGGGCCTAACCGTTGCACTCACTATCACACAAGCTCTTCCCACAGACGGCGCCAATTGTAAGGACACAAATTGCAGATTGGGCCTACAGGAGAGATTGACTCTGGCCCAATGAGTAAAAGGTATTCTCGCAATGAATTTGTAAGAGAGTGGGTCGAAGAGCTAGGCTTTAGTGGGTTAAACGGAGATGAACCGAGTGAAAGTGTATCCTCGGCACAGTCCGAGGAGTTTTGTTCTAGTAAATGTGTTGAATCAGAATTGTTACAGGAGTTTTTGAGATTGTTCTCCTCCCCCTTCCCATGGTGGATTTCTCCTATTATATAGTCCCTTTCAGACAATCTGGACCTTTCATTTGTTGATCATCCAGGCCTATACTTGAGTGCCTGTCCCATCAGCCACCCTCTTTAGTACTCTGTGAGTTGCAGAAACCGAGGTAGCACTGTTTAGGAGTCCTGTCCACATAAATGCGGTGTCAGCAGCCTTTTGTGAAATATCTCTTGGTTGCCACCTGTCCCCTTTGGCCTATATAAGTCAGGGGATTCCTCGGAAATATCAGGACCGGTGCTGGAACATTCATCTCGGCCGTTCCTTTGATGATCCGAGCAGTAAGTTCTCTTCGGACAAGTCCTTTTCTCCTTAGCGTAGTTTGTACGTCAGATGGGAGTTAGGCCAGGTACTTCTTTCATAACTGGATGTCCTCGAACGAGTGGTCTCCTCGGACAGGCCCATGGCCCATTATTTGGTATTGGGCCTTTTACCCCTACAATATATATGTTGTTACTATTTTCTTAATCACAAAAGTAATTTGTTTAAGTATATCCATCATAAGGTACATGTGGCTAAGATAGTGAAGTCTTATTTCAAAAAACAAATTGGGGACAAGGGTAGTTATGTTGGTTTTATGCCAGACAGCTTCAAGTTGTTCTTTTCTGCCATTTTTACTCAGCATGCAATTTTAGATCATTCATATATGCAACTTATGTATCCAATATTTTATGGTTTTGACGTTTGCAAGAGATTTCTAAACGTTGTTGTTGATCTAAAGGCAAGAGGTTGAAATTTTTTCTATTGTAATGTCTATCTACATTGTTCAACGTATGGACTACATGCTTGGCATGCTCGCAGTCCCATTTTTGGTCCTTTACATGATGTACATGATCATGACAGGAACAAATATCAGAACAATGTTAACGGTCTTTGATAGTATTTGAGGTATCTGCATGGGCATTTTCATGGCAAAAATAGAGTATGATATGAATGTATTTTTTTTATTTGGTATTTTATTTTGTTACAATTCCAATGTACATAAATTATCTTTTCTATTTGTGGCGCGGGTTGTAGTGCACTTAGTTATTGACAAAGATATAAATAGCAAGTTTTCTGAATTTTGTTCAAAATTGCTTGATGCAATCGTTCGTGGGCTTCATAGGCATGTAGTTCTCATTGGAGGCAAAAATTTAGTAGATATTCTATTTGTTAATCCATATGACTCTATCAAAAGTTATAGGTTTGTCTAATGTTTTGTTTGTTTATTTATGTATTTATTTGTGTATTTTTATTTGGGATATGGAAAAGGGAAACCTAGAGTAAAAAACTGCATGCGGTAGTTGGAATAAGGACAAGCTCATATGCCAACTCAAAAACTGCATGTGGTAGTTTGACTCGCGAAGCGAGTTATACGTCCCTTTCCTAACATAGACCTATGTGAAGTGGGACTAGACTCGACTTGACTTTGAACAGATTCTTTTTTTTTTTTTTTTTGAATAGGTGGAAGGAAAACTTAGACCCAATGCTTAGCGGAATGGAATAAGGACTTAAATTACACGCCAACTCCAAAACTGCATGCGGTAGTTGGAGTCGCGGCTGGTGTAAATAGGAATTTTTTAAAATTTAATCGTATAATGACAAACTATCTTCTATTGTTGCTTATTACTAATATTATTAATTAAAAATCATTTAATTTATTAATATACTGCATTTAAAGAATTAAGAATATATTGTTACTAACTACTAAGCATTAAAAAAAAAAAAACAAAAAAAAGAATTGGTTCAAAGTTGTGGTTGGAGAGCGAATAATAACTTACTTCGCGGCTTAAACTGCTGCATGTAGTTTTGGAATTGGAGTGTGAGTTTAAGTTCTTATTGCATTCTGGTAAGCATTGAGTCTAGCTTTTCTCTTCTTCTATCCCAAATCCAAAAAAAAAAAAAAAACTAACAAATGAAACATTAGACAAACTTATAACTTTTGGTAGTCTCATATGGATTAGCAAATAGAATATCTATTAAATTTTTTCCTCCAAGGTAAACTTCCTGCCTATGAGGCCCACGGAGGATTGTGTCACGTAATTTTGGGCAAATTTCTGTTAATAGGCTATTCATACCTTTGGCAATACTTGGGTGCACTGTAGCCTGCAATGCAAATAGAAAGGTCAGTTTTTGTACATTGCAATTGCAGCAAAATAAAACAAAACCAAAAAAGAAATATATTCATATCATACTCTATTTTTGTCATGAAAATGCTCATGTAGATTCCTCAAGTACTCTAGAAGACTATTAAGATTGTTCTGATATTTGTTACTGTCATTCACGTAGAGGTCCAGAAATATGAATGCGAGCCCGCCAGCCTCGTAGTCCATACATTGAACAATGTAGATAGGTATTACAATAGAAAATATCTCGACCTATTTTCTTTTGATCAATGGCAGTGTTTTAGAAATCTCTTGCAGTCGTTAGAATCGTAAAGTGTTGGATATATCAGTTGTATATTTGAATGATCTAAAGCTGCATGCTGAGTGAAAATGGCATAAAAGACCGGCTTGATGTTGTCTGGCATGAAACCAACATAATTACCCTTGTGCCCAATTTGTTTTTTGAAATAGGTCTTCACAAGCTTAGCCACCATGTACCTTATGTGATAGGCAAGAACAATAAATTGAAGTATATATGAGAAGAAATCTGCAAAGAATTAGTTTTCCTCATTTGTTCATTTCATTCATCATAAAAGAACTCATCTGTTCTTCATATTGAACATGTGTTCTTCATATTGAACATGTAATGGCAATTATAACATACAATAATCAAAAGACAAAAGACAAACTGCTTGTATATCTACAACAACCAGAACAAACAAATAGTTTTTAAAGTTTCTGATGGTTACTAACCAACGAAATCTTTGTATCAAAGTAGATTATCGTTGCAAGCACCAACGATTAATTTAAATGATTTAAGACAATTAGCGAAGACTTTTTCAAGTATCACAAAAATGAAAATAGTAAAATCTGCTTTAAGATTGTTAGATATATTTCAACAATTTAAGCAAATCGAAACAACGTACATATCTAATTATAAGCAATAACGCAAAAAATGATGTGATAGGCAGGTAGGTCTGCAAAATAATAAAAAACTCACAAAATGTTACCTCTCGTGTAACTGATCTATCTTCTTGCCACGAAGAAATTCATGGCGAGTAACGTTCTCAACAGGATCGAATGGGTGCTTTACCTTGAGATTGGGGAAAAAGCGTAACTTTTCGAGGAGGTGGTCGAAGAATTTCCTTTTCTTGTGGTATGCTATCACCAACTCAGCAATAGTTTTGAATAAAGTTCTGCCATGTTTGCCAAACCCAAGCAGCTTCGGTGGCTTGGATTTTGAGAATTTTACTGCATTTTGAAAATTTGTTACAATAACTTAATGTGAAAAATTGTTGCAATAAATTGAAACCAGTTATTTTTGCAATCTATTACAATTGAAATTAGAAAGTCTTATTTTATTGCAAGAAATATATCATTGCAATAATTTGATGTCATCAAATGAGTGGCCTTCCATTTTATTGAATATTTTTAAAAAAAGTTATGTAGTGAAAAAACAGTTATTCTTTGTTTGCTCTTATGCATGCACTTATTAAATTGAAAACTTCCATATATATTCTTTTTTTTTTCTTTTTTTTTTTTTTCTTTTTTGAGTGATTGGTGTTAAGTGCTTGAGCTTGTGAATAATTTGGATATGCATTATTACAAAAATTAAATAGATTGAGATTACGTATGTACATTTTCCTGTTATGTGTAGTTGCTTTCACCTAACATATTTATCTTCTTTCATGTTTTTGCTACGTAGTGATTTACTTAAAACTCTCTGGTAGGAATTGCTTATAACCAAATTGAGGGGCTGGAGACACCAGATACCCTTCGAAGCTCATGCAGTTGGCTACATTATTAATTGAACCCATAATTGTACAATGAAAATTCATAAACAATTGAAACCTCACCAATGAAAACAGGCTTCATATTTGATGTTCATTCATTGAAACTGTCAAAAATAGCTTTGATGTTCTTCTTGAGCAGAAATGATGATCACCTTCTCTGGCAGTGGAATGAATGGTCCAAACCTGGCTAATATCTAAAAGCGATTACAAAATTATGGACTGTGAATGGTACAAGAATAAATACTTGTCTAACTCCTAGATTCGGAGGATGGGTGGAAAAAAAGAATTGAAGAGATAACAACAGGCTCAAAGGCTTTGAAGTACTTAAAAGTCTCATCAATATGCTTTTCGGGTTGGAACGGACTCTTGTAGATAAGTTGAAGTACCCTATTCTTTTAAATAACATAAGTCTTTCTTCCGAGCAGTGTTCCAATTAGATTTGATGGCACTTGACAAAAAGAGTTGATAATTGGCACAATATTACAACATATGTAGAGGTAGTGAGGCCCCATTCCGCCTCTTACCCAATATGAAGAAGTCAGAAGTTGTATGCTAGATGAGCCAGGTCGATTAGAAAGCCAGCCAACTTAAGAGAAGTGTGCTTGCCATGAAGTAAATATTCAGCCCATAGAAGTAGAACTTCCAGCCTTCCTTGTCACGGAGTGGCCCAATTATCTCTCTTCTTTGTGCTTTGGTGGAGTAAGAAAAAAGCCCAACCTCATTTATGCAATTATGACCACATGCCCACCTGTACATCTCTTGTCCACGAAAGCTCTCCTATTCTATTATTTTGTATTCGTTTTTCTTTTGCTTTCTACACTTCACGCCTTGATCTCTTCTTCCTTCTTTTA
Source organism: Lithocarpus polystachyus (assembly GCA_033629205.1). Taxonomy (NCBI): domain Eukaryota; kingdom Viridiplantae; phylum Streptophyta; class Magnoliopsida; order Fagales; family Fagaceae; genus Lithocarpus; species Lithocarpus polystachyus. The sequence goes on from CM066172.1 coordinate 3,187,336, forward strand.
TTTGCATTAATTATTTTCCTTTACTCCGTGCTTGCCAGGTTTCTTCAAGTAAGCTTAGCAATTGACATTAGCCCCACTTTGCCTGTAAAGCTCGTATTACCTGCGACACAAAGATAATATATAATTTGTAACAAAATAGCAAAAAAGTAAGGCTAAATATGTAAATGTGAGGGTACTTTATTGTATATATTTTATGCACATCCAGTATTTGCTAAAAAAAAGAAGAAAAGGGAGGAAATTTATATTGCTAACCACCCCTAACGTAGGCTTGCTTCATAGATTTATATTGCCGATTATGCCCCTCTTGCCTTGATGTATATGTTATTGAAAAAGAGAAATGATTTGCTCATTAATTTTTCTCAAAATATGTACAACAAATCTTAAGTGATAACTTATTACAGGATGTTATTGTTTGGGTAAAAAAGTGAACTTGTTAAGTTCAAATTTGAACTAATAACATTAACCATGTTTGATTTGTTATAAAAATGTTATGGACGCAACACCTCTCATAAAAAAAAAAAAAAAAAAATCCAAAAACTAGTCATCAAAGGTGTGGCGCTTCAAAATCTTATATTCAAGAGAATAAATTAACCTGCCCGTATATTTAACAAAAAATTGGTAGTACATTCTCTGTTAAAAAGAACATTTGCAAGTTCCATCAATTGATTAATCCTCAAATCTCAAAAACCCATTTATCTCACTTTTCTAACTTCAAAAATTAAACGAGACCTATGGTGGCAGGACACGTGAGGCATAGTCACTTTTTTCCTATTCTGAGCCAAGTTCAAGATTCGTTCAAAGAAGATCAAACAAAAAACACAGAATATGAGATTTAAAATTGATGGAAAATGAGAATGACTGAATGGGAAAAATTGTCTATATAGGACAATAAGGGTTTTTATTTTTTGAAAATTTGATAATAAAAGGTAAAATGGGTTAGATTATAAGAGCATTCACATCAAATGTGTTAAAATTTTTTTTAATAACTCGAAAAATTGATATATTTATCTTAACATCTCATTTTACAATACATTGAATATCAAATACTTCATTTTTTTACTATTTCATTTAAATATTTTTTCTTTATTATTTCTTTAATGAAGAAGCAAGAGGCAACCAAATAAAATAACAATTTTTTTTTGTATAATTGTAGCTACAGTAATTTGTAAGAGATGGTATTTTACTCTAACTAGATGGTAAAATATTATAGTTTCAAATCCTTTAGATTTCTTACGGTACTCTATTAATAAATTTTCTTAAATCCTAACCACACTTTAATGATTTAATGGTCTAGATTCTGCCATGTCAGCATGACACTAACAATATTCTTAAAATAATCTTACAAACAAAACAATTAAGATTTTTGTTTGTAGAATGCTGATATAGTAAAATTTAGACCATTAAATTATTAAAGAATGGTTAAGATTTAAGGAAATCTATTTGGTAGAGTACCTTAGAAAATTTAAAAGATTTGAGGTGAAAAATTATATATTTAACACCTTTAATGTAGAAGGTTTTTTTTAGTGTTTTAGGTGTTAAAATAGCATTTTAGCTATTTTAACACGTTTGATGTGAATGGCATAGTAGAAGTTGTTGGTTCTTGGATCAAAGAGAGAGACCTATTCAACTTCTGAAGAGGCAAAAATGGTTTGCAACTTTGGTTTTTCTCTTTCCTCAGTCTATTGGGTCAAAACAGAATGTGTGAACTATGATTAAGAAATACAACTGACGGGTTATTTTTAATTGGTCCTTTCGTAATAGAAGGTTATAGGGGTAATGTGTGTGTGTGTGTGTGTGTGTTTTTTTTTTTTTTTTTTTTTGGGTGAAAGAAACACAACAATTTCGTTGTTCTTTCATATTGAATATGTTTTAAACTTTTAATGAATTAGAAGTTGTCTTCATTTAGAGGTTACTAAATATGATTGCAAGGTTTGAACAGTGTTTCTGCATTTTCAGCCAAATTGGTTTTAGATGAAATATTTTTTCACCATTTGTTCATCATTGAATCAATTATTGTATTACTCTTAAGGAAGTGTGCACCTTGGGCTTGTTTTCACTTGTATAAAATGGATTAAAAAAAAAAGAATTTAAAAATTTATAGATTTATAATTAGGGAATTCCAACCCTTGATTTAAAATCTAGATTCAATTATATATATCCAGACATTATTGTTATCTCCATTTAAATGTGAAATATGGTGTGGGGTTATTATCCGTGAATTTGTTTTATAACTTGATGTTCCAGTTTAATTAGATAGATCCTTTACTCTTAATTGTTCTCTCATATATGCTATGTCCACATTCCTCATAACTGCTATATACAACGTGCATTTGGATTAATTAGACGTTCTGCTCAATTCGTGCGTTTGCATTTTTTTAGTGGGTCTCATGGATATTGTTCATAAATCACCAAACTCAGCAAAACGCAGATTTCTAGGTAAATTTAGGTGCCATAGCACTATTTACACCTTTAAAAATTATATTGCTACAGTATTTTTAGCAATAATTTTTCAATTTTTAGCAAATAAGCGGTATCTGAACATACCCATATAAGTCGTTAGATGAAATTTAAGAAGTGTTAAACGGTAATCTGGCTTAGTTGATGATTAAAATATTTACATTTTTCTGCATAATTGGTGAATAAGTGTGGAGACAATTTTGCACAATCGCTGAACTGGTATGTTCGGATTTTTGTTAATAAAAGTGGTGTTCAGTAATCACTACTTGCCATTAAAGAAAAAAATGATAAATTTTAACATTACTCCTGTTCTTTCCACGGAAATCGCTGCAAATGTCTATATGGTATATACATTATTACCGGACTAGGCTGGATAAATTATCAGGAGGCACAAACAGTAAAGAATAGACCGTAGCTTAAAATTTTCATATTCGAAAGCTTCTTTCGAGGTTGTAGGTCATCTTCATAGTGGCTTTCGATCATCTTGCATTTTCAAACCAAACTGAAATGCTGCATTTGGCATTGCTCCTTTCTGCTCATTGAAATTGTAAGTTCCCATTCCTTCTCTATCTCGAAGTCCCACCAATGAAGACGACCTTTGCCTGTTCAAAACCATTTTAATACAGTATACAAGCATCAATTATTATGTTAGACCAGTCATACTGGCCAATTTTTTTTTTTTTTTTTAATTAGATATATTTTGGGTTCTTTTTTAATAGTTGGGTCCCCTCTTAAAAAGTTTCAAGCCCCCTTCCATATTAGCCTATACAGGCCAGCCCGACCCAAAAAAATTTAAACACATTACCCATTTCAAGTTTATAACCTACGGTTCTATCCGAAAGAAAATTTGTGAGATGTGAGTTGTGATTTGTGAATAAAGTTATAATATTGGCCTATTGGGTAATAGTGCGTTTGGGGTAGTAGGTAACTAAGGTAAGAGGATAAAGAGACAAAAGAATGGAGATAAAAGGGACAAAGACAAATACATAGTAGAAATATTACTTGTCCATGTTGTTAACTCATATTATAACTAACAACTTTAAATTAAATAAATTTATAATTGAAAACTAGTAAATCTATAAATTGAAAAATATTAAATTTATAATTAATACAATTAGGCTTTTTGTGAGAGATAATATATGTAATTCTTATTTGACTTATAGATCATGTGAAAATCAACTACTTAGTAACCAAAATTTTTTTTCGCTTATACTCTAGCCCTTTTTAACTATTATCCCGAGTCCGTCTCTGGCGGTGACCATTTTTTATTATTATTTTTTTAGTGTATCTGAACAAGAATATGGAATTGCAGCATAGAATGGACATTCCATGCTATTCAAAACCAATATAATAAGGTAAGGGATTAAAATTAAGCATCAATTATACCTTATGTTCATATGACAAACAAAACATTCTTCAGCATAAATAAGGAATTCGCATGCTTTTGATTCCAAAAAATAAGCAAAACAAAAGATCACTTACTTGCCACCCATATCTATTTTTGATAAGTCATCTTCATTATCACTGTCCACAATCTTACTGATATACTCTTGATACTCTGGGTAACATTCAAAATAACTCTCACAAATGAAGTTAGATCCTTTCCTTGAGCATCTTTCTCCCTCAATTGTTGAAGTCTTTTGTCACGCTTTGTAATCCTTTTTTCTTTTTCTTTTTTTCTTTCCTTGCACTAAAAGTTTTCAGTTTTTTTTTTTTTTTTTTTTTTTTTCAAGAAAAAGAAAAACCATTTTCTAACTAGTTCTCTAATTAAGCTCCAAAACTAAACGGAACCTTCAATTCACACTAAGATAAGTATAAACCAGCCACTAACAAGCTGACACGTGGCATTTATCCTATACAAGTAAGCAACTGTCGTTTACAATAAAACCACTGTTGACTAGTCTTGCTTAATTTCCTTATTAACTTTTCTTCTTTGCTATGATCCAGTGCATGATTAAGCTTTCTCTTGCACGTTATTTTCAATTCTCTGTTACAAAGCATTTATGATGTGCGATTTCTCTCTCTCTCTCCAGACATTGGGCCAACTCTTTCTTTGTCGACCAAGGAACAAACCGGTAGCCACCAGTCATTCTTGGAGCTGGTGTCGAGTTGGCCTCCCAAGCTTAATTTGACATGTATCTTAAAGAGTTGTTGTGATTGAATAACATCATTTTTATTTGAATTCATTTTTGACACACATTTTAGTATACATCAATCATAATAAGTCATGTCAACAACTATGTAATAAATTGTAAAAAATATTGTATGCCTGGACTTATTTGTTAAACATTCCGGATCTTGTCTAATAAAAATTCCAATTTCTCACATAAGAAAGAGACAAACATGGATAGAAAGAGGGGAAAAAAAATCTACCAATGGATCAAATTCAAGGGAGAAAAATTCTTAGAAATTCAACAAGATAGCGGAGGAGGGGAAAAAAAGGTCAAAATTGAGTGCAACTCAAATGGAAGAGGTAAGGTAGTGTTCAACTACGACGGGGACACCAAGTCACACAATCAATATCCTCGATCATGTCCTCAAAATAACAAGATAAAGAAACAAAAAAACCAACTATGATACAACTACTTGCCACAAATATGATAATTCTCTACAAATTCAGAACAAACTAATAAATATTCATGAACAATTTAATAAAAAAATATTAATATAAGTAATAGTATCTGATGATGCAAAGAAAATCAGTAGGCTGGATGCTTCGGGTTTCAATGGGCTAGTGATTGTTTGGGAGGCCTAAAAAGAAAAAGACACAAAAACAAAGGTGATCGGGGTGGACAGGCCAAGAACCCTCCGATGCTTAAGTTAATTTTCTTTCTGGAACGTTAGAGTGAATTCCAACTTTTTTAGAATAGTGAGAACTTACTTCCATTTGATGTGGATGAGTGTTTATATAGTGTGCTTTGGAGTGGTTACTTGTCTTGTAACTTCCCCAATATTTGAGGAAATTAGAAGGTTCAGACTTAACTTCCACAACCGCTATGGGAGTTAGAATGTTCAATCTTATCTTCTAAAACTGTCATTGGAAGTTATAGCAATGAATTAGGATCTTGCTCGTGTTTCAAAATAACAACACATGGCTTGGAAATTTCCCAAGTGTTGGGGGTCGTTTAGGATCTTTCCTGATGGACGACCCATCATGCCCATGGAAGACCGACCTACGAGCAATGACTATTCTTGTTCTCTTCGCCTGGTTGACTCTCATGGACGAATTTGAGGACTTCAAATTTTAGTTCACTATCAGTATCAACACATAATTGCTAATGATTCTAACCAAAATCAATTGGTTGGTTAAAACTGTGAAGTTTTTTTTTTATATTGTTCTTAAGCAATGCTTTCCATTTCATATAGTTGGAGACTTTACCTCACAAATTTATTTTTATTATGCCATAATATATTATTAGTTCCTCAAGTTTGCTAAGTGAGTGTTTTTGTTCTCTCAAGTTTCAAGTGAGTACTATTAGTCATTTTGTTAACTGTTGCTAGCCTCAATGTTTACGTGACTAATTGAACAATGATGTGGCGTATTTTTAAGTGACGTGACAATTTTTGATTAAAAATTTACACCTCTTTTAAAACATTCTTGTGGAAGAATGAAGCTACTTGGATGATTAGGATAAATTTGACAAGAATATTGAAAGAGGTTTTCTTCATTAAGGTTTTAGTTAATCCGCATGTTTCTCTTGCTAACCACATAGTGCCATTTCAGTGCCAGAATTGTTGGGTGTACATGTATGAGTAAAGTTCCATATTGAATAATAATGAAAAGAGTGAATGATTAATTTAAGTTATATAACACATGAGTTAAGCCCAAACTCACATAACATAGTAGTGTCCTATATGTTATATGCCTCTCTTGAATGCAACTTGAAATTACTTCCACTACCTAAGATTCTCAAGGTGATGGTCATTTGGATGGTCTTTTTGCTTCCATTGTAAAATAAAGACTAATACGAAAGGCAAAGCTAGCTATAAATATATATATATATTTATTTATTTATTTACATTTATTTATATATAAAAAAAAACATGCACACTCAAACATAAATATAAACATTAATATATGCATATACACATTAAACAAACTAATTTACTAAATTCAACAATTGATAATTTTAGAAATAGAAAACAGCTAAATGAATAAATATTTATGTTAATAAATAAAATTTATATACGAAAATTCATGGAAAATAACAAAGTTGATGAACTTTGAAATGTAATTCTAATTTTTTTTTGAATTTGTGTATATTTCTTTTGTATGGCATATTTATTTCATTGGATTGCTTATATGTAACAATTGAATTAATCTAAAAAATTTCAAAGAACAAGTTTTACAAAAATTTTATTTTTTAATAAATCAAGTTGTGGTGTAAAATTATTTAGTATTTATAGAAAATTTTAGGTATTTTAATAGATTTTTTCTGAATCTTACAGATATAGTTACCCCCAAAACCATCATTTTTTTTATTGGTATTTTATTTAAATTTAAAACTATTGATTCTTAATTATTTATTTAGACCTTTAGCTAGTCATACCTATGTAAGAATTAGGAAGAAAATTATTAGGCATTTTGTTAGATTTTGTCCGGGTCTTATGGATATAGTTACCCCAAAACCATCACTTTTTTATTAGGCATTTTTTATAATTGTTTTTTATACAAGTATCTTTTGAAATTTAAAATTATCAACTCTTAATTATTCATTTAGACTTATTAGCCAGCTATATCTATATAAGAACTAGGAAGAAAAAACAATACCAAAAGAATAAATCTCATTTTATGTTTTATTTGTATTAAAGATGTCAATTTCTTAGGGGCAAGTACATTACTTTTTACAATTATTGTCTAATGAATGTTAGTGAAGGTGCAACTTACTAATAACATATGTATATACATTGACACACACAAGCACACCCAAACATAAACATAAATATTAACATATGTATATATATATATATATATATATATATATAAACTAACATACTAAATTCAACAATTAATAATTTTATAGAACATAGAATAGCTAAATGAACAAATATTTATGTTATTAGCTTAAATTTAAAAGTTTATATACAAAAATTCATGAAGAACAACAAATTTAATGAGTTTTAAAAGAAAATTCTAAAGTTAATTTATTTTTTATTTGAGTATTTTCTTTTGGATGGCATATTTATATCTTTGGGTTGTGTATGTAATAACAATTGAATTAATGTTACGAATTTTTACCGATTAAAATTTTATGGAAATTTATTTATTTGATAAATCAATTGATGGTGGGAATTATTAGGTATTTATAGAAAATTATTAGATTTTTTTCCTGGATCTTATAAACATTAACATAGATACCCTCCAAAACCATCAACTGTTTTTATTGATTTTTTGTTTCTTTTGAAATTTAAAATCATCAAATTTTAATTATTGATATAAACCTATTAGCTAGCTATACCTATATAGGAACTAAGAAGAAAATTATTTATGCTAAAAAATTACTTGGTATTTTGATTGATTTTATGCTTATCATATACATAATTAACATAAATTGTCGTAGTGTAGAAATCTCAATTGAGTACCTGTAAGTAGTGAATATTGGTCCTTCCCCAAAAGGGGAAAATTATTACTATACTCCAATTCAACACTAGTCCTACTTCATTTATAAGAATAAACATATGAACAAATTATATTGACAATGCAATGCATATACTTTCCTTGCACTGATATCACATTATAGCTATGTCTTGTTGTAGTCATTTGAATCGGCAGGGCAACTCCAAATCTTTTCTTCATCTAGAACTTCAAATTTTTTTTTTTTTATAACGTTTCCCACTAGGTAGAAAAAGTGCGTGTCAAAGATGACAACAATGCGCCTAGAATCTAGATTTTATAATAAAGATGGATTCTTTTCAGTTTGTTAGAGTCAAGTATTGTACTTTTTATAATTCCTATCTAATTAATGTTAGTGCGAGTCCAACTTACCAATAACTTTTTTTAAGAGAAAATTTTAACCTATAGCGTCCGCTCTAGATGATAACTCTTTATTATCAAATCAAGATACCAATCAATTTTTAATATAGACAAGGATTGAACCTCAGCTCTTTTATACAACTATCAGAGACTTTATCAGTTATGCTAATTGGAACCCACAACTTACCAATAACTTGTATACACACACATGCACATCCAAACACACACATAAACATTAACATATGCATATACATAAACTAACACATTAAATTCAAAATTTTATAGTTTTATAGAAATATAAAAAAGCTAAATGAATAAATATTTATGTTAATAAATTAAAATTTTATATTAAAAATGTCACGAAGAAGAATAAATTTAAATGTATAACATGTGTAACATCGGAAAACAACTAAGCATGTTTAACAAGTTGCCAAACAATTACCTAGTGGGAAGGTTAATTCAGACATAATTTAAGATTGAAAATTCTAAGTGTTGTTATAAGTTGTTGCTGCCTGGTAGTTTGAAGCTGTTGTCTCCCATATTTTAGGATTTTATGAATAACCATAAAATTAGAGAGAAAAACAGCCTGAAACTCTCTGTAGCAATTGCTCATAACCAAAACTCAGAATTTCACCCTTAAGGACATGTCCACGGTGGCTTATGGTCTTCCCTGTGTCAAATTGAGGGGGGTTGAGACACCAGATAACCACTCAAAACTCACGCAGTTGGCTACATTATTAATTGAACCCAGAATTGCACAATGTAAATGCAAAAACAACTGAAACCTCACTTATAAAAACAAGCTTCATATTTGATATTCATTCATTGAAACTGTCAAAAATAGCCTTGATGTTCTTCTAGAGCAGAAATGATGATCACCTTCTCTAAGCAGTGGAATGAAGGGTCCAAACCTGGCTAATATCTAAAAGTAATTACAAATTAAGGACTTTGAATGGTACAAGAATAAATACTTGTCTAACTCCAAGAGATAGAGGAAGGGTGGAAAAAAAGAACTGGAAATAACAAGAAGCTCAAAGGCTTTGAAGTAGCTTTAAAGTCTCATCAATATGCTTTTCGGGTTGGAACTGATTGTTGTAGATAAGTTGAACCACCCCATTCTTGTCAAGAACATAAGTCTCTCTTCCGGGCAGTGTTCCAAATAGATCTGATGGCACTCCCCAATCTTTCCTCACCTTGTTCCCCTCATCACTTAGCAAAGTGTAAGGAAGCCTAAATTTCTTTGCAAAAGCCTACAAACATTAATTTAAACCTTCATTGTCAACTTCAGTCATGATTAGCTACGATTACAAGATTATAAATATCACAATAACTCAATGGTAGGATGAACTATATTTTCAAAAAGCTTAATTATTCTTGAAATTGCAAAAGCTTACTAAGACTAATTTAGAAGGATCTGTGATAAAAAAAATATTACATTCATTGAAAAATGAACCAAGCTTCAATATGATTACCCAATTATATGTTGAAAGAAAGAGTTGATAATTTGTACAATAACACAACATAAGTAGAGGTAGTCAAGTCCCATTCCGCCACTTGCTGCATACATACATTACATGGCTAATAGATAAAAGGACCTTGCATGAAGCATACCTATTATTGGTGGGCAAGATGCCAAGCTAGTACATAAGTAAAACAAATTCAGAGCTATAATGCCACCAAATAAGAGTTACATATAATTAATTGGAGCTATAAATTGTACAATTAGATTAAAGAAATTCATTCTCAAAAAAAAAAAAAAAAAAAAGATTAAAGAAATTGGTGTAAGATTGCCTATCAAGACCTCCCCAAATTTTCTGGCAAAACATGAGAGTTACTGGGTAAGACATCTAGAAATTGTACAATTAGATTAAAGAAGACTATACGCAAGGCTATCTAAAATATATATACTATAGTAGAATTGAGGTGTATACATACGACATTAAATATATTTAGCAGCTGTAACTCATTCTGGCTAGAATTACCAGAAAATACAGTGAAAAAGGATTCTTCTGCTGTTAAACTTAAAGCTATCGCTCTATGTGAGAAGGTTATTGTATTACCTTGTGAGATGATGGATCGTCGCCGCTAATCCCAACAACCTGAGCTCCTGCTTTCTTAAATTTCTCGTAAGAATCCCTGAAAGCACAAGCCTGTCGGAGTATAATAGTAATCTGTTAGCTCCTGCCTGCATAACCTTAAGGCCCTCTTTAATTGCAATTGGGTGACAAATATGTCTATGTGAAACTATTCCCATAAAAGTAACAACTCAAAAAACATTGATCATAGTATTTAGTTATAATAATAGCTAGTAGGAAATGTAATACTAGCAGAGGACAAAAAAAGGACCTGTTTGGTGCAGCCAGGGCTCTCATCAGCTGGGTAGAAATAGACCACAGTTGGCTTGCCTTTAAAGTTGGAGAGGCTCACATTTTTTCCATCCTGATCTTTTAAAGTGAATGATGGTGGGGCCGTACCTTTGTTCACCTTTCAAGAAACACAAAAACTCATAGTCATAGGTGATAATAAAGCCAATAACTCTTAATTATTATAAAATGACTAGCTGTGGCATTGGCACCACAATTTTATATTGTAAAGTAATGTACCTTGGCAAAAATGGAACCCTTCACTGAAGAAGAAGAAGAAGATGGGATTGAAAAGGATGAAGAATAAGAGACCTTAAGGCCATAGAACTGAGATTGTGATGAATTGGAGATAATTGGAAGGTTATGAGAGAACAATGAGTGTCTAGGACAAAGAGTTTGATTGGGAAGTAGAGAGAGAATAGAGTGCTTTGGGAGAGTAAGTGAAGCCATGGATCGGATAGGGAAAGCAATGAATCAAGGGTTCTCCTATGAGTGAGCCACTCCCACTTCTTTTGCTCTTTAGTTTTGTGTTGGTGCTTTACTTGGGAAAGATAGGGAATAGAAATAGACTGGCTTCTGCCTTTTGGCGTGGACAATTGCTAACCATTAACTGCCCTTTGTCTCTAACCCACATGCTTCTCAAAAAATTTGTTTGTCGGCCAAGCTGGTAATTAGCTTTTTATTTTTATTGGTTTAAAATCTAAGCACACAACTATTTTGACATGACTTTTGCCACGATTTTGACCCGAAAATTGTGACTATTTTGACACTGACTTTTGCCACAGTTTTGACCCGAAAATTGTTAATAGTAAATAAAAACTGGTAGCTTATAGAAAAGTGATAAGTAGTTAGTCATACTTGTAATTTACTATGTCATAATTGTGACAAAAGTTGTGTTTGAAGAACTCTGTTTATTAATTATTTTAACTTTAAGTTCCTTGTTTCTTTGTTTCACTGTTTCGTGAAAAATAATAAGATCAAAAATCCAAAAAGAAGGGTGTCATTGAGTAGAGACAAGTCTCTTAGAAAATGGGATTTCAAAATCAAAATGGTTAAATTTAACCATAATTTAACAAATTAAGGACTTTGAATAGTACAAGATTTAATACTTGTCTAACTCCAAGAGACAGAGGAAGGGGGCATAAAAAGAATTGAAAAGATAACAACAGGCTCAAAGGTTTTGAAGTAGCTTTAAAGTCTCATCAATATGCTTTTCGGGCTGGAACTGATTGTTGTAGATAAGTTGAACCACCCCGTTCTTGTCAAGAACATAAGTCTGTCTTCCGGGCAGTGTTCCAAATAGATCTGATGGCACTCCCCAACCTTTCCTCACGTTGTTCCCCTCGTCACTTAGCAAAGTGAAAGGAAGCTTATATTTCTTTGCAAAAGCCTACAAACATTAATTTAAACCTTCATTGTCAACTTCAATCATGATTAGCTACGATTACAAGATTATAAATACCACAATAACTCAATGGTAGGATGAACTATATTTTCAAAAAGCTTAATTAGTCTTGAAATAGCAAAAGCTTATTAAGACTAATTTATAAGGATCTGTGACAAAAAAATATTATATCCATTGAAAAAAGAACCAAGCTTCAATATGATTACCCAATTATATGTTGAAAAATAGAGATGATAATTTGTACAATATCACAACATAACTAGAGGCAGTCAGGTCCCATTTTACATGGCTAATAAATAAGAGGACCTTGCATGAAGCATACCTATTATTGGTGGGCAAGATAGTACATAAGTAAAACAAATACAGAGCTTTCATGCCACTAAATAAGAGTTACATATAATTAATTGGAGTTAAGAATTGTACAATTAGATTAAAGAAATTGGTGTAAGATTGTCTATCAAGACCTCTCCCAAATCCTGCAAAAAGTTAAGAGTTTTGTGCACTGGGTGCGACGTTTAGAAATTGTACAATTAGATTAAAGGAGACCATATGAGAGGCTATCTAAAATACATACTATAGTAGAATTGAGTTGTATACATACGACATTAAATATGTTTAGCAGCTGTAACTCACTATGGCTAGAAGTACCAGAAAATACAGGCAAAAAGGATTCTTTTAAAACTCTGTGAGAAGGTTATTGTATTACCTTGTGAGATGATGGATCGTCACCGCTAATCCCAACAACCTCAGCTCCTGCTTTCTTAAATTTCTCGTAAGAATCCCTGAAAGCACAAGCCTGTCGGAGTATAATAGTAATCTGTTAGTTCCTGCCTGCATAACCTAAAGGCCCTCTTTAATTGCAATTGGGTGACATATATGTCTATGTGAAACTATTCCCATAAAAGTAACAACTCAAAAAACATTGATCAAAGATCAAAGTATGTACTACGTAGAAATAATAATAGCTAGTAAGAAATGTAATTCTGGCAGAGGAAAAAAAAAAGGACCTGTTTGGTGCAGCCAGGGGTCTCATCAGCTGGGTAGAAATAGACCACAACTGGCTTGCCTTTAAATTTGGAGAGGCTCACATTTTTTCCATCCTGATCTTTCAATGTGAATGACGGTGGGACCGTACCTTTGTTCACCTTTCAAGAAACACAAAAGCTCATAGTCGTAGGTGATAATAAAACCAATAACTCTTAATTATTACAAAATGACTAACTGTGGCATCGGCACCACAATTTTGTATTGTAAAGTAATGTACCTTGGCAAAAATGGAACCCTTCACTGAAGAAGAAGAAGAAGATGGGATTGACAAGGATGAAGAATAAGAGACCTTAAGGCCATAGAACTGAGATTGTGATGAATTGGAGATAATTGGAAGGTTATGAGAGAACAATGAGTGTCTAGGACTAAGAGTTTGAGTGGGAAGTAGAGAGGGAATAGAGTGCTTTGGGAGAGTAAGTGAAGCCATGGATCGGATAGAGAAAGCAATGAATCAAGGGTTCTCAGTGAGCCACTCCCACTTCTTTTGCTCTTCTAGTTTAGTTTTGTGTTGGAGCTTACTTGGGAAAGATAGGGAATAGAAATAGATTGGCTTCTGCCTTCTGGCGTGGACAATTGCTAACCATTAACTGCCCTTTGTCTCCAACCCACATCCATCCTCAAAAAATTTGTTCGTTGGGCAAGCTGGAAATTAGTTTTTTATTTTTATTGGTTTAAAATCAAAGCACACGGCTATTTTGAAAACTCTCTTTATTAGATGTTTTAACTTTTAACCATGGGTTCCTTCTTTCACTGTTTCACTTGTGTGGTGAAAAATAATAAGATCAAAAATCAAAAAAGAAAGGTGTCATTTGAATAGATACAAGTCTCCTAGAAAATGGGATTTCAAAGTCAAAATGGTTAAATTTAACCATAATTTAACAATTAGTAGTATAACTTTCTTAATCTATATTTATATCTATATATTATTAAAAGCTGAAACGTAGAGTTTAATGTCGTTACGCTCACGTTGCGCCATGTCAGCGGCCATGTCAGCGGCCATGTCATTCCAATTCTTTTTTTCTTTTTTTTTTTAATTTTTATTTTACCTACAATTTTAAAACAATTTTTACAAATTTTAGAATAATAAATCCCAGCTCTATAATAATTTTGTATAATAAATCCCAGCCCACTCTTTAACTATTTACTTCCAACATAAAGCCCAGCCCAACACCTTCTCAACTTAAAGGAAAGATTTGAAACCGTGGAATTTTGAAGGGTTGTGCGTGAGAAGCACAGCGTGAGGACAACTAGAGAGTTCAGCGCTACACTTCAGCTCTACGGTTTCACAACAACGGTTTCAAGGACAACCAAAGAGTCTGAAAATCTCCCCACCTTCCTGCTCTACGGTTTCACAGTAACAGCTGCTTTTCTGAGTTCCTTCCTTGCTGTCTTCCTCTTCTCACAGTATATAAAGACTTACGGAACTTGGCTGATTCGGCTGAGGTATCTCTAAACCCAGTTCTTTTTGTGCTCCATTATTTTGCTTGATGTTTTTGGTTTCCCTTTTTACATTTTGTTGTGGCCTCTTTCGTGGTGTGGTGTGGATGATTGTTATGGTTGCTTTGGTTTTTAATTGGTGCACTGTCTAACAGAAGCTGCAAAAATACTGCTAGTAGTTTGTCTTTTGATTTATATGGATTGGTAGTAGTGGTTTGCTGCTTGGTTTTGAACACACAACTCAGTTTCTGAAATTATAAGGAACACAAACACACGTTCAAAATTGAATCTTTATTATTGGCTCGAGAATTTGGGCCACTGTGGGTCGTCCAAGACCAATCGGTGCAGGCAGGTTGATTCAAGATCACGAGCAAATATGGACATAACAATTGTCCAAAACCGCTTAAAGTTGAATTCTAGAGAATTTGAGATGGAGTATACCAAGGCCTTCGATTATGAATAAAGAACTTTGATTGTTGAGAGATCGCAGCTTACATTGTCCTTGACTTGCATAACCAATGGAATTCACTCACTGTTTGCACTCACAAATACAATAACTTTTTGTCTAATTGCATATACCTGTTTAGCCAGTTGGGACTACTTTTGTTTTTTTTTTTTTTTTGGTTAGCCATTGTCTTTTACATTGTATTTTCAAACTGACAGAACCTTAAGAAAAATGCCCAACATAGTGTTTATACCTTTGCATTTTCTTTTGAAAGTTGGCACAAAGCCATAGTAGGACTTTTCCTAGGTTCTTCTATTTTTATACTTTCCTTTTTACCATTTCTCTCTTTTGTGTCTTATTTCTATGCTTAAGGGAGGTTTTAATTTATGAAATAGGTTATTGGTGGGATTAATACCCAATTAGTTGTGGTGAAATTGTACCTTCCGCTTTAGGCAACGATGCCCACTAATCGATTGGAAATAATTTGGAATGTAAATGTTCAAAACCCTGTTGTTTTGCAACTTATCTTTGATTGGACTTGGAATAGCTTATCATTTGTTGAAAATTTGGAATTGAAAATCCATTTTTATAGTTGGTTGATGCACTTATGTTGGCTTCTTTCATTATTTTTCCCACAATATTCCTGCCAAACTGAGGTTTGCAGGACAGCAACTATAGAGTAGAACAGTGAGACTATATAAGTTGCACTTTTGGTTTGGGAGTATCAAAGGCACTGTGGAAAAGTAAGAACACTTCTATGGAGCCTGAAAACAACTTTTTGTTGCTCTTTGGGTTTACGATTAACTTTCCTGTGCATAGCACTTGGAAAATTATTTGGATCTTTTGTGATATTTTTTCCTAATGGGCATGTCCTAAACTATTGTAGGTGCAATATTTTCCTTAAATTGAGAAGTTTTAATTAACTGCAGACTTTTTTAAAAATCTATGCCTCTTATGTCATGTCACTACTATTTAAACACGATGAGCGAAGGAAAAAGAAATCAACATTGAGATTAGTGTCTACGACATTTTTCAGCAACCATCTTGATGCCTTAGAACATGGTTAATTAATTATTTCCTGGATGTAGCCTTATATACATCATTAAGTTCAATAATTTAGTTGATTCTCAAAAAAGTTCAGTAATTGAGTCTTCTTGTAAGGTCCATTCTGTGAAATAATTGCTACCAAAGGCCAAGCTTCAAAACATGGTTATATACATAATACATTTCGAAGTACAAAAAAACAAAACTGGTAGTGTTTTGGGTTTTTTGTCTATTGATCTCATTCAAAAGGAAGGTGTTAACTGCAATTATAGCAGTCGGAAAATCAATTGTGGAGCAATAAGTTATTTAATGAATTTTTTATCGAAATTCACATGCTTGGCAGTGGAAGGTTTTAACACAAAGTGAATGAGTAAAAACAAAGGTAGATTAAAAGCAAAAAAGGAGGGAGATGAAAAAGAATGAGGTTGGTCTAAAAAACTATTATAGTTTAAGTTTTTGGGTTGGTCTTACCTTGTGATATTTTAATTTTTAACGGAACTGCATAAAGACAGGAATCTCCAAATAGTCTTAGAAAAATGGTCTTCATGATATTTGTGTGAACTTACTTACCAAGCAGGAAGACACTATAGATAGATGACATAAAATATTATATTTTTTTTAGTGTTTGAGTGTGTATCTGCATGTGAATGTTTGTGTTCATTTATCAAAAGATTAAAAAAAAAAAGGTCTTGGTGTTTAATGATGTGGACACCTGTCACCGTTTTGATTACTATTTTACCCACCAGTTGCTCACAAGTTACCTGTTAATTTACATGTTTTTACACTGGATTGTTTTTTCAAGTATTTCTAACTTTTAATTATAAATATATTGAAAAGGCTTTGCTAAAATATTCTTTATATTTTTATTTGGTTGTATAGGTTGTTCATATTTTCTACCAGTTGATTACGGAATATCTATTAAATTGCAAGTTCGATAGCAATAAAATGAAAATGCTATGCTAAAATATTTTTTATATTTTCTTTTGGTTGTGTAAGTTGTTCATATTTTCTACCAGTTGAATACGGATTATCTGTTAAATTTCAAGTTCAACAGCTAGATTGTTTCGTAAAGTATGTCCAACTCTCAATTAATGAAATGACTATTATAAAATTGAGATTATATTATCTTTTGTTGTGCTAAAATAATTTTCATATTATCTTTTGGTTTCTACCAAATTATAACGGATTATCTATTAAATTGCAAGTTCACACAAACTGGAATATTTCTTCAGGTCTCTCTAAAATGAAATGCGTTGCTAAAATAGTCCTCATATTATTGATAGGGTATTCATATTATCCACCAGTTATTTGAAATGATCTTTTGCTATAATGACGGTTAAATGATGGTTGGTTGGGCTTAAGTAGTAATACATTGAAAATTATTCAAAATTATTTGAATTTAAAATTATTTAAAATTCAATATCGGAGCGCAGCTGTTGAGAGGGCTTAAGTAGTAATAGATTGAAAATTATTCAAAATAATAATACAATCATTAAAAAAAAAAAAATTTATCACGCGCAACGCGCAGGTCCGCGACTAGTATTACTAAAAGCTGAAGCGTAGCGTTTAATGCTGCTGCTCTCACGTTGTGCTACATCAGCTGCCATATCATTCTTTTTTCTTTTTTTTTTTAAATATAATTTTTTCTACAATTTTAAAATGATTTTTACAATTTTCAGCCCTATAAATACAATCCACTACTTATTTATTTACTTCCACAATTACTCTATAATAAATTCAGCCCACTACTTATTTATTTACTTCCACTATCACCCTATAATAAATCTATATAATTATTTTAGCCCACCTCTTATTTATTTAGTTTCACTATCAAGCCCAACCCAAAGCCTTTTCAGTTTAATTTTAGGGTTTTGTGTGAGCCTTTTTAGCTTAAATGAAAAAAAAAAAAAAAAAAACAATATTGAAGCCTTTCAAGCTTTAGGGGTTTTTTCTTCTTTCCAATTTTTCTATAATTGTTTTTAACATTTATTTTTTTAATATTTATACTTCTCTAACATTTCTCTCTCCCTTATCATTTCATATCCCCACTACTTCTCCAATCTTTCTCTTTTCCCTTACTTTTTCATCTCCCCACTACCCTCTACATTAATATCATTCTTCTTCTTCCCCTTCATCTTCCTTTATTTTTGTCTTTTTTTATTCCACCCTCTTATTATAAATTTGTCACTATCTCTTCTATTCTATGCATAATTTTCCCCCACAAAAAATGGTTCTCTCTCTCTATCTAAATTTTTTGGTGGGTTTTTTTTTTTTATTTTTTATTTTTAATATTTTTCTTGCATCTCTACTTTAGGTTGATAATTTTTTACATTCTTTAAAACTCTATTTTGGGTTAATGCGATTTAGTTTTGTTTTTTAAATTGTTGTTGTTTTTTTTTTTTTTTTTCCTCTTTGATTGTTAAATGTTATCCTATTGCGTTCTAAAGAATTAAATATAGCATATAAAAATATAATATTTTTCTATTACATAGTATGATTTTGATAATTTGGTATTTATTCTGTTACATAGCATAATTTTTTATAGTGCTCAATTTAGATGTTAAATTATGAGACTTTGCTAATTTTTGTTTATTTTCTAATCCTTTGTGGTGGACAAAGTACTCTTAATAGTTGTATTAGAAGTACTCTATAATGTTATTCATTTAAAGAAAAGCAAAGGTTAGCCAAACCAAAATGATCGGATAGGTAACAAATTTTAACTTTTGTAATTTTATTTTAATTATTATTATTTTATAACAATGCATGTATAGAAATTTAATTTTTAGATTTTGCTAATAATCGTTTATTTGATAATATGTTTTGGGTGGCCGAAATTATAATTTCTACAATGAAAATAACCTTAATAGATTATCAAAAACAAAATTTTATCCTAATATTGGTTCAATTAATCATTGTTAAGTTTAATTTATTTTTTTTAGTTTATGTTTTTTTGGTGTTTTGGATTGTTTCTATATTATATTTATAATTGTTCCTATAATAAATAAAAATATAATTATGAAATACATTAATTATTATTAGATTAGTTTAAATTATTAAAAAAATTAATAAAACTACTATAAAAATAATTATCACGCGCAACGTACTTGTCCGCGGCTAGTTATTGATAATAGTCATGAACCCATATTCCTTTACAAATATAATATCAATACTTTAGCTTAAGTGGTTTGTTTTTGGATTTCTAATTAGGCTAGACTTGAGAATAACTTTGAATTACATTTTCTAAAATTCAAACATCAATATTATTTAGATCTCTTCGAGTATTTGACTATTCCTTTTAATGTTGGAGTATCTAACTATTTTTTCAGGTATATGTAACTCTCTTGTTCCACACGCACTAGATTATTAAAAGAAAGAATATTATAAAGGTGGCCTCAAGATATTGACAAGAGCTTTCAAACTTAAAACCTCATAGATTTTATGAGGTCTTAAAAATCACTAAACCAACCCTTCGATCAAAATAGTTGACTCCTTGATTTGAAGTTTTTTTTTTTTAAAGGTTGACTCAAATATATAAATTCAGTGTTAAAAGAAGAAAAAGTAAAAGAAAAAAAAAGGTTTTGGGTCAAATTAATGAGGCCAACTCCTCTTTAAATACTAAAAATAAAATCTTTAATCGTTAATTTTTAACTTGAAATGGAAAGGATTTCGGGGGATATCTAAAAGTTCGGTGGGTTTATTCTAGCTAAGCTTTCAAAATCAAAGGCCCATTCGTTTTTTTTTTTTTGAACAAAAAATCTAAGGCCCATTTTGACATTCGTAATAGTCCCAGCCTATCCAACATCAAGATAGCACTTTTTTTTTTTTTCCCTATAAAAAAAGAAAAAGAAAAAAGGTAACACTTTTTAGTTGGGTTGGGCTAGAAACTCACAGCAATTATAAACCCAATCATGTAAAAGTCGGTAACATGTTAGCCACACACAGTCCTTGACCCACCACCTTAGTACATAGTACTGAAGGTAGTATATAGTGACACCCTAAAACCCTGAAACTCATTATTTTATAAGATCTGGTCGTATACTCTTCTTTCAAATTCAGCGGTGAAAATCGGTTACTGGGGTTGGTTGAATTGTTAGTTGGGTGGCTTTGGTCTTCTGGGTTTGTCCTCTTGTCTTTGAAAAATGGAGGGGTTTCAGAAATTGATTCCTAAAATCTCTAAAGAGATTAAAAATGGGTCTGACAATCCCCTTTTGAGTGCTGCTAGAGGAGGAGGAGGAGGAGTTTCTGCCGCTTTATCTTCGACTGATCAGTCTCATGTTTTGGCCACCAGGCCTCCACCTAGGTACTTCCTCTACGCTTCCTCTCCTTTCTTTTGGTTTTTTTTTTTTTTTTTTTTTTTTTTTTTTTGTTTTTGGTTTTTTTGTTTTTTGTTTTTTGTTTTTGTTTAGTTTACTCTTTGTTGAAATGTTCTTTTTTATTTGTTTATGCAACTTGTTTTCTTTTATAAAACTAAGGTCTGACAATTGACATGCTCTTTTTTATTTATTTATTTATTATTATTATTATTATTATTATTATTATTATGATGATGATACAGTTTCTATGTTTTGGGGGGATTGAGGAGTGCCCAGTGGAAACTCTGTAGAAGTTTATTGCCAGAAAGGGAACCACTGTCTCGTTTAGTGTTTAGTGTTTGTCTTAATATGTTAATGACATCTGTTACCAGCTATAACGGTTTTTGGGAATGTGGAAAAGTGTACATCAGATGGAGAGTTTATAGTGGCATTTTGATCTGTTCTATTAAAAGTTTACAACTGATCTTTTGAGTTATAATATGGTAACTAATTAGCATGGTTTTCATGAGTTTTAGCAATCTAATTAGTCAATGAAAGGATTCATGGTTTTTGGGATTGTTTTGAAATTTGATTGTGAAAGGACTACCATGAGGCTATTAAATATAGCTTTTCATTTTTTTCCCTGATATGGCATGGATGCAACCAATAGTGCTTAATTTAATTTCTTTTACAGATGAAATAGTCCACTAACCTTTGGGGCAATTGTACTTCCCAAACTGATTTTACAAGCAGTATAGGAGTTTAGGTTAGCTAGTTTGCAGTATGAATTATACAATTACAATCTTTGGGCTATAGCGCTTGTTGAAAATAACTTTTTCTGAGTTTTTAGAAACTCTAGGGAAACCAGAGTCTGATCTGCAGTTCTTCATTTATCTTTTACCACCACACACCCTTGGTGCAATGATCACTCCACAAGTATAAATACTTGTGGGGTGTAGGGGAAAAGGGTCGGGGTTCAAGTTTTCGGGAGGGAATTTTACACACATATACATTAAGATTAGGCTAGAGTAGAATTTCTATCTTGTATTTAAAAAAAAAAAAAAAAAAAAGTCTGATCAGCAGGGTAGTGAGTTCAACAAGAAAGCTCCCATAAGTTGGAAATTTCTATAATGACCTTGTTTGTCTCTCATTGGGAACTAATTAAACACAATTATCAAATGCTTTTTCAATCTTTTCAGTTTTCTCCTGTAAAATAACAATTATTGAATGCCTGATTGCAGACAAGTGGTCTCGCTGTTGACTTGCTCAAAGCTTTGTGCAATTTCATTTGTTGTTGGAGTTGTGTTTGGTTTCACACTGAAGCGACGTGTCAAACGCTGGGCTTCCGACATTCTCAAGAGATTGAAAGATAATTGATGCCACCCTGTCCTTTCCATCTTATGCCAATTTCAGTATAATCATCTACAACTAAGTGATTTTACTGATTATTGCTGTTCACCTCAGAAAGAGAGCAATATGATAGTTTCATCTCCAAGACAAACAGTTAGTCTTGCTTTATCAAAATAGATAAATGATTTACTGATTTTTTTGTTTTTTAAAATTCAGTGGCCAATCCATATTAGTCTATTGAGGATCCATACCCGACCTTAATTTTTGGGACTAAAATTTCTTGTTAGTTTTAGGGGTTGTGGGTAAAGCAATTTAGAGTCAGTGCAGCTAGAAATTGACTATATGTATTTCCTCTCATTATATAAAATTCTCATTTGTGTTGGTCTGCACTAGTAATTTTGTAAGATATAGTGCTTGTATTTACATCTTGTGAGCTATTATAATGGATACACAAATATCTTTTCCTTTAGAATCATTAGAATGGTTACCAAAAAAAAAGGGTCGGTATTTTGATGGTGATCCCTTTATTTCAGAAATACTCCTTGTGAAACTCGAATCGTGTAGAGGTCTTGTGACTGAGCTCGTGACATAGCTTC
Source organism: Lithocarpus polystachyus (assembly GCA_033629205.1). NCBI lineage: Eukaryota > Viridiplantae > Streptophyta > Magnoliopsida > Fagales > Fagaceae > Lithocarpus > Lithocarpus polystachyus. The sequence continues at coordinate 3,209,746 of CM066172.1, forward strand.
TTCAGCTCCTTTGCCAAAACTGGCAACCCACAGTAGAAAACCCCTGCAAATTAACAACCCTTTCCCGTTAAACCATTTCTTCATATCTGGAATATTTTTCATGTTCATATTACATACACGTCTAAACCATTGTGGATTGGTGAGTCATTTGATCATAATTTTAAAGTTGCCTGTTTAGACCACACAAGCCACCTTCGTTGATAAATTAAATTAAATAACATAAAATAAGAAAACCTACCGCTTTCTAGATCATGAAAGTTCTAATCAATTGCTGATTTCTTTAATATATCATCTCTTATATTTTTCACACATTAATTTGTTTTACACTTATGACCCCTGAATAGAGCTGTACGGTGCAAAACATTTCAAGCAAGTCTGAGCCCAAGTTTTATTGAGAGCCAAGGTGTGTTTATATCTGTTTTGTTAATCTGGCACAGCAGCTGTTAAGTGAAGTTCTTTTCTTAATGGTGTGAACCTGGTATGCATGCATAGTAGCATATTGCTTTGTTAATAAAAAATTCTGTGATTTGGTAGAGTATCTTTACCTACTGTTGTGTATGGATGCTTTGAAGCTATTTTAGTGAATACTTCTTTCCAATTAGGCCTAGCAAAGTGCGTCCTTACCTGCCAACAAATAAAATGACTGTTTTAAGCATAAGAGTGCTAAGGACCTTCTATTGCCCAGCATCTGTCGATTAGCAAAGTGATGGGATGGTATGGAAAAACTGTCTGTTGTAAAGGTAATGCAAGATCTTACTCGGGTGCCGGATAGGATGTCAACACCGTGTTTAGCATGGTTCAGAGCTTGAACCATTGTGATCAGGGTTGATCTCGCATCATGCTCTTCATAAACACTTGTAAGGTAGTTGTGCAGCTCAATTTGACCCTATATATATATGAGAGGATTAGGATGACACTAATTCTCCTGTTCATATGTAATAATTCAAAATGCATATATTTCTGATGGGCAAGGACTAAAAGTTATTATTCATTACTTTGTGATCCATTTCTGCTACTTGGTCCATGACTCCTTTAAACCATTCAAATGATCCAGGTTCCCTGGTAACCCAGTAGAAATGAGCACTTTTGACCCTCTGCAACTTCTTGTTTCCGCTTCCTGGTGTCACATTTGAAGATGTAAAACTATTCAGGCTGTCATCTGATCTACTCGTTTCTGTGGTTGAATCCTAGGTCAACAGTGGGTCAAAAAATCAAATTCCTGAAGAAAAAAGTGTTGTAAAAATAATGAAAAGTGAAGTGATACGCTTGAGTATGAATTCTTACCTGCTGTTCTTCTGTTGTATTGTTTAGAAGATCTCTAAGGATGCTTATAAAAGGAGTAGCTCCAATTCCAAGTCCAACTAGGAGCAAGACGTCATAATTTTTGTAGTCCTGTGCTGGAGCCCCATATGGTCCATCAACTAGCAGTCTGGGTTGGCTGCATCAACATAACATGGTAAGTTGATATGCCTTTTCACATGTATTCCGTGTTACCATTCCAGTCTAAGAGATTAAAATTAGAATGCAATACCCACCTTGTCTGATCCTTTTGCTCGAGTAGAGTACTAAGTTTGACTGGACCAATAATAGATGGTGGTAAATGAGTACCCTCCGTGAAAATTCGCTTCAATTCTTGTGTCCAGTCACCTACTATCCGTACGTGAACGCTTAGGTAGTCATCTCCCGGTGCTGAAGTGATGGAAAATGGATGCCTGGAAAGGAAAAGGGATTGATTATCAGAATGGACGGTCTGAGAGTGGTAGCTGAATTTATGTCACTATCAGCACCAATACTACTCACCATTCAAATGGAGAGATTGTTGGGCATTGTAGAAATATGTATTGCCCACTTTCGTACTTAAATCCCTGAGGCTTGGACATGACTAAACTGAAAACATTTCCTGGTAGTACCGAAACCTGCAGTGACCAAGAGGTAGAACTTGTTGAAAACTTTTAGGTTTTTTTTTTTTTTTTTTTTTTTTTACCACTTTTATTACCCTCTGCTTGAATTCAATTGCTCTTCTTTGCCAATTTACCTTTAATACTTTAACTGAATAATGCTCTGATCTACACGTTCGCACGCTCCGCTCTGCTATGTAGAGCAACAATGGAACAGAGATGTACATCCATGCCTGTAAAAGTTGGCAAAGCATTCAGTTTCAATACTAGCAATCTTCTTCTGTCATAACTCATAAAAAGATAATCATATTCCTAAGTTCCTTACCGTTTTTTGATCCCACTTGTGTGCCAAGAACAAGCAAGTTCCATGAACAAGTAGCAAAATATATACCAGACCAAGAAGGTGATGAGAGTACCAGAATGCATTAAACCCCGTCAATCTGTTAAATGGAGCAGGCAGCTTCACCAGATTTCTCCGGAAGCCTCGTGTTGCTAATGTGAAAGAGATAGCCATTAAGACCACCATAGCAATCCCAGTCACCCCTTCAACCCCACTCAGGAGGCCTTTGTATGTGGGTCTTGTGTTTCCGAAATCGGAAGCTATCAAGGCAAAATCTTCTGGAGATGAGTTTATAATACGAGGAAAGTCACATGCTAGATGGGTTCCCGCATGAATGAAGATTCCAATGGCTATAGCACATGCAATCGTCTGTGAAGTAAAGAGTCAATAACAAACAAAATGACAAAAATTACTTATAGACGCACAGAATAAGTGGCTTTTGGTAATAAGCTGGTATCATACGCTTTATTGTTTTTGTTTTTTTTAAGGAGGGAACAGATTTTAAACATGGAATACTAGAAGTACTAAAATAGTAACATGGCGCAACAATATGGGTACCTTAGCTTGCGTTACACACCTGCCTTTTGAAGCTGGCTCGGTTTGATTAAGGCTTTTCCAGTGTTCATATATATATGCAAATTCTTGCTTTAGTTATTTACAGCTTTTGATTTGGGTAGATAGTAAGATTGAATACTGCTGGTGGTGGATCGAATTAGCCTAAATATAGAAATAGACTAGGTTAATTTCATCATCAAACACTTAGATCTCTCTCCCTTTACATTTCTCAGAAGGTTTATTAGTAAAGCTAGAATGAATCAATCTCATCGAAAACTCAATCCATTTTTAATCTTTTTATACCTTTTGTTGTGAAGAAATGCATCTATTTGTTTGAGGAAAGTAAGATCGTTTTGACATTCTACTGTGTCATCAGTGATTGCTTTGTAAGTTTTACCTTGTGGAAATTAATGTTGTCGTCAAAGGGGATAAAGGACTTGGCTCTTGTGGACCGAAGCCATGTGAGAGTGTTTCGACAAACTGGTAAGAGGATGAGAGCCATGTTGAGTTTCAGTGTCTCTGCAGCCCCTTTTGCAGTTGCCAAGCAATAGCCCATGACTTGAAATGCTGCTCTATTTCTATATTGGTTGAATTTCCAGGCGAAAAGGCCAGCCATGACAAAGAACCACAACATCAAAATCCAGCCTCTCTGCCAATTCTCCAGTATGTGACTCCTTAGTGTTCCGGTTACTCTTCGCATCACATTCTTGGGTCTAAAGGAACCAAGGTTTTGACTCCAGCCTACACTTGCTGTGCTCAGTGGTCTGCTATAGTTCATGTAATTGTCTCTTTGTAGGAGCAGCGTTTCTAACTGCCATAACTGAGTAAAAGGTACAGATCAGACAGAAGCAGCAAATATGTTAAATTCTTTAAATCATTTAAGAACTCATATGACTTATTTATAAAGTTGCAACAATAAATAATTACTATCTAACAGTGGCATGATAGCAAGTTGAAAAGGTTTTATATACCTCAATATATCCTAGTTTTTCTGGATCCAGTTCTTCCATTATCAACGAAGCGTAGTCTGCAGCCTGTTCTTTCAACTTGGATAGCTTGTTTGCAGAAGCACTGAGCATTATAAGCTGTAATTAAATGAGAGTAACATAGTAAAGCTTAACAGCTAAAATGTAAAACATGAGCTTAACATGCTTTTTTAAAAGGCTTTCATCAACTTTAATTATTAATTACGTGCCACTAAGAACACCACAAATGATGCCATTACTTAAAGGCTATCACTTGAATGAAGAAAAATAAATAGAAGTCAAGTTTTTTTAAGAAAAATAAATCTAAGTTTTATATTAAGTACCCGTCTGGGTACTGATGAAAAGCGACGCATCTGCGTTTGTGCGTTTCCTTTTTTTTTTTGAGCGTTTTGTGGTTGTGGTAGCTTTTTTAGTGGGTCCCGTGCACTATTTATAGGTCCCACAAACTTCTTTTTCAACAAAATTTACATTAAAAATTAGTCTCATGACACTATTTACACATTTAAAAATTATTTTGTTACAGTGTTTTTAATTTTCAATTTTCGGTCAACAAAATAAATAGTAACCAAACACATATGAAATTTGCATTTTTATGCCGGTGAATTGTACAAAGCCACATGTGTACGTATCAGTTTATGACATAACGCAATCCTTTTACAACTAAAACAGTTGTTTTTTTTTTTTTTTTTTATTTTTATTTTTTTTTTTTTTGGAGGTGACAACTAAAACAGTTCTCACCTCTTGAATCTCCTCCCTTGTAATTCTTCCATCCTCATTGATATCCGCCCTGAAAAAACGGAAAAACAAATTGAAATTTTTTTCTCTTTAATATTAAGTCTTGAGCTCGAATCGATAATGTTAGGAACGAATTTTGACATGTACACTCTAACAAATTGGATAGAATTGTTTAATATACGTAACATGATAGAGACTATAACTGCCTAACTTATGCAATGCAAGATAAAATTGTTTAATATAAACGTAACATGGTTGGTAGATGCTATGATTGCCTAACTTTTAAACACTATGATTGCTTAACTTTGGCAATGCAAGTATTATTATATGAATTTATTATTTTACCGCCATGTTTAGGTAACATTTAACTTATATTTTCGAGGGCAGCAACATCTCAGGTATATCTAACCGTGGATTTCAGAATTTAAATTCTGCCACAACTATAGTAAAAATTGGTATTCTCAATTATATGAGCAATTACTAAATAAGCATTGCTTATTTCACACACACAGGTCACATGCATATAACACACTCCCAAAAAAACAAGAGAAAATGTGATTTGAAGTTACAAATTCAAAGTTTGAAATCGTGACTTCAAATCACATTTTTTCTTATTTTCTGTGAATATATATATTATGCGTGTGATAGATTGATAGTGTGTTTATGATAATATTTTTTTTCTTATTAAAAATTATAAAAGTTAACAGCTTAATTTATGAATACTTTTAGAATCTTTTATGAAAAAAAAAATTTGAAACTGATTATCTTTACAATATTTTATATTTTTCATGATTTAAAATTTGCTAAAATAGCTCGTTAACAAATGATTATGAATGTTCTTAAAAAAAATTATTATGAGTTATTTTTTGATAATATAATATCATTAAAATTTAATTTACTACCACCTGTGATTATGAACTCATGTGCTTCGAAGTTGAAGTCGGAAGGAAATAGTAATAAAAAAATGGTGCGTATTATTAAAGAGAGTAGAAACGAAACGAAACGGAAAAGCGAGCCCACATACATGTCAAAGAAAATCTGAAGTCGCGCGTCAAAACTCTGGTCCGAAATCTGTAACCAGAAATCGCGTAGCTCTTCTTTCGTTATCTTCGCTATCTTCTGTCTCTTCCTCCGTGCCAATGCATCGAATATCCCAACCGCAAACTCTTTCGAGTCAACCATTCCTACCAACAATCACACTCTTAAGGATCAAACGAGTCGATCGAGTATGAATATAACAAAACAAACAATAAAATTTATTTGATAGCAAATATATATATATATACCTATGCATTCACCGAAATCTTCTCGACAGAGCAAACCGTCTTTAGCGAGTTTGCGAAACCTGGACTCAACTTTGCTCCATAACTCTTCGGAATCGCAAGCTCTAGTGCTTGTACTTTTGCTGATGAATCTGAGTCCTTTGAGAGCTTGCTGCGCGTTCGATCGCGATCGTTGAAGACTCGCTTTGATTCTTCGAGCATCGCGAGCAGACATGACCGCGTTCTCCTCTGCCTCATTCTCCGAAGCAGTTTCCGACTCGTTAGACGAAGATCTCAGCCACGGGAATTTCCGGCGAATCCTCGACGTGATCGACAGGTTCCTCTCGAGTCGCGGCGGCTGCAACTCGTCTCTCGTCGGAGTTACGCTGCACACGACGACCGAGTCGTCCTCGAGCTCTAGCGTGACTTCAACTAAGTCTTGCGAATTGCTCTGTCGTCCAAGGCCGTTGAGAAATATCGGCAGCATTGCTCCGCCGCCGCCACTGATGACGGAGGAGTCGTCGAGATCGTCCGGTAGCTCGAATGAGCGGCTGTAATTGGATCGCTTCGACGACGATCCCGACGACGCCGATAACCTCATTCTTTATCAGGTAAATGTTAACTCTATCAGTTCCCTTAATTAATACACATTACACAGAAAGAGAGAAGGTTTAGAGTCTATGACTGGTTTGGTTGACAATGAAAAAAACCAACAAAACAAACACCTCTCAACCAATCTCAGCACACGATTTCAACGCCTCATTATAGAGTAGTTACAGATTGATATATATATTTTTTTTAAAATAAAACATTTGCTTCAATAATGGAATATAAACTTAATATATATAAGCTGTGTTTGATATAATGATAATAAGAGACAGAGAAAGAGAGTGAGTTTTACGTGTTTATAGGGAGAAGATGCTGTCTGCTGCTGTGTGCGTTAGAAACAACGGTAAGGATTGTGCCACGTAGACGTAGTGTTTGATTTTGTTTGTTGTTGCTGAAGAATTAAGACAGTTTTGTATAGAAACAAAAAAAAAAAAAAAGGAAATTAAAAAATAAGGGTTGTCATTGAATTAAATAAAAGGGTTGGGGGCCGGGAGTGAGTGAAGGAACAGCTAATTTATAAGCAGAGGTCAATGGGTAAGGTGAGCCTTAACAATCGTTACTCTATTTAATTTTTTTTCACTTATTGTTCTTATATTCTTTGTATTTGTTTGTTTTTGGGAATATAATTGCATTTCTTGTGTCACATTCATATAGCCAAAATTTTTTTATTTTTACCAATTCAATCATTGTATTTAGCCCTTAATTTCTGATCATAGTTGTAATCATTGCCTTTTTGTTTAGCACACGGTAGTGCCCACCTATAATATTTTGGTACATAACGCCATTGACTAGCAAATATATGTGCCAACTAGCTAGATAACTTAACAAGAATAAGACAATCTTAATTGTACTTAATATATGTTAGATGAAAACTACGACAGGAGAAAAGTCGAGAGATTAATGATAAATTATCTTAATTGTATCCTAATATTGTTTCATCTCTAGTTAATGATTAATCAAAATGCACTAGAGAGAGAGAGAGAGTGTGTGTGTGGAGAAGTTTCCTTAATATATTGACTGCATGATGTTTCTAGCTAGCTAATAGGACTTGATATTTTGGTTAAGGAAGTCACGTGAAAGTTGTCATAACTTGCTTAGGTTGTGCATTGTAAAATCATGTAAGTATTGCTTGGATTTAGGTTCCTTCCTTAACAGCCTTCCCCCTAATTTAACTAAATGCTAGAATGGTCTTAGTACTAGGCATCTTTTTGCTATGAAAGTGTTAAATTAGAAAACTGTACTTGCACTTTTTTCTTTCTGCATTTTAAGCTTCCAAAACACTAATTGGGATTGTAATATATTCAATATTGATCCATGTTCGTACCATTGAAAACCAAATTTGTTATTATAATCATAGTTGTCAAAATCCTGATCTAGATCTTACGGTCCTACGATTTTACGATCTTACCTGCCCAAAACAAACGAAATCTTTCAAAGATCTTTCGATCGTTCAAGATTGGTAAGATCGTATGATTCTGACGATCTCAAACGACCTTGATTTCTTGTAATCTTTTTTAACTTGATAGAAGGCTCAGTTGGACCTAAATGAAAAATAAAATCTTAATAAACCAAGGTTTTCCACTTTAATATAGAGATGTGTCAGTTAGACCCAAATAAAAAATATCTCTATAGAGTGTCACATTTTGAGGTTTTTGGTCTCTTTAAATGATGCTTACAAATGGATATAGTGATGTATGGTAATTATATCAATGAATGTATAATTTATGTGATTATTTAACATACCAATGTGTTTTTTTTTTGTTTTTTTTTCAAATAATGTAGGATTTTACGATTTACAATCCGATCCAACGATGTACGATCCCACTTGCCTCCCACAATCCTACGTAGGATCCCAATGTTGACAACCTTAGTTATAATAAAACAAGGGTTGTTATAATAAAACCAAAATTGTTGGGTAGTTTTTTGTCTTTTTTTGTAGTTTTATATCATTTTTTTTTTCAGATTTATAAGCTGTGAGGCCAGCTTCATAAAGAGCAAAAATTTTAAAATAAACCATAAGGTTACTTTTATGTCTTTTTTTTATATTTTTTTTTATTAAGTAGGACCCACATTAGGGAAACCTTAACAAATATCACACAATACTGGTTAACATTTTTGTTGAAATGGCTTGAATTTTAATGTCGGTGGATTAACATTGTAAGCAAGCATTAAATGCTATCTTGTATGAATTGTCAAAGAAAACGACAAGGAACAACACAAATATGAACTACATTCATGCATAGCCGAAATGCATGACTCCATAGGCAATAAATGGATGCATGCTTATGTTAGAAAGTATGACTTGATCAACAAAGTTAAAGACATGTAATTCACCATATAAGCTTGCGCGAAGAAACACAACACTCATGCATTAAATGTTGCATGGATTGCTTGGCCACTGGTGTTGTTGAAACTGTTGGTATTTCGGGTGAACTTTGGCTATAAATAGAGGTGGAGCAAATGAGAGCAATAAGGGTGTGTGAGCAAGAGATAGTTCCTGCGTGAGACAGAGAGATAGAAAGAGAACTTCTTCTGTGTGTGTGCACCAGAGTTACGAAGTGAGTGTCTTGCAATTTGTCTAAATACAATAAGGTGTTCTCTATTTATTTGTGAGAGAACCAAAGGTGTATTTGGGACTTGGGTTTGTGTGAGTGTCTTCAAGTTATTGTTGTAATCTCCATAGTTATAATAAAAATTTATTCTGTCGCCTCCCATGGACGTAGGCATATTACCAAATTACGTAAATTTCTTGTGTCATATTTTCTTCTTTTTGTTCTTTAACCTTGTGTTAACAAATTATTTCACCCAATTCTCACAACAATTTTCCATAAAACAATTTGAAAATTTTCATAGCAATTTATGCCTGAAGGAATTTGGCAAAACAACGAACTGAACATGCATGATCAGTTCTTTGTTTTCATCCCCCCACGGGCCCCACCCCACCCAAAGAAAAAGTACATGATCGGTAATGATCATCTGTATCTGTAGTATAATATATATATGCAAGAGTTGTAAAATTATGCTATGTTTAAAAAAAAAAAAAAAAAATTAGATACAATAGAACTTTAATTTACATTGTCTGCTCCATAATACCAATTGGTTATTTCGTAATATCATCTGAAAAATAACGATGAGCAGCTGGTTTTATTTGCGTATATATAAATACGCTCAACCGATATAATAATTTTTAACATTTAATTTGGTAGAATCAATACACTTAGATATTTAAGATTAATTACAAGATCGATAGTACTGCAAGTTGCTTTTGTTTAAGTAGCGTAAAATTAAACAAATAAGCTAATTTATCTAGTCATTGTGGTCGTGTCTTCCACTTCTGCCGCCCATAAGAGGTTGGTGGTGTTAGCTAGTCTCATTAGTCTTTAAAACCAAAAAAAAAAAAGAAAAAAGAAAAAAGAAAAAGAAATTAAGATGTGGCTATAGGGTATAGACTATAAAGAGTCATAGAACACGGTTTGGTGTGTATATTATTATCAAGGTGGAGGATCATCTGGAGAAGCAAGCCACAAGCCACACTGCCTTGAGAAAGACTTGGTCTGGGTTTGCACGTACGTTCTTCTAGAATGTACTACGAGCAGTACATTACTGCAATGGATATTTTGGGTAAAGTACTTCCATATCGATCTTTGGGACTCTTTGTCGAAACTTAGGTTGCTTACCAACTTTTGCTTTTTAATCACATCCAATATTTTTTCCCTTGTCTTTCTAAACGTAAAAGCGACGTTTGCCGTGTCTTTCTGGTCTGATCCATGACCCTTTTTTTTTTCTTTTTTTCTGAAACAGAAGAAATAGAAGTTTAATTAAGGCTGTAGTTGTTTGCTTCAATTTAGATATGCTTCTTAATGTTCTCATATGCACAAACGTTTAGATAAAATGGATTATCTATTTGGTGTGGATGTGCTTCAATTTAGATATACTTTTGAGCACTAGAAGTTAAGCATAATAATTTGTGTGATGTATAATTTCCCTCTTTCCCATCCCTCCCAGCTACAGAAGCAATAGCAGTTTAAAGATCGATGTACTTTTTGGTTCAGTTTAGATATAAGCTTCTCAGAGGCACAAAAGTTTTGAAAATAAATTCTCTTTTGGGTGTGAAAATTTAACTCGTTTATCCTCACAACTATCACTTGTTTTGACCATTTTCACTTGAAGTTAAAAGCATGATTGTGTGATGTGACCAGCTTGTAATTAAGCGCAGATGAAGTTATTTATTATTTTCTTGAAATAATGATATGTTCTAAATATTTTTACAATAAATTTTAAGTGGTAGGTTGATACTAGTTGTTATTATTGAGGTAAAAAAGTAATTTTAATGTTAAGTTCAAATTTAAATCTTTAACAATTAATCACTTATGATTTGTTATAAAAATATTATAGACGTAATACCTCTCAGTTTCTATTAGAGATGACTATAAAAATGAATGGGGTCGAAAGCATGGGTGATGTATTGTCACGGCGTGAAAATCTAACACAATAGTTTTTAGAAATTTAACATGTATTTATGTTAAATAAAATATGTATATATTTACATTCGAGCGGAACAAGGACGTAAAAGACAGGTTGAGGCAAGAAAATTTAAAAATCTAATATGCTTTCTCGTTAAAAATAATTAGATGCATGGGAATTTGGATAAGTTAGAATGTAACTATCACCATGTGTGTTTTGACTTATATTATGATAAGATTTTTAGAAATATAAAATTCTCATGGTTGGTGTATGCTAGTCTTATAGTAATTATTTACTGATATCAACTATCCTTCATTTATAAACAAATGTCAAGCTTATTACTTATTAATTTTTGTGTATAAATAAATAATGAGAAAAATAATAAGAGTACAAATCCTATAAGCAAGACATGTATAAAGGTAGGGAGAACAATTTATTAAAGATGGATCTTCATCTTTGACTATACAACAGGAATAAAGATTATAAGGAATAGTTTTGCAACTTATAATGTCACCTTTAGTAGAGTAATATTAGTGACATATCATATTTGACAACTTTTTTTCACAATTTATGATGTGATAAGAAATGATTGTTATGCATTTGAATCCATTATAACTATTAGTTCATTATCATAAAAGCTTTTCAGCCTTCCATAACAATTTGTGATTTAAATATGTGTGTGACCAAGGGTGGAGCCAAGGAGGTTGGAGGGAGCGGGCCCCACCAAAACTTCCCATGCTTGCACTATATATTTTATACTTATTATTTTATTCTATATTAGCTTGTAACTCATGTATACGCATGAATGCATTTAAAAATAAACACATTTTTTTATCATAAAAATATAAATAATTAGTCAAATTAGAAGAAAAAATAAACATAATTAGTTGCATTTTAAATCTCTTGCCTAAATTTAATACTACTTATGATCATTTTTTTTTCTAATTTTTAATAAGATAAAACGTATGATGATCTTTGTTGCGTGGTGATTTTTATTGAATTGATATATGATTGGTTTTTTATTTTCATATTATAATTATTAATATTAGAATCTTAGTATTTTGTACTCATTAAATCACTTGGCACAAAGACTAAAAAACTTAAGTGGAAACATGGCACAAAATTAGCCCCACAATTGAAATCTAATTTAGAATCTAATTGAATTTTCTCTAAACTTATGCTTTACAAATATGTGTGTGTGTAGATTTTCCTTATCTGTCTTTTATATCTCTTTCATATATCAAGTTTTATCAAGAATAATAAAGAAGCAACAGTTTAATTTCAAGAGAAAAAAAGTACATATATTATCTTTCAAAAGTATTATGAGTTTAAATCCTTTATATTGCAACTTATTGTTTTTCATAAAAAAATGTTTTTAAGTAATAAAACTTGGAAATAATGGTATAATAAATTTCATAAATCGATTTTTTTTTAAAATTTTATTGGATATTATTTTCTAAGTTAAACTCTAAAGTTTTAGAAGCACAAATGGGGTTACTATATGATTTAAAATTTTTATAATTTAATCAATTTATGGGTTAAAAAATTTATTTAAAAAAATTATCTAATTTGCACTTGAGGTTTATCTAATTAATTACTCAAAAATAGTTATAAGTGAATTATATGTGAAATTTTGACTACCACATTTCTTTTATATATATAATAAATCAACATAAAACCATTCACATCGGTTTTCCTAAATATTTTTCTCTATATCAGTATGAAAAATTGCTTGTTATATTAATTAGCTAACCACTTTTGAAAGTAGTGACATTTGATTCTCTATCATATGCTCTATTTCATTAAATTAAATATTATTTCTTTATTTTTTTCAATTATTTCTTCTGCCTTTCAAAACACCAATTTTTCTCTATTTTGGTTACCGAGACACAAAAAATAATAAAATAAATATTTGAGAAATGAAGACGGTGGTAACAAACTGATATTTTAAGGGATGACTTGGGAAGTCAATGTGCAAGTTTTTTTTTTTGGATTTGGCTCTTATATTTTTTATAAGATGAAGAATTGTTGCAATAACTTAAAATGAAGAATTGTTGTAATAAATTGAAACCAATTATTTTTGTAATATTTACAATGAAAATTCAAAAGTAATATTTTATTGCAATGAATATACATTGCAATAATTTGATATTAGCAATGTTTTGTTTGCCCTTAATTATATAACTTATTATCTACTTTCAGAGTGATATATTCTATAATCCATTTAGTTATTACTTCTCCACTATGGAAAACATATTTGAAATCCGTTTTTGTGGGAAAGGCAAATATGGTTTTGCTGATGATGTAGAGTTTTATGTCATTAAGGTTCCATAACCGGACTAAGAGGGTTCTTCTTCTTCTTCTTTGGCCAAAAAAAAAAAAAACAAAAAAAAAAAAAAACAAAAAGAAAAGAAAAAAGGAAGAGGAAAAGGTGGAGCATCTCAAACCGGTTTGTGTACAAAAGATTCAAACATACAATCACTTTACTGTCTTAGGCTCCAAACTATATCGTGTTGCCAACAATCTCACAAGGGATGCCCCAGTCAAAAACAATGAAAATCATTTCTATCGCGATGGTGGAGCTTGGACTTCACTTGCCCTAATGAGGGTTGGAAGTGTGCTCCTTGAATGAAAACTGGCAGATGCAACCCTTACACTATCGTTCTAGGCAATAAGCTTTTTGTTTTGGGTAGATTTCAATTCGAACCAAATATGAAAAACCATTTTCACTGGATGAAGGTTCTTGACCCCAATTAAAAAAAAAATGGGAACCTTTACCTAATCCCAAGTTTCATATTACGGCAAGTCTTATGTTTATTGTTACTCTTAAGGACAAACAAGAAATTCTTGTAGCTAAAATTTTCTATGAAGATAATACTACTAGAATCAATAGTTATGATGTTGCAACAAGTAGTTGGAAAAATCTTCTGCCTACTAAGTGTATGCTAGGTTTTTAATATAGGGTTGTAAAACCCGTACGATCCATTGGTACTACCTATTTTGATTTTGGAAGTGCAACTACTGTTGGTAGTACTTTATACTAGGCTTATATACTGGAGAAGGATGAATGTAATTGCCATATAAATGCATTTGATTTAGTTAATGAAAACTGTTTTGAAGAAAGTCTGTAAACCACTAGTATTTCTGGGAGGCATAACTACACTAAAATAAATTTATTACATTAAGTGTTAATACAATAAAATTTGTATAGTGGTATTAGACATAATATCACATCTACAAGTTAAATATAGTTGCAATAGTAAATTAAAAATGGTAAATTATTGCATTAAGAGTTATTAGTTGCATTAGATTATAATACTTTACTGTGGGTTCCAGTTAACTCAACTGGTAAAGTCTCTAATGGTTGTATAAGAGATCTGGGGTTGTCTTGGTCTAATGATAAAGAGTCATCAAAAGCAGACGCCATAGGTTGAAACTCTCTAAAAAATATTATAATACTTTACTGCATTAGGAAAATTTGTTGCAATAAATTGAAACTAATTATTTTTGTAATCTATTACAATGAAAATTTCAAAGTCATATATTATTGCAACCAATATATCATTGCAATAATTTGATATCATATCTTATAATCTATTGAAATGACAAATATGAAGTGAATATATCATTAAAATAATTTTATATCAATTATTTTACAACCTATTGCAATGACAAATACGAAGCAATTATCAATTGCAATGAATATATTGTTACAATAACTTAACCCAAATTATTTTTGTCAATTATTTACAATTTATTATAATAAAATCCGTGAATAATATTTTATTGCTACAAGATATTCGAAGCAGTAAATTGTTTATTGTAACAACATATATATCATTATATCAAAGTTATCATTAAAATATGGATTAGCAAAGTATTAGACAGACCTATAACTTCTGGTAGAGTCATATGGATTAGTAAATAGAATATTTACTAAATTTTTGCCTCCAAGGTGAACTTCCTGCCTATGAAGCCCACGGAGGATTGCATTAAGCAATTTTGAATAAAATTTTGGAAATAAGCTATTCATATCTTTGTTAACATCTGAGTACACAGCAGCTTGAAATACAAATAGAAAAGTCACTTTATGTACATTGCAATTGCAACAAAATAAAACAATACCAAAAAAGAAATACATTCATATCATACTTTATTTTTGCCATTGAAATGCTCATGCAGATTTCTCATATACTCTAGAAGACTGTTAACATTGTTCTGATATTTATTCCTGTCATGATCATATACTTCACGTAGAGGACCAGAAATGGGAATGCGAGCATGCCAGTCATGTAGTCCATAAATTGAACAATATAGATAGGTATTACAATATAAAATATTCCGACCTCTTGCCTTTAGATCAATGACAACGTTTAAAAATTTCTTGCGGTTGTTAGAACCGTAAAATATTGGATGCATAAGTTGCATATTTGAATGATCTAAAACTGCATGCTGAGTGAAAATGGCATAAAAGACCAGCTTGAAGTTGTCTAGCATGAAACCAACATAACTACCCTTGTTCCTAATTTGTTTTTTGAAATAGGTCTTCACCAACTTAGCCACCATGTACCTTATGTTGGATATGTTTATACAAATTACTTTTGTGATTAAGAAAATAGTGACAAAAACAATAAATAGATGTTGTATATATTAGAAGAAATTTGCAAAGAACAAGTTTCCCCCACAAGTTCTATAGTAATCAAAGAACTTAAATACAATATAAAATATAATATAACCATGGCCAAAGCCAAAAACTCATTTGTTCCTTCATCAAAGAAGAACTCATCTGTTCCTTATAATGAACATGTAATAACATCTATAATATACAATAATCAAAAGTCAAATTGCTTTTGATTTGGAATAGGGGAAAGGGAAACCTAGACTCAATGCTTAGTGGAATGGAATAAGGACTTAAACTCACACGCCAACTCCAAAACTACATGCGGCAGTTGGAGTCGCGACTAGTGTAAATAGGAATTTTTCTAAATTTAATCGTATAATGACAAGCTATCTTCTATCGTTACTTATCACTAATGTTATCCATTAAAACCAATTTAATTTGTTGATAATCTGCATTTAAAGAATCAAGAATATGTAAAATCTCAAAGATACAGAGGTAATTATTTCTCTATATGTATTATTGTTTTATGAGATACAACCAGGAGAATATATATACTATAGAGCATATACAAGGAATATACATATATTAGGAATATATTAGCATAGGAAAGGCAGTGAGAAATTAGTGGAGTTTGTCTGCAGGTGGGTCACGTTACTGTGATTGATTTCCTCTGTTTAAGCTTTCCAAAACAGATGTGCTTGTTGACTTAGTTGCTGTCTTGCCCACAATATCAGCTCTCAATATCAGCTCTATCATGAATGGAAATACTTTCCTTAACATCCTCCCGCAAGCTGAGGGGACATGGTGTAACCAGAAGCTTGGACCGTAACACTGAGAAGCGTGGAGTAGATAAACCCTTTGTAAAAATATCAGCAACTTGATCATCAGTCGAAATAAAGCGAATCACCATATCTTTATTAACAACTTTTTCACGAATGAAGTGGTAGTCGACCTCGATATGTTTGGTTCTAGCATGGAAGACTGGGTTTGAAGCAAGGGCCAACGCACCAACATTGTCACACCACAAAGTGGGAGGTGAGACCAAAGGGACATGGAGATCCTTGAGGAGCATTCGTATCCAATATAAGTCAACAGTGGTGATAGCCATGGCCCGATATTCAGCTTCTGTACTTGAACGAGCCACGACGGGTTGCTTCTTGGCACTCCAGGAAACAAGACAAGGGCCAAGAAAGATGCCAAATCCAGTGGTTGATCGTCGATCATCGGGATTGCCAGCCCAATCAGAGTCACAAAAGGCATGAAGCTTAAGTGAGCTTTTAGGGAAAGACAAGCCATGATCTATGGTCCCTTTTAAGTAGCGCAACACTCGTTTAGCAGCAGTCCAGTGATCAGATGTAGGTGAGTGCATAAATTGACATAGCTGATTGACTGAGAATGCAATGTCAGGACGTGTAAGAGTGCAATACTGGAGAGCACCAACAATTTGCCTATACTCAGTGCCATTGGGTAAAGGTGCACCATCAAAACGCGAGAGTTTAGAACCAGAGGCAGTGGGGGTGGAAGACGGTTTAGCACCAACCATGCGAGCACGATGGAGGAGCTCTGAAATGTACTTGGATTGCGACAAGTGGAGACCATGGGAATCTCGGACTGCATGAACACCTAAAAAATAAGATAGCTCACCCAAGTCTTTCAATGGAAAGTCTGATTGAAGATGCTTAATCAAGTGCAACATATGTGATGTATGAGTGCCAGTGACCAATATATCATCAACATAAATAAGGACATAAATGTGAATAGTAGAATGATGAAAGCTAAACAGGGAGGCATCAACCAATGATTCAACGAACCCCAAATGGATAAGAGATTGTTGAAGACGAGTGAACCATGCACGAGGGGCTTGCTTAAGTCCATATAAAGCCTTGTGTAACCGACAGACATGATGAGGAAGCTTAGGATCAACAAATTCCCTTGGCTGTTCCATATATACTTCTTCAAGAAGAGAGCCATGCAAAAAAGCATTTGAGACATCCAACTGGCGAATGGACCAATTAAAATGCACAGCTAGTGTGAGGATAACACGAATTGTGGTGGGTTTGATAACAGGGCTAAATGTCTCAGTGTAATCAACTCCATCCTCTTGATCAAACCCTTTAGCAACAAGTCTCGCCTTATAGCGATCAATTGAACCGTCAGCCTTTTGTTTAAGACGGAAAACCCATTTATTCCGAATAATTTTTCTGTTGGGTGGTCGAGGACAAAGGGACCAGGTTCCATTAGCTAACAAGGCACCAAATTCTACCTCCATGGCTGCTTGCCATTCAGGGAGTTTGAAAGCTTGGTTAAAGGTGGTGGGTTCAGTAGGAAGTGAGTTGGCATGAAAGGCCTTAAGAGGGTGGCATGTGGAGTAATAGAGCTCATGGTTTGGGAAGTTTTTAGGGCGGGAAGCACCAGTCATGGAACGAGTTACCATTCGGGTGGAGGGAATAGGTGGTTTAGAAGTCTCTGGTGGGTTAGGGTGGGGAAGGTTGTCAGATGTGGAAAGTAAGGGATTTGGAGAAGGTGATGGAGGTGGAGACAAGTGTTGGTGAGGAGAGGGAGATGGAGAAGATAGTAATGGGGAGTAGGTTGAGGTGTCCATAGGAGATGAGGAGGAATGAGAGTCTAAGGGAAAAAAAGAAATACCCGGATGTGGAGGCATAGGTAGAAGAGGTGATTCATCAAGGCGAGAGTTCTCTGCATGAGGACGGAGAGATGGCGCATTCTTGGCAGGAAAATCTTGTTCATTAAACACCACATCGCGAGAGATATAGACTCTATTTGTGGAGGGGTCTAAACATCGATAGCCATGGTGATTTGAACTATAACCCAAAAAAATACATTTTTTGCTCCTAAAGGTGAGTTTGTGAGGATTGTATGGTCTCATCAATGGGAAGCATGCACATCCAAAGGTGCGCAAGAAATTGTAGTCAGGGGCATGGTTAAACAATTTAAAATAGGGTGTTTGATTAGACAAAGTGGGAGTGGGTAGGCGATTGATAAGATATATGGCAGTGAGAAAGGCATCGACCCAATATTTTGTTTGGAGCCCCAAATGTGCAAGTAAGGCCAAACCTGTGTCCATTACATGTCTATGTTTTCTTTCGGCGACACCGTTTTGTTGAGAGGTGTGTGGGCAGGAAATCTGATGTAAAATCCCACTTTGAGCCAAAAAATTTTTAAAGTGAGTAGAGGAATACTCTCCACCACCATCAGATTGTAGGCTCTTAATTTTTGTAGAAAATAAGTTTTCCACCATACATTTAAACTTAATGAAGCAAGTGTAAACATCAGATTTGGATTTCAAAGGAAATAACCAAGAAAATCTTGAATAATCATCAATGAAAATTACATAATAGCGATAACCACTAAGAGAGACAACTGGTGACTGCCATACATCTGAATGCACTAATTGAAGGGGAAGACTAGACACTCTATCTGAATTGGAAAAAGGAAGACATTTGCATTTGGCTAATTGACATGAATCACAAAAAGTTTGTTTATTATTTGAGTTACTTATTGGAAGCTTATTTTTATGAATGACTTGATGAACTGTAGACATGGTGGGATGGCCTAGCCGTTGGTGCCATACCAAGGTAGAGGTTTGAACTCCAAGGAAGGCAGTGAGACCCCGAAATTTATGGAAGGAGAGGCGGTGTAAGGGAATGGGATAGAGTCCATCTCTACTGTGCCCGTGCAAGAGAACTCGACCTGTCCGAATTTCCTTCACCAAAAAATAAGTTGCTGTTAGTATAAAGAAGCAATCATTTTCTGCACAAAATTTTTGTATGGATAGCAAGTTAACAGGTACATCAGGACAATGAAGTACAGTTTTTAATTGAAAAGTAGAATTTTGAGCAGTGAGAGTGGTAGAACCAGTATTAGCTATTGGAAGACCAGAACCATTGCCCACAGCCACGTCGGCACTGCCTTGATATGGTTCTCGTGATAGATTGAGGTTCTCCAAATCTACAGTGATGTGTTGATTGGCTCCACTATCTGCATACCATGGTTGTTCCTCTCCTTCTGCAAACAGAGAGTTGCTTTGAGCAACCATAGCCGCCAATTGGGTTGGAGGATGTCGACCTTGGTAAGAATAGTCCATTCGATGATAACAATCAAGTGCCTGGTGATTTGATTTACCACATATTTGGCAAGGTGACCGAGGGGAGTTGAATGGTGAGGATGAAGGCTGATTTGGCCTCTGCTTTGGAAGATTGGTGTGGTGCGATTTCTGGTTTAGAAATGGCAATTGGGACTTGGATGGGCCATTGGTTTTCTGTGCTCCATTGAACTTTGGTTTGCGATCTTTGCTGTGTTGTTTATTTGAGTACAAGGCAAAGCTATTTGAGTCTGTCGAAGTCATGATGCCTTGATTTTTGAAGAGAGTTTCATGATTCAACAACTCAGCTTCGAAGTCAACATATGTCCAGGAGGCTTCTCGGGTTGCAAGGCTAAATGTTGTGATGAAGGCATTGAATGATGGATTTAGACCACTGACTATGTATGAAATCAGATCATCGTCATCCACTGGCTTACTCGCGGCAGCAAGTTGATCTGCCCATGACTTAGCCAATTGGAGATACTCCAAGCAAGATCGAGATTCTTGACGCAGAGTCTGCAATTGGCGTTTTAAGTGAGCAATGCGAGATTTTGATTGGGAAGCATATCTAGTTGCCAAAGAATTCCAGACTTGGCAAGATGTGTTCAGTCCATAAACAGTGGAAAGAACATTAGGAGTGAGAGTTGCAATTATCCAACTCAAGGCAAGTTGGTCCTTTCTGTACCAAAGCACATATTCTGGGTTCTTAACTTGTTTTTCCCCAGCAATTGTGTGCTTGTCAGGACACACCTCTGAGCCATCAACAATGCTCAACAGGTCATAGCTTCGCAAGATGGGCAAGAATTGAGAGACCCATTGCAGGTAATTTGTTCCATCTAATTTTATGGAAATCAGGGGAGTTATATTGGGTGCTTGGAAAAAATTGGAAGAGGAATTTGAGTTTGAGTTGGCCATTGGAGAAGTTTGGCGTGAACCAGAGTGCTCTGATACCATGTAAAATCTCAAAGATACAGAGGTAATTATTTCTCTATATGTATTATTGTTTTATGAGATACAACCAGGAGAATATATATACTATAGAGCATATACAAGGAATATACATATATTAGGAATATATTAGCACAGGAAAGGCAGTGAGAAATTAGTGGAGTTTGTCTGCACGTGGGTCACGTTACTGTGATTGATTTCCTCTGTTTAAGCTTTCCAAAACAGAGGTGCTTGTTGACTTAGTTGCTGTCTTGCCCACAATATCAGCTCTCAATATCAGCTCTATCATGAATGGAAATACTTTCCTTAACAGAATATATATACATTGATATAGCAAAAATCTTTTATCTTTTATAAAGCAAACCTTAATACTTTTATATTGGCTCAGCTCTGTTTGATCACAACCAATGCTTACTCCTATATCAATGTGCATATATATATATATATATATATATTCTTAATTCTTTATATGCAGATTATCAACAAATTAAATGGTTTTTAATGGATAACATTAGTAATAAGTAATAATAGAAGATATCTTGTCATTATACAATTAAATTTAGAAAAATTCCCATTTACACTAGTCGCGACTCCAACTGCCGCATGCAGTTTTGGAGTTGGCGTGTGAGTTTAAGCCTTTATTCCATTCCACTAAGCATTGAGTCTAGGTTTCCCTTTCCCCTATTCTAAAAAAAAAAAAAAAAAAAAAAAAAAAAAATCGGTTCAAAATCGAGTCTAGTCCCACATCACTTAGGTCTGTGTTATGAGAGAGACTTATAACTCGCTCCGCGACTCCAACTGTCGCATGCAATTTTGGAGTTGACGTGTGAGTTTAAGTCCTTATTCCATTCTGCTAAGCATTGAGTCTAGGTTTCCCCTTCCCCTATCCCAAATAAAATAAATAAATAAATAAATAACAAACAAAAAAAGTATTAGAAAAACCTATAACTTCTGGTAGAGTCATATAGATTAGCAAATAGAATATCTACTAAATTTTTGCCTCCAAGGTGATCTTCCTGCCTATGAAGCCCACAGAGGATTGCATCAAGTAATTTTGAACAAAATTCTGGAAACAAGCTATTCATATTTGTCAACATCTGAGTGCACAGCAGCCTACAATACAAATTAAAAAGTCACTTTATGTACATTGCAATTTCAACAAAATAAAACAATACCAAAGAAGAAATTCATTCATATCACACTCTATTTTTGCCATGGAAATGCTCATGCAGATTCCTCAAATACTCTGAAAGACTGTTAACATTGTTCTGATATTTGTTCCTGTCATGATTATATAATTCACATAGAGGACTAGAAATGGGAATGCAAGCATGCCAATCATGTAATCCATACGTTGAACAATGTAGATAGGTATTACAATAGAAAATATTTCAACCTCTTTCCTTTAGATCAATGACAGCGTTTAAAAATTTCTTGCGGTCGTCAGAACCGTAAAATATTGGATGCATAAGTTGCATATTTGAATGATCTAAAACTACATGCTGAGTGAAAATGGCATAAAAGACCAGCTTGAAGTTGTCTAGCATGAAACCAACATAACTACCCTTGTTCCCAATTTGTTTTTTGAAATAGGTCTTCACCAACTTAGCCACCATGTACCTTACGTTGGATATGTTTATAGAAATTACTTTTGTGATTAAGAAAATAGTGACAAAAACAATAAATAGATGTTGTATATATTAGAAGAAATCTGCAAAGAACTAGTTTCCCCACAAGTTCTATAGTAATCAAAGAAGAACTCATCTATTCCTCATAATGAACATGTAATAACATCTATAATATACAATAATCAAAAGTCAAACTGCTTGTATATTTATAAAAAAATGATTTTTTTCTCTTGTTTTCTTTTAGACATTTAAAGAATTTCTAAAAGAAGTTGTAAATATGAATATGAAGCTATGGAAGTTCTCAAAATCCCAACCACCGAAGCTGCTTGGGTTTGGCAAACATGACAGAACTATATTCAAAATCATTGCTGAATTGGTGATAACGTACCATAAGAAAAGGAAATTCTCCGGCCACCTCCTCGGGAAGTTGTGCTTTTTCCCCGATCTCAGGGTGAAGCATCCATTCGATCCTGTTGAGAATGTGACTCGCCGTGAATTTCTTCGTGGCAAGAAGACAGATTTATTACATATGAGGTATCATTCCGTGAGTTTTTAATTATTTTGTAGATTTCTTTCTATATATAGTATCTATTTGCTTATCACATCTTTTTTGTGTTATTGCTTATAATTAGATATGTATGTTGTTACTATTTGTTTAAATTGTTGAAATATATATAACAATCTTAAAGCAGATTTTGCTGTTTTCATTTTTTATTTTTGTGATGATTGAAAAAGTTTTTGCTAAGTGTTTTAAATCATTTAAATTAATCGCTGGTGCTTGCAACGATAATCTACTTTGGTGCAAAGATTTCCTTGGTTAGTGACCATCAGAAATTTTTAAAACTATTTATTTGTTCTGGTTGTTATAGATATACAAGCAATTTGTCTTTTGATTATAGTATATTATAATTGTTATTACATGTTCATTATGAGGAACAGATGAGTTATTTTTTGATGAATGAACAAATGAGTTTTTGGCTTTGGCCATGGTTATATTATATTTTATATTGTATTTAAGTTCTTTGATTATAATAGAACTTGTGGGGGAAACTAGTTCTTCGCAGAGTTCTTTTTATATATACAACATCAAAATATTGTTTTTGCCTATCACATCTTTTTTGTATTGTTGCTTATAATTAGATATGTATGTTGTTACTATTTTCTTAATCACAAAAGTAATTTGTTTAAATATATCCAACATAAAGTACATGGTCTTAAGCTGGTGAAGACCTATTTCAAAAAACAAATTGGGAACAAGGATAGTTATATTGGTTTCATGCCAGACAACTTCAAGCTGTTCTTTTTTGCCATTTTCACTCAGCATGCAATTTTAGATCATTCAAACATGCAACATATGCATCCAATATTTCACGGTTCTTACAACCACAAGAGATTTCTAAATGTTGTCATTGATCTAAAGGCAAGAGGTTGAAATTTTTTCTATTGTAATACCTATCTACATTGTTCAATGTATGGAATACATGACTGGCATGCTCGCAGTCCCATTTCTAGTCCTCTACGTGAAGTATATGATCATGATAGGAACAAATATCAGAAAAATGTTAACAGTCTTTCAGAGTATTTGAGGAATCTGCATGAGCATTTCCATGGTAAAAATAGAGTATGATATGAATGTATTTCTTTTTTGGTATTGTTTTATTTTGTTGCAATTGCAATGTACATAAACTGACTTTTCTATTTGTATTGCAGGTTGCAATGCACTCAGATATTGACAAAGATATGAATAGCTTGTTTCAAGAATATTGTTCAAAATTGCTTGATGCAATCCTCTGTGGGCTTCATAGGCAGGTTGTTCACCTTGGAGGCAAAAATTTAGTAGATATTCTATTTGCTAATCCATATGACTCTACTAGAAGTTATAGGTTTGTCTAATGCTTTGTTTGCTTGTTTATTTGTTTGTTTGTTTGTTTGTTTGTTTGTTTTTTTTTTTTTTTTTTTTTTTTTTTTGGATAGGGGAGGGGGAAACCTAGACTCAATGCTTAGCAGAATGGGATAAGGACTTAAACTCACATGCCAACTCCAAAACTGCATGCGGCAGTTGGAGTCGTAGAGCGAGTTATAATTCCCTCTCCTAACACAGACCTAAGTGATGTGGGACTAGACTCGACTTTGAACCGATTCTTTTTTTTCTTTTTCTTTTTTTTGATTTGGAATAGGGGAAAGGGAAACCTAGACTCAATGCTTAGCGAAATGGAATAAGGAATTAAATTCACACGCCAACTCCAAAACTACTTGCGGCAGTTGGAGTCGCAACAAGTGTAAATAGGAATATTTCTAAAGTTAATCGTATAATGACAAGCTATCTTCTATTGTTACTTATCACTAATGTTATCCATTAAAACCAATTTAATTTGTTGATAATCTACATTTAAAGAATCAAGAATATAAATATACATTGATATAGCAGAAATCTTTTATCTTTTACAAAGCAAACCTTAATACTTTTATATTGGCTTAGCTCTGTTTGATCACAACCAATGCTTACTCCTATATCAATGTATATATATATTCTTAATTCTTTATATGCAAATTATCAACAAATTAAATGGTTTTTAATGGATAACATTAGTAATAAGTAATAATAGAAGATATCTTGTCATTATACAATTAAATTTAGAAAAATTCGTATTTACACTAGTCGCGACTCCAACTGCTGCATGCAATTTTGGAGTTGGCGTGTGAGTTTAAGTCTTTATTCCATTCCACTAAGCATTGAGTCTAGGTTTCCCTTTTCCCTATTCTAAATCAAAAAAAAAAAAAAAAAAAAAAATCGGTTCAAAGTCGAGTTTAGTCCCACATCACTTAGATCTGTGTTATGAGAGACACTTATAACTCGCTCCGCGACTCCAACTGCCGCATGTAATTCTGGAGTTGACGTGTGAGTTTAAGTCCTTATTCCATTCTGCTAAGCACTGAGTCTAGGTTTCCCCTTCCCCTATCCCAAAAAAAAAAAAAAAAAAAAAAAAAAAAACAAACAAACAAACAAAGTATTAGAAAAACCTATAACTTCTGGTAGAGTCATATGGATTAGCAAATAGAATATCTACTAAATTTTTGCCTCCAAGGTGATCTTTCTACCTATGAAGCCCACGGAGGATTGCATCAAGCAATTTTAAACAAAATTCTGGAAACAAGCTATTCATATTTGTCAACATCTTAGTGCACAACAGCCTACAATACAAATAGAAAAGTCACTTTATGTACATTGCAATTGCAACAAAATAAAACAATACCAAAGAAGAAATTCATTCATATCATACTCTATTTTTGTCATGGAAATGCTCATGCAGATTCCTCAAATACTCTGGAAGACTGTTAACATTGTTAGGATATTTGTTACTGTCATGATCATATACTTCACGTAGAGGACTAGAAATGGGAATTGGAGCATGCCAGTCATGTAATCCATACGTTGAACAATGTAGATAGGTATTACAATAGAAAATATTTCAACCTCTTGCCTTTAGATCAATGACAGCGTTTAAAAATCTCTTACGGTCGTTAGAACCGTAAAATATTGGATGCATAAGTTGCATATTTGAATGATCTAAAACTACATGCTGAGTGAAAATGGCATAAAAGACTAGCTTGAAGTTGTCTAGCATGGAACCAACATAACCACCCTTGTTCCCAATTTGTTTTTTGAAATAGGTCTTCACCATCTTATCCACCATGTACCTTACGTTAGATATGTTTATGCAAATTACTTTTGTGATTAAGAAAATAGTGACAAAAACAATAAATAGATGTTGTATATATATTAGAAGAAATCTGCAAAGAACTAGTTTCCCCCACAAGTTCTATAGTAATCAAAGAACTTAAATACAATATAAAATATAATATAACCATGGCCAAAGCCAAAAACTCATTTGTTCCTTCATCAAAGAAGAACTCATCTGTTCCTCATAATGAACATGTAATAACATCTATAATATACAATAATCAAAAGTCAAACTGCTTGTATATCTATAAAAAATGATTTTTTTCTCTTTTTTTCTTTTAGACATTTAAAGAATTTCTAAAAGAAGTTGTACATATGAATATGAAGCTATGGAAGTTCTCAAAATCCCAACCACCAAAGCTGCTTAGGTTTGGCAAACACGGCAAAACTTTATTCAAAATCATTGCTGAGTTGGTGATAGCGTACCACAAGAAAAGGAAATTCTCCGGCCACCTCCTCGGGAAGTTGCGCTTTTTCCCCGATCTCAGGGCATCCATTCGATCCTGTTGAGAACGTGACTCGTCGTGAATTTCTTCATGGCAAGAAGACAGATCTATTACATATGAGGTATCATTCCGTGAGCTTTTAATTATTTTGTAAATTTCTTTTTATATACATTATCTATTTGTTTATCACATCTTTTTTGTGTTATTGCTTATAATTAGATATGTATGTTGTTACTATTTGCTTAAATTGTTGAAATATATATAACAATCTTAAAGCAGATTTTGCTGTTTTCATTTTTTATTTTTGTGATGATTGAAAAAGTTTTTGCTAAGTGTTTTAAATCATTTAAATTAATCGCTAGTGCTTTCAACGATAATCTACTTTGGTGCAAAGATTTCCTTGGTTAGTGACCATCAAAAACTTTAAAAACTATTTATTTGTTCTGGTTGTTATAGATATACTAGCAATTTGTCTTTTGATTATCGTATATTATAATTGTTATTACATGTTCATTATGAGGAACAGATGAGTTATTTTTTGATGAATGAACAAATGAGTTTTTGGCTTTGGCCATGGTTATATTATATTTTATATTGTAAGTATTTTCTTTGATTATAATAGAACTTGTGGGGGAATCTAGTTCTTCGCAGAGTTCTTCTTATATATACAACATCTATATATTGTTTTTGCCTATCACATCTTTTTTGTATTATTGCTTATAATTAGATATATATGTTGTTACTATTTTCTTAATCACAAAAGTAATTTGTTTAAATACATCCAACATAAAGTACATGGTCTTAAGCTGGTGAAGACCTATTTCAAAAAACAAATTGGGAACAAAGGTAGTTATGTTGGTTTCATGCCAGACAGCTTCAAGCTGTTTTTTTTTTTTTTTTTTTTTTTTTTTTTTTTTTTTTTTTGCCATTTTCACTCAGCATGCAATTTTAGATCATTCAAATATGCAACTTATGCATCCCATATTTTATGGTTCTTACAACCGCAAGAGATTTCTAAACGTTGTCATTGATCTAAAGGCAAGAGGTCGAAATTTTTTCTATTGTAATACCTATCTACATTGTTCAATATATGGAATACATGACTGGCATGCTCGCAGTCCCATTTCTAGTCCTCTACGTGAAGTATATGATCATGATAGGAACAAATATCAGAACAATGTTAATAGTCTTTCAGAGTATATGAGGAATCTACATGAGCATTTCCATGGCAAAAATAGAGTACGATATGAATGTATTTCTTTTTTGGTATTGTTTTATTTTGTTGCAATTGCAATGTACATAAACTGACTTTTCTATTTGTATTGCAGGTTGCAGTGCACTCAGATATTGACAAAGATATGAATAGCTTGTTTCTAGAATATTGTTCAAAATTGCTTGATGCAATCCTCTGTGGGCTTCATAGGCAGGAGGTTCACCTTGGAGGCAAAAATTTAGTAGATATTCTATTTGCTAATCCATATGACTCTACTAGAAGTTATAGGTTTGTCTAATGCTTTGTTTGCTTGTTTGTTTGTTTGTTTTTTTTTTTTTTTTTTTTTTTTTTTTTTTTTTTTTTTTTTTTTTTTTTGGGATAGGGGAGGGGAAAACCTAGACTCAATGCTTAGCGGAATGGAATAAGGACTTAAACTCATATGCCAACTCCAAAACTGCATGCGGTAGTTGGAGTCGCAGGGCGAGTTATAAGTCTCTCTTCTAACACAAACCTAAGTGATGTGGGACTAGACTCGACTTTGAACCGATTCTTTTTTCTTTTTTTTTTTCTTTTTTTTTTAATTTGGAATAGGGGGAAGGGAAACCTAGACTCAATGCTTAGTGGAATGGAATAAGGACTTAAACTCACACGCCAACTCCAAAACTACATGCGGCAGTTGGAGTCGCAACTAGTGTAAATAGGAATTTTTCTAAATTTAATCGTATAATGACAAACTATCTTTTATTGTTACTTATCACTAATGTTATCCATTAAAACCAATTTAATTTTTTGATAATCTACATTTAAAGAATCAAGAATATATATACATTGATATAGCAAAAATCTTTTATCTTTTACAAAGCAAACCTTAATACTTTTATATTGGCTCAGCTCTGTTTGATTACAACCAATGCTTACTCCTATATCAATGTATATATATATTCTTAATTTTTTATATGCAGATTATCAACAAATTAAATGGTTTTTAATGGATAACATTAGTAATAAGTAATAATAGAAGATATCTTGTCATTATACAATTAAATTTAGAAAAATTCCTATTTACACTAGTCGCAACTCTAACTGCCGCATGCAGTTTTGGAGTTGGCTTGTGAGTTTAAGTCTTTATTCCATTCCACTAAGCATTGAGTCTATGTTTCCCTTTCCCCTATTCTAAATAATAATAAAAAATCTGTTCAAAGTCAAGTCTAGTCCCACATCACTTAGATCTGTGTTATGAGAGAGTCTTATAACTCGCTCTGCGACTCCAACTGCCGCATGTAATTTTGGAGTTGACGTGTGAGTTTAAGTCCTTATTCCATTCTGCTAAGCATTGAGTTTAGGTTTCCCCCTCCCCTATCCCAAATAAATAAATAAATAAATAAATAATAAACAAAGTATTAGAAAAACCTATAACTTCTGGTAGTGTCATATGGATTAGCAAATAGAATATCTACTAAGTTTTTGCCTCCAAGCTGACCTTCCTGCCTATGAAGCCCACGGAGGATTGCATCAAGCAATTTTGAACAAAATTCTGGAAACAAGCTATTCATATTTGTCAACATCTGAGTGCACAGCAGCTTACAATACAAATAGAAAAGTCACTTTATGTACATTGCAATTCCAACAAAATAAAACAGTACCAAAGAAGAAATTCATTCATATCATACTCTATTTTTGCCATGGAAATGCTAATGCAGATTCTTCAAATACTCTGGAAGACTGTTAACATTGTTCTAATATTTGTTCCTGTCATAATCATATACTTCACGTAGAGGACCAGAAATGGGAATTGGAGCACGCTAGTCATGTAATCCATACGTTGAACAATGTAGATAGGTATTACAATAGAAAATATTTCAACCTCTTGCCTTTAGATCAACGACAGGGTTTAAAAATTTCTTGTGGTCGTTAGAATTGTAAAATATTGGATGAATAAGTTGCATATTTAAATGATCTTAAACTACATGCTGAGTGAAAATGGCATAAAAGACCAGCTTGAAGCTGTCTAGCATGAAACCAACATAACTACCATTGTTCCCAATTTGTTTTTTGAAATAGGTCTTCACCAGCTTATCCACCATGTACCTTATGTTGGATATATTTAAACAAATTACTTTTGTGATTAAGAAAATAGTAACAACATACATATCTAATTATAAGCAATAGTACAAAAAAGATGTGATAGGCGAAAACAATAAATAGATGTTGTATATATAAGAAGAAATCTGCAAATAACTAGTTTCCCCCACAAGTTCTATAGTAATCAAAGAACTTAAATACAATATAAAATATAATATAACCATGGCCAAAGCCAAAAACTCATTTGTTCCTTCGTCATAAAAGAACTCATCTGTTCCTCATAATGAACACGTAATAACAATTATAATATACAATAATCAAAAGACAAATTGCTTGTATATCTATAACAACCAGAACAAACAAATAGTTTTTAAAGTTTCTGATGGTTACTAACCAAGGAAATCTTTGCACCAAAGTAGATTATCGTTGCAAGCACCAACGATTAATCTAAATGATTTAAAACACTTTGAAAAAACTTTTTCATTCATCACAAAAATAAAAAATGATAACAGTAAAATCTACTTTAAGATTGTTAGATATATTTCAACAATTTAAGCAAATAGTAACAACATACATATCTAATTATAAGCAATAACAAAGAAAAGATATGATAGGCAAATAGATACTGTATATATAAAAAAAATCTACAGAATAATTAAAAACTCACAGAATGATACCTCATATGTAACAGATCTGTCTTCCTGCCACGAAGAAATTCACGGCGAGTCACGTTCTCAACAGGATCGAATGGATGCTTCACCCTGAGATTAGGGAAAAAGCGCAACTTCCTGAGGAGGTGGCCGGAGAATTTTCTTTTCTTATGGTACGCTATCACCAGCTCAGCAATGGTTTTGAATAAAGTTCTGCCATGTTTGCCAAACCCAAGTAGCTTCGGTGGCTGGGATTTTGAGAACTTTATTGCATTAAGAAAATTTGTTGCAATAACTTAACATGAAGAATTGTTGCAATAAATTGAAACCAATTATTTTTGCAATCTATTACAATGAAAATTTCAAAGTCATATTTTATTGCAACAAATATATCATTGCAATAATTTGATATCAAATTTCTTATAATCTATTGCAATGACAAATATGAAGTGATTATATCATTACAATAATTTTATGTAAATTTTTACAACCTATTGCAAAGACAAATATGAAGCAATTATCAATTACAATGAATATATTGTTGCAATAACTTAACCCAAATTTATTTTGTCAATTATTTACAATATATTACGATAAAATTCATGAATCATAATTTATTGCTACAAGATATTCGAAGCAGTAAATTGTTTATTGCAACAGCATATATATCATTATATCAAAATTGTCATTAAAATATCTAGAGTTTATTGCAAAGAAATTTTTTGTTGTACAAACCTATTACTTTAAATTTTATTGCAACACATCGCATTAACTATTGAAATGAATTTGAGATTATTGCAACCATTTTTTTCATTGTAATAAATGTTTTTCTTGTAGTG
This sequence comes from Lithocarpus polystachyus, assembly GCA_033629205.1. Taxonomy (NCBI): domain Eukaryota; kingdom Viridiplantae; phylum Streptophyta; class Magnoliopsida; order Fagales; family Fagaceae; genus Lithocarpus; species Lithocarpus polystachyus. Next base: position 3,240,866 of record CM066172.1, read on the forward strand.
CATGAAGTATTGGAGACTATACATCTCAGTATTCTCTATTTGTTCGGTGGAAATTTCTGCCTTATCTTGTAGTAAGAGAACAAGAGATTTGATCTTGGTATTTATTTTATGTAAATATATATATATATATATATATATATATATATATATATATATTGTGCAATACTTAAGGTGGACAATTAAGGAAGAGGCAAAGGGCAAGGAAGAGGAAGAGGACGTTTACAAACATGGTTTTAGGTTTCCTTTCTGTCACTCCATAAATATTCTGTGGATGACTAGATACCTTGTTTGATAGTGTGTTACTCTCTTTATCTAATTTTCATAGATTTTGCATCCAAATATTTCTGAATTGTACAATAACAAATATGAAGTTAGATGAATAGTTCACCTATATTCATCATGTATGTATGATTCTCAAAAAGAAATATGTATGTATGTATGTATTCATCATGTAGTCACATGGGTTCAAACTTCAAATGCATAACATAGTAGACTTATTTCATCTTTGAATTTGTTGTTTATAATTATCGTTTCCTTCTGTTTATTTATTTATTTATTTTGGAGGGTGGGATGGGGGGTGGGGGGAGGGGTGTGGAATGGGTAGGATTTGAGCATCAATGGTATACTCCTTAAGCGGATAACTAGGGTTTATACATGAGTCGCATGAGATTATAATAGTCGTCATTACATAGGTACTAAAAGCTCGTGGGTTTCAGTTACCTCAATTAGTAAAGTTTCTGATGATTGAATAAGAGAACTGGGTTTCAATTTCTGCCTACACCAAAAACCATTTGGTGTTTTGGTCTAATGATAAAGAACTATCATCAGGAGCTCACAACAAATTTTTTAACTTTCACTTATAATATTATTAATCACTCAAATAAATATTCACATGTAAAGTGCAAAAAATCTTTAAATAATAAAAATAATAAGATAGATATAACTGTGGTACATAGCTTGACTGAGGCGCATAATTCACTCTCTTTAGGACATTTCGCACCACTGTAGGAGAATATCAAAGATATATCTCAATCAGTGCAACAAATTCACTAGCACGATGCCCCTAGAATACAACAGCACAACCACATATGCTGTAGACTCCATGAATATGCACAACTTCATATAGCAAAAGCTCCACTAGAAGAACACCCTTCTTGGTCCAGCCATTCTCAAAACATTTATAATTGTAAATCATTTCTTACATACATACATAGTGTTATACATGTAGATGTGTGTATTGTTATCAACATATGAAGAATGGTGCACATAGATCTATATATAGGCTCATAAAAATCACTCAAGAATAATGAGTAATATCACCATATTTATTTTCATATGTGGCTGAAAAATTGCTTGTTATATTAATTAGCTAATCACTTTTCAAAACAGTGATATTTGATTCTCTATCATATACTCTATTTTATTAAATATAATTTCTTTATTTTTTTTCAATTATTTCTTCTGCCTTTCAAACACCAATTTTTCTCTATTTTGATTATCGAGGCAGAAAAAATATAATAAAGTGTTAGGGAAATGAACGGTGTTTCCCTACATTTAGGAATACACGGTAACAAAATGATATTTTAAGGGATGACTTGGGAAGTCAATGTGTGAATTTTTTGGATTTGGCTCTTATATTTTTTATGGATTTTCCATCATTAAAATATTGCTTAATATAAGCATAGATGCATTTTGATGTGTGAATTAATTGGTCTTAAGTACACAAACCCGTAATGTGTGTGCTTGTGCTCATCTATAACGTGTATAAATTTATATATGTTCATGGATGTATATATGAAAAACATATGTATAGTAATTATAAATTTTACCCCTTGAAATCAAATCTTGATTCCACCATTACGTTTGGCATATATTTTGTAAGGGTAATACATTTTTTTTATAAGAAAAAAGTTGGAAGACCATAAAAAATATTGAAGAGCAAGAACTTGACAAGGAATGGATATACGTGTTAATTGTATGATTTTGTGGCCATGTTTGCAATGTATATGCCCATCTTATATAAATAATTCAGCAATTAAAAAAAAAAATAGCCATCATAAATAGATTTATTAAAAAGTGGGCAACTGAACACAGAGAGATCATTTGGAATCTTGAGACTGGGATTTATGTAGCAGTTGAGAGACGCAAGTCACTCTCTCTCCGCCAACCTTGATTGGAATTCATCATCCTCAGTAGTGGCCCTCCCTGCTTGCACTAACATTTGAAAAAGAGTCTGATTTAACTCCCTAAGATAGCTCTCTTTAACGTGCATTTTATTATTTGGGAAGTGCTAAAGCTACAGCCATTTATGGCCAGGTATAACAGCACCAATAATGCCAAATTGCAAGACATAAATTGTTGGCAACAATGCAATTTTACACTTGTTAATTTTGCCCAAAAATATTCATTTTAGTCTTTTAAGTTTAAAGTTGGTTACTTTAGTCTTGTGACTTTATTCCAAAATCATTTTAGTCCTTTAAGTTTGAAGTTAGTCATTTTAGTTCTTTAATTAGTTGTTTTGAGTGATTTTTAATCAAAGTTATTCGACCAAGTGAGTCCTTAAAATGACTAAATGATTTTTGGGCAAAGTTACCGCTTGACTAAAATGACCAACTTCAAACTTAAAGAACTAAAATGATTTTTGGAGAGAGTTACAATATTAAATCGACCAACTTCAAACTTTAAGAACCAAAATGATCTTTGGGCAAAATTAGAGGGTACAGATTGTGTGCCTAAATTGTTGCTCTTCTACTAGCAGTTCATTTAGTGCGTGCTTATGTAGGACGGTCATTTTTACAAAGTGAAAGTACGGTCAGTTTGCTTAAACAAAGAAATCAACGTCAATTGTTACCTCAGAAATTTGGGAAGTGAAAGAGTACTAGTAAAATTTTGTTTCTATTATAACTCCCATTTTAAAAGTCAAAATAAGTCTCATTGATTCTAGGGCATTTTCTAGAATTTCATGCTAAAAATTAATTAGGGTTTCTATTCATCTAGAGTTTTGTTAACATATTTGTATATAAATTGGAAGTCGTAGTTCATTAAGCATTAAGTTATTTCATTGGAGGTTGCATACTTAAAAGGAGATAATTTGACGGAATTAAACGGAATGCCTAAATTAAATAAACTTGAAACTTAGAGGATTCAATTGAACGAAAATAAAGTTAGAGTAATTTTTAGTCAAACTTAGTGTAATTTGCATTTTAGTCTAAGTTCTTTTGAACTCAAGTAAAGCAGCCAATTCTAATCATGTAAAGTATTTTATTTTTTTGGATTAAAAATAATTTTTTTTTTTTTTTTTGGAACGGATAAAAACCACGTTAAGCAATTGCATTAACCAATAACTTAATATTGTATAGTTGTGTTGTAATGACCAATAAATTAATCATATAATAATTAAATTTATAATAAAAAAAAATAGTTGGAGAATGGAAGGCTAAGGTATATGGCACAATTGATAATTCTGTGGCTAAGTTTTGTCATTTCTTTAGACACTGGGTCAAAGCATTTATATACTAATCCTTGCATCATTGTCAAAATTGTTAGCCATGCCACCACATGACGCTAATTTGCTTAATTAAGTCGAACTTAATTAATTAGAAGTCTTTTAGATTTGGTAAAGGTTAGATTTTATTATTGTAAAACAATAAGTGTTAGATTTGAAAGTTGGAATCCCATGCTGTATATGATTTGTTACGACTACACCAACTTCCATGACAGTCTTTGTTTTCTGAAAGCAATGGCTGACGAAGTGACGATACTTCGTCTTAATGCAAAGAGAAGTTACATATTAAACAGAGTTCATAAAGACGTAGAATTTGACAGCAGGTGAAACCCAACTACTTTTTTTTTTTTCCTTATATTGACCTTCTTCTTTTTTTTTTTTGTGCCAGAAAAAGATACAAGGCAAATGTTAAGCACGGATGTATTTTTCATTCAAAAAGCTATAAAAAATTATAAAAATGTGTAAAAAAATAGTATAAAACTGCAAAAAGTTACAAAAGTAACAAAAAATTGTACGAGAAAAAAAAAAAAAAATGTAGTGCTCGTTAACACAATCCAAGATATAATATAGCTTAACAACTTCTTTTTTGTTTATTTGTCTCTTTTTCTTTGGGAGGGGGTTGTTCTATTTTTCTTTTCTTTTTATTTTATTTTATTTTTCAATTTTATAAAAACTTCTATAACCCAATAAAGTAATGAAATTTTGTTGAACAAGTTTTCTCTTTATATTTAACTATTGGATTACATGTTCCTTATATTTCTTAATATGCGTGTCAAATTTCATTTAAATCGGATTTGATCACTAAAATTATTTTTATGCATAATTTTAAACCACAAAACTTGATATTTAAACATTTTATTGATGACATAGCAATTGATTTTTATCTTTTTGAAATTTTGCAAACATGAAGGATATAATAAGACCATATAATCCAACAATTAGATTTCAAAATTCACACCCAATAAAATATATATAAGCAGTTTAAGAGGGTTTTTTTTTTCCAAATTTTTATAAGAGCAAATTATTACTTACCCACTTGTGGTTTGGCCAAAATTTAAATTGCCTACCAAAGTTTTAATTTGACACTTTACCCACCTTAGGTTAGTTTTGTTAGATTTCCTTAAGTCATCTCTGTTAATAACATTGCTAAATATGTGATTTTGCTTTACTTTTATGTTTCTCTCCTCCAAAAATGCAAAAAATATAAAAGTACAAAATCAAATAAGATAACAAAGAATCCAACGGAACACTTGCATTATAGGATTTCAAACCACAAGTAGGCAACTGAAATTTGGTCAAACCTCAGGCGGATAAAGTATCAAATTTTAAACCGCAGGTAGATAACTTAAATTTCAGTCAATCTACAGGTGGGTAAGTTGTAATTTGCCCATTTTTTATTTTATTTTATTTTTGTAGAATTTTTTTTTTTTTTTTTTTTTTTTTTTTTTTTTTGAGAAAAGGGGTGGTTATTACGTGAGTTATTACTTTATTAAGGGGAAGGAAGATGCTAAAAACAAAACAATCAAAATCAATTTTACTGTGGTTTCTTTTAGGGCCTAGGTTGTACTTCTGCATTGTACTAAAAATGTACTGAGAGACAAAGAAGCAAGATTTCTTGAGCATCACTTTGCCATTATATAGGTGAAATCTACAAATCAACTCAAAAGAGAAAGGACAAATATTTGTTGAAACATAATTCCAAGCATATCTTTTGATGACAGCGAAACAAAATCCATAAAGATGAGAGGATAGTCGCCCATTTGGTAAAGGAAATACTTCATAATCAAGCAAAGTAGCTGAAACGTCTTCGAGAATTATTAGTAGGTCTTTATTTATTTCATCTCATCTACGTGTGTGTTTCCATATTTCAATTTCAATTTTTGCCAATAAATGAAGCAACCAAATTTTCGCTTTTGCTTCATTCCAAAATAATATGCATGCAAATACGTGAGAAAGTTAATTCTCTACAATGTCAAATATTAAAGAGATGATATTAAAAAAAAAAAAAAAACATGTAGTTGTAGTTAAAAAAGTGGAAAAAAAAGTAACCACTTGTGATTTGTTGTAAAAATGTTGTAAAAATATTGTGGACGTAGCATCTCTTTTATTGTTTGAGAAATAATATGTCCACAACATTTTCACAATATTTTTATAACAAATCTTAAGTGGCAGGTTGTTACTGGTTGTTATTATTAGGGAAAAAAAGTAATCTTAGTGTTAGATTCAAATTTGAACAAATAATAACTAACTACTTGTAATTTATTGTGAAAATTTTGAAAAAATATTATGAACGTATCGTCTCTTTTATCGTTTTCTTCTCATTTTGTAATTTTATTATTCGGGGATAATTATATTATAATCCCCAAGTTTGACTATAGTTACGGGTCAAAAGTTTGCCCTTAATTTAATTGCTGCGGCTCCCTGAATTTTCTTCAGGGGTCCTTAAGAAGTTTATATTAAATAAAATATTAAAAAAATATGAGTATATGGAGTCATAAAATAAATGCAAATATATGAAATTTTACAACTTTTATGAGTTTTCATATTTTTAAATCATTATATGATAACTCATTATAGTTTTTTTTTTATCTATTGTCAATGTGGTTAGATGTAACCATTTTATTTTATTAAGTTTGTATAACATTTATTTATTTTTATGCAGTTGTCATTATTTTTATTAAAATATTTTAAACTAAAATGACAAAATCAACCCCTAACCTCAAAAAAAAAAAAATTACATATAAAAAATAATTTTTTATTAGTTTATTTTATGCTTAAAAATATTTTTGCATACATAAGCTGAAATCTTGCACACCCTGGTCATAGATCAATACAACCTAAAAAACAAGTGCCGCCACCCCTGCCTTAGTTTCAAATTAATTTTCGAAATTTTAGTTAAATCAATTTGATTTCACATCTAGGATTGAAAAAAACTGATTTCACATCTAAAATTTACTTGGTTTAAGAACTTTACTTGAAAATAGAAACTTGATAAATGGAGCGTTGTTGGGCTAGCATGTGGCACTTGATCAGAGAATTGCAAAAGCAGTGTAGATTCTTCAATATTTTTTTGTTTTTTTAGATAAAAGATAGAACTTCAATTTTGTTAAATTTCAACAATTTTTGTAGTTCTTGGAACAGAACAGTACAGGCAGGGTTCACTTCATATGGTGTAGATAAGATTTGGGTAGAGGAAGCCCCTACTCCTATAGTCACGTTGTTGCAAATGATGTACATGACTTTGACGGGCTTTCTTACTCAAAAAAATAAAAATAATGATACTTTTTTTTTTTTTGACTGGTCTCTATTAATTAAAAAAGAATAGAAACTCAAGTATCCTGCGTTTTGGACATATCTAAAGTCTAAACAACAAAAAGCCCCTTTATGTGAATCGAATGTGATTTTGAGATTGACACCAATTAGGTAATAAACTGTTAAAGTCTTGGAAGATAAACATGGTTTGTTGAAAACGATATTGCTTTTTTAGTTCTTTTACACTAAAATATAAATAGGCTTTCATGTGAAGAGTCTTCTTCTTTTTTATTATAATAGGATGTGGAGAGATTTTTAATGGCTAAAGAGGTGTCAAAGTATAATTTACTAAGTTTCTAGTTCTTTGATAGTCCAAATTGCAATGACTTTAAAATTATTAGATACTCACAAAGTATAATGACATGGTACTCCCTAGCCAAAGCCAAAAAAACAAGGCAAAAAAAAAAAAAAAAAAAAAGGCACTGTAAGCTTGGATAAGCTTGATGCATCTCATCTGTTGAACTGACTGGGATTCTAGGTGTGGTGAATGATTTCATTTAGTAGATCCCAAGTCTTATAAACACTGATCTGCATGGCTGGAATTGTAATATTAACTGTTTGAACCTAAGTCAATCCATGCTATTCTTGGGATCCCAATTTCTTTGAGGCCAAGACCTAAGAAGCTAATCTAGGTAAAGGATATCAGGATTACTTTTTTCTGTGAAATCTGCATGTAAGGTTAGCCAAAAACACCTAAGAGATCCTATCTCCCCTGTTGGGCCTTGGCTTAAACTATGGAAGCCCAAGGCCCTGAAAGGTTAAAGACGTTGCTATGGAGAATAGAGGATTGTTCTAAGTCTCTGCCTACAAAAGAGAACATTATGCTGAGAATAGGTAGCTGTGACTCAAACTGTGTCCTGTGTGGGGATGCAGTGGAGTCTAGTATTCATTATTCTTCAAATATCCTTCAGCTAGATGAATCTAACATGCGTGCAGTTGGGGACTAATACGGTCTGAAAATATTCCAATCACTTCTAATGAGGACATTGTAAGATTGGTTGTTGATCCTTAGAACCAGCTGATGCCAGGCCCTAGGGAAGAGACCTTAATGTGTTCCTTGAAAATGGCTTTCACCTTGGATTCTATTTGGTACTTGAGAGAATCATATTGTCCATAATGGTGGCTAGGCCAATCTTTTGGCCACCATTATGAACATTGAGAATAGAGTGAAGGATTATGCTCTGATTGTAGCTAAAGTGAAGGCCATTGTGGTGACTGAAGATTTGGTGTCTTGGACTCTTGGGAACCCCCTGTTGGGGGTGAGATTAATTTAAGGGTTGTGTTAACAGGCACCACTTTTTTGACTATTTTCTAACAATTTTTTTTGTCTTTTTTGCAGCTTTATGTCATTTTTTCAGTTTTATAGGTTCTTTTATGTCTTTTTTTTTTATCTCATTTTTTTATTGCATAGGACCCACATTAGAGAAACCTTAATGGTGCTTGTTAACATTTCCCTTGAATTAAATTTTAATGTTGTAGTTTTCAAAGAGTTACAACCCTAGCTATGGTGGCTGAAGATGACAATGGTGAGGTGATCAAGGGTTGGACCAAGATTCATAGCTATTTTCTCATCGAAAGCTATGGCAACCGCCATTCTTTAGGCTCTATAGATTGCTATTAGAGAGGAGTGGATGGATATCGTTATCGATGGAGACGCCAAAGCTTGTTTTGATTCCCTAGTTTTTTTTTTGGAAAATCCATTCTGATAGGCTTTATAAATTAAGAAAAATGCTTATTAGCCAAAACAAAAGTATTGATATCTGGTGGAATAGACTCCATCCAGACATTAAAACAGAACAAAATCTAGCTTTCTTTGCCAAAGCATCAACTACAGAATTACCTTACCTATAGGTATGAGAAAAACTAGAGCTCCTCAAAGAGTTTACATAGAATAGAGTATCCTTAATGAGATGACCAAAAGAAAATTGAAACATATCACCTTTTCGAAGAGAGTTGATGACGGTTTTTGAGTTTCCTTCCAATTTGGAATCATGAAGACCTACTTCCTAGACAAAAATGGCAGCCAACCTGGCTGCTAGTAATTCCAAACAATTGACCGAAGGTGGTTGTGGTATTCAGATAATGCAGCAATAATTTCCCATTCATGATTACGGATCACCACACCCAAACCTGCTTCACCAGAGCCTTTGAACATGGCACCATCAAAGTTTGTCTTGAAACCATTCAAATCGGGAGGCTTCCACTTAATTTCTTTTGCTCGTGTTTGCTGCTTTGGTGTCTTCCTGGGCGGTTGGTGGAGTGTTAGACATCTTTTTGATTCCCTAGTTGTTGAAGGTGCTCAAACTGACTGGGCCATTCATACTATGATCAGTAATATTTTGGACCTTGGTAAGTGTTTTCTAGTTGTAAATTTTGCTGGGTCAGGATGTTGTTTAATTGTGCAGCTCATGCCTCCGCAAAGCTTGCAGTTAGCCTTAGAAGTTCTTTTTGCTGTAACAAGTGCAATGTTCCTACTTTTATCCCCAATGCTTGTCAGTTTGATTGCACCTTTGTTGGTCTTTGTTTAGTTAATGAAAGATGCGCATTATCCACACACCAAAAAAAAAGAGCGAGAAAAGAAAAAGGAATACTATATTATTTGGTGAATCCATTCTCTGGAGTTTCAGACACAGTTTAAAGTTGAGACCATCATTTACGTATTGCGTCACCGTCGCACCGACCTATGGTGCATTTCTAAGTAGTGAACTGGATACTGGTATGCTCCAGCTGACTATTAACTTAAGTATATGGATGTTACGACAATAATGCAAATCAAGGAGAGATAGAGAGAGAGAATAACATAGATGTGTATAAATTTTGGCCTTAAAAAGAATGAAATTATCCTGGAAGAATAAGAATAAAACTTAAATTAATTGCTCAGCCATTACAAAAATCAGCTCTTCTCTAACATCATTTACCTATAAATTATTGTCATCCAAGTTAAATTGGCACCACAATGAGCATGTCATCTATAAAATGTTGTGTTAATTCAGCTCCTTTATAAAACAATAAACAACAGGTGAACAATGAACAGAGATTGATCAATTCTCATTGATCAAATACAATAGAGGCACTACAAAATTGGGATGATTACACCCTATACTATCAGTAAGCACTCTCCGGTGCCCTTGTATGTCTCTAGTGTGGTTTTGGAACATACCCATCAACGGCAAAGTTTCGGGTGGCAGCAGGTATGGCTAAACGAATTCCATCAAGTTCAGATTTTGCAATCACTTGACAACCCAAACGAGATGTGCAAAATCCAAAACATAGGATTAAATCTTAGTGCCTTAAAAAGGAAAAAATCAAGATTGAAGGTAATGAAAAATTCTCATTGCAAAGTTCATGCAAAAGGAACCAACGTTTCTGTAAGCCCAAAGGCCAGATCCAACATGTCGTTTTCTTCATCAGTAGGTTCTTCTAACTTATTGTAATACTCCATGTCCTGTAATAAAATTCAATAGTAAGCCCCTCGAATTTGAGCTAAAAAAACAGCCAACCCAAAACTAATAAAGGGCCAAAAGAATGCTTGTTTGAAACATATATTCAGAAAATACCTTCACAATCACATGACACGTCGAACAGGCAAGTGAGCCTTCGCATGCTCCTGATATGACATTAACAGCAGAGCATTAAATTTTGTATCAAATGATCAAAGAGATAAAAAAATAATTAAAAAAATAATCATTGACATGGAAAAATGATTCATCCACCAATTGTGTGCCACTAAAAGTAAAAACTTCAGCCCAAAAAGAAACACAAAGTGAATGAGAGGTGGGAAGTAGAGGTGTTGGGAAAGTCCCATGTTACAGTTCAAACAAGTAACAAGTGGTAAGGAATCCAAACTGTCAACATGTCTTTCAAGAGTACAGCTATGGTTACAAAGATACCCAAGTTATAAGAAATGACTTTCATTAAAACCATTACCTCAGATGACATTAATCGTAGGAGAACTAAATTAGGCTAAGGTAATGGTGCAAAATTACTGAACTAAATAAGCATTAGAATCCTTGCCTTCAAGCTCTATATCATTTTCATGAGCAGCTTCCAACATAGACATTCCTATGGGGACCCTAAGGTGCTTTTCCACTCCGTCCTTGTCAACAAATGTGACAGATATCCTGTAACATAAAGCATCTGGGTAAGAAGAAAGGCTCATCAGAAGTGGAGGAAAGGTAGAGGGTAGAGGAATGATGTCTCATTGGATGCTTAACACATTCTATTTAAAGATGCCGTAAGTGTACTCTCATCAATTAGAATACCCATCCTTATAATGGTTGACGGCATAACATGCACATAAACATATAGTTTGCAATTAAGATAAAGGCATCCCAACACAAGAATAGGGACAACACATGCGCTACTAGTACTATTGCTTATCCAATTCCCAACTACCCGTCTCCCCCTGTAACTGTAAGAGTGGAGACACTTTTTCTCCTTTTGTATATTTTTCTATCCTATTATCATCCCCCTAAGGCCCTAATTATAGTCGACTAGATTAGCTGAGTTGGAACAAGTCCATTTACTTTGCCACAAGAATAATTCTGGACACATCTGGCGCTTTCCAACACATGCCAAATCATGTGGGAAATTCCCGCACACAAAGCAAGAATTACCTGTGTTAGCTGCAAGCCAAAATGTTAATTTAACATTTTTTTTACACAACACAGAACAAATACATCCAAGATATGCCAAATCATGTCCGGAGTAGTTCTACATCAAAAAATGAATCTTCTTTGGAAGAACTGATTCTACTTAGCATAAAATGTGTTTGCAAATCTAGATCATCTACTTCATTCTTTGAGGGCCATATGGCACTAAATTATTCCCTAGTGGTGTATAATACACGTGACAATTATAAATTCCATGTTCTTACAATGCCTTAAAAGAAGAAGAAGAAGAACTTACGATTCTTTCTTTTCACCTCCTTCCTTAGATGCATTGCTAGTAGTAGTGGTAGAAAAATGATGATGCTTCTGAAATATGGAACCTTGGACCACCTTAGTTTCTGTCTGTGGGTCAAATTGTTTTGAAGAACAAGGAAATCATCCAATTTTCAATAATCACTTTATGAGTAGAAACAATCTCATCTAAATTGTGAAGAACCTCTGTTCTATGCAACTTTTTCAATTAACCATCTTAACCCCGGTAGACATGCATTAATTTATGTATTATCTCATATATTTCTTACAATTTCCAATTTATTCAGCATATTCTAAATAGTTCTGTACAATTTTATAATGCAATGACAGCAATGTACACTTCTATGTCAGAAAACGGAATGCTTTAACTCATAAATTCTCTTTTCCAAACTATACTCCAAAGGCTAGCTAAACATCTTTTTATTGAACTGGGTTTGTAGTTTCGTCACAACTGTCCCAGAGCACAAACACTACATAGATTTTTTACTCAGCCAAATCTTGAATTTGAATCTACGATTGACAAACAACAAGACTGTTTCATTCCTACGCAATGTATCACTTAAACACGATATCTATAACATAAAACTGCAGGAGTAAGATTTATGGAATCACAGTGATTCCAATAGAAGGATAGGTACATAAATCTTCCACAGGACAAAGCCGTGGCATTGCAGCCTAGATATGCAAGCTTATCCCATTCTTTTCTTTTGTTTTTTATTTGATAAGTAGCATATCCCGTTCTTTATCCATACAACTATCGACTTGTAAGCCGATGCTACATTTAGTAGAAACGCAAAGGGCATAATGACTACTAATAAGCTTAAATGAACATCTATAACAGCAAACACAATGGTTCCATATTATATGAGTAAAACAACAACACCACCTGATTTATCTTGAAAAATGAAGGTAGCAAATGATTGAATACTCATTTGCTCATTTTGATTTGACAAATTGATCAAGCCATTGTGTCCCAAAATATTATTTTTCTTTAATAGAAGGTAAACCCAAAACCGCTTGCACTTGTACCATAATAAATTACCAATTGTCCCAAAAGTTTAAACCCGCTGGGTGGAGCCACGACACGAATCACACGACTAGCTTAATGTGATCAACACAGTTCCTAGAATTTTCTATTTTATGAGTTATATGACTAGTGTTTGTTATATATAGACTAAGCTAACATCCAAGATTAATAAATCAAAACAATTACAGTTAGCGAGAGCTTGGTTAATTAGTTAGAGAGAAGTAAATAGCACTCACAGTCTATAGTCAAAGTTAATTATTTTAGATGAATGCATTTTTGTTGTGAAGTAACAAATGCAACGGTGAAAAAAAGAAAAAAAGAAAAAAAAAAGAGTAGAAGTAGAAAGTAGAAACTGACCAGCGGTTGCAAATAGTGGGTGTAACTGTAACTGTAACTGTAACTGTAAGGTCGTTGTATATATCCAGCTCTAGTTATGGGCGTTGAGAGCTGTCGAAGAAACATCCAATTCCAATTCCAAAGTCCGCCTTTCGAAACTTTAGAAAGCAACATAATCGTTGCTCTCACTAAAACTCTGGAATATAAATTACAAAAAATAAAAAATACTATATTGAAATTGGATTTTTATACTGTTAGCAAATCTCAGAAAGAGGGCTTCCTCACCGTGTTCGTGAAGCACCTTCGAAACTCGAAGCTTCCAATTATATGAATAAATAATATTCTATTCCAAAAAAAAAACAAAACAGTGATGGAGATGCGGGGTATCGAACCCCGTGCCTCTCGCATGCAAAGCGAGCGCTCTACCGTTTGAGCTACATCCCCATGCGGACATTATTACATTAATAAACTATACGATAAGTTCTGATGCTCGGCAGTAGTGTTTTAAGTTCACCTTTTTGTCCTTTTTCTCTTTTTCCATGTGAGCAAGACACACAAATGATAAATTCACAGGAGAAATCTGTGTATCTTGGGTATATTTAATATGATAATCATTCTATTAGGACAAATTCTTATGAAGTATGAGACAAAGATCAAAGTTTAAGTTTTCAGGAGAAAGCATCACACACATATATACTTAAATTAAGTTCAAATAGAATTTCTGTTTCAAATTAAAAAATTTTACACGAATGATTAATCCACAAGAGATATCTAGGTAGGGGCCTAATGTGTGTTCTTATTTGTTTAAAGACACTTCAAATAAACAACCTAACAGCAAACAAGCATTGCCAAACACATAGGTAAGATACATGCAGCACAATTAGATGCTCAAGTGATTTTGAGCTTTCATGATAGAGAAGGCAAGATGATTAGAAATAGCTAGGATCATTAGAATTGCTAGAATTACTAGCCTGGATAGGAAAAATGGACACATTTAATAAGATAATAATAGAAGAATTACAATTATAGGGGCTCCCCTTCCATCTAAAACCCTCTCATTACATCTCATTTTTACATGGATTTAAGGAAATGTTACAAATAAACCATCTAAAGGTTAAAAATAAAAAGCCTCATCAAGCATAGGTTTTTTCTCATTATTTGTTCTCTTTCTTTCTCACTCCAATATCTTCTCTTTTGTAACATTTGATAGTTTATTTGTCATGTGTCTTTTATCTATGTAAAAATAATAGAGAATAAGAGGGTTTTAAACAAAAGAAGAGTTGGACCCTTACTTTTATCATACTTATAAGTTATAATCAATAAACTATTATATCTTTTATATGTTAAATTTCATTCCAAAAAATAAGTGACCTATTTTATGCTTCTTCTTTTTTTCTAAGGTTCAACTAGGGGTGTCCAAACCAAACCGGGACCCGACCCACCCGGCCAAACCGTCCGATCCGGCCTGAGAACCGGCCGACTCGACGCCGGTGACAGGTTAGCGGCGGATCTTTGCCTCCTGAACCTGAAAACGGCGGGTCGGTTGTCGAGTTTTAGGCTGAGAAACCGACTTCCAACCAACCGACCATATCTTGACCAGAAGTGCTGATTTTCTGTCCGATCTGAGGAGATCCGTTAGAGTTCAGGCGGGATCTCGTCGAGATTCGGCCTGATCTTTTCGAGATATGCCGAGATCTCATCGAGATCCGGCCAGATCTCGCCGAGATCGGCTTGATATCTTTGACATCCGCCGAGATCTCATCGAGATCTGGCCTATTCTCGCTAGATCTGGCAACTTTTGGCAAAATCCGATGGTTTTTCTTACAACCCGAAACCGACCGAGGACCGATCTAAACCCAATGAAAATCCAACCACCCAAACTGACTCCGTTCACCGGTCGGCGGCGGGTCTATGAATCGAAAACCCGAAGTGATCGGGTCGGTTCCGGGTTGGGTACAAAACCTACGAAAACGAAAGTTAGGGTCGGGGAAAGGAAAATAACAAAGTTAGAGATTTAACAAAAAGAAAAAAAAATAATTAAAAAAACACTCCAAGTGTAATATTTCAAAAGTGATATACATAAATAATATTAATGAAACCTCAAATTCTTTATTTAATAATTTATTCTCCCTCACAAAAATTTGTGTAACTGACAATAACATTTTTGGGATAATTCATAATAACATAAATTTACATAAGTTGTACTTGGTGTCTATCTAACTATTGAAAATCTTATGACTCATAAGTGGAATATGAATTTGAAAAAATAAAAGGTTTATCTATGTAAAAAAAAATTACAAATAAACAAAATATAATGAATATGCTATCATTTTATGGGTTTTTTTACAATAAAATGTTTCTTAATATACACATAAATGACTTTTTATATTTGGGCAAAACTTAAGTATGATACATTAGGTCTAGTACATATTCCCCAATTAAATTCAAATACATAGTTGTATTCCAATAAATCACAAAACAATGTTTTCTTTGGAACTAGGCCTCTCTCTCTCTCTCTCTCAAACTGATTTCTTTTTCTAATTTATTTTGGCAATTTTGGGTAAAATGGCTGACGATCTTTGTTGGGCTGATGATTGTTGTTGTTTGGGTTGAGTTGTTAAAATGCCCAATTATTTCGGATGAAATGGGTTTTTGTCAATTTAAAAAAAAAATAAAAAATTTATTTTTGCCTTTTGGACTGGTGATTGTTGTTGTTTGGGCTGGGTTGTGATTTTGATTTTAAAAGGGAGGCCAATCTTTTGAAAGTAGGGGGGCCAAAATCTAATTTTACTTGGGCCCAAATGATAGATAGAGCTAAGAAATTTCTTATGGCATATCTTTAAGAGCTATTCACAATTTCACATAACTATGTTGTGAATCAAAGCTAGTGTACATTGAAATTATCATTGGGTTCATTGTTTATAAATCACTAGTCTAAATTATTATTATTTTTTATTTTTTAGAAGTTACAGATTTTTACACACATCACCCTTGGAATTTGATGTAAGTGTTAATTTAACTAGTATGTAACCTTGTGCATATGCACGGGTACATTTAAAAACAATCACAATCACATATTATATATATGATTATGTTTTTTATGATTTATTATATTGGACTCCTCGTTTTCTACATTAAATTAACTAATTTGGCACAAAAATTTAAAAATTTAGATTATATGGGACACGTGACGCAAAATTAAACTCTAATTGAAATTCAATTTTTACCGAAATTAACTCACTTGGCACAAAATTCTAAAATTTAGATTAGATGAGACACGTGGCGTAAAATTAGACACTAATTGAATTCCAATTAAAAATTTAATTAAATTTTCTCTCTACTTTACTTATTATTATTATTATTATTATTATTATTATTATTATTATTATTATTATATATTATTGGACTTTCGATTTGGACAATTAACCCTCTAGACTTTTGCTTTGTGGCAAATAAAGTGGACAAAATTGGCGTATGCCCTTTTTAAAAAAACAATCCAGCATTTTGCTCTCTTTCCCAAATTAATTAGGGAAATACCCCTCTTTTGAAACTTGATTTTTTCAAAATCGAGTTAAGTCCTATAACGGCGTTTTAAAGGAGCCTATAGTAACGTTTTCAGGACCTATAGTGACGTTTTAGAACTCGAGCTATAGCGGCGTTTTTAAGAAGCCTATAGTGATGTTTTCAGGACTTATAGTGACGTTTTGAAACTCGAGCTCCATGAACTCGAGTTATAGGTAAAAAAAATAAAATAAAAATTTGTCTATAACTCGATTTCATGGAGATCGAGTTCCAAAACGTCACTATAGGTCTTGAAAACGTTACTATAAGTTCCTTAAAACGCCACTATAGGGCTTCAGAAATTTTTTTTTTAACTCGATTTTTAGAAAATCGAGTTACAAAAAAGGGGCAATTCCCTAATTAGTTTGGGAAAAGGGGCAAAATGCCACTTTTTTTTGCACAAAAAAGGCATTTGCCCATTTTGTCTATAAATCAAGTCGACTGTCAAGAATTTTTATCAAAGTCTACCCGATTTAATCGCATGGCATCCACATAGTAATAATGATATTTAAAAGTTATTGACAATATGATTGAATCCATGAACATATCACATAATTAATTTTTTATTCTTAGCTTAATCGAAGAAAGTGAATACCATCAACCTTGTGTTTAATCTGAGACGAAGCCAATGTTATCAGCACTCAATCTGCTTGTTATGATGCTTCACATGTAATTATAGAAAGTGATTCTAAGACATGTATTGATTCCATCTCATCTACTAGGGATACTATTCCTTGGAGGCTAAATCATTTTGTAGAAGCTGTTCATGTGGCTTGCTTCTCTTTGGTTTCAGTTTCTTTTAGTTGGATTTATGGTAAGGCTAATATGGCTGCTCATGAATTAGCTAAATGGTCTAAGAATCAAGGTTGATTTGGTTCTTTTAGTTCGAGTTGTTGCTCTCCCAATGTGTATAGTCATGTAGAAAGGGAGGCTGCCTCTTTTGTTTCCTTGTAATCAGGTTTTTTTTTTTTTAATAAAATTTCCAGTTCATAAAAAAAAATAAAAAAAAAAACAAAAAAAAAACTAGAAATACTAATAAAAGGTTTGATTTGTCACAAACCTAATGTCGGGGGGAGGGGGGGTTGATTGCTTAAATTTAAAATCCAAAAATCAAGATGGCTATCATACCAAAGAAATTTGTAAAATGCCAGAGAGTTAAAATTAATCACGAAAAACTTAAGGTTCGAAAAGATCATAAATTAATTTAAATATTTCTAGAGAGAATTTATTGGATTCTACATATTTATAAAGTCTTAAGTTAATTATAACAAATGTTACTTCTTTGATAAATGGCTGATTTTTTTTTTTTAAGTCTTTCTTTTATGAAAAAGAAACTCCATTTGTGTGATTACTAACTTCTTTTTTTACCTCTTTGAATATGGTTAACAATCACTGCACTTGATTAAGAGAAAAGTGAATTGAAAGGAATATCATGAAGGGATAGTAAAGTATTTCCCTTATTTGGTTGGAGGAACATTGAAAAGAGAAACAAGGTACATGATCAGGAACTTTTCTCCATGGCTCTATCACTTTTTCACTAAAAATTATTTTCTTTCTTGGTTCTTCCCCTAATTAGCAATTACTTTCTCACTAAAATCCAAAAATCCCAAACACACCATTTAATTTATCGCCAGCCTTCATCCATTGTTTTCCTCTCTTCCTTCTTCTCTCTATTATCTAACCAAATACAATGTCACAGTCAGTCGGTAAGTAGTCAAACATCTCAACTTCATTTCCTCTTTATTAAACTTTACATGTCACGGGTTCTCCACTTGAATTTTGCAACTCAAAGTCTCCTCCTTTACTCTGTTCCATCAACAATATAACAACCACCCCGAAAAATAAAAATGAAGAAGCAACCATATTCCATGTGATGTACCTTTTTTTCTTTCTTTGTACGGGTCTCTTTGGACTCCAGTCTCCATGTGACCTACTGATTAAGCTTCACACCAGGGCAAGGAAAAGGACATTGTCCATCAGGGAAGAATCATTACAAGGACCCAACCCAATGCCTAGTCCCCATCAGAAGAAATAAAATTAGAGGACAACTTTAGCTTCAAATCTAATTAGGATCAGTTTGAAAATAACTTTTTTAGCTAAAAGTGAATTTTTTTGCTAAAAGTATTATAAATAAAATTAAAGTTAGCTGAAATAGTATATTGGGACTCATGAATAGTACCAATAAATGCAATGAGACTCATAAATAATGACAAAAATGAACTAAATAGTAAAAGAAGTTGTCCAATATAAGCTCATCCCAAACACAACCTTAAACTATCTTTTTCAGTCTTCAATCTGCAGTCTTTGGTATTTAGAGTCCTCCAACTTATCGTGTTATGATTTATAAAACTATTTTTATATTACTCATTAAAAGCACATCATATTGAAGAGGGTAAAATTTGATATGACGGGTACATTCCAATAGGCGCGACGATGGTTCGAATAGGTAGACTGTTGGTAGACGGATCACGAGTGTACGGACACAAGGTGGACAGATCTAAAGACCACGTGGCATCCATTTTTAGTAATCTCCAAGGATTATAAATGGAAATAACTTGCATCTCACACATAACCCTAGTTTATAGAGTTCCAATAAGAGTAGAATCCAAGCATAAGGAGAATTCCGTAATATACGCCTAATAATCACAATCCTATAAGGAAAAGACTTCCTACACAAGAAACAAAGGTCGGTTCTACGCTATTATAAAAACTCAAAGGCTCTCATATAGCGAGGTACGCATAATTTCTCCAACTATGGCACTCTAAGGTTGCAAACATTCTTTGACTTAACCTTTGGAGGGTCTTTGGCTGATACCACACCGGTATCCTCTTGAGGTCTTCTTGTCTTGTGCTATGCAGGTTGTTTTGAGTGCGTGAGAACCTTGTAGCTTACCGCGTATAGCTTGATCTAATAGATAAGGTCAAGGCGACAGCTGAGCAAAGGCTTGCACGATACTAGGACCTCATGGCCAAGCACTACAACTCCAGGATCAGGCACAAAGACTTCAAAGTGGGAGACCTTGTTTTAAGAAAAGTGATGAGCAGTACTAGAAATCCCACCCAAGGGAAGCTCAGACCTAATTGAGAAGACCCCTACAGAATCACTTCATGGATAAGAAAAGGCACCTACCACTTGGAGACTCTGGACGAACGGAAGTTGCACCATCCATGGAATACCGAGCATCTCAAAAAATACTACCAATAGATGGCAGCAGATATAGGGCGATGCTCCTTAGCTTACTTATTCCCCGAGTTTAAATTTAACATTCATTTTAAGTTTATTACTTTTAGATTTTGCTATAATGCTTTTTAAGCCCAAAGGGCAATTTTCTATTTCTTTTAAAGAACGATTTTATGATGAGAGTTTTATTCATATATATATGACTTGCATACTCTCTCTACTTTCGTTGGGCTACTTAATTAGAAAGTCCACAAGTGGACAAATACATCCTATAAGGGTGAAAATTATCAAGTCCACAAGTGGACAAATACATCCTAGAGGGGACAAATACATCCTAGAGGGGTGAAGCTTATCAAGTCCACAAGTGGACGAATACATCCTATAAGGGTGAAAGTTATCAAATCCACAGGTGGACAAATGCATCCTATAAGGGTGAAAATTACCAAGTTCAATGGACGAATTGTGAAGTGGACGAATCAGTCATCATGATCTAAGGGTCCATATGAGGGACAGACCCAAATAAGGGCCGTAGCTAGACGGGTCCATCATCACGACCTACAAGATAGGACGAATCCAACAAGACAATTTTCGTTCTGTACTATCCTCGTTCATGTCCATATTGAGGACAGATTCAACAAAGATGTTCAAATGAGGCTCACGCAATTGAGGCCCACAAAGTGAACGAATGTAATTATTAAATCCACATGGACGAATGAAAATTATAAAGTCCCTAAACTAGACGGATTCAACAGTACGGATACTTATCAAAACATATGCACAAGTATGAAAATTCAACAAAATTAAGAATAGACGGATAATAAAGAAAGTATAATTTACTTACTTAATGAAAGCCCATGAGGGGCAGATGTTCACAACAATACATAAGTTGTTCTTAAAGATCTTACAAGCCACTACAAAAAAATAAAAATAAAAAATACACTACTGCTAGACGGTGGGGTCTTCTTCGTTTCTCTCCACTGAGATTGGAACATGAGGCTGACGGGCATTACCTTCGACTGATTGAGGTGCATCTTTGGGAGCAGACTCACCATCAACATGGGGATCGTCCACCGGGGCATCATCAGCAAATAGATCCTCTGTACTCTCGGATTGAACGAGCAAAACCAAGGTCTGGTGATAGGAGTGCTCTGGGCGTGGGTTTGCTGCTGGCTAGCTCTGGTGCGTGGGGTTACTGCTGGCTGGTGCGAGGAGTGCTGATGGCATGTGCAGCTCTGTGCGTGGGTTTGCTGCTGGCTAGCTCTAGTGCGTGTGGGTTGCTGCTGGCTGGTGCGAGGAGTGCCGATGGGCTGTGCAGAGAGTGCTGATGTGGCTAAGAGCTGCTGGCTTGGATCAGAGGTGGTTAGTTGGTTAGTTAGAAACAGTTATAGGAAATCTCCCAATTCTGTTAGGCTTGGGTATAAAGGAATGTAGATTCTGAATATGGAAGAGCAGAAGAAAATGAATACAAACTCCTGTGTTTTTCTCTTTTTCTAATCTCTCTCTCTTTTTCCCCTAATCTTTCTCTGTTCTATTCTGTTTCCAAATCCCCTATTCTTCACATTTGGTTAGGAATAAGGTGATTCCTATCAATTGGTATCAGAGCCAATCTCTCTCACCATGACAGAGACTCGATCCATTTCTATTCTCAATGAGAAGATCAATACTCTTTCCCAAACGTCCGATCAACATGATCAAGAGCTCCGTGGAATCCATCAAAAGTTAGATGCTGTTACTAGCATGTTGCAGACCTTATCTCAGACTGTGCAGGGGTTGACTGAGGCTGGCAATCAATGGGGACGGAAATCTATTTCACCAGAGGGACCCTCTTCTCCAAATCATCAGGAAACAACCGTGGCAACTATTCCGAGGAGTGTGAAGCTGGAATTTCCGAGATTTAAAGGAGATAATCCTTCTGGCTGGGTCTATAAGGCTCATCAATTTTTTCAATTGTATGGAACTCCCCCTAATCAGAAGATTTTGTTAGCTTCTTACCACATGGAGGAGGAGGCCTTAATTTGGTTCCAAGAAGCAGAAGAGGCTGGCCAATTCATGAGCTGGGAGGCATTTGTGAGATCTTTACATGTGAGGTTTGGAACATCAGCCTATGATGATCCCATGGAAACCTTGACTAGGCTGAGGCAAGGAAGTAGTGTGGCTGTGTATAAGGGTCAGTTTGAGGCTTTATCAAACAGAATTAAGGAATTGTCAGAGAAGCATAAGCTGAGCTGTTTCTTGAGTGGCTTGAAGGATGAGATTAGACTGTCGGTCAGAATGCTTAATCCTCAGAACCTTAATACAGCATTTGGATTAGCAAAAATCCAAGAAGAATACCTAATGGCTAGCAGAAGAAGCATCAAATCTTGGGGTGAAGGGCCTAAAGCTTCAATTCTTGGTCCTCTACCAATGATCAAGAATGATCCTAAGGGTGCAAAGATAGCAATCCAAAAGATTTCTCCTTCTCAGATAGATGAAAGGAGAAAGAAAGGATTATGCTATTACTGTGATGACAAGTGGGTTATGGGGCACAAATGTAAGACTCCAAGAATCTTAAATTATGGAGGGTTTACAAGAAGTGGTTTGTCAAAATGAGCAAGACCTTAATTTGGAGGAAATAGCTGATGCACCAGACTCTAAATGGGAATTGCAGCAGCTTGAGATGGACAGAATTCCTGAAGGAGTGGCTGAAATAACTCTTTATGCTTTGTTGGGTAGTCCATCACCAGGCACTATGAGGGTATGGGGCAGAATTAATCATCAAGAGATGGTGATCTTGATTGATAGTGGAAGTACCCATAATTTCTTGGATGTTGCATTGTGGAAGGTATTACAGCTGCCCATATCAACTCAAGATTGCTTTGAGGTCAAGGTGGCTAATGGAGCAGTTCTTAGAACTGAAGGGGTATGCCTTGATGTTCAACTCAAAATTCAAGGCACCTTTTTTGGTGTTGATTTGAATGTTCTACCCTTAGGAGGCTGTGATATAGTATTAGGTACACAATGGTTGTATTCTTTGGGGCCTATTCAGTGGGATTTCAAAGCACTCACTATGCAGTTTGCTTACTTTGGCAAATCAGTCCTTCTCCAAGGCCTTACACCTTCTGTTTCTTCATTTCAAGATGGGAATAAGTTCTTCAAGCCTACTGTAAAGAAAGGGTTGGTCTTGCAGATTGTGTCTTGCTCATCTCCACTGCCTGCTGCCCAACAATGTTCAGCCATTGCTGATTTGCTCCGAGAGTTTGCTAAGGTTTTTGAAGTACCAGTTGGTATGCCTCCCTTAAGAGGGCATGAGCATCAAATCATTTTGAAGGAGGGAACCTCACCTATCTGTGAAAGGCCTTACAGGTATCCATTTTATCAAAAAACTGAAATTGAGAAAATTGTGCATGATTTGCTTGAATCTGGTTCCATTAGAGTTAGTCAAAGTCCTTTTTCTTCTCCTGTTTTGTTGGTTAGAAAGGCTGATGGTAGCTGGCGTATGTGCATTGACTATAGATCTTTAAATAAGGCTACAGTCAAGGATAAATACCCTATACCTGTAATAGATGAATTGTTGGATGAGTTGTGTGGTGCTACCATTTTTTCTAAGTTGGATCTTAGATCAGGTTATCATCAGATCGGGATGAAGGAGTCTGACATTGATAAAACTGCATTTCGAACTCATGAAGGGCATTATGAGTTTCTTGTCATGCCCTTTGGGCTGACCAATGCCCCATCCACCTTCCAGTCCTTAATGAATCACATCTTTAAGCCTTATTTGAGAAAGTTTGTCCTAGTTTTCTTTGATGACATATTGGTTTTTAGCAAGTCCTTGGATGATCATCTCATTCACTTAAGGGCTGTCTTATCTGTTTTGCTTTCCAATCAACTTTATGCCAAGCAGTCTAAGTGTGTCTTTGGGTGTAGTGAGGTGGAATATTTAGGCCATCTTATCTCTGCTGAAGGAGTTAGGACTGATCCTAGGAAAACTGAGGCAATGCAACAGTGGCCTACTCCTAGATCAGTGAAGGCTTTGAGGGGTTTCTTGGGCTTGACAGGGTATTTCAGGAAATTCATTCAGCATTATGGCCTTATTGCAGCCCCATTAACTGCTCTTTTGAAGAAAGATGCTTTCCAATGGAATTCACAGGCTGAGTTAGCTTTTGAAGCTCTTAAGCAGGCTGTTTCTAATCCACCAGTATTAGCTCTTCCTGATTTCTCTAAAACCTTTGTTGTGGAATGTGATGCTTCTGGTCTTGGCATTAGGGCTGTTTTAATGCAAGATCATAGGCCTTTAGCTTTCCATAGTCAAGCTCTTAAAGGCAGAAGCTTACATTTATCTACCTATGAGAAAGAATTTTTGGCTTTGGTCAGTGCAGTAAAAAGGTGGAGACCCTATTTGGTTGGCAAACCTTTTCTTATTAAGACAGACCAACAGAGCTTGAAGTTCCTTTTGGAGCAAAGAGTAGGTACTCCTGCCCAACAAAAGTGGATTACCAAGCTTTTGGGATATTCTTTCTTAGTTGAATATAAGAAAGGCAAGGAAAATAAGGCTGCAGATGCACTTTCTAGGAGATTTGAAGCTTCTGATGCTTCAACATCTGATTCCTTACCCGAAGTGAAGCCTCCACAGCTGTACCTAATTTCCTTCCCTTGTCCTACTTGGTTGGCTATTTTGAAAGATGGATATGAGACTGATTCAGAATACCAGAAGCTGTTTTCTGACTTGGCAGCCCTTAACCCTACGCTTCCTCACTTTTCTCTTCAGAATGGCATCTTACTTTATAAGGGTAAAGTGTTCCTAAGTTCTGGTTCCCCCTTAAAACCGTTGGTCCTTCAGCATGCTCATGACAGTCCATCAGGGGGCCACTCAGGGTACTTAAAGACTGTGCATCGTGTACAACAAGATTTTTTTTGGTATGGTATGAAGAAAGACATCAAGGAGCACATTAAAACTTGTGAGATTTGTCAAAGAATTAAGGTGGACACTATTAAACCTGCTGGTTTATTGCAGCCTCTCTCTATTCCTGACAAACCATGGCTGGATATCAGCATGGATTTCATTACTGGTCTTCCAAAATCTCATGGTTATGATGTCATTTTGGTGGTGGTTGATAGGCTTACTAAGTTTGTACACTTCATGCCCCTGTCACATCCATATACTGCTGCCAAGGTAGCTCAGGTTTTCATGTCTACTGTGTTTAAGTTGCATGGTCTCCCTAGGTCAATTGTGAGTGATAGGGATGCTGCCTTCACCTCCACCTTCTGGAAGGAGTTGTTCAAGCTACAAGGCACTGAGTTGGCAATGTCCTCAGCTTATCACCCTCAGTCTGATGGGCAAACTGAGGTTGTCAATCGAAGTTTGGAACAATATCTAAGGGCTTTTGTGGGAGATAGACCTCATTCCTGGGCTTCTTGGTTATATTTGGCTGAATATTGGTTCAACACCAACTATCATACTTCTACTAAGATGTCTCCTTTTGAGGCTCTTTATGGATTTCCTCCTCCCAAGGTCTTAGATTATATTCCGGGTCTTGCTAGAGTGGCTGCTGTGGAGACTGTGCTGCATGATAGGTCTGCTCTTTTAGACCTCCTTAAGCAAAATTTGGTTGTAGCCCAAGCTAGGATAAAGGCTCAAGCTGATCTGCATAGGTCTGCCAGGTCTTTTCAAGTTGGTGATTGGGTTTTCCTTAGGCTTCAGCCATACAAACAGTTGTCTCTTCATTCTAAGGGGTTTCACAAGTTGTCTCCAAGGTATTTTGGCCTTTTTCAAATTTTACAAAGGATTGGACCAGTGGCTTATAAATTGGCATTGCCTCTGGATTGTTTGATCCACCCAGTGTTCCATGTTTCTTGCTTGAAGCCTAAATTGGGTGCTCACATTACCCCCATTCCTACTCTTCCTCCTGTGGATGCTGATGGTTGTCTCAATCCTGAGCCTATTGCTATTTTACAGCAACGGTCCAAGCAGCTGAGGAGTCGGCAGATTACTGAGGTCTTGGTTCAGTGGTTTGGACAGCCTCCTGAGTGTGCTACTTGGGAATCTTTGTACAAGCTTCAATTGCAATTCCTTCACCTTGTGGGCAAGGTGCTTTGAGGGGATGCTGGCACTTCCTCATTTAATCTTTCCTAGCTGCTACATTGGTGCTACATTGGTCATTTCATTTTTACTAGTAGCTGCTGTAATTTGATAGAAGTACCTGCTGCATTGGTCATTTAATTTTGCTAGAAGCTGCTGTAATTTGATGGACGTAGCTGCTGTAGTGGTCATAGTAGTTTCTGCAATTTGATGGGGACTCCAATGTTGCAACTTGACTTTGTGAGGTGCGCTAGGTGCTTTAAGGGGGTGGTGTAGGTGTATTCAACTTTACTGTACTCAGCTTTATTTCACCACTGTTCACTTGATTTGAGTGGTATATGTTCTTACCTTGTGGATAATATGGTTGGTTGTTACCATTTGGGTTGTACTTGTTTTATCTCATAGACAATGTGGTTAGCTATTACATTTCGGGTTGTACTTGTTTTACCTTGTGGACAAGGTTTTCAAAGGGGGATGGAATGATAGGAGTGCTCCGGGCGTGGGTTTGCTGCTGGCTAGCTCTGGTGCGTGGGGTTACTGCTGGCTGGTGCGAGGAGTGCTGATGGCATGTGCAGCTCTGGGCGTGGGTTTGCTGCTGGCTAGCTCTGGTGCGTGTGGGTTGCTGCTGGCTGGTGCGAAGAGTGCCGATGGGCTTTGCAGAGAATGCTGATGTGGCTAAGAGCTGTTGGCTTGGATCAGAGGTGGTTAGTTGGTTACTTAGAAATAGTTATAGGAAATCTCCCAATTCTGTTAGGCTTGGGTATAAAGGAATGTAGATTCTGAATATGGAAGAGCAGAAGAAAATGAATACAAACTCCTGTGTTTTTCTCTTTTTTTAATCTCTCTCTCTTTTTCCCCTAATCTTTCTCTGTTCTATTCTGTTTCCAAATCCCCTGTTCTTCACATTTGGTTAGGAATAAGGTGATTCCTATCATCTGGGCCTGAGCGTCAATAGAAACACCCGACATGTCCAGGTCTGGATAAGAAGCCTTCACTTGACGGAGGCAGTCGTCAAATCCGTCAGCAAAGGTGCCACCTAGCTCCGTCAGGTACGCCTCAGAGTCACGATATTCTCGCATTGCGTCTTCCTTAACTTAACGGAGCTGATCCTTGACGGTTTTTATCTCTCTTTCTTTATCCTCAAGGACTTGCTGCAGCACCTCCGTCTGCTTCTCAAGCATGCATTGGACCTGCTCCGACAAAGCCAGCTTCTTCTCCTGGACCACATTATAAGCCTTAAGCTCAGCCAGCTGCTCTTCCGTTGCTGTTGCTTTAGCCCTTATACAATCCAAAGCCGTCTTATGATTTAGGCAATTGCCTATCAGCCCTTTCATCATCACCATTGCTTGGAAAAGAGAGTTAGATACAAGGAAAGATGAAGGGAAAGGGAATAATAGGGCGACGGGCATAATATTACCTGAGTAATGCTAAAGAGCCCTGTCTCCCCCATGGCCTCTGTAGCGTGGTTGCCTAGGTCCTCGTAGTCGTCAGGAGTGATAATGGATGAGAGCTTTTCCAACGCGTACTTCGAATCCTCACGAAGAAGGACGGGAGGTTTCTCTGTGACGGAGGGGCCCTTCATCAAACCCTTGCCCACTCCTAGCCCAAGGGAAGGAATTGCTTTCTTGGTCTCCGCCCTGAGACCCCATGACAGGTTCAGGGACGGTCTTGGGCTTCTTAGGAAGACAGTCAGATTTTTTCGGTTGCTTCCTCTTCGCGAACGGATGAGAAGAATCCGTCCCCTTGGAGGGCTGACCCCCCTCCTGTTTCTTCTTTGCAGCCGCTTGCTGCTTAATAAAGGCTCTCCTCCTGGCATCATCCAACTCTGCAAAAGTGGACGGGTATACAGAGTTAAAAGAGAAAAAGAAAAGAACTACCGTCAAGTTTATGGTGATGGACTTACGTTGACGAACTTGGAGTTCGTAGCGACGGGCAGCTTGAGTGGGTTCTGGTCCATCACAGTACTAGTAGAGGGTATCAAGGTTGACCAGTTTGGCCCATGTCCTCTCCTTTAACTTTTTTTTTCTTGAAAATCTTCTCTAAAAAGCTCCACTGCTCGAGTGAAACTTGTGGACGGTCCTAGATTGTTAACAAAAAAAAAAAAAAAAAAGACAATTAGTGGAGCGAAAAAGTTAATATTAATAAGTTTATAGACGGATGCATACCAAGCAGGGGCATTATGCCCTATGTTGTGTCGACGGGCATGTATTCGGTATTCCTAGGACGACCCATCCATGTATCACCTTCTATAAAAAAAGTATCGACTCTTCCAATTTTTATTGGAATCCGAGGTGTCACACACAAACCTTAACAACGGGCTCCTAGCCACAAAACTATACATCCCCCTTGACTGGTTGATCTCTGTTGGACGATAACAATGAAAGAATTCTTCCATTGTCAACCACCGGGCTCTGTCGGACATGGCCTCATGCAAGACCTCCACTCCTAGGAAAACCCTCTAGGCGTTGGGGGAGATTTGGGTGACAGACAGACTAAAGTATTGAAGAAGGTGATTGTGGAGTGAACTTAAAGGAAACCTGAGCCCTGCCTTCAACATCTGCTCGTAAACCCCATCTCCTTCCATTCCCTCGTAGTAACATTTCTCTAACTTATAGGGTAGATGGATAAGAATGCTATCAAGAATTTGATATTTAGACCTAAGTGTCTTGAAGTGCGTGTCTTTGATTGTGGACTTGAAATCATTAACTGTCCACATGGGTAGCATTATGAACTCCCTTAGTCCGTCAGGACCAATGATGGACTGGATTGGGGGCTCAGCTCCATCTAGGCTGTCGCTAAGGCCACTATCTGGCCTATTCGTCTCCAAGTCCTCATCCCTTGAGGCCTTGAGGAAGGAGAGGTGGCAGATGAATTTGTCTCTTCACTTGAAGTGGCAGGGTTTTTTTGACTTGACGGGTACACTTCATCGTAACCCGCCCCGTCGCGGACAAACGACTGGTTACTCAACACACTAGACATTTTTCACCTACACATGATGGCAAACCCTAAGACACTGACGAATCTAAAATAGATGATGATGGTACAAAAGAGAATGACAGTTCATTAGTAAAGGGACACGAGTGCTTACCAGTTGTAGATATACAGCCAAAGGGCACAGATGACGGATAATCCAACTGGACGGTATGATTATTGGACAAGGATGATGGTAGCACTCTGATCATATGATTTCTGTGGAAAGTAGAAAATGGGGGAAGGAGAGGCAAATTTATATAGAAGGAGCGGCACGGAAGACGAAGGGAGGCTTCGTTCCTAGAGATGAGCCATCAAATAGACGACACATGTCCTTCATTTTAATAACCCTATGCCAGCTTGTCAGGCTAGTTCTGTCTCACAAGGGACAAATTGAACTGTCACTCCACGGGTTCGTCCCCTAAGAGGTCACAGACCCATGAAGTGAGGGGACAGTTGAAGAGGGTAAAATTTGATATGACAGGTACATTCCAATATACGCGACGATGGTTTGAACTGGTAGGTTGTTGGTAGACAGATCAAGGGTGTACGGACATAAGGTGGGCGGATCTAAAGACCACATGGCATCCACTTTTAGTAATCTCTGAGGATTATAAATAGAAATAATTTGCGTCTCACACATAGCCCTAGTTTATAGAGTTCCAATAGGAGTAGAATCCAAGCATAAGGAGGATTCCGAAATATACGCCTAATAATCACAATCCTATAAAGAAAAGACTTCCTACACAAGAAACGAAGGTCGTTTTTACGCTACTATAAAAACCCAAAGGCTCTCATATAGCGAGGTACGTATAATTTTCCCAACTTCGACACTTTAGAGTTGCGAACATTCTCTGACTTAACCTTCGGAGGGTCTTTGGCTGGTACCACACCGGTATCCTCTTGAGGTCTTCTTATCTTGTGCTGTGCAAGTTGTTTCGAGTGCGTGAGGACCTTGTAGGATACTGACGATATTTCAGCATCATCACATATAAACAGACTTTTTAATTACCATGTAAGGGGTCCAAAAACCGATGGCTTCAAACCAATTCTAAGCTAAAATTATTCCAAAATTATATGGTGTCACTCATTTAAACAAACATTTTTAGTGGACCCAGAAGAGAGAAGACATGGATTGAGAGAGGTAGCTAAGCTAATCCCATGATATGAACATATCAAATCAAAAACAAATGATATGAACATATGATAGTGACACGTACACGGTTGAGCTGATCTAGAGCTATAAATACGACTCTTCTCTGTCCTACTTCTCTCTCTACTCTCTTGACCATCATTCTCTCTCATACTACACATTACATTACTTCCACAATACTTTTTTTTTTTGTAATGTAGAATTTAGAAACCGTTGGCATTTGCTTGGTTTTTAGACAAAAAATAAAATAAAATAATAAAAAAAGAAGACAGACTGGTCCGAAACAATCGGAAGAGGCAACGTTTCTCCTCCGGATACGGAAAAAAAAAAACAAAAACAAAAAAACAAAAACAAAAACAACAGCAAAAATAAGTGAAAAACACTCTCAACCGTTGCTTTGGGATTCCGTTTTTACTTTTAAGATAAACCAAAACTCTCTCTCCAATTTTTCTATCTTTTTTCTCTCTCTGCGTTCCACTACGTACCCTCCCCTCCGTTGCCACTCAACGATGGCTTTTCTTCCTCGGCTTCTCATCTAGCCTCATTTCCAGGTACCCTTTTTCATTATATGTGAATATATGTGATCTGTTTTTTGTATGATTTGTGGGATCTATGAGATCATGTTGTTAATGATGTTTGTTTGTTTGTTTGTATGTATGTCTGGTAATGTCAGAGAATGAGGGTGGGGTCATGTTTGATCAATAAAGCTATAATTTTGTAAACACTGCATCTGAAATGGATTTTAGATTTTTTTTTTTTTTTTTTGGATTTAATGTTTTTGTCAATATTTGGTTCATTTTGTGTTTACGCAATTTGAGTTTTAATGCTGATTGGCTAATGAAATTTTGAGGTGAGCAGATCAATAAATTGTGATTTTTTTTAATAGAAGAGATTAATAAATTGTGATACTTATTCAAAGTCCAAAAAGGTTTGGTTTTTCAGATTAATTTATAATTAAGTTTAGTAATATTTCACTAATTGATTATAGTTTGTAGAAATCTAGTCAATTATATAGTTTATGGTGTTGAATAATTATTGCATTTTGGTTAGAGGCTTTGGGTTATGATAGATTTTTTTTAAAAAAAAAAATTTCCTTAAAGGGCTCTGTTAGCTGGTACAAAATGACTATCTTAAATTCTTAATAGAAATTTGGGTTCTTTGAGTCCTTGATTAGATTGTTGAGGTTTCATAACCAACCTCAAAATTTTGGGGGCAAATGATGGTTGTTGTATATACATATTTTTCTTGGGCCGTTTGGCTAAGATCAAGTGTAGTATTTGTTGTTATAAATTTAAAAATGTGGATCATATAAATTACTGGCCAAACGGATGGAAGGATTGGCTTTGTGTTTACTTATCTTCATCCTATACATGGTTTTTGTGTTCAGATGTTTCATTTATGCGCACAGAAACTCATGTATTTGTGTACATGTAGTGGTAGAAGATCTGATGAGAGTTTATCATCTGGAACCAAACACTCAGAATTCAATCTTGGGATTCATTTGGGTGTTGTGGTGAACGTTTAGCAATGGATTACAATGGTAGCAATGGCAAGTTGACTGGAATCCGACAGATTGTTAGGCTAAAGGAAATCCTCCAGAAATGGCAATCTGTCACGCTTGGCTCAAGGGCGAGCAATCCCCCCCCACCTGATGAACCTGATCAAAATCACGGGGGTATTTCGCCAGCAATCAATAAAAGGCTAACAAATGTTATGTATTGTGATTCAGATGAGGATGGCTGCCATAGCCCTGAACCGCCACCTGATGTCCCCAAAGGTTATTTGGCAGTTTATGTTGGGCCAGAGCTTCGGAGGTTTATCATTCCCACTACCTATCTTAGCCACTCCTTGTTCAAGGTGCTGCTGGAAAAGGCTGAGGAGGAGTTTGGGTTTGATCATAGCGGCGCGCTCACTATACCATGCGATACTGAGACTTTCAAGTTCCTTATTAAGTGCATGGAGACCCATCAGAAGGCTCACCCTGATAAGAGCTCAGGCGAGGTTCTTTAATTTTCCTTTTTTGTTAAGTAAAATTTCCCCCAATTTCCTCTTCTTAATAGTATCTTATTGCCTTGTGAATGTGTTTGAAATTTGAGTTAAAGTAAATAAGTAATAAATGACATTACATGGAATTCTAAACTATGTTCCAATTGAGCTACTTTTAAGCATATATAGGGCCCTGAATTATAAACCATGTTTACTAACCTTTGAAATTTGGTGTTTGGCAGCTGGAAAATAACTAACCATTGAAGACTAAGTAGTTACACTGATCTTTCTAGTGCTCCAGATTTTAGAGCTGATTTTCTGGTGTAAATCGGGGTCTTCTTGTATGCAGATGCATCTTCTTCTTCTTTTTTTCTTTTCGTTTTCTAAAGTGACAAGATTAGGAAGCTTTAGTTAGAAAGTTTTCAGATGTATTGGGTCCGGATTTGGTGCTAGAGAGGTAATGTGTCACCTTTCTTTCTATTCTTTGTAATGGGATGTGACCTCCTTGAATATACATCTGATGTTTGATTGAATATGGGAAACACATTAACTGTTAAGCAAGCATGTCCATATGTGTTCTGGAGTAAAAATTCCGAGTTCATTCAATCGCTGTTGTTAGCAACCTTGATAAGGCACTCTTCATTTTCATTAAGATCTGTGGAGCAGTCATTTTTATGATATTACAACAGAGTTCTACTTTGTGTTTTCAGCCTTTAAATAAAGCCACCAAAGTTTCTTGAACTTGTTAACATGGGTCGGTTTGTTCTCAGCAAGACCATTAGCTTGCCTAATCAATTAGCTTATTTTCATTTCCTATTAGCTTCTTGGACTCATATAAATCATCCAGCATTCATGACTAATGAGGTAGATTACTTGTAAACATGTTCCAATAATGAGTGTGAAACTGTTTTGTAGTTTTTAAAACAAACTCTTCATACCTTCCTAGCCAAGAGATCATCGTCTTTTGTATTTTGTTTGTCGTGATTAGCGACCTTTAAGTGAAAATGTTACAGTTTAAAGCTGAAGCCTTGAATGACCATTGAGAGCAATGTCTCTCTCTCTCTCTCTCTCACTTTCTCAATATGCACATGATTCCAAGATCACAGCCATTATGCTGTCGTTAAAAAATTATTTGTTTAATTAGTAGCAGCGGTGGCTTTTTATTGAAGACAATCATGTGTATCCGATAAAATATTGTAAAAAAAAATAAAAAATAAAAAATAAGGTGCATGTCGTGTAGTAATGGGAATCAAAAGATACCAATGCTTTATTTTTTAGTTTTTTTTTTTACAATATTTTATCGGATACACATGATTGTCTTCAATAAAAATACACATTATTATTATTTTTTCCCCTTCCCCTGACACACATCTGGTACTGTTTATTATTTATAAACAGTAATTTTAGGCAAGTGAACAGTATCAAATGCGTGAACAGTATTTTTTTTATTATTTTTTATTCTTTTCAGTTTTTAGCAAAATAAGCGGTATTCAAACGCATACTTAGTATTAAGTAATACCAAGAAAAACATACACATTCGAATATGCGTGTCGATCAATAAATTGCTTACAATTTTTTTTTTTTAGAAGAATAAATTGCTTACAATTGATTTTTCTTTGTAGTGATTCTTAATTCTTGTCATTGTGACACTTGAAGGAATGCTCTCATAGACTCATAGTGTTTCTTAATTTTATCTTTGTAGTGTTTCTTTATGGTGTTTCTTAATTTTCTTAATGGAATGCCCCCATATACTCATAGTGGTATATATACCATTATGAGTCTATGACGACATTCCTTTATGCTATATTTGGTAGAGTGGATTTTAGAGAGGATGAAAAAAAAAGGAGCTAAAACTTTTTAGAAGGTGATTGATGAAAATGTCCATGTGCACTTGCACATGGGCTTTATCCAATACGTTGCCTCCTTTCTTTTCTTTTTTTCTTTTTTCTCATCCAATTCTAGTTTTAGTGTTTTTTTTTTTTTTTTGGTGCTCATTTTTTTTTTGTGCTATTTATTAAAAAGAAAAATTGAAGTGTTCATACACAATTTTTTTTAATAAAAAAATGTACTCTTTTGTTTTATTTAATGGGGATATAATTGTAAATTTATACTAACTTCATTTTCCATTATTTTATTTTTCTTCTTAGCCAAACAAATAAGTTTTCTATCTCTCTACTTTTCCATCCTCCCAACCAAATACATATGGGAAAAAATTAAATCTCTTTTATTCTTCCACTTTTCTATCTCCTCTTCATTTTCTATCCTCTCACTTTTCCACTCTTCCAATCAAAAACCCTTAGGAAAATGACACAACACATTTTGATTTCCTTGCCTAAGACACTGCCATGAGCTTGGAGCAAGAAAGCCTAGGCTCTCCAGCTTGAGCATAAGCTTGGAGCTTAGCAACCTTGTTCAATCCTAGAAAATGCTCTTTCTACTAGTATATTCATAATAAATTCTTCATACAAACAATAATATAATATATGCTAAAGATCTCCACGTAAGGTTGAGAGAGAGAGAGAGAGAGAGAGAGAGAGAGAGGGAGTTAGTAGTGTTTGTTAGGCCCGTACCATTTCTTTTATATTAGGCCGTTGTATAGGTCCTTCGGCCTAGAATGTGGAAGATATTGGCTGCTTGGGCCTATTGTCATTAAAGTTTGGTTATTGTATTTGTATATTTGCGCTTTGTTGGGTTTATTTTTTTATTTTTTTATTTTGTGGGTGCAAAATGACTCTTTTTTGAAAAAATATTGGGGCTGTTTGGTTACATTGTTTGTATTTTTTTGACATACGTGTGGATAAAAAAAATATGTAAAAATATGTGTAATGTTGTTTAAAAACTCAAAACATGTTATTAAACTATTATACCAAACTGAGCTGACTTACTCTACCATGTTTAGTCATGTTTAGTTATGAGTTGTGAGGTGTGACCATGAAAATAGCCAAAAACATTTTCTTTGATTTGGCTCCGAATAATAATATTTCTTATAATTTCAAATACTTATATGAACAAAAACTTTCATTTACAAGAGTGTGTTAAGTCCCAAATTGGATATTCATTTGATCAACAACATTTTTGTGTATTCTAGATTTACTAAGTAATTTATTTTACTTTTTTTTCTTTTCTATTTTGTATTTTTTTCCTTTGGTTTTGTTTTTGTTTCTTTTTTTTTCTTAATAAATTTAGAAACCTTTGGGTTTTTTTTTTGGGTATTATAAAACTAATTTGTAATATTAATTTGGGTATCTTAATATTAGTTTGTTAATGTAATATTTTATGGGTATTATAAAAAATAATTAAAATTATTTGTTTATATAATATGGGCACAACAGTAATTTACACAAATTATAATGGCTAAATTACTAATTTGGTTCTTCAACTATGAGGTAAAGTTCAATTTGATCTCTCAAATATTAACTGTGTTAATTTAGTCACTCAACTTTCAAAAGAAAGTCAATTTCAGCCTTAAATATCCTCTTCATTTAAATTTTAACAAAAGTAACGAATGTGGAAAATATGGCATATATTAAAAGTTAATTGTAGAAAATGTAAAATTTTCCAAATCAAGTCATTTTCAATTAAAAATTTTGTTAAAATTTCAATGGAGGAAGAAATTCAAGGATGATATTGGCTTGATTATAAATAAGAGACTAAATTGACACAATTAAATAATTGAAGAATGAAATCAAATTTTATCCTATAGTTAAGAGGACCAAATTAGTAATTTAACATATCATATGTATTAGACACTAGGCAATAAGGGCTCCCACGAATTACATTGTATATTTGTTTGTTCCAAATACTACTTGTGCTCTCTATAAACACAATTTTTTTTTTTACTGAATAAAAAAATGGGTAGGGGGGGCGACCAACGTAGTAATCCTACCTAGGCATGACCATAGTAGCACCCTGCCCGCCAAGGTCCGAGCCTTACTGGAGTGCAGGAAGACTGGTGAGCCATTGCTTCCCTAGCCCCACGAGGGGCACTAGCGATCCTAGGCTGTCAAGGAAGGTAACCCCACGCAAGTCCATATTCAGACTCGAACATGCACTACAAAAAACGGGGCCTTTAGGCCCCGTTTTTTTGGGCCACGTTTGCAAAAACGCGGCCTAAAACGGACTGAAGCCGCGTTTTTAAAAACGCGGCTTTAGTCCTTTCAATGGGCCGCGTTTTTGCGAACGCGGCCTTAACCTTTTACTGAAGCCGCGTTAATAAAACGTGGCTTCAGTTTGAATGGGGCTGCGTTTATTAAAACGCGGCCCGCGTTTTGCCTATAGCCGCGTGTTAGACACGCGGCTTTAGGCTTTATATATATATAAGTTTGATCGGGTTGAGCAAATTTTTTGCTCGACCCTAGCCCACATCATGTTGAGCTGGGACTACACCCTCCAGAGCTGGGTTTGTGTTCTTCCACACACATCCATCTCCGATCGGATCGGAGATGGAGATGGAGGTCTCCATCTCCGATCCGATTGGAGATGGAGACCTCCATCTCCGATCCGATTGGAGATGGAGACCTCCATCTCCGATCCAATCGAAGATGGAGACGATCGGAGATGATCGGATCGGAGATGGAGTTTTGCCAGAGCCGGTGGCTGGGTTTGTGTTCGGAGAAGCGCATTCGTGATACTGGGTTTGTGTTCTTGTTCTTGTTCAATTTTACTGTGTTTATGTTCTTGTTCTTGTTCTTGTTCATGTTCAAATATTTTACTGTGTTTATGTTCTTGTTCAAATATAACGTGTTCATGTTTAAATTTGCTGTGTTTTAATTTTTTGCTGGGTTTGTGTTCTTGGCATGAATTCTAATTCTGGGTTTTGTGTTTGTTTGTTTTAAATTTATTTCAAATTTGTTTTAAATTTGCTGTGTTATTAGTTTTTTTTTTCCAGAAAAAAAATAATTCAGAATTATTTTTCAAAAAACTTAATTCTGAAAAAGCAATAAATATAAATATATTTATTGCTTTTTCAGAATTATTTTTTTTTTGAATATTTTTGGCAATAGCCGCGTTTTAAACATGAATGGTCTTAGGCCACGTTTAGAACGCGGCCATTGACCTTAGTCTTAGGCTGCGTTTAAAACGCGGCCATTGACCTTAGTCTTAGGCTGCGTTTAAAACGCGGCCATAAACCTTAGTTTTAGGCCGCGTTTTTAAAAGTGCGGCCATAGACCCCAGAGGCCTATAGTCGCGGGGTTTAGGCCACATTTAAAAACATTTAAAAACGTGGCCTAAAAAAGCGCGGTCATAGCCCTATTGGTCCTATAGCCGCGTTTTTAGGACCTTAGGCCGCGTTTTTAAAACGCGGCCTAAAGTCTTTTTTTTTGTAGTGATGAGACCTCACCCTTGGCGCAACTCTTTGTGCATCACTTAACACCACTAGACCACACCACCTCGGTGGTCTCTATAAACACAATTTATATAAGAGTTTTTCAAACGCTACATAAATCTATAATTTGAATCACATGAGACTTATGTACCACTAAATCAACCCTGAGATTTTAGACACTACGTACATTCTTAACCAACACTTTCCTTGCAAATAATTTTAATGGTTCAGTGAAGTTGTTTTTTTATAAGCTTTCTAATGCAATTTTGCTTTTTAAAAGACCATATGAACCAATCAAAGCGTAATGTATACCTAATTGACATCAAACTCAAAACCTCAAAATTGAACTCTAAAATAAAGACAATATCTGTCAGATCAAACACATGAAAGTATATCTCTGGACAACAAGTTCCAAGAGAACAGTCTAATACATAAGCTAGGCAGGCAAGCTATTGTCATGTAGCTAGAGGGGGGTCAGTCACGTTGCAGAAAGATAAAGCCAGTTGCAGCTGCGAGAGGCTTTAATTGTTGGCATATGAATATGATAGCTCTTCTTATCCTTTAGATTTTGTAGGCATTCCTTCAGCTAGCTAGCATAGCTTTGCTTAGGACTCACTTTAGAGTTGATGGTGAGTCATAACTGATAACATACCTATCCAAGAATAGCAAAATCAACATTTGCCATATTATATTGATTGCCGCTATACTCTTTTGACATAAATTCGGTGTGTGACTCCTTCCCCAACAAATGTGGACGACATATATTCTTATCCACAATGCTGATGCATGACTGATGAGTGATACTGATAGGGAAACTTTTGCACATACTGATGCTAATACTCTAACATGGAGAGAATTGATTGTAATTTGTAAAGTCAAGCAAACAACATCCTGAGAAGTAAGAAGTGAGAAGAATAGTCTTTCATTTGTAACGAGAATAGTTTATTTTACTGTTAAAATTTTATTTCATGATCAATCTAGTCTAATAATGTATTTAAAGTGAAATGTAGTAAAAGATCTTTTTATAAACAAGACAATGTTACCATGTAAATTGAGTTTACAATCTTTTGAAATTCTTCAGATAACTTTTAAAGGGGCGGGAATAACTCTTAGATACTTTCCGAGTATGATACTTTCTCTTCTTATATCTACGATAGAGTCTATTTACTAAATTTATAGTAAGATTTATCATAAATATGAAAAGAAGAAGCACAATTTTCTTACACTTCGAGGGCATCTAAAAATTTTAGATGAACAAGGTAACACTAGGGATATCCCGAAGAACATATTGAATGACGCAAGAGGACAATAGCAATGGCAGCCGCAGCGTCATCATCGGTATTCCCCTTCATTGAATGGTCCATATATATTGCTGATTTGCACATGCTTGTCACAGGCTACTGCCTTATTTTTTTCTTTGACCCTTCTTTTCTCTGTGTTCTATAGAACCCACTTTCTATGATGGTGAGAACGTGGGGGTTTAGATTTGAGACTTGAGAAGTCACATGCTCTGTCTTCTGGTTATTGACTTTTGTAGTCTAGAGGCTACTCAAATTTGGTAGCAATTAAAATAATTTTTTGTTTTTGTTTTTTGTAGGTAAAATGCATGGTTAGTTAAACGCATGGTCAATTGAATAAGTTAGGTTTAAAAAATAAACCATGACAAAAAGCTAGCTCAAAAGCCAATCACTAAGGGCATATTTGGTAGACTGTAATAGACATTGTAATGTAATAGTTTTTTTTTTTTTTATTTATAAATACTTAGTAATTAACTCACACACATAGGGGAGTGGAGAGAGGTTACAAGACTTACAATACCAGCAACTTCAAAAGGGCCTAACTCTTGAAGGGACTAACAAAGCTAATAAACCATTTACTCGGAACACTCACGACCGATGTGGGACTTAAGTCCTGTTCTCTTCTTTTGATAAATACTTAGTAATTAACTCACACACACACAGGGAAGTGAGGAGAGATTACAAGACTTACAATACTAGCAACTTCAAAAGGGCATATGGTTTAGTTATTCTTTAGTTTAGTTATGTTTTTATTACAAGGAATAATCATTCTTTATGAATGGCTATTCTTCAAAATGAGGAATAACTATTCCTCTTTAAAAAGTTGTATTAGCTATTTCTTAGTAAGTGCAATAATTTCAAAACTTAATATATTTCCAAGTAAACAAACTTTCCATATACATCTAACAATTATAAAAATAAAAAATCATAAAAAATAACACATATCTCTCTTAAATTTAAAAATAATAATTTTTAAGGAAATATAATTGTATAAGTAAGAAATTTCATAAAATAAATGTTAAGTTTCATTCTAATATTATAACTCATAACCAAACTAATGAATATGTTTAGTTATTACATTACAACACACATACTATTGTTCGAAATTAAATAGTTATTTACTTCACCACTTTTATATATACCCTCCATTCATAAGAAACATGGAATCAATTCTTTTTATATAAATTAAAAGCAATAAATATTACACACTACCATACACCCTCAATATAAATTTTGGAAATATTTTAAGAAAAATATGGATGTGTGGCTTTACAAAATATACACATTGCATGTTTAGTGTACATCAAATAGTGTAAACCAACAATCGGTGTAAATTTAATATTAACCCATTCAGAATTTCACTAACAGAATTATCATAAGCTTTTGACTACTATTCTACGATAAGAGATTAGCCTGACATTTGTATTTTGGGATGATCATATATAATTATATCATACATTTTGATCATCATCAGCTTCATTTCATGAAAGATTTTCTAAGGAATTAGGAGCTTTCAAAATCAGCAAAAAACCTCGGATGTGGAAGACTATGAGGTATAGAGAAAAAATATCGGATCTATGTATAAGTAATCCAGTCACACAATGACAATCTACAACATAGAGTAGTTGTAGAAAAAAGTACGGTAAGAGTGTAGTGGCAAAATGACTTGTTTGTGTGTGTTAATACATAGGATGAGAGTGGCATGGGGAGTACGCGCAGACTGTGTTTCCCTACAACTAACGGTGTCTTGTGGTGTTGGTGGCATTTTGTAGCTAGGCCCACCCCACACGGAACCCCAGCCCGTAATCTGCTAAAGGTTTGTTTGAATACCGCTATTTTACTGAAATTGAAAATTTATTGATGAAAGTACTGTAGATAAAAGTAAAAATTAGTTGAAATAACATAGTGAGACCCATAAATAGTATCAAAAAGTGTAGTGAGACTCATAAATAATAAAAAAATAAATTAAATAATAAAATAATTTATAAATTTCATTGCTTGCCAAAAGCACACTAATATGTTATGGACCGTCCATACTATTTTGCCTTCCATTCATCTGTATCTGTTTTTGTTTCTTTTTACAAGGAAGCTCTAGTCTTGTCTTATGGCTCCGACAAAAGACATTGATTATTGTTCATCTTTTATGCGTAGTACGTTGATAGGTATATCATTAATTTGCATTCAATATCTTCTCTCTTTCTTTTTATTTTTTATTTTTTATTTTTATTTTTTGTTGCTATGACTTGTTGCTATAATATATTGTCGATTTCTAAAGATTATTTATTTAAGATCTTTTTGTTTTGAAAGATGAAAAAGTAAGGGAGAAGAAAATGATGAGAATGGAAAGAAAAAAAAAAAGTAAGGAGATAGAAAATATTTAAATTTTCTCTTATATGTATTTGGTTAGAGGTGGAAAATGGAAGAGTGGAAAGCACTTTTGTTTGGTTAAAAATAAAAATAAGAGAATACAAATTGGTATCTATATAAATTTATTCTCATTATGTTATTATTATATTAAAAAAAAATTATGGTTTACCAGGCAAAAAAACAACAACAACATGAAGGGGGGGAGAGAATTTCCAATCTTAAGCTCATTCTCTCTTCACAAAATCACTATCATTTTCTCTCTTAATCTCTCTCCCAAATCACTCCCTCCAACTCCAACCAAGCATACTTATCTACTATTTTCTTTCATGTTTTCTCTTCTCCCCACAAACTACTCTACCCCAAACAAACACACCCTTACCGTTTTTGGTCCCCAAAAATGTATGAGTTGAACTAAAAGACTATTGTCGAGTGTCTTATTAATTAAAATTTAAAATGATGTGATATTCTATACATTATTAGATCCTATTAATAAAATCTTAATCATAGAATGCACGCTTCCTATTCAAAGTAAAGTGCACTTAAAAACAAGAGCCAAGTAGAAAAAATTTGTTTGGGTGACCGAACTTTAGTATTAAACAATCAAGACAAGCCAAACAATATATTTATAAATCTGTTTTTTAATACTAAATAAGTTATAAATCATAAATGTATTATATAAAACTAAAAATTTATATATTTTTAAAAGATCATATTTGAGAGGACTTTATATTTTTCTAAATTCTAATGAGTATACAAAAATTGTATAATTTGTTATACATAAAATAATAATAATTACATATATATATATATATATAAAGATAAATTTAACATTTTCCTTCAAAGTTATGCTCAATGATGATCTTTGATATAATTTTTTTTTCAATTATTACCTTTATGGTGAAATTGTTAACAATATCTTTTTCAATATTGTAATTGTAATAAATTCCACAAAAAGCTCATCCTTCACACTATAACAATATTTTGTTTTATACCTTTCATATATTTAAAAAAAATTCGAATAGAAACTAGAAGAACGAACACAAGAAGAACCGACTTATCAATTAGATGATAAATATTTTTGTTTCGCTAAAATAGTTAATCCCTTACATAGCTTAGATATTGTTCATATATAATAAAATGTGGATATTTTGATACATTAAGTTTATAAGTTACAATCGAAATCTTAAATGAATGTTTTTGTAACTTAGCTCTGTTTGTTTTGAAGTAAAATATTTTCAGGAAAATGTTTTTCCATTTGTCAAGTATTTGTTTGTAGGTAAAATATAGTCAAACTTGTGAAA
Source organism: Lithocarpus polystachyus (assembly GCA_033629205.1). NCBI lineage: Eukaryota > Viridiplantae > Streptophyta > Magnoliopsida > Fagales > Fagaceae > Lithocarpus > Lithocarpus polystachyus. Next base: position 3,283,166 of record CM066172.1, read on the forward strand.
AAACTTCCATTGACCATAAAATCCTTTATAAAAAGTTGAAAAATATTTTACATTTAAAAATTTGGTAAAACATTTTCCAAAAACACACAATGGGTTTCCCTCCCCCATTTGGTCGCTAGGTCATAGGTTTGATGGTCGGAGACACCACTCCAACGACTAGTGTCGTTGGTTTGGTGGCCGAAGACTCCATTCTGGCGACTAGTGATGATGGTTTGGTGGCAAGTGACTTTGCTTCATGACCGCTTCCAATATTCTTGTGCTCGAAGACTTCACTCCGATGACCAATATCGGCAGTTCTGTAGTAGGAGACACCTCACTGGCAGTTCGATGGAAAGAGATGTCATCGACAACTAGTGTTCGGAGATTCCGCTTCGACGACTTATACTAGAGGTCCAGTAATAGAAGACATCGTTTTGTCAACTAGTGATGGTGGTCCGGTCACGGAAGATACCACTCCAACGGTGAGAGTAGGCAATTTTGGTCGCTAGAGCCACCACTCTGACTATCGATTCCAGCAGTCCAATCACCAAGCACTAGCGGCTTCAATTTTGAGCTATTGATTTTGGTGATTTGCTTGAAAAATTTTACTTGTCATACTAAACATCTGAAAATATTTAATATGTAATTTTTTTTACAATAAAATATTTTATGTTTAAAAATATTTTTCTTCAAAACAAACAGAACATTAAAAAATCAATAAAATATTTCAATTAAACAGCATGTATCTTTCATTTGAATGATTTGTAAGCGTTCTTATACCCCTTTTTTTTTTTTTTTTTTTTTTTGGCGCTGAGATAAGCGTTCTTATACTTTAGAATTGAGGAGTTCTACAACTTACATGTTAGAATCACTGTTTTAAAAACCGGACCGGACCGGCCGGTCCGACCGGTTCAACCGGGAATCGGGAGCCAATCCGGTCCGGTTAAATGTCTCAAAACCGGTCAACAACCGGTCAACAACCGGAAAACCGGCCAAAAACAGGCCAAAAACCGGGGTTGAACCGGAAATTTTGAAAAATCCGATTTGATCTCCGGTTCGGTTTTTAAAACCATGGTTAGAATACAAGCTCAACGAGCTTTAGGCCATTGTACAATTGTATTACACTCACTCTTATAACTTCCATAGCACACATACTCTGTCTATATATTGGAGAAACTAATATATTGAAGTAACGAAATTTATTGGGCAATACTAAAACCACACCTTATGGTATGATTTTTACCACAACTAGTCACATGGCGAGTTATGAGTGGTAAAAGTGTGAACTCACATGAGCCTACTATTTTTTCCTTAACTACTCACAACTTGCAACATAGCCAATAATGGTAAAAGTTGTGCAATAAGTTATGATCTTAGCATTTTTCAAATTGGAAAATGTTAACCGATTTCTTAAGAGTATTTGTTAATTAATTAATTTTAGAAAAGTATTATGAAATAAGAAAAAAAATAATTGACTTGTTTGACAGTTTTTTATATTATGTTTTACTTAAAAAAAAAAAGAAAAAAAATTGTCCAAAAAATTGCCAAAAGAGATTAAAAAAAATTGCTAAAAACTGAAAAACTGTCAAAAATTGAAAATTTTACTTAAAAAATTATTCAAAAGTGTGTTGTTAACGAGTATCTTACAGTGCCTATTAACACAATATATTTTTATATTTTTCATAAAAGTAGTATTAAAATTTTTCTAAAATAATTAATTAACTAATAAACCCTTCCAAATTTATCCTTATTGTAAAATCATATATTGTTATAAAATAATTAAAAACTTATAAATTTGACAAACGTGGGTGTGCCAAGAGTGGGGTCCTTTGAAGAGCCAAAATCCGATTTCTCGACCCCTCCCCACGTGGGCTGGTCTTTTGGCCTCTGACTGACTGAGTTCACTGTTTACTATATTGAATGAGAATGACATGATTGCCCCCAAACGGGCAAGCATTTCAAAGCAAACATGATTGCGGGAGCATCTTTTCATCAAAAGCCGCAAAAGACGGCCGCCAGCTTTGTCTTCTTCGTTCCTGACAAGCAGGAGACTGCTAAGGGTATTTTCGTCTTTTCACCCCGCTCTTGAAGTTCTCTGTGGTGTATTATGCACCGTTCATTCTGTTTCTGCAAAGCCCGTCACATACGTTCATTTATACAAGAATTTTTATTTTTTTTTGAAAATGTGTAAGTAAAAAAGTATGTGAAAATATATGTAATATTATTTAAAAATTAAAATTATGTGTTTAAAATAATGTATCAAACAATACCTCAATTTTTTCTCATTTTAATTTGGGTCCATCAAATTATTATTATTATTATCTTTTTTCTAGAGCTCAAGTTCTTTCCAGATTGGCTATAACTACCAAGTTTCAATGTCCATGAAAGCAACCTTTTTTTCAAAGCTTTTATTCATTGTCTAATGAACTAATGAAGTCATCATGTTGTCATGCATCCTTGGACAATACTTAGGTTGTATTGGAGCAGTCCCACGGAACTACCTAAGTTTTTTCCGTCATCCTTCACTAAGTTTCTAATTTTCCTGACCTAGTTTAGACTTTTCTTTTGCACTTTTTCGTTTCGATTCAAATTAGTAAGAGTTCGTTTGGAAACAACTTCTTTCCCGATCGGCTATAACTACCAAGTTTCAATGTCCATGGAAGCAACCTTTTTTTAAAAGCTTTTATTCATTGTCTAATGAACTAATGAAGTCATCATGTTGTCATGCATCCTTGGACAATTTTTAGGTTGTATCGGAGCAATCCCACGGAACTATCTAAGTTTTTTCTATCATCCTTTACTAAGTTTCTAATTTTCCTGACCTAGTTTAGACTTTTTTTTTGCACTTTTTCACTTCAATTCAAATTAGTAAGAGTCCGTTTGGAAATAATTTATTTAACTGAAATTGAAAACTTTTTGCTAAAAGTATTGTAGATAAAGATAAAAACTAGTTAAAACAGTATAATTGGACCCATGAATAGTATTAAAAAGTGCAGTAAAACTCATAAATAGTACAAAAAATAAGCTGAGTAGTAAAATCAGCTGACTTTAAACTGTAATCTCAAACACAAATTAAGATAGTCTCCTCAATCATCATTACTTCAATTTTATAAGTAATCAAATTATAAATAAACTTATTTATATCCCATTTTCGACTTATGCTTATTTTTTTTGGGTCTATAATTATATTAAATTTGATCCATCCACCAAAAAGTCTTTAGTAAACTAATTGGTGGAGGAACATCTATTCCAAAATTTAGTAAAAGTGGGTGTTTTGAACTATTTGATTTTGTCTCAACAGCTAAATTATATTGCTAAATTAATATCCACAAATCGTATACATATAAAAAAAAAAAAAAAAAGTAGGTGGCTTAGAGATTGAATCTGTAAATCTGTATACTAAATTTTTTTCTAGCAATTTTTTTACCTTCTAATCAATCTCATATATCTATATTGATTAGGACAGAAATATGGAATTATCATATGGTTAAATTAAAGAAGAAAAAAAAAAACCAAATCTTAATTTCTAAAAGTTTAAGATCAATTATGGATAAACGGCCTTGGAAAAGAGATGTTTTAACTTTCTCCATAATGATATATATTACAATGCACTAATACAGTAACACAACAGTCACCTTAGCTTTACTATTTCTTTTTTTCCCCGTGAATTTAAAGGGCACCATATCTAAGCTACGTGCTGTGATATGTTGAGAGCTTGTCGGGCCAAAAAGAAAAAGGCATAGAGTCTAAAGTCGTTAGGTATAATATCATAGGTCTTCACTTTTTAATTAAAAAATAAAAAAATAGGTCTCCACTTTTGATTAGACAAAAATAAAAAGAAAGTATATATATAATGGTCATCCACAAGGCCAAAGTCGTCCATTGCATGTTAAGGCCATGTTTGGATTTTTTTTTTGTTATCATTCATCACTCTTCACTAAATTTTCGTCATTCATCATTCAAAATACCCCAATTTTTCCAAATGCACCCATCACTCACTTCTCCGTTACTTTTTATTTCAAAAAAAAAAAAAAAAAAGAGTGAAAAGTCAAGAACTGCGGCTACAGGTGTGGCTGAGTTTGTTTAAAAAAAAAAAAAAAACTCCAAAAGTCAAATATTTCGACTACATAGTATAAAATTATGAGTTTAATTACAAAAATGCCATTGAGTTATGAGTTATGGAAACTGAAAACAGCCAAAATGTGTTTTCAGTTTCCATAACTTATAACTTAAAAAATCAGATAATTGAGTGATGGAAATAGAGTTATGGTGTTCCCAAACGAACTTCTTGCTATGGGTCCTACAATTTTTGAGTTATGAATTATGAAAACAGAGTTTTGAGTTATGAAAACTAGAAATCCAAATAGCCCTTAAGTCATCCATAACATTTGATGAATGCATATGAATTTATTTTTCCCTCCGTTATAGTTTGTTTGTCCTCGATCTTATTTTAGGATGTTCCAAAATATTATTCTATTTTTAAAAATAAAAGTCATTAATTTACTAATGTTTCTATTATACTCTTATCTTATTTTCAAAACTATTTGAAAAGAAAACTAACAAATATTTAAAAAAATCAATCTAATCGGGGTACCTTTTTAGTTGCCTTATTAAAAATAATTCCTTAAGAAAAAGTTGATAAATTTATTTAAAGGTAGTTTTGTAAATTTATATATTTTTATAAGACAGACTAGACAATAAATGATATTCCATTAAAAAGTTTGACTTTTCAAACAGGACAAATAAATTACGACGGAGGGAGTAATATAGTTCATATTGATGGAATATTAAAGTAATAAATGAGAATTATGAGATCAATCAACCAAAGCATAATGTACGGACCAATGGACAGAAGACCGTTGAACAGGAGACCATTGGAAGCATTAATAGTCTTCCATTTACTATTTTTAAGAACTTTATCCCTTCTTCTTACGTATGTTAAAAATACTTAAGGCATGTTTGGTAGACTGTAATAAGCGCTGTAATGTAATAGTTATTCCTATGGTTTAGTTATTCTTTAGTTTTGTTATGTTTTTATTACAAGGAATAATTATTCCTTATGAATATCTATTCTTCAAAATGAAGAATAATTATTCCTGTTTAAAAATTTGTATTAGTTATTTCTTAGTAAGTGCAATAATTTCAAAATTTAATATATTTCTAAGTAAACAAACTTTCCATATACATTTAACAATTATAAAATTAAAAAATCATAAAAAATAACACATATCTCTTTTAAATTTAAAAATAACAATTTTTAAGGAAATATAATTGTATGAGTAAAAAATTTCCTAAAATAAATGTTAAGTTTCATTCTAATATTATAACTCACGACCAAACTAATGAATAGGTTTAGTTATTACATTACAACACATTTTATTCATAGTAATAAAAATTACAATTCCTGTCGTAATTTTCATTCAGTGTACCAAACGTACCCTTAGGGTCTGTTTGAGATTCTTTTATTTTGCTGAAACAGAAAACTTTTTTGCTGAAAGTACTGTAGATAAATATAAAAATTAGCTAAAATAATACAGTAGGACTCATGAATATTACCAAAAAGTGTAATGAAGCTCATAAATAGTAGTAAAAATAAGTTAAATAGTAAAATAAGTTGGCAAAAAATAAACTATCCAAATGCAACTTTAGTATTCTAAAAAAAAAAAGGTCTTCCATTTACTACCTTCGTTTCCTATATAATAAATGCAAATATTCAATATGGAGAATAAAGGAGGAGACTATAAAATCCAAGAGGAAAAAGGTAAAAAGGTATGCACTTTGATTTAAACACACTAGCTATGTTATTCTTTCTTATTGATCTTATTAATTAAGTGAATCTTTTCACCTTTTTATCTTTAATCATTGAACGGCCTTTGGCCAACACCATATTAGTGTTCTCTCCATTTGTCTATTCTCCAACTTTCTTAATTTACAGTTTGATTATCAAAAGAAGTTCTATCATTGTCTATCAGATAGACGAGACTAAAATTGAATCACCAGTAAATAAATAAATATATATATATATATATATCTTTTAGCCAATGACATTGAAACTATAGGTAACACTCACCTTTTATTATTATTTCATTATTTGGGATAGACATCATTAAATTGAGTCATTCATCCAAAAATTTATAATTAATAAAGTCATAAATATTAAAAAATAAATAAAAGGTGGGCAACCAAATTCGAAAAAAGAAAGTATATTTCATGCCAATCTTTAATTTGATGATTAGCAGCATGACTAACATTTCTGTTGTGAAACCAAGCACAGCTTTATTCGTAAGGTGGCAACGGCAGCTTGAAAACGCGTTACAGGTAGTACTAAAGCGTGTTTTGAACAAATTTCATGTCTTCCACTTTGCAATAATAAGTGTTGATTAAGTTTGAATAAAGAGCTCTTTTATCTAACCAAACCAGCAAAGCAAATAGAATGGCCGTGTAATAGGTATATTTCAAAAGCATCTCTAACTACCTTATCATTAGCACACTGAGTGAAAAATATTAATATGTATTATTACAAAGCCAATATAAAAACCATAATCAACTTTAACATCAACCTGGGGTTGTATTGTATATATGGTGCCTCCTTTAAAAGTTGTTGACTTCCTTGCTGTCTCAGAATATGGACCTTTTCTTCAACCACTCTTTGTTACTTGAAAAAAGTGACCATTTTTGTTTTGTTTTATACTTGTATGACAGGTTGGTAATCACCAATCCAATTACAACCAAGTCTAGGCAAGACAAGCAGGTTATTATTTTTTTTGATACAAGCAGGTTATTATTAGAATAATTATTAATTTCATACTTTCTTAACCTTTTAAATTCTCAGAATAAGTAAAATAGTCTCATGATATCAGACTTTAAAGGTAAAAAAGAGTTTCTAAAAAATGCTTTTCTGATCTTGATTCTATCCTTGCCTCCATTCTCTGTACTATTTCGATTCCACTCAATAAGCGGAACTTTGGACTCACGTAAGAGAGAATGTTAATTTAGTGGTTAAAAATTTTTTTAAACAAATGGTAATTTGTCACAGTATCATAGCTTATGGTGAGAGAATTATTTCTTGGACATAATTTATCTCCAAACTAACTTGGAGGAATCTTCTCACATCCATTATGTGACGGTTTATAAGGCAATCCATGTGTTAAAGCACATTATGTCTCATTAAATTATTTAAAAAATTCATGTGACTCATTAATATGCTAGGTGACTAAAAGTACACATTTAGAAAAAAAAAAATTTGGTTACAACTCTACTTAATATTTTTCTTATTGATTGTGAATTTCGACAAATTCTATCATTAAATTATATTTTATTTTTATATCTTCAACATTTGCAAAATTTCTAGAAGATCAAAGATTGACAACTATGTAATCAATCAAATGATTAAATTTTAAATTTTTGTAATTTAAAATTATGCATTAAAAATAATTTTATAAACTGAGTAGTAAATAACACTTGATTAGCACAGATTTCGATATTAGTATTAATAACGAAAAATATATTCAATCTATCGGTTAGATTTTCGAAATATGTAATAAAGTTAAAATTTTTAGTGGGAGTCAGCCAAAGGTCCATAATTTTATAAATCGTTATATAGTTGGTTGCAAAAAAATTTCTCAAAACTAGTTTGAAGGTAAATCTATCATTCCTTTTCAAAATACCTTAGACATTTGACTAATTAAGTATTTTTAATAATAATAGTTATTTTTAGGAAAACTATTTTGATTAATTAGATTGTTGACATACGTATATAAACTCCAAACCTCTTCTCAAAAAAAAAAAAAAAAAAAAAATCCAAATCCAAATGGTAAACCTGGGGGTAAAGTAAGTGTGATACTACAGCCTTTTTTTGTTTTTGGGGAGGGGGAAGGGGGGGGGGGGGGGGGGTTTGTGAGGGTTGGTGGTTGGGGAGGTTGAAAAAAACTACAATATATAACACAACGAATTTATTCTAGGATTTGTTGTCTGATATTTCGTAGAAAACAGCATACCTTATCTTGAATGACTATAGCTGACGTAACTAGTGATTTAATGGGGCAACTGTCTTATAAGACACAGAGGACCCTTCAATTTCTATGGGGTACCAGAACATCTCATTAATCTCTCCATCTAGCTATAAGGTTTATACTGCATTGTCAATTTTTGCACCAGTAAATTATGTTTTTCACCGCTTATGAGGAGGTGACCTAGAGGGAGCAAGTCCTATTGTCATCTATCACACTTGTGAATTTAGGACTCGTAGGTTTGAGCAAAGAAATATCGCATTAATACTTTGATGGTCCTACGTACGCCATAATGCAATATATGCGGAGACAATGAATGCATGTATAAGCTCTTTTTTTGGATTATATGTACATATTTGTTCTCTAATTTCCTTTTTAATACATGGGCATTGGGTTCTAGTTAACTCAACTGGTAAAGTCTCTGATAGTTGAATAAGAGATCTAAGGTTCAATCCCTGCCTACACCAAAAACTAATTGGTGTATTGGTCTGATAATAAAGAGCTATTATTAAGAGCGGACACCATAGATTGAGAAAAAAAAAAAAAAAAACACATGAGCATTACTATGGAGTCAATTTTTCTAAGGGTGCTGGTGAGTGGTGGATTTACTTCACCATCATGATCACATACGTTATGCATACATGACACCATTGGCCCTGCTTTTTATCCCTTATTATCTCAAGGAAGTTAAATTTAATCTTTTTCCTAAAATGAAGTCCATCAAATGGTTTGACAATAACATTTTTTTCAAGAAATAAATTGATAATTACAATAGTGGGAGAATCTTTCCGTTAGAAACTTTAAAAAATGCTAGACAGTTTGTTAAGATAAAAATCTTTTAACATTTATGTTGAAAATCCTAGGAAGTGTTAGATTGTTAGTTGAGCTATAAAATTCCTCACTGACATGAACATTAATTGACTTTTCCTCAATAACAAATGTACTCGATCGTTTACCGAAAAAAAAAAAAAATGTACTCGATCACTTGGCGAAAGAGGCCTCTTAGCAATGTCAAGGACAAACATATACAAAGGTACCTATCGAACTGGTCTTAACCATATACACTGAACTTTTTTCAATAATAGTATGGACATGGGGTTTAATGACAAAATTTCAGCATCAATGATTCAATTCCTATGATCCTATCGTGATCAATGTCTTCATCATTTGGACATATATATGGCTCCACATTATTAACATGATTCTAGCAGTTCTTGCAGCAGGAAGATCAGGTCTCTATTGTGAGGATAAGAAATTCCTCATGCTATTATTCTTCATATAAAACAAACAAACATGTGAACCATACCACATGGATAAAAAAGAAAGAAAGAAAGAAAAAGGAAACTTAATGAATGAAGGAAAAGGCTAACAAGCAACAATTCTCATCAATGAAAATATGTCTAATTATACAGGAATTTAGGAAATAATTAAACATTATGATATGAGTACAAATGAACAAAGAAAGGCAGTCGAGCCAAAAGAACAGCCGGGGTGAAAATGGTTAACTTAACTTAATCTTCATTGCCAACAAGACCCGTGTTGTATACGTAGTATTACTTATAGTCATAACGTAACGTAGGGTTGATGAGCTCACACGAAGACCCCATTTATCATTAAGAAGAAAAAACAAAAAAAACACCTTAATCCTCACCGTTTCAATCACTCAAATGCTCAACATGACCCTCTCTTCTCTATCTTTCATTTGTCTCTACAACGCTAATTAAGCTTCAAATAAAAGAATGTACAAATTTATAGCGCGTGGACGAGTTTAGAGAGAATCATCATCACCCACAAACACATAACATATAAATATAGAAAATTATATCCCACACCCTCTTAGTTATTTGAAGTCACCGAGGCCCAGCTAAGAGTTACCATGCATTGCAGATAAAGAAATTAAACCAATATAGCAGCCTTGCTCAGCAGGCGTAGAACTCAACGAGCTCATCCAAAGACTCTGGCTGTGGATCAGCATTGTCAAGCATCCAAAGCAAGTGCTCAAACAAAACGACCTCACATGCGACATTGATGGTGTCGTCGTCAGAGTCGCCGGACCTCTCCACAAGCTCTCTGAAGAGAGGGTGGTCGATGACATCGGAGGTGACAAGGTAGCGCCGCCTTGACTTGCCGACGTAGACGGGGTGGAGGTCTCTGCTACAAGAGGAGTCATCGTCACAAGCAATGGAGCTCACGTTGTGACGGCTTTGTTTATTGCTGAATGAGTTCCATTTCTTTAGAACTGACTTCAGCTTGGTCAGCTTGCCTCCTTTGGCCATTTTTTTTTTGCTTATGACTAATTATAACCCTGAAAGACTTTGTCTTTGAGAAAGAGAGAGAAGGAGGGTGGGATGTCCTTCTAGGCTAAGGGGAGTTCAGAAAGAAAGAGGGAAGGTTCCAATATAAAGGAAAAGTGATAGGGGTAAAATGGTAAACTCACTTTGCATTTCAAGTACGTGACTATGGACCAGTGTGCAGCTCGTGGGCCTGGATGATGTAATGTAATTTGGAAAGAGATGATTGCTGGGGTGACGGCAAATATTTTACCATGGTTTGGTAAAAGATTTTGTTGTTGTTTTTGTAAAAATACGTGTTGGTAAAATAATATGTGAAAATATATGTAATATTATTTAAATATGAATATTTTTTAAATTTTTAAGTACTCTCAGAGTATAGAGAATAATACTTTTTCTTTGGTATTTAATAAATTTATAGTGAAGTTTATCATAAATATGAGAGGAGAGTGCAACAATTTTCAGTCTACAATAATTTTATAACAAATTTTAAGTGACAAACTGTTTATAATAGATATTATTATTGATACACTTCGGCCTAAATGATAACAGGTAACAACTTATAACTTAAGCGTGAATTGCAAGCCACTATTCTTCAATCACGTTGATTGGTCGTAATCGATTGTAATTGGTAAACAAGCAGCTCCAAATTGACCCATCATTGTTTTTTTTAACATTCACAATCAATTGTTTTTTTTTAACATTCACAATCAATTACTTTAGAGTTTCAACAAAAATTATGATACACTTTCTCGTTACAAAAGTTCTTTCCTACTTATTTACTCACCAGTGCCACCTTTAACTTTTGGCTCGCATATTCTCCCATGGTCCTATGTCTGCCATATAAGATTGCATCGCATGCTCTTTTGAAACAATGTTTAATTTACTTTTGTGCTTTTTATTTTTAAACTAATTAAATAGTAGTAATTTTTACAATAAAATAGCAATAAAGCCATAAGATAAGATTGAAGATAAAAAGGGAAAATAATAAAAAAAAATCACATTCTTTTGGAAAATATTTTTAAAATGTACAGTATTTTTGTATGTTTTCAAATTTACTTGAGAATGGAAGGGCATTTTTTTACCTACTTTTAGGTTTTAACATGTAGTAGGTAACAATGCCGAAGGCTTTTTGTCCACATTTGCTAGCTCTTCAAATATATTCACGTACCAACTGGAATGCTGTTGCTTTCCATAACAGTGTGAGCAAACTAATTTTGTTCTACCTTGTCTTTTTTATTGAGAAAAACTGTCTAGTGAAAGCGATAGACATGTGCAAGAGCGTCGTCAAGGTCTTCAACCTATTAATCTGTTTGTTTTTTTCTGGTTAACGTGAAATTCTTCATTATTTTTCTCGTAGAAGATTTCCAAAAAGTAAAATAATATATTAACTATAGGAAGAGAGGAATAGGATTCCCTTCTCTTTCTAGAATCTGGACCTGCCGTTGGTAACTACCAGTAAGAGAATTTATATAAATATATATATAAGGAAGGCATACTTTAGATGCAAGCTAGCCACATTAATTAATTAATAATTTGCGTCATAATAAATCATTGAAACCCTTATAAAAACTTAGGTTGGTGTGGGGATCATTTAAAAAAACTATTCAGATTTAAGAGCCTTTGACACTAATAAGGTGCCCAAGGTTTATGTTGTAGAGAAATTATCTACTATTTGTTCAAATTGTTTGGGAATAGCTTATTTAATTTTTTATTGAATATTTTTTTGTTGATGGTGTACTAAAACATACTTATATTTTTGAAAAACTGAGAAAAAAAAAAGTGTGACAAAAAAAAAATGAGGTTTTAAAAAATTGTATATAAAAGGTAAAAATTGAGTTTACGATGAACGCACAACATTGCATTGAAAGGAAACTTTGATGAATGTCTTAAAATAGCTTATTTAATTTTTTATTGAATATTTTTTTGTTGATGGTGTACTAAAACATACTTATATTTTTGAAAAACTGAGAAAAAAAAAAGTGTGACAAAAAAAAAATAAGGTTTTAAAAAATTGTATATAAAAGGTAAAAATTGAGCTTACGATGAACGCACAACATTGCATTGAAAGGAAACTTTGATGAATGTCTTAAAATAATTTTTTTTTTTAATTTTCATTCTTTAAATAAAAAATGAAATTCAATTAGAACTTGGACACCGAACATAATCTTGTCATGATCTTATAAAAACTTAATTTCTAAAGTTCTTTTTTTTTTCTTTCTAATTTTCTAATTGATAATTAATGTTTGTGTCAAATTAAAATAATGTGATTATACTAAATAAGCCAATCTCTTTGTCGGCGTTTGTTTTGCAGATAAAACGAATATGAAAACGATTAATGACACTTTGAGAAGCAAAAATAATTAAATTAAAGAAAAGCATATATGTGTGAGATACAATGCATTCAAGATTCTTATGTCCTTTCTAAAACAATATTTGTATTAGATAGCGCTTTAGAGAGAGTTGAATGATGGTGATCAGGTTTTGTCAAAATCAATGAACAGAAGTTTATTTTGGATGGTAATGGAGTTTGATTCTCTTTTAGAAACACAAATCTTATAAATTGCTGGGTATCCAACCAAGAGAATACCAACATATATAATTATAAAACAGACAAGAGACAACATCACAATAAATGTTTCTCTATCTCTGTGATTGAGGGCCCAAAATGGTGCTTAGGAGCATGTGCTTAAGGAGTTCAGGCCAATATCGTTGAATGATTATCAGGGTTTAGGGCATGTGCTTAAGTTATAAAACTTTGAAACATTAGTGTCAATCTTGTCAAATATTGCATGCGTCCAATTCTCAGTTTATTATAATATCACAAACTCTATCAAGAAACTGAGCATAAAATTTTTATTTAACATTCAATTTAATGGTTGATTGCTTTGTCTGTTGGCTATAATTAAAACAACATAATGGATGCATGTATGATTCATGAGCATGCAACGGAGCAAGAGCCTCGATTTTCTCCATGTTCTAATCATCAGATATATCTCTTGGATTTTGTATGCGGTTCTTTTAAGTTGCGATCTAGTCTCTATATATATGTTCCACGCTTGTGTTTTTTTTTTTTTTTTTTTTTTTTTAAAAGCTTTAATCTATAGTGGGGATTAAACTTGAGATCTCTTATTTAACTATTAATGACTTTATCAGTTGAGCTAACGAAAACTTACTGCTCGTGGTTGTGCTTACTAGACACACTAAATTGTTGATAAACTGAGTGAGAGAGTCTTCTCTCTTTCCTTTTTTTAATTTCAACCTTCGTTAGGCGCATAGAGGGGGAGATTACACAGCTTTTGTTACTCACTAACCCATTTGAAATTTATGAAAGTAACATATGAGTGATTAGTGAAGGCCATTAAGAAAGTGAGGTCAAATCAAGCTCGATCAGCCAACCGGATTGCCCATTATTCCACATAAAAGGAAAGAATACATCCCCCTTGTAACCCATCAATCCATGAAATATTTATAATGTACTATTTATTTATTTATTTATTTTTGTATATCCAAATAGATTATAATACTAGTTTGATTCCATTTTGGTAGGAAAAAAAAAATATTTTTTATCTCATTTTGGAAGTGGAACAGTTTGTACTTTGTATTATCTCTTTAGAAGAGATAGAAAGAAAGAAAAAGTATAGTTTTAGTCACTATTCACATCCATTGTAATATCTTCCTTCCAACAACTGCTACGCCACCACCTTTCCTTACTCTATCAACCACCAAAGCATTTTAACAACCCAATTTCTGACAAAATATTTGTATACTTCTATTGTCCAACCGGGTTTCTATCACTGTTTTGAAACCCGGACCGGACCGGGCGGTCCGACCGGAAAAACCGGGAACCGGAGCAAATTTCGGTTTTTTAAACTTCAAGAACCGGGCACTGCAGTGAATTCCGTGAACCGCCCGAACCGGGGTTGAACTGCACGGTTCATGCAGAACCGGTGGCATGAACCATGCGGTCCAACCCCGGTTCAAACAGTTAGTTAAATCAGAAAAATTGAGGAATGCAGATGCCAGGACTCGAACCCAGGCTTGGTCAGAGATTTTGCCAAAACTTAACCACTCAGCTAAGCATGCAAGCTTGTGCTCAATAATAACAAAAAAAATACTTGAAGTAAACTTAATGCAATTTTTTTTTTAATATAAAAACAACTTAACACAATTCTATTCTACTTAATTAAATTATCCTTCTCTTACAATGAATATTCAACTATTATAATTAAAATCCTTCAAAGATATTCAACTTTATTTCAAAAATTAATCATAAATTTTAATGTTTTCATGGTAATTATTTTATTTTATTAATTTTCTTATTTAATTATTAAATATGATGGTGTACTAAAAATTATCACCTCCATACTCGTCCGTGGGGGTCGTCCAAGGAAGATGCTTGACACCTTGGCCCAGGAAGCTTGTCCATGTTAGCCTCGTCTATCCTGGAAAGCCCTTGGACGGCCTATATTGACTGCGAACATCATCACTGCATACCATACCCTGGACGGGGCTTATACACTTGGAATATATGTAAAACCAAGGACATTGCCACAAAACCACCTCCTATGACCGCGTTGCGAAATGTACGGCCTAAAGAAATAACCTCCATAGCAGTTATGGAGGTTACTTCCGAACCTTCCGACATCCTCCAATATAGGAGCAGTTACTACATTGGTAAACCGTTCTTAGCCTGCGTTATATAAAAAAGAGCAATCGACAAGCAAAAAGGTACAGAATATTTTTTCCAAGTATTTGGGACTTCCAAAGTGTAGAGAAAACACTGACTTTATCATCGGAGGGTTTCTGGCCGGTCCACCCCGGTCGCCTCTGACTGTTTTGTTCATCTCCCCAGGTTTTCAGTTAGATTTATCATCGCCGCTGTTGAAATCCGAAGCATCCAGCCTACTGATTTTGTCGTGCATCATCAGTTGGCGCCGTCTGTGGGGAGTAGATAAGTTTGTACTAACTACTTTCCTTCAACAAAAGGCTGTATGGTTCGGACAAGATCAAGGGCTACCAGCCCAGGCCACCAAGAAAGTAGGGATGCCTCCAGCAATCCTAACCGCGATCGACAGTCAGCGCCAGTCGCTCAACAACCAGCCCTCCAACACATACAATCCATGGCAGCCGCCATGGCAGAGTTAACCAGTCAGAACCAGGAGTTGACTAGGGAGATTCACTTGCGGAGGCAGCGTCAGGAGAGGTTCGAGGAAGGACAAGCCCAGAGTCAAGAGATTCGAGAAAACGCCGACCCCGAAGGCCAATCAAGGGGTACCGTTTCACGAAGAGTGCCACACTTGGAGAGGGAAATGGACCAAATGCGTAAGGCCATGGAAGAAATGAGGGAGAACATGAGGAGAACGAATCCCGTAGAAGACTTGGTTCACCGTACGGACTCCCCTTTCTCAGCCTCCATTAACAGCCATCCCCTGCCTGCCAAGTTCAAGATGCCTTCCTTAGACTCATACGACGGGACGCGTGATCCATGCGATCACATAGCAACCTTCAAAACCACAATGCATCTCCAAGGAGTTCCAGACGAGATCATGTGTAGAGCTTTCCCTACCACGCTCAAAGGACCGGCACGAGTATGGTTCAGCAAAATACCTCCAAATTCTGTGAGTTCGTTTGAAGAATTGAGTAAACTGTTTGTCAACAATTTTATTGGAGGACAAAGGCATAAACGTTCCTCGTCCAGTTTGCTCACAATTGAGCAAGGGGAAAACGAGAGCTTGCGCTCCTTCATTACTCGTTTCAACAGAGAAGCCCTCACTGTAGACGAGATGGACGACAAACTACTACTGGCGGCCTTCCACAACGGGGTCAATTCTGACTTGTTCATCCATAAGCTCTATGAGCAAGAGCCTCAGATTATGGCTGAGCTCGTCCACTCGGCCTAAAATTTCATGAATGCAGAAGATGTGATCATAGCTAAGAAGAGGAAGAGAGCCGAAAGAAGGGAAGGAGATAACACCCGTCACCAAGAGCAAGCTCCCCGTCCAAAGAAGGCCCGCGCGGGGGAAAAAAGGGATCAAGATAATAGAAGGCCAGCTTCATCCTCAGGACGAAATCAGCACTACACGTCTCTGAATGTCCCACTTGACCAAGTGCTCATGCAGATCAAGGATGATCCGTCCCTCAAATGGCCTGAAAAAATGAAGGGAGACCCCAACAAGCGCAATAAGAATAAGTATTGCCGTTTTCACAGAGACCACGGGCATGACACGGACGAATGTTTCGATTTGAAACAGCAGGTAGAAAACCTTATCAGGCAAGGAAAACTGAGGAACTTCCTTGGACGAGATCAGAAGGATGAAAAGTTGAAAGGCAAGCTGGAAGAGGCGCCCCGACCACCGCTAGGAGAAATAAGAACGATCTTTGGAGGAACCTCGACAGGACAGACTTCCAGGTCACGGAAGACATACCTAAAGGTAGTGCAGAATGTTCAACTCTCAGGACGACCTGTCAGGATGAGGGAAGCTAAGGAACAATCTATTACCTTCACAGACGAGGACGCTGCGAGGCTTCACCACCCCCATGACGACGCGATCGTTATTACCCTGCTTATCGCAGGTTATACGACCAGAAGGGTGTTAGTTGACAACGGCAGTTCGGCGGACATCCTATACTACCCTGCCTTCCAGCAAATGAACCTCGGACGAGATTTACTGCGCCCAGTGAATTCACCCTTGGTAGGGTTTGGAGGAATGAAGGTGCAACCATTGGGGATCGTTGCGCTGCCTGTAGTGGTGGGAACACATCCACAGCAGACAACGAAAGAGATAAATTTCCTCGTGGTGGACTGTTCGTCGTCGTATAATGCTATCATTGGAAGACCTACCCTGAACAGTTGGAAGGCAGTGACGTCCACTTACCACTTGTCGGTTAAGTTCCCTACAGAGCACGGAGTGGGGGAAGTGCAAGGAGATCAGCTAGCAGCGAGAGAATGCTACCTAGCCATGCTAGCCATGGACGAGGTAGCTCAGACGATGA
This sequence comes from Lithocarpus polystachyus, assembly GCA_033629205.1. Lineage (NCBI taxonomy): Eukaryota > Viridiplantae > Streptophyta > Magnoliopsida > Fagales > Fagaceae > Lithocarpus > Lithocarpus polystachyus. The sequence continues at coordinate 3,300,441 of CM066172.1, forward strand.
ACATAGAGGAAAGGAGAGTTGTTGCAGAGCCTACCGAAGTACTTGAGGATGTTTCTTTGGACGAGAATGACCCCAAAAAGTTCACCAGGATTGGAACAAGCATGAAGAAGGAAACAAAGCAAGACCTCGTCCATTTTTTACAGAAGAGTGTGGATGTGTTTGCTTGGAGCCACGAAGACATGCCGAGAATTGATCCAAGTATCATCACACATCGATTGAATGTATGTCCGTCTTACAAGCCCGTCCGTCAGAAGAAAAGAGTTTTTGCTCTAGAACGGGACAAGGCTGTTAAGGAAGAAGTCCTGAAGTTGAAGACAGCGCAGTTCATTCGGGAAGTCTATTACCCAGAGTGGCTGGCCAACGTAGTGATGGTCAAAAAAGCAAACGGCAAGTGGAGAATGTGTGTGGACTTCACCGATCTGAATAAAGCTTGCCCCAAGGACAGTTACCCCTTGCCACGCATCGATCAGTTGGTGGATTCAACAGCTGGACATCGGCTATTAAGCTTCATGGACGCTTTCTCGGGCTATAACCAAATACAGATGGACGAGGCAGACCAGGAAAAAACGTCCTTTGTAACGAGCCAAGGATTGTTTTGTTATAAGGTGATGCCCTTCGGTTTGAAGAACGCAGGAGCAACTTACCAAAGGCTGGTTAACCAGATGTTTCAGCAACAAATAGGATGAAATATGGAGGTTTATGTAGACGATATGCTAGTGAAGAGTTTGGAAGAGGAGAGTCACTTGACTGATCTCCAAGAGACCTTCGACACACTTAGGCGGTATAATATGAAACTGAATCCCAGTAAGTGCGTTTTCGGAGTATCGTCGGGAAAATTTCTTGGATTCATGGTGTCGCATAGAGGGATCGAAGCGAACCCCGACAAAATCCAGGCCATCATTGACATGAAGCCGCCAGGAAACATCAAAGAAGTCCAAGCACTCACTGGACGAGTCGCTGCGCTAAACAGGTTTGTCTCCAAAGCAACTGACAAGTGTTTACCATTTTTTAGGGTTCTTAAAAAAGCTTTTGAGTGGACGGACGAATGTCAGAGGGCCTTCCAAGACCTCAAAGCCTACCTGACTACTGCTCCGCTGCTAAGTCCATCCATACCTGGTGAAGAACTATACTTGTATATGGTGGTGTCCCCTCATGCTGTTAGTTCGGCATTGATCAGAGAAGAAGGAAAGGTATAGAAACCAGTCTACTATACCAGCCGAGCTCTGAGAGGAGCAGAAGGACGATATCCTATGATGGAAAAATTGGCTTTCGCTTTGATTACGGCCTCGAGGAAGTTGAGACACTATTTTCAAGCGCATGTCATCAATGTCCTGACAGACCATCCACTGAAGAAGGTAATGAACAGGTTGGAAGCCGCAGGGCGACTAGTCCAATGGGCTATTGAACTGGGGGAATTCGAAATCAGGTACCAGCCAAGAAGCGCAATAAAAGCACAAGTACTAGCAGATTTCATAGCGGAGTTTACCCCTAACGCCGACGGTTTGGACGAGCTGGGCAGCGTTCAAAGATGGGTCATCCATGTGGATGGATCCTCCACATTACATGCAGGCGGGGTAGGAGTCATTTTGACATCCCCAGAAGGAGATGAACTGGAATACAGTGTCCGCTTACAGTATGCAGCAACCAACATCGAAGTCGAGTACGAGGCTCTTCTGAAGGGGCTAGAGTTGGCAAAGTCCTTAGGAGCAGAGTCAATACTCGTCCATGGAGATTCCCAACTAATCATGGGGCAGGTGAATGGGACATACAAGGCGAAAGAAGAGCGCATGAAGAGGTATCTTAGTAAGGTGCGACGCCTCATGAAAAAGTTTAAGGAGGCTCGCTTCATTCAGGTACTTAGGGAAGAAAATATGAAAGCAGACGCTTTAGCGAAAGAAGCCTCGGCAAGCGGACAGGTGGATGAATTTGACGAAGTACAATACATGCCAAGCATAGATCTGCCGAAAGTACAGCAGATAGAGGGCGAAGACAATTGGATGGCACCGATATTGGCATATCTAAAAAACGGAAAGCTACCGGAGGGGAAGGACGAGGCGAAGAAACTGAGAATCAGGTCGGCCAGATACGTCCTCGTAAATGATATGCTGTACAAAAGGGGTTTTTCCCAACCCTACCTGAGATGCTTAGCTCCGGCCGAGGCAAACTATATGTTAAGAGAGGTTCATGAAGGATCCTGTGGAAACCACTCGGGGGCAAGAGCGCTAGTGCATAAACTCGTCCGTGCAGGGTATTATTGGCCAACCATGCAAGCAGACGCAAAAGCTTATGTCAAAGTATGTGACAAGTGTCAACGATTCAGCAACGTCCCCAAACAACCCGCAGAGTACCTCACTCCTATGATGTCCCCTTGGCCCTTCGCGCAATGGGGGTTAGACATTTTGGGCCCTTTTTCGCTGGGAACTAGGCAGATGAAGTTTTTGGTGGTGGGTATTGACTACTTTACTAAATGGATAGAAGCAGAACCACTAGCAAAGATCACACAGCAAAATGTCAAAAATTTTGTCTGGAAGAACATCTTATGCCGATTTGGGGTGCCCAGGGTGTTAGTATCAGACAATGGACGGCAGTTTGATAATGCACCATTCAGGGACTTTTGTGCACACTTCGGCATTCAGAATCACTATTCCTCCCCCTCCCATCCACAAGCAAATGGCCAAGCAGAAGTAGCAAACCGATCCTTGTTGAAAATCATCAAGACTCGGCTTGACGGGGCGAAGGGTGTATGGCTAGATGAACTACCGGGCGTTCTTTGGGCGTACAGGACGACAGTGAGAACCCCCACGAGGGAAACACCTTTTAAGCTGGCTTACGGGAGCGAAGCAGTCATACCTGCGGAGGTGCACATGGCCAGCCATAGGGTGATGAAGTATCAGGATGGAGAAAATGGTGACCAGCTTCGTCTTAACCTCAATCTCCTAGACGAAGTACGGATGAATGCAGAACAGAGAACGACAAGGTATAAAAACTTGATGGCCAAGCACTATGATACCATGGTCAAGCCCAGACGCTTCAATATAGGGGACCTCGTCCTAAAGAAGGTTTCCTTGGCCACCAAAAACCCTGCTCATGGGAAGCTGGGACCAAATTGGGAAGGACCCTACAGGGTTATTAACTGCAAGAGACAAGGATCCTACTATTTGGAAGCTCTGGACGGACGGAAGCTAGAACACCCCTGGAACGTTGAACATTTGAGAAGATACTATCAATAAAGTCCATGGACGAGCATCAAACGTCATGGATGTCCGAAGTAGTTTTCTAATAAATGCTTACTACTAATGCTTTAGATGTGTACTACTTATGAACTACTATATTAAAACGTTTGTAATTCCCTAAAGGCACTAGCTCTCAAGCATGTGCCATTCCTATGAACGAATATTTACAGTTTCTTAAAAGCATATATGTGATGTATTTTGAAGTATATCCAAATATGTGTGAAAATGAACTAGAGACGAGGAAAATCCTTGGACGCAAGGATGTATCGTCCATAAGCTTTCCTTAAAATAAGGATAAAGCCAGCAATACTCGTCCTGACCAAGGGACGAGCTGATGTATGTATCGTCCATAAGCTTTCCTTAGAACAGGATAAAGCAAAATGAGGCAAGTTCATCCAAACCAGGAGAAACTGATGCACCGTCTCAATGGACGAGGAAATGCAAGTGTAAAAATCCAGCAACTAAGAATAGCCTAAAGCGTGGACGAGTTAAAAAAGTTAAAAACGTTTTGAAGAAAACACTGACATCTCGTCCTTAGGCAAATGCTCGTTCAAAAAATGGGCGAAGAATAATATTAGCCAACAAAGGCACTTTTTATGGACGACCCATTCTAAGCACATCACTAGCTAAGCTCATCCATACCATAAGTCCCCATGAAGGACGAGTAAAGAATTAAAGTTTATTGAAATGTGAATCAAATTTGTCCATACAATAACTGAAAAATAAGCAAAGATGCATTCATTAGCCATAAAGGGTGGACAACCAACGTCCAAAAACCCTCAAGATTGTTTCAAACACCGTCCTAAAACTTTGGACGAGGAAAGTGTACTTGCATTACATATAAGAGTCTTAAACAATGGCTCAAATAAAAACTAAAACTAAAATACAAAAAAAAGTTAAGTCTTCATTGGGGAGGGTCAGCACTGGGATCGTCTTGGGCCGGCTGAGTAGTAGCGTCGTCCTCGATGTTAACGTCTTCAGAGCTCGTCTGGAGAAGAGAGCTTGACGCAACGCCACCAAGGTTGAGCTTTATAGAGCTGAAGTCGAGGTTGGGAAATTGCTCCATGACGTCCATCCTAAAGTCTTCAAACCCGGCTGCATAGTTGGTGTCCAAAGAATGTACTCTTTGGACGCCATGAACTCCGCAACCGCGTCTCTCTTAGCATCTTTAAGAAGGGCACTCAACTCGTCATTCTTCTTCTGAAGATGATCAAGACGAGTGTCCTTCTCAACAATGTCCGTCTTCAGCTCTTCGACATGGTTTTGCAGCTCCTTCAGCTCGTCCTTGGCCTTGCCTGCCACTTCGGCCCATCTTTTGCTTTCGTCCTTAACTTCTTGCACCTTCCTCTCCAGCAAAATCCTCGTCTTGTCCAGTTCTGTCACCTGCCTAGACGCAGCAATAAACTTGGACATTGCCTACATAAAATTTGAAGTTTTTCAGATAAGGAAAAGTATTGTTAAGACGAGAAAAAATAAGGACGAAGAAAATATTACCTTGAAAAGATCATGAACACCAGAGTGCTCAAAGTCCTTCAAGGACATGTTGTAGCACGCCGCCACGTCCTGGTCAGTCACCACCCTTTCAAACCTCCCCCAAGCTAGATCCTCGTCTTCGAGAAGGGTCAGAGGGACTTGGTTGGAGGGTAGGGGTGAGACAGGCGTTTGAGTTGTGGACGGCGCGTGCCTGGACGATGGATCGGCGAACTCGTCGTCAATGTCAAGAACGTTGACGGGAGTCTGCTGGACTGGAGGCACAGAAACAGGCTGGACGTCCCCAGCTTTGGACGATCCATGCTTAACCCTTTTTTCTTTGCGTCGACTTGGGAGTTTTCCCAAATCGATCCCCTTAGACAAAGCTTTCCTTTTATCACCTACCAATGGACGAGGTTGGGATTGAACTCCCTGCCCAGCCACCTCGTCCACCACTTCCTTGCCTTTATTCTGATTCATTGTAGCCATTCCTATAAAGATGGACGAGGATGATGAATAAACAGGACGAGATAGTAAAAAAAAAAAAAAAAACAAAAAAAAAACAAAAACAAACACTTACGTCTACGGACAGTGCGTTCGTGAGCAATCGCCTCAACAGACGGCTCTGGTCTTAGACCCCAAGCTGCCAGACGTCTTAGGCTTACCAAGAAATGGAACGTCCTGTCAGGGTAAAGACGAGCCTTTTGAACTCGCTCAATGTAGAACTTGCTCAAATGAGGTCGTCTAAAACCTGAAAGAGAAAAGAAAATGTTAGACGAGAACAAACAAGTTAATAACATATACATCTTAGGACAGACGACCTCATACCTTCAGGACGAAGGTTGCCTAGTTCTCCTGTGTAGGGACCAAGTGGATCCCTATCAACTTCACTTGGCCTCCCAGCCCAGGGGCCAGAGACGAAGAAAAACTCCGTCTTCCAGTTCCTGTCTGAGGTAACTAAGGATTGAATCAACCTGCAATCTGTCCCTCTAGCTGTGAATTGATGGAAGCCAGGGGATTGATTGATCTCAGAAGGTTTGTAATAATAGAGGAACTCGTCCACAGTAAGAGGACGATCCCCCCCAAAGACTTCCCTCCATAAGACTTGCATAGAGACAATCAGTCTCCATGCATTGGGGTTCAATTGGCAAATGGCTAAACCTAACCTAGAAAGCAACTCCCTAGAGAAAGCATTAAGAGGTAACCTCAAACCCCCCAAGAGGTAAGCCTCGTAAATACCAACTCCAAAGTGGGGTTGGCAGCACCATTCCCCACGGACGGGTAATCTAGGGTTTAAGTTTTCAGGGATTTGGTACCAAGCTTTTAGAGACTCCAACCTTTTATCATCTGTCCTAGACGGGATGTTCAAAGCACAGCTATAGACGATCTCCTTGTCGTCCTGAGCTGAAGACGAGGGAGCGCTGGTGCCGGCCCTCGACCCAGACTTAGCTCTCGTCCTAAACTCTTCCTGAAGAACCTCTAAAGGAACCCCAGGGACCCCAGACGTGTACTCGTCTGAGGTATTCCCTCCACTACTACTATGACTACTACTACTGCTATCACTTGACCCACTGAAGCTACTGGGTTCATGAAATTTGTCTATGGCTTTCTCAGTGCTATTACTAGATGAGGAGAGGACAATTTCAGACATTTTTTGGAAAAGTTGAAACCTAAGGACGAAGGTAAGGAGAATACCTGGATCTAGATGGCTATGGACGCAGAAGACTTCTAGACGAGGCGCTAAGACGAGGAGTGTCAGGGAAGAAAATTTTCAGAAATGAGAGGGTAGCTCGGGAATTGCACTATTTATAGGCGAAGACTTTAGTACCTGAAACGTCACAACCAATCGAAAGCTGGCACGTGGCACAATCCTCGAAAAATGAATCGACGTGAATCTCCACTGCTAAGATCGTGACACGTGGTGAGTTAAAACGTGGAGGATTAACACGAACGTCCAAGGGACAACGCCATACTACATCTTCCCAGACGACCCACGGACCGGGGGCAACTGATGGTGTACTAAAAATTATCACCTCCATACTCGTCCGTGGGGGTCGTCCAAGGAAGATGCTTGACACCTTGGCCCAGGAAGCTCGTCCATGTCAGCCTCGTCTGTCCTGGAAAGCCCTTGGACGGCCTACATTGACTGCGAACATCATCACTGCATACCATACCCTGGACGGGGCTTATACACTTGGAATATATGTAAAACCAAGGACATTGCCACAAAACCACCTCCTATGACCGCGTTGCGAAATGTACGGCCTAACGAAATAACCTCCATAGCAGTTATGGAGATTACTTCCGAACCTTCCGACATCCTCCAATATAGGAGCAGTTACTACATTGGTAAACCGTTCTTGGCCTACGTTATATAAAAAAGAGCAATCGACAAGCAAAAAGGTACGGAATATTTTTTCCAAGTATTTGGGACTTCCAAAGTGTAGAGAAAACACTGACTTTATCATCGGAGGGTTTCTGGCCGGTCCACCCCGGTCGCCTCTGACTGTTTTGTTCATCTCCCCAGGTTTTCAGTTAGATTTATCATCGCCGCCGTTGAAATCCGAAGCATCCAGCCTACTGATTTTGTCGTGCATCATCAAAATATATGCTTAAAAATCATTAAATTTCCCTCACATATGTAGATATATTAGTCAATTTTGCTAATTTTATAAATTTAATATTTATATTTAGGTTTTAATTAATTATGACATCATCACGGTTCGACCACGGTTCAACCTCGGTTGGACCTCAAAAACCTTGAACCTCTCCCTTTTATGGTTCAATAAACGGTCCGGGTTTGAAAACCTTGGTTTCTATTAAAAAAACCATTTTGTAGGGAAGTTACGCCTTACTACGGAGTGAAACTCTTAAATTTGAGGAAATATTCAATCCTTTTAGAGGATCACCTCAGTAATGTCTAGTGGTTTTCTCATCCAATAATATAATGTCATATGTTTAAATTTATAAAGTAACGTCTTAATCAATAAAATAAATATATAACCCTCGTGGATGAGACCATCACCACCACTTACCCCAATGCTAACAATTTCCCCGCACCACAAAAAAAAAAAAAAAAAAAAAAAAAAAAAAAAAAACAATGCTATACCACCATCCACCGTCCCCATATTTGGATCCATTGCAGCACAATGGTTGCCTGCCTCATCAAATGTGGACATTTGTTTTTCTAGCTTCAGATTTCCTATCGTCCTCATTAGATTCGTGCTAGATCGATGAGAGTGAGAGAATGGTGTCAAATGACTCAAATCTAAATAGTTGCTTTTGGCTAATTATTATATTTTATTTAGTTAGATAGTGTGATTAGAATTGTGAATAGGATCTGACTCAATTAATTTGTACAAATGACATTATATTATTGGGTGGGAGGATCGCTGGACATTGTTGATGTGGTCTTTCTTTCAAAAGAACCAAATAATATCTTCTTGAATTGTATGTAAGTTCCGTAGCTCATGATCATTCCAACTTAAAGCAATCATTGTGCTCGGCAAGACTGCTCTGCCCTAGTGTTGAAACATTGGGAGTTGCCTTCATAAAACTCAGCCACCTTAGTGTATTTTCAAGTATAGTAAATTCGCAACCATCTCCCTCCTCCAGCAAGTCCATAGTACCCGGCCTTTTACCCAACATAACTAGTCCCTCCTCACTTGCCTGTGATTGTAGCCCATTAATCATTGGGCCTACCTCAAATGTAGCTCATTGCTCATGTGACCCACTAATCCATTCCATTGCCGTTTACCTCTATTATTCAAAAAATATATATAAACGGCATGCCGTTTAGGGTGGGGGAAAAAGAAAGCAACAAAAAACACTTCCTTCCAAAACAAAATTGACGGTGAATCGAAGTGTCTCCAATCTCCATCTGTGTCGACTGCGGTGGGATCCAAAAAATACCCTGCAAAATTCTGAGCCATGCACTCCTCTTTTTCTGGAGCTTTCGAAATCGAAATCGAAACTCGCTTTGAGTTTCTCGTTTGTCATTATTTATTACCTTCTCACCTCTCATATCTCAATCGCAAACGCACCTCTCAATCTCATAACCACCAAAAGTGCAAAAGCAAAAACAAAAACAAATTCCCTCATCAAAATCAAACCAACACTCACACTCACACTCACAACAGCAATGACTCTCGCTGCTGCCTCAACAAATTCGCTCCTCCTCTTTTCCAAACGACACTTCCAAGTCCGCGAGTTCCGCGTTTTCCGACGCCGAAGGCTCAAACAAACGACACGTAGTTCGCTCCTCCGTTGTTCCCAAATCGAGTTCGAAGGCCTCTTCCAATCCCTAGTTTCTCAGTTCCCTTCCGTCAATTCCTTGGAATTCATCGCTCCGGCGCTCGGTTTCGCCGCCGGTTTCGCTCTCCACCGCCGCTCCAAGGGTCGGCCGAGAATTCGAGGCGATTCCGATGTCGGGGAGTGGATTCTCTTCACCAGTCCGACGCCGTTCGACCGGTTCGTGTTCCTGCGGTGCCCTTCGGTGTCGTTCGCCGCAGGCGAGGACGTGAACGAGAGGCTGGTGAAGGAGGACAGGCATTTCGTGAGGTTGAACAAAGGAAGAATGGTGGTGAGGAGCGAGACTGAGATTGAGAGTGAGAGTGGTCTGGAATTGGAATTGGAGTTTCAGAGAGTTTGTGTGAGTACGGAGGATGGAGGAGTGGTTTCGTTGGATTGGCCGGCGAATTTGGACTTGGAGAAAGAGCATGGATTGGACACCACCTTGTTGCTGATCCCTGGTTCGCCTCAGGGTAGCTTGGACAAGAACGTGAGGTCCTTTGTTGCTGAATCTCTCAACCGTGGTTGTTTTCCGGTCGTCATGAATCCGAGGGGTTGTGCCGGTTCACCTCTCACCACGGCACGGTTAGTACCGATTAAGCTTGTTTTAAGTGTTTGAAATTTGAATTCATTTCAACTTTGGTATGGTATTTATGTATTTATATGCTTGTGCTAACATTGGAGTTGTATCGGTGATGATTCAATAATAATGGAACATAATTGTGGTTGATTTGGCTATCTTGAAATTGCATGAGGTGTTAGAATTATTGAGGTGAGAGTTGGGTTATAAAACAAGTACACGCGGAGTATACTATAGGTACACCCACAATTAAACCCTATAAAGGTTTTTGATAATTTCATAGTTGGGGGAGTGGGGATTTGAACCGTGGACGTTTTTGTTGGAAACATTAGGAAGTGCTAGTTGAGTTACAATGCTGTTGGCACCACAATTCAACTCTAAAGTTACAATGATCATTAAAATCTAGCAAGTTTGAAGAAGAAAATAACCCTGATGCGTCATCCATTCAAACAAGATTCTAAAAAACTGCAATTTTAAATCTAAAAAGGTCCTTTCACACCCCTCAAAGCTTCTAGCATTCCTTTCCCTCCAAATGCACCACAACAAATAATGAGGGATCGCATTCTAGATGTGTGGGGTGGACTTAGGACTGAGCTTTTTTAATAAAAAATTTGGTGGTGTGGGCATGGGAGGAAACCTTGACGGACTTTTACTTCAAAATAGTTGTTGTCATGGTAAATTTTAATCAATCTCATGCTCAGGTTCCTGGACAAGAGAATTTTTTAGTACAGGTTTCTTTTGAATGTGCTGATAGTAGGAGCTTCTTTACTATTCTATTTTCTGTAGGTTATTTACAGCCGCTGACAGCGATGATATCTCCACAGCTGTACAGTTCATTAATAAGGCAAGGCCATGGACAACATTGATGGCTGTTGGTTGGGAATATGGTGCAAACATGTTAACAAAGTATTTGGCAGAAGCTGGAGAGAATACACCGCTTACAGCTGCCACGTGCATAGACAATCCATTTGACTTAGAGGAGGCTACAAGGTCCTCTCCTTATCACATGGCCATTGATCAAAAGCTCACTAGTGGACTGATAGATATTCTAAGATCTAATAAGGTTGGTGATTGCTTTCAATCTTCTATCTATTTTGGTTCAAATGCTTTATGTCCCTCCATTCTAGCATTGTTTTAATGTTGAACAAACATAATCATTGATGTGGTATGCTTTGAATTGTGTTGGCCATTTAAGTATAATAACTTATGCTTAATTTTTTAATTTGGAATAACTTATGTTTAATGTCTACTTAACTTCTAGGAACTATTTCAAGGCAAAGCAAAAGGGTTTGATGTGGAGAAGGCTTTATTGGCAAAGTCTGTACGTGATTTTGAAAAAGCAATATCTATGGTATCTTATGGTTTTGAGGTACTAGAAGACTTTTATTCAGAGTCTAGCACAAGAGACGTGGTTGGGAATGTGAAGATTCCTGTTCTCTTTATACAGGTCAAACTTATCTAACTTTAATGCCATCCTGCTTTAATTTTTGCTCAGGATTAGATTAGTCATGTCCTGCATTTGTTTACTGTTTATAAATCTTCCTGTAGATACTCTGGTTATTTCAACAATTCTTGGCCTTTTTTGGTTTAAAAAAATCAGTTGAAAGAGATGATTTACTAAAACTTATTTTGGAGCCATGCTAAAATTTCCCTAGTTTCACTTTAAAAAAGAAATAGACAAGACAGAAAAAAAGGGAGTAAATATTTATTCCAAGAAAATTTTGTAAATTGTTTTCTGTAGTAATCAAAGTAGCAAAGTTCCTAAGTTTTGATTAAGTGAAATACTTCATCGATTCTTTCATTACATATTCATAATATTGTTTATAGTACAAATCCACACCCCAACACACTGTCAGTATGAGAAAAGGTCTAACTAGTTGTAAATCCATCAATTTATCAGAATGATGATGGGACGGTGCCCCTATTCTCTATCCCACGCGGCTCGATAGCAGAAAATCCATTTACAAGCTTGCTCTTGTGTTCTTGTATGCCCTCTACTGTTGTTGCAGGTGGCACATCTGTCATATCCTGGTACCAGCAACTTACGATTGAGGTAATAGCCTTTTTTAGCGTTCCTCTTATCTTTACTGACCAGTTGAAGTCCTTGCATATCAGGATTTTGTTTGATTGGTCTTGGGCTTGGGGGGTTTTCGCATTGTACTTGGATTTTTGATTTTCATTCTTCTGTTAGACTTTCTAATTGATTTGCTTGTATTTGTTTTTCAGTACTTTGTGTTCATCATCGTGAACACAGTACATTTTTCTCCTTTAATAAAGTCTTCTTTACTTATCCAAAAAAAAAAAAAAAAAAAAAAAACAAGATGAAATTTGTATAACTTCCCTTTGAAGTATTGGTTGCTTAAACTTACCTTATTGCTTTATAATCTATATATAACTTTTGAGAATTATGTTGAGGTTAAGCAATAATAAGCATATAATATATTATGGATTCTTTGCAATATTATGTTGTAGTCCAGGTTAAGTGTTTGATATGGGTTGATCATTGAGTTTAATATACTTTTCATGTCTTAACTTTGACCTTCTTGAAATTCTCACTTATGATTATTTTTTGCATTAACTGAACCTTATCAATCTGTATGTAAAAAATTTTTTGTGCTAAGACCAAGTCTTGTAAAGGGAAATTCTCACTTAATGGGATTCTATGCTGAGGCCAAGTCTTACATGGGAACCCCATTACCTACACTATCATGCTGCTCCATGAATTGTTGGCTTTTTTATGGTAACAACAATAAAAACCATGATCTGAAATCATACTCCCCCTTTTCAATATTCAATCTAGATATTGTAGAGTTATGACCATCATGTAAATATGTAATGTTCCAGAAAGTCAAACCTGATTCTTATTTGGTACTCTCATATAGCCTTTATACTATTTTCAGGCCAAAGCATGTATGTAATTAATGCATCTTGGTGATGCCTTTGGGATCAGGGGCCTCCATAGGTAAGGGTTAGTATTTTTTATGAAACATACAGTTATGTTTCAAATGAGCTCTAGCTCAATGGTATGTCATTTCCTTATAAGGGCAATGTGAAGAGTGAGGCCATTGGTTCAAGATCCATTGGATGCATGTGTAATTACTAATAAAGAGAAAAGAATACAGTTAAGTTTTTCCTTTCAATTTTCAACCCTTATTGAATTCACTCCATATGATTTATCAAGAACCAGCTTTTAAGGTTAAATTTTCTGCTATTTCCAACTTATCAATCTTGGCAAATGCCCATCTTCGGTAGTGTCTAATACTCTTAATATGATTCTCTGGCTCTCTTGAAGATGTGGTTGATAATGGCAATGACAGTGGTTGTTATTTTATTTATTTTACTAAAACCCCCTGCTGAAAAACTTGGTGGAATTTAACCCTGCATTCTTGCAAATGATATTCTGATGTGGGATGTGCAGTGGCTGACAGCAGTGGAGCTGGGACTTCTTAAGGGCCGTCATCCTCTCCTAAAAGATGTGGACGTTACCATCAACCCTTCAAAAGGCTTACCTCTTGTGGAAAGTAGATCATCTGATAAGAATGATGAGGTTGATAAGCTCTCGGATCTTACTCAGCCAAATGCTTTGAATGGATACTCTGTGGATCCTATAAAGGGTATACTTGAAGATAGCGACACTGTTGCTAGTTTATGCTTAAGTTCCCGACGAGATTCCCAAGAAAATTTGGAAGCTGAAGATGCAGGCCTGCAAGAAATGGAAAATGGTGCTTTGCAGCAGATTAGCTCTGTTGATTCAGAATTGGTCAAAGAGGAGGAAGTCAGCTCAGTAGATGGTGAAAGAGGTCAAGGGCTACAGACAGCACAGGTGGTTATGAATATGCTTGATGTAACCATGCCTGGTACTCTAACAGAAGAAGAAAAACAGAAGGTAAGGCTTAGAATTCCCATTTCTATGATATTTTTGCCATGATGTCACTTCTACAATCATATTAATGTTTAATATTGTTATTAATCGCCTCTTTTGACTCTTCCTTTTACTTCTTGTGTACTAGGTTTGCACTCCTTTTTATTGCACTTTTTTAATGAATTACTTATTAAAAAAAAATATCGTCATTAATAATTTGTGTTTTCTATGCACCTGCAGTGAACATAGAAATTTTGTAATTTGGCAAAGTTGAGGTTGATATTCAATTATTTGTATTATGTGCATGTGAATAAAAATTTAGTTAAAATGTATGATTTTCATATGTCATTTCATGTTGGTCATATATGTGGATTTATAACTTGTGTTAACTACTTATTAATCTAATTTGTAATCTGGATTAACAACATTTTGATCGTCTTTTACATTGTTGTTGTCAATGGTTTTTATTTTTCCTTTTAAGATAATTGCTTGCTGCAAATGCTAATTAGTATTCTTTCCATTTTCATGTTTTCTGGGGATTTGATTGTCGTTAATGCTTGTAAGTAGAATGTAAGGCCTTTTGCAGCTACAGAGGAATATCTGATTTCTTTTGATATTTCTGACTTTTCATCTGGCCTGTGATGATTAGACTCACATTATCTATCTTGGGAGGGAGAATAAAATCCTTTTTAGGAGTCGCATCAATTAAAATTATGTAGAAAATTAATTGTATTCTAAGACATTTCTACCTGCTACTTGATAGTATGCATTGTTTTTTTTAATAAAAAAAAAGAGGAGGATCTCTACTGGCTCCTTGGTGACTGGTGGTACTTGGTAGGGAATGTTAATTTCTAACATGTATTTACTGTCACTTCATTGCTTACCATAATTGTGTATATTTATTGACATTTATTTTATAATAATGTCCAGGTCTTGACTGCTGTGGATCAAGGAGAAACACTTGTGAAAGCTTTGCAAGATGCTGTGCCAGAAGATGTTCGTGAAAAGCTTACAACTGCTGTAACTGGAATTTTGCATTTCCGAGGCACAAACTTAAATTTTAATGGACTAGTTGATATTGCTCGGATACCTGATGTTTCAACAGGATTGAAGGCCAAGATCCAAGAAAAAGTTGGAATATCAGGTGGAGAAGGTTTAAACACTGACCATCTTTCTTCAGACCAGATAAAAAAGGCTGATGAACTCACAGATAGCTTGAATGACACTCAACCTGGCGTAGACAAACCTACTGGGGATCTAGAATCAGATCTATCTCAATCGACAAGTGGTGATGGAGTTGATATATCCGGTTCAGTCAAGGACACCAGTGAGTCAGTAAATAATGATGAATATGATGAGTCCTCTAAAGAAAAATCTGCTACATACCTTGACAATGGTGAGATTGGATCAGAAACAGATGTTAAGCCTACAATTAATGAGAAAAAAGACCAGGATGGTGGAATAGCTCAAATAGAGGAAAAAGAGGAGAATAATAACCAGGAAACTGGAGATTCTTCAACTGACCAAGGCAAGGTGGCATCATCCAGTATAACAGAAGAAGTAACTCCTGGGACCTCCTCTGATGCTGATGCAATGGGAAATGAAGGTAACGATAATCTGAAGAGAGATAACAAAAGTATGCAGCCTGTTCAGGATCAAACTAATTCTATTGTGTCTGATCCTAGTCCCTCCACCTTTAGTGTATCCCAAGCATTTGATACTTTAACAGGGATGGATGATTCCACCCAAGTGGCTGTGAACAGTGTTTTTGGTGTACTAGAAAATATGATAGCTCAAATGGAGGAGGGTTCAGATGATGAAAATGGAGACAAGGACAGGAATGACATTAAGGAGAAGAAACCTGATTCTGGTTCCAACCAACATAGCATCGTTGATGACCACAAATTGGATGAGGAAGAAGAAAACGAAAATATACAAAGCATTCGGTCTGATAATTTAGATGCTCCTTTTGTATATAATCACCATGAGAGTAGCATTCATTCACAGCATGATACAAGAACTGGAAGGGTAGAGGAGGAAACCACACAAAACCTCAATTCCTCTAATGGGAAAAGTGTGGATAGGTCTCAGGGTAGTAAGACTAACATCCGTGTTGCTCAGTACAAAAATGAAAAGAAGGATCAATTAGTTGGTAGCAAACTTCTTGCTGATAATCCAGATAAGATTAGACATGTAAATAGTATTCCACTGCACATAACTGCAAATCCATATGGGACATCTTTATACACTGAATATTTACGTAAATATCTTCTTTCAAAGAAGCATACCAAATCACTTGATGTAGATGCAACAACTTCTCTATTGCTTGACTATCTTCCAGAAGAGGGTCAATGGAAGCTGTTGGAGCAACCAGGAAATATTGGAATCTCTACCAGGGATATAGCAACTTATGGTGTTGAGAGTCAAGTTGAGGCCCGCTCCCATGCAAGAGCGAAGGACACAAACACCTTTATTGAACCATCATATGTAATATTTGATACGGAAAAGCAACCGGAACCAGTTGCAGAATATGAAACAATGGACCATATGAATGGGAAAGTTGAAATTAGTGATGATAGATCAGAGGAATTGATGCACTTTGTGAAAAATATTGTTATAAATTCTTTGAAGGTTGAAGTTGGTCGTAGGCTAAGTGCAGCTGACATGAAGGAAATAATTCTTGCTAGAGAATTGGAACTTGTGGCAAATGCTGTGTCGTTAGCAGTTGGACATGACAAAGAGCATATTCAGCTTGTGGATGGTAAACACAATATTCAATGTACTTCAGAAAAACTTGGTAATCTCCAGGGAGAGCTTATCATTAGGGCCATTTCATCTGCCGTTAAAGACACAAGTTACTTGAGAAAAGTACTCCCAATTGGTGTTATTATAGGATCTAGCTTAGCTGCCCTGAGGAAATCTTTCAGTGTAGCTACAGTGCATGATAATAGTAAGAGAGAAGTTCTGACCAGGCATGTTCATGCCAAAAAATCTGGGGAAATAACTCATGGTAAGGTCAGTGTGGTAGAGACTGATCAAATGCCTTTTAATAAGTCTGGTCATAGTACTAATTTGGTCACTTCAGTAACCAGAGAAGGGGGAAAAGATAAAAATTCTAGCAACAATACAGTCATGGTTGGTGCTGTTACAGCTGCCCTAGGGGCATCTGCTTTACTGGTGAAGCAGCAGGTAGTAGTTTGTCTCTATCGATGCTTTTCATATTGTTCTTTGTGTATGAATTGGACACCATTGGTTAGAGTGACCTGAGGATTTTCACTTTTAGGTATGCTCTAACTATCTTTCTAGATCTAGGTGGTATGCCTGCTATGTGAATCTTGCTTGCAGTTTGTGCTTCAGTCACATAAAAGTTAAACATGTCTGTTTAGCTCAACAATAATACATCACTAATGTTTATTATGATTGGTCAGTGCTTGTAATATTCTCAAGAAATACATTAGCTGGTTTGATTTTACACTGCCTAGTGCTTCCCTTTCTCTTTGTGATTTCCTCATGTCCACATATTGAATAATCTAACCGTTGAAGAGGATATCCACTTTGCACTCAAAATAGTATCTGCACTTTCTCCCTCGTTCTCCTCCTTTAGTGTGACTTGCAGTAAATATCTTCTACTAAGCCTCTCTGTTTGTTCTTGTTATTTGTTTTTTTTTTTTTTTACCTTTTCAATGTTAATGTTCTGGCTATCTTTAGAAGATAATCAGCTAAAATTTTTCTTTGTATTTGTGCATTCTTCATGCTTTTTGGTATATATGAACACAGGATTTTTTCAAAGGCAATGAAAATTCTGGAACTTTATCAAAGTCCTCCAATGTCAAAGGTAATCATCAGAGGGAGCCTGACAAGCTTGAGGAGGCAGTATCTGAAAATGACCAAAATAACATAGTCACAAGCCTTGCTGAGAAAGCCATGTCAGTTGCTGGTCCTGTGGTACCTATGAAAGAAGATGGTGAAGTGGATCAAGAAAGGTCGTGACATATAGTAACACCTATATTTATTGTGTGGATTTATCTTTTCTTGTTTTACTTCTACTAAGTTAGCTGTTTTCTTTCCTACGTGCATGAAACAGGCTGGTTGCATTGTTGGCAGATTTGGGTCAAAAAGGTGGTTTGTTGAAGCTATTTGGCAAACTAGCGTTGTTATGGGGTGGTATACGTGGTGCAGTGAGTTTGACTAATAGGCTTATTTTGTTTCTTCGTCTAGCTGAACGTCCCTTATTCCAGAGGTAATTTAAATTGCTTAATGTCACAGTCCTCCATCTCTCTATTCAATCAAAGTATATTGCTTTAGATAAACCAATGCCTTTTGAATGTCAATAGTAAATTTCTTACAATATTTTGGAAGATTTGAATCTGTCTGTGATAATTTTATCCGCACATGTACTTTGAAGTCTGTCAATTTTGGCAGAGAGCCTGACTACTTTGTGATAGTCCTTGTAATGTGTGGTCTTTTTCATCCTTCAGAAGAAATGTTTTTCCTAGTCAAGTTATAGAGTTAGTTATAATACTATGTAGATGGGAGAGGTTCATTGTCAAGAGCCTTGTAGCTTAGTGTCATAGCTTGCCCTCCTTTATTAGGAGAACCAGGGTTCAAATCCCCCTCCCCCATTGTTGTAACTATTAGATTATCAAAAAATGATGTAGATGGGAGGTTCAGTATCTGAGTAGTAATTGTACATATAGTAGTGTAGCTTGTCTTATCTCTTGCTCTTGTTATATGATTAAAAGCTTGATTCAGCTGTGCCTTTTCAACATGTCCATGCAAAATTGACTCTTTCTGATTTTATCTTTTTATCTGAGCTTTTCCACCACTGTGGTAGTTTGTTGATCTGTTTTAGGTAATAAAGTTTGCTCTTTTTCAAAAGAAGATATGGCTAGGTGGAGATGGTGGTGAGACATAATCATGTGCCCAATTCAATGATTTAGTTGGGCTCTGTTAAATGTATTGAAATAGAATGGAATAATGGGTCGTTATTTAGGGAATTTAGGAAGGACATTATCTCATGTGATAGTGGTGCATGTATTGTGATCATAGATCTGAGATTGGGATACAATTTTAAAGTACTTATAACTATCATGGTTTTTTTTTTTTTTTTTTTTTTTTTTTTTTTTTTTTTTTTTTTTTTTTTTTTCCTGAAGCACATTTTCCCTCCCATAGATGCATCCACATTAGCCATGGCCTGCACTTTGTCATGTTTTGCAAACCTGAATGTCTGCTCTTGTGACACTATTGTAAATGGATAATTTACAAATTGAAATGAGTGCCCTCATTGTTTAAAATTAAAGATTTGTTGAGTCATAGTGCCTAAACCAGACTAGTATTATATTATTTGACAAAGGCATTATAACAAATGTTGCTTATTTTTTCCTTCACTTATGAATAGCTACTTAACAACCGAATCAACTTTTACAACCTATTTCTAAAGCTGAACTGTGTATATGTTTGATATTACATATATCACATAATTTCTTGAAGATGCAAAAGGCTGAACTTCTTTATAGATCTATTAGATGCTCCATAAATTGCATGATTCTTGATTTCATTGGAATTTTTTAGTGGCTGTTTGGTTCTTTAGTCCACGTCACTTCTTGGTGAACTTGTGTTTTTCTTTAGTTGAATTTGTAATCTACTAATCTGTGCTCATTATTTATTCATCAACTGTACTATCCTGGTTTCCTTCCTCAGGATTCTTGGGTTTGTTGGCATGGTGTTTGTTTTATGGTCACCGGTAGTCATTCCATTGCTCCCTACACTAATGCAGAGCTGGATGACAAATACTCCCTCTGAAATAGCTGAGCTTGTTTGCATTGTTGGCCTCTACACTGCTACAACGATACTTGTTATGTTATGGGGCAGAAGAATTCGTGGGTATGAGGATGCACTTCAGCAATATGGGCTGGATTTGACATCATTGCAAAAGGTATTTATTCAAGCTCAAAACAGCCTGGAAAAGTAGATGTAGGTTCACTGGCTTGTTAAGTGAACATGTTATATTGAGTTAGGTCTATTTGGTACACGTTTATATTTGTTTTGTGCCAAAAAACAACTGTTCTTAGCTGTCTAAGTGGTTCTGGACAGACCTAGCTTGATGATAGGGATTGAGTGTCATACAGATCTAGGATACTCAACTGACTGGAGAGAGAGTGTATTATCATTTATTAAACTCATTCCTGATTTTTCAGTGCTCCATTTGATTAAGAAAATTCTCTTTATCTCCATCTCTCTCTCTCTCTCTCTCTCTCTCTCTCTCTTTCTCTCTCACATAAGCATGCAATCATTTTGTGATTGAATTCTGCCTTCATTCTTTTTTATCTTGGATGATTCAATCAGATGTAAATGCACTTGCATTTCATCTTTCTTTCATTCAATATCCTGTTAAAGTTTATGGTCTTTGAGTTGAGTGTACACTCTTGTGTGCAAATCTTGTACAGAATGTGTTAATATTGAGCACCTTGCTTGCAGATACAAAATTTTTTGAAGGGCTTGATTGGTGGAGTCGTGCTTGTCTTATCAATACATTCTGTAAATGCATTTATTGGTTGTGTGTCTCTCTCTTGGCCTCCTACTCCATCTCATTTGGATGCCATGACACGTTTCAAAGTATATGGGCGGATGCTTATGCTGGCTGGTCAAGGAATTGTAACAGCAACTGGTGTTGCATTCGTGGAAGAATTGGTTTTCAGGTCATGGTTGCCTAAAGAAATTGAAGTGGATCTTGGATATCATCAAGGAATTATAATCTCGGGGCTTGCATTTGCCTTATTCCAGAGGTACATTCTTGACTTGCTGAATGACATCCTTGCTTGGCTGCTAAAGCATTTTGCGTTTTCTTTCTTTTCTTTGCCTGTGTGTGTGTGTTTCTTTTGCTACAATCACATGTAATTCAATTATTGGTACGAAGAATCTTAAGATTTTATCTAGATATTGACTTAATGCTTGTCCCCTTTAACTTTCTTCGTTTAATTTCGTCATATTTCCTATATCTGGATATTGGTGAAATACCTTTGAAGAGTTTTTGCTTCTACTTTCCCTAACAGGCACGAGTTTGGATTTTTCTGTTTTGGAGAGCTACGGTTCTCCCTCTGCTGACCATATGTGGTCAAAATTTAATAGTCCTTTCTTTGAATGGGATTTCAGGTCTCCACAGGTTATACCCGGGCTTTGGCTTTTATCTTTGGGTTTGGCAGGTGCTTATCAAAGAAGCGAAGGCAGTCTCTCCATTCCAATTGGGTTACGTGCAGGAATAATGGCTTCAAGTTTTGTTTTACAAAAGGGTGGCTTTTTAACCTACAAGTCTAGCTTTCCTCTTTGGGTAACTGGGTCTCACCCATTCCAACCATTTAGCGGCGTGGTTGGTTTTGCATTTGCTCTAGTAATGGCAACAGTTCTCTATCCAACAGCCTCCACGAAATAAGAAATTGTAAAGGACCATTTGGGAATGACGGAAGGTCTCTTGGTGAAGACTGTTATGTTGCTCGTATGTTGATGCCTTCGTGGTCTGCAATGGAGAAAGTAAAAAGAGTTGGGGAAGAGACCTGAAGAAAACATTGAAAGTTCAATGCCCTGTTCCCAGTGATGTTTCTAATGCTATATGCACAACCAGAGGTTTTGAATGTGGTGTACAGAGACAAATTTTTAAGAAGGAAACCGATGTTTCAGCCTATACAAGTTTTGTTATCCCCACCCCCCTCCATCCCCTAAAATCCCTCCCTTTTTTTCCCTCTTGAATGCATCAAATTGCATTAAGGGTTTCTCTCATGTTTATACCCCAGAAAAGTGTACAGTATATGAAACAGATAGTTACAGATAACTTTAAGCTGAGATTGTCACATAAGAAAAATTTCCAAAAATCAAATATAAGATGAATTTTGTCCTTGGATGTTATGTGCTTCAAGTGTCCATTAATGGGTCTCACTTTTTATCATGCTGCATCCAAGTGTGCAGTTCGTTTGATTTTTTTTTTTTTTTTTTTGTATGGATAATTCAATAGTTACCGCAAAATTTAAACCCTAGATATTTCCAATACCAAGAAGTGTTAATTGTGTTACAAGAGTCTTTGACAAGTGTGTACAATTAGTGTTCACTACAATCATGTAAAAGGAACGCACAATGTAATGCAATGCAATAGATAGAATGAGGTAGTTTTTATTTGTACACACATTGGTCTATGATCTCACATGCTGTTTGCATTCAATAACCCTAGAGACAACACTTCAAAAATTAGTTTACCATGTGCTTTTTGCATTCAAGACAACACTTTTCAAAAATTATTTTACCACAAACTTTTTTTTTTTTTCTTTGTATTTTGAGAAAGTTTTACCACGATTAGAGGTGAGCTCAAACGAGAATCAATAAAAATTTACATACTTGATTATTGTGAAAATTGTTGCATTTGTAATTTTAGTTTCTTGCCTTTTTATAATTTTATATTAGACTAAAATGTAAAACTTACTTTAAAATTCATTTCAGTACTATATATATATATATATATATATATATATATATATATATATATATTTATAGAGAGAGAGAGAGAGAGAGAGAGTACTGAAATGACGTTCCTCTGGAACTCTCTCATTAGTCATTAGAGTTAACTCTCATAAAAACTCTCATTTCATCCACTTTGTTTTACTCTTCATTCGCATGAAGAGAGAGGGTGGCGTGCCTGACAGCTGCACCTACCCGTCAATCATTAAAGCGTGTTCTACCCAGTGTGAGGTTAGCCTAGGGAGTGCCCTTCATGGGTCAGCATTGAGGTGCGGGGTTGAAGGGGATCTCTTTGTCAGGACTAGTTTGATTGACTTCTATGGGAATTGTAAACATATTTTCAGTGCTCGTGAGCTGTTCGATGATATGTCTGACAGAAATGTGGTTTCATGGACGGTTATGGATGTTGGGTATATAACTGTTGGGGATTTAGAAGAGGCAAAGAGGTTGTTCAATGAAATGCCGCAGAGGAATGTGGCATCCTGGAATGCTATCATTCGTGGCCTTGTGAAAATGGTTGACTTGAAGGGTGCGAGGAGGATGTTTGATGAAATGCCCGAAAGGAATGTGGTTTCGTATACTACCATGATTGATGGGTATGCAAAGGCAGGTAATATGGCGTCTGCGAGGTTTCTGTTTGAGCAGGTGCCTCAAAGGGATATTTTTGTGTGGTCCGCATTGATATCAGGTTATGCTCAAAGTGGTCAGCCTAACGAAGCAGTGAAAGCTTTCCTTGAAATGGATTCAAGGGATGTAAAGCCTGATGAGTTTGTTATGGTGAGCTTGATGTCTGCTTGTTCTCAAATTGGTAATTTGGAATTGACTAAATGGGTTGATTCTTATGTGAGCCGGAGCACAATGGATACTCAACAACCTCATGTAGCTGCGGCTCTTGTTGACATGAATGCCAAGTGTGGAAACATGGAGCAAGCACCGAAGTTGTTTGAAGAGATGCCCAAAAAGGACCTAATCTCGTATTGTTCCATGATACAAGGTTTGTCATATCATGGGCATGGGAACAAAGCTGTTGACCTTTTCAATAAGATGATAAATGAAGGGCTGGTTCCAGATGAGATGGCCTTCACCATCATCTTGTCAGCATGTAGTCATGCCGGATTCGTAGAAGAGGGTTGGCACTATTTTGAAAGGATGAGATATTAGTATTCTTTTACTTCCTTCTCCTGATCACCATGCTTGTATGGTTGATCTTCTAAGCAGGTCAGGAAGATTGAAAGAAGCTTATGAGCTTCTAAACTCAATGCCTGTGGAGCCACATGCTGGTGCTTGGGGTGCACTTCTTGGGGCCTGTAAGTTGCATTGCAATATTGAATTAGGGGAGGTTATTGCCTATGTCCAACATCTATGCAGCAGCAGATCGGTGGTCGGATGTTTCTCTTGTGAGGGAAAAGATGAAGGAAAGAGGAGTTAGGAAAATAACTGGTCATAGTTGCATTAACTCATGAGAATTAGTTTCATCATATGACTGATTCACCATTCATCAATACCATGATTTTGAGGCTGCCACATTGGTGTGAAGTGCTGATCCTATTGGAAGAGCCTTTCCATCAATTAAATAAAGAAAAAAGAAGTGCAAGGGCTGATTGATTTCAAAGTCCTGTTATCCCAACCACAAAGAATTGCAGCAGCAGTTTTCTGCCAGAAAAAAACTGAAATCCTCCTCTCCCATGGTCACTGGGAGAAGCTGCACATGGATTGTTTAATGGTTTTGTATGTGTTGCTGCTTTATAACATGATCACAATTGAGCTGGTTGGTTTCAGTTAGACTCTGATCTGTGCCATTCCAGATTTGGTCCAGTAAGTATCAACTAAACATTAACTACTATAATGAATGTGTAAAATTTCTACTCTTTTATTTTTTGATTAGGAAGGGGTTTTTGATGTGGCTTTCTGTTAGCACTGCTAACTTGTAGTTGAGCACATTATAGCAATTGATCAGTCCAGTGATTTTGTTGTGGTCCCTACTTGCTCTTTTAACCAATAAATATATTATCCATGAAATTGTTAGTATGTGGAACTTGATTATTCTACAGGGTAAGTGTTGGCCCACCTTTCCATGACTTAAGATTTTAAGACTAATCGTAACCACTTCTTACATGAATCAGTTAAGTGATTGGAGTGATTTTATTATAACATGATTTCTTCTGGTGTTACTGGCTGGCATATGGCTGATCACTCAACTGGTGGTCTGTTTTGCAGGTCTTGGACATGTTTCTTTGTACTCATTTGTTGATGAATTCAATTTGACATGGTTCCTTTGGCTTTCAATTCAGCAGTTTACTTTGTGGATTGACCACTCCCTGCCACTAAAATGAAACGGTAACAGGTTAAGAGTTTTCAGTTGTCTAATAAGCCAATATCGTGAGAATACCAAACTACTCTATTAAAAGTACTGTAGCAGATTCTTGACTTTGAAATGAGATTTCTTTCTGCTTTGGGGAGAAAGAAAGAAAACTTTTGTAGATATGTAGACTGTATGTGACTTCTTGTTTCTGTTTTGACCATGTGTTGTTTCTTTGTAATGTACCTATACCTCATGTATATTCAACCCAATGAAGCCTTTAAATTGTAATCCTTGTACATCAAAGTAATTTATAAATTTTAAGCTTTCTACTGAGTTAAGCTATATCGCATTTGTTGATTTCATAGGTGGATGAAGGTTCAACTGCTATTTAGGACCATGAATCACAATAGTATCTTAATAAAGTGGGGCCACTAGAGGAGTCGGTCATATTATGCTACCATCTCTTAAGTACATATTTTTTTGACTGATGAATCAGAATGCAAAAGTTTATCTGCTAGTGAGTGTTCATTTTCACATCCATCGCCTTTCATTTGTACAAAATCTTTTAGTTCTCCTACTCATACCTGAGCATCTACTGTCCAGCCTCAAAAGCATTTTTTGAAATCTGGATCAAATAGTTCTCTGTCTCCTAGTTCTTATGTCCAAAATTCTAAGATCACATTTTCATGTTCAGCCGTGTTCTGATCGAGCTTATACCAGTCTTCTTCTTTAAGCTCTGAAAGCCATTGGCAGCTTGGAAATCTCCCATCTCTTCCACGTCCTCCATCCTTCAACCAGTTCATTTCTGCACATGATTCAGAAGCTCCATTGGTTTTTAGTGGGGATTTGGACAATCTGTATGATGAGGAGCATTCAGAGGTCATATGAAAGGCTTTCTTAATTTTTCTGGAGATGCTTCTAAAATCTGATAGCCTTCACAATGTAAGTTGTGCAAGCGACAGTTTTTACAAAGCAACTGGGGCTACAGTTTTTGTCTGATGAACTTGACATAGTATCACTGGCCATGCAGAAAATCCGAGGCTTGAAGTAAGTATCTTGCGACTATCACTGGTTACATTCTGATTAAATGTATATATGCTGACTAAAGTACCATGTGGAGGGAAGGATGGTAGTACATAGTGCTGAATTAAATATGCCTTGATTATTTGGACAAATCAACTTTTAGCATTATCACCAAACTTTTATTACAATTCAAAAGAACAGAATGAATGAGATATGGACTTTCCTTTTGAGTCAAATATAAAATCTTGGGCAGGCTGTCAACATGCCTGATGGGGCTGAGGGTTTTTTTTAGTGGTATTGTTATGTTTTTAGTATGTGAAAAAATTTGCAATCTGATCAACTGTCATGAAATCTTTGAAAGTCCTATTGTCTTTCTGTTGCGTGTAGGTCTGATTTGTTTGATCTGAAATGTAAAGGCTACTCCAAAGGGCGTATTGAAGCACATGCATGTTGAAGGTTTGACCATCTATCATGTGAAAAGCTACTTACAGGTACTTACATATATTTGCTGAATTAAGCGTAAATTTTCAATCAGCTACCATTCATATTAAGCCTATTTTGTTGTATGTTTATGCAGAAATACTGACTTGCCAAGTATATGCCCGAGAGAAAAGAAGGTAAAGAACAAAAAAATGGAAATAAAGTGATGCCTAAGTTCACCCTCATCATAATCATCATCTTTCAGAAATTATAAACCATATCAGTATAAACATCTCATTTATTCATTTTTAGCAACTTATGTTGTCAATGAGCTGTAGCTCAAATGATCCTTTCCCCTCTAAAGAATAGAGAGAGGGTGATAATTGAGGGTTCAAGACCCCATCAGGTGCATGTGTAACTTATACTTAAAGGAGAATTAAAAGTTTCAGAAGCTTGCATCCTATTTCACTAGCAAAACTCTTTGGAGCGATACCTGCAATTGTAGCATTATGATATATATTATTCATGTCTGGACTCTGGACCCACTTTTGTTCAACTTGTATTGCCTTGGTATATTTCCTTTTATTTTTGATAATCACCTTTGTATATTTCCTTCTACTTGTGATTAACTAGATATGTCCATGTGCTAGACAATTGCTCCTTTACCATGTAACATACCTTTTATTTTTTATAGGTAAGAAAATATTTATTGTAAAAAGACTACTTCATGCAAAAATACAATGGAAATAAAAATAATTATGTACAAATAAGAATAGAATCTATAAACATTGGGAGGGATTCACTTTACCATATGACACACTTGGTGTCCATTTTCCCTAAGTTAAAAAAAAAAAACGTAATATTTCAATAGCTTTAATTATTCTATTGTCAAGCATGAAGGCTAAAATTCAGAGGGATGCCTTATTGCTTTTAATCTCATTTCCACCTTCATATGATACCTTGGGGTGATAGAAGACTCACATGTGAAGAGGGAGATTTGTTTAAATATTTACATGTGAGTGATTATTGGTTAAGTAGTCAAATCCTACATCGGATGGTAGTGAAAAAAATGAGTAGTTAATGTAACATTGTTGGATTTAAACCCATTGACTTAAACTTGCAAGTTAAGGTGATATCCCAACATGTTGTGTCAAATCCTCAGTCCTCACATAGAAGTTTCCAGGTATTAATTTCCAACTCTCACAGACCTGATATCTCAACATTAACAATAATAATAAACATAACTAAGGTTTTTGGGTTTTTTAATTTTTTATTTTACTTTCCATGTTGAACTTCAGTTTTTTTCAAATTTTGGGAGTTCTCTTGCAAATGTAGTTACTTTTGAATTGATGGTTCTGCTGCTAGATTTCAAAGAATGTGATATGTATATATATATATATATATATATATATATATTTATATATATTCCTTATCCTTAACTATGACACTCATTCATTTTTCTGTACTAGTGTCAATTGCATGTTTCTTGCAAACTTTTAATTTCTTAAAGGAAACTTTATGTTCCTTGCCGAGGAACATAAACTTACGTGCTGATGTCTGGAAGTGGTGATATGTTTTAAGAATTTGTGGATTAGAGTTGTTCTCTCTCTCTTTCTCTCTGGTGCATTACCTGTCCAGGAGAATGTAAAAGTCAACAGCTTTTTATGATAGACCTATTTGGCAATCTGCTTAATCCATACTCACCGAAAATTTGGATTATGCATCCAAATATATATTGACTGTTGGTATCAATGTTGCTACAGTAATTTAATACTGGCATGATTCCAAAATCAGCCAATAAAAGCAGAAAACTGCATTTGAATATGGCAGTTAAACTTCTTTTTGCAGATAGTTTACTTTTGCCATGTCCTCTTTTTTCAGAGAAGGCTTCTAGCTCTGAAGGAAATAAAGCTGCTTCAACTAGCAATGAAAGTGATGAATGTATAATAGGTTCAATATTGTTTTGATTTTTGTTTCCTAATATGTGTGTATATATATATATATATATGTTGTGTTTTGATGTCTTGTGTAGTATATATATTTTACTGTTTTCTTATTTTGGAAAAAAAATTATGAACTTTTCTATTTTATCCTATGAATCTGTGATAGGTGGTGCATTCAAATTTCCAAGGCTCTGCACATGCAAATGGAAGTTCAGAAACAGCTTTCATGAACAGATTGAGGTTTGATTATGCCTTTTTAGAAATCTGGCATTGTAATATTTGACATCCAACAATTTATAGTTGCACTGTCTTGTCAAGCCTTGCAGCTCAACTAGAGTGTCCGTGACATCCAAGGTTCAAATCTCCCCCTCCCCCATTGTAACTATTGAATTATAAAGAAGAAGAAAAAAAAAAAAAAAAAAAAACTATCTTTGGGTTTCTTTCATAATTAATCTTATACTTAAGTTTTTGGTCCTATCCTACTCTCTTGCTCTCCATTACTTAATCTTGTAAGTTGATCTTTTCCCATTTGTTTGCCTGCCCTTGTTCTTTATTATTGTCTTATTTCTCCTTTTCTTATGGAGAGAGAGAGAAGTAGTTTTAACAATTTGATGGTGTTTATAGTTGGGATTTGACTTTAGGGGGGGCAAATTTATAACACACACACACACACACACACACATATATATATATATATATATATATATTAAATGAGTCAACTTGGAAAATAAAAAGCCAATCGGGTGAACATTAAGTGATATTTTAATGCAAAAAAAAAACCTAAAAAGAGATAGCATATTTGTATTGGATTTATCTATTTGATTGTTTACATATGAAAACCTGTTTTCTATTTTTTTTTTTCAAATCAAAATTCTATTTGTAAAATTTATGATTTACAAGGATTTTTTTGAAACTAAATAGAACCCAGGTACAACTTACGTAAATTAGTTTTATTTTGGTTATAATATATATATATATATCAAACTTAAGAAGCTTGAGAAGATCCAATCAAGCTTTATTAGGAAAGTGGCTATGGAGATACAGGACCAAGAATGGGCATCTTTGGAGGAGGGTTATTGAGGCTAAATGTGGAAATGAATTGGGGGTATGTTCTCATTCTGTAGAGGGTCCCTATGGTGTAAACTTTTGGAATTCCATACGACAGGGTTGGTTGACTTTTTCTAGGTTCCTTCAATTTGATGTGGGGGTTGGCACTAAAGTGAAGTTCTGGCATGATGTGTGGTGTGGTGATTGCCACTTAAGGTGGCTTTCCCAGAGTTATTTAGAATCAGTCATCATAAAGAATCCTCAATAGATGATCTACAATTTTCTAATGGGTGTCCTATTGGGATGTTTGATTCGATTGGTCCAAGATTGAGAGCTGGAGCCTCTGGTTGCTTTTATGAATCATATTTATTCCAAAGCCTGTTACAGGGGAGGGGATGGATAGACCCAATTGGAGACCTGCCAAGAATAGGGGTTTTGAGGTTTGTAGTTATTACTCCCTAACCGCATCTAATAATATGTCGTTCCCACATGCCAAGAATTGCAGTTGCAGTGACTATGCAGATAATGGACTTTTGGTTTTGCTTTTAGAATTAGAATCTACTTGGACGAACTATTTCAATGTAATTTTTCTTGCGAATGAATTATTGATCCTCATTTTAAATGATATAGAGAAAATTAGGTTTGAATTAAAGGAGGATGTAATACAATCATAATATTGTTCTTTATAAATATTCGCTAATGGCGATTTATACGTGCATTGTATTTATAAAATGTTCAATTTGTAATAATAACTTTAAAACTCTATCATGGATGAATTTGCACCTGACATTTTAAAATTTAATCTGAAAATAATATCAAAATATAGAGTTATGTAATTGTGCCTTGTTTACACAAAACTAGTCTGAAGAAGAATTAATTATTACATGAGGAAATCAATTGAAGGAAAAACAGAAGAAACAAATTATACGCACATAATTTTTTTCGGCCCCTGGTCCCCCCTCTGCTCCGCTCTTGTACTAGGCGCTATTCTTTGTTTTGAGGCCTTTTTTACTTTGTGGATAAGGTCATTTGACGTACTGTTAATTAAGATGGTTGCTTTAATTTTAACTTCTTTTTGCAAAGGCACTATAAGTTGAACAAAACTGGGTCCAGAGTCCAGACATGGATAATATATATCATACTGCTATAATTGCAGGTATCACTCCAAAGAGTTTTGCTGGTGAAATAGGATGCAGGCTTCTTAAACTTTTATTCTCCTTTAAGTATAACTGTATAAGTTACACATGCACCTGATGGGGTCTTGAACCCTCAATATCACCCTCTCTCTATTCTTAGAGGGGAAGGGGCCATTTAAGCTACAGCTCATTGACAACATAAGCTGCTAAAAATGAATAAATGAGATGTTTATACTGATATGGTTTATAATTTCTAAAAGATGATGATTATGATGAGGGTGAACATAGGCATCACTTTATTTCCACTTTATTGTTCCTTACCTTCTTTTCCCTCGGGCATATTGATATACTTGGCAAGTCAGTATTTCTACAGAGACATACGACAAAACAGGCTTGATATGAATGGTAACTGATTGAAAATATACACTTAATTCAGCAGATATATGTAAGTATCTGTAAGTGGCTTTTCATATAATAGATGGTCAAACCTTCAACATGCATTTGCTTCAATACGCCCTTTTGAGTAGCCTTTACATTTCAAATCAAACAAATCAGACCTACACACAACAGAAAGACAATTTCAAAGATTTCATTACAGTTGATAAGATTGCAAATATTTTCACATACTAAAAACTTAACAATACCACTAAAAAAAAAAAAAAAAAAAACCCTCAGCCCCATCAGGCATGTTGACAGCCTGCACAAAACATGCATGGAGTGGCATAACCTTCAGCGTGGCTGACCAGGGAGATGAGTTACTGGAAAGGTCATCAAGAGTTGCCACCACGGAGTGACAACTTTGATTACATGTCAATCCTATGGCTGGTTTTGTTGGTGCTTGTGGCGTTTCATAAATTTCCTACATACTGCACAAATAATTCCCCCCCACCCCAGGATTTTATATTTGACTCAAAAGGAAAGACCATATCTCATTCATTCTGTTCTTTTGAATTGTAATAAAAGTTTGGTAATAATGCCAGAAGTTAGTTTGTTCGAATAATCAAGAGATGTTCAATTCAGCACCATATACATGGTACTTTAGTCAGCATATATACATTTAATCAAAATGTAACTAGTGACAGTTGCAAGATACTTCAAGCCTCGGATTTTCTCCATTGTCAGTGATAGCTATGTCAAGTTCATCGGACAAAAACTGTAGCTCCAGTTGCTCTATAAAAACTGTCATTGAAGCTTGAGTTGTGTCGATAATTTGTATGATCACGATTTGCTTCTCTCTGGTGTATGAATTATCCTTCATGCGTACATGATTCTTTTAAAGGTGCTGATTTGCAGGGCTAGCCTAATACAATTTGAGGCCTAAGGAGAAAATTATAAATGATTTTTTTTTTTAGATTTAAATATTAGTTAAATAATATTTAGTTTATTAACTAATCAATTTATTTATTGTTCTATAGTATTTTATATTTACAATATATTATTCTCATGCTTTTAATATGATTAATTCACTTAAGAGATACTATGGATACTATCATACTACAAATTTTACATCATAGATCCTACAAGCTGATAAGTCGCTAATTAAGAAAAATTGATTCAAACATTTATTTATTATGTTATTTAGTGACACATCATATTTTTGCCACATAAGTTTGTATATTTTTTTTGGCTGTAAAATTTTGATAACTATTTTTCAATCATTTAATGGTGTAATGATTTGGATATATTTTTTGGGGAAAATACTAAAATTACTTCAAATTTTACTACAAAAGGTACTAGTAATAAAATATGTAGAATTTCTAATATCTCTCAATTTATTGTCTTCTTAAATGGGAAGAGCAATATGTATCTCAATTTTTTATTTTTATTTAAAATAACTGTGAATTTTTTTTCCACATATTTTACCATTTGGGGCCTTTGTCTATTAAGGGGAAGGCCATGGCCTAAGTAGTGGCCTATATGATTTTACACACTACAATGAGAGATCTTCACTATTAATTCAAGACACTGATAAAAATATTTTTAGGTAAAGGGAATTCAAATCCAAAACTTTTGCTATTCAATTAATGAAAACCCACCACACTAGTAAGAGCTGCGATGCGCCAACCAACACAACTTATGGACCATGCTTTCAAATTCCTGGCCATCATCTACCGTTCCGGTCATGCATTGGTATATTTAAAAACAATCACAATTATATATGTGTGTGAGAGAGAGAGATTTAGAATATTTGACTTTTGCACCTAATAATTCACTTGACACACATTTAAAAATTAGATAAGACATGTGACCCAAAATCAGACTTCAATTTAGAATTTAATTAAATTTTCTCTCAGCTTTGGATATTAATATATACTAGCTTGTAACCCCATGCATATGCATGAATACACTTAAAGATGTATAATAAGATATATAATATAATTCTTATATATATAATTTAAATATTATTGATAATCATTTTTATATTTTATTAACTCTTTAAAAAATTTGTAAGGATATTATTAGGTATAAAATGTAAATTGTCCATATTTTTTTTTAATTATTGTGAAGCACTTTTTTTTTTTTTTCTTTACGATTCATTTATTCTAGACTCTTTTGTTTTTGTATTTAATAACTCACTTGGATGAATATTTATGATGTGGTCTTACATTTAATTCTAAAATTAAGAAATAAACTCTTTAATAATAAATAATTTAGGACACATGTCACAAAATTGGTATTCTGATTTGGAATTTTAATTTAAGTTTCTCTCAACTTCACCTATTATTATTATTATTATTATAATTATTATTATTATTATAATAATAATTATATATATATAATAATATGCGCGCATGAATACACTTAAAAATGTAAATTGTCCATACTTAAAAAAAAATATATATATATATATATATATATTATGAAGCACCTTTTTTTTTTACAATTCATTTATTCTAAACTCTTTGGTTTTTGTACATAATAACTCACTTGGATGAATATTTATGATGTGGTTCTAAAATTAAGAAATAAAACTCTTTAAAAATAAATAATTTAGGACACATGGCGCCAAATTGGAACCCTAATTTGGAATTCTAATTTGAGTTTCTCTCAACTTTCCTATTATTATTATTATTATATATATATATATATATATATATATATATATAGATTAGCCCCATGCATATGCATGGATATATTTAAAAGATATACATTGTCGAGGGCAAAAAGTTTCCCCCTGACAAATGAGATTTGAGATGGGTCGAGGCCTAACCGAAACTCAACGATGGGCTTAATACACGGCCCAAAGGCTATCGGTGAAGATCCAAAGAATTCAACGTGCTTTTATGCCTTGGACCTGGTTTGGAATTGACAAGAATGGTCTGTAAACGATCCCCACAGCGAACACGTTAGGATAAAAAAAAAATGCTGCAAATCATAACCCAGCAGTAAAATAGGCCTGCAGAAAAGGGCCCAACGGTAGAATGCTCCTGCAGAAAAATTAGCCTAGTGGCAGAACATTCCTGCAGAAAAAGCAACCCAGCAACAGAACACTTCTGCAGAAAATAGCCCAGCAGTGAAAATGCTTCTGCAGAAAAAGCAGCCCAGCAGTAGGATATTTCTGCAGAAAAGGCAGCCCAGCAGTGAAAATGTTTCTGCAGAAAAGGCAGCCCAGCAGTAGAACACTTCTGCAGAAAAATAACCCAGCAACAGAGCACTTCTGCAGAAAATAACCCAGCAGCGGCACGTTTCTGTAGCAATCAACTTAGCAGTAAAACAATACAGAGTAAGATGCAAGTATCAAGAAAAGTCTCTATATTTCAAGTTCGTCATCCGTTGATTCGGGTGATGAGTCCTCCAATATAACAACATCAATGTGAGGGAAAAATGCTGTAGTGATAGTTACATCATAGCCATCAATGGTAAAGGAGTAAGTAAGTATGATAGGATCCATTACAACAAATAATGAGGAAAACTTAGTGTGAGATGAAGGGAGAGAGAGAGATTCCAGCTAGCACAGCAAGGTCATTATGGTGCCAATGCATTCCCATGGATATAGTATAAATGGTGAGTAATGGGAGACATGTATAGCGTGGAATAGTGTTCACTGGGGTTGCTGTGATCTTCTGCTGGGACAGGGAAATGTTTAAGAATAGAGATATATGGAGTGTTTTTAGGCTAAGAGCTGGGGGAACTTAGTTTCTAGACTTGGAACTTAGTTCTCAGTGATTTCTTTGGCATGTAAGAAAGTTTTAAACAGAAGGGTAGAAAGGGGGCTTTCTTGGTAAGTGTCTTGGTGTCTTTTTTTCCTCCCCCGAAGCTTTTATGGAGGGTCTCTTTTATAGCTGGACTCTCAGGGGGTAATTAGCAGATAATCCTTGCCAAATCTCTCTAACTTTTCAGAAAATCTAGTTGGTGGATCATTTCCAGGATTCTTGCTGATGGTGGTGAGAAGGTTGTTGTTGTTTAGGTAAGGTCAGCTGGGTTTCTACTTCAGCATTGAATGTTGATCAGATTTGGCTGATGGGATTTAGCATATAAATTAGGCTAATGACCGTTGGTTATGCTGTTGCTAGACTCAGAGTTCCATAGGGCCAGTTGTATCACTCCAAGCCAGGTGTCAACTGTGGAGCCCTTGCTGGAAATCTCTGCTAGAATCCCCTTGATGCCCTCCAATCCACATTTCCCTAAGTTTCCCCATTTGGGGTTCATGTGCTTGGTCCATGAACCAGAAAATGTGCATTTTTGGTATGAAAATGGACCGGTTTCAGCTTGCTTTGTGAGCTCTAGGAGTCTGGTCTATGGCTGCCTTGCTTAGTTACGTTGAAGAAGAAAGAATAGATAGCCAGGAAAGCTGGCTGCAGAGCCCCAGCTGCCAGTCACAACAAAACCAGCCTTTTGTCATGTCTTGTGTGGTGTGATTTCAGCTTATAAAGGAAGCTTCTTCCCTAGGCCGACACGTGTCTTCCTTTCTTTTAGTCAGATTGGACATGTCAAGAGCTGGTGATGGTGGGTTCCAGCTGTCAAGGTTAGGCTGTATCTTGGCTGAGTTGCTCATGTCAGCACCAGCTGCTGGGTTGTGCACACATGATGAGCTTGCTTGGCTGGCGCATGTTTTTAAGCTCCTTTGGGCTTGGTTAATCCTACAAAATGAAGACTTTTGCCATGGGTGATATACATGGGCTTTCATAAATTTTGTAAGAGAAGTATTTCTTTGAGAAATGAGTGATTATATTTCTTTATGAGTGATAGTATTTGATTTTGTAAGCATGTGTAAAAATAATGCCAAATTAATACTTGGGCTTTGTAAAGCTAATGCCAAAATAGTTTTTGGGCTTAGTGAAATAAATGCTAAATTAGTATTTGGGCTTAGTGCTAAATGATTATTTTGGGCTTTGCCAAATTATTACTTGGGCTTAAATAAATAGTTGCCCAATTATTACTTGGACTTTAGAAAATAGTTGACAAACTATTATTTGGGCTTTAGTAAGTAATGCCAAATTATTATTTGGGCTTAAGCAAATAGTTGCCAAATTATCATTTGGGCTTAAGCAAATAGTTGCCAAATTATTATTTGGGCTTTAGTAAGTAATGCCAAATTATTATTTGGGCTTAAGCAAATAGTTCCCAAATTATCATTTGGGCTTAAGCAAATAGTTGCCAAATTATTATTTGGGCTTGAGTAAGTAATGCCAAATTATTATTTGGGCTTAAGCAAATAGTTGCCAAATTATCATTTAGGCTTAAGTAAATAGTTGCCAAATTATTATTTGGGCTTAAGCAAATAGTTTGAGATTTTGTAGAGATATCGCCGTGTAGCAACGGGCTTTGGATAGGTGCCGTGTAGCAACGGGCTTTCGATAGGTGCCGTGTAGCAACGGGCTTTCGATAGGTGCCGTGTAGCAACGGGCTTTTAAGGATTTTTGGGTTTTCCCACAAGGTAGATGATTGTGGGTCTTTTTGTTGCGGAGATAGTATAATTTTGTAGCCCAATATTGGTAGCAATATGATGGGTATTTTTTGTGGGTAGTATGTGAATAAGGTGTATGGGAGGGCCCAAATTAATTTATAGGGCTTATATAGGGATATTTGTGAAAGCCCAATTACATGGAGAATATTTGGGTAATATGTATATGTGAAATTTTATGTGGGCTAGAAATAATTTATGGGCTTATGTGGGGATTTTTGTGAGTGGGCCAAAGGGAATAGGGGTTGAAAATTCGTACCTCAACATACATTAAAATGCATAGTATAATTTTTACATATATAAATTAAATATTATTAATAGTCATTGATAGGCATGGACAGTAATTCTTATTGATAATCATTTTTATAATTTTTATAATTTAAATATTATTGATAGCCATTCTCACATGGTGAGAAATTGAACTTCAATTGTAGAATCTAATTATCATTCTTATTGATAATTTAAATAAATATATATTTATTTCATCTCGAGATTATTATAAAGTATTAAAAATATAACCATTAGACAACAAAATGGATGGGAAACCAAAAGTCATGAATTTATATCGAAATGATGGGCTATAAAACACCCATGATCAAATAATCCCTTGAAGGATAACGATGGGCTATAAAACACCCATGTAAAAAAAAATCCCTTGAAGGATTGGGGAAAAAAAAAGAACAAAATAAAAAGGCTTTTGCCTAATTTGATAAAAAAATCTCAAACACAATTTCCATTGTTCCTTGAACTCAAAAGGACTCCATCAAAGCCAGCACAATGCTTGGGCATTTTATTAATCCATAAGCTTTTATTTACTCTTCAACAGCAAGAGGAACTGAATCGGCCTGAAAGGTTACACCAAAAAAAAAGTATTCAGTAAAAATAAGAGCACACATCCCATGAATACGAGTATATGTGTATAGTTATTACACAAAGCTAGTTAAGATCTAAGAAAGAAAAATTCAAGCACAAGCAAAAGGGTATCGGGCAATGTAAGCTAGCTTACCAGCTTACGATACATGAGGGCATAAAACATTTCAAGGTAGCGACGCTTCTCCGTGTTATTAGACACACGCTTCCAAAAGCCATAAACTCCAGTCAAGGTTAGTAGCCTCTCAGAGTAAATCTGCCATGTATACCTGTTGAAGTGCAAAGAATAATTAAAAAACCAAAATACAAATAATATATAGCAATCTAGAATGTCAATAGGAAGTAAAATGCAAAAGACGCTACAAATTTTACTATATAAGGTTTATAACACGACAATAGATTCGATTACAGAATTTCAGAACATTATAAACATCAGTTTGTAATAGCTTTGTAATAAAATTTGTAGTGTTTCTTTTGCTTAGTACTTACTTCTCTTCAATGCGCTTTAGGCCTCCATGAGAGATTTTGTCCCAGTGACTAGGGTCTGCCTTACACTTTTCAAAGAAGTCAACAAGGATCTGAGACACTTGATCACCTTGATAGGGGTCAATATGGAAGCCTGATTTACCATTCACAATAATCTCAGCTGGACCACCATTACAAGTAGCAAATGTTGGCAATCCACAGGTCATGGCCTCTACAACTGTCAAGCCAAAAGCTTCATATACAGCAGGCTGCACAAAGGCTCCCTTTGTATCAGCAATGTAACGATAGAGTTCACCGTTCCTGACTCGGTTCATTTGGGAAGAAATCCATCTGAACTGTCCATTCAAATTATAGGTCTCAATAAGACCATACATTTTCTTCATCTCAGCTTGCTCTTCTAAGTCCTTAGACTCCTTTCTACGATCCCCAGCAACAACAACAAGGTTAACCAACTCCCTAAGACGTTTATTCTTGCCATACCACTCAACAAGTCCGGTTATGTTCTTCACACGATCTAGCCTTGCCATTGTAAAGATTATAGGCTTGCTCCGGTCTTTCAATACGCATCTGTATAAAGTAAACAAAGAATACGTGAAACAAGAATTAATGTGATTCAATTTGACAGCCTACATCCACAGTGAAAAGCTTTTATATTGAGATGTACATGTTACAATGAATCCAATGTAACGTTTATCTTATAGCTAATCCTAATTTAACATTAGAGTTACTTTACACAGGTAATTGAGCCTACTGTTTAGATATCCTGGGCTATAACAACTCTTCACAATAATACAAGAAATTGCGAAAAGAGAGAGAGAGGCTCACAAGTGTTCTTTGTTCTCCACAGATGAGAAAAGAAGCTCTTCAATTTCAGGGTGGAAGGATGTCAACCTTCGTTTCTCCTCAGTATAGGGGAAGTAGATGTCCGTATCTGCTCCAGGAGACACAATGTTGAACCTAGGATCGAAGGAATCTATCCCATGAACCACACGGTAGAGTCCAGGCATGGTAAAAGCAGAGTGACTCTCATACTGTCCAAGGGTATCCTTGCTGAAACCATGCATTAAATAATGATAAGTACTTTTTTCAATAAGGATTGATGAATAATAAGAGAATAGTTTGATTAAATGATTCACCTTCCAGCAATCTCTTGGAAAGTGCTGGTGATAATGAAATCAGTTTGATTCATTGCTATAAGATCAGCAGAAAATTGGCAAGAAAAGTTATACTTGTCAAATTTCTTCCAATTTACGTCAGAATCGGGGTACTTTGTCTTCTCAAGGGCATGTGCTATGGTGCACTGTAGAAGATAACATGTTGTTGTTATGTTGCACGAATAGCTTATAGCTAGTAAGAATCACTAGGGACAACAACTATGGATGTGTCTAAACCAAATAAATCTCATGACAAACCTGTGGAACCCCAAATTTGCTTGCTAACAAAGTGGCAACAATGTTTCCATCACTGTAGTTTCCAACGATCAGATCTGGCTTCCCTTTGAACTCTATAGAAAGTTCATTTGCAACATCCTAATAACAGGAAAATTAATTTATTCAATCTTAGAATCAAGTGGGAGCTAGCTCAGGCTACATGAAGTAGCATAACAATTAGTATCTGAAGTTTACCTCAGCATAAGTCTCAAGATAGGGCCACACTTCAAATCTTGAGATCCATTTACGGACAATTCCCTTCTCTGATCGGAAGGGAACTCGAAGAATAAATGAATGTTCAGTCCCATACACTTTTTCAAGACGCTCACCACATGTAGTTCCTACTGCATCAGGTAGAAGTCTTGTGACCTGGGTACAACAAATTAATAAGAAAATTATTTAAGCATCACAGAAAATAACAATAACTAACACAAGAAGTTATGAAATGTGTTGTATATGTCAGTATGTAGCATTGTTGTACTTAATATTTAAAGTTCATGCAAAAAAAGCATCAGCTAGCAGAGCTTACAATGAGGATACGAGGGATGATATCCAAGCCTTGATGCTTGATACGAAGAAGCATCTCACTCTCCAAGGCCCGAACTTGATCCAAGATATAAACAACCTAGATGTGAAACCAAATAGTCCAAAACCAAGTTAGCCAACTTAAATAAATTGACACAACACATGACAAATTAGGCTTGTAATGTTCTCTAGCTAACCTGGCCACCAGTGTCAGGGTACCCCAAGACATTATCCTGAGCAAAATAGCCATGGGGAGACATGATTACAACATTGAAAACCATAGGAATTCTCCCAAGGAATGTCTCAAGGGTTTTTGGTTCAGGAGCTTCAAGGAGATCCAAAAGAAGATGAATCATTTCTGAAACTCGCTCAGCATTATTACCCCACCCTCTCTCCAAACCAATCTCCTGAAGCTTGTGCTCAAACTTCGAATATGGAGTTTCAGGTGCAATGGCAGATAGGTAATCCACTGCCTTCCTCAGAACAGTCTGGAGAGCATCTAGGCTCTTGATTCTCTCATTCAGCATCATAGCCTGTAAAACAACACCATATATTACAGTTAGAATCATCAAGTTCACTACAACTATTGTAACCAATGTACAACCTCATGCATATGCATGGTACAATTAAAAACAATCACTACTACTCACATATATGAGTAAAAATTATATACTTGGTGTAAGAATTACAATTTACACATTTTTAAAATATATAATGGTTTCTTATTTTATATATATATATATATATATATATATATATAATGAGTTTAGAATCTAATTGGATTCGGACTTTTTGGTTTTTGCACCAAATAATTTACTAGCCACAAAATTATAAAATTAGATAAGATAGTAGCACAAAATTGAACTCTAATTGAAATCGAGTCAAATCATGTCCTGTCTAAATCCGCATAAGTTTTTAATTTTTATAACAATTGAGTTAATTCAATATAAAATATGAGATGTCTAACCTTACATTTAAAATTAGAATAAAAGAGTTTCGAAAGGTTTTGCTTTTCAATCATGTCCTGTCTAAATTCACATAAGTTTTTTTAATTTTTATGACAATTGAGTTAATTCAATATAAAATATGAGATGTCTAACCCTATATTTAAAATTAGAATAAGAGAGTTTTGAAAGGTTTTGCTTTTCAATGTCATTAGTTTGTCTCAAAAAATAATTCAAATTTATTAACTTTATATATGTATATATGAAGTGTATGCGTGTTTTGTTTTTTATAATTGTAATCATGCAATAGTGAGTGTTTTTTTTTTTTTTTAATTGTAGGCATGTAACCATGCCTTTGCTCGGTTCTAAACTAGTTTCACATTAAGTATATGACTAGGAAACTCTATTTACATTTTATTTAATTAATAAAATATTTAATTTTCTTCCAATGAATTCGTGCTAACTTCAAACAATCCTAATGTCTATTCCAATATGATTTGTGTGTCTTTTGTCTAGTTATTAATATATTATGTATGTGAGTCGTATGACAAGCAAACACTTGTCTAAAGAATATAAGTTAGGTATTTCTTTGTTACAATATATTCAACAAATAGCTGGTTATCAAAAAAATATATATTCAACAAACAGTTAATTCTATTATCAATTATGCAATAAAATTTAACAAATTGATAACATTAAAAAACTATGTTTTAATTGTATACTGTAAAAGGCAAACTATACCCAATAAAAAAATCTCAAATAGTAAATTTTATACCATAAGACTAATGCAACTTATTACAGCCATATCACTTTTAACAATTACTTAAAAAAAAAAAGAATAAAAAAGAAGTAGTAGAGAATCCTAAATATTCACAGAGAGAAGGGAAGCTTCCACTACCTTCTTATTAATTTATCCACAGAAAATTTATGACAACATTGTGTCTTAACGTGTTGGACCATTTCAAGTTTGACTTGACAGATTCGGTTTTAATTGTCAAATTTAAAATAATTTTGTTAACAGTGTCCTAAAAGTATAAAGTAAAATGTAAAATTGTAATAAATTAG
Organism: Lithocarpus polystachyus; assembly: GCA_033629205.1. Lineage (NCBI taxonomy): Eukaryota > Viridiplantae > Streptophyta > Magnoliopsida > Fagales > Fagaceae > Lithocarpus > Lithocarpus polystachyus. Next base: position 3,341,474 of record CM066172.1, read on the forward strand.
CCAAATAATTAAAAATAAGCATATAAATTTTATTTTTAAGATTCTTAGCCTTTTGATAATAGAATTTTAATTATAAAAATATTTAAAATTTTAAAAATTTAAATACCTATTTAATAATATTATTTATATTTTATAATAATATTATTTAAACACATGTATCAAACCACATTTGTTAACTGAGTCATGCTTGAAATAAAAGTAGACGCACGTTATCAAAAAAGAAAAGTTTGACGCAACACCACACACACAAAACAGTATATGCATCTGGGACGATAATTATACCTTGCCGTTGTACTCGTGGAGCCTGAGAAAGTCAAGCAGAGGCTGCATCTTCTGTTTTTCATGCACAAAACTTGTAGAAAGGTGTCGATTGAGGAATTCCAAGCCATTTCCAATGTACTTTGGAAGAGTAGGGGGAGTTGAAAACTCAGAGAATGGTTCAAAATCCAACTCAAAAATTCCATCTCCACCACTGCAAAATACATTAATTTATTGCAACCAATATATATAAAAATAAGAATACAACGCAGCAAACAAAAAGTAAGAAATCCAGAAATTGACTACAATTACCTTGACCCAACAACTTCTTCCTTGCACTGCAAATACTGAGATGGAGTAATTGTCTGAACCTTAGGTCCACTTTGACTCAGAGCCACACTCACATATTGCCAGACACCTGGCCTGGGACGAATAGCAAGTGCGATTGAATCAGCCAACACTAACGCTTCCTATATAAGAAAAACCACACAAAAAAGATGGTTAGAATTCAAAAACATATTCCAGAAAAGCCGAAAGGTTAGAACTTTGACCGTAGAAATTGTGATTTCTTACCTGGGTGCATTTCAAAACACTGGAGAATCCAGCATGAGTCCCATTGGAAAGTCCTTCAAACTCTTCTACAATTTGTTTGGGCTTGTAGATTCCTTTAGGCTTGCCTCCAAGCCTATAACATCCAAAAATCCCAGGTCAGAATCAAACTATTCAGAAGTGAGATTTTGTGTATATGTAAGGTGCTTATCAGATCTAACCGCATCATACCTTGAAAGGAAGCCTAGCAATTCCTCTAGGTGAGCACTGATGGTTTCATTGATCAATTCCATGGCTTCTGTGTGTGATAAACCTTTAAGCATCAACAAGAAAATAAGAATATAGATTAAATCTAAAGAAGTAACCCTGAGAAAATAGTAAAGAGAGAAAAAAAGACTAAGATAAACAATCAGAAATGGACTGCAAAGAGATAGAGAAAAACCAGAGAACTCAATAGAGAAAACAGAGTTTTAGAGAAGAAATGAGACACAATGGAGTGAGTAGACCTTGCTTGAGTGAGTTTATATAGAAAATATATGGAGTGGTGTCCAAGCAAAACCTTACCGCGAGCTCAGAATGGAGAGAATCAATAAAGATGGAAAAAAGAAATCTTTGCCCTTTTCATGCATGCGGTAACGTAGCAATAGATTTAGTCCAATACTGACGACAAGTTTGGTTGAGCCGGCTTTTTTATTCATACCCTTTCTCCTTATCTTATTCACGTGGGTATTTGAATTTCTCTATATTAATTGCATTATGTCTTCTATACAATTTGCCACAATTTTTCCTTACTTGCCACAATTGATGAATAAATAACCACGTTCATATTAACCATCATTTTTTCTCCATCTCTAACAATCGATCACATAAGAGTTATGGTAAAAGTTGTGTTTTTAGATATTCTTTTAACTAAAATATGTATAACTTGTGTGTTATTCTAAGAAATATATTATCAAATTCTTTTTTTTGAAATAGCCAAGGTCTTAAAAAGCATCTTGGATCAATCTATGATCTATAATTTATAACATATATATATATATATATATATATATGTGTATATATAATCAAAAAACATTTGAAATTCGGTTGACAACATAATATTTTGCTATATAAGTTTTTGAAATCTTCTTCTCAAAAAAAAAAAAAGTTTTTGAAATCTCATAATTTTACCCCTCATTATTCTAATAGATATATAGATAGAAATAAACTGTCATAAATAAGGGATATTAAATGAGATCTTAATCAAAATATAAATATTAATGAGTATCTTTATTTTTTTTTACCATAGGATCTACTTAAATCCAATAGTTTAAAAAATGTGTAACACTACACCAGGTGTAACTTAAACTCATCTCATGTTTTAATTAAGTTTAAATTCTATATTATATTAAACCCTCCATTTTAATTTTGTCATAATTATCAAATTCCATATCTAGATAATTAACTAATACCATAATTATCAATTTTCATATTTAAACAAAAAATAATAATAATAACTATGAATGATTATCATAATTATTATATTTTATATTTAACTAAAGAAAAAGTAGACGAAAAAAAATCATATTTTATTAAACTTTATTGCGCATTGCTTGTGAAAGAGTATTCAAGGAGTGGGTGTGGAAGAATATTCAAGGATTGATGAAAAAGCTCTAAAAAAAACTCATGTATAAACTGGGAGAGAGATCATTATCAAAGCAACAATGCACGCAATCCCACGTGCACAGTGCACTACAGGTGTCTTCAAACTGCCTGTCCCTCTATGTAGGGAACTGAATTCATTGGCAAGCACATTTTGGTGGGGGTAGACATCGGATAAGATGGGAGAGGTCGTGTCAATTTAAATCACAGGTAGGACTCTGCTTTTGTTATTTAAGGGCTTTCAACCTCGCACTCCTAATTATGTAAAAGATGGAAACTCACGTAGATTCATCATCAGTCACTAGTGTATAAAGTTTTGAAAATGCTTTTGTGTTAGAACTATTTTTCTTGTTTCACTTTTTTGTGCATGTTTGTTTTTTTAAAAGAATGTTTCTGAAAATGTTAAAAATATAAATTATTTTATAATACATTTTATAAATTGTTGATATAGTGAATGATCGTTGATAAGTAAACAAATGATATTAGTTGTAAGTTAAAAAAAAAGGACCAATAGAAATTTGTCATACTAATCATTTCTAAAAATTTTTGTAAAATCATTTGAAAGATTTAGTTTTGAAAGCTATATACTCTACGAACAGTTCTTTTCATGAAGGCAAAGGTGGGGCACAAGTCTTCAATTCTTAGGCCTAGAGAAGTATATACGAGACTACAAGGACAATCCAACGTACTACTAGCGAGGCAGCAATAGTAGGTGGAGGATGGTATGCGATGACAGTCAAATCATGAATGGATAGGTGGTTACCCACTCCTACCACCTAGAAGGTGGGAGGCTATTAGGAGAATGCAACATTCAAACAAACTTAAAAAAGTTTCTTGGAGGATTGCAAATGAATACTTTTTACAAAACCCATTCTTCATGTTAAGTTTTGGTCTTGGCCCATTAATTCCATGACATTTTCATGCAATCAAATATAATTCTTGGTGTACTTCATTTGATGTAAAATGGGTTAAATTATGTGTAAATGGAAGAAGCTAGCTCAAACAAAGATCAATGCTCCTTCGAGTGGAGACCAAGGCTTACTCGAGCGAGGTCGCAAGAAACCAAATGCCTACTATGTTTTGAACTCTGTTTTCAACAAACTTGTAACCCTACTTAAAAATCTATCTACCACAACTTTAGCATGATTTTACTGACCTTAGAAAGGTAGGACATTTGCACCAATCTCTTGTGCTTCCATGAGAGACACCTCAGAGTAGGTCAAGGTTCTAATTCTTTGATACAAACAGGTCATTCGTAAAGGGATTCATATACAAGAAATTCAGAATTTTAAAGCTATTGTGGGTCGCAAACAGTAAGTTATCTACTGAGTCGTAAAGTCTAGGTAATAAATTAAAGATTTTTTTTTCTTGATTGTAAAATCATTCACATTTAGTGGATTACTTTATTTAAGATTCGTTACCTCGATAATGTTTTTTCCCATGGAGAAGTTCTCCATCAATTTTTAATTTCGTCACCCCTAGTTGGTAAAAATGCAGTATGCATACATCTCAAACTTAATAATAAAAAAATAAAAAATATAAAATATAAAAAAAAAAACTTTCATCTCCTATTTTGATTCCAGTTTTTTTTTTTTTTTTTTTTTTTTTTTTTTTTGGGGTTCTTGATTGGTTTTCACCTTCTTCTTTTTTGTTGGTTTTCCTTGTTTTTTGTCGAACCAGTTACATGTTCTGCTCCCGGTTTAGCCTGTCCAGTCCTATTTTTAAAATGGGTAAATTATTAAAAATAAAATCTCATTAACACATAGTCATGGTTTAATCGTTAATGTATATTTTACTTTATTGAGAACAAAAGCTGGCAAAACAAAATTATGGATGGTTCCAACACAAAAAAATATTTATTTATTTTAAGAGTTAGTACTAAGGAAACAACAAAATGTCACAACATATTTACAACACTTGAGGTGACGGCTCACCATAGGCCGTAATGTTGTAAACACATTGTGACATTTTTGTTGTTTTAAGAAAACAACAAAAATGTCACAACGTGTTTATAACAGCTGAGGTGACAACTTACCATAGGTCAAAATAAATATAATAAAATATTATATTCGCAACTACAAAATAAGGATATTAAGAAAATAGTGTTTTTTTTTTTTTTGTGTCCTTAGATTTTTCCTTTTTTTAATGATTCAATAATAGGAGAAGTGAAGATTTCAACCATAATTCTATACAACTCATAATAATCATGGTTAATTTTCTGATCATGATTATATTTGGATATTTTAATGATTATATCACATTTGACAGGAGTTAAAACGCTATGATGCAAAAATTATTATATTTATCTTTAAAAAAAGTATATGGTATATGTAAGGACACAGTTTCAGTGGTTTGGCCCATAATCGAGATGAACTCAAGCCTAAAAAATTCTTACAATGAATTTATAGAGAGTGGGCTAGAAAAACTGAGCTTTTAGATGAGATAAAGTATTACTTAGATGTATTCCAAGTCCAGGCAGATAAAATTAGAGCAATAATGTTATATAAAATCGTCATCAACTTGGTCCGAGTAGGATAGCAGTATGATTACTTTAATGTTTACAACTTTGTGTTTTTCTCTTTCTCTTTTGCTTCTCTCTTTCTTCTCCAGATTTTCCGATCCCCTCTTTTCTTGCCTCTAGTTCTCTTTATACTCCATTTTCTTTCACCTTGCCTCTAGTTCTATCTATACTCCATTTTCTCTCACATGCCAATTAAATGACATTTCTTTGATATTTGTCCCATTAACCTTTCCTTAAAGTCTTTACACGGCAGCTGTAAAGGTCATTAATGCGGCCATAGGGTTAGCTGCAGGATAATAAATGCGGTGGTAGCAGCTTTTTATATAATATTTTATTACTTCCACCTGTCCTATGTCCTATGTCCTATGGCTTTCTCTTTGATCATCAGAAGAGGTAATTCTCCTCGGATAACTCTTCACATTTTCATCGTAATTTACTGTCCTCGGATAAGTGTGCCTTCTCGAACAAGTCCGCCTTTGACCCCCACATTTTTGTAGGGGAGAATTTTGTTCCAACCCCGGCAGTATATATTTTTATATTTTTGTTACATATTTTTTAAAAACTAAATGTATTATATTCGTTCTATATATGTACCATTTTTTTACCGTTTCCATATTTTTATGCCAAATTTTTGAAACATACTTTTTAAAAATATGTGAAAATAATACATGTTGATGGGATAGCAAAACATGACTATCTCCTGATCGTCCCTAAGGGTCGTCCATGAACCAATTGGGAAATAGCAAGTCCACCTTCCGTGAACGAAGGGACCGTCCATAGACGAATCACGTACATAGACGAAGTGGACGGACGACCATATGACCCTTCCATTCACATACCTTGAGAACTCCTAGCCCAGAGTTTAGGAGAAAGAAGCAGACCCGTAAATGCCGCCGCAATTACCTCGAATGCGTAACTTCCTTCAGCAGTTAATAATTTTCATAGCCATTGAGGAAGTTATGTCGATGTCCACAAACCTTGGAGCAGTTACAAAGCGAATAACCGCTCATAGGGTCACTATATAAAGACCGGCCTACATCAAATTAAGGGAAGTTTTTCATAACGTCGCTTCCCTCCAAGTCTGAACATTATTTTCTAAGGAACTGACTTCGCCATCGGAGGAGTTTTGGCCGGTCAACCCCGGTCACCCTTTGACTGTCTTCTTCCTTACAGGTCATTGCAAACACTGATCGCCACCGAAGCCGGAGCATTCAGCCTACTGATTCTCTACATCATCAGTTGGCGCCGTCTGTGGGAAAGGATTGACTTCGAAACTTGTGTTTTCTCCTTCCTTTGAAAAAAGGCTGGATGGTCCGGACAAGATCAAGGGCCACAAGCCCGGGCCACCAAGGAAGTAGAATTGCGTCGAGCATTCCCAACCTTGAACGCCATACAGTGCCTATCGTGCAGCCGCCTTCCATCCAACACATGCATTCTATGGTAGTCGCCATGGCGGAGTTAACCCGCCAGAACCAAGAGTTGACCAGAGAGATTGACAGAAGGAGGCAGCCCTTTGAAAGACCCGTGGAAGGACAAGCCCAGAATCAAGAAGTTAGAGTGAATACTGAACCTGAGAACCAGTCTCGAGGTACCGCATCGTGGAGGATGCCGCACTTGGAGAAAGAGATGGATCAAATGAAGAAGGCTATGGACGAAATGAGAGAGAACATGAGAAGGGCGAACCCCGTAGATGACTTGGTTCATCGTACGGACTCTCCTTTTGTGACTTCCATTAACAGTCACCCTCTGCCCGCCAAGTTCAAAATGTCTTCCTTAGATTCATACGACGGGACACACGATCCATGCGATCACATCGCGACCTTCAAGACTACGATGCATCTGCAGGGAGTCCCGGACGAAATCATGTGCAGGGCCTTCCCTACAACCCTAAAAGGACCGGCACGAGTCTGGTTCAGTAAGATACCCCCGAATACAGTATCTTCTTTTGAGGAATTGAGTAAGTTGTTTCTCAATAATTTCATTGGGGGGCAAAGGCACAAACGTTCCTCGTTTAGTCTACTATCCATAGAACAGGGAGAAAATGAAAACTTGCGGTCCTTCATCACTCGCTTTAACAGGGAAGCCCTGACTGTAGACGAGATGGATGACAAGCTACTATTGGCAGCTTTCCACAACGGGGTTCATTCGGACTTATTCATCCACAAGCTGTATGAGCAAGAGCCACAGACAATGGCTGAACTCGTCCACTTGGCCCAAAATTTCATGAATGCAGAAGACGCGATCATAGCCAAGAAAAGGAAGAGAGCTGAGAAAACAGATGCGAACCCCACGCGTCACCCTGAACAAGGCCCCCGACCAAAGAAGGGACGAATGGAAGAGAGGAAGGATCGAGACGGCAAGAAGACGGTTCTGCCTTCTGGAAGGAATCAGCAATACACACCCCTAAATACCCCACTTGATCAGGTACTTATGCAGATCAAGGATGATCCGTCATTAAAGTGACCGGACAAGATGAAGGGAGACCCCAACAAACGCAACAAGAGCAAATATTGTCGCTTCCATAGGGACCATGGACACGACACGGACGAGTGTTATGACTTGAAACAGCAGATAGAGAATCTAATCAGGCAAGGAAAGTTGAGACATTTCGTTGGAAGAGACCACAAAGATGAGAAGATGAAGGGAAAGATGGACGAGTTACCACGACCCCCACTTGGAGAAATAAGAGTTATCGTAGGGGGGACTTTAGCGGGAAACTCTTCCAAGTTAAAAAAGGCGTACCTGAAGGCGGTGCAGAACGTCCAGCTTTCTGGACGACCCAGAAGGACGAGTCCAGTAGACGAGCCAACAATTTCGTTCACGGACGAAGAAGCTGGAAGAATCCATCACCCGCATGACGATGCAATCGTCATAACTTTGCTCATCGCGGGGTACACCACCAGAAGGGTGTTGGTGGATAATGGAAGTTCAGCAGATATATTGTATTACCCCGCCTTCCAACAAATGAAGCTGGGACGGGAACGGCTTCGTCCAGTATGCTCACCACTGGTAGGATTTGGAGGAATGAAAGTACAACCTTTGGGCACCATTACTTTGCCAGTGGTAGTGGGAGCATACCCACAACAACTATCCAAAGAAGTGAATTTCCTCGTGGTGGATTGCTCTTCTTCCTATAATGCCATCGTTGGAAGGCCAACTTTAAACAGTTGGAAGGCAGTAACATCTACCTACCACCTCTCAGTCAAATTCCCTACAGAGCATGGAATAGGACAGGTGCAGGGAGATCAACTAGCAGCGAGGAAATGTTATTTAGCTTTATTGGCTATGGACGAGCACATGCAGACAATGAGTGTTGAGGAAAGCAGAGTTGCCGCAGAGCCCACCGAAGAGCTTCAAGACGTTCCTTTAGACGAAGGCAATCCTGAAAAGTTTACCAAGATCGGAACGAGTATGAAAGAGAAGACAAAAGAAGACCTCGTTCAATTCCTCAAGAAGAGTATTGATGTTTTCGCATGGAGTCATCACGATATGCAGGGAATTGATCCAAGTGTGATTACTCACCGTTTGAATGTAGACCCCTCCTTTAAGCCTATTCGTCAGAAGAAGAGAGTATTCGCCCCCGAGCGAGATAATGCTATCAAGGAAGAGGTCCAAAAGCTAACCACAGCAGAGTTTATCCGGGAAGTCTATTATCCGGACTGGTTGGCAAATGTCGTGATGGTCAAGAAGGCGAATGGCAAATGGAGGATGTGCGTAGACTTCACTGACTTGAATAAGGCGTGTCCTAAAGATAGTTATCCGCTGCCACGCATTGATCAATTGGTTGATTCCACGGCTGGACATCGGTTGCTAAGCTTCATGGACGCTTTCTCCGGATATAATCAGATAAAAATGGACGAGGCAGATCAAGAGAAGACCTCTTTTGTTACCAGTCAGGGTCTATTCTGTTATAAGATGATGCCCTTTGGTTTGAAGAATGCCAGAGCAACTTACCAAAGGTTGGTTAATCATATGTTCCGCCCACAGATAGGACGGAATGTGGAAGTGTATGTCGATGACATGCTTGTGAAAAGCTTGGACGAGGAAAGGCACATGGACAACCTTCAAGAAACATTTGAAACACTCAGACGATATAAAATGAAGCTAAATCCAACCAAGTGTGCATTCGGAGTGTCGTCAGGAAAGTTTCTAGGGTTCATGGTTTCACAGAGGGGAATTGAAGCGAATCCAGATAAAATCCAAGCTATATTAGCCATGGAACCACCAAAAAATATCAAGGAAGTCCAATCCCTTACAGGACGAGTTGCAGCATTGAATAGGTTCGTATCAAAAGCTACAGACAAGTGTTTACCCTTCTTCAAGATCCTCAGGAAGGCGTTCGAATGGACGGACGAGTGTCACCAAGCCTTCCAAGATCTTAAGACCTATCTAACGAAGGCTCCACTGCTAAGTCCGTCCGTGTTTGGAGAAGAACTGTATTTGTATTTGCCGGTGACTCCACATGCCGTGAGTTCCGCTTTGATCAAGGAAGAAGGGAAGGTACAGAAGCCAGTGTATTACACAAGCCGAGCACTTAGAGGAGCGGAAGGACGTTACCCGCTAATGGAGAAATTGGCTTTCGCTTTAATAACAGCTTCTAGAAAGATGAGGCATTATTTCCAAGCTCATGTCATCAACGTCATGACAGACCATCCACTCAAGAAGGCGATGAACAGGCTGGAAGTCGCAGGACGACTGATCCAATGGGCAGTTGAGCTCAGTGAATTCGACATTAGGTACAAACCAAGAACTGCCATAAAGGCTCAAGCCTTGGCAGATTTCATCGCAGAATTTACACCAAGCTACGAGGATGAAGGTGGAAAGGAAAAGGATAAGAAGTGGATCGTCCATGTAGACGGATCGTCTACACTGTATGCAGGGGGAATAGGAGTTATCCTACAATCACCAGAAGGAGACAAATTGAAGCACAAGGTTCGCTTGCAGTATAGAACAACTAACAATGAAGTAGAGTATGAAGCCCTTCTTAAAGGACTAGAATTGGCTAAGTCCGTAGATGCAGAGTCGATACTCGTCATGGGTGACTCTCAGTTAGTCATGGGCCAAGTGAATGGGATCTATAAAGCCAAGGAAGATCGAATGAAGAGATACCTGAACAAAGTGATGCGCCTAGTGAAAAAGTTCAAGGAAGCTAATTTCGTTCAAATCCCAAGGGAAGAGAACATGGAAGCAGATACTTTGGCGAAGGAAGCCTTAGCGAATGAAAAGATGGACGAAGTTGATGAAGTACAATATATGCCACGGCTAGACCTCCCGGAGGTATTATAGATAGAAGGAGAAGAAAATTGGATGACCCCAATAGTATCATACCTGAGGGACGGGAGGCTTCCAAAGGGGAAGGACGAGGCCAGGAAGCTGAGGATCAGATCGGCCAGGTACATCTTGATGGACGAAATGCTCTACAAAAGGGGTTTCTCCCAGCCTTATTTAAGATGTTTAGCTCCAGACGAAGCGAACTACGTATTAAGGGAGATTCATGAGGGCGCATGTGGCAACCACTCAGGAGCAAGATCACTCGTCCACAAAGTTGTACGGGCAGGTTATTATTGGCCGACTATCCAAGCTGATGCCAAGGCATATGTTAAGGTCTGTGATCAATGTCAGCGTTACAGCAACATCCCTAGACAGCCGTCAGAGTATCTTACCCCAATGATGGCCCCATGGCCTTTTGCACAATGGGGTTTGGATATACTAGGCCCCTTCCCAACAGGGGTTAGACAGATGAAGTATTTGATGGTGGGAATAGACTACTTCACTAAGTGGGTGGAAGCTGAGCCCTTAGCGAAAATTACTCAACAGAATGTAAAACATTTCGTCTGGAAGAACATTGTATGCAGATTTGGAGTGCCAAGAATTCTGGTGTCTGATAATAGAAGGCAGTTTGACAATACACCCTTCAGGGAGTTTTGTGAACAACTAGGAATCAAAAACCATTATTCCTCACCCGCCCACCCACAGGCCAATGGACAAGCAGAGGTAGCAAACCGGTCCTTGCTGAAAATCATCAAGACCCAGCTTGAGGGGGCAAAGGGAGTATGGCCAGATGAGTTACCAGGTGTTTTATGGGCTTACAGAACAACAGTGAAGACCCCCACAGGAGAAACTCCTTTCAAACTAACTTATGGGAGTGAAGCAATCATACCTGCAGAGGTGCACATGGCCAACCATAGGGTAATGAAGTACCAAGACGGAGAAAATAAAGAACAACTTCGCCTTAACCTCGACCTTGTCGACGAGATGAGGATGGACGCAGAACAGAGAACAGCAAGGTACAAAAGCCTTATGGCGAAGCAGTATGATGCCATGGTTAAGCCCCGGCGTTTCAATGTCGGGGATCTCGTCCTAAAAAGGGTTTCGTTGGCCACCAGAAACCCCGCTCACGGGAAGCTGGGTCCAAACTGGGAGGGACCTTATAGGGTTGTCAATTGCAAGAGGCAAGGATCCTACTACCTGGAAGCCCTAGACGGACGGAAGCTAGAACATCCCTGGAACGTTGAGCACCTAAGAAGGTACTACCAATGAAGGGAAAACATGGACGAACAGTGCCATAAGACGAAAGTCATGGACGATGCTTGGTGTGACTTGTTTACAGTAATTGTCTTATATTTGTTTACTATTACTATGTTTTAAGTGCATAAGTATGTTGTGTTAGTCATGGACAAATTTGTGTTAATATTTTTAATTCCTTAAAGGCACTAACTCTTAAGTATGTGCCATGCCTGTGGACGAGTGGTTACATTATGAAGTTCCAATATATATGATGTATTTTTAAGTACGTAATTGTATGGAAGCCCCTTATTTCTGCAATTTCATTCAAAATAATCCACATAAGGCAACCTAGCAAAGACGAACAAAATTCCTTAGACGCAAGGAATTCAGCGTCTATAAAGTTTTCCTTAAACAATAAGGATAAAACGAGAAAAGTAAATAGAATTACATCCGTCAAAGCTTAAGACGAGATAAAACCAAGGTATGCTCGTCTAAATCATGGACGTAATGTGTAACAATATCACAAGTCCATGGACGAGTCTAACCAGCATAACAATCCAGTACATGGACGAGAACATGTTGGGACGATTTAGAAATGGTTGAATTAATAATCATCCAAAAACAAGGTATATCCGTCAAAGATCAAGACGAGATAAAACCAAAGGAAGACTCGTCGAAGTCATGGACGTGTAATGTGTGCAACAACACCACGAGCCCATGGACGAATCTTACCAGCATAACAATCCACTACATGGACGAGAAAATGTTGGACGATTTTGAGATGATTGACATAATGATCATCCAGAGCTTGAATAACAAATAGAACTCGCAAAGACACGTCATTCGTGGACGAGTTATACTATTAAGAATAATATTAAGTTCGTTCATAAAATCAAGACGAGATAAACGGACGAGCCACAGTGCCATAAACATAATATGGACGATATAAACAAATTTAAAACACATGAAAAATGAATTGAAGACATTCATTCATTTAAAGGGTGGACGACCAACGCCCAAAAACCCTTGAGTTTGATGTAAATGATTATATAAAGCTTGTTCATAAGCTTGGACGAGATAATTGTACTTGAATAAATTTAAAGAAAAAGAGAAAAAGAAAGCAAGCAAAGCCCAAAACAACGGGCACTTCTAATAAAATAAAATGGAAAATTCTAAGTTAGATTCAGTTAGATAAACCACTGGGGGCATTACCCCCAGACTTGGGGTCGTCCTGGATCACCTCATTGTTGGCATCGTCCATCACATTGACGTCCTCGGAACTTGTTTGCAAAAGGGAACTTTCTGTAGCAAGAGGAAGCTGGAAGGAATCAAAGTCTAGGTCAGGGAAGACGTCCTTGGCATCAGCACGGAAGTCCTCGTAACCAGCTGCATAGTGGTTGTCTAGACGATTCTTGTATTCGTCAGACCTCTTGAAGGCTGCAACGGCTTCCTCACGTGCTTTCTCCAAGGACAAGCCAAACTCAGCAACTTGTCCCTCCAAGTGAGCAATGCGAGTATCTTTCTCAATAACATCTGCTCTAAGCTCCTCTGCCTCGTCCTTCAGCTTCGTCTCACTCCCTTGCAAACGATTAAGGTCCTCAGTCAACCTAATCACCTCCCCCTTTTTCAACAAAACCTCAGTGGTCAGCTCCTGGGCCTTCTCCTTAGCCGTCTTGGCTTCCTCAGCAAGTTCCTTAGCCTGGCTGTTAGCTGTGTAAAACTTGGACATAGCCTATGCATGGACGGAGAGAAGTTAAGAATTTTTACTCAAAATTTTAATATGCTCAAGGACGAGTAAAATTGCTTACCTTGAAGAGGTCGTGAATGGCAGAATGCTCAAAGTCTTTCACTAACATGTTGTAGCACGAGTTCACCTCGTTGTCAGAAATGATTCCTTTGAACGTCCTCCAAGCATAACCTTCGTCCAGCACCAGGTTAGGGGGTCGCTCAGATGACTCAGAAGGATGAGGCCTGCGAGGAGTCTTGGTTGGGGGAGTAGGATCAGTCTAGACTGGTGGAATAACTTGGACGGGCACAACGTCGTCCAAAGGATCGTCCAAGTTAACCGTTGGAGGTGTAAACTTGGGGACTTTGGGAAGAGGAGTCGTACCTGACCTTTGTCTCTTGGAGCCTCGACGACTTGGAAGGTCACCAAGGTCCACCGAACTGGAAATAGGCTTGGACTTCCTCTTCCCTCCAGGGACGGCGTTCTTCTGGACGACTGGAGGAACATTAACCTCGTCGTCCCCACTAGTTACGTTCTTCTCCCTATTCTCTCTCATTGTAGACATTCCTACAACAAAGAAAGTTAAACAATGATATACTAAGAAACCATACATAATATGAGAGGAGAAAAAGGACGACACTTACTTCGACGAGTTTTCTCTTCATGTGCAAGATTCTCAACAGAAGGCACTGGTCCAAGACCCCACGAGGCTAGACTACTGAAAGTAACTAGGTCGTGGAAGGTTCTACCAGGGAAGGCACGAGCTTTGTCAATACGGTCCAAATGAAACTTGTCTAAGCTAGGACGAACAACAGCTGCACATATAGACGAAAAGGGTTAGACGACAAAAAGATGGAGTATATGAACAAAAAGAAAAGAAGACGAAATGAAGAAACATACCCTTAGGACGAAGACGACCTAGAGGGGTGGTAAAAGGTGGGAAGGGGGCATTAGCCACGTCAATTGGGTCCCCAGCCCAATTTCCAGAAATAATAAAAAACTCTGTTTTCCAAAGCCTGTCAGATGAGCTACGACCCTCAATCAAACTATAGGGGGAGCCTCTGGACGAGAACTGGTAAAAACCAGCAGACTTCTTGATTTTTGAGGGTTTATAACAGTAAAGGAACTCGTCCACTGTGATAGGACGATCCCCTTCCAACGCCTCACGCCATAACACTTGCATGGCAACTATTGTCCTCCATCCATTGGGGTTGAGCTGGTTAGGTCCAATACCCAACCTATGAAGGAGACCTCTACAAAAGGAATTCAAAGGAAACCTAAGGCCAGCTAAAAGGTAAGATGTGTACACCCCTAAACCAGAAGAAGGAGAACAACACCATTCACCTTCCTTGGGTAGACGAGGTTGGAACTCCCTAGGTATCTGGTATCTATTTACAAGGGTTTTTAACTTAAAGGCGTCTAAGGTGGACGCTACTTCAGGAGCACAGCTATAAATCACATTCTCCTCCTCCTCCTCCTCGTCTAAAGAAGGGCTCATTGGTTCTCTGGACGAGCTAGTCCCAACCCCAGAGGCCTTCCTACGTTGCAGTTCCTGGAATTCGTCTAAAGGAATACCAGGAACCCCAGACAAGTAAGGCTCGTCTGAGGAGGTACTGCTATAGCTGGTACTTCCCTCACCACTCTCATAACTCCCTACCGAAACGTCCTGATACTCGTCTATCTCTTTTTCTAAACTACTGTTCGACGACGGCATGATGAATGAAGGATTAAGAAACCTAAAAAGGAAAAAGGAATACCTGACAAATCTAGGACGAGTGCAAGACGAGATTCTTGGACGAGTTAGCTGAGGAGATTATGTGAAAGGTGAGGGGCAAGAATGGGAATGTGCCTATTTATAGGCCCAAGATGGGGGGTCAGCGAAGCGACACCTGCCATTCAAAAGACGACACGTGGCAGTTCCGTTGGGAAGAGCAATCGATGAAGTAGGTCAACCAATAAAGTATTTACACGTAGCCCTAAAAAAAAAAAAAAAAAAAAAAAAAAAAAACGTTCAACCAATGACAACCTGGGACGACCCCTGGACAAGGGGGCAACTGATGGGATAGCAAAACATGACTATCTCCTGATCGTCCCTAAGGGTCGTCCATGAACCAATTGGGAAATAGCAAGTCCACCTTCCGTGAACGAAGGGACCGTCCATAGACGAATCACGTACATAGACGAAGTGGACGGACGACCATATGACCCTTCCATTCACATACCTTGAGAACTCCTAGCCCAGAGTTTAGGAGAAAGAAGCAGACCCGTAAATGCCACCGCAATTACCTCGAATGCGTAACTTCCTTCAGCAGTTAATAATTTTCATAGCCGTTGAGGAAGTTATGTCAATGTCCACAAACCTTGGAGCAGTTACAAAGCGAATAACCGCTCATAGGGTCACTATATAAAGACCGGCCTACATCAAATTAAGGGAAGTTTTTCATAACGTCGCTTCCCTCCAAATCTAAACATTATTTTCTAAGGAACTGACTTCGCCATCGGAAGAGTTTTGGCCGGTCAACCCCGGTCACCCTTTGATTGTCTTCTTCCTTACAGGTCATTGCAAACACTGATTGCCACCGAAGCCGGAGCATTCAGCCTACTGATTCTCTACATCATCACATGTTATCAAACACATTCCGTATTTTACTAACAATGCTGTCATCATATCATATTATAATTGCCTTTTGCATTTATCCTGTTTATTGTTTTGCTTTTAGATTTGGTGAGCTGCTATTTTCGTGCTTTATATCATTAAAATTGTGATCACATAATTGAATTTTTTTTTTTTAATGAGATCACATAATTGACTTAATTGACGATTAATTAATAATTCCAAAGGAAGGTTGTCATGGATATATGGTGCCAAAGACGTAAACTATTTTCTCTCCAAATTTGGGTTCTCTTCACGCACTTGAACAAGCATGACTAAAGACAAGTCTTTAATTTCTTCTATTGTTTCAATTTCTTTCATATATCAAGCAAAAAATGGTACAGACGATTTGTATTCTATAGCTAAAGAATAAGAGAGTGTGAGTCAAGAAACAGAGAGAAAAATTAATTATGAAGGTTGTAATAAATAATCACTTCATAATTTGTGTACTATAGGTCCATAGCAAGCTTCATCCCAAATGTTCTGAAGTAATAAAAAAGTTGGAAAAAATAAAAAAGTCTTTTAAGGAAAAGGCCAAATAAAATTCAAGGGCTAAATAGGTAGAGAATATGTAGTGTAGTCTCTTTGTAGAGAAAGCCGAAGACAAGCAACACTCTCTGCAACATTAGCAACAACTCAAAAACAAAATGCTATCATCACTAAAATAGTGGAAGAAAGAGTTGCCCAACTGGTTGATACCGTGATTAATAGTACGGATCATAAGCAGGCGGTGGTGGCGACCGTTGTGGTGGTGGCACCATTGGTCCATGATAATCATAATAAGCAGCTGGTGGTCGTGGCGGCGGCCTCTCGTACATACCTACTCGATACCGATACTCTTGATACCTATATGGTTCTCTTACAGGCGGTTTCATCATGTACCACACCATCATCAAAAAAAGAATCAGAATCAGAACCATCACCATCGTAATGGATATCCTGTTGAACAAGAGGTGTGAAAATTAGAAAGTAGAAAGAATAAAAAAAAAAAAAAAAAAAAGAGAATATATTAAATATCCTTTTGCATCTTGCAACTATTAATTAATTTTCAACCAGTGGTCTGTTGATCACAGATGTGTGTCGTTTTTCCAGTTTTTTTAAATGAATTACGTAACACTCGTACTAAAAGAGAAAATAACAAGGTTGCTCATAGTCTAGCTAGATATGCTTTACATATCTCAGATTACACTGTGTGAATGGAGAATGTTTCATCACAATTTTTTTTTTTTTTTTTTCAGACTGATTTAGCCGTTTTTCTTAATAAAAGTTTCGATATCTTTTTTCTCAAAAAAAAAAAAAAATATATATATATATATATGTATGTATGTATGTACGAGTTTTACAAAAGATAACTAAATTAAAGAGTGATGAATAGAGCAATAACAAATTGTGTGAGTAGAAAAATACCGGACCAAGAACGCAGTTGGCGCCTATTGAAAAGAACTTCAAGAACACTCAAAAACCCCTAGTAGAGATTGATCAGTGGAAAGAGAAAATAGTTTGGTAGAAGACAGAGAAGGAATCAATAGGGGAAAATGCTTTGAGTTAAGGCCTTGAAAATTGATTATGCAGAGATATGCAAGATTTATTCTCCAAATGAAAATGATTTTTGAAACCCAAATGGAAACTATTTCCATTAATAAGCAAAGCCAGTAATTCTGGGGAAGATCACAGAACAGGTAGGAATCAAAGATTTTAGTGGAGTATATGCAAAGTTCTTCGATGTACGAACGTGTTCCTATTTTATGTAATAATTGTTTAGTAAGTTATGTGCACACGGGACTGTAATATTTTTCATGAGGATTTGGACCATAGATTATTGGGTCTAAATTATTAACATACCAAATAGTAGCACATCATTCTTATTTAGAATTGTCTTTAATGCGAGACCCGTAATAGGCGGATGTTTGCAAAGAGTTCTATTTACTGTTTGGTGAAATTATAAAATAAATGTGAGAAATTATGGAGAAATTATTAAGTTCACCAGGAAGACTGCTGACATGGTCCTCCCTAACCGTTCAACCAATAAAATGTCATTATTTATGCAAATGTGACATCACCTGGTAATTTTTATTGTTTATTCTTTATGTTGATTAGGAAACTCACTCATACATTTGCATAAATGACATTGTCTCATTGGTTGAGAAGACCATGTCAGCAGTCCTCCTGGTGGACCTAATAATATCTCAAAATTATGAATGAGTGATATTAGGATGCTACTTAACCTCTTTAAACTTTTTTATTTTTGACAATTACATAACATTTACAAATTAATATGTTGCCAATTACCAAAAAAAAAAAAAAAACGGGTAAATCCTCACTAGAGGTTAGTGTGGGCTGAGGTTGGGGAGGGCCTCTATAGTGAGGGGTTCTTCCTATTCTAATTAGGGTTGAGGATGGCAACAAGGTGGAGCAAGGTCAGATTAGGAATTCCCCCATCCTCTCTTCAGCGTGGGAAAAACTTGAGTAGGTAGGTTGAGTTTGGGGAAAATTTGAGATATTTTTTCATCTATAATGAAGTGGTTTCAACATTAATAAGATAAAGATGAAATAGAAACTGGGGTAATAAAGGGATAGAGAAAAAACAATAATTTGGTGTATTGTAATAAAATATAAACAAAAATAAATAAATTATAAATAAGATATGTATTAAAAAGATTAAATTATAAATATAAATGATACATATAAACATTCGAGACGGGACAGGGCCTAGGTAGGGCAGAGTGGCGTTACTTGTTCTTTAGCGAGTTCAAATGAACCCCCTGACTTGGTAAAAAATATATATTTATATATAAAAAAATTTAGTTTTATTTACCTTTGAAAATATTTTTGCACACCTTGATTTAAATTTTGCACACTCTAATGCAGATCACTCTAACCCAAAACCAAACAATAATACAAATTAACCCATCCTAAAACCAACCAACAATATAGATCACAAACCTCTCTCTCTCTCTCTCTCTCTCTCTCTCTCTCTCTCTCATGAATCTTTTTTTCTATTTGACTTTCAATATCTCCAACTCTAAAAATAAAAAGTGAGTATTTGTAAGTTCTCTTTTTATTATAAATCTATATATTATGTGGGTGAGTGTGTACACGATACTGATTGTATGATTATTATTATTATTTTTTTTTTATTTGAGTGAATGTGTACATGTATAATATAAATATATATAATTTAATAATTAGTAAACATAGAGGGTTTATTATAGGCGTGTATTGTTATCATATTATAATAACATTTTGTTATAAAATTAGTGATTTAAAAGAGAAATAAAGTAAAGTTAGTGATTGTTCAAGCATTTGATTGGTTAAGTAAACACATAATTAATTATTTATATGTGCATGGATAAATATAGTTTTTTTTTTTAATTTAATAATTAATTCAATGCTTGTGGGTTGAGTTTTGTCATTTAGTTTCAAATATTTTTATAAAAACTGTGACAAATAGATAATGACAATTGCATAAAAATAAAAATGCTGTACAAATTTAACAAAATAAAATGATTACACTTACCTACATTGATAATAGATAATGACAACTCATAATCTATATATATATATATATATATAGGAAAAGTTTAGAGAAAATTCAATTAGATTTTACAATTGAAGTTCAATTTTGCATCATGTATTCTAAATTATTTATTTTTAGAGAGAATTTTATTTTTTAACTAGCTTGTAACCCCATGCATATGAACAGATATTTTTAAAAGATATACATTAAGATACATAGTATAATTCTTACATATATAATTTAAATATTATTAATAGTCTTTCTTATATATATATATATATATATATTGAAGTCAAATACGTGACCACATCATAAATATTCATCCAAATAAGTTATTGTGTACAAAAATCAAAGACTCTAAAATTAATGAACATAAAAAAAATTAAAAATTGACAATTTACATTTTCTACTTAATAATATTCTTACAAGACTTTTTAAAGAGTTAAAAAAATATAAGAATGACTATCAATAATATTTAAATTATATATGTAAGAATTATACTTTGCATCTTAATGTATATATTTTAAGTATATCCATGCATATGCATGAGGTAACAAGCTAGTTATTTTAAAAGGAGTTGCTCCCAAATATTTGAGTTAGTCCAATAATGCTCTGTAAAAAACAATTGGTGTAATAATTTCATTTTTCATTGTACAATGTGCTCTTTTATATCTATTAAATTTTCAATAACGTTTGACACCAAACATGTTTGAATCTATCTTTTTAACCCATTATGTGGCTATTAAACAAGTGAATGACTCATTAAAAAAAATATAGTGACTAGTGGTAGTGGGATCGAGGATAGAAAATGGTGAAAAGATTTAAAAAAAAAAAGTTATTCTTTCAATCTATATGTTTGATTGGAGGGATGAAAAATTGGAGAGATAAAAAAAATTTTTGTTTAGTTGAGTAGATAAGTGGAAGAATAGAAAATGTAGTTTATATAAATTTATTCTTATGCCCTCAATACATAATATTTAAAATATAATTTCTTTGTAATTATTAAATAAGAAAAAAATATTAATTATTATTATTATATATAATATAATATAATATAATATATTATTGCGGGCGTGAAAAACATCAATTACAAGTATTCTTGATCTACACAATTAATTTCTAAAATATGAGAATAGAATTCACAATGGGAAGACTAAAGAGTTCAAAATACACAAGAAAAATACTTTCACTCAGAGAGAGAGAGAGAGAGTATGAAATACTGTTTTCCATCTTTTCTCTCATTTTCAAACAACACAAAATGCCATATGCCTCTCCTTTGTCTTCTATCATCTATATTCCACCTCCAACCAAATGCACTTTAAAACTACACATGAAATATCTCTTCAATTGCTACATAATAGATTAGAGTACGATAGCTCTAAACATATTCGAAGCCAAGCTTGTTCCTTCAAATTTTGGATCATTCATGTTTTTAAAAGTTTCATTAGTTAAATTGAAATATTTTTTACTCACTTTGATATATATATGTGTGTGTGTGTGTGTGTGCACGCGCGCGCACGCGATTGGTTGTATAGACTAATACACGAGTGTCACAACTCAATAATTCAATAATTATGAACAAATTATAAAAATTGTTGCTCCTAAACTTGGTGAAATATATTAATGTTAGGCAGCAGGTTGAAAATCTGGAAGGTCGCTAACAGGAATGTTAGGTAGTAGGTTGAAAATCTAGAAGGTTGTCTCTGTGCGTTTAAGAGAGAAATGGATGGATTGTGGACCACAACTCATGTCCAACAACCTCCGAGGCTCCGACCATTCTCTAAAAAAGTAAACGATTATGGGATGATCCAATTCGTTTGGGAAGCGCAAACGTGCTTCCCACGTTTGCGTTTCTCTTTTTTTTTTTTTTTTTCTTCAGTTTTTTTTTTTTTTTTTTTTTTTTCTTCAGCTCAGTGCTTGTTACACTGTTTATTGACCATGAAAAGTAAAAATAGTAATTGTATTTGGCAAATGAACTATATGCAAACGCATACTTTGGCCAAAAGACCAAAGAGCAATTGTATTTGTGAACCAATCACACAGGTTGACAGACTCGACTTTTCCCAAAAGGAAGACTTTTAAATTTTGTGAACCATGTACCACACGAAGGTGAGAGACCAACAATTAGGTTTAAGCTCGAATCCACATGGTTGGGTGGATGATAAAGTCGACAATGGTACAAAGCTAATAGTTAATTTTTCTTTGTTATACTATTCTAGTACACAAGCTCTGTTGGCAACACTGAAGCAATGGACCATGCTTTTAAATTCCTCCATACCCCTCAAGTCTTCCATTTATGCATTTTTTTTTCCCATTTAAATTAACATAGAAGCAGAGGAAAAAATGATCTTTGATTATGATTCATTTCCATCACAAGGATATAATTGAAACTAAGAAAACAAATACATTTTACAGCAGATAGAAAAGTCAAACATCACAAGACTTTGAATTGAATGGAAAATGGATGTGGCTTAATACCAAGTTCAAACATTCCCAGCAAGCATCAAACAAAAAAGAACAAAAAAAAAAAAAAGGCTTAATCCTATTTTTCATCACATATCTCGAAAACCGTGGCCATTATTTCCTCAGAACTCAGAAAAAAACTCAACTTGTTCCAGCCCAATGCTGCCGCTTTTTGTTTACCCTTCAAATTTCAATTTCAATTATCGACGGCAAGAGGAACGGACTCAGCCTGAAATGTTAAACAAGAAAATTGAATCAAAACCAAAACAACAAATATCTCATTTATGAAAGCAGGAATGTGAGAAAAGAAACAAGGAATGGTTCATCAATGTTGTTCTTTTATAAGGAGTGGAAATCAAGACTATTACTAAAATTGGAATGAAGATGTAAGGACACATTTCTAGTAAGAAATATATGCGTGCAAGTGTATGCATGCTCATATGAACTGGTAGATTAACCATGGTGAGCTAAAATTTTCAAATCCACCTCAAGAATTACCTTGGTAGATTAATAACACAAAAGGGAAATTATTCATACTAGAAAGAAATTTACCAGCTTACGGTACTTGAGAGCATAGAACATCTCAAGATAACGACGGCTCTCACGGCGATCCAGATTAGACACATGCTTCCAAAAGCCATAAACACCAGTAAGGGTCAACAACCTCTCGGAATAAATCTGCCATGTGTACCTATAGGAACAAAGCAAAGAATCAGATATTTGATTATAAACAGTACCAAACAATAATACAAGCGTGAAGAGGAAAATTAGTTTCACTTACTTCTCATAGATCCGCTTCAATCCTCCCTGAGAGATTTGGTCCCAGTGAGAAGGGTCTTTCTTACACTTATCAAAGAAGCCAACAAGGAGCTCGGCTGCTTGACCACCATGATAAGGATCAATGTGGAAGCCTGATTTACCATGTACAATAATCTCAGCTGGGCCACCATTACAAGTAGCAAATGTTGGCAATCCACAAGTCATGGCCTCAACAACTGTCAACCCAAAAGCTTCATATACGGCAGGCTGCACAAAGGCTCCCCTTGTATCAGCAATATACCGATAGAGTTCACCATTCCTCACTCGGTTCATCTGGGAAGAAATCCATCTAAACTGGCCATTCAACTTGTAGGTTTCAATAAGAGCATGCATTTTCTTCATCTCAGATTGCTCTTCCAAGTCCTTAGACTCCTTTCTCCGATCCCCAGCAACAACAACGAGGTTAACCAACTCACGAAGACGAGTGTTCTTACCATACCACTCGACAAGACCTGTGATATTTTTCACACGATCCAACCTCGCCATTGTGAATATGATGGGCTTGTTCTTGTCTTTCAATACACACCTGTTAAGACAGCAATACATGAATAAAAATTTGTTCACTTAGAAATAGAAAGTGGAAATAGAAGAAAAGGCAAAATAGACAAAAACTCACAAGTGTTCTTCATTCTCCACAGAAGAGTAAAGGAGCTCTTCAATTTCAGGGTGGAAGGCTGTCAACCTTTTCTTTTTCTCAGTGTAAGGGAAGTAAATATCCATATCTGCTCCAGGGGAGACGATGTTGAATTTAGGATCAAACACATTTATCCCATGAACAACACGATAAAGTCCGGGAAGGGTGAAAGAAGTGTGACTCTCATATTGACCAACAGTGTCTTTGCTAAAACCATGAAAGGGAAACAATGTTAGCCTCAAAGCAATGATTGATGATAAGAATAAATACCATAAATAAGAGGAGTGTCTCACCTTCCAGCAATTTCTTGGAAAGTACTGGTGATAATGAAATCGGTATGATTCATGGCAATAAGATCAGCAGTAAATTGGCAAGAGAAGTGGTACTTCTCCTCAAATTTTTTCCAGTAAATGTCAGATTCAGGATACTTTGTCTTCTCAAGGGCATGAGCAATGGTGCACTGAAAGAGACAGGAAAAAATGAGAGCTTATTCAACATTTTAGGTTGCAAAGCAAAACTAATGATCAAATGCAGTAAAAATCACAAGAGATAAGAGGGATGTCCTGACAAACCTGTGTAACACCAAATTTATGTGCTAACAAAGAGGCAACAATGTTTCCATCACTGTAATTTCCAATGATCAAATCTGGCTTCCCTTGTAACTCTTTAGAAAGTTCTTGTGCAACATCCTAATAATAAAATAAATTGCTCAATTTTAGATCTCATAGACAAAGGCCACAAAGACACTATGATACTATTAAATTTAAGTAACAAAGCAATAAGCCCCAAAAACCACTACAATTAAAGTCTACCTCGGTGTAATTCTCTAGATATGGCCAAACTTCGAATCTTGAGATCCATTTGCGGACCATTCCCTTCTCATTTCTAAAAGGAACTCTAAGAATATGTGCATGCTCACACCCAAATACTTTCTCAAGACGCTGACCACATGTGGTTCCTACTGCATCAGGGAGGAGTCGGGTGACCTGCGCATAGAAATAAAATTAAGCATTAAACAGAGGAAATAGTCACAAAGTTATATGAATTTATGAGCTAAAATTCTTACACAAAACCTAAGCGAGACTTACAATGAGGATTCGGGGGGTGATATCCAAGCCTTGATGCTTGATACGCTTAAGCATCTCACTCTCCAAGGCCCGAACTTGATCCAAGATATACACAACCTAGATGTGAAACAAAATAGTCCAAGCCCAAGTTAGTCAACCTAAACAAATTGACACAACACAACCACTTTGAAGTTAGACATGACAAATTAGGCTTGTAAATCTAACCTGACCACCAGTGTCAGGGTATCCCAATACATTATCCTGGGCAAAATAACCATGGGGAGACATAATCACAACATTAAAGACCATAGGGATTTTGCCAAGAAATGTCTCAAGGGTGCACGGGTCAGGAGCTTCAAGAAGATCTAAAAGAAGTTGGATCATCTCTAGTACGCGCTCGGCGGTGTCACCCCAACCTCTCTCCAAACCAATCTCCTGGAACTTGTGCTCAAACGTAGAATAAGGTGTTTCAGGGGCAAGTGTAGTCAGATACTCCTCTGCCTTCCTAAGTACATACTGGAGGGAATCCACGTTGTGAATTCTGTCATTCAGCATCATAGTCTGCAGAGAAACACCATTGAAGCAATACAATACAATTTCAAAAGGTTTTCCAAGTAATTATTGCTAAAATTTGCATACATATATATAAATTATAAGACTTCTTATTTTCAAGAATGTGGATCAAAGACAGAACATATTGAAACAGACCTTGCCCTTGTAGCAGTGAACTCTGAGAAATTCAAGCAGTGGGTGCATGCTCTCCTTGTCATGGAAGAGCTTTGCAGAAAGGTGACGGTTAAGGAACTCCACGCCATTTCCAATAGACTTTGAAAGAGTGGGGTGGGGAAATGATGCAGTGAAGGGTTCAAAATCCAACTCAAGCACAAAGTTCCCATTGACACTGCACATTCAAAATATTGACATCAATAAGTATATATGGTAAAGATTTTAGATACCCAAGTAATATTAACAAAGAGTCAACAACAAAAGATCCTTAGGTCCCTAATTTTTTTTGGGTCGGCTATAAATCCTCAACAAATTAGTCATGTCGGCAACATGTAATAAGCATGTAAAGCACTAAAGAAATGAGTAATAAGCAAGAAAAGCAAGTAAAGTCACCTTCCATCGACGAGTTCCTCTTTGAAGTGCAAGTACTCGGGCACACGCAACTCCTCAACAACAAGAGCATGGACATTCACTCTTATGTATTCCCAAACACCAGGCCTTGGACGAACAGCCAAAGCAACCCATGGAGGCAGAACAATGGCTTCCTATATATTACCAAAAAAGTAAGTACAGCAAAATCAGCACGAAACTAACAAAACTATACTAAAATTAGCACAAGCAAAAACAGAATGTGATCTGTTTCAAAAAAAAAAAAAAAAAAAAGGGAATGTGATCTATTATTCTGTGTTACCAACCTGAGCGGCTCTCAAAACTTCACCAAAGGGCCCATCCAAAAGTGTCTTCCTGTTAGCTTCAGGGATTGCTTCTACCTCAGCAATCAGTTGATGATGTTGCAAAATTCCTTTTCCCTTGCCTTCAATCCTACAATACCACATGTAGTAATAATGTTCAGTAATTTAACCAAACACTTTATCAAAATTGTTACCATGTTTTTTTGAGACACCACATATGAATATGATCACAAAATTCACAACCTTTACTAAAACAAAATGGAAAAGACTTGGATCATGAAGTACCTTGCAAGTAGTGCGACAATTTCGTTACGGTTAGCAGAGAGGGTCTCATCCAAGCGCTCACGGAGGCTATGGACTCTGGTCAGAGCACTTCCGGCCATGGGCAACTTCTCAAAATTCTTACAAAAACCTTAAAACTGCTAGATCAGAGACAAAGACACAAACACAAACAATAAGCAAAGACTGGTTATGTAATATTTAGCAACAGATCCAACTTTATCCAAAAATTTTAAGAGAATATAATTAAATTAAGAAGAAGATGGATAAACCTCAAAAACAAAGTCAAGGACGCAAACTCCGAAAAGTAAAATTATATAATATTAATTCTGAGAGGCTAATAGATAGATATCAAAACCTAACATCCCCACCAACTCCATAGAAAAATATTAAACAAAGTGATTTATTGTTCAACTATATTTGCCGTCTAGACCAGAGCTCAGAGAATGATTGTATGAATCTATCTATGCACACACAGTACGATCTTTCTCTAGTGGCTTTTCGCAGCGTTACCACTCTCTTAATTAATTTATTAATTGATTTTATTATTATAAGCCGAACTTCGCTTAGATCACCAAAAAAATTCACAACCATCCATGTCCATGGCCATAGGAGTAGTGTAGTTTGCCAGATAAGAAAGTGCAGAGCAGATCCATTGTAAACATTTTCGCTTAGTGAGACTAAAATAAGCATATATGTATGATCTATAAAAAGCAAAGATCAGACGGAGCTTTTTTTAGCTTGAAGAGAAGCATGAAAAAAGAAACTAGATCAAAAACTAGTAAGCTCACAAAAATAAAACACTAAGAAAAGAGTTTTTTTTTTTCCCAGAAAAGAAAAAAAAAAATCTCTCATTGAAAACTAAAATCACAAACATTTGAAAAGTATAACTGAAAACAACAAAGAGAGAAAAAGGAGGAAGAAGAAAAACAAAGAGAGTAACAGTACCAGAAAAACAGAGAGGAGAAATGAAAAAGGGTGGTGGTGCAATGAGAGTGTTTTTGGCTAAATTTATAGAAGAATGGAGCGCGAAATAGAGAGGGTAAAAAGTAACAAAAACCATCTGATACGGTAAAAAAAAATGATATATTCCCTTTCGTTTTGTCTAAATTCTCCAAAGGTGGGGACACGGAAGATTCAAACCATTGATTTGCGGGGTCAAGGGTACTTTGGTAAAAATATTGATATAAAATAAATTTCACTGGTCAAACGAAATTTATACTCTGTAAAAATATCTATGACAGGTTTTAGTTTTACCACAATTACATTTTTGTCATTGACTGATTTTACTTAGTTTTACCACAATTACATTTTTGTCATTGACTGATTTTACTTCAAAAACCAGTAAGTATTCCTAGATTTGATTAAAAAATATATATATAATATTTTCTTTTTCTTTTTCTGAAATTTAGGTAGTAGAGTTTTACTTAACATAAACTATCATAAACATTAATAAACAATTGGTGTTTTTGTTAAATTAAAGTATCTATTCTTCTACAGAATCAAAAAAAAAAAAAAAAAAAAGTATCTATTCTTCTACATTAACGGTACCAGATTTTTTTAAAAAGTTAAACCATTGTATTTATCTTTGAAACCCACTAAAGATTACGTGTAATTTATGAGCTAAGATTACGTAAAGATAAAAGTTGAGAAATATCTTGTGAAAATGGGAGGCGTCAGGGTCAAAAAAAATTGCCATTTTGACAGAACTTGGACCCCAAGCCAGTACAGGAAAATATTTTTCAGTCAAGGAAAATTTAATTGGAATTGGAAACCAATTTACGGTAATTTGGCGGTGGTGGCCCATGAAAGAACCCAGAAGCTGCAAAAACAAATGTGGTGGGGCCTACTTTCTCTCTTTTGGCGTTTGTGTGTTTTTACGTGATTGGCCAAGTGTCTAAATGGCGATGATCACAAGCTAGAATTTTAGACCCTAACCTCTGGATTCACGCGGTAGGCACCGTTAAAATCTGACCCAGGCCTCAATCGGCACTGTACAAATACCATTTTATTTTGCCCCTTTTACGTTATGCGTAGTGACATGTTTAGAGTAGAGTCTAAAAAAAAAAATACAAACACATTATTATAATAAAAAAACAAAAATCACAATCACAATTCATAATATAAGTAAATAAATTTAGAAGGTCCTTTATTCATGACGAATATGCTACCTAATTTGAACATTTTTAGCCTTGGACGGACTTAGATATTATAAACAAACATGTAGTGTGTCGAAGTCATTAAAATAAAATCTTGTAGCATATGGATCAAACACTAATAATAAAATCTACAATATGTGAATAAGCAACAAGATTTTACCTTGGGACAATGCCAACAATGCCACAATGAGAATGAAAAAACAGAGAAAATGAAGACACAGCTTCAAAACTTCAAAGATGAAGCAAACGCAAGATTGCAAAGAATGAAAGGAAAGCACGGAGGGTGGTGAGGAAAGTGTCTGGCCTGGACATCCTTATATACTAAAAATTGAGAACTGTTTGGTGTTTTGTAGAACAGTGCCACCTCTGTTATCGTGTGAAAAAGAAAAAGCAATTATTACCGCTATACCGTCCTGTGGTTTTATCACAAATACCGCTTTTCACTGACCCAACTTTTTTCCATGTGAAAAAGTTTTTTCCTTGTCCACTTCCTTCAATATACTCATTACTTTTATTTTTTTTAATTAATTCCTTTGTCATTTACTAAATCCTTCTTGAATGTGCTGTTTGACAGTGTAATTAAAATAGTAATTTTTAATATTTAAATAATATTATATTTTTTTACTAATACATATTTTTAAAAAATACAAACAATATTATTAAAACAAAATTATCGAACACTCTCGTCTCTTTCTTTTTTAATTACGAGGCACATGCATTTCTTTTAAACTGCACCTTGGTTTGGTTCCTGTTGTCTTTGACTCAACCATAGTTTGCTTTGCTTCTCTCGGTTTTTCTTTTTTTTCCTTTCCTAGGTGACGAACTGATAACTGGTTTTGGAGCCGATTAATTTTAAATAATCAGACATATTATTTGATAGTGCATTTGGGGAAGCATACAAGGGAAAGGACAAGGAATTGCGTTTTTTTAAAAAGTGACGCTGTTATCGTAAGCAACGTCATTATTTTACAAGGTCATTACTGTTATTTAAAGTACATAAAAACTAGGATTAATGTTAATTAGATCAAGACATTTTAAAACTAATTAATTTAGTCGTACAAGTCAACTAAGAGTCTTTTTGAAAACAATTTATTTAACCGAAATTTTTTTTAAATAATATAAAATGACTCATAAATAGTATTAAAAAATGTAATAATCTCATAAATAATAACAAAAATAAATTAAATATTAAAAAAAGTTGACTTTTTAAACTAATACTAAACACAATTTTAGTCTCTAAATACTGTTAAATCTGTTAGGTTTTTTTTTTTTTTTTTTCCTGTCTTAGAGACAAAGTCGGGTTTAAGGACTAAATAAGTCACTTTTGAAATAGAGTACATATTTGGCTTTAGTCAAAACTTCTAATGAGTTTACACTTGAATTTCACCGGTTAGTTCTATAAACAAAGTCTCTTGTTCACTAAATAAAAAACTTAAAGTCCCAATCCCACGTACATAAAAAAAAATTTGATTAGTGTATCAATACGACTATAAATAACAACAATACCATTCTACCTGGAGTTGATTTTTACAAAATAAAACGTATTAATGTTTTATTTTTGTTGAAGGTATAAAAATAGAAGTAATGCTGAGATCATTTAAAATAGCAAATTTTGAGTGAAATAGGTGTGTCTTCATGAATTATGGCACAAATGGTGCCATTTTATATGGTTTTGGCGTTACCTTATAAATAGTAATTAAAATATTTTTCTTTTTTCTTTTTTGCAATGGAAATATCTGTGGCTCTGTGGCTGAAAGTCACGGCGCGCCAGTAGAGGTACGTACGGGTGAGTGGTCATGTGTCGGGAAAGTGAAACAGAACAAATTATCAGATCTCTTTTTTCTGTGTGCTGACGTGGCTTAATACGATTGGATGGTGAGGTAACCGGTGGGAACTGAGCTGAGTCCATCTGAGCGGGATTTTCAGATATTGTTTGTATGTCCCTACCCATACACGTAGATTGTGGGACCCATGAAAACAATAGTTGAGTACAGCACAGCAAGGTTTATCTATACGAATATCCACTGTATATTTTTAGTAAATTTCCCTGACAATGCACAGAAACAATGTTTTAGATGTTTGACCTCGCAAATGTTTAACGCCACCGACAGAAAGAGTGTTAAAGACTAAAAAGACTAAACAACTTTTTTAATAAGACTAAACAACTTTTAATTGTCTTGGGTTTGAGTGTAAGAAATTACAAACGTATTTAAATGAAATAAGATAAAGTTAAAAATTAATTAAAATAGTATCGTGAAACATATTAATAATGTTAAAAAATGTAATAAGAATCATAAATAGTAAAAAAAAAATAAATAGTAAAAAAGCTGCCCAGTATAAGCTCTCCTCGAATGCAACCACAACGTGAACTCATTAACTTGATTGCAACCTTCCTTTTTGATTCAAATTGAGTGATCAGAGACCGGCTGCTACTTCAAAATCCATTGGCTAGAGCCTAGAATTTGCATTTGTGGTTTTTGGGACACAGATTTTAGATGCTTAAGCATGTGCTCCATGCTTGAACTACGGCTTATAGAAATGGGTTTTACTAACAAAAATTATGTGTTAATTGAGTTTGGCTTGGTGCACTTATTGACCAAGAATGTCAACTGCCACAACAAAAATGAAGACCGAGTTAGCCCATTGTTGTGGCTGTGTGGCTGCCTATAGTATTCATTGGGGCTAGGGACCATGCTGACCTGTCTTGTACGGGATAAATTTTTAGTCTTGTCATCAAGGTGTGGGAGAAGTCCAATTCGGACAGGTTGTTTTTGGGCCCATTTTCAATTCGTCATTAAGTTTGGTACTGTCCAAATTTAAGTTGAACCTTGAAATTATTATTTTTTTCTCCTCTCTTTTCGAAGCTTTCATATTCAACTTGATAGGAGTCTAGGACTATAAAAAATTGTGAAATGTGGTTGTAGAATGACATGGCATGAAGTAATATTTTTAATCTAAAAGTGTAAAATAAATATAAAAAAATTAAAAACTTGTTAGGTGAAACCGTGAGAAACACTTTTTTCAACTTGTATTTTCAAAATGCCAATTCAAGTGAAATCACATCTTAATAATAATGGGATTAATTTATGCTGAGCTGGCAATGACACATATGATAGTGTTGTTTTTGTAGATAGGATGATATCACATATTGATAATGGATATAAAATTGCAAAAAGAGGTGAAATCGATCTTGAAAATGCAATTTACTTTTTGTTATTTCACCCTTTTTGAAAATACAATTTATTTTTTTTAACTTGTATTTTCAAAATGCCAATTCAAGTGAAATCACATCTTATTAATAATGGGATTAATTAATGTTGAGCTGACAATGACACACATGATAGTTTTGTTTTTGTAGATAGGATGATATTACATATTGGATATAAAATTGCAAAAAGAGGTGAAATCGATCTTGAAAATGCAATTTACTTTTTGTTATTTCACCCTTTTTGAAATCCTTTTTTTTAATATGTAATTTTACTTTAGTTATTTCACATTTTTATAAAATCATATCATGAAATCGTATCTTTATTCTTTATTATGCAACTTTAGTATATTACTTTTTTTTTTTTTAGGTGCAACTTCAACTTTTTGTATGATTGAAATGTATGTCTCTCTTTCTATCTTCCAACCCCATTGCAGCATTAGTGATTTCGAAAAACCTTAACACCCCTTCTGCCCAATCATGCCAAACTAGCTGCAATTTTGGCTTTAACCAACCGTTGAAAACTTATTTTCAGCCATGGGTTAGGTGAATTTGTAATTAAGTCTTAAATCTTAGAAAATGGTTAAATTGCATCTTGAATATGCAATTTCACATTTCTTAAAGATAAAATTTCACTCAAAAAGAAATAGATTTCAACTATTCATAAGAAATTTAATCTTCAATATGTAAATGTATTTATCCTATATATATGGACAAAACTATGTCATATGTGAAATTATCAGCTTAATTTGAAGACGTAACTTGCATATTAAAGCAGTGGTTGTTTTTACTTTTTTTTTTTTTTAAGAGTTTTAATCTATAACATTCAATAAGAGCATCCACAATAGTGGAGCTATATTGCTATAATATATAGCAATATAGCTCCACAAGCCTCCAAAACCCAGCTCCAGCAGTGGAGCTAAAATGTTATATTTTAGCTCCACATGAACAGTACACATCTATAAATAGATGTGCACTGTTCATCAGAGCTAAAAAATAAATTATTATTTTATTTATTTTCTCTCTCCTCCCTCATTTAAAAAGTATTTTCTCTCTCTCTCTCTCTCGTTCTTTCTCTGATTCTCTCCTCTTTCTGGCTTCTGTTCTTCTTCTTCCTTCTTCCTTCATTTTTTTTTTTTCTCTCCCTCGTCGCCGATCTGATCATCTCACACCGGCCTCATCACCGATCTCATCTCACACCGGCCTCACACCACTCTCAATCGCCGATCTCATCGCCGACTCATCCATCGCCGACCGTCATCGCCCATCTCCATCGCTGCCGATTGTCATCGCCCATCTCCATCGCCGACCGTCATCGCCCATCTCCATCGCCGACTCATCCATCGCCGATCGTCATCGCCCACCTCGCCCATCTTCATCGCCGTCCCACCTCTCTGGGTTTTGCTAGTTTTTTTTTTTTTTTTTTCTTGCGTTGGACTGCTGGTGGTGGTGGTGGTGGTGGTGGTGGTGGTGGTGGTTGTGGCTGATGGTAGCCGACCCATCGCCGTCCTCCATCTCACCGATCTTCATCGGTTTTTTTTTTTTTTTTTTTTTTTTTTTTTTTTTTTTTTTTTTTTTTTTTTTCTGCTGTGAACTGCTGTTTGCTGTGGTGGTGGTGGTGGTGATGATGGTTGTGCTGTGGTGGTGGTAGTTGTGCTGAACTGCTGTTTGATGTTAGTGCTGTGGCGGTGGTGATGTTAGTGCTGTGGCGGTGGTGATGGTTGTGTTGTGCTGTTGTAAAATTTTTTATTATTATTGTAATGAGTTTTTTGTATTATTTTAATCAAATAGCTAAAAATATAGATGTACTGCTGTGGAGTGTGAAGAGGTAATAGCTAAAATTATAGATAAAGTGGGTTTTAGATGTGTGAAATTTACATTCACTGCTGTGAATGCTCTAATAGTTCAATCTTTTAACAAAAAAAAATATTTTTTTTTACACTTTAAATTAAAAATATAATATCTAATCGCATTGCCCTTGCTGTAGCCTGTGAGTGCCCTCTTTTACTTGTCACTACCTTGCAATATATATGTGCTCTATTTTGGAGACCAATGTCATGTCACTACGTATGCAATGTCTGGCATGCATTCTTACAACAAAATGATTACATTCTAGAAGCATGTAACCAACCTTTTATCACCGCAAAAATTCTTATTTATTTTAATATAAAATTTTTCTTTTTTATTATTTTAAATGTCTTTTAAAATACTTTACCTTAGGTTATTTATTTTATATTATATTTTATTAAAATATTAATTTTTCTTAATTTTTTTAATTATTTTTATTTCTTCACACAAACAACCTTCATCCATTCTCTTCTCTCATTTTCAAAATAAGTAAAAATAAATAAATAATTAAAGAAAAATGAATAGTTTCAATATAAATTTACATAATTATTATAATAAACTTGTAAATTTTAATTATAAACAGACTAATGTGAATATTCTAATAATGCCAAAATTTTAGGTCATATAAAAAATCACAATTTTTGCTACAATTATTTATGTGACATATTGTAAAATAATAAAGAAAAATGTGGGTTTATGTGAAAGTGATAGGTAACTAGTCATAATGCGTGATAGTGGCAATGGCTTGTTTTTGGTACTAAAATCACTTCTAATAATAGACCACATAATCTACTAACTGTTGACTTAATTGAGCAAAATTAGTTACCCTATAAAGAGTTTATAGGCACAAAATATTTAATAACAAATTTAACAAATATTAATGTGACATATTATTAGTAGTAGATAAATATATGATGTTAGCCGTAGTCGCAATTAAGAATCAATAAAAGTTTGTCAATTAACTAGCGTGAAAAATATTGTTTATAGAAGTAGCATCACTGGTTACCCAATTTCACCACTCACTTCAAACTAAATATCTTAGGTGCTTTAACTACGACTTGTGTACATAGGGCATAGGATACTACGTACCATTTGTTTGATATGAGTCACACAACCACTTAATAAATTTGGACAATGATGCCTCCTGTTGTAGTGTGCTATAAATAGGCGAATCTTCTCAAAAGGAGAAAAAATTGGACGAACTATAGCAGGTTGCAAAAGTAAAACTTTTTGAAGTTTATTGAAGTAGCTCTCTCAAGAACGTGGATGGATGCATTATGTTATTTATGTACAAGTGGGAGGAAGTAAAAAACTTGGTTTTTTCTCATGTGTGTTTAGTTAAAGAGGTGAAAAAGTTAAAGGATGGAAAACTTTTTTATTTAGTTGAAGAGAAAAAAAGAAGATAGAAAATGTAGTTTATATAAATTGACTATTATATCTTTGTTATATAATATATAAAAAATAGATATATTTACAATCATTAAATAATATAAAAATTAACACAAATACATATATATATTTATATTACTTTTCTTTATTATTATATATAATTTTAAATTTATGGGCAACAAAAATTGTTTATGTAGACTTTATCCACATGACTAGACTGGGAAGACATTTTCCAAAAAAAAACTTTATCTAACCATTGTTACGTGGGAAGATATTAAAAAAAAAAACTTTACTCACATGGGCGATTGGGCAAATTGGGCAAAAGAAAAAAAAAAGAGAACATAGAGTAGTTCACGTTGCTATTCTGTGAAGGTGCTAAGAAAGTGATAAGGATAAAGAGGCAAAAGGTTAATCAGGTCACAGGTGCAGTGGAAAAGAGAGAGAAATAGGTGAGTGCAATAAAGTGAGGGTATTTATATAAATTACATCATTTAGCATCTTTTTTTCCTTAGTTTTTCTCCAAAATTGGAAGGATAAAAAAAAGTAGACCCGGAGGGATTATTTTCCTCTCTATTTTCTGTCTCTCTTGTTTTCTCTCCTGAACCAAATAAGAGAAAATGTCATTTTCCAATCACTAAATGAAGACCTGTTTACACCTTTAACCTCTCTATTTTCACCAACTTCTCCCTACCAAAACCTCCAACCATTAGTCATGACTCATGACAATTGACACATACGGATCATAGCCCTTTTAAACCAAGTGGAATTTTAACATATTCAACTCCACCCCAACTAAAACCCCAAGTTAGGCCACAAGATGAATCAGAAAAAAAGGCAAAGAACCATTATACTCACTCCCTTAGGCAATGTACTTTTTCAGTGTAAGTACAAATCCGGGAGGAGAGTACTTCACGGTGCTGTTGAAGTTGTGTAGGAAAGTACTAATATATGAGTTTTTTTTTTTTTTTTGATAAGATATAAGAGATTCTTTCTTTGATATATATATATATATATATATATATATAGAAATTCAATTATCTTTTAATTTTTATTTTCTTACTCAAAATCCAAAAAAAAAAAAAAATCAGATTATTGGTTCATTTATTTTCCATCCACTTAGCAGGTCTAATAAGTGTTTTTTTTTTTTCCTGTATTTCAAGTACTATAAACACTAGTAAATCAAGCTTTGCCAGGCTGCTTTCTTCTCATTTACATATAAGAAATGAGCCATCATTATGGTAATTTTTCCGCTCCAACAAACCAAATTGAATATGCGTTTGGGAATTGTTGGAAAAAAAAAATTGACTTTAATTTTTTGTCTCAATTTTTTTGTCAATAATTTAACTTTTAACTTCTTATAGCACATTTAACATAAAAGTTACCAAAAAAAAATTTTTAACTTTTAACAAATACTATGCAATAAGTTAGTGTCTAGGGAAAAATTGGCATTTGTCCCCAATTTATAAATTATGTAGCAAAATACTCTTGTTTTGAAATCATTTAGCAAAATACACATATTTTTGAAACTCGATTTTAACAAAATCAAGTTCGGTGTAAAACTCAATATTCTCAAAATCAAGTTCTATGTATATTTTTAAGTGCAACTCGTCATTGCTAATGTCGAATTTCACTTAAATTTTCAAAAAAATCTAAGTGGCAAAATATGCATAAAACTCGACATCAGCAATGTCAAATTCCACCTGTAACTCGATTTTGTTATTATCGAATTTCAAAAACAGAGATATTTTGCTAAATAATTTCAAAACATAGTTCTTTTCCTACATAATTTGTGAAAT
The DNA here is from genome assembly GCA_033629205.1 of Lithocarpus polystachyus. NCBI lineage: Eukaryota > Viridiplantae > Streptophyta > Magnoliopsida > Fagales > Fagaceae > Lithocarpus > Lithocarpus polystachyus. The sequence goes on from CM066172.1 coordinate 3,377,923, forward strand.
AGAGACAAATACCCATTTTTTTTCCTAATATATCTAGCATTACTCTTATTAATATGAAGCGTGGCATTACTCTTATTAATATGAAGCGTGGCATTGCTTTCATTCTTTTCTTATTGCAGACTGCAGGTACCTTCTCAATTAGCTGCCACAAGTGAAAATCAAGCACTGCTTTAGGGAGGCCAACCAATGTGCTATCGCCCTTGCAAAGTTTGGAACCATGAATATGGAAGACTTTTCTGTTTTTGGTTCTCCCGTTGGAGAAATTTCAATGCTGCTGTATTTTGATGTTGTCGTGTGTACCATGTAAGGTCTTGGCTGAACTCTTAAGGAGTTGTTTGGTAATGTTGTTCTAATAATATTATTTGTATTTTTTAAAAATACGTGTGTGTAAAAAAATGTGTAAAAATACATGTAATATTGTTTAATCACTAAAAATTTTTGCTCATAATAACATGTACCAAACAAGTATGCATCCAGATTAACCAAAAAAAAAAAAAAAAAGAAGCGTGGCAGGCAGCAAGAATTTGGTGTAGGACAGAAAATAGAAAATAAAAAGCAATAATAAATTAATAATATAAGTTAGAAAGTGACTTGACGTATGGATAGGCCTAGCGGGGGGATCAAGTAGTGTCTTTTGGATTGTTTTCTTTTTATTCGCATTGGGCAACGGATGGTATAGTTCGGTTTGCCTAACACACCTTTAACGTAAAGTCAAGTCTACTTCTCCCACAAACAGCAAAATATTGGAAAATTTGGAATCCATGCAGATTGGAATGGCTGATCGATAGACCATTACAAAGCTCATCGGCAAAGGTCTTCATAACATACCGGTCGTTCGTAGACCTTTCACGTGACTCATATTTCATGGACTATACCTAAGTTAATTTGGTGGAGACAACCATGCATGTATAAAAAATTTGATTTTTTTTTTTAAGAGTGAAATTCGGTTTGTATATATAAATAATTCTAGAGCAAAGATTAAGTCCAGTCGGCCAATTAATATTCCTTTGCATTGGACTAGTTACAATTATGGAACATGTTTACTTTTGATTACGTCTCATGATCTTGGCAGATTTAGTACATAGGAGCATTAGACCTAAGTCAAGTCTATAATTCAACTGTTACAAGTAAAAAGAGAGGATTTGAACTCTATTTCTCTTTATAAAAGAGACTAGATTATATCTCAAAATTACAAAGTTCTTAACCTCTTTCAATATATATTAGTATATGTGTGAGATAAAAATAAATTGAATTTGACTAAGCTTGTGTTTTAGATTAACTAAATTTTACTAAATGTGTGTTAAGTGATGCAATATTTTAAAAACTTTTTATTTTTCTATATATAATTATATTTTTAACTTTTTTTTAAAAGATAATTACAATATGCTGATAATCTTACAACTTGAGTCCTTTCTAGAGTCTTGAAGATGTACTAATTCAGTTACAAGACTATTGATAATTATATTTTTAGTTAAAATAGTCCAAAACGGCTCGGGTTGAGTCTTATAAGACTTTTATAAGTCTATTGGGTTTTGAGCACTCCTAATTTTTAACCAATATATTTTTTTAAGGAAAATTGATTATTCCGCACACATGAATTGTACCTAAAAAGACTTGAGACTTTGAAGAAAAGTCTACCTAAGAAAATATAGCACACTAATTTGTAAAGTAGGTCTTCACAACTAAACAATTTTTCGTGTTTGCTACATTATGACTACATTTTAACTGCAGAGGGAATGTGCTAATGTTGCATCAAACTAACCTATTTGCTTCTATTCTTAGATAGACTAGAATACATACAAAGTTTGTCTCTCTGTTCCCTTCATTTCACCAAATGACATTTTTATTTTTCTATCCACAGCCGAAACTATTAATTGTCTTAAAATTTAAGTTACAACTTACAATGAGGACTCAAAGTCAAAAGAAAGGTGTGTGTGTGAACCTAACTAAATGATTAACTTTCAGAGAAAATAGAACCAACAAAATAAGGCAACCCAATTATTTTGGCCTCAAGTGCCGGTGCCATTTATAGCCTCAGTTTTCGGGAATGTGTGCTAGAATTGAAGGTTTTACTTTTAAAGGTCCATATAGAATCCAAAATGAAATTTTAAGGTCATATGGACTAATCACTGTATCACTAATCAGTATTTTTTTAAGTAATGGCAGTTTTTTTTTAATGATATTCTGTTAATGGGTGATGATATAGAGACATTAAAAAGTCCTTTACTTGCACCTACACTAACCTCATATGATTAAGTACTATTACTAGAAAGAAAAACAGGTGGGTAGTTTGGTTGGTTAGTGGGCACCAATTCCAAATAATTAATCGCTTTTCAATTGGTTAGTTGTGAGCATGACTTTTCTTTCACTCTACTCTAAAGCGTCAATAATAGTTCATTATTTGTAGTGTAAAATTAATAAAATTATATACTACTTACTTTTTTCTTTTTCTTTTTCTTTTTTCCTAGTCATGAGTTGGATGGTCCACCCCGCAAAAACATTATATCAAGAAATGCAATTCTACATGAGTTTGAATCTGAGGTATCATGCCATGCTGTCTCCTTCTTTTTTTTTTTTTTTTTTGTTGAATTAAAAAAAGAGTTTCGGGTGTGGGTTCATCGACCTCACGCCACATAACGATAATAAATAATACCGCATGTACCACACAGGCCTTGTTGGGATTATCGTTTGAACCATTCCACTCTAAATGCTGAAACAAGAACTCTTACCATCAAGCCACCCCCTGCGTGCCGTCTCCTTTGTTTGGAGTATAAAAGGGATCAACACCCAATTGCTTGCTTTCTCAACTGTCCTCGTCGTATGTGTAAATTGTAATGACTTGAAACTTGAAAGGAGCTACCAATGCCACTGTCGCATGTGTTTGGTTTATTTTGGATTCAGAAGTGGTTGCAAACTTGCGCGGAACCTGACCCAACACACATTCAGATTATGCTTATGTTTTGTTATTGCGTTATACGACTGTTGGGCTTTTTAAGTTTAGGACTGGCTCTTAAAACATCTCCAACAATGTGGGCAAGTTTTTTTTTTTTTTTTTTGGAATAAAAAACAATGTGGGCAAGTTTACATTCAAATTTTCGTTGAATTTTTTTTAATATAAAATCTATCTATTAGCTTGTTCACTTTCCAAATGCAGTCTCCAAATAGATTTTATATCCTTTCTCTAATTTATTTAATTATTCTTTCTTTAAAATATATATATATTCCGAATCCAATCTATTGTTTTCTTCTCACTCACTCAGCTATATATTTTCCTCCTCCTCTACCATCTTCTTTCAAGTCAAAGTCAAGGAACTTTGCTCTCGGCAGCTATATATCTGTAAGTGTTAGGCATAAAACAACTTGGGAAGCCTCTAGTTTTGGGGTTAATATAACATGTTATAGCGACACCACTCACCCAAAAGGTTAAACTTATAAGTTTAGATCAACTATGATATATTAATCATTTTATTATTTCATTATTATTTAGTGTGGGACTTTACTCACATGTGTATACCTAAGAATCTCTCTCTCACGTCAGGGGCGACGTTACTTGTTCTTCAGGGGGTTCAAATGAACCCTTAACTTGATAAATAAATAATATATATATATATATATATATATATATATAGAACAACAATACAAATCAGCCCATCCTAAAACCAACCAACAATATAGATCATAAATCTCTCTCTCTCTCTCTCTCTCTCTCATGAATCTCTTTTTTCTACTTGACTATTAGTATTTTCGACTCTAAGAGTAAAGACTGAATGTTTGTGAGTTCTTTTTTTATTATAAATTTATATATTATTTGTGTGAGTGTGTGTTCGATAGTGATTGTGTGAATTATCTATTTATTATATTTTGTTATAATGTTATTTGTGGGAATGTGTGCATGTATAATATAAATTTATATAATTTAATAATGAGTATATACAGGGTTTGTTACAAGTGTGTATTGTTATCATATTATAATAACATTTTGTTATAAAGTTAGTGATTTAAAAAATAAAGAAAGTAAAGTTAGTGATTTAAAAAATAAATAAAGTAAAGTTAGTGATTGTTCAAGCATTTAATTGTTTAAGTAGACACATAGTGTATTATTTATATATGTATGGATGAATGTAGCTCTTTGGGTTAATAATTAATTCAATGCATGTGGGTTCAGTTTTGTCATTTAGTTTAAAATGTTTTTATAAAAATAATGACAAATAGATAATGACAATTGTATAAAAATAAAAATGTTATACAAACTTAACAAAATATGAAAACTTGTAGAAAAAAATTGTAAAACTTCATATATTTGTGTGTGACTTTTTTTTTTTTTTCATCTATAACTTGATATTTTTAGATTCTCTTTTTATTATATTTTGTTTAACTTAAGTTTCTTAATGAACCCCCTAAAAAGAAATCCTAGAGCCGCTAGCTCACCAATGTCTCATGTGTGAGTGTTTGTATCTCTAACCTTTTATTTCAGCCAACAAATAGGTCCTACTCGCTCCCCCTTGCCTATGGGCTTTTCCTTCACCATAGTGTCATTCATGAGCCTCTCGTGTGCCATCCATGAGAATCACATATCAATATATCCCATAGGCAATGGGAGCTAATAGGACATGTTCATTGGCCCAAATAGAAGTTAGGAAGCCCACATACAAAAAGGAAAATACTTACATGTGAGGGGAAGATTGAAATTATGTTATATTAACCATTCACTACTCCTCATTTTTATTCAACGTGAAACTTCACGCACATTTGTATACCCAACAATCAGCCCATTGTAACAGTACCTCATTAGGGATTTTGTCCTGCTATGTATTGGGTTACTAGCAAATAAGATTCAAATATGCCTTTGTTCCATAATTCCCTTTACACCTCTAAAAAGAGAGAAGTGAAATTTTTCATATAAAGAGTGATAAAGACACCTACAGGAGAGCTACACTACTTGGTTTTTCTCTCTTTGCTCAAGCAATATGTAAATCTCTCTATCAGCTGTTATTTTCCCTCTGTGAGGTCCTACTTACTTTTGGTTTTTCTCTATAAACACGCTAAAGCATAATGTGCTGCACTCAACATTAAGTGTTTTATCCATTTTCCTTCAACATAGACTAACCAAGACAAATGCGATGCTACAAGACACATGTACTCTATTAGATGGATTGAGTCATAACTTAACCTTAGGTCTAGTTAGAACATCATGACTTCGAGGTAATAAAAAGCTATTACTTGAATTCAAAACCTACCCCGCACTAAGACCCTAATCACTTTGGCCACAGCTTTTGATGGAATGTAGTATGGTAAAAAATGGCCAAAATGGAGTTTTACCCCCTTCTCACAAAATTTTCAACAAAATGCCTCATGGCTAAAATTATTTAGGGATATGCCCCTATTTTAGAAGTCAATTTTTAGAAAATCAAGTTTTAATGTGAAACTCGATTGTTAAAAAAAAAAAAAATTGTAGAACTCAAGTTCCACTTGAATTTTTTTAAAAAACTTGAGTTCCATAAAATCGAGTTTCTTGAATAGAACTCTAGTTCCACAATTTTTTTTTTTTTTAAAGTTTCATTTCGCTATAACTCGATTGTTCAAAAATCGAGTTTCAAAACAGGGACATATCTTTCAATAGTTTCAGACAAGGGGTATTTTGCTAGAAAGTTTGTGAGAAAGGGGTATTTTGCCATTTTGGACAAAAACCTTTATAGAACATGTTTACATAATATGGTTTAATGCTAACATACTAAATGTCTTCATGTTATTAAGTGCTCAGCTTAACGTAATTTTATATTTAATAAAAAAAATACTATTTTGTCTCTTTTGTAACATTGATTTAGCAATGCTCAGCTTAACGTAATTTTATATTTAATAAAAAAAAATTATTTTGTCTCTTTTGTAACATTGATTTAGCAATTAACTTAACATTACATAAATTACTATTATCTTATAATAATCTCACATTATTACTATTATTATTATTACCAAATGAAGTTGTGAGAGATGAACTCGGAATTGACCCCTTAAGAATGGGACAGATGCCACTAAGTCACAATGTAAATTCCACGTGGATCAAGTTTATATCTTATTAGTTTGATAGATTGGTGAGCTTTTCTTATTGATAACCTGGTAAAGTAAGAAATGCTGATGTGAAGGGTAGCTACTTTCTCTCTTATAATTCCACGTTGAATTGGTTTTGATAAATTCGTGAGCTTCTCTCTGATAACCCCATAGGCCATAGGTCTGGTGCGTGGGACACTTTTTTTTTTTTTTTTTTTTTTTTTTTTTTTTTTTTGTGGCCTCATGCCAGGTGGATAAGATAAGCTTATCTCATTTTCTGTCAACCACTTTTAAAATTTGACTTCTTTACACGTTTTTTAATCTTTCTTTCATTTTTTCTTCTTACATTTTCTGTTTTTTTGAACCCTCTGCAACCAACCAAAAAAAATTTCTTCTAAGTTCTAACAACCATGTTGGTTGGTTTGTAAGTTTGCATTTGAATTTGGGTTCAGTTTTGACCACGAGTGAGAGAAGTTTTTTTCAAAGAGTTTTAATTTATAACGTCTATTTATTACTGATAGCTCTTTATCATCAGACCAATACACCAATCAATTTTTAATGTAAATGAATATTGAACCCCTCATCTCTTATTCAATTATCAAAGACTTTATCAATTGAATTAATTGAAATCCACAAGAGAAGTTTTTTTTATTTCTTGTAGTTCTCGCATGCCTAAAGCTGCTTTCAATGGAGAGAGACTAAAGAGGGGGGTGTAAGTGAATGTTCAATGTTGGTGTAGTTGCTGCAAACCATAATAATTGTATAATTATAAAAATCCAAAGTGGGACTTTAAGGAGAGAAAGAGAATAAATGGGTTTTGGTCCAGGGTTAATTATATTTGATTTTGAGGTACTTGCACTGTGTTGAGAACAAGGGTGGGCTCCAATCCACCCAAGTTCCCAGCCACCTAACATGCATATTAATGATTGATTGCAAATTTTTTGGGGGTTGTTGAATAATGTGATTAATAAAAATACCTATTATTAGTTACATGTTTGACAATTAATTACATTACCTACGTGTCTATTCAATCCTTATCACAATAGTTGATTTTAATTTTCCAGTTTATAAAAAGAAAGAAAGAAAGTTGGTTGTAATTTAAGGGCTTTAAGGCCCAAGCAAACTTCTAAACAAGACACAAGATACATGGATTCACTCCAATTCCAATTAGAGTGCACTGTGGTCTGTGGCTTTAAGAAATTATGATATGTAGGCAGGTTTTCCCAACTTAACATATCATAATCAATTAGATTAGGTTTTGGAGTAGGTTTTTTTTTTTTTTTTAGTTTCAATGGGGGAGGGAGAGACTTGAATCTTGGAAATCTTCAATAGAAATATTAAGAAATGTCAATTGAGTTATAAGATTTTTGACAGTTTTCATTTAGTTCAATCAGTATGGAATTAGTTTGGTTTTAAAATTCAACATAATTCGGAAGGGTTTACATTTTAGATCATGACATATGAACCTAATTCGATTATAAAATTTTAAATTATTAAATTACATACACCAAAAGATTTACAAAATATATTTTTTTTACTTTCATAATAAATATCATATAATTTTTTTAAAAAAAATTCCCATATTTTGCATGAACTATTGATTAATAATAACATTAGTGTGATAGATTAAAAAAAATAATAAAATTAGTTTCATAGCTCTATCGGAACAAAGGCCATAAAGCTCAAACCCATTAGTACTGGGCCACCTTATAAGGCATCAGACCCAATTAGGCATCAAGGGCCCAAGAGGAAGATTTGGGCCTCAACCCGATTTGCTTAGATATCATCGAGATATGATCTACGTACACACGTGTACATATTTAATTGGAGAAATGGATTTGGGCCCCACAAAATTCAAACTTACTATTATATATTTTTTTGGTTTCAGGAGCGCGTAAACAGAACGTGAACGGTACAAAACAAAATTAAAGAAACAAACCCAAAACCAATGCAAAAACAAAAACAAAAAAAAGCCGTTACATTATTCTCTCTCTCTCTCTCTCTCTCTCTCTCTCTGCTTCAACTCTCACTACTGTCACTGATTTTTCAAAATAGTTTTTCACAAAGCACTGACAGAAGAACAGAGCACATTCGTTCTCGTTCTCTCTCTCTTTCTCTCACTCAAAAACGCTGTCGTTTTCTACTCCGCTGGTGCTTCTTGATTCTCAGGCGCTTCAAAATTTCTCCGTGGTGGTGAGTATATCTCATTTCTCTCTTTACTTAAAATCTTGCTTTTCTTTTTCTTTTCTTGGAAAATGTTTTCTGTTCGGTTTTTCAATTCCAGGTGATTTTTTTTTTTTTTTTTTTTGTTGAGATAGTTAAACACACAAGAAATCAGTTTTCCTCTTTTCACTTTCAATTTTTGTAGATAAGCGATCCATTGGATTTAGGATATTGGAAAATCTTATAACAAATTTCATTTTGTATGAGGAATTTGAAATTTGATTGCGTAGTCTATGTGTGATTGAGAATCGCCGAATTTAGAATTCCTTAGAGAGAAATTGATTTCAAGAAACTAGGTTTCATTCTTGCAAGTATTTGATATCATAAGCTGTTTGTTGAATTTTTTGCACAGTGGAGACTAGTGAAGAAGGCGAAGATGATTCGAACATCTGCAGTGACTCCGCTGACTAAGATCCGAAGGACACTTTCGTCCACCCCAGGCGGTTCAAAATTTCGGGAGGAGAAAATATTAGTCACTGTGAGGATGAGGCCGCTGAGCCGAAAGGAACAAGCTATGTATGATCTCATCGCGTGGGATTGCGTGGATGATGAGCACAGTATTGTGTTCAACAACCCGAATCACGAGCGCCCTGCAACCACATACACCTTTGGTATATATATATATATATATATATATATGTGTGCTGTTATATCTAAATTGACTAATTTTTTTTGAAATGTTCTTGTTGAATTTTGCTCGTTATGTCCATAATTTCACACGCGTTGTCCACACTTAACACGCGAAAGGGTGTGTACAGACGATGTACAATAACGAGTGTTTGCTTATTTTATTTATTGTGGGGATTGATAAATGGAATGAGATTTTTGTGTTTGCTTTCTGTTATTCAAATGTGACAGATAAAGTTTTTAGTCCCACGTGCTCGACTCAGAAGGTTTATGAAGAAGGTGCTAAGGATGTGGCACTATCTGCACTTACTGGAATTAATGGTAGCTGCAGCTTATTTAGCGAGCAACTTGTAATTTTAATTATGTTTCCCGAGTGATAACTCAACTTCCCCACCTTTTTTTTTCAGCAACAATTTTTGCATATGGGCAGACTAGCAGTGGCAAGACTTATACCATGAGAGGAATCACAGAAAATGCCATTAAGGATATCTATGAACATATCAGAAATGTAAGTTCTTCTGGGACCCCCTTTTCATTGAAAAATATCATAATTAATTACACACTTGTAAATCAAGCTGAAACATACTATCTTCTGAAGGGCAAACATGCATGTTAAATCTCATAGCTTATTGCTATCTATAATCGTATATTGTCTTATGATTTTTCAAGTTGAGTTTATATCTGCTCCCCCTTGTGTAAAATTATTTCAATCTCGCAGCACCAGGAGAGGGATTTTGTTGTGAGGGTTTCTGCTTTGGAGATCTACAATGAGACTGTTGTTGACCTTTTGAATCGTGAATCTGGTTCCCTTCGGCTTTTGGATGATCATGAGGTACCTGCCCGTGAAGAAGTTTTTAGATAGATTCATTATGTGTTTGCTGTAACCCTTAATTTCTGTCTTTTTTTTGCTTTTTCATTTTCTAAAACACAGAAGAAAGGTACTGTTGTGGAAAAACTTGTTGAAGAGGTTGTTAAGGATGGCCAACATTTGCAGCATTTAATTCGAATTTGTGAAGGTAATCTATGAATCTAAGTAAATTATATGCTATAAGAATTTTTTTTTTTTTTTTGGAGCATGGATTCCTACTTTACCAGCATTAACATCCAAGAGGCTGTTTAGGGTTTTCTTTAAATGACCAATCAGCCTGTTAGCAAATCTAATAAAGAATATTCAATCAATCTCATTTAGGAGGGATAATATGATTTTAGTTTGTTTTTGTATTTTAAAATGAAAACTTAAATATTTACTGGAATTGAATAATTTGAATCTTGCTTTGTTAACTAACAAAACTACTTACATAAAGTGTATAATATCAACTAGCTTTTTTATCTCCTTATACATATTAAATGAATCTAAATGTGTAAAGAAAGATAAAGCCTACTACATTTAATAATGATAAATTACCACTTATCCCAACATCTTAAAGCTATTATGGCCTATTTGGAAGTTTAGAGAGGGAGGAGAGTAGAGAGAAATGGTTCTCCTCTTCATTATTTGAATGTTTTTAAAATTAGTAAGAAGAAATGGGGTAATTAGCCCTTTAAAAAGGGTAATTTTGTTAATTTAGAAAGAGTAAATTAGAGAATTCATTTGGCCAATAATTTATCCACTCTACTTTCCCTCCAAATCTCTCCAATTTTGAGGAATTAAAAATGAGGGGTTAGAGGTAGTTGAAACCTCTCCAAACCCCTCCCCCTCCTTCCTTAAAAAACTTCCAAACAAGGTAAATGAATTACTCTCCCTCCCTCTACTCTACTCTCCCTCCTATTTTTAACTCCCAAACAGGCCATTAAGAAATGGTGAATAATCATTTAATCATTATTTTAACACTTCCTTTGCCTTCTTATTAAGTGTGGCCCAACACATTTGAATGTTTTTTTAAATAAAATAAATGGGAGATAGAGTAGAGATAGGGTTCAAACTTAAGATTATTTGCTTTGATACCATTATAAATTACCGCTTGTTCCAAAAGTTTAAGCTATTAGGAAATGGTGAGTTTAAATATTTAGCCATTATATTAACAAATAAAATAGTAGTTGCATCTTCTTTAATGTTCTATGTGCTCTTAATGGTAAGAAAAATTTGTTGGTGCAGCTCAAAGGCAGGTGGGAGAAACTGCTCTAAATGATAAAAGCTCAAGATCACATCAGATAATAAGGCTGGTATATAGAGTTAATTAATTCCTTGTATGAGTTTTTTTCCCAATATTAATTATCCTGCATATGTTGTTAAACTTGTAAGTCAAAATGACAATACCTTAATCATCAATTTTCTTTTCCTCCTTTTTTTGGGGGTGAAGGGGTTGGGGAAGGGGGTAGGGGGGAGAGGGGGGGTTGAAGGGGTGCTAACTCTGTTTATTCTCTATTTTTGAATTTTAGCCTTAATTTTAAACTTCATGTATGCTAATCAGTAGTGTAGTAGGCTTTATTCTGACTTGGATTTTCTTACCTTATTTGGCTTCTCTCAATTTTCTAGTTTTCTTGTGATGGAGTAGTTTGTTCCCCCAATTCTTTTGTTCTTTATCAGGATTATATTTATATGAGTATCAAGTTTAGCTATATCCTTCTCGCTCTCTTAGGTTACAGATACAATCCATCATCTTCTTATTCGCATTTATGATGATGCACTATTTTTATGGTTTACATGTTCATGCATAAGGCTGGAATTTTTCATTTTTTGGCTTTCAGAATATACAGAGTAGCCTTCGGGAAAGTTCTGGATGTGTAAAGTCTTTCATAGCAAGTTTGGTATGTATGTCTGCTTCCCCTCATTTTGGCTTCCTGTTAGTAAAGAATTGTTCTGTTATGTTGATTGGAGTTCTGAAACTATACAGAATCTTGTGGATCTTGCTGGAAGTGAACGTGCCTCCCAAACAAATGCAGATGGCACAAGATTGAAGGAAGGCAGTCACATCAACCGTAGCTTGTTGACACTGACAAAAGTGATCAGGAAGCTAGGGTAAGCAATTGCAAATGCTGAAGCATCACCATTTAATACATCTGGAACTTCCAATTTTCTTAGTTTGTTTCAGCTATATTGTCACATTCCCAATATAAAATTATTGGTAATTGAACTAGAGATGGTTGAAAATCTGTTCAAATGAATGACTTAGTAGCAGGTTCTGATGAATGAATCTATACAGGCTTTGTAAAATGAGATTTTAAGTAAATTTTATATATAAGTATCTTAATATTTGCCTTTTCTAATGAGCTCTAGCTCATATCACATCTCCTCCTCGGGGGGGGGGGGGGGGGGGGGGGGGGGGGGGGGGTGTGGGGGGCGGGAGGGGAGGGGAGGTTAAGGGTTTCAAAACCTAATGGTTGTGTGTAACTAAACAATAAGAAAAAAGTATTCATCTTGACAGATGGAAAATGTTGGGACCGTAAATGAACTGCCTTTCATTATTTATCTTATGGTTTTTTTTTCAGCGAAGGCAAAAGGAGTGGTCACATACCATATAGGGATTCAAAGCTTACACGAATACTGCAGTCTTCACTTGGGGGAAATGCTCGTACAGCCATTATTTGTACCATCAGTCCTGCTTTAAGTCATGTGGAGCAAACAAGGAATACACTCTCATTTGCAACTAGGGCAAAGGAAGTTACCAATAATGCCCAAGTAAACATGGTATGATAATCCAATATTTTAGTTGGTGAAAATTATATTATATTCGTCTCACACTTCTCTTTCTTGACATACAATTGATGTTCCCTCAATTTGGACAGCACCTTCCTAAGGTGTTCCAAGTGATCCTCCAAGGATCACTATATATCACTATGTCATCTAAGTAAACCACAACAAAATGGTCTACAAACTCATAAAATACATCATTCATCAAATTGCAAAATGTAGCAGGGGCAATTGTTAAATCAAAAGGCATAACTAGAAATTTATAAGAACCATACCGAGTTACGCAAGTTATCTTTGGTTCATCCACTTCAGCAATCCTCACTTACCAATAACTTGATCTCAAGTCCAGCTTGGTGAAGTAAGTGGCTTTGCACAAGGCTTGATGAGATGGGATATGAAAACACAACTAAAGATTTTTTTACTAATATTCTCATAAGGGAGTGCTTTTCTATAAAAGCCAGCAGAAGCTCTTCATTGCTTTTGTATTGATCTAAGTTTAATGCTGATAAAGTTATTAGAAACTATAATTCAGGCTGATATACTTTTCTAGAAGGTACGATCTTTTCTCTACAAGAATAAAGCAATTAAGCTCATATTTTGCATTCAAGGAGGGGCACTTAGGGGGACTTCTTTTTTTTTTATATGAATGTGCATGTGTCCATTTATACGTAGGTGCACATGCATCTATAGTACTTTTTGGGCATTTCTTGCAGTCACTGCGGACAACGTGTTCCTGTTTCTTTTCAGCCCATCGTAAATAATTTTGCACTAATTATACTGAGAAGGAAAAAAAAAAAGATTGCAAATATTTTTTTTGTGACCTCTGAAGCTCCTTCTTTTCCAAGGAATCACTTACCATGAGATACCCGAGTAATGACTTATTTAATGTCATGTCAGTTGCATAACCTGTGTGCAACGGGGTTCCTTTTTTTAAAGTTTGCTTATAACGAAACCATAACAATGTAAGGCTATATTAATCTTATCCACCTAAATGTTGATATAAAAAGAAACACAAGGATATTTTATATATCTTTTTTTATGCATTTATGCATGTGTATATGTAATTGTAGATCTTTCTATTTTGTCATGTGATTGGGTTGATACATTGTATGCATGACTTGCAAAGTACCTGAAACAATAAGTACAGCTCAAGTTGCTACTGGATTTTTTGTTTAGGTTGTTTCAGACAAGCGACTCCTGAAGGATTTGCAGAAGGAAGTGGCTAGGCTTGAAGCAAAGCTACAAAGTCCTGAGTCTTCTTCATCTTCATGTTTGAAGTCCTTACTATTGGAGAAGGACCTAAAAATACAGCAGGTATTAATTAATAATTTGGAACTTCCATAACCATAAATTTATTTAAGTTAAATACGTTTCCAGTCAATCACTATATACGTGTGTCTTAAATGACATGGCCAAATAGTGGTATTTTTTTAGCCCCTGAGATTTTGTGTGAGTCTTACCTTCTGGTAAACGGCTTCATAAAAATGCAATTCCAATGAATTTTACTCAAGGGCTACAGCTACTTGCATCCTCTTTCCCCTTTAAACCCTTGGCTACATAGAAATTTGACATGCACTAAGATATACGACAGCTTAATGTTTACGACATTGTGTTATTTACATTGTTGCTGTTGAGTTGGGCTTTTTAGGCATCTACTTGATCAATATGTAGTATATGCTATTATTCTTTTTATCAAGCAAAAAGACAAAAGAAAAAGAGGCAAAGTTGTTTGCATGATTTGAAATATGAAAAAGGGAACGGGTGGGGTGGGGTGGGGTGAGGGGCATTTTCTCAATCTCTATGTGTGTTTAACCGTGAAGCAAAACCTGTTCTGTAGATGGAGAGGGAGATGGAAGAGCTAAAGAGACAGAGAGACCTTGTAGAGTACCAGCTTGAAGAAGAGAGAAAATCACACAAGGCACAAAAGGTCCATGGCAATCACTGTTAAATGTTTATGGTTATATTTTTGTCTTTGACTCATGTAAGCGTTTGTCTAAATCATATATCACTTTCAGGGTTTGGACCAATGTGGGCCTTCTTGTCAAGTTGTTAGGTGTCTTTCTTTTCCTGATGAAGATCAATCAGCTTCTGGTAAAACTACACCAGTAACTAGACCAAGAAATGCAGTTGGAAGGCAGGCAATGGTGAGGCAATCTGCTACTTCAACGGATCCATCCATGCTTGTGCATGAAATAAGAAAGCTTGAGCAACGGCAGAGGCAGCTTGGTGAGGAAGCAAACCGGGCGCTTGAAGTACTGCATAAGGAGGTTTCTTCCCATAGAATAGGGAGTCAAGAAACTGGTGAAACTATTGCGAAGCTGTTGTCTGAAATAAAGGACATGCAAGCAATTAGCTTCATTCCTGAAGAAATTGTTATTGGGGATCAGACCAACCTGATGGAAGAAATAACCCGATTGAAGACTCAAGGAAGCACCATTGAATCTTTAGAAAAGAAGCTTGAGAGTGTTCAGGAATCTATAGATCAGCTGGTTTCATCTTTTGCAAGTAGCAAGGAGACTCCTGAGTGCAAGTCACAATCCAAAAAGAAAAAATTTCTTCCTTTTGCTGTCAGCAACAATGCAAACATGCAAAATATAATTCGATCCCCTTGCTCACCTTTGTCCACTTCTCATAAAATGGAATACGAGTTGGAGAACAAAGTCCCTGAGAATAAAGATGCTTTGCCTAGTAGTGATACATTGCTCAGGCCATTTCAAGCAACTCCAGTAAAGGACAGACCTCCTGCTTCACAGCAATCAAATTCGGTTAACGTGAAGAAAATGCAGAGGATGTTTAAGAATGCTGCTGAGGAGAACATACGGAGCATTAGAGCCTATGTTACTGAGTTAAAAGAACGGGTAGCAAAACTTCAATACCAAAAGCAGCTTCTCGTTTGCCAGGTAAGAACCATTTATATGGCCCAAAGTTCCTTGTATCTTTCTTCACAATTTAACTTCTTATTCGACCAGCATGGTCTAGTTTCTATTTCATGGATTAAGAGTAACTGAGCTATGCTACTTACCATTTTATCAATTAGGCATTCAGTTCTGATTTTTAAGAAAATTATGGAAATGTTTATTTTTCTTGGCTTGGCTTGTCCCCCTTATTTTCTTGGCTTGCCCACCTTATTTTCTTGGTTTGTCCCCCTTATTTTCTTTTAAAGGAAATCGCGTCTTCAAATAATTTATGCATTATACTTCCATGTCCCAAAACCTGCATGGATGATAATCCATGCTGGACACCATCAGACTTGTGTTCTGATCCCTCATAGCTTCAAGTGCATGAAGATGAATTTAACATCATCACCCCAATCTTCCCCATGGATGATTGGGTTTTGCTTCCAGTGTTTATGTGTAATGAATATTAAAGATATTCGATCACTATTTCTTCCTCCTTCAGGGGTAGTTGTCTTGTGCTTGCATGGAGAGTAGAACATGTACAATTGCTTAAAGCATCTTCTCAAAAAAACAATTGCTTAAAGTATTAACAATAATTGATTTTTGCTGATCACTTTTTTATGTCTATCAATGGAATATAGAATACCAATACAGTAATTTTGATTAGTATTTCAAATCACTTTTTATTACCGGAATGTGAAATCTAAGTTGTAATTTTTCTATTATGTTGAACAAGACAGAGTGCTGGTATCTTCACTTTAATTCACTTTCATTTCATTTATTTATTTAGGTATTGGAGCTAGAGACTGTGGCTGGAACCGATGAGCCCAATATAATTGATCAGAGTCCATCAAAGCCATGGAAGTTAAAGTTTGAGGATGAGAGGAAGCAAATTGTAATGTTGTGGCATTTGTGCCATGTCTCACTTGTTCACCGCACTCAATTTTTTCTATTATTCAAGGGAGACCCTGCTGATGAGATATATATGGAGGTTGAACTCAGAAGGTTGACATGGTTGGAGCAGCACTTTGCAGAGCTTGGCAATGCAAGTCCTGCACTTTTAGGTGATGAACCTGCAGGCTCTGTTTCAGCAAGGTATATTTTATGCATTCGTAGTAGTTCCAACAGTATTTTGTTTCACAATAACATTGATTTAGACCAGCCTATGATTGATACAAGTAGGCAATATCATGTTAACACAATTAATTTCTCATGACTTATGTTAATAATTATGTTTGTTGGTGTTGAATGTGCAGTGTCAAGGCTCTTAAGCAAGAAAGGGAAAATTTAGCTAAGAGGGTGAGTTCTAAACTAACAGCAGATGAGATAGAATCCCTTTACTCAAAATGGGAAATTCCTTCGGGCGGAAAACAAAGGAGATTACAATTGGTGAACAAGTTGTGGACAAACCCTTATGACATGGAGCACATTAAAGAGAGTGCTGAAATAGTTGCAAAATTGGTTGGCTTCTGCGAATCCGGTGAACAGAGTAAGGAGATGTTTGAGCTAAGCTTTGCAAACCCTTCAGATAAGAAGTCATGGATGGGCTGGAATTTGATATCGAATCTGTTAAATCTATAACAAAACACTTGTAGTTCTGCTACATTTAAATTCTCCGTTACATTGATCTAGAAGCAAATTTTGCCGTGCAAGCTGTGCATGTTATGTACCTAGATAGGTGAGTAAATGTTTGTTTTTCTGGTGCTTGTAATTAACTTGCGATAATAGTAATGAAAATTATAATTGTTGTCATACTCACTTAGTAGTAGTGGTAGTATTAGACTGTCAAAATATTTTGTAGTGGCTGGAGCATGGAGGTTATCTATTTTCTTCTCCTATAAGTTGACAACGTTTTAATACTAGAGTAAAATTTTTGATCTTCTGTAGTAGTATTCTATTCAACTATTATAGACTATATATTAGTGATCCTAGGTGCAACATGGAGTCTTTTTTTTTTTAATTTATAAATAAATAAATGAAGTTAGTAAAACATGGAGCTTATTAATCTGTTTCTCAAAAAAAAAAAAGAAAAGAAAAATAAAAGCTTATTAAGCTATTTTATTCCCCCTCCAAGCAGACAACTTTTTTAATACCGGCATGAGTGGAAAGTTTGCTTGAATTTGAAAAACTAATTAATTCTTAAGAGAGGTGAAACTAAGGTCAAACTTGATAAATTTTTTTTTTTTTTGAGACAGTAAAATCACTATTTTAAGTGTACATGAAATGGGATATGTACATTGCACTTCAAGTGATGTTGTGAGACACAATTTTCCCTCATCACCATATTTAGGTTTCATTAGAGGAAGGTCCCAACCTCACACTATTTGCACCTAATCTCTTTGGTAACATTTGGAGCAGGGTGGAACTAGGAATTTTTGCTTGGGAGGGCCAACTCCTATTTTGTAGGCTATATCATAAAAAATGTTTATAGTTATAAATATTATAAAGGATTATAAAAAAATTGGGGGGCCATGGCTCCCACACCCCTTGGTTGTAGTTTTGTCTCTAATTTGGAGGCTAAGGAAGTGTTTGGATTTCTAGTTTTTATAACTCATAACTCTGTTTCCATAACTTATAACTCAAACATGGCGGGACCCATAGCGAGAAGTCCGTTTGGGAGCACCATAACTCTGTTTCCATCACTCAATTCTCTGATTTTTGAGTTATAAGTTATGGAAACTGAAAACACATTTTAGCTGTTTTCAGTTTCCATAACTTTGTTTTCAATGGCATTTTAGTAATTACACCCATAATTTTTAACTTTTTAGCCGCATTCTTTGACTTTTTTTTTTTTATTATTATTTTTTGTGAAACGCCTCTGTTGCCTCTGATTTGCCGCAATCTTTGATTTTTTTTTTTTTTTTAAACAAAAGAACTGAGTGATGAGTGCATTTGGGTGGGTTTGGGAAAATTTGGATATTTTAAGTAATGAATGATGAGTAATGAGTGACGAAAATTGAGTGAGGAGTGATGAGTGATGAAAAAAAAAAAAAAAAAACCAAACAGGGCCTAAGAAATCAAGTCATCTTTCCAATCACAAGCTGGATCCCAAGAAAGATGTTAAAGCAATAAATAAGGCCTATGTCAAGCACTTAGATGCGTGAAGTCTCTCTCATCAAATCCAAATTTCACATGGTCCACTCCTCAATCAAGCTGGATCATGATAAATTTCGATGTAGCTATTAGATCTTATGCTAACTTTACTACCGCGATGGGAAGAAATGAGCTAGGGGATATCATTTTAGCTCATTCAAGTGTATTTCCTCCATTAGACCCGACCCGACCCTAGGAAAAACTCAAACAACCCTCCAAGCTATTAAATTTGCTGTCTCCCACAATCTTTCATTCTTTCGAGGGGGACTCCAAAGGTGTAATTGATGTTTTGCAAAATCTACACTGTACACATCCCTGAGATTTGAAGTTAGCCCTTAACTCTCTATCTTGTTCAAGTTTTCTTTGTATCTAGAGATATTATTATCTTCCGCACAATTTAAGTTATTATTCATTAAAAAAAAAAAACGTAATGGCACTTCAATATTAACGTGAGAGATTACTAACTAAAGAAGATTTTAGTCGCCTTCATAGAGTGTTGGTTGCCTTACTAACACGACACACTCCCGAGGTAGTAAATATGTATTGTAACGAAAACGTGGAAGTCGTCACGAAAAGAATGATAGAAACAAAGACGTTTTCGTTGTAATAAGTAAGGGTGTGGGGGGGGACATAAAGGTAATTTAAATATATTAAGGTTAACAGGCTTAGCGAAACGTAAAGTAAAAACCCTTGTTCGTTCGTTCGTGCGTGAGTGTTCTCTTTGTGTTCTGTCTCTGCGCGTGCGTGTGTCTTGCCTATCTATCTCTCTGAAAATCTGTCTCTATAGTCTACACTATTAGTTGAGTTTGTGTTATAGACACAGAATTGAATTAAGGTTTTGTGAGAGATAGTAATAATAATTTTGTTTTTTAATTAAAAAAAAAGTTAAGAATGGGGAGAGAGGTTGTTCAGCCACAACAACAACAAACGGTGGCGTATACGGTGGAGCAGCTGGTGGCCGTGAATCCGTACAATCCAGACATCCTTCCTGATCTCGAAAACTACGTTAACGAACAGGTACTACTTCATCATCATCATCTCTATTTTTCTTTTCTTTTTTTGTTGGGTTAAAATTAGTTATAAAGAGTGTTAATAGTGTGGGCTTTGAGAATCTGATAATGAAAGATGTTAATTTTTTTTTTTTTTTATAATAATTGTAGGTGTCTTCACAAACATACAGCCTTGATGCAAATCTCTGCCTTCTTCGCCTTTATCAGGTAGCTTTCTCTCATTCTGTGTGTAACTGCTGTTTGTAATACAAACAATTGGTGGGTCTGAGTTGTTTGTGTGTTTTGTTTTTTTTTTTTTTTTGGGTAATTGTTAGGCTTATTAGTAACAGTACTAAGCTATTAGTGGAAAATTGATTTGTGGGTGTGTGTGTTTGTTGCAGTTTGAACCAGAGCGAATGAGTACCCAAATTGTGGCTCGCATTTTGGTTAAGGTCTGCTTAATTGATTCTGCCTTAACCCTTTTCCTTACTTTTACATTTTCATATTTATTTCCAAATACCAACATATTTTTGCTAAATTATGTTTTTTTTATAATGGGTTTTTGCTTTTTTGTTGATTAGGCACTCATGGCAATGCCAGCTCCAGATTTCAGCCTGTGTCTCTTTTTGATTCCAGAAAGAGTGGTATCATTCTCTTTCTCTACTTTCATTTTTTTACATAATTTTCGTTAGTGTTATGCATATCTGCCACAAGTGTGTTGAATATGTTCTAGAAATTCTTAATAGATAGTAAAATATATAGACATACACTTTGAGAGAAATTATGCACAGGGTTCTTTGAGTTTTCTTAGACAGCAGCACATGGCATTCAGATTCTTCAGTTTTCATGACCTTATAAATTAATAGATGGTTAAATTTAGTTGATAGATGTTCTTTTACTTCCACTTTTTGGGTTTTAACAAGCTTCCTCATAGCCATTGTTGATGAAAATTTTCCTTCTTTCTTTCATCTGATTATCAGCAAATGGAGGAGCAGTTCAAGACCCTGATAGTGCTCTCACACTATTTGGAGGTATGTTTTTGCTGTGTTTCTTAATCTTAACTCAGCATGCATGTATCAAATGTGAACACTCCTTTCCTACTTTCTTTGCAGACAGGAAGATTCCGTCAGTTCTGGGATGAAGCAGCTAAGAGTCGTCACATAGTTGAAGCTGTGCCAGGTAGTAATCTATTGTGTTAGTGTATGTCCATCATACATATATTATTTGGATATTTCTATTGTCCAGTTGAATAAATGTAATTGTTTCATTTATCAAGGACTCATGTTGTTAGTAGAATAATCACTTATACATATAGATCATGGAATTATGACAAGAAAAAAGGAGTATAATTTTCGATAAAGAGTGCCTTTGACACATTGGAGAAGACATTTTTTTACGGCCACATATTAAATTCCTGATGTGCTTATAGATTAGGATAATCTGATGGGGTCCTTTATTATTTCTCCTTTGGACACGTTATAACTATTGATATTATTGTTAGGATATTTGTTGTTTTTGACTTCTTGATAATTTTGATCCAATTGTTAGTATGAGAGTTGTATGTATGATATGTTCATAAGCATATAAAACCATTGATTTTGTTGTTGTTGGTGGTGGTGGTGGTGGTGTCATCATTGTCATATTTTGGCATAATATAATATTGTTTACTAAAGCAACTAACACTTCCTTCTCCCACAATCATGGGATGGAGGCTGAGGTCATGGGTTCTAGATCCACTGGGTGTGTGGAATTTACCACTAAAAAAAAATGTTCTTTTGGTATAAGCATTTGATGTCTTCTGTTTGATGCTAAAATGGCTGATGACTCATTATTCTTTCTGATCTAGAAACAAATAGTTAGAATGACTTTGTCTGCTGCTCAATTTATATTGTTTCTGTCATTTTTGTTCCGCTCCCCTGCTGCTGTTGTCTACTCGTTTCTCTCTTTGTTTGTGCGTGAGCATTATTGCTTATAAGGAAATAAAATGCAGGTTTTGAGCAAGCAATCCAAGCCTATGCAATTCATGTCCTTTCCTTGACTTATCAAAAAGTTCCCAGACCTGTGCTTGCTGAG
Source organism: Lithocarpus polystachyus (assembly GCA_033629205.1). Classification (NCBI taxonomy): domain Eukaryota; kingdom Viridiplantae; phylum Streptophyta; class Magnoliopsida; order Fagales; family Fagaceae; genus Lithocarpus; species Lithocarpus polystachyus. Next base: position 3,399,501 of record CM066172.1, read on the forward strand.
GTATGCCTTGATATTTTGTCCTTTCCTTGCAGAGTGTTTTGTATTTCTTGAATATTGTTTGATGGCTAGCTATTAGTGGTTGGCACAGGGCTTGTGTCATTTAGGGAGGCAACACTGGGCTGATATAGAAGATACTTCTCAGTAGTAACTGAAAAAATCGTTTCAAGGTTATGTTTAGTAGGATTTGTTATGCTAAAAAGTGGTGGGTTGTGTAATATAAGCACCAGTAATTTCTGATGGATTTGAAGAGGGGTCATGGGTTGTTTATATATTTGCAATTTACTTTTATTATTCTGCTTTCCAATAACCTGTTTAATTTTCCCTATATTTGATTAGTCATTGGGTGTGGTATTGGTCTTCTTTTATTTAGCTTTTTTGTGGAGTTAGAATTTCTTTATTATTGCTTTATGTAATTGTCTTCCTTTGTAAAACTTCACGTTCCCATCGGTATGCAGGCTATCAACATTGAAGGTCTGTCCTTGGACAAATTCCTTGAGCACCAGGTAGCGAATTGTGGTTGGATCCTTGAGAAAGGTCATGGCAGAGGCCAACTCATTGTCCTACCTCGCAGTGAATTCAACCATCCTGAGCTGAAGAAAAACAATGCAGATGGCATTCCATTTGATCACATAGCCCGTATCTTTCCCATTCTTGGTTGACATTTCTGCTGGAGAAATAGGAGTTTTTGGGTTCCATCTTCTGTTCTGAGCTGAAGCATTGGGATTCTAAGACTAGTTCTGGTGCCATCCTCACATTCTGGTTCATTTTTTGATATGCTACTCTTGGGCAGACCACCGTGACTCTGTTTTGTTGTATTTTGGGTTTGTTCAGAAAAATATTTTATGCTTCTATACTTGAGGTATTAATGATCTTGCGCCTTGGACAAATTTTCTTGTTTCCAAGAGATATTCTCAACAGAATTGACGCATTGCATTTTTTAAGAGGTGGCCTGGAGGCCTGACTTTAACATTGATTTAAAAGGTTTTTATTGTGGATTTAACATTAGAATCATGACCGTCACAAGAGGGTGATTTCCTCATTTATCATGTATGTCATTCATTGGCCACTATTGAATTGATTGCTGATGAAATTCTGTGAATTTCTCTCTAACGAAGAATAAGAAAAATTTTAAAATTTTTTTTAAAAAAAATTGAGGGTTGCCTTGCAACGACCTCTCTAACCCCGGAGAATTGGAGTCTAGCACATTAGAGCATCCACAGCAGTGGATCTAAAAGTTTAGCTATTTAGCTCAACCAAAAGTACCTTTATCCTTTATTTATTGAGGGTTGCCTTGCAACGACCTCTCTAACCCCGGAGAATTGGAGTCTAGCGCATTAGAGCATCCACAGCAGTGGATCTAAAAGTCTAGCTATTTAGTTCCACCAAAAGTTCCTTTATCTATTTTACCTACACACATTCTGTAGCAGAGAATTTATCCTACAGCCAAAAAAAATACACAGCACCAACCACAACCACCTCTACCATTAGCCACAACCACACCCACCACCACCACCAATAGTTCACAAAAAAAAAAAAAAAAAACCCCAAATCGGTTGATCTTTTTCCTCAACCTAGAAGGGGTGGGTCGGCGAGCTCCATGGGTTTCCCAGTCAGGTACCTAATATCTACGAGCAAGCACGACCACGAGCAAGCATTCCAATCGGCGGTGTGGGTCTGAGACGGATGGCGGCGTGGGTTTGAGGTTGATCGGCGGCTTGGGACGCCTAGTGGGTCTGAGCTGATTGGCGGCTTAAGGCGACTGTGAAACAAAGGTGAGAGTTTGAGAAAGTGAGCTTGAGAGAGTTTTGAGAGATGAGAGCTTCAGATGAGACGGATGGCGGCATGGGTCTGAGGCCGATCTGCTGCTTGGGTCTAAGGCCGATCGACGTTGAAGATGACAAGGCCGGCGGCAGTGAGCTTGAGAGACTTCTGTGAGAGAGGTGAGAGCTCAGTGACAGAGAGAGAAAGGGGCGTGAAAAAAAAAAAAAAAAAAAAAAAAAAAAAAAAAAAAACAAACTTATATTATTTTAACATCGAATAAAAAATTATTATTATTATTTTGCTCTAAGCTACAGTGCACATCTATAAATAAATGTGTAATGTAGCAATTAAGCTAAAAATTATAGCTATTACTCCACTGCTGCAAGGGTTTTTTGTGTTTTGGTATAGCTAAAATAGCAATATAGCTATTTAGCTACACTGCTGGAAATGCTCTAGGTACTGTATTTTTAATTGGGCACAAGATTAGCTACCAACCACTTCATCCAAACCTCATAGAAGCAAGTATTGTGTATTTTTAAACCAAAAAAAAAAAGTACCGTGTATTTAATAATACATTTTCTAAAAGTGATACCGGTAGTATCACGTGCCAATGATGCAATTCATTAGTAAGGTTTGTTTACTTTTTACATGTCAGTTTGTCCCAACAAACCTTTGATCCACATTTCTCCCTATATTTGACAATCCTGTCTTTTGGGATCAAAACGCAACCAATTTGTTGTGTAAAAGATGAGTCCAATTGGACAATTTGCAAATATTACGATTTTTTTTTCTTCCATTTATTACTTGCGCTGTAAATAGCAATGGCCGGTGCATATTAGTTAGCTTTCACAGACTTAATGAGTTCTCTCTTGACTTAGGCATGTCATGTGGGAGCTTAATCAAGCTAGTTAAGAACATTCCGCACATTTTTCTATTACAATTTTGTTACAAAGATTTCCATACACTAATTGCCACCAAGCTTGGCGTAAAGAAATGTCAATTTCAATGAACCAAAGTCACGTCTAAACGTCCATAGGGACTTATCTTCGGGCTCTAGGACCAGACACCTCAAACGACAGTTCCTACAATGGTAGGGATATCCTCCAAACACCTGATCGCAAGCATGCTTGACCACAGATAAAGATGAAGCAAATAAAAAGAATCATTGACCTGCAATTCTACAAGTGGAGCTCCCATGAGCAGAGTGATAATATTTACACGAACGGTGCCTACGGGGCACATGAAGTGGAGGATGAAGTGAACAATGGGCTCCAAAAAGAATTTTAACTGTTGCCTATTTACTCTTCTACTGATATCGGGTACTGATTGGGATTTTTCGATGGATATTAATGGTTTAAGTCGCAGAGCCCAGATGGATTGCTTTCTTGGAAACACGTCATACAGAATGCCCGGTTTCACTGTTTCCTGTATCCCTTGTTCCCGCTATGCCTGCATACTCTCATTAGTCTCTTCTTAGTGGATCAGCATCGTTGCAGAAGCCTAAGAAATGATAGTGGGAATATACTAAATTAGGGGAGGAAATGAGCCTAACTTCAATGACACAGCGTCTCTCCTTGGTCCACCCATTTCACAAAGCAGTCCGAATAGTCCTCAAGAACCTCAGAATTCTGTGCAATACGTATAACACAGAAAAAGAAGTTGCATTAGCAGATATCACCTGTCGGATAAAAACTTAAGTACGCATTCTCTAAATACTGAAAGTAATAGTATAAACCATCAGACCAAGCAGCAATTGAAGCTTAAATAGAGGTCAGAATGTGGATGTTTGGCTTGATCCTTGGATAACTTGGATCAAAGGCTTCAAGCCAACCACCAAGAGCCTTGTAAGTCATTTGGTTGGCACTCCTAATGTTTCCAAAGGAATTATCTAGGGATCAAACTCTCCCTCCCCCAATTGTTGAATTATCAAAAAAGGCTTCAAGCCAACCATGAGGTCTGAATAAGCCAGGAACCAGCCATTGGTTATTTCAAATTTACTAAAAGTCAGATGGATGGGAGTGTGATGAACATAGATTATAGCAGCTGTTTATGGATGAATCAGTGCAGGCAATTATAATGATTCCTCTCTGTTTTGCCAAGGCCCAAGGGAAGATCAGATTGAGAGGCCTGAGGATAGAAAACTGATGTTCTTGGTCAAGAAATATTGGGCAGATCAAATACTCCGGTTCAATACGAGGTGCAAAATGCTGTGGGCAGGAAGTTGGAAAAGTGAACTACATGAATGGATAAAAATGCTTCCATGGAGTGAACACACTGTTGACTTTCCATTGAAGCATAAATTGGCGAAGTACTAGAATAAGGAGAATGATCTTTGCCCTTTATGTGGTAAAGAAAGAAAGACTAAAATTCATCTATTTCTTTATTGTGAAGTTGTAAGGATAGCTTGGTTTGGTACACAATGGGATCCAAGATTTGGTCATATCAGAATTACCTTGGCAATAGAACTTTTAAAGTAACACATTGCCCCAATCTCTGCTAAGAAAGGGAGATGTAGAAGATGAGGAAATATTATTGATAGGAGCACTAACGTTGGATGCTCTATGGTAAATCAGGAACAGAGTTTGTTTTGACAGATCAGGAGTGGACACACAAGAACTAGTGAGAAATATTCACAGGAAGTATTGTAGTTTTGTTGGAGGTTTAAAGTTGACACCACATACTAATGGAAAGGGGTGCTGATGGAAGGGTCTCTAGAGAGGTTTGCGAAAGACAACTGATGGTTGGGTAAAACTAAGGGCACATTTTGATACACCAGATGATAATTACATTAGGTATAGGAATATGTATTATTGGTAATAGAAGATGTTGTATCCTATTCATATGTTTGGTTATAAAATTCAAACAAACCCAAGCTTGTATTTCACAAAGGAAAAAGTTTGGCTACAACTCCACTTTCATTTTATTGACAAATCTATCATTGGATTACACTTTCTTCTTATATCTTCTATGTTTGCCAAATTTCTAGAAAATCAAAAATCAATAACCATGTCAACAATCAAAATTTTAAATTTCAAGTTTTTGTAGTCTAAAATTATGCTTAGAAAATAAGTTTATATATCAAATGGTAAATAACATCTAATTGGAATGAAATTTGATATATATGTTAAGAGCATAAAGAACATACAATCTAACAGTTAGATTTTCAAAATATGTAATCATGGTAATTTTTTACTAATAGTTATAACTATTAATTATAACTAAATTTGTAACCAAACTTTGTTCTATCATAAATTATATTTGTGAAATATTTTACTTATATATTTATTAATTATGTATTTATATTTACATTGGACTCAATTATCCAAAAATTAAATATTTTGTAAAGTTATGCTCATTTTCTATTTTTTCAAATTCTTAAAAAAAAAAAAAAAATTTATAAGAATATATGGGTCAAGATTAATTTTAAGAAATATTACACCACTTAATAATTTTTATTAAAATAATATTATAAAAATCTCATCATTGGATTATATATTACATATAATCTTAACACGCATGCCAAATTTTGTGCTAACGAATATTGTTTACTATTCAATCTATAACTCATCTTTAGTAAATAATAGAGAGAGAGAGAGAGAGAGAGAGAGATTATTTTTTAAGGATTATGTGCATATTGAAAAAAAATTACATAAATTAAATTTTTATTTTTATTTTTTGAGAGAGTTTCAACTTATGGCGTCCACTCCTGATGATATCTCTTATACAATCATCAGAGACTTTACCAGTTAAGCTAACTGGAACTCACCATATATTAATTTTTAAAGTTGTTACATGTATCAACCATTGCAACCCTCTCCGAGATGAATAACCATTTCTTTTGAATTACTATTACATGTATTTCACATTTTATATATAGTGAGTTCCAATTAGCTCAACTAGTGAAGTCTCAAAAAAAAAAAAAAAACTGGTAAAGTCTGATGATTAAATAAGAGATCTGGAGTTTAATCCCCGCTTACATCAAAAACTGATTGGTATCTTGGTTTGATAATAAAAAGCTATCATTAGATGCGGACTCCATAAGTTGAAACTCTAAAAAAAAAAATACTCAAAATATACACACACATATATATATATATAGAGAGAGAGAGAGAGAGAGAGAGAGAGATTATTTTTTAAGATTATTTTTATATTTTTAATTATTATGTGCATAGAGAAAGTTTTGCTTTTTGACGCATATTAATTTTTTGCTTTTTGACGTATATTAATTTTTAAAGTTATCATGCATATGAAGAAATAGCTAGTACAGCAGTAAAAAGGTTAACGGCTCAAATTGTTATTGAGGCTGTGATTGGTGATGAGGTTTAAAGATGTGGACAACAATACAATTTGGGGGATACAGTTGAAGTGGCTCTTGAGAAAGGGAGAAAGTCATAATTAATAGTGACGCTAAATTGGTAATAGTCACAATCAAGAATGCAAGTGCTGCGGCTCAAAATGGGAAGTGGGGTATGTCCTGCATGATGTCCGTGAGTTGGCTTCAAGTAGGGAGGGTTTTGTGTTTCAATTTGATTGGATATTAATAAGGTAGCACACTCACGGTTTTGTTGTATATTTGTAAAGATAACATATCCGTGAGTATGGCCTTAGCATACTCCTAGTAAAATGGGCTGAAAAGCATGGTGCCGAAGATTTCCTATTGCCTCCAGACCTACCTGTATCTATTTTGTTGTATATTTGTAAGGACAATACTTTAATTCAAGACCTTTTGTAATGCCATTTTCTCTTGAGGAAAAAATAAAATAAAATGGTAAGCATACAAAAGTATGTGCTCTAATGAGTCCAGATTTTATGGTAGCATCAAGATCCTAAAAAGGGACAAGATTATACCACATCATCCATCCACCCTAAATAATGGTTTAAAAGAAAAATCGTTCTCATCACTAGGATGTTTGCATTTCCAAGAGCCACACAAGAAAAATCTGTTTAGCTTTCCATTACACCATTATGATGTCCATCTCCATCAAGGCAAATTCTGTTCAACTTCATCATAATAATGGTTTGAAAAATAAAATAATTCTTATCACTATGACGTTTATGTTTCCAAGAGTCACACAAGCAAAACCTATGTGCCTTTCCATTACATCACTATGGTTTCTATCTCCATCAAAAGTTCTGGTTTATTTGTGAAACAGCCTCCCTTGTCTTCCTTTTTATCTAAAACACCGAAAATTTTACACAATTTCGTGAAATGTTTAGGGGCTGTTTGGATTTCATGTTTTTACTCACTCATCACTTAAAATTCATCATTCATCACTCAAATATGGTGGGTCCCATGCATGAGAAGCTTGTTTGAATTTGTTTTCAATTTTTGTTCCCATCACTCAAACTATAGGTGGCCGGTGAGGAGAGGGGAGTGGCTGACCTTGTTGGTCGGCCATGAATGAAGCTTCCAAGGAGCTGCTTGGGTCTGGCTAGAGAGAGAGAGAGAGAGAGAGAGAGAGAGAGAGAGAGAGAGAGAGAGAGAGAGAGAGAGAGATTAGAGAAAAAGAAGGGAAAGGAGAAGAAGAGAGTCTGAACTCAGTCAGTCCATGGGTCCCACATAAAGTGAAAATATTTGAGTTTTTAGAAAGAAAACTCTACCAGATTTATGAGCCAAACAGAGTTGAGATAAGTCTTGGGGGTTTCCAAGTTAAAAAAATGAGTTATAGGATGATGAGTTTTGAGTGATGAGTGATGGAATATGGCTCACTCTCAAACCAAACAGGGCCGTAATTTTTTAGTGTATTGTCTTGTCTTTTTAGTTCTAAAGGCTAGCAAGCCTAAGAGAAAGGGAGAACTTAAAGGAATCTCTTATTTTGATTAAGACTTCCATCATTGAATGACATGAGAAAGTATGGGAGAGAAAAAGAGATCGGGGAGGGAATGTTCCCACCACTGCAGGCTTATTAGGAGCCTGATCCAAACTCTTAAGCAATTGGCTGCTTTTATTGTCGTTGCCACCTTTCATCTTGAAGTGAGAATATGATTCTGGCAACTAGCCATCAGAGGGGGAGGGAGGTGGACAGGTTAACCTTGGGCAGTCTTAATTTTGGGGCTCTTTGCCTTTTAGAAACATGGTTTAGTTTAACTGTCATATTGATTAAGAATGATTTTTTTGAAACCACTATTTTAGGGTTATATCAGTGGATTAATGATGTGGCATAATCTTGGCCCTTTATTGTATAAAAAAGAAAAAGTGAGGATTTAAAGAACTCTACATTGTAGAATTCTCTAAGAACTCTAGAGGATCTTGATCCTAACTATAAATTGTAAAATTGACTAAATACCTCAACTAAACTCTTAACAAACATGACAACTAATTGTCTAGAACAACTATCCAGAATATAATTTCTTAATCTTTTTATATTTTATTAGAAAAAATATAACAATTAAAAAGGTGTTTGCAACTGAGATATCTCAGTGTATCAACTAATGTTTCAAGTTTGGTATACAAGTAACTATTGCATGTATACTTCCCACATAATTTGAGACAACCTCTATCTAAGTATTGTCCATTCATAACAAATACTAGTTGCACATTAATGCTACATTGCTACTAACATCCAAAGGAGGTACTTACTTTCATGCTGTATCCATATTCACTTGTGGATGGGGTAGTTTCCCCCATCACTCCATTGACAACATTTTCTGATGAGAGCCCAGCAAGTGGAGAATTTGTAAGCATTGATGTCCTGCAGCCATATTTGGAGAGGAGAACTTCTTCAGTCATAGTTCAAATGTGAGTTAACATCCTTGTTACAAAAGCTACAAGGAAACACACCAACAACAAACAATCTACTCTCAGGATCATTACCCAGTAATGATCCTACGAGAGTAGGATACTGAGAGGGGTAATCTGGATATGGTCCTAATTTTTAAGAAGCATGGACATGCTGGGAACACTCCTTCATGCATGTTCCAATGTGTAGGGAGGGGAAAAAAATTATTTGAAAAAATTCCTTTGATTTTGGATATGTTTTTAAAGGTTTTTATAGTTATTTATTTTTGAAAAGTTAAAATAAACATAAAAATGACTGAAAATAAATCAAATATAACCAAAGATATATATATTTATTAATTAATTAATTGTCATGTCGTCACCGTGTAATGTCCTAACTTTTCAAGAATTGTTGTGTCATGTCCGTGTCCATGCTTCTTAGCCTGACTTTAAACATTTTCCATGAAGTGGCCACTCTAAACAATCATACATGCACACTTACTATTCACCCTCATAGATTTTTACCATTGGAACAAAGAAGTTTGTGATTCTTGCTCCAACCTTCCATGTCATTCTTCTTAGCCTAATTTTAAACATTTTCTGTGAAGTGGTCACTCTAAACAATCAAACCTACACACTTTCTATTCACCATGCTAGATTTTTACCATTGCAACAAAGAAGTTTGTGATTCTTGCTCTAAGCTTTTTCATGCTTAGATGGTTATTTTTTATGTTTGGGCTTTCACAGAATTAACTAGCAAGATTATCACCATCTTAGAGCTAAATAAAAATTACCTCTCGAATTGGTCTTCCTCACATGAATTCCCAGAGGAAGATAACCAGTCTAGGTCAACAAAATTTGAGCAGGTAGATGCATCACCAGGTTCAGAATAGTAAATACGATCACTCTCAAGGCATCGATCTCTTTGCATATCTCCAAAAAGCTGCCTGCGAGGCATTGAAGGAGTATACCTACATAAAGACATCCACAGGAGACGAGCCAAATTAGTTTAATGTATCCCAAAAGTAAACCATGCTGCATATCGTTATGAATGCATTCACTTGTATGAATTTAATAAATGGTGGTGCCACTCAATTAGTTGCTAATAAACTAATTGAGATAGCAAAGACCAACTAAATACATACTTACACAATGAAATACAGTGAAAATGTCAAAAATACGTCATATGAAACTAGTTTATTGACACAAACCAAAATAGCTATTTTGCAACTTTCAAACAGGTCTAACAACCCAGCAAGAATTTCCGTGTCCAATCAGAAACACATGAACCCTATTAGATTAAATGATTAAATTCAAAATTTCTTAACAGCTTAAACTTTTGGAATTATCATAGTAGCAGAGCAGTCTTGGGTTCAAACCATATCTCCACCTTACCTCCCATTTAAAAAATTTCCCACATGTTGGGCCCCACTTAATAAGGGCAGCTTAGGTCGACACACGAAGGGAGAGTTTTAAATTAAATTATCTAAGCGTGAGTTTGGATAGAGCTGAAACTCACTTTCAGCTGCGTTTGCGTCAAAATCAGTGGGTCCTGTGCACTGTTCACGGGACCCACAAGTACTTTTTTCAGCAAAATTTTCATTAAAACTGGGTCTCACAGCACAATTCACACATTTAAAAATTATTTTGCTACAGTGTTTTCAGTTTTTAGCAATAAGCGGTATTCAAACAGACCCTAAATTCATCATTTCTTAACAGTTTAAGCTTCTGGAACAATTGGTATTAGACCCAATCATGGGCCAGGTGGCCCACCCAACCTGACACACTTGGCCCATATTTAGCCAGTCTTGTACAATTATCTGAGGCCTGCCAAGCCAGACAATGCAGTCCAACCCAATATATAAACTTTTTTTTTTCTTTAACTTTAGTTTTGGACAAATATATGACTTGTTCATAGGCCTTTTATCTTTTACCCTAAACCTACTCTACCACCTTCCAACCATTCTCTCTCTCTCTCTCTCTCTCTCTCTCTCTATTACCCCCCCCCCCCCAATCTTCCCCCATGAATGAGCAAAAACTTTATTAAGCACAATGATTCTTATAACATGCAGTTAATGGCAAAAGCCAACAAATGCTAAACCCACAGAAACTACGAACTAGTAGCGAAAGAAAAAAAAAATTAAAAACAGATTACAAAGCATAGACAAACCAACACAGCAAACACCACCCCAAAAAACAAAACCGAAAACTAAAAAAAGGAAAAGAAAATATAGAACACAGCCAAAAAGAAAATCATATCTTATGTGTATTTATATCCATAAAGTGTATTCACCAAGAGAACAAGAAAAGGAAAATGATGGTAAACCAATTGAAGTTTGAACAATGGCTTTAAGGAATCCAACAAAGACAGTAATGTAACCAAACCTTGAAAAAGCTATATCACTGTCACAAGTTGAGATTTCGGGTGAAGACTCAGATAGAAAGTTGCTTGCTCCTTGTGATTGATCAGGTAAAGCAGAGTGAGACATTTTCACCTGCTTCACATTTGTGGCTGATATGGGTGAGCTGATATCATGAAGGTTCCCATCTGATAAGGATCGTTTGAAAATTGACCTTGAAAAATAAAAAACTCAACAATTATCAAATAAGCTGAAGCAGCAATGGCTGTAACAGATATTTTGGTTAAAGTAAGCACAACAGTTAAAAATTCAGCAATCCATAAAGTATGCATTACCATTAGTAATTTCTAAAATCCTTTTTCTTTTCTTTTTTTCGTTTGAGAGGAAAAATTAAGGTAGACATGATCTTGACCCACTAGATTTTTCCCATAAAAATTCTCAGAAAATCATGATATCAAACTTATGTTCTTTAATATCATTGTCATATTTTTGTCAACAAATAAGCTGCTTTCTTGCCTTTCCTTTTATGTAGGATTTTATCCCCCATCATAGATGATTCTTTGCAACTTTGGATAACATTTACTATCTTACATGGTATACTTTGATTTCAACAATTAAATCATTTTTGTGATTTTAAATTATATACAAAGAAGAAAAATTTTCATCATAGCTAAATAGTAGGGAAAGAGGCACCATAGAACTCAGGCATCAGTTCAGTGCCACACCTGGTTTTATTAATGCCTTAGGCCCAAAGTGTATCAGAAATTATCTCATCCCATAGAAACAATAAGCCATCAGTAAAAAACACATCCTACATACCACTAATGAAAAAGATATTTTTGCATGCTGTTAATGGGTAGAAAGTCTATTTGGTATTAAACCACTAACTTTTCACAAGTACATATCCCAGCAGTCATTCAGTTTCAAGCCAAGCCTATTCAAGAATATTTCTTGAAAGAAATGAGATCCAGTGAAACTAGAAATTAAGAAAGGCAGATAACATTTGAGGGCATATATCTATTTTTGCCTAGAATATATCTTTTATCCACCAGGTGCAATTAACTGATGAAGTTCAAGGCTTCACTTAGCCAGCTACTTACCTTCCATCTTCATCCACATTTATTTGTCCCTTCCTCACAGCATCATAGTGCTGGTCTGAACCCAGTTCCCAAAGTGCAGGTTTGCCCTGTTGTGGCTGAAAGTGCCCCAGAAATCTGCACAAATTATTTGAAAAATAAAATTGTAATACAAAACTGCAAGCACTAATACTTTAGGATCAAGTTAGCCATTGCAAACAATGTAATGCACTATCTCCCTTCAGCCCTTTTGAGCAAAATGCAGCAAGAGGAAGGAAAATTAATGGACCAACCTCATTGTCTCCACTGCATAGAAACTAAGAGATTACCGCAAGGACACAGTTGGCATCCAGGGGTAGGGCAGTTGCTTTGTGAAAGTTGTTTTTTCTCCTGGTCTAGGATTTTCAGATTAAGCTAAAATTTCAGGGGAGAATCTTGAGCAGCAGCAGCTGAAAGCCATTCATGACTAACAACCATTGCAGCAGTTGATGTCCTCCATACCTCCGCAAGAATATCTGGTACCCATTACATCTATAAAAACACTGGACCCCTAATGAAGGAGGAGGGATACTGGTTGGCTATGAAGCCCAGTACCTGATAAAACTGCTGTAAAACCACACTCTAAAGCTCATCTCACTGCCACCCCATCTTTAGTTAGAAAAGGCAAGAGGATAAGTTATATTATTTGAGCCAAAAAAATTCCAAGACACGATAAACAAATGCCCTGACTAGAGAACAATTAATCAACATGTATATTCAACTTGTAGAACGGTGTACAACTGGCAGACACCAGAAGATATAACCAGAAATAGACCTTTCTTCTCCAAAAAATTAATACAAGATTGCAAATGCAAGACTCACACATTAATTGCATCTTGTTTCTCTGCATCCATATAAGCATTGCTGTAATACCGTTGAAGAGTTCTAAAGAATTCTTGGGACTGAGTTGCTGCTTTCCACTGGCCCCTTCTCTCAGAGAATATCTATGGCACCAGAAGTTGAAAAGGTTAACAAATGAAGCAGATTGATAAAGACTAAGATAATTACTTAGGAAACATAATGAATACTTGTAAGACTGTTACGGTTGATCCACAACCAGGTACCCATTACAGTAACCAAATCAAACTATACTGCATAGTTTAACATCAAATTCCCTAAGACTATGGTTCAGTTTACATTTCAAATTATGGAGAGCATAGATAATAATGTTATAAGTATGTGCCTACTTTCTAACAGCTTATGCTTTTGAATTAATAGTTCACTATCATGATATCATGGTCTACTTGTCCTTTGGTACAAGTCTTGTGAACCCTCCTCCTAGTAACTTCTGTTTTTGGACATGCAAGGCCACATTTAGTTCATCATTTGCTAGGCATTAATTAGAGCTGGTCTTGACAACTAGGACAACAGGTGCACCCTATTAAACGCAAATGTGGCTTAGAATCCACAATTCACACAGTTCTGAAAAAAGAGATCTCGTGTCAAAACAACCCAGAACAGATATCCAAAGCAAACTACAGTATCCATATACAGTTTTTGCAGCCTGTCCACTTCTTAACTGTCATAAAAGCTATATTCTCACACCAGGAAACTTAGAAGGATGCACTTCCGGCTAACTAGGCCTGTGAACGAATTGGACTCAGACTAATCAGAATATATTCCATATATCGTGATCCAATTTAACAAGGAAACAACATTCAGTCTAATAACATTGCAGATGGATGAGAGAATGCATAAAAGGAGCTCAGAGATGAGAAGATTATCAATGTTATACAGAAAATTTGACTCAATTAAGAAAGATATATAAAAGGAGCTCAGAGATGAAAGATGTTTAGAAAGTAATGAGTGATGCAAAGTAAGATTGGGAGAATTTGACCATCTTTTACTCCAATGCAGTTTGGCTAGAGAGTTTTGGTTGCTTGTATTTAGTTCAATTGGGATAGATTGGGCAATGTCCAAGTTGGAGGTCAACATGTTTGCTAGTTGGACTGAGAAATTTGGTAGGCATAGTAGTAGTAAGACAGATGGAAGGCCTAACATAGTGTCTTTGCAGGGAAAAGAATTCTAGGAAATTTGAGGGTCATGAGCCATCATTACTGGAGTTAAAGTTGCTGTTCCTGCAAATACTTTATGCTTGGATGGATTCTTCCTGCTGCCTACCTCCTCTTCTTTGCTACATTTTTTGGATTTTCTGGATTTTAGAAGTTGGCTTTAATCTTTTCTTTCTTTCTTTCTTTTGGGGTGTTATCTCTTGTATACTTCCTGCTGTATTAGGGTTGAGTGCCTCTTTTGCGCAAATTTTATTTAAGGTTTATTTACTTATAAAAAAAAAAAAGAATTTATAAACAAGATCAGGAAAGTTATAAATCATAGAAATGCAACCAGAGAGATGGAGAGAACCTACGAATGAACAAGTGACAGTGAGTCAGAGACAATGAATGTGCCATATTTCTAATTGCCTAGTGAAGGTATCATATGTATCTTCTTTGAAAAGGACACAACCTTATCTAATGCCATATACAGAACTTACATCCACCATCAAGTCTTGGGTAATATAATGGTGGATATTATTTAGTATTTAAAAACATACAAGTAATCAATCAGATCATATTACTATCAGACTAGATTATCTTTTATCAGAGTTTAATTAGTCAGTTGAAAATTAAGCACATTCAGCTTCTTAATGGATTAATATATAAGAACCCCCCTCCTCCCCCCCCCAACCACCCCCAAAAAAAAAATTGTAGTAAATCAAAATCAGAACCATAGACAGACCCTACACCAATAAAAACAATTTTAAAAGCAAAATTCTAACCCAGTAATTCGGTATGATCAGTTTAGGAAGGGCAAAAAAAAAAAAAAGAGGAAAGGAAATTATACATAATTTCATCAACACACTTTATAGTTTGAAAGCAGTAAAGACTAAGCACTTTGAAAGAGTATCCCAAGTGATAATTACCTTGTTGTGAGCGGCTGAGCCACCATACTGGTGAGCAAGAGTGTCACCCATTCTCTCATAAAATCCCATCAAATTGTCTGCTAAAGGAGCATCAAGATCTATCTTTGGCTTGTCTATAACACCCAGGGCATAAAGTTGGTGTCCAAGAGCTGCTAATCCATAAGCATATTGTGCAACATTTGTGCGATCCAGGCAATCAATACAATTGGTCCTGAGCACTCCCCTTTGGAACATGGGTTCCTTGACAGAATGATTCCCATTAGCAACATTACTAGCACCATGCTTTCCACCGTTGAGTTTCCTCTCAAAGTTATCAGCATCCACATCATCAGTGTCGTAGTGCCTCTGAGGAGATAAGTCCCCATTGTCTATATTCCTGCATCAAATTTCAAATGCCAGCCACATCATCAGATTCTGGAAACAGAAAACATGTAAATTAGTTAATCTTAAATATTATAATTTGAAGAGATGACCATAGAAACCAGAAAAAAAAAAAAAAAAAAAAAAAAAAAAAAAAAAAAATCCCTTACTCAGAGGAATGCCATCTTAGACTCCCTTCACGCCTCAAGGCTGGTTGTACTTGGCAATAGAAGAACCCAGTAATCGTAAGTGCATATGCAGCCACTTTGCCAAGAAGCAGCAAAACATTTGTAGCTTTGCTGGAATTGCAGGGGAAGAGTAAGAAACAATTTTGCAAAAAAAATCAAATTCTCAAGAAAATATAGAATTATTTGAAAGAAATAGAAAGGGGGTGGATTGGGGGGGGGGGGGGGGGGGGGGGCAAGAATTGAGCACATGTATACCTCCGAGAATGTTTATGTAGATCCCAATGAAGAAATCTAAGACGGTTCTCCTCAGATAAATCTTTATTAATGAACTCAATTGCATTAGCAAACTCTGCACGAAGAATGGACTCTCGAGGCTTCTTCTCATGTGTCTATCAATTGCCAAATTTCAAAAATCAATCACAATGTATGTTAAAATAAAAGTTACATGAAATATAGATCAAGTGTTCTAATATTCAGTGTCAATAAGACTCTTTCATAGTGTAAAGCTCTCTCCTTGAGGAAATTTTTAACAATATATAGAGAAATATAAATAAATGAATAGAAAGAAAATATGATACTGATGATAAAAAGATAATGAATAACGATGACAAAAATTACTAAACCCATCAATCAATAAAGAAACTGACCTTAATTAAATTCAAAATAATTATGGGGTTTCCATATCTCTTGATAAGATTTTCAAAATGAAGTCTGGTAGCTTCATAATTTTGGTCCTTCTTTGACACTGGAAAAGGACAGAAGTTAGTTACAAAAATAAATGGCATACACTTAACTGCCACTACTTATGCAAGGACTTACATATAATGTCTGGTTTAAGATTCAAGCGTGAAGTTTCCTGTGACCAAAAAAGAGGGATTGAGCCTCGGTTCTGGACAACAGAGCTTATTTGCATGGGAAGCCCTTCTGGAACATCTTCAAACACAATCTGTTCTGTCTCAACATCATTAGCAACTCTACCTTTCTCATTTACACCTCGTTTTAGATACCTAAATTAGAAGTAAACAATAAGTGAGGCCCTCATATGCCACATGAGGTAAATATACACCAAGGATGTATATAAATACTCAACCTTAACCATATCATATAATCTTTATTCTATAACAATGGCAACCAGAGAACCCAGAACCCAATTCATGTTGCACAACCAAGTGAGAGTCATGTCAAAATCAATCCACAAAAAAATAAGTTTCTGGTGAACTATGTTAATTATTCATTTGGGTTAATCCAATGATTGCATGAACTGTATAGAGATTATATTTATTAAAAGGTTATAATGTTTCTCAAAAGGTTATATTTAAATTTAATACCATTGATAAACCACATGACTCAAAAGTAATTTTCTCATGTATGTGTATCCATCCCCATACTAAACACATGGTGTAACCAGGAAAAGACAAATCTGTATGAACTCTTACCTGGTGCCTGCATAGTGACGAGAACGTCTAGCAATGAGGGCCACTTTGAACTCTCGTCCAGACACAGAGAGTGTTGCCTAGATTTGAGTAGCATGAATCCATCAGAGATAAAAGAATAAATAAGTAATAAAAAAACATTAAAAAAAAAAGAACAAAATAATTATCCGTATAGTTGGGCAGACAATATTTAAAAATAGCAAGTCAACAAATTTTAGCCAATGTAGTAAACCAGCAATAACAACATTAGGTAGGAATGATAAGACCCCAAAGAAATATTATGTATCAACATTATACTCACTTCATAAGACTAACTCCAAAGATTTAAGTACATATATGAAACAAGTATAAAGACATAGAGAATACAGAGGAAAGAACTAAATAATCTCATTCCAAAGAGAAGGACATCAATTAATACATGAAATTGCACATGAACAGAGTCAGAAGCTGGTACAAGAAAATTTTAAATGATTTGAATAATGATGGTAATGTTTCAGCAAACTAGGATTCACAAATGAGTCCAGAAAGTTCCTAGAATCTTCTGAACAGAATGTTGTGAAAGTTATACTAACATCCACATCCGCCATATTAATTTAATTAGTTATTGTTAGATCATCAAAAACATCATTCATTCCTTACCTGCTTAAAAAAGCCATAAACCAAAGCAACTGTCCAAAGGGTATTCTGGAGGTGATTACGGATTTCCCGAGTCAAGTACTCATTCCAAACAAACATGGTTTCGTAGAGAACAGGGCCAGTCTCGTGATTACTTAAGTTCTTTTGAAGACTACGCATAACATGATATGAGTAGCTAAAAAAGAAGTCCTTTGTTAGATCCACCGTGCATAGGAGCTTCTTGTATCTAAGATATCAACTCAACAAAGAATATAAAGTTAGCGACAATAATGACCATATCTAGAGCAAGAATAATTGGTAAAAAAGAATAAGATATACGTTTAAATAAGGAACTGTCGAGAGAATACAGAAGATTCCCCTCACACTTGGTTGGGCATGTGTGTGTTCGTGTTACACACTAACTAAAAAATGAATCAAGCTTCATTTGTAACCAATTAAAGCAGAAGCTCTGAATTTAATATGACAATTACCAACACAATTAATGCTATCTCTAAGAAAGATTAAAAGTGGGGAGAAGTGAAATAATTTTGTCAGTATAGACTAAATAATATTCATTTAAGATGGTCAACACATATTTTAGTATTCACAAACTTATTATGCTCTAACTTATAACTTTGAAGTGCATAAAAATGAAAGAAAGAATATGGTCCAAAGTCAGATTGCATGTTCCTACCAGGTTAGAAAGAAAGAAAGACTGGAAGAATCACATCAGAGACATTAATTTTCACAAAAGACAGATACAAAGCTGAGTAACATTCGTGGTTCCCTTCACAAGTACCATGGACAAAATACATATACATGCAGAATGGATTAATGACCTGTTCTCGTTCGTAGAATTAGCGATACTGGACCCATCAGTAGAATTCAAAAACGGAATCATCTCACTCTTGGAGACAGCATATACAGTATGACCGCATATTGCACCAATCTGTCTTCTTTTTGTGATAAGCAGCATATAATAAGGCCCCAAAAATTTGATGAATCCTGAAAACAGCAAACCAATATGAGTACCGTCATAATGTTGTTGGTTTATTAAGATATTAGAATGTATACTAAGGCCCTGCATACCAACAATTCCATAACAACTAGTGACAAACTTTAGTCCACCCGTGGACTTGTTTCCTTCATTTATCCGCCTTAAAAGGTCAGAGCATTCCCTTTCTGTATATGCAGTAGAATCTTCACGAATGTTTAACTCGCAAGGATCCAGCCGGTCAATCTTTAGCACTCTCCAATATGTTCTACCCTTGTCCCTCCCTATCATGTAAAAATTCTGCAGCATAAAACATAGTAGATTTTTGCTTAAGTTGGTTTGTCTACAGAAAATTTACTGCTACACACAATATACCAATTCAAGGACAAACTTTCGTATGATCCAAATAATTCACAATTTTAATATGCCAAGATAGAAATATGTTGCCCATAAATAACTATTTATAACAAAAAGCAAGTTACAAAACAAAATCCATTAATATCTGTTGGAAATTTCCTCATGTTCCCATTTGGACATGGTTACCTATTTAGCTTTTCTGGTTGAGAAAGGACAGTTGACTTTGTTACCTATTTGGATCACATATGGGGAGAGGAGAAAACTCTTAAAAGAAGTGCTCTCTTAAGAGAAGGTAAAAACTCTTAGAGGAAGAGTTGTTTAATAGTTTTTTGGGGGCCAAAAATATAAGAGCCATGTAAGAGAGGTTGGTGTTGTAATCCTCATTGAGTATAATAGATTTGATCTCCCTCTCCGTGGAGGTAGGCATTTTGCAAAGACAAGTAAACATCTGTATTCTTATTTTTCTTAACTGTTATTTCTTCAAATCTGTGAGGTGTTATTACACAAGTGGCGTAAGAGCTTTTGCTATCTCAATAATTGGTATCAGACCTTCCACTATTGCATAAAAAATGGTAACAAATTCCCTGGTTAGTCCAAGTATAGTTTGGGGGAAGATTTTATACAAGTTTGCAATTATTTGATATAAGCCCATGCAGGTTTGTCTTTGGCAGTGCTAACAATAATCATCCTACTTGAGAAAAGCAATTGCATTAACGTGATGGATAATAAAGAAGAAGATTGCTTGATGAAATTTAAGGCAAGGTAGAGATTTGTTGGAAATTGCCTCAAATCACTATTTGGACTTGGTTAAGTATTTGGCTCTATATGGTGAGGAAGGAAATTAGATTTGGTTTTTTTTGGGGGGGTTTTCTTTGTCGAAAGGAATAACCATCTTTTTTTTTTTTGCTAGGTAAATAGGGGAAAGGGGCTAGATGGGTTCCGACACTACTACCAATGCTCCACAAGAGGTGCTAAACCACTGAAGTAACCCTTAAACCCAGAAAAGAATGTATATTCCTTGTGAGAACCTCATCAAGGGGGATTACACAATGGTGAGTTGGTGTGTATGTGCTGTTGTAGTGGGGAGACCGTGGACCACATCATCTTGATTCATTGTAGTGTGGCCCTTGAGTTGTGAAGTTTGATATTCAGGTTGCTTGGGATTCAGTGGGTATTACCGAAGTAGGTTCTTGATTTATTATGTGGGTGGCAGAGTAGTGGTCCTAATTCAAATATTTGGAATCTTACTCCTTTATGTTTGATGTGGAATATATGGAGGGAGAGAAATCAGTGATGTGAAGTACACGTCAGCTCAAATTCAAGCATCCTTCATTAGTTCTCTTTATGAATGGCCTTGTTTCAGGTCTCACTAATAGTAACTGTATCTATTCCTTCATAGAGACTCTCATTTGTAGATATTTTTCCAACTGTAATTCTTTAGGCTACTTGTCTATTTTCAAGAAATAGTCTCATTTCAATAAAATTATTTTTACCTATCCCAACAAATAAATAAAAAATCGATATTTCTTGTACACCAAGGAATAGGATTTGATGGCTTATATATAGATAGTACTGTGAAGGTTTTTGGTGGCTTTGACCCAAGGGTCCTGTCACATGAGTTATCCTAAGAGAAGGAAATACTCTTAGAAGAAGATTTCTCTTAAGAGAGGAGAGAACTCTTACAAGAAGAATTCTCTTGATCGAGGAGGAAACTCCTAGAAGAAGAGTAGTTTGATAGCTCTTTAGGGTTGCAAAGGATACCCACAAGTGAGAGCTATGTAAGAGAGGTAGAGTGCTGTAATCCTCATTAAATATTTGCCGAGCCATGTAAATCCTCAAGTTCCAGCGTGTATGCTTGTCAATTTAGGTATCTAAGAAGAAGAAGACTTATAGGAGACTCCGCTATCCCAATAATTGGTATCGGAGCTTCTGCTATAGCATAAAAATATTAAAAGGAGTGAGAGAGACCTATAACATTTACACAGCAATCTCAACACTTTGTTCAATCTAACAAGAGCAGTTAGGGTGCTCCTCACTTTTTTTTTTTTTTGATGATGTGGAACCTCACCAAGGCAGGGCCCTTTGGACCCACCCCCGGGGAGTAAACGGCAGATACATGATCCCACCTGCCAGAACCGTGTATCAAGCAATCCCGAGGAACTCCTAGCGGGGATCGAACCCAAGATTTCTGGGTCTACAGCTCATATCAAGCTGCCTCCAACCACAAGACTGCACCCTGCTCCTCATTCTTTCAATTAAATGAAACATGTGTGGCAACTTGTATTTCATAGAACATAGTTTGCAAAAGGCGTAAAAAAATAGAAATCAGTAGGCGAGCATAGGTTACATTAAGCGAAAACTCGATCATAGACTCCAAATGCTTTAACCAGCTAGACCTCTAAAACTTGTTCTAGTATAAATACAAGCATGCTCTAACCAAGAAAAAAAAAAAAAAAAGAGAATTGTGCAGCAAGTACAAGTGACTCAAATGCACAACTTGAATTAGCTCATTTCGTGATCTT
This sequence comes from Lithocarpus polystachyus, assembly GCA_033629205.1. Classification (NCBI taxonomy): domain Eukaryota; kingdom Viridiplantae; phylum Streptophyta; class Magnoliopsida; order Fagales; family Fagaceae; genus Lithocarpus; species Lithocarpus polystachyus. The sequence goes on from CM066172.1 coordinate 3,420,844, forward strand.
GCTAGTGAAAGTGAAACTTGGCAATTGAACTTGAACACAGAAAAGCGAAGCTGAGGACACACTGATCTAGAAATTGCGATTCAAGCAACAAAAACGAAGAGATCTTACACATATATAGAAAAATGAGAAATGAAAGAAATGCGATTACCGATCGAGTCTCGTAGAGCCTGAATTGCTGCATACAAGCATTGGAGGAAGGAGGAGCGAGGGGCTCTTCTTCGGCGATGGAGGACTGTGAAGAAGAGACTCCGTTGGTCTCTAAGCACCACGCCGCCATTGATACAGATACAGATACAGATACAGAGAGAGAGAAAAAAAATAATTAAACTTCAAAAGCCCCGAGCCGAGCCGAGAGCTCAGGGATAGTATCGTGATTGCATTCAATCTTCTCCGAATATGACGATAACGATTAACAGTCTGCTAGAAATAACAACAGCTTGAGCTTTGAGATTCCTTTGCATACAATGGAGCTTGGTTGCTTCAAATACAACATGGTCCGTGACCTTCACTCTTTTTTCTTTTTCTTTTGTATATTTTTGGAAAAATATTGAAATTATTATTACTATTACCACAAACTATAATGATAATAATAATAATTTCAATATAACAAACTTTTTCTCTTTTTCCATTCACAGCCAAATGCTTCTTTCTATCTGGTTTTGTTGAAACACAAAGCAAGCAAGAAAGAAAGAGCTTTCTGATCGAATATTAAAATAAAATAAAAAATAAAAAGGATAAACTCAAATTGAGAGATCGAATATTGTTGCTATTATTTTACAGATCAGAGAGGAGGAAGAGAGGTTTGGAAATTGAAGCTTTTTTTTTTTTTTTTTTTTTTTTTGGTTTTTTTGGGAGAGAAAGCTCGAGCAACAAATTGATGGCTTTGGGAGGTTCCAGAAAGGAGCGACCAGAAAAAAGAGAAATGAGAGAGAAAGAGAGGGAAGCTTAATAATTGGTGATGTTAATTTTTATATATAAGGAGTTGTGTTGTGTTGTGTTGTTGTTTCTCAAAGATAACAGAGACAAACAGAGAAAAGGAGAAGCTCTCAGATCCAAAAGATGTAGAGAGAAAGAGAGAGAGTAGTATGTACTAATTAAATCAAAACCACAACTTCGGTCACCGCTCCATCCACATATAATAATATTCGTTTTTATTTATTTATTAATATCAATAAATATTAGTACCTTTTAATAATAGTATATGTAATTATTCAAATATATATATATATATATTTACTTATGAAAAAATAAAATAAAATAAAATGTTAGACTTAGATAATTTTATTAGAAGGTTTCAACTTATGGCGTTTGCTCCTGATTTTAACTCTTTATCATCAGACCAAGATACTAATCAGTTTTTGGTGTAGACATGAATTGAATCTCAAATCTGTTATTTAACCATTAGAGATTTTATCAGTTGAGTAAACTAGAATCCACTACTATTGCATACTTGATACAGATTTCATTTTGAATTTATATTTTTAAAATATGATTTTTGTTAAAATTATGAAAAACAAGATTTGAGGATTTTAATTTAAAAACACAATTTCAATTTATGTGCCAATATGTAAATAGTGAGTGTATAACAAAGAGTGTATAACCGGTATTATTTTTTAATTTTTAATGATGAAATTGGTTAAGTTTTTAATTATAATTTATTTTCTAGAGAAAATTGACATTTAACGTGCTTTCATTTTTTTAAACTTGTGACTTTGCACTTTGTAGTTTCCTATTTGCTCACCCAAAAGGAGTTTCCTATTTGCTCACCCAAAAGGAAAGAGTAAAGACATTACTAATTCTTATTTTGGTAACTTGGCAAACTTGTCCACGTATACGTTAGGAATCTATTTTTTGAATTAGTATTTGTTAGGAATCAATCAACCCGACCACCTGAAGAGTGTTATCACTATTTTTCTGCTCATCCCAAAAAAAAAAAGTTATCACTATTTCCTATTTATTAACCTTTTAAAAAATTTCTTCTTTATTTTAAGAGTGTTATTCTTTTTTAAGAGTTTTATAGTTTTACTTACTCTTCTTGATTTTTTTTTTAAATAAAACGTCTATAAAGTCAAATTCCTCATCTCTCAACTATTGAATTATCCCTTAACTCCAAAAAAAAAAAAATTATTGAATTATCCCCATAAAAAAAACACTATTGAATTATCCAAAAAAAAGAGAGCTTTTTATGGTAAAAAGATATTTTTAATATTGGTAAATTCTAAGAAAAAAATAACATTTTTGTGGTTGGGTTAATGGAAAGAAACAACAAATTGGAAAAAGATTTCAAATCCGCCAATTTAATGTGATCTAAAATAGAATTAAGAACAAAACTTTCCTTCAAATTAGTTGAAAGAAATATCAAATTATTATGCGGAAGTGTAGTTGTTTTAATCATATGATTCATTAAGACTTCTAAACAAGTCATGTGACTAATTACATAGTCATATGATTGAAGTGCATATGAATATATATATATATATATATATTAATAGGTAAAACTGAGAGAAAATCTAACTAGAATTTAAATTGGATTCAAATTGTAGTATAATTTTTCCTCACATGTCCTATCTATATATTTTTTTTTAAATTTCTAGATGAGTTAATATTGTGCAAAAAACGAAAAGTCTACTATAAATAAACCATAAAAATACGTAATAAAAAGAGTAAACATATGTGTACATGTGTTGTTTTTAATTATACTCTGCATATGCACGAATTATACACTAGTGATTTAAAATTAGAGGAAACAAAACAGCAAACTGGGGAAAGTTACAAATTTTTCAATGTAATGTGATCTAAAATAGAGGCAGAGACAAAATTTTCTTCCATATCAACATAGTGGTGTGCATATTTTAATCATAAAATTCACTAAGTAACTTAAACAAATCACATAACTAATTACGTAATCTTATGATTAAAGCGTACTAACTTGTAACCTCATCATATACATAGAAAAAATCAAGAACATTCACAATTACACTATATACAATATACAAATCAAATTATATGCATTCATAGTGTACATAAAGACTAATAAATTTGAATTATGTTTACATCATTTAATGCCTTTTTAATTGCACTCTTAGGTTCTTGTAGTGTTGTAAATAACTGCACCAAAATTAAGAAATATATTGAATTGGACACTTGGCATCAAATTAGTCACTATTGAAATCAATTTGGAATCTAGTTGAATTTTCTCTGAATTTTGGTTTTAAGAGGTTCAAGTGTCATTATTGTTGGTCTTCTTGGCTTTTGTATCAGGTGTTTATGCATTATTTACTTTAACACAAAAATTTAAAATCTAGATAAGACATCTTATGCAAAATTAGCTACCCAATTTAGAATTTAAATGAAATTTTTTTCAATTTTGGCTTTTTATATATATATTAAATCATTACAAATACATTAATTTAATGTGATCTAAAGTAGAGTTAACGACACAATTTTCTTCCATTGACTTATTGAGCTATCAAAACAAAGCTCATGATTGATACACAGTGATCTAATTAATTCATTCAACATCATGCAGATGATAATTTCAAGAAGTTGGTCCATTAGTTCTTATGACCTCAAGAGGGCCCGAGTTTAAAACCTCCAACCAAAATAACAAACATAAAAACTATGAAAAAGTTACCAATTCACCAATCTAATGTGATCTAAAATAGGATTAATTACTGACAAAAAAATTCAAACCGATTTAAAGAAGTCTTATCCTACCCATTATATTGTTCAAGTTCCTTTGTCTCTCTATAAATTTATTTTAATCCAACAAGCCATTCAAGTTGTCAAAACAACTATACCACAAACTTATTCAAAGGAAAATTCTATCATAAAACTAATATCAATAGAGATAAAATGGTTGCGAGTTCTAGGCGTTTTGACTTTTCAGCTTCACATTGGACTTGAATTTGGGCAACAACCTTCTTTTTTGTTGTATGAAAATCCGTAAGTTGATGCAAACTTGTATAAAACATTTGATGTGATATGTATGACTGGCAAAGGACTGACTTGAAAATGCTACGCATTTACTTGACACACAAACTTATACGCACGCACCATAATTTCACACACAATTAAGGTAAAAACGTGTCTGCTATTTTCTACGACTTTTTCAACAAAAATTGAGTCGAAGGATCGTATAAAATTTTTCTATCTAAATCTAATCATGAATTGGTTACAATACATGCATCATTATTTAACACGTCCGTACTACGTACAATGAATTAAATCTGTAGCCCACGTTAAAACTTATATAAGTCTCTATCACTTTTATCAAAAAGGAAACAAAGAAAGCAAAAATAAAAAAAACCTACGTTATAAGTCCAATCATAAGAATAGCTTTCGAAAATTTATTACAAGAGTTTTTTTTTTTTGGTAAAATTTATTACAAGAGTGGCTCGTATATATTAACAATTTTCTTTCCTGTGTGAAGTAGCAAATTGATAGAGCAATCTCACCAAAGTCATCATTTATTGTGTGGTATTGTATAAAAATAATTATTAAAGGTCAATTTGAATATCACTTATTTTATTAACAATTAAAAATTTATTGTTAAAAATACTGTAACAAAATATTTTTTTTTTTAAAAAAAATATTATTTACGTATTTTTTAGGTATTGGCTGGTCTATGAACAATGCCATAGGACCAGCCAAAAAAAAAAAAAACGTAAATGCAAAAATATCTCTACGCAAACACACGCTTAAGTGTATAACTACCAAAAAATTATACATAGTTGATAGTTACCATACATGGAGTTAGTCACTCAGTGGACTCGAGGTGGTCACGTAGCTTTGACTTCAATTCAATGACTCTCCAGCTCTCTGCCAGAAAATTGTTGTGCAATTTAAAATTTAGTCATATCACATATATATGTATGCCTTGGCTTTTTTTATCTATATTGGAATTAAAATAAGATTGTGATGTGCAATGTAGTCATGTACAAATCACTCTGACATTTTTGTTCACACACACAGTTGCACCACGATTGCCTGCAAAAGTTATTACCTGGCAGCCTGTTAATAATTGATTCCAATTGCGTTGGAGTACAATGGACCCATCTCCATTCTAAACTCTAGAAGAGTGTGAATTGATGCAGTTTTATTTATTTATTTATTTATTTGATGAAAATTGATTAAAGTAATTTTTTTTTTGTTTTTAAGAATCAGTTAAAGTATAGTTGACTAGTTGTACTTAAAAATTTAAGATTATATATATATATATATATAAGTTAAAAAATTAAAAGAAAAGCTCATGCCAAATACTTTCAGGAAGAAACACTACATTCACATTATCTTATGTCAAAATTGCTGTCTATTTTAGGATAAGAGTATACCTTCTTCTTTTTTCTAACTAATTATTTTTTAAAACATCCACATTTGATTATTTATTATATACTCTATTTTATTAAAATACATCAAATTTTTTGATTTTTTTAAAATCATTTTCTTCTCTTTACTCACAATAATTACTATTTATTTTCTTTATTCACTCTTAAGAAACACAACAAAATAATAAAAAGTCATTTTGCATAAGCTACAATGACTTGTATATTTACACAAGCACTGTAACAAAATTTCACATTGTATAACCGGTTCATAATTTGATGTGACCATACGCATGGGTGATTTTTGGATTTCATTAGTATTTTGAGCTTCATACTATTTTACTTGAGTTGGTACAATGCTCAAACCCAAAAAATTTCAAAATTAGTAATAATAATAATAATAATAGGTAAAATTGAGAGAAACTTGAATTAGAATTCCAAATTAGAGTTTTGATTTTGCACCATGTGTCTAGATTTATGTGAAAACTACACCATAATTATCCTTCTAAGTCCATTATGAATAAATCACTTATAAATTTGTCTTGGAAGATCTAATAAGGATGGTGAACAAAATAAGATAACATTTACTCTCCTACAATCTCAATACTATATTTTGAATCTCAATACAATGTTTATGACTCAATGACCTTGACGTTTAGGCAGTCTGCACTTGGTCGTCTTCTCAACTCCTGAAACCCCCCATTAATTCTTGGCTTTGCTTCTATAAACAAGCGAATGCAGTGGTAGATTCAACCCAAATTTACTCCTCTATTGAAGAAAACCCAAATGTCTCTAGTATGCAAATAATAGAAGTGACACGAGCCTGAGCCCTGAAGTTTTCTACCAATACAGGGAAAAAAAAATTAATATAAATGATCACGAATCAGGTGTTTTGAATAATTTAGGCTTGTCATATACCAAATATATGCCTCTCTAGCTTCCTTTTTGTTTACTCGATCAGATATGTGCCTGTGGGGCAGGGGATTAAGAACTCCAATCAATATGGCCTGTCATTTTGGGAAGTCGGTAGTATAAGTATATAGTATATACCATTTCATGCGTGGCAGCTGAAGTATATACCATTTGCACAGCTTTCTTTGGATTCGCTTCTGCCGCGTTTCCTGCGTTTCAGCTTTTATTTTTTTATTTTTTTATTTTTTTCGTCAGCTCAGCGTATATGGTATTGTTTTTTGGCCATAAGCAATGAAAATAGATCAATAAATAATATTTTTTATTCTTTTTAGTTTTCAGCAAAATAAGCGATATCCAAACGATACTTAATCTATTACTTATTATTGATGTTTTTTTTAAATAATAATATTAATTTTTTATATTATTTGTAAACCACTTCTAAATTTACACCATTTCCTCATTGAGCACGTGCAAAATTATTGTTGGTGACCACACGAAAAGAGAGAGAAGTCGGCTAAAATGACAGTGACATACAACATTTTGCTGATAACATAAATTTCTTCACCTCGGCAAATAATTTTTTTGTAAATTACTTAAAAAGAAAACATAATAATTTCTTCAATTTATTTATTGTTTTCAACTAGTTTTTGACACTTATAAATGTTTGGATTTTTGGCCACTTCCGCACGTGTTTCATGTGGGTGAGACTTGATTTGCTGCTGCTGCTAACAAAGCAGCCAGAGCCTTGACCTACCATAGATAGTTACATGCAGTTGGGACTTTGCAAAGATAAGATGTTATTACAAACTCATGGGTAGAACTCATTCTTAAAAATCGGCTTACAAGGAGAGGATGTCAAAGAGCTTATAAACACATGATTAAGTTTATAATTAATCCATGTGAAACACTAGGATTATAACAAATACCCAATCTACCTTCTAGCTGAGCAATGAGTACATGTCATGGTCTAAAATTTAAAGAGGGTGGAGATACCTAAACAAAAAGTGGTATTAACTATTAAGAATATTGAAAAAGTTTATTAATTAGACGACAAGGCATGTGGCAATGAATAAAAGTTATGTATAATTTATAAAATTCATCGCGTGTACTTTTAATCGTATAACATATTTAATGAATTATATAGCTTGTTTAAATAATAAATGTGGATAATTTTATATATTATCACATGATACATTGAATGAGATTCTTTTCAAACCGATTTGAAAGAAAATTTTATCCGTACCTTTTAATAGAAAGAGAGAAAGTGAGTGTCCGTGTTTAATTTATAGAATAATAATCCCTTTTATGACAATTCTAATTTTTATTTTTCTTTTTCTTTTTCATTTTTAATTTATTTGCTCATGTACTTTAGAAAGGAGCTCATTCAAGCCCACACCAATAGTAATAACTTTCTTTTGTCCTATTACCCAAAAATAATTAAACATCTTCTATCTAAAAATCCAAGACAGTCTCTAAGACTAGCGACTCTTTGATTGTTGGCCTCCCTATACACCTAGACCTAGTCGGAGTAACATGCATAGAAAATAATGGCTAAGTCTAGTGATTCTTCAATTATTTTTGGAGTTTGGACACGTGGATTTGGATTTGAGTGATCAAAATTCAGATACCTTGTTTAGATAATTTTAAAATATCAAGGATTTGAATTTGACCAAATCCACCAAGAATTTTAAACCTTTAATATCAATGTATTTGAATATCAATAGATTTGAAATTAAGGTATTTAAAATTCAAATCCAAATCCAAATTCAAATTTCCAAACGCAACTTTATTTATTATTATTATTATTATTTTAACTTTTGTTGGCTTATTTAGCATTGATGGTTGATGATTTGGTGTTGCCTTTCATGACAGAGTTGATTTTTTTTTTTTTTTTTGGAACCAAAATTTCCCACCTAATTGCTTCAACCTCACCTGCCTATGGATTGGTTTTACTCTTTTTTAATGCCGCATCCACCATACTCTATGATTCCTTAGGGTTACAAAAATGATGAATTGCCATTTGTGCCTTTTGTTGTGCGTTGATGGGAGAGACTATGGACTCAACTTTCTTAATGTTGTGTTAATTGCCTTTTAAAATGGAGGTTCAACTAAAGTCATTTGACCCCTTAGATCGAGGTTGTATATGAAATTGTCACTTATTTTATCAAATGGGAAAAAAAAACCCATAAAAATACATCAATTTGATTGGTTGAAATTATTCAATTTACATCTCATTGGAATATGCCCGGTCAATTTTGGAATGACAAATAAATTGGGCTTATTACTCTAAGTTTGAAATAAAAAGGAATTAAGCGCACAACTCACTCTAGTATTCCCCCCCCCCCCCCCTTTTTTACGCACTCTCTTTATCGCTGTCCTAGTGTTGTCTTTGTATCTATGTTTTACTTTTCAATAAAATCCTTAGTTCACGCAAAAAAAAAAAAAAAAAAAAAAAAAAAAAAAAAAAAAAAAAAAGAGGCTTTTGTTTCATGGCAAAAAAAGATCCAAAAACAATAGCTCACAACAGGATGAAGAAAATAGAGGAGATGATAATTGAGAAAGGGGGCCGGAGCACTATTGTGATGACTCGTACAAGTGTACAAGACACCCTTAAAGATAATGCTGCTATGGTTCAGAAGCTTAGGATAGAGTAAGCATGGTTTGTGAGGTTGGTAAGAAACTAATTAATTCCGGGCGTTAGGTTTGGGCTTTATAGCATATAAGCAGATTAGGAGAGCAACTATTATCCATCTTCCATAGAATCAAATATCTTTTGGTTGCTGGATTCTTAGAAGAATGGAAGCCTTGAGCTTTGATCTTATTTGAATATTAGGATTATTTGATTTTATAATATTTTCATGTAATCTTGACTAAGCTCTTTTTTTTTTTTTCTTTTTTTGGTTTATTGAAGAAAACACACCCAAAGAACCTGTTAAATTTGTGGCAATTAGTTTTTTTTTTTTTTTTTTTTGATAAGCTTGTGGCAATTAGTTAGTTGTCATTAAATGTAGCTAGCCTTCCCCCCTCCCCTTTTAGCCTGAGGTGATTAATTCGAAATTTGTGGTAAATACATCAAATCGTTTTAGCCTTTTAATTCATGTGTTGTGGCCAATACATGGGTTTGCTCTTCGGCCTTTAGACTTTACAAGTGTTCCTAACTTAACCATTCGAAGTCCATGCTTCAGACCCATGGTTAAATCCAAATTGACCCACTCTTTAGCTTTTATATCGCACTCCTTTAATTTTTGAGAAGTGATACGTCTATAATATTTTTATAACAAATTATAGGTGGTTAGTTGTTATTAGTTCAAATTTGAACTTACCATAGAAATTATTTTTTTGCCCCACAACTTGTAACAATCTGTTACTAGAGCTATTCACGGGTTAGGCGAGTCGAGTTTATGCCCAACCCACAACCAACCCGTACAAGATCGGGTGAGCTATTTTTCAACCCGTAACTGACCCGTTACAGTAACGGATTCGTCAGTTTGGGTCTCTGGATGGAGGTCAATATTCATCGGAATCCAGTGAAACGCGGCGAGATCTCGCCAGATCCAGCAAGATCTTGCCAGATCCATCCAAGATTAGGTGAGATCTCACCGGATCTGGCAAGATTTTTGCCAAATCTTGATGAGAAATCATTGGTTCGGCTAGATTTGATGTTTATTGTGCTAGAAATTGATAGATTTAAGTGAAAAATTGGTCGGAATCAGGAAAAAATGGCCGAATTTTATGGTCTTTGAGCAAGTCAGGTTTCACGGGTTTTAAAGGAAGAGATCTGAAACCTGACCCGCCAGCGTTAGGTTTTTGGAGTCAGGACCCGAGTTCGACCGCTAGAGTAGTCTAAACGGGTGGTTTAGGGTCGGGTCCGGGCGGGTGGTAGGTTGATTTGGACAGCCCTATTTGCCACTTAAAATTTATTGTGAAAATATTGTAGACATTTCTCTTATTTTTTTCATAAAAAATACATGGGTTGGGGCTATGCAAGTAAAATAAAATATAACAATTAGAGATGGTGGCCCTAAAAGGAATCAGACCTTGCTTTGTATGGGTTTTGAGAACTAGGTTTTTAGAACTTTTAGCAAGAGCAGCCATCAATAGAATATAAAAAATAAAATCTCATCAACTTATTCCTAGATTCAATATAAAAAATAATTAAATACCTTTGAGTTCTAATTACTTTATAAAAGTGACAATTACAAGATAAGGCCTACTTTGGAACTATTGATCTAAAATTAAAGGTTTAAGTTATGGAATGAGAAGGTATTAGACACTCACCCGGGTCGATGAGTCAATCTTTTAGAATATGGTGACCATCGTCTTATCATGCAATTATCATCTAAACATGTTGCGAAGAAGAAAATAGTAAATTATATTCAATAAAATGGTTTTGAACATAATAATATCATGCAAAAGCCCTAATTCCATATCCTATGTCATCAAATATAAACATGTTTGCAATCATCAATCAATAGAGATTAAGATCTAAACTAACTCAGTTTGAGGTTTATAACTGCATGCACAGTTAGTTTTATGAACGATTTTGAGTTTTCATTGGGATCATGTCACTAGCAGCACCTCCTCCCTTTGGATGGCCGAGGTTTGGGCAAAACCTCCTTCATTCAAGCTTTGAAAAGCTTGGGAAACCCCTCCTTCATTCAAGGTTCTCTTGAAATTTCCTTCAAATCTTTGAAGATTTTGGCAAAGCAACGACGTATTTTAAATGATTTGAGTATGAAAATTGATTGAAGCTTGCTTTAAGTCAAATTTATGCTAAGAAAGTCATAAAATTGAGGCTTTCGAGGGGGTCCTCTATTGTGATTAACAAAAACGATCAGCAATCGCCTAATGGCTTTTTCCTAAAAGATCTCCCAATGAGTGAATTTTCTGTTGTGTTGTAGAAGTGAGGATCCCTCCTCTGTTTATAGAGGGGAAATCCCTTGGTTGATGTGTTGGAGTGAGTTTCTAATTCTCAAAGGATGATAATTTTAGATGGCTATCTCAGATAATAATTGGATAGGAGTTAAATTAGAACAACTAAAAAATGAGGAAAAAAGACTCAAGGTTTGGGTTGCATGTGTCGATTGGTTAGCTCTGAGTACTAATTGACACCTGCTCTGGGTGACCAAGTGCCAATTGCACTTGGGGATCAAATCCAAGTGTTGATCGGCATTTAAACGTTGAGTCTTGATTCAATTATGTTTTTTTTTTTTTTTTTTTTTTTGAGACATTTGCTATATTCCTAATTATCCTTTAAAACTAGTTCCACCTTAGATCTATCTTTCACCCAACTTAGAGTCAAATGATATTAAGGATCATTTATGAATTTTAAATATTAATTAATTATCTTAAATTAAAGATGATTAACTAGTTATTTAGATTTAGCCCACTATCTAATGGAATTTGTTGTGAAATAATAGAAATAGATAAAACAAAGTAAGAAGAAAACAAGAAATATATATTGATAAACTCTTGTATTCAAGTGGTCATCCACAATCCTTTTGATATTTTTTTAGATGTGTACAATAACAAAAAAGCAATCCCACATATATATTGAACCTTATGCTTGTAGAGTTCATAAGATAAGGTTGTAATAATGAGTACAATTATGAATATATATCTCTCTTATAGACTTTACATATTCCAATTAGACTTTATTTCTAACAGAATTATCTATTTCAACATTATTCAATGTATGCATCCTCATGATTATTTTAGTTTAACTCAATAAAATTATTACATTTTATTAATTAAAAGTGATTATTTAAAGAACCAATCATAATTATATGTGATAATCTTATTCGAGAGAATACCCAAACTTTAAAATCTTGATTTGACTATATTTTTTGATCTGGTGCTCTGATTTAAGTACACGATATGTTATTTTGACGGTTAAAATTTCTAAATTTATTTTAATGATGTATTAAAAAAATTTAACAATCAAAATACAATCAAAGCATCCAACATGACTAAACTACCCCAAAACTATGAGAATTAAAAAAAAAAAAATTACCCCCCCCCCCCCGCCCAAAACCATTAAAAATTATGTCTCCCCAATTTTTTTTTTTTTTTCATTTTTTAGGTTGATTTGAGTTGTTATGTATTAATATTTTTAAAGTTTGAGTTAAAGTTATTGTTTGTGATTTTTTATATGAGCTAAATGCTGGAAAATGTGTTCCAAGGCATTTTCAATAACACAACCAAATTTTTTTTTTTTTTTAAATCATGATTTTTTTAGCTTAAAACAATTTTCCACTGAACATTTTACCACTAGAAAAATACTCTCTCTCACCCTCTCTTTGAACACATTTTGCAAAGCTCACTTTTTTGCCCATTTCCCACGTCCCAATAAAACTGCACATAATTTAAGATCAACAACATTTTGATTTGGTTAATTTATGATATGGGAACATTGCTTCAATATAAACAAGCCTTGACAATTTACTTGGTACAAGGGAAAAGAATGAAATGAAATAGATTTTAAAGTATTCTTTTAGTCATTCTTTTGTTTAGGAGTTTTTTTTTTTTTTTTTTTTGAAGATTTTTGTTTAGGAGTTTAATGCATAAGAATTGAATGACTACATAGAGTGTTCAGTCCATTACCATCATAAGTATTCCTCTAAACTCCAACATTATCTTGGCCTTTTGGAGGTTTATAAAAGAATAGAGTGGAATGGAAAAAACCTATAAAGTGAGTATATTTTTTTTTTATGATCTCTTAAACATAGTCTTAGTCCAAATTTAAAATGAGTGTATTTTAGTAATAAGATATGATTTTTTTTATGGACATGAATTTCTATTGCCAAAGTAGAAATTTATACATCAAGGACTTTGTACAACAATAAAACAAAGTTTTAGTCCCAAATTTTTGGGATCAAATATTGTAAGGACACAATTCAGATTCCTAGCCCAACGGATGGATAGACCTAGGTCCAAAAAGCCAAAAACAATGAATTTGTAGAAAGTAGGTTGGGAAAACTAGGCTTTAATGTGTTGAAAATAAATATAATAGATCCAAGCAACCCAAAAGAAAAAAGACAGAATAGATTTATTTCAAGAAAAAGGTCCTCGATTCAACCCGAGGAGACTGGTTTCAGTATATTGATTCACAAGTTAGTTATAACCTTAGTTCTAGATTGCTATAGTTTTTTTTTTTTTTTGGTTCCGATCCCCCGCTCTCTAGATATCTCTTCTATTTTATACCCTCTTTTCCTTCTTCTATTGCCCTCCATGTGCAAGCTTGATGGTTGGTGTTGATACTTATCCCATCAGCACCTTTCAAAAGTCTTTACACAATAGCTGTAAGGCTGAATAATACTGTTCAGGTATCACTTTTACATTAATGCGGTCAGAGGGTTAGCTGCAGAGCATTTAATGCGGAGACAACAGCTTTCTCTTTAGATATTTTAGGACGCCTTCCTGTTTGATGTTTCTGTAGTGCTTATTTGCCCCAACAAAACTTTCCGGAACATTACCTTGGTCAACAAGCAACCTTTTCGGACCTCGGCTTTGGTTAGTCGAGGAGTCATCATCCTCGACCCATCCTGTCGAGCCATTATGACCAAAACTAACCTCTTTATCTACTAACACAATCTCTTCTAATAAAGATTCTGCATCCTCGACTTGGGTTACAAGCCCAATATACAGATGGGTAATGAACTTCTAGGCCCAATATTCCTACAAATATTAATCCTCGACATCAAAAAGTTTTGTAGCTGAATGAAATTGTTGGCTTTTATTTATAGAAGAACAGTCCATTTTTCCCATTATTGTACATGTAACTCTATTGTTATAATAAAAAAAGGGTTAAAATACAAATTACACCTCTAAAGTTTGAACATTTTTGGATTTTATATCTTATAATTTCAAATTTTATATTTTACATCTTGAAGTTATATTCCGTTTGAATCAACAACCTCTTTATCCATATTTTCTGTTAAGTGTTACAAAAAATTGTCATGTGCAGGGACAGACCTAAGGGGGGCTCAAGGGGGCCTAAGCTCCCCTAGCCCTAAGAAATTATTTTTTACTAGTTAAATTTTTTATTTTTGTAGTTGGGCCCTCCCTCTTTCAAAAGCTAAGCCCCCCACTCCCCTCCAATCAAAACCTAGCCAGCCTAGACTAACTAGCAACTATCCAACTCAAAAACTTAACAAAAAATAAAAATAAAAATAAAAATCCTAACCATTTTGTGTCTATTTTTGTCTTTGTTAGTAGATGATTGCATCTTTAATATATTAAGCAATAATGATTTTGTATATTTTTCTTGGTTAATAGTTTGTTCATACTATACATATGAATGCTTTTTTTGCCTATACTTCGGCTCCCCTTAGCTTAAAATCTTGAGTTCGTCTTAGTCATGTGTTTTAGACTTTTAGTTTGTCTAAAAAATATTATGCCATGTGGCATAATGAAAATGGTGCGATATTAAACTAAACATGTGTGACAAGCTTATTTAGTGCTCAATAGAAAATATGGATGAAGGACTGGTGATACAAATATATATACACACACACACACACATATATATATATATATATATATATGTAATAGGTAAAACTTAGAAAAAATTTAATTAGATTCTATAATTGAAATACAATTTTACGCCATATTTCCTAAATTATCTATTTTTAGAGAGAGTTTTATTTATTAATTTTGGAGTCAAATGTGGGACCACATCATAAATGAATGTTCAAATAGTGTGAAAAACACTTTGAACGTTTAAACCCCCCAAAATACAAAATACAAATTACCAATTCAAGCTTAATATCAAATAATGTATGTGCAGAAAATGAACATAAACTAATAACAGAATTGATAAATAATCTAAACCAAATAAAATCACATCTACAGCAGAAATTAAATGACAAAGATTAAGGGAAGAGAGATGCAAACACAAGGACAACACAACGATGTATTATCGAAGAGAAAACCGAAACTCTTAGCGTAAAACCTCGCTGCCGCCCTCCAAGCGGTCAATAATCCACTAGAGAATGAAGTTGGGATAAATGAACAGCAGAAGACCCCCAAGCCTAATCTACCCAGTGTACCTAAGCCCTCTAAGCTTCTTGCTCCAACGAGGTTACGTCAAACTTTTATCTTCTCTAACTTACCGGATTCCACTATAGCCCATAGCATCAACCATTATCAATTGATCTCTTTCGAATTGCTTCCCAAAGGACCAAAAAGCCTTCTTACACAGATATGAGTATGGTGAGAAAATGATTTGGCTAAAGAACCTCTTAAGGACGTAACAATGGAGAGGATTAAAGTTGGGGAATTTGAAGAGTTACTATGTAAAGATTGTGGATGAGTCAATCTTGTTTTTCTCTAGGATTTCTCTCTCAAAATTCTCTCTGGAAGCTCTCTACATTTCGTGGGTATAAGAGCTATTTATACTGGTGTGTGTTTGGAATGCGAGGAGTCAGTTTTTCCAAAACAGAGTGGACTGGCGACTTGGCCTCGCGACTTGACTTAGTCGCGAGTACAAGCCGCGAGCTAACTAAATAGCCAGTCTGGACTTTTTGTCCTGTAGTGTTCCAGCTGGCTTGACTATTCAGCTCCTCTGCATGCTTCACTCGTGTGCAACTTTTGGCGACTTGCAAGCTGTGAGCAAGCTGTGAGATCCAGTCGCGAGTTCCTTGCTGAGTGCATAATCTTGAGTTTTTCTTCACACTTTCTCACACACTACTCTTACATTATTCCTACCTAAATATAGGGTTTCTAAGTGTTGAATTACAAGCAAATTAGTATGGAATAAAGCCAACAAAATGGTTGATTAATTTTAACCTTACCATAAATATCCATTCAAGTGAATTATTGCGTACAAAAACTAAAGAATCTAGAATTAGTGAACATAAAAAATTAAAAAAATGACAACTTACATTTTCTACCTAATAATATTTTTGCAAGACTTTTTAAAGAGTTAAAAAAAAACTATCAATAATATTTAAATTATATATGTAAGAATTATATTATGCATCTTAGTATATATCTTTTAAATATATATATATATATATATATGCATAGAGTTACAAGTTAGTGAAATATAATTTCAGGGGATAAAATCTAATATTTGGAATTTTTGGGTGTTAAATCTAAAAAATTCTTAAATTTTAGATGTGTAATTTTTATTACCACTTTAGCATATCAAAAATTAAAAATTAAAAAATAAAGAGAAGAAGAAGAACGGCATACCGTTTAGAGATTAGAATAAAAGGAAGGCTGTGTTGTCACTTTGCCGAGGGCTTGAGGCTCTGTCGACCTTTGTTTGAATACAGGTTATAAATGAAAATTATTTCACTATTCAGCTTGATTTTGTTATTATTTATAGGCCTCACTTCACTGTATTATTTCAACTAACTTTTGCCTTTATTTTTTATCTACAGTATTTTTAGCAATAAATTTTCGATTTTTACAAAATAACCGGTATCCAAACAGACCCTAAAAGAGTAGAAGAAGAGGGGGGTATTTAAGTAATTCGTAAATTATCAGCCCCAATAGTTTTGTCGGTTTTGGCTGGTTTGGTTTATTGGTTGGTTCTCAAATAGCACTGCAAATCGCAACCGGGAAAAAAAAGAACTAGGCTTATTAATTCTGAATTTAAAACCCTAGATTTTTTATCATCAGCTACCAGAAACAATTTTTATGATTCGCAATCAAAATGACATCTGCTTCAAAGAAACATTATAAGGAGAAAGTCGTTCGTCGCAGGTAAAGTCCAATTTGATTCCGAACACAACTCCTGTTTAGCTTTTTCCCAGGTTCAATTTATTAAGCTCAATTTAATTTTAATTTCAGAAGCAAAATATTGTGATTGTGCAGAGAGGAGAAACAAGAAGAAGCGGATGGACCCAAATATAGAGACCGTGCGAAGGAGCGTAGGGAGGACCAAAATCCAGACTACGAAGCCACCGAATTGGGTTCTTTTCATGCCGTGGCTCCTCCTGGAACCGTTGATATTCGCGCCGCCGATGCGCACAAGTTATCTATTGAGAAGAGCAAGTACCTTGGAGGTTCGTCATCGTCTTGTTTATATATTTTTAAGCATCCGTTTGGATACGAAAAATGAAAATTATTTCACTATTCAGCGTATTTAGCTCCAGCAATTTTTTGGTAGCTCTGCTGTACTATTTCGACTAACTTTTACTTTTATCAACAGTAATTTCAGTGATAAATATTCAATTTTAGCAAAATAAGCGGTATCCAGATGCATAGTTTCACAAACATGTTGGTGATTTTGGGTGTTTCAATGTTGTTGTATTTCAGGTGATGTGGAGCACACCCATTTGGTCAAAGGTTTGGATTATGCTTTGCTCAACAAAGTAAGAAGCGAGATTGACAAGAAGCCTGATGGTGGAGATGATATTGATGGAAAGTCTAGGTAAATTGAATTTTCTTTGTTAAATGTAATATGGTCTTCCATTATTGATTGTTAGCTGCACTAACACAAACTACTTATTTACTGACAGGTCGTCTAAGGAGGACCAGCACATGTCAATTCGGACTCCGACTGCAAAGGTGATTTGAATTCTTGAGAATGGAAAGGGCTGTGGAACATTGTTGCGATTTTAGCTTATTGTTTATTGATGTCTTGTGTTTGTGTTTCAGTCGGTGTATAAATGGATAGTCAAGCCTCAAACTATTAACAAATCAAATGAGATGTTCCTTCCAGGTCGAATGGCCTTTATTTTTAACATGGTAAGAATATTTGTTGCTTCTATATTCTTATGTAATTTATATCTGTCTTTATTACCTTATGCTTGTCTAGTTTATAGCAGTCTTAATTACCTTAGGGCATGCTGGGAGCCCAATGTTGGCTCTTCCTGATACAAGCTTAATTGTTTTGTCGTTTTTATGCCACTTACAGCATGTGTGCTAGTTCAACTTTAAGCAAAAGACATGCATTATGGGCACTTATTTGAAAGTACTTCAGGTTTTCTGGCCTTCATTCAGTTTAACAAACAGATATTAGTGTGCATAGTTTATAGGAAGTCAAAGAAATGCGATATTTCATTACACCTTTATTGCCTGGGTGAAACTTGTAGATTGTGAGCAGATTTATTTTCTTTGAGTTGCCTATCCCTCTGTGTAAGAGGCCATATGGCCCTTGTGCTTATCTAGAGGCTTGGACATTAGGGTAGGTTATGCTGTATGTTATACATGTTGATCTTGCACCCAATTGGTATGAGATCATGGGACTCATATCACATATGGTATATCGTCCAATTTGAGAATGCATGAACATTGAAGCTTTAGAATATATGGAGGGTTAGAGACCAAAAATTGGTTGAATTGTAAATTATGACAGGAAACATTTGTTTACTTACAACAAAAAAAGACATGAAACATCAAGAATTCAATTCCATGGCAATGTGTTTAGGAATCTGATTTATATGTTATATATATGACTTATATGTTAGGACTGGTACATCATTTTAGTTTTGTGTTGTTAATTACTAGTCTGTACTCTGTAAGCACAATCTTCTGACAGAAATGTCTCTTTTCCTGCATGCTAGGAGGGTGGATACTCCAATGAGATTCCAACAACCTTGCATAGGAGTAAAGCTGATTGTCCAGTGCCTGAGGTTTATATTTTCTTGATCCCTTTCTGGCATCTAGTCTTTAATGATGAGCAGCTTATCTGATTTAGGCGTGTACTTACTTTGCAGGAAATGGTTACTGTCAGTGTCGATGGCTCTGTGCTGGATCGAATAGCTAAGATTATGTCATATCTTCGTCTTGGCTCTTCTGGGAAGGTTCTTAAGAAGAAGAAAAAGGAGAGAGACATAAAAGGTAATTTCTACATTCTGCTAAGAGATAAGCATTACAGTTCATTAAAATCATTGTTATAGAAGATACATGACTTTTATGTTGTGACTACACACCTGAGAATGTGTCCTTCTGAGCTGCATAGACATTTATGTGCTTTGTGGTTGTTCAGCTACTCTACAAATGGGCATTTCTGTTTAGCACAGTTATTCTGGAGATAAATTGAAGTGCTTTGATATATGCCTCACCAAGTTGCATGTTGAGTATGATTTGAGATGATAAATTCCAAGATTTTTTTTGATGGATAAAGAGATAGCTCTTATGGTCCACTGTGGTTCTCCACAGATGCATTTTTCATTGCTTTTTCTTTAGCTTAGTTTTGGTAGATCATTTTTCTTATTCATCTATGTAATATAGGTTGTTTTTGTCCCTCCATTTTCTATTTCAGTAAAAATTTTAGCTGCTGGTAATGAATATGATGAAGAGGATAAGCCATCAAAGCCTAATGGTGGGATGTCAAAGAACCCACCTGAAAGTGAGCTTCTTCCACCACCTCCACCTCCACCACCTCCTCCAAGGAAAAATCATCTTGATTCAAGAGAGAAACAAGGCCCAGCAGTTGCTAGAGCAGAAGACGATGACATATTTGTTGGCGAAGGCGTTGACTATGCTATTCCTGGTAAAGATTTGAGCCAGAGCCCCCTGTCAGAGGACATGGAAGAGTCTCCTCGAAATAAGGAAAAGCCTTCCTATTTCACTGAACCTGCTTATGGTCCAGTCCAACCCTCTGGGCTGCCTCAGGAATGGCAAGGAACGGTAAGTTGATCCTAGTAATAATTTGCCTTTAGATTTGAGACGTGGGGAAGATATGGTAACTGAGCTTCCAATTTATACTTACCTTCCCTTAAGTTTCTAATTTTTCTTGTTGAAATGTAATATGCTTGTCCCTTTTCTAATTTAATTGTAGATTTATTAACCTTTTGGTTTCAGAATGGATATGATGCGATGCAAGCACAAGCGGTGGCTGCTGGCTACCAGGGGGAGTGGCAGGATTACCAATATGCTGAACAACTGGCTTACCCTGATCAATACTTCCAGCAAAATATGCAGGCTTATGAAGTGGAAGGGGATTTAAATATTGTACAAGATCCACGCTTTATGACTCAAGAAGAGAAGGACCGGGGCTTAGGGTCTGTTTTTAAGCGGGATGATCAGAGACTTCAACAATTGAGGGAGAAAGATTCTCGAGAAAAGGATCCTAACTTCATTTCTGAGAGTTATTCTGAATGCTATCCGGGGTATCAAGAGTATAACCGTGAGATTGTGGACAGTGATGATGAAGATGACTTATCAAAAATGGATATGGGTGGACGAGTAAGTGATCTTTTATTTTGTTTATTATTATTATTATTATTATTTTGGAATTAGAAGCCAGTGATCTTTCCCAAGGTGGAAACATGTTTGGTTTTGCATATGAACATATGGTATAATTGATGCTTAATTTTAATCACTTACCTTTTAGTTGGTTTTGAATAGTATGGAATATTTATTCTGTGCTGCAATGCCATATTCTTGTTCAGATGTACTCTTTTTTATATTTATAAATGGTTACTGTAAAGTGACTAGTCTGGTATTCATAATGATCGATGCTTGTTACATTATTGAAACGTTTTTGAACAGGCAAAGGGCCGTCTTCATCGGTGGGATTTTGAGACAGAGGAGGAATGGGCAACTTACAATGAGCAGAAAGAAGCGATGCCAAAAGCTGCATTTCAGTTTGGTGTGAAGATGCAAGATGGTCGAAAGACACGGAAACAAAACAGGGACCAGAAGCTCAATAATGAGCTGCACCAGATTAACAAGATACTTACCAGAAAGAAGATGGAGAAGGAGATGAATTCTGGTGAGGGTGGCAACCACTATGAAGATGACCTACAACCTGGAAAGAAGCTTCGTATATGAAATTTGAGAGTTGTTCTAGTGTTCAAGAGAGGTTTTCTTTTGTAATCTGAAATTGGTTGTACTCTTTATTTTATTATTATTTTTTTAATACAAATACAATGGGCTTTCATAGTTATTTCTTGTAGAATTTTCGTGTGTTTTGTTTTGTTTTGGTTCATAAGACAAAATACTGAAGAAGTAATTGGAGTTTAGGAACGTTGGTGTAAAGATGAAAATTTGAATTGATTATCGTCATGGGAATTTAGTATAGGAGCCATCAAGGAATCGACTAAACATTTTAGATGGGGTCAACCATTGAGAAGTGGGGGACATATTGCATATAATGTAATAAGAAAAGAATGTAGTTTGTATGTTTTTGGCAGAAAAGGGGAGTTTTATTTAATTATATAGGGAGTACAACAACGAATGGCATCGTTTCATGGGGCAGTCTCTGCAAGTCCTCATTTGCCTTAGGTCCCATGCATAACACTGATATACAAAAGATGGGCATCGGTCATATTCTTCCAGGTGGCTCTGTTGCTCTTGTCCCCTTTACACAACTACGAAGGATGGTCTAGTCTTGGTCCATAATGTTCGTGCAATCACAAATCAACACATAATATTCGAGGCCAAATTGCCACGAATTGTTAGCCAATTAATTACTTCTAAAATAATGTGATTATATCCTAAATTCTATGCCAAATCAAGTCCATAATCCATTGATCATGCCAATCTTGAAGGATGCCCCACCTCCCCCGCCTTACCAGGATTGGCTAGTACACTACCATCAGTGTTAAGAGTAATATAAGGGCTTGATGATGCGAGGAGGTTTGAGTCCAGTTTTGCTGACTAGTTTGAACATGGTAAACTAAAACTGGAGTTTGAGAAAAGGTCATGGAGCAAGGAAAATATGACTTGGGTAACAATTGCTTTTATATGATCATTCAGATCTAACATGCAGTTTTTTGTTTGTTTTGTGATTTTACTTGTCCTCCCTGCATTGTCTTGTACAGGGCTCATCTTGCAGTTCATGCAAGAGATTTAACAGGGGCGATCTTTGTCTTGATGGTTCAATCTCTTGAGCCATCATCCCGTGTCCAGAACTTACATAATAAACATTGACTAGTCGTGTTGTGTTTGCAGATTATGTTAAAGGTTGTCAATCATCAATCATTCATGTACCATTATAGGGGTGCATGAACAAGACAAGATGCCATTGAGTTGCCTTCGGAGATCCCCTTATTATTTTTACGCAATCCAAATGTGTGAAAAATGAATAAAGAAACAGACAGTATAGGGACACAATAAAATCTAGTAACATTTTCACAACAATCTTGTTTTGAGTTATAATAAATTCTGATATAATCTTATTTTATTTCGACATATGATGAGCTGATAACTTAAGTTTCTTGTGAAATTTTGATGTGTCAGTAGAAGTACTCACAAAGAAGAAAGACAAAGTATTAAAAAAAAATTGTGAAAATAAGAATAGCGAGTGTTTGCAATATGTTAGCATAAGACCCAAAATTTTCCTAATGAACCCCAAAAGACACCTATATCAGCTTACATATCTATTGGGCAAATCAAATTTTAACTACCATGCTTGTGTAAAATGTACGAGTTATTGTATTTATGCAAAAATAATTTTTTATTATTTCTTTGCTTATCCTTAGAAAAAGAGTGAATGATGGTTGTTGTGGGTGAAAAGAGAGAAATAATTAAAAAAAATAAAGAAAATTAGTATTTTAATGAAATAAAGTATTCAAATAGATAATTTGATGTGAGTTTTTGACAAGTGGTCAAGTAAATTTTTTTTAAAAAAATAAGATTTTTATACTAAGAGTTCATTCAGAAAAAGCTTATTTAACTGAAACTGAATTTTTTTTTTGTTTGTTGAAAGTACTATAAATAAAGCTAAAAAGTAGCTGAATAGTATATTACGACCCATAAATAGTGCTAAAAAGTACAATAAGATCCATAAATAGTAATAAAAATAAGTTGAATAGTAGCAAATATAAGTTAAATAGTGAAAAAATCTGACTTTTAAAGCCAATACCTACCGCAACCTAAAATAAAGTAATAATCTAATATACTGAGACGTGAATGTTTTAAAAAATGTAAAAGTAACATAATTGAGAAAGAGAAACGAACGACCCCTTCCTAAACTTATTGTTGGGGGCGTTTTTTTGCGCGTAGCCACGTGTCTTTGGAGGAGGTGTGACTTTGTTAAGCCCGGATTTGTTTTGGGGAGATCAACCCGGAACTCGACATTGGGCCGCATAGACCAATGGCTTCCGGTGTATTTTTAAGCCTACAAAAAAGATAACGCCCAAAATTTTAGAATCATGATAATGGTTGAAATAAATAAATAATATGCTAAGCATGATAGCTTTGATTAAATGGTGAGTTGGTATGTTATTATCATGTATGTTAAGTGATGTCCAATGTTAGAAAATAATTAATTAGGTGTCAAATGTCCAACAATGGGATGAGTCCAATAGTCCATGTCAAGTTGCGGTTCATGGTTCATGGTTCATGTTCGATATAATAAGGTATGTCCGATAATGGTCCATGTCCAAGTAATGTATGTCCATCAATGATCTATGTCCAAATAATATATGTCCAATGGTGGTTCATGTCCAAATAATATGTGTCCAATGGTGATATGGATTCAATTTATTAGTACATATGTTTATTAATGAAGTATTAGTGAGACCATATTTATTAAATGGTGAGATGATGTTAAAATGGCTTGCATCCAGCGGTAAAATAATAATGAATAAAATATATTTAATAATATAAATTTGAGGATAAAATGTAATGACTTATCTTCGTATTTTGCAGCTCCAGCCGTAGCATCAGTGGACTTAGCATTTCAGCAACTTTCATGTTCTGCAGCTCCAGCCGTAGCATCAGTGGATTTAACATTTCAGCAACCTTCATATTTGAAAGGGAAAAATGGGCGCAACTGGAGGGAGAGAGAGCATGTCCAGCCGTGTGCATCGGTTGGTTAAGTTTGTCCCCCTTAATCATGCATTTAAATGATTTTCCCCATGTAATGCTCTTTTAGTTTTTTGTCAAATATGAGTAATATTGCCTTCCATAAAAAGGGTTTTTGATTTTATAAGTTTTTGCCTTTCATAAGAAAGGGCTTTTAGTAATGAGTTCTTGGAAGAGTGTTTGATATGTTTAAGATGTGTGGAGATGGTAGGAAATACATACATATATATATATATATATGTTGTGAGATGTGGTGTTTGTATTATGTATGATTATTATATGTAGATATTTTTTTGGACATGGAATTTAAAGATATATGAGAGGTATGTATGGGTATTTTGTGAGGAATGAAATATATGGAAGTATGAGATAGATGATATAAAGGTTAAATGTAGTAAATACATGAGATTAAGGCTGCTGCTGGAGTGGTTTTTTGTGTTATGTCTTGAGTTATGTTACTTTCTAAGAAGAAAGATTTTTGTAAGGGAAATAAAGAATGAGATGTAGATGTGTTTTTGGGCAACAAAAATGATGAAATTTTAGAATCATGGAGTGTGGGAAAAATGAGTAATGGATAATGGTGTGTTGTAATATGTGTGTTATGTTGTTATTTATGAAGAGGAATTTAGTAAGGGAGATGGGGAAGTAGGAAAATATGTATGTGGTAGCAAAATGAGTGGAGCTTCAAAACCATGGAGTGGGAGAGGAATAGAATGCTCTAGTGTGTAGCTTGGTCCTCTTTATCTAGAGCCAAGTGTGTAACTAGATCAAAACTTAGTTGAAGGGAAAATTAGCAAATAGGGGAAAATCTTTGACAAGATAAGTGGTCTTTTATTTTTCAACCAAAAGAAGAAATTTTAAGACATCATTGATGACACAGCTGGATGATGTCATTTAAATGACATCATTTGCTTGGAGGAGAATACTTGGCATTAAACTCATGGTTAAACTAAAAATGGTAAGGTAATCTTTATGAAATCCTCTTGTTTCTTTGGGTATTAATGGGCAAATGACATCATTTTAGGACATGTGTCAATCTGCTGGAGCTTCTGCAACTTAGCTGGAGCTGTTACAGCTTCTGCAGAAGCTGTTTGCAGCTTCCGCTGGAGTTGCATAAGCTGTTGCAGCTTCCGCTGGAGCTATTTTTTTGGTATTTTCAGTTAAGTTTCCTCTTTTGGAAAAAATTATATGTTTAATCCATATATAATTTTGGTAAGTAAACTTGTTGGTTGATATTTGATGAAGTTTTAGAGATGTAATTATGGTCTTTTTGTATTTTAACTAAATCTTGGAGAGTAAATAGAGCATTTAATGCTAGATATGAGATGCTAATATATATATATATATATTTAGCCATGTGCTTGGAATTGATTTGTATGAAAAATAATAATGTGATATAATTATATTTTAAAACTTATATCATATGATGGACATTAATTTTTATGTAAAGAGCATGAAGAGTTTTATCATTTTAAGTGTCATGTGATATGAGAGGCTTACCCAATGTTACCTATTGCACACTGACCCGTCAGAGTTCAGGGAATTGGGGAAGACATGCTAAGCAACATGCTTTCCTTTATCAACTTCGAACCGCTGGAGCTTTACTGAACATACTTCTTGGCCCTCCAAACCACGACTCCCAAAATTTCCCCGATGAGACTCATGAGCTTGGATCATGAGCCAAAAATGAGATGTTGTGCCACAAGCTCAAACTATGGGCTTTGACGTCTTTTTTGTGTAAATATGGGCTTTTTGGGTTTTAAAAGAGATTTTTTCAAAATCCATGATAGTGTTGACGTGGTGCGGGTCGCCAATGAAATTAAGCCATGTGGCGTGAAAAAATTTGTCCTCAACACTTATTTACCACATATATACAAAAATATAAATATTTTAATCATCAACTAAGCCAGACTACCGTTTAACACGTTAATTCCTGAAGAATTGTATGGCAATGATGAGGAATGTGGAATTGTGGATAGCAGCATATATGAGAGAATTAAGTGCAACATCAAGGACTACCCCCTCACCATATTTCACGTTTAAATAGAGATAACAATCACGTCTAGATAATTGAAGGTACAATAATAGAATCAGCAGTCTCCCAAACGTGGAACGAAACTCTACACATTAGTAAAAACAAGGTGAACAAGTATATTTCATCCAAAATACTGCACCCTGCAAACATATTTAGTTTTACTAACCTCTAAATAAAAATAGCTTTCTACTTTAATGGAGTGTAACCTTACATCACAAAGCTTTTAAATATAGGCAAAATACAATAGAAAAGTCAAAATAAACCCAAAAGCTCAGATAATGACGATCTATACAACCTCTGCAGAAACAGCTCTTCTCATCCCTGTTGTCAGAAAAAGACAATTTTAGAGAAACAAAAAAAAATTGAGCTTTCTGATTTGCCACTTAATTTCTCTAATCTTACAACAAAAAGAACAAATATTTGTTTGGAATTCATCAAAACAAAAGATAAATCAACCCAGTTAACGAATTCATTCACAATAATGAAGATAAATAATATGTCACAAATTGTTACAGTATAAAAGCTCAAAATCAAGACCCACTTTCAATTAAAAATGAAATAAACCCAATTCTAGGAAACAAATATGTGTGTGTCTCAAATTTTTGCAAGCAACATTCCCAACAAAGAAAAACCCATTAAAATCAATATAACTCACTTTTAATTTATTATTTCTTTAGTTTTTTATTTAAATATTATTTTTTTATTATTTTTTCCATAACTCACTTTATCTGTCTCTCCCTCTCTCGTATGAAGATTTTGAAGAACAACTAGCAAACCCACAACTCACAGCCACCTCCACTGCCCACCAGCCCCCATTGCCACAACCCAATTATAAAGAAGGCCACTCAATATAATAAGTGCATTGCATTAGAACAAACAGAGAATACCTCTTTTTTTTCTTAATTTTCCAACAGGCTGCAGGCCCTTAAAGAAGGCGACTCATTTGATGAACTTAGTTTCTTCCCTTCATCCCTACAAGATGGAGCATATTATTAGCTGCAAATGAGATAAACTCTTCCTAATGCAATTATTGGGCTTGATCAAAGGGCAAAATAAAATAATAAACCTCATTAGACATATAGCAAGCAAGAAACTTACAGTAACACACTTTCAAGAAGGGGTATCCAGTCATCCACGGAATACCTGCGGACTGATAGAATGGAAACTCTCAACCTGTGTTTGTAAACATCATCTTCCTCTTCTTCTTCTTCCTCTTCTTCTTCTTCTTCTTCTTCTTCCTGTTCCTGTTCCTGTTCCTGTTCCTCTTCCTTGTCCACTGTTAGGTTCTAAGAATTAGGAACTAATGTATTAGAACTTCAATTTGTAATGTTGGCAAACCATGATCAAAACATTCTTTTAGTTGTGTGTTAGACTTGCTCAAAGTATGGCTCTTAATGTAAAGTTGGAATCGAGTTTTATGCAGAATTCACTGTGCACTTTTTGCTTGACTCGATCGGTCGAAAATTAGACTCGATCGATCGAAAGTCGTGCAGATTGTTTTTCTGCAGAATTTTCCAACTCAGCCCTAGCCCATTTAATGTATAGGGTTTTATGTTTTGCCCTACGTATATAAGGGAAAACCCTAGCCACGTTTTTAGAGTTCTGTTTTGCTGTGTTTGTAAATCTCATTGTGAGATCTAGAGGTGTTTACCTTCACATACACTTAGGGTTTCCAAACTCAAGGTTGATGTCAAGAGCTTGGTAAATCATACAGTTGCAGAATCAAAGATCTTCAAGAAATACAAGTAGGTGCGCTTGTGAATTGCTGAAGAATTCAAGAAAGAAGGAGTCCGTGGATCTCGGACCTATCATGGGGTCGTGGTAGTAAGTTTCCTACACTTGGGTAGCAATAGGATGTTAGTGGTCTAAGTCTTATTGTGTAAACTTCAATTCTTTCATAGTGAATTCAGTTTACCTTGAGGATAGCTAGGTTAAATCCTCCCCAGGTTTTTTACCGGTTTGGTTTTCCTGGGTCATCAGATCTTTGTGTTCTTTATTTTCCGCTGCTTTATTGTTTTTGATTATTTGTATTAACCTAGTTTTGTTTAAATTACCTAAGTTAATCACTTGGATAATTCTCTAAGTTAATCTGTTGGGTTTAAGGGGTCTAAACGAACTGACATCCACCTTAAGCACTACACAATATATATAATGAGAATAAAGATATCTCCTACTCTTCTTCATCTTCTTTATCCTCTGTGACTGCAAGATAAGGCAAAAATTACCATCAGGCAGATTGAGAAGATCTGGACGTACAGAGTTCAATCGTTCTTGCCTCCCCAAAATACAATCAGTGTGCAGGCTTTCTTCATAATGTTTTTGATTGACTAAATCAAACGCATTAATACGGCAAATATATTCATCCTCCATCCGATTAGAAGCCCAATATAGGGTGCTACCAGCAGTTACAAAACTTCCAAAATCAAAGTACTGCATGTCATCAATTGATCTTACTGGTCTTGCAACCCTCGAATGAAAACCCATCTTACAATCAGCCAGAAGTTTTGTCCAACAACATGCTGCAACATCATAACCATAGATTCGAGCAATATCAAAACTAGGTGACATTGTAGCAACAAGAATCTTTTTATTATCCTCATCCTCTAAAGATGCAGTAAACACACGATCCGACCTAGTGCAAAATCCAGGATTTGGCAAGGGTTCCCATTTTCTTTTTATTGGGTCAAAAACCTTAATCCATGGAAAACGATTGGGCGTATTCTTTTTTAGTTCAAAACCACCTAAAACATACAGTTTACCACCTAGAACGATGGTATGCGGGTTGCATCTCCCAGTTTTCAACCGAGGTGCACGACTCCATCCCTCCTCAGCGCGCGCAAGGTCCAAGGTCCACACCTCACGACAAAACGGATTTTCAAACGTTCTGACCGGAGCGTCTGGGGAAAGATCATTGGCAACAAAATAAAGTTTGCCGTTTAACACAGCAAAGTGATTGCATGTCTGTGCCTTTTGTATCGATACGGGTGTGAGATGCTCCACCTTTTCCTCTTCCTTTTTCTTTCTCACTCTCGAAGAAGAGGAAGAAGAACCAGCGTATGGAACCTTGATGACATAAAACTTAATGTCATCATCCCAACCAAAATTGTCTTCTCCTTTGCCACAAAGACAAATTTCAAACGTGTTTTCCATCGATGAGAAGGAGGGAGAAGTAGACCAAGCCGCTTTTTTTGAGCTGAGGCAAAAAAAGTATTGAAGCTGTTATTAATAAATAATATATATATATATATATATATATATAAAGGAGAATGTTAACCAGCACCAACCGGTGCTGGTTAACTGCTGAAGAGACAAAAAAAAAAAATTTGTCAGAAAAAATTTAAAAAAAATCTCAAATAGTATTTATAAAACTGAAAATTTGACATAAATTGAAAAAAGACAATTGAATGGAAAGAGTAAAAAATTTTGTGCTTAACACAGCCCATAAATAAAAAAACAATTGAATGGGTAAAATATAGTTTTATACAGTTAGTAGAAACCATGCCAAGACTTATTATTCGAGGTTATATTCAAAGACCATTGTGATTCAATTAATCTCCTTTCTAGTATATAAACTGATCTCACCATCAATACCAATCCCAATATCTAACATATGAATCCTAAAAAATTCAAACTCATAGCTCAGTTTCCACTAAAATTTCAAATACACAATCTCAAAGAATCACAATTTAAAAATTCCTTATGAATTTCGAATTTATATCCAGAATTTAAAGGCTCACAGATCAATGCCTACAGAGAAACTATAGGCTAAACTAACCATCCCTAATTTTCAATACCCAAAAGAGAATAAACAATTTAAAACTTAATCAAATCCATAAAAACATTAAACCCCACAACAACAACAACAACAATTAATGATAAAACACAATCATACATACAACACCTTATACAACAACAACACAACCATGAAGCCTGATCTTTCAACTATGAAAACAAAACAAATATTTAGTTAGAAGCTAATAAAAACAATGATTGAATACTTGTTGCCTCCAAATCGGTCTCTTTCTCAAACTTGGCCTCAATCAAATCAGTCTTAATCTCAAACTTGGCTTTAGTCTCGGTCTCCTCCGATGACCCAAACCTCCCCTTTTTCCCCCAATTTTCTCAATTTGGATTTAGGTTTAGGTTTTGGGAGTGGCTATCAATTTAGGGATTTAAAAAAAAAAAAAATAAACGGCAGAAATCAATTTAGGGGTTTAGGGGTTTAGGGGTATTGACTATTGTGAGAGAGAGAATGGGTAAGCAAGTAGTTATAGTGTAATTTTTTTAAGCCTTGGAATGGGCCCTTAAAGTGTAGCCCAGGAACCATTACAGTGGGACTAAACAAAGGACTGAGGCTTTAACGTTTTCAACTTGGCTTTGGTTTTTAAAGAGAGAGAAAACAAACGAGTTCGGATAGACTTTTAATACTGTTTGCTGGCAATTATCTATTCTAGAAGAGGAAGAAAAAAAAAAAAAAAAACGACAAAAAGGATTTGTGACAACGTGGTCAACATAATCGAAATCTTAAAATCCTGTTTGTTCATTCTTCGTTTTGGGGGTTTCGTTTAACATTGAACATCGAAGTCCGAGGAGGCCAATCCATAACCTAAACATAATCGAATTCGAAGTCTAATAATAAGGAATCGTATCATTTTTTTTTAACATAACATGATGGCTCTACCGTTTTCAAAACCCTTTAATTCTTTCTATGTTCTTGTTGTTCTAGGACCTTAACATGATTGCCAAGCTCATTTGAATTGAATACTAAGCTTTATTATAAATTAACAGGCTTGCTTGATTCTAAAAATGGGGTTTGTTTATTATTGAATCTGTCTTGTATTTGTAGCTGAGATGGGCACCAATGTTATGGAAATTTTAATTTATAATTCCAATCCTAGGCTAGGACCTTGATATAGTTGCCAAGCCCATCTGAATAATTGGGTTGATGAATTTAATGGGTTTGCTTTGTTTTTATTGTTAATTGTTGTATAATTTTTGTCTTATATTTGTTGCTGAGAGGGGCATCTATGTTCAAATTTTCAGTGCTTTGCTAGCAGCTCTGTTTGGTTAAAAGCACATGGTGGGGGTTGGCTTTAATTGTAGAAAAAAGAAAAGCGTGTGTATGGGCCATGGCAAACTTTGATACAAGCTGAGTTTCTTATTCTTCACTTTCTAAGGTTGTTGAAAAGGATAATAATAATGCCCAATTCCACTATGTTGATGACTACACTGACTCTCCATGGGACTCAAACTCAAAGTCCTCTCCACCGGATCGCACATTTTATGATGATGATTTTGCTGTTGATGGAGAAGGATATGATTCAAGCCATGACACTCGTAATTCGGTGCAACCTTATAATAATAATAATAATAATAATAATAATATGCATCATCTTGAGGTTAACTTGAAGAATGTGCTCAATAATGGTAGGAGAAAATAGGCTTCTGCCCTTATTTTTTAAAATATCTAACTATATATCCTTGTTTTGAAATTATATAGGGGCATGTCTTTGTTTTGAAACTATATAGGGGCATGTTCCTGTTTTGAAATTTGATTTTCTCAAAATCAAGTTTCAATGTAAAACTCAATTTGTAGAAAATTAAGTTATAGGCAATCAAACTTAAAATAAAAAAATAAATAAAAAAAAATTTATGGAACTCGAGTTCCATGAACTCGAGTTCTACATTGAAACTCGATTTTAAAAAAATCGAGTTTTAAAATAGAGACATATCGTTATATAGTTTCAAAACAGGGACATTGTGCTAGATATTTTAAAAAATAAGGGCAAAAGCCCATTTTCTCCCTCAATTGTATATTTGCCATTGTGACTCGCTGGAGCAAACTTCCGAGTTTCATTTCAAATTAGCAGGCACTACTCCCTACTTCAAATGTTTCATTTCTTGGGTCCGCAAAGAATGGTGATACCTTCTTGAACTCCTCTGTTTACATACCTAGTGCCCCACCACTCCTTGAGCCCAGTGGATCAAGTGGAGTTAATTATAGTATTTACAAGGATGTATTGGAGGCTGAGCCTCCTGACTGGCTGCCAGATAGTTCTACTACAGTTTGCATGCAGTGCACTGCTCCTTTCACTGCACTTACTTGTGGCAGACATCATTGTTGGTGTTGTGGAGGAGTTTTTTGCAGAGCATGTACCAAGGGGAGGTGTTTGTTACCAGTTAAGTTCAGGGAGAGGGATCCCCAGAGGGTCTGTGATGCCTGCTATGATAGGCTTGATCCATTATAGGGTGTTCTTATTAACAACATCAGCAATGCCGTGCAAGTAGCAAAGCATGATGTGATAGATTGGACTTGCACAAGAGGATGGTTGAATCTTCCACTTGGTTTGTCTATGGAACATGAGATATACAAGGCCTCTAATACTTTGAGAAGCTATTGCCCGGTGTGATTTTCATTTGCACCTTAGCTTGTTTTTACATGTCAACTTGTTTTATCTTTGTAAAACTAACATCTTCTTCCTGTTTTGTAATGTCAAAGAGATAGGATTGTAAAATTCTAATGGGTAGTTCTTGCTAGGTCATAGATTCTATTTTGGAGCTTTGTTTCTGTGTTTACTCTATGCTTCTTTTCACCTGCCTGTCAACTGGACTATAATGGTATTTTAGAAATTCATATTTTGCATCAACATTCTAAATATGCAGTCCTTTGTAAAACGGTTTTCCTTTTCTTTTCTTTTTTCTTTTTCTCTTTTTTTTCCTGACTTTATAGTTTTGATTGGAATTGACAGGTTGCTAGGTTGAATCCTGACAAGTCGATACCCTTAGCAATTTTGGAAGGAGCAAAAGGCCTGGCAATTTTAACTGTAGCTAAAGCTGGTGTTCTACTTGCTTACAAACTTGGCACAGACTTTGTCATTTCTCGAAGGTCAGATGGATCATGGTCTGCCCCATCGGCCATATTCTCTGTTGGTTTAGGATGGGGTGCTCAGGTAACAATAAAATTGTCATGTTACTTCTAGTGTTCTTTTCTTTTTGTCATTATTACTACTATTATGTCTGCAAGTGTCAATCTTAGGTAGAAGGCCTGGAAAAAAAAAAAAAAAAAAAAAAAAAAAAACTAGGATATGCACGAGTTTGGCAAGAGTTCCTTTTAACTATTTGTGAAATTCTAATTGTTTATCAAGACTTCCTCAATTTATGTTTCAGCTAATAATTGTACTTATTATGTGTTCACAAATTGGAGGAGAGCTCATGGACTTCATAATTGTGCTTCATGATTCAAAAGCTGTGAAGACATTTTGTAGTCGCATGATTTTTCTCTTGGTGCTGGTTGTAATGCTGCAGCAGGATCTGTAGGGAGAGTGCTGGAAGCAGATCTTCGTGTTGGAGATAGAGGTTCTGGAATGTGCTATACATACAGTTGTAGCAAAGGTATTGTGTCATGATTTAAGTTTGTGCGTGTCTGTAACTTTTGGTTACGTGAATAATTAGAATCATACATGTATTTAACGTGCTATTGTGTATGATGGCTTAACATGAAAAGAAAAAATGAAGATCTTTAGAGGTTACAGATTGGGAACCTTTTATTATGGTATCATTGGCTGTGATCTCAATGTTCCTAAAATCTTTTTTTTTTTTTTGATAAATGAAAAATTTTATTAGAAAAAAGCAAACCTAACACACTGGTGGTGTACTAAGAGAGAAGTACAATCAATATAAAATACAATGATCAAACAAGTGCAAGAGAGAAAAACAAGGGGGAGAGAGAAAAGCAGCGCTGAATGTTCCTAAAATCTTGTTCAAATCTTTGGAATCTATTGACAGTTGACATCCAAATGGCTAAGGATTGTTCTTTGGGCTATTGAAAGCATGCCGTAGGCTTCTTTTGTTCAATCATTTTCTGCTATTTTTTGATTTTGCAATCTCTTGAAAAGGAAGAAAAATTGTAGGAACATTGGAATTCACTTCCTCATATGGTTCCTGTTTATGGCTTCATATCATTTAGTGACTTTACTAAACCTTAATCCAGTTGATTAAGGTTGGGCATTGGCTGCATGAATTGTTGGACTTGAAACTAAAGGAAATTGTTGTGAAAATATCTTAAGTGGATGCTAGCACATTAGTCGATACTAATCTACCTGTATTCCAGTGATTTATGGTAGAATTACAACAGTTAGATGTCCACATGTTTCTGTGCTGGCATTTGGTAGTGGGGTGGGTGGGGGAAGGCATGGTTCTTTTAGGACAGTTTCTTTCAGGTAAGGGAGGCAAGATATATATCATATTTCTAATTTTCCTATCCAAATATATATATATATATATATATATATATATATCATATTCTTAATTTCAATAGATTGTGGATTATCTTGCATTCTCCTTGCGACCATAACAGCATTACTTAATTTATTCTTGTTGTTTTCGTGTTTGCTTTATATCTTTGATTCTTTAAGATTAAATCTTCTTGATTGTTTTAATAGCAATCAACATCTTAAAGTTTTGAACTGAATTGGAAGCGTAAGGATTTTTTATAGACTGAGAGCCTAAAATAAATGCAAATAGTGAAGAGACCAGAGGAAGATACCAAAATCTTTAGTTTTAGAGATCAGCCTAAAATAAATAAATAAATATTCATTTTTGCAAGGTAGTGCTACTCAAGGATGTTGTTTTCTGTACTTTCCCCCCATTCTAGTATGATTTGTGTATTTTAAAGTAATTTTGCGGCAGCCTGAAAGTTGATAACTGCTGACATTTGCAAACTTTGGCAGGCGCATTTGTGGGAGTGTCATCGGAAGGGAATGTTGTTGCAACAAGGATGGATTCCAATTTACGTTTTTATGGTGATCCTTATCTCACCACATCAGATATTCTTCTTGGGATGGTGAGTAGACCAAAGGCTGCTGAAGACCTATTCTCCAGTCTACGGTGATAATTCCAGTTGTCTGCAATTTGGCATCTTTCTGATGCATGCGAAGCATTCCCATGAGCATTGGTGTAGATCACTTTGAAAGACATGTTTGGGTTTTGATACAGATTCCTCATCTTAGATCTATAAAAAAAAAAAGTTATTTCGGATTGTTTCGTTTTCTATCTGTATAAAGGGATATACTTAATGCCACAGGCAACTTAGTCTATTCATCTGTGATTGTCAAACTGGTAAGTATAATATGATGTAAATATACCAAGATTCATTGGGACTTCTACATGTATATATGCAACAGAATGATAAAAATTAAATTTAGTTGGCATGAATCAAATATTTTAAGTTCAAATATTACTTAGTACTTATCAAATGGTTTGTCTACTGTATTTGGATGAGTTCAATTTCAAATGGTTTGTTTTGTTTGAAAAATAATTTGTGTAAAAGTACAGTTGTCTACTAATGACATAAAAAGAGTGTGAAGATGCTTGAGGGGTGTTTGGTTTGAGCATTGGTCAAAAGTCAAAACTCAGTTTTTCAAATTCAATACCTATAACTCAAAACTCTAACCCATATCCCATTTCTTATTTTCTATATTTCTCGACTTACCTAACAATGTGTTTGGCTCAAATATTTGCTAAGAAGTCACCTTTAAGTTAAAAAAGGTGGAGCCCACACGAATTTTTTTTTTCTTTTTTGTTAAATGAAGATTTTCTAATAGCTTAATTTGCATTTCAAAAAATATTACTTGTAAAAGTTTGATTCCACAATTTGTGCATGTTATTCACTTTTCACATTAGTTATATATATATATATATATATATATATTTGGAACTCTTTTGATGTGATTTTTTCATTGGAATTTGAAAGTGGTTTTATTTTTGAATTGATACATATTCTCCAAAATTGGATATAAGGACCTGAGCCTTCAAGAAATTGAGGGGTTTGCACGATTTTTTATTTTGCTCATCAAGCCAGATTTCGATTTGTTCCTGAAATTGGAGACAATTTCTTGGAAGAACAATCAATCTAGACTCTGGTTAAAGGTAAGTTAAGAATCGAAAATCTTACATTTGAATTGGCTGCGGGTTACTCATAAAGTGTATGGTAGAATTCCTTAACTATATGCTCATTGGTTTTGACAGGTATTTGTTGAGTCTAGAGATGGCACAACAGATTTGTGGGCTACTACCTGTATATTATAAGTTGCATTTCTTTCTAATACTTAAAAAAAGATGAGGTTTAAAGAACTTGTACATAAGGTAAAGATGAACGTACATACCATGAACAGAACTATTTAGAAGTTTCAATCTAGGTGAATAATAAGGTTAATGTTGTTATATTTTAAACAGTAAAAGGTCTATTGCACTTTGTTGTGGATTAATGTGAAAATGCCCAAGAGCATGTGCTCTATAAGTTGTACCAGCATGTGTAATGGAAGGTCTCCAAAGACCCTCGCCAGACTGGTACCAGGTTACATGTCGCAGAACAGCTGGCACTTGTTTTTTCTTTACAAGCCTTAATATGAGCCAAACCGAGAGCAACTTCAGCCATCACATCTACAATTGAATTCCGCAGGGAAATTGGATCAAAGTGATAACTATAAACTTTATACGTGACTTCAAGGATATGGCTTCCATTGACAGGTTTGGACCTGAAAATGCTCTAGCAGCTGATTAAGCAAGTAATAACCACTTGATTAATTTATACACCAATATAGCCTTCAGTATTTTCCACACTAGGAGAGAAGTAAAAAAGGAGAATGCATGTGAAAGTTATGATAACTCGATAAAGTCTCTTGATGTCATATTAAATACATATCAAATTATTATTAGTAGGGGTGTGTCGGTTTGGTTTCGGTCGGTTTTCTAAGTGTTGGCCAATCGAAACCGAAATTTTTGGTTTTTGAAATTCTCAATTGAAACCGACCGAAGTAATTGCAAATCAATCGGTTTTGGTTGGATTTCGGTTTCAGTGGGTTTTTTTCGGTTTCCTTATCATTTATTTTCTAAGAAAGCAAACAAAGAAAAAAAATTAACAAACCCAGAAAATCCCCGTGCTTTCCCACGTTTTCTCACGACCCAAACACCAAGCACCAAGCAAAGTAACAAACACAAAACCAAAAAAAGAAAAAGAATAAAGAAGAAGAGAGAGAACGTCGAAGAAGCGTACCGACGAAGAAGTGTACTGAAGCAATGTGATAAAGAGAGAGAAACGGCGGCGTGACAGAGAGAAAGAGAAACAGAGGCAGGACACTATGACAGAAAGAGAGAAATGGGGAGGAAGAGAATGACTGGGGAGGGAAAGGGGAGAAAAGAACGGTTGCTGTTGAAGACTTGAAGTGAGAGACAAATGCTGAAAATAAGATTAATAGGGTTATAAAGCAAACCCAAAAACGACGTAGTTTTGGCAATAAGGAGAGGAAAAATAAAAAGGCAATTACTAAGGGTCAAACTTGGGCTGACTGGAGACAAGCGCATGTCCTTGCCGCTAGGATACCAAGAACTTTGTTAAAATAATTTATACAAATTATTTAATATATTTTGGTTCGGTTCAGTCGGTTCGGTGTATTAGAGTTTGCCACCGAAAACTCAAAATTTTCGATCTTTTTATAAAATAAAACCAAAACCAAATCGAACCGAACTGAACCGAAATTTTTGCATTAGTTTGATTGGTTTGAAACGGTTTTTTCGGTTCGTCGGTTTTTTGCACACACCTAGTTATCACAATCAAGTTACACGAATTTAGCAAAGTTCTAAGTCACATGAAAATAAAATCTAAAATGTGATAGAACTGTCATTGCAAAGACTAAACAGTGGGCTATATTATATAGACAGCGTACCTAGTCCAATGGGGAAAAATGATTTGTGACAATAGGGAATACACCTTAATACGGGAAATTATTTGACTGTTTCAATATCATACAGCTACAGAACTATGTTATTGAATTAATTTGCATTACCTGTCATCTACAATTCTATTTTGAGACGACTCCTTCTGCAGGGTACAGAGGAACAATGGGAAAATTTAAGGGGCTTGTGTTGAGCATAATCTATCTATAATTAAAAACAATGGGAATATAAAATGATAATTACATTCCTACACCCACCTTCCCTCGGATTATATTTGGGAGAGGGTTGGGGGGATTTTCTAGAGCAAAAAGAGCATGGGGAGGGCATGCAGGTTGTGGGCTAAGGCTCATCAATATTCACTAGCGGTTTCCTGAGATGTTTTCCCGACATCTATTAATATCCATTAGTTATTTTCTGAGATTTTTTCTTGAAATTTGCGATGCTGCAGTGCGGACATATGTACTCCAGCCCATCCGTTTTAGCATAGTCCTGCCAATCATCATAAAGACATCAAGACATCAAATATACATTTTTGAATCTACTCATGCTGTCTTATCTTCATGCGGATGGATCAAATAGGGAAAGCCAAATGGAAGGAAACCAAAAGCTAAGGTAAGTTTGCACTTCATGGCACCATTAAATTAAAAGAAATCTTACTAAGGGTTCATGTAAATTACGACAGCATTCACCCAAATTTTGTATAAGAACTCATACGAGGCAATCATACCTTAAAAGCACCAAGCCCCTGCCGCCTATCACAGCCAAAGTGAGCCCACTCGCCACATATTCCGCAGTTCACCCAATCACCAGCTGCACTACTGTTATATCATGCAGACTCAAATTGTTTAGTAAGGCATTCAGTTTTGTGTGCATGCATACAGTAAACAGCAACACAGAGAGAGAGAGAGAGAGAGAGAGAGAGAGAGAGAGAGACCTGTGACACAACAAGCAGCATTCCCCATCTACATCATCATGAGCCAATTCATATTCTAGAAGATAAGTTTCGTAATGCCTTTTTAGTGTATTCCCCACACCCTAATTATCAGCAGAAATACAACTTGAGTCCTCCAAAAGTTTTCCAAAATCCTTGTAAGTTACAACAGGCTAATGAAATTTGAAGTATGAAACAATAACATCATATGAAACCGATCCCAAGAGAATATCACAATTTTTTTTTTTTTTTTAGACTGCCAGAGTTACTTTCAGCCTATCTAGCCCCCTCAAGTTAAGTCATAAAGCTCAACAGAAAATATTGAAAATAAATTTGTGTCAAGTATATTTTGAAAACAAATAGTAAAAAATCATTAGCAAACACCATCTCCCAGATACTTCAAACGTTCCCAATTAGATAAGCTTGCAATCACAAAAGGCATTTACTACGCAACGTGACATAATATTAATTTTGTAATTAAGGTCTATCCTTCAATTGCATATCATGCAACATAAAGCATCTCAAGAATAAAAGAGGAAAACCATGAAAGTTGAAAAACCATACAGTCATTCTATTGGTCAATGTGTGATTACGCATCTTTGAGAAAACTTGTCCTTTCCAATTGATGCCATTCCCAACATGAAAGCCTCCTCGTGAAACCACCTGAGGGACCAACTTTTTAAAAGCTAAATCTTGGCATATGTTCAATAACCTTTAATAAGGTAAAGAACTTACTTCTCTATACAAGTTGAAAAGGTCAAGACGCTTAGCATTGAGAACGGCATCAGGGAACTCAGCTAACCCACCTTGAGGAATGAGACGAGTATGTCCACGGAGGGTCAGAAACTGCATTACATCCCTCAAAAATTCCTCCTGCCAGGATATGAAAGTTGACATATAAGTATTACAACTCCTTGCACATAAATTGCATCAAGTATATCGAGAGAGCCAAAATTTTGATCCAAGGTAGAACATTCATTTGCACAGATAGCTAATTCATCTACAAGATCTTACTGCCAAAATCTATTCAAACTAGTAGGTTTTCGCTCTAAAAAACATTGTGCAAAAATATAAAACCGAAGCTGATTGGAATTACACAAGGAACTGACAGTGAAACTATTGATTAAATCATCAGCTAAGAATCATATGGCTTTTTTTTGCAATTACGAGCACAATCTGGTCATATAGCATGCGTGTTATATTTTTAATTACTAATTCTATGATGGCAGTCCCAAGAACTCAGACATGTTTGCCAATTGGTTTTACAAGTCACAAAAGAGATAACACACACTCTTTGTCTATGTCCAAACATAAATTCACAAGAATGCAACTTATATTAAAAGTTGAGATAGCCTGGAAAAGGTAACGTGTTTCGATAGGTTGACATTCAGCTAAAATTTAGTCATTTTATTATGAATGGAACCTTTACATACACAAGTTGGAGCGCCCCTACTAACAAAGCACTAGATTGAATCCTGGATGTAACAAATAGTGAGCAGTAAGCAACAGGCAACATTGGCATCCGGGTTAATACATGTGGCCAACCCTGATTAGCCTGTTGAATCCATAGTTGACCCCAACATTTTGAAACTAAAGTTTTGTTGTTATTGTTGTAGAGACTAAAACTATGCAGCACAGATACTTCTACAGATACTTCATAAGTTCTACAAGGAAT
Source organism: Lithocarpus polystachyus (assembly GCA_033629205.1). NCBI lineage: Eukaryota > Viridiplantae > Streptophyta > Magnoliopsida > Fagales > Fagaceae > Lithocarpus > Lithocarpus polystachyus. The sequence goes on from CM066172.1 coordinate 3,461,166, forward strand.
CCTTACTAATATGGGGTATATAATACACCTCATAAATGTATAGAAAATTTTAAGGGAAAAATCAAATTTAAATAATCTTTTTATAAGTAATATGACTATCACAAGTACTTAAAAGCCCGATACTTCTTGAACGCTTGTACATAAGCATTGGATACACATTAAAGATTAGGAAATGACTATTTATTCCAGGACAGGAATATATTGCTGAGTAAAAGAAGTTTTATGACACAATGTTTTGATCAATGAATAAATTTTATATAAAACTTCAGAACATTTAATAACTTGACATGTGTGTGACTTTAAAAGAAAATGGTTCTCTAACCCAAGAAAATGAAATATTAAACCACTTCAATAGTGACATGGGAAGCAATGCATAACCACACTCTTGGAACTGGAGACCAAATGACTAACCTCCAAGCATACTTGAATTGGAGATCTGCCACAGCCATGTTTTTTCAAGGGAAGTGGATTTAGAGAAATTATCTGCTGGGCCTGAAAAGAGCTTGATTTCCGATGTGTGACAACAGTAGGGCCAGGCATACCATGCTTTGCAGGGGCAACTGGAAAGTTTTTTTTTCCTTGGTCTCCATCTAATCTCTCAGGCTCAGAAATTCCAGAAAAAGGAAGCATCTTCTGACGATGACTTTGTGGGATTGGCCTCATTGCAGCAATATTCATTTTTTGTCTACTATTACGTTTATCTCCATTTTTCCTTTCCAGGCTACTAAATGTGACAGGTTTAGTTTCTTGGCACGGTTCAGATCTCTTTCGACTAGGTGGAGGAGGCATCAACCAGCTAGGAGACACAGCAAGAACAGTATTGTTTGGATGGATTACTTTTCCCTGCTTCGTACAAAAGAAAAGAAGGCGTTCAGCATCATCATTTTGAAATGAAGCCACTGACAAGCCTTCAACGCTGGCAATGCCCAACATAACTAAGCTGCGGTAGGAAACATCTGGTGCCAGCTGCCTCAAAACCTGCAGAAAGCATTCCAAGAAAAATGTCAAATTAGTAAAAAGAAATATCTCACATCATGGCATGTGCTTAAATCAAGTATATCGAATGTAAAAGTCCTTAGTTATCAAATCCACATACTTTTTCATTTAACCACAGATTATATAATAAAATTCTTACATTTTGGGGCTTAAGTAGATATTAGCAAGAGATAAATGCTTGATTAAGCCACAAATGCAGAAAATATAAGGCAAACAAATACTATTTTCTCAAACATCATGAAGGAAACACTTTCATTTAACTATCACATGCACCACTTTAGGCTTATCTTCTTTTTTTAATTTTTGTGGAATGATAGTGAGCCAGCATGAAGATTGATATGAACCCAGTACCTTTTACTATGTAATGAGGCTAGAGCAGCCTAGGTGGCATCTTCACTGTACCACTTAAACAAACCCATAAAAATAGCTATGAAACCAAAAAACACTCAAGAGATTTCGCAATCTACATTAATAAAATAAAAATCAATAGACACCAATATCTTGGCTAACAATTAACTAGAATATATTTTACCATGGCCAGGACCATACCTCACTAAGGAAACTAACTATGCTAATGTATTATAATCATCCGATGTATGTATTCTTTTTTATTGAATGAAATCTTTTAATTATCAAAAAGGAAAAAACAAAGAAATTAACTATGTTAAAATCAACATGAAATAACTATGTTAAAATCAAAAGCTTAGGAGAAATGTAACCTGTGAAGCCCATGTGGGAACCTTCATGCAGACTTCAAAAACACTTGCTCCACAGGCTATTGAGGTGGACTTTCGTGGCTCAGACAAAGGAAGTTTAGTTTCCTCAGAGCTGGGCAGTGCATGGACTAGCTGACTTTTCTCAATGAGCTCATTCTTTATATGATTCTCCAAAATCTGAGAAGATCCAATAATAATAATAATAATAAAAACAGTTACATAATAAATTCATGTGTACTTATGAAATTGAAGAGCCCACAAATAGAAACATATAAACACAACCCAACTTTTGTCAAAAGAAATCCTCCTTGCCTGATCATTAAAACAAGTTTGTGCACTACCAGACACTAAAAGTGATATGTGGGCAGAACTGCAGGTTGATAAATCACACCGCATAGTCACAACACCACGAGAAAATGTCCCTGCTTGTAAAGGAGGAGGTGGCGCACTGCAAATAATAATGCATCAGTAGCTGAAAATGCTCAATAAAATTTGATGCAAGTAAGAAACTAATTAATTAACTAATAATATATAACATAAAAAGTGAGAAAACAATATCATAGCCCTGAATAAAATGCAGTATGCGGGTTGAGATTTTTAGTCACTAAAAACATCTCTCTCAACCAAACAGATATATGTTATAATACTGTAGAACAAGGGGTTCAAGCTGTGTAACCGGTCTACTTTATTTAATACCTTGCCCGATTATGAAGTTTACTCCCGCGTATCTGAAAAATAAGGGGCAAAAGGTGAGATTTGAAAGGAAACAAGAAAAGGAAAATTTAAGAGAAAATAAAGACATATACATCAAGCAACCTTAAAGAAGGTACAGTTGGAAAAAAGAAATGCTATAATATATATATATATATATATATTTATAAATAGAAATGGTATAATAATATATAATCCTCGAAATACATATGATGATAGGCTACTTGGCAAATGCAAACTGAACAATGGCATTGACATCAAACCAATACATACTATAATATTAAAGACACATATATAAGAATCAAATTGTATATTGGTAATGACTTGCTATAACCGTACTAATTTAACTTTGTATGGTATTTGGAGATTACCAACTACATATGATAGGAGCACCTGATGAATTCAACATGAAATTTTGGCGAAACTACACTATTGATCCCTTAAGTTTGCCTAATAAGCACTATTGGTCCCTCAAGTTTTCCTAATAAGCACTATTAGTCCCTAAAATTTTAAAAAATGAGCGCGATTAGTCCTTTTATTAACCGCAAATAGTTTAAGTGCCTATGTGGCTAACGGAGGAATGATGTGGCATCAAATTTAATATTAAAAAATTGAAACCCAAATTTAACTCCAAAAAAAACCCCAACCCATTTCAAATTGACCTGTTAACAAATGAGTATTCCCAAATCAAACTAAAAAATGCTAGCCCTAATCTGAGATTTGCTTTGCCTACCCAAAATACCGATCTGCTTTGTTCAGGGCCACTAGTATCATTTGGCTTGCTCTGCCACCACCAAGATCAAGTCAAAACGACGTTGGCAACTCATTATTTAAGATTTTATGGAAATAATAAGGCAGCACCACCTCCTCAAACAGTAATGAAGTCAAAGACAAATCATAAGGTAGTGGGCACAACAATAGAAAAATCAAGTCCGTATAATTAGCAACTCTTTATTCAAGATATTAAGGGAATGATGCACAACTTTAAGATTTTGTTTATCCGGGGCCTAAAGCATTCATGAATAGGTCTTCTACATTTGGGCCCATTTTCGTTCCCCATTCAAACCATTCGATCCACGACTAGGAAATTATTTCAGCCAATTCAAACAAAGCAATGATTAGGGTTAGCAATTTTAACAAAACCACATTTGAAAATTTCGGTCCACCCATATAAACAAGAGAATTTCAATAAAAAAGCAAGGAGCGTTAGCAATTTTGAGTTTGATCTAGAATATTCGTTTGCCAATGGATTAGTTTGAAATGGGTTGACTTCTAATAAATTGATGGGTTTTTTTGAGTCAGATTTGGGTTTTAATTTTTTAATATTAAATTTGATGCCACGTCCGTCAAAATTTGTCACATCATTCATCTGTTAGCCAAATAGGCACTTGAACTAACTGCGGTTAATAGAATGACCAATTGCGCTCATTTTTTAAACTTGAAGGACCAATAGTGCTTATTAGGCAAACTTGAGGTATTAATAGTGTAGTTTTGTGTAAAATTTTTGGGGATGATTAATTTTGCCCAGCTCATGAGGCAGAGGAAGCAAATAAAAGGCAAGAATCTTTTGGTGTCAAGATCATTTTACTTCTATAGGTCTTCTGTGTTCTTTCTTGCAATCTGGCTGGGGTTCTGTTGGTTTTTTTTTTTTTTTTTTTTTTTTTTGGAGGGGGGGGGTTTGTTTGGGGAGTGAGGGTTGTGCCACCACCCACCAGCAAGGCTAGTTAGGCTTTAAGTACTAGGTCATACCCATTATGCACAGTCTAACCAGCCTAATGCAAAGCCATAATAACATGAAGTATGAAAAAGTGAAGATGCCCCAAAGATATAGGACTTTGAAAAAAAAATAAAAAATTGGTGCGTGATACTTACTTCTATGCTTAAGAGAGCATTAAGTCCATCCTCCAAAGATCCTAATAAGCATGCATCCTGGAGGAGCACCATTTGTAAACAGTACATACCCAAGGATATATTCAGAATGTATTTCAGCCAAGTGACAAGTAAAGCATGTAACTGGAAACTATGAAACCATGCTTACCAGTGTGCACGGAACTCCACAAACAAGAAACCGCATGGTCACATCATCATCATATATCTTGATAGCAGAAAGAGTCCCAGAAGAGCTTTCTTCCTCCTGCACATCTACCTCAGCTGGAGCAACATCAATCATGGGAGGGTCCCCAAGCAAGCAAGGACCTGGCTTACCATTAGTCTTCTGGCTATTAGAAGGTAACACATTGCTGTTTCGTACACAATACAGCCTAAAAGATGCAAGAGCAAGCTGGAATGCATCCCATGTATGACTGCATGAGCTGCAATGCACAATAAAGCCTAAGATTACACAGGTCATATTGGCATACCAGGAAAAATTTTAGACATTTTCCAGGAGATGGATAAACCTAATTATGGATTCACTGGTCAAGATCAACTAAATTCAGTCCATAGACCAAAACACATATACAATTGAAAATCCTTTGAATCCAAGTACTATCCTTGCCTCATTGCTGATTTACTCATTCATTATATCGCACTAAGGGTACATAAGCCATCCTTGCCTCATTGCTGATTTACTCATTCATTATATCGCACTAAGGGTACATAAGCCATATTGTGTTTATCTTCAATGAAAACATAGAATCATAGATGATTATACCTTTGTACCACCGACAAAAGTGAGTGGCGAAAATGGCATGCTGCATAACATGAAAATGCATTTTTCCAGTATATGATGTAAGGAACTCCCTGCAAAAGACAAACACTGAAATTTAAAAAAACCTTAATTGAAAAGGCATTAAAAGTGTGTATAGTAGAGGTTCCAAATTTCAAATCCCAACAGACCATCTCTCTTTCCCCCAAGTTGACAATATCAGTAGTAGTAGTAGTAGTATGACAACTGAATTGCCTACAAACCTTAGAATGAAGTGCCTCTGCTAATTTTTGACCATTGGGTATTTCTAAATAAACCTGCGCAATCATTCAAGAGGGGGTACTATAAATAATTGTGTCAAATAAACACAAAAAAATTGCATTGCACACACACAAAGAAATTATTAGACTTAATTGGTTAGGGAAAAAAAACTACAATCAATCTTGTGGTACCAAATATGATGATTGGATACAAAAATGCGACTTAGAATTTACGGATCTTAATTTGAGCCATCACAAGAGGGATGGCAAACCACAAGGATTTTTCTTGCCCTAAAAAGGTGACGAAATAGGAATAGGTCTTGCTCTCCCCATCTAGCCTCACCCTGAATGTGTATATATATGTTTTTATTTAATATATATTTAAATTATTTACATATATATAATCTAATACTTTTATACCTATCCTATTTATAATTTTTTTTACATATTCTATTATCATCCCCAAAAACACTTGTTATCTCTCTCTCTCTCTCTCTCTCTCTCTCTCTCTCTCTCTCTCTCTTGACTGTCTCTACTTTTTTTGTTTCATCTCCACATCATTAATGTTGAAACTACCTCATTTGGAATGGCAAAATACCTCTAACCAGCCCCAAACCCGACCCCTCCCACACTGGTTTTCCTTGCACCAAAGAGGGCACCCCTGATCTGACCCAACCCTGCCCATTTACCATGCCTTCATATGCTATCTCATTGACTCCCTCACAAGCTAATTATAGCAAGTGGTGTCAGAAACTTGTCAAATTCATAAACTAAAAATCAATTTCTAATCTGACCTACATGGCCCCAATACAATGTCTTGATAAGCTACACGAGTTCAAACATAATCGACCGAACTCAAGTTGAAGTTTAAAAGTATAGTAGATTAGGTTAGAGCCGATGAATACAATCCATAAATTTAATGGTAAAGAAGTTGAAGTTAGAAAGTATAGCAGATTAGATTAGAACTGACAAATACAATCATAGAATGAATGATAAAGAAGTAAAAACTCACAATGGTGGGCAATGTGGAACCAAATAGTCTGCACAAGGCTTCTGGGGTGGACAAATCAACGTCTCCCCATACAAGAGACCCAATTTCTTCACTAAATGGACCTGGTTGCTGCTCACCTTGCAGATAAACAAAATTGGGCTCCGTTGATTCAACAACTCTCCTGAACTCATCAGTACTAGGATTGCTCAGAACTTGAACCTGCATTGCATTCATTCTTCAGATGCAAACATTATATTATATTATATTATATACTATGTAACTAGTCAAAAACACACACACACACACACACACACACACACACACACAATTCTGCTTCTTTTTAAAAAAATAAAAAATACCCATTATCAGAAACAGCAAATTTAGAAGAATGGATGAAATATGTACCTGGAGACGACCAGAATAAGCAAGGTCTGGAAAAGGGTATCTGGGTTTATTATCTGAAACTGAAACCACCTGTTTGAGCTTTTGCTTCTTATCAGAAACAGAGACTTTTCCACACACAACTGCTAGCAAACTACACTGATTTTTTGAAAGCCCTTGCCCTTGTGCCGCATGGAACATCATGTATGTGCATACCCAATTGCACAAACCACAACAAAAATTCAAAAAATTAAAAAAAAAAAAAAAAAAAACACAAAGTAATGCCCAACCCACCACCTTGTTTCTCACAATTTAATCATTGCATCCAAAAAAACAAAAAAACCATTGAATTAGAACTTTCAAAGAATTGAGATTGGAGAGAAAGAGAGAGAGAGATCAGAGACCCAACACAAAAATCGAATGAAGAAAAAAAGTAAAGTATAAAGTAAAGGAACCCTAAGGTTAGGACTAATAATAATAATAATGATAAGAAGAATAATAAAGAAATCTCAACGAAACCGCAAAGGGCATGTCTCTCTCTCTCTCTCTCTATAATAAAAATCCAATTCGCTCTCTCACTCACTGCTTTTAAAAAAAATTGAAAAATCATGTACATAAAAAAAACTAAGTCGCGCAATTAATTAAAGAAAAAAAAAGTGTCAGTTTTTAACTACAGTCGCAATGAGGACATATTATTATAGTAATTATTATTAGCGTATGTATTGGGAATGAGAGTTGTTTGAATTATTTGATCCATCTTTTTTGACGAACTGGTAAAGTGATAACCCAACCAAAAAATAAACAGATAGAATCTGACTTATAAATAAAGGAAATAATGAATATAGTAAAAAAGGAACAAATCCCATTTCATTTCATGTTTGATTCCACAAACTCTCAAAATATCCAAATCCCAACACATTCGGATGTTATTACAACAACAACATCAACATCAACATCAAATGAAATGAGTACTGTTGCCTTTGGTTTTTTTTTTCTTTTTTGGTTGTTGGGTTTGGGTGTGAGTGAGTGAATGATGTGGATTTTGGACAAAACCCCATGATGCGATTTTATCCAAAACATTGCTTTTCTCGTTCGATCGATATCTATGTTTTGTTATTTTCGACTCGGCTGTTGGCGGTGTCTGGTGATCACTGATGATGAGGATTGATAGATAGAGGTGTTATTTTTTTTAACCCAGTTATTGTGTGGGCCCCGCTTACCTGAACTGGGGCTTGGCTTCTTTTACTTTTAATCAAACCAAACCGGTTTGTTCTGTTTAAGGGAATCAGAGGATTTTTTTTTTCTTCAAAATAACCAAAATTTTCAAATAATTTCATTAATTAGCACGGTTTTGAAACTATTTAACAATCTAACAAATTGAATATAGAGAACTCGATTTTGTTGTGCTAAATCAAGTGTGAAGAGGTCGAGTTCCATGGAACTCCAATCTCCGCGACTTGATTTCCCCATTAGGCTAACTTCATCAGACCAAAGAACAAGAAGACATAGAGATGTGGAGGATTTGCTTGGGTTTGGGTTTGCTACTGTAGGTGGATTCGCCTGGGTTTCAGACCAAAGAACAAGAAAACATAGAGAGATGGAGGATTCGCCTAGGTTTGGGTTTGTTGCTGTAGGTGGATTCGCCTGGGTTTGGGTTTGCTGCTGTAGGTAGATTCATCTGGGCATGGGTTTGTTGTTTTTGTGAAGATCAGAGGGAGTGGGTTTGCTGTTGTAGGGAGATTTGGGAAGTTTCTACTATGAAACTCGAGTGTTTCACTCTTGAGTATGAAACTCGAGTGTGAGACACTCGATTTCCAACTGCAACTCGACTCCACGTTGCTCGATTTCAAAGAGCAAAATCGAGTCTAAAGGTTTTGTTTTCAAGCGACGTGGGCAAGCAAGCGTTGCTCTTGGACTTAGTCCCAAATCGGCAAGAAATGCGCCCCACTCATAGTTTATAAGCCCTTGGAGCAACCATGTGTAGTAGTGGTACACTCAAGATTGCTCTAAGGGATTATAAACCATTAGTGGGACGCATTTCTTGCCGACGTGGGACTAAGTCCAAGTGCAACGCTTGCTTGCCCACGTCGCTTGAAAACAAAACCTTGAGGGCTTGATTCCCCAAAGAGGACAAATAGCTTGTAGGGGCTGGAACAAAATCCTCCCCTACAGGTACTATTCATGAGCCTTACTATATCATTTCATTTACATTTTAGCTTTATCTACAGTATTTTCAACAAAAAGTTTTCAGTTTCAATTAAATAAGATGTTTCCAAATAGACACTTCATCTCATAATTAATATGCTAACTTAACCTTTGGAGTGCCTTTTTTTTTTTGTACCACCACCTACATTAGGGAAGTTAGTGCTTCCCCAAGCCTTAAAGGCTTGAGGGATTCATGGACCCAAGTTCGAGAGGTTCCGAGGTGGAGAGGGGTGGGGTTATACCGTCAATTGTCAAAAAATAAAAAGCTTGTTCCTCTTTGCAGGTCTCTAAATAGACCAAGTCATTGCTCCTAGGGGAGTTCAAACTATGTTCCAGTTTAGGTTCTTGCAATGGTTCTATCTCTCATAATTCTACCTAGCTCTTGCAATAGTGCTCCTTACTTTGGATATGTAATTGTGTTTGGTTCCATGGCTAAAGGGAGGTGGAGGGTGGAGGTTCGGTTGATAAATTTTGGTGAGGCAGAAAATGGTTTGCAGAAAATAAAAGCGTAAACCAATTTTCTCAATAAGTGCCTTTCTTTTACAGTCAACTGGAAAGCAATTTTCTATTGACCAACATTTTCTGTCAAACCAAACATAGCAGTAAAGCAATTTTGTAAAAATCACTCAATTCTTTAAAGTGAAGGGGTAGCAATTATGTACAATCATTTTCAAAATATAGAGACTAGAATTTAGATCTAATATGGTCCATATAATCAACAACGTTTCCTTTTACGATAATAAGAGTATTCGCATCCTGAAATTCTATCTCATTCTATTATACCATTCCAAAAAGTTACTTTATCAACTATACTATATCATTTTACAATATTCCCAGTATCCTAACTTTTATTTTCTTATTCCATTCATTAAAATAATATATCAACACAATAAAATATATTTTTTCCTTTTTTATTTTTCCCAATTGTCTCCTCCACACGCATATACATCTTCCAGACTTTTCTTTACTTTTCACCTTCTTCCAGACTCCTCCACAAGCGTATATAATATATTCCTTTGCTTTTCACATTCTTCCATTCTCCTCCATTCCTTTATCTTCTATCTTCATTTTTTGTTTTTTCCTTCTTTGTGTTTTCCCATTCCTTTATCTTCCATCCTCATTTGTTTCGTCTAACCATGCCATTTCTTTTTTTTTTTTTTTTTTCTTTCTTTGTGCTTCTCTCTACTTCTCACTCACTCTCGGTTCCTCATCAACAACTGGTCACCGTTAGTATCAGTGGGTCTCACAAGCTCCCTCAACCTCTAGCAGCACACCTCCACTGTTCAGTCACCACCACCATACCTCCACCATGCCCACCACGCTACCACTGCCCGCCAAAATCCCACCGGAACAAAAGCCCATATTAAAAAAAAAAAAAACCTAGATTAACCTCGATCACACCGCTGTTGCTAGATCAACACCGCCATCGTCGCCGCTACTAGATCAACGTTTCCTCCATTGTTGATCAACCCAGATTAACCCATCATCGGCGAGAATCATAGCATCACAACAGGAAAAAAAAAAAAAAAAAACCAGATCAACCTCGATCACAACCTAAACACCGCTGCCGCTAGATCAACGTTTCCTCCATCGTTGATCAACCCAGATCAACCCATCATTGGCAAGAATCATAGCGTCACAATAGGAAAAAAAAAAAAAAAAAAAAAACCCAGAACATAAAACACGACCCGGATCGCAACCCACCAGAAAAAATGAACCACTATGATGTGTGATGTTGATGTTGGGAGGAGGATGATGTTTGGGTTTGAAGAGAGGAGAAAGTAGATGAGAAAGAGAGAAGGAAGAGAGAGAAGAGAACAGAAATAATGAGAGAGAGGAGAGAAAAATTTCGGGGAAAATAGAATTTTTTTTTTTTTTAGCTACAGTGCAATTCCAAAGGTAGAATTGCATTGTAGCACAATTGCAAATTTTTTTGCAATACTTGGTTTTTACAAGTCCGGATGTGGGGGGTTTTTTGGGCCTTTATGCTAAATTTTATCTACATATGACATATGACATTCCCAATGTGAATGCTCTAAGAAGTTTATGTGCCAAATCCCAAATGATAGGGAGGGATTAGAAATTTAGACTTTAGAAATCATGTAAGAGGCGATATCACCTTATAAAAAATTCTCATCTAAATAGTTTACAAAATAATGATAATGATAATAATCTCATTTAAATTAGCTTTTAGAGTGGACCAAGTCCAGCGTTTCACATTAGATAGATATTTGTTGAGGCCATAATAGAACAAACTGTAGAAAGACTAATTTCAAGATCGACTAAACTTTTTTATTTTTTAGATCGACTAAAACTATTCTATGGAGAAGATCAGTTTGAATATTCTTTCAAGTCAAGAGATAATAAATTCAGGATTTCTAGCTCAAGTAGTTTGGTCTCTCTTAAGGCTGACCTATCATAACATAGTTCCTATATAAGCCTCTTAATGGGTAAGGATGTTGTTCAATGACAACCAAGCTCTCAACATTCCTCCTGATGAATCACACGGTTTTTTATTTTTTCTTAAATATTATTGTCTCTTGTGAATATTTTATTTTCTTATTCATGTGAATGCGCTTTTGTTAGTCCTAAATCATAATATAATTGATATTAGAACTTTTGCTGTTGCACAATTATGTTGTGTTTCCTTGAAGCCCTTTTATTTTGCTTTGAATAAATTGACATTATCTCTAGATAAACAAAAAAGATGTTATCTCTTTTATTTTGTTTTGAATAAACTAACATTAGCTGTGAAGAGAAATATATATATATATATATATATATATTTATTTATTTATTTGTTGTTACATGTGGTATATCACATTGGTTTATCCAAAATTTTCTCTTAATTATAGAATGAGAAATTATTTTTTGTATTTTAGCTAATCACTTTTCAGAACAGGCATATTTGATTATTTGTTTTATACTATATATCTCATTTAAATATTTTTTTGCCTTTATTTTGTTTTAGTATTTCATTTTTTTTTTTCTCCTTCCTTTCTTCTACAACCTAGTATTCTCCATTTCCACACTACCAAATCAAACGCAAAAGCATGTCAATCCACAGCCAAATACAATCCATCTTGGAATCCAAAAGCTATATCTATCCTTGTAAAATGATAGACTTGTTCAATGAGGTTCACGATCAGAGAGAGAGAGAGAGGAAACTTTTTAAAATACTTAATTAAAAAAGAGGTGCTTGAGTTGAAACTCTCACATTAGCAGCCCCGTTTGGTTAAAATGAAAACTGAGAGAATGGAAAATGGAAGAGAAAAAAAATATGGAAAAAACTTAGTTTTGACTTGTTTTGTTAGAAGGAAAAATTGGTCGTCTCAGGTATTTTCTCCTAAGCCCACCAAATCACAATATTTCCAAATTTGAGAGAAAACTTGGAAATAATGTAAAAAACAATTATTAGGTCCCTTACTTACTGTTACAACACCTGATTTGTTATCCTTCTTTCTTTTCTTATCATTGATTCTACTTCCTTATTTGTTGTTTGTTCTTTGCCTCTACTTCTTTTTTCGTTCTCCATCATTTTTATTTTAAATTGAAGGATATGTTTCAGTTTTATTGGATACGGTTGTGGTTAATTGAGTTAGTCATACTTATCCTTTTATTCTTCTTCACCGTGTTTTTTTTATTATTATTTATTTATTTTTATTGAAAATATATTTTATTTTATTTTTTTGTGCTTATCCAAATCTATATATTTATATATATAATAATAGGTAAAGCAGAGAGAAAATCTAATTAAATTTTCAATTAGAATTCAATTAGTATCTAATTTTATGCCACGTGTCTCATCTAATCTAAATTTTAGAATTTTGTGCCAAGTGAGTTAATTTAGATAAAAATTGAATTTCAATTAGAGTTCTAATCTAAATTTTTAAATTTTTGTGCTAAATTAGTTAATTTAATGTAGAAAAACAAAGAGTCCAATATAATAAACCATAAAAAAACATAATCATATATATAATATGTAATTGTGACTGTTTTTAAATGTACCCGTGCATATGCACGAGTTTATACACTAGTATTTTATAATAAATTGAGTGTACCTGTTTTATATATTGTTAAAAAACTTAATGTTATCTAAAAAAAATTAATTCCTTTTAGTCATATCATCCATAAATCGATCAATTTCCCTTTGTGCTCCTTGAGAAAATTCCCTCACATGTTGGGAATTAGTACTACAACTTGCACTACCAGAGTTTCCTCCATTGCTTGACCAGTTGGTATTTGGCTCGCATTGAGTATTCTCTCATGAATCAAAGAAAACGTCTAAACAATCATTTTATGCATATAAAATTATGCAAAGTACAACACACCATAACAATCAGTTCAACTGTGTCTTTAGCACTCCAAAACTTCGCTCAATGACCATTCTCAATGAGGAGTGCCAATAATTGTATAATTCTCTACCATTTGATGGTATTCTATGAGGAGTTTTGTATTCCTTAAACATGGTACGTGATTGATTTATGCAGTGGAAGGAATGAAGTATCTATTAGATAGTTTGAATCAACAAGGTAGTAAGACCCTACATAAATACGTTGTGTTATATATATTAGAAAGATAAAAACATGATTTCTTATGCTAAAAATAAAGACATGGTTTCATGTTAGAAAAATAAAGATATAGTTTCATATGAGAAAAATAAAGACATGATTTTATAAGTAAAAAATGATGTCATGGTTTCATATGACAAAAATAAATTCATGGTTTAGATAATAATAATAATAATAATATATAGGGATAATTACAGTAAACCCACCTGTGCTATGGCCCGTTTTCACTTTGCCTACCCGTGGTTTAAAACTTTACACTTTGCCCACCTGAACTTCAATCCGTTACCCATCCGTTACCCACCTCGCCCCCTGACGTTAGAAAAACACCCTTTTCTTAAAATCAGAACATAACATCGATCAAAAAACACGAACCAGAAGTTCCTTTCCTCACGAGCCCTAGAAACACGAAATCCCTTGTTTGAGCTGAGGTTTTGAGTTTCCTGGTCGTGCTTTCATGTGAGGGTGAGGTTCTGACTCTGGGTTGTCTTGAGGCATTGAATATTTGAAGAGAGATCATCACCAGGTACGACAGTTATGCTTTATGTGGGTTGGGGTTTCAATTGTTGACGGTAGCTTTGATTCAGAGGAAGTTGATAAATGATGTCTTCTTCGAGTGGAACTTACTCCGGTTCAAATGGGCATATGTGTACATATGAGACTTGTGTGATGAGAACAAGTCTGACAGTGGATAATTTTGGGAGAAGGTTTCTGGGTTGTAGCCGATATAAGGTTGGTCCCAAGTGCCCTTTCTTCCAGTGGATTGATAATCCCACTTGTGTGCGTGGGAATGAAGCTGCCCATTTCGTGCAACAGAAGATGGATTTACTGCGAAGTGAGCTGCAACTTGCACATGAAAGGGAAAGAGCAGCTACCCAGGTAGCAGCAGAAGCTACCCAAATGGCAGAAATTGCTCAAGACAGGGCAGCAAAAGCCACTGAGAGGGAGAGAAAATTTTGAGCTTCCTCAGTTCAAGCCAAGGAGATAGCAGTGAGAGCTTTAGAGCAAGAGAGAAAGTGCAGAATTGCACTAATGCTGTCTTGGTTTTTTTTTATTTTGGTTATGTTGTTTTCGTGTTTTAGCTCAAGTGAGAATGTTGGAATGATGAAATTGAGTCTACCTGGTGGGTTGTAACATAAGCTAGTCTGCAAATGTATTGTAATAGAATTATGTAAGATGTAGATGCTGTTGGAGCCAGTTAATAATATAAGTCTTTTTAAGATAAAGTGTTAAGATTGTTAGATGTTGTTGGTATTTTTGTTTAAAGTGAATTGGCTACTTGTAAACTGTGAGCTGTTGGTGTTTTGTTGGATGCTGTGAGCTGTGTTAGTTTGTGCATAAAGTGCATTGTGTGCAGATAATTGTGTTGGAAGTTTAATTGTTTAAAGTGTAAAGTGCATGACAACTATCTGTCAACTTGCAAGAAAAGACAACAAATACACACACAAACCTGCTATTCAACATATACACCTGCTATTCAACATATACACCTGCTATTCAAAAGTGACTGCTATATTCAATACATACACACATAAACAAACTCATCTGCTATATTCAATAACCAAAATAATAATTTTGAACACCTGCCATTAAGTTGGAGGGAAGTTGTATACATATTTAAGGTAGCATTGAATAGTTTTTCATCAAGCACCAGTAAATATAGGGCATTTGGTACAACAACCAAAATAGTTGCACTTGCCCCTGTTTACAAAACTTAACAAAAATACAAAAAGTGATTGAACAGCATATATAAAAAAGTGCCACCATACTTTTCTGCCCTGCCATTGTCTACAAAATACATAGGACCCTAACATTACAAAACCCTAATACATAGCAACAAAGTGTCTTGACATAGTCTTCATTTACTGCCCCTGCCCCTGCCTCTCCCACCACTGTTGGCCTTTCCACCTCTTGTTCTACATTTCTGAGTCCTAGCTGCATTACCCCTTCCTCTCAAAGCAGCTCCTCTGGTAGCAGGTGATCTTGTAGCAGTTGATCTTGTAGCAGGTGATCTTGCAGCAGGTGATCTTGTAGCAAGTGGTCTACTGTCCCATGTTTCTGCAGGGGTGTGTGGTGCTGGCTGGCTTGAAGCAAACCAAGGAGCTCCTCTAACTGTGTACCTGAAGTCTGAAGAGTACCACTGACTTGGGTTCTGTGACCATGGAGTCTGAGCTGGTGGCTGTGTAGCTGGTGGCTGTGTAGCTGGTGGCTGTCGAGCTGGTGGTTGTGTAGCTGGTGGTTATGACCCTGCTGCCTGGTTGGATGAGGATGAGCCCATAGTGTAAGGCTGATGTGTTGGTGGGGGTTGAGATGAGGATGGGGCTTGTCTGCATGTAGAGGGCCTTCCACTTCCCTACAACAAAAAATGATCATGTTTACAGTGTCAGTTATTGGCATTTTGCATTTAATAAAGAAAGTTTGTAAAGACTTACAAATTGTTCTTTCTGCAATCTCTTCCTCCTCTCCCATGGTGTCTCACCAGTAACATTGGCCTTGCATCCCCTTGCATTGTGCCCTTCCTGTTGACACCTTCCACACCTCACTGGCTTGTTTGCTCTAGACACCTTATAAGGGTTCCTTGGCTCATCAGCATCTCTCTTCCTCTTCATGGGTGGCCTGCCCGGTGGCTTATAGATAATAGGTGCAACAGGCTTGGGTTGGCCACTTGACACCCACTCAGACTGGCCAGGCATGGGAGGTATAGGTGTCTTGTATGTCTCCACATAAGCATCCTTGTAGTAGCATGGATGGGTGTAGTCTTCTGGCATCTCACGATTCACAAAAATTGCTGCAACTCCATGCTTGCAGGGGATTCCTGTCAAGTCCCATGCTCTACAGCTGCATGTCCTCCCTACCAAGTCCACCACATGCCTTTCCCTCTCACTGGCAACCTCATAGACAAACCTCCCAGATGGCATTGCACAGAAGCTCTTACACTCTAATTTTAACTTCTCCAACTTGCCCTGTATGCTTGGACACAACCTGCCACCATACTTTTCTATGCCAATCTTCTTCACATACATTCTACTCATAAGCCTAACCCTGATCCACTCCAGCATTGATAAGATTGGCTTGTCTCTAGCCTTCAGAATCATAGAGTTGAAACTCTCACTCAGATTGTTTGCCAGACAATCTGTCAAAGCTCTTGGAGAAAAGTGGGATCTGGTCCACTGTGCAGGCTCTATATCAGCAAGGTACTTCCAAGCTTCCTCATCCAAACTCTTAAGATGCTCCATCCCCCTCTCAAATTCCCTTACTGATGTTGTGCCAGCACACCTCCACAACACACTCTTTAACTCCATGCCCTTGTGGTTAACCTTGAAGTTGTTGTATATGTGCTTCACACAATACCTGTGCTCCACAGTTGGGAATAGAGTCTCCATTGCAGGTAGAAGGCCCTGCAATCATGTAAGCATTCAAGTAAGCATTCAAGTAAGCAACTATGCAAGTAAGCAAGTATTGAAATCATGAACATGAGCTAGATGATAATACCTTCTGCCTGTCACTAATGAATACCAGATTGAGCTCCTCTGGCCTGCCAATGTCATCTGCAAACTGCTCCAAGAACCAGGTCCAGCTGTCCTTGTTCTCTTGCTCAACCACAGCCATTGCCACTGGGAATATATTGTCATTGCCATCCTTGACAGTGGCAGCCAATAATTGCCCACCAAACCTACCCTTCAAGTGGCAGCCATCCAGCCCAACAAAGGGTCTACAACCACCTAGAAATCCAACTTTCTGAGCATTATACCTAATGTACATCCTTTTAAACTTGGGTTCTGCATTCTCATTTTCCATCTCTGTTTGTAGAATCACCTTGCTTCCTACATCTGTCCTCCTTATCATTTCTGCATAATCTCTAAGTAGGCCATACTGAGCCTCTTCATTCCCAGTAATCAAACCCCTAGCTGCCTTCCTTGATCTATACACCTGACTAATACTTAAATCCACTGAAATCTGCTGCATCACATGGTGCTTAACACCTGAGACCTCCCAATTAGGATTCTTACCAAAATCCTCTAAATACCTCTTTGTCACATAGGCTGATGTAACTTGCCCATTTTGAAATGTCAGGGGGCAGGTACATTCAGGCTTAAGTGTCTTGATCTCAAATGTGCCCTCTCCACTCACCATTGATGCATAACACCTCCATCCACAATTGTTCTTGCAATGTACAGAAATCTTCTTCTTCTCATTCAACTTCCACTTGATATCAATGTGATGCTGAATCACATACTCCCTCAAAGCCTGCCTAAACACCTTGGAGTTTGGAAACTTCATCCCTACCACCAACCTAACATTTTCCATATCAGTCCTCTCATTGAATTCTAGATTTCTAGGCCCCTGCTCATCATCAGAACCATCCACACTTGCAATATCATCCTCTAAAGCTGGTTCAGCCCACTCTTCATCTAAATCTATGTTTGGAGGAACATTGCTTGGGCCAGGTGTATCTGTGTTTGGCTGAGGTGTATTAGTGTTTGGCTGAGGTGTATTAGTGTTTGGCTGAGGTGTATCAGTGGTTGGTTGAGGTGTATCAGTGGTTGGAAATGGAACATTGTGAGGTGGAGAAGACTCACCAAAAATGTCATCAGCAAAGTCTTCTCCTTCCAAACCTTCATTCAACCAATCAAACTCCTCCTCTATCCCTACACTAGCATCATCCCCTGTAGCAGCTCCTGCACCACCCCTTGCACCACCCCCTGTAGCAGCTCCTGCACCACCCCCTGCACCAACCCTTGCACCAACCCCTGCACCAACCCCTGCACCATCAGGGACTTCAACTGCAAGTGGAGTATGACCACTCTCCACATACAGTATGATGGTGTCTCTTGACCCTCCCACGTTAAGCTTGCAAATGGGCACCACATCTTTATCATCTTCTATGAGCCTCAAGTCTTGCTCGAAGTTGCCCCCAGGACCTAAATAATGAACCCTACACGGTTCATCAATCCCCAATTCCTCACATATACCTTTTATTTCAAAATAACTAAGCCTATCAATATCCCTACACACTATGTCAACTTTCCCACCAAAGTATTCTAACCTAGGGTTCCACAGAAAAGTACCCCCATAATGTATCTCCAATTTCACTTCCTCATCAGCCATCTGCAATAACTAATTAGCATTTGACACGTACACAATTAACAATTAAGGAATTGTAAACATTACCAACACAAACATGTTTCTGTTTTGCTTTTGGGATGCAACACACACATCAGAGGGACCACTTTTTTTGCTTTGCTTCTGGGATGCAACACACACATGGCAAACACTAAAATTTAAACCATTGACTGATTACTCAAAAATGCCCATGCATGCAACACACACATGGCAAACACTAAAATAGAAATTTGAAATTTGGGACCACTGTGAGACACAATGACCACGACAGACAAAATGCCCATAAACAAACACAAATCCAAACAACAGGTACCATTACATCAACAAAATGACCATTAACTGATTACTCAAAAAACCTCTACCAAAAATAAAAGATTACTCAAAAAACTATAAAACAACCACAAGCCCAAACTAAAAACTCAAACAGTGACTGATTTCTTACCAGGATTTGAGTCCCTCGACCAATTCGTTGCTCGTCTAGGTTTATACTTGCAGCGCTATTTCAATATCAGATGCAGAATGGGGTTTCTCTAGGGGATTTCGTGTTTCTAGGGCTCGTGAGGAAAGGAACTTCTGGTTCGTGTTTTTTGATCGATGTTATGTTCTGATTTTAAGAAAATGGTGTTTTTCTAACGTCAGGGGGCGAGGTGGGTAACGGATGGGTAACGGATTGAAGTTCAGGTGGGCAAAGTGTAAAGTTTTAAACCACGGGTAGGCAAAGTGAAAACGGGCCATAGCACAGGTGGGTTTACTGTAATTATCCCTAATATATAATTCAGAAACCTGCTGGCTGCCATGGAAATCTGTGTTTCAGGTTACTAATAGCCTCACTAAGCACCCTCGAGTCATTTTGCATTGCCTTCCTATCTAGCATGGATATATGTGAACTGCATGTCATGGTCATAAGAACACATCACATTGATTGTTATGACACTCTTTTTACTCCTAAATGAGACTTAGTTTGCTTGAAAGAGTGTCATATTGTGACCATATCACATTGATTGTTATGACACTCTTTCTACTCCTAAATGCACTTAGTTTGCTTGAAAGATGTTTGGAACTAACATGTGTCATGGTCACAATATGACACTCTTTTTACTCCTAAATCTCATTTTTGAGCAATGTAATTCATCCAAGCCCTCCTCCTACCATCTAGCATGT
This sequence comes from Lithocarpus polystachyus, assembly GCA_033629205.1. Classification (NCBI taxonomy): domain Eukaryota; kingdom Viridiplantae; phylum Streptophyta; class Magnoliopsida; order Fagales; family Fagaceae; genus Lithocarpus; species Lithocarpus polystachyus. Next base: position 3,480,926 of record CM066172.1, read on the forward strand.
TAATGAACATAATCCTAGACTCACGCCTTTGGAGTTCCTCACTAATCTTGATGTATGACATATTATCAAGGTATTCGTACTAATTAAAATTTATAACACTATTAAAAGAAAGCTCGTCATCACCAACCGCAGATTGAGCACAATGCTCAAAGGCACCCGTTGTATTTCCATGCCTAGCCATCTACTTTCTATTTGACATTTCAGTATAGTTTTTGATTGTCTTAATCATCTCACTTAGCCTGTTCCCTCAGGGAACCTTCATTCCTTTGGCACTTGTTTGTTGCATTGAACGCTTTTCAGCACGCTGGGTTCTTTCTTTAACAACTGCCTCATCCCCTTCTGAAGTTTCATTGTCCATGTGTTGGCGTGTAGCAATTGTCAACATGTACACTAGTATCGGCAAATTCCTCATCTAGGGCACGTTCTTCATCATTATTTGAGACTGGTTGGTTTGAGGAAACTTGAAGGGCACCGGTTATAGTACTTAAGAGTAAACAATAGTTTTTAGTTTTTCAAAGTGCTCACATTATTATTTCTTGAACTGTTTTGCTTTAGGATTTGTCTATAATAGATGTGTTAAACTAATTCAAACAACATGTATTAGATAATAATTTATTTCACAAAAACGTAGAAAGAAAAACATTTCACAAAAACGTAGAAAGAAAAACATAATGAACATTTTTGCTTACTACAATTACATTAGCCACGCCTCTTAAGGCCAGTAACAGTGTTTGTCAATTCCCCCTATACATTAGTAGTCGAGAAATGGTACATTGTGCCCCCCTTAAGCCTATTTTTCTTTGAATGCATTTGCGCAAGAGACAAGTTTTTCCTTAGCATATGCATTGCATTGCTGTCTAAGAGCATGTATAGAAGCATCCACAACAGTGGAGCCAAAAATTTAGCTACTCACTTACAAAACATCCAGTAGTAGTGGATCTATTTTAACTTTCAACACAATAAAATAATATATCCACTACAATAAACAACAATCACAACTATTCGCAACCGCAACCGCTACTACTACCGCTGTCACCACTGTCGCCTCCACCGACTCTTCCCCCGCCACCGCCCCCCACCGCCGCCACCACTGACTCTTCCACTGCCACCACATGATAGCAAATAATCGTCTAGTGTTAACAAGTGATTTTTTTAACCCAAAATTATAATTATACATTTTTTTTTTCTAAAACAATTTCTCAATCATTATGATAGCAAATAATCATCTAGTGTAACAATAATATTTTGTTTTAACCCCAAATTATATATATATACGGGTGAGTTTGTTTAAACTTTTTGAAAAATGGCTTTATGAAAAAGTGGCTTTTTTAAAAAGTGCAAAATGAGAAAGTGCTTTTTAAAAAAGTTGAGTGTTTGGTAAAAACTGTTAAAAAGTGCTTTTTGAAAAAGCCGAGTGTTTGACTAGCACTTATAAAAGTGGCAGTTTGAGAGGTAAATTACCAAAAAGGACAATGTATATATAAGGGAGTTTATTTCATACTTAAATCAATATTGTGAAATTATTTTTTTCTCACCAATATTAGCTAATAATAACCTACCACTTAAGATTTATTGTGAAAATATTGTGATAATTAATACTGATTTTAATTTGAATGTACTATTACAATTATTTTTTTCTCTTTCTAAAAAAATTATTTTTTTCTAATCAATATTAGCTAATAATAACTTACCACTTAAGATTTATTGTGAAAGTATTGTAAAAATATTGTGATAAAAATTGATACTGATTTTAATTTGAATGTACTATTACAATTATTTTTTCTCTTTCTAAAAAAATTATTTTTTTCTAATCAATATTAGCTAATAATAACTTATCTCTTAAGATTTATTGTGAAAGTATTGTAAAAATATTGTGATAAAAATTGATACTAATTTTAATTTGAACGTACTATTACAATTATTTTTTTCTCTTTCTAAAAAAATTATTTTTTTCTCACTAATATTAGGTAATAATAACCTACTACTTAAAATTTATTGTGAAAAAATTGTGATAACATTTCCTTCTTCTTTTTTCTTTTTCTTTTTTTCCTTCTTTTTTTATTCTCCACACACGTACCCCATTTCTTTCCTTTTTTTTTCTTTTTTTTTCCCCTCTGTTTTTTCTCCACCACACACGTACCTTTACTCTTTTCTTTTTTTTCCTTGTTTCCTCTTTTTTGGCCTACCACTTCCTCTAACATCAGAACGTTCCAGAGCTCTCCTTCTTCCTTTTTTTTTTTTTTTTTCCCTCTTGGCACAACGTTCCAGAGCTCTTCTTCTTCCTTTTTTTTTTTCCTCTTGGCACTTCGTCTGTAACACCCATGCACTTCTTCACTCTCCTGTTCTTGATTCTTTTCTTTTTCTCTAAATTCAACCACTCACAAGCGGGATGATTCAGATCGGGGAGATTGGGAAGTGCTTGCAAGAACTCATCTGTCCTCTTGACGAATCCTAATTTGCAAAAAGGATTGATTTTTTCTTTTTTTCCTTAGCTGATTTGGGAATTTGTTATAGATTTTTTTGTGTTTGGATTTGGAAATTTGTTATTGATTTGTAGAGAGGGAAAATTCCCGACCTATCACAAGCTGACACGTCATGCTATCAAGTCCACAAAATACAGCTAATTATAAAGCATCGCGCATGGTAACTAGGTTTTGTTATCAATACTCAAAAACCAATAGAAATTTGCCAAGTGTCATTGAAGTAAATCAATCACACATCAGCACATGTAAGCGATGACACAAGCAGTCCAGCACGTGTAAGCAATGACACAAGCGGACCAATCAGGTTGTGACATGTGTCACCAATCAAACTCTGCCACGTGTCACTCACCTACCTCTAAACTCCTATAAATAGAAGCCTTCCTAAGGCATTTGGAAGGAGGAAGCCATTTAGAGCACAAGCAGCATCAAAGAAGATTCAGAAGTATTGAAGGTCTGCTAGAATCAAGCCTTGAAGCCTCTAGGAACTTCAAGAGTTTCAAACTCAAATGCAAGGAACATTCAAAGCAGAATCATCTAAGCTGTCAGCCTAGATCTTGAAGTTTGCTGGACTTAAGCTCAAAAGCCTCTAGAAACCTCAACAAACCATAAATCAACAAAACTCTACGGATTAAAGCCTCTAAAGCACCGAAGAACTTCCACTACAAACTTTTGAAGACGAAGAACGCACGAAGAACATGAAGAACGCGAAGAACAAAGTATTTCTAACAAGCTTATAGCCAGAGATTCCTTGTAATTCTGTTTCAAAGATCTTCAATCCATGCTTCAGTCAAATTAAAGTATATTTGGTGTTCGAATCAAAATCACATTACCACAATTCCAATCAACAAATCTTTCAAGGAGATCGAATCAGAGGGTCACTCTTTTGTAATCACAGAGAATTGTACCACACATTCATCAATATAAATTCGCATTTGTGAAACTATTTTACTTGTTTGATTTATTTCGAACTAGAAATTTAGTTGTCTACATATTCTGGCACGCCCAGTGGGACATCTCTGCCTCTCATCTCTTTCTCTTTCAAAAGAAAAGAAATTTGATTTGCTACCAGCTTCAATGGCCTCTAGCAAGAATGCCCGAAAGTCAGTAGTTGATGCTTCCATTGCTGGTGATTATGTCGGCCCAATCACTCGCAGTCGATCCAAGGCACTTGACCGACTTCAACCCCAAGCAACCAAAGAAAGCGAACCTCATACTGTCATCTCTCTAGACTTTCTTGCAAATAGAGAAACTATCCCCAAGGATTCATTTGTCTCAGAAGATTTGGAGATCGATAATGAATCATCCACAACAAAAACCTTTTCTATCGACTCTTCACCAATAATGAGAATCTTAAGGAATGAAGTACCTTTAACTCATCCTGTTTCATCATTTTCTCCATCATATCTAGAGGTCATGCCAGTGATGATGACCAACACCTCTACCATGGAAGAAAAGATGGCTGAAATGGAATAAAGGGTCACCCTTCTCACAAAAGCACTTAAAGATAAGGATGTCCAAATTGCAACCCTGATGAACAAACTAGAGGTACAAGATTCTAGTGAATCAGATCTTAACCTTGAACACCCACCTGGCTTCACCTTGAAAGGAGACAACGCTGGAGTAGATAAGGGAAAAGGAGGTGAAGGCACTTCTCAACACGGACATTCCACTTCATTGGCCTCAATATCTATCCAACAACTGCAGGACATGATAACGAACACCATTCGAGCACAATATGGAGGTTCTTCTACAAGTTCCCTCATATATTCGAAACCCTATACCAAGCGCATAGACAGTATGAGAATGCCGAATGGGTATCAATCCCCCAAGTTCTTACAATTTGATGGCAAAGGAAACCCTAAGCAACACATTGCTCACTTTGTCGAAACTTGTGAGAATGCAGGGACACAAGGAGACCTCTTTGTAAAGCAGTTTGTCCGTTCACTAAAAGGGAATGCCTTTGATTGGTATACAGACTTAGAACCTAAGTCAATCAATAGTTGGGAACAACTTGAAAGAGAATTTCTCAACCGATTCTACAGCACACGTCGCACGGTAAGCATGATGGAGCTTACCAATACTAAGCAATGGAAAGATGAGCCTGTCATTGATTACATCAATCGATGGCGTTCTTTGAGTCTAGATTGCAAAGATAGACTTACTGAAATATCTGCTGTAGAAATGTGCATCCAAGGTATGCATTGGGGACTTCTGTACATCCTTCAAGGGATAAAGCCCCGAACGTTTGAAGAATTAGCAACTCGTGCACATGACATGAAGTTGAGTATCTCTAGCCACGGAAATACAAAACCTCTCATTCTTGAAGAAAGAAAAGAAAGACGGGAAATAAGGAAAACTGACAAGAATGCAAAGGGTAATATTAAAGACTCAATGAATATCAACCCTGCCCTAGTCAAAATTGCAACAAGAAATGTGAAGGCTAATGAGAAAAGACCTGAGGAAGGCCAACGGCGTGAGATGCGTCGCCCATCACTTAAGGAATGGGAACAAAAAGTGTATCCTTTCCTAGATACCGATATGCCCGAAATGCTAGAACAACTACTCAAGTTGAAATTAATTGAATTGCCAGAATGCAAACGACCAGGAGAGATGGGAAAAGTTGATGACCCGAACTATTGCCAGTATCATCGCATCATAAGCCATCCAATTCAAAAATGCTTTGTTCTTAAAGAACTCATCATGAAGCTAGCCAAGGAAAGGAAAATCGACCTAGATTTCAATGATGTTGCTCAGTCAAATCTTGCTACATTTGCTTGCATATTACCTAGTCGCATGTTTCCAACTACTAAGCATGATGCAAGTACCACACTCATCCAGTTCGGTTCTCTGGAACCTGTTCAAGTTCAGCTCTCGCAAAAAGCATCTGATTATAATGCAAATGAGGATAAAGGGTCAACGGTAGATGAGGAAGAAGGCTGGACGATGGTTACTCGCAAGAGATGGAAGAAGAAACACGCATTCCCTCTTCATCTGATCACCCAAGAGGCCAGAAGAGCACAAAGCCAGATTCAGTCTTGGTCAAGAAGAAGGAGTAATAAGAGGCAAAAGAAACCGAGAACAAAAATATATGACGATTCAGCACAAACCCAAAAACCTCAAAAGCGCATCACATTGGAAGAATTCTTCCCTAGAAAATTCTTTCAAAATGACTCAACAGAGGCCGTTCACACGGTCTCTCGTCACGAAATTCATGACGAACAGGAGGATGTAGACCGTGGTGGTCCAAATGAGGCTTCGTCATCTTTAAAGGAACTCCAATCTCAGGATAATGAAGTCGAACCCTCGCAATCCTCCACCTCACCAAAAGAGGTGCTCACCCAAGTTCTTGAAAAGCCAGAGATGTACACCCCTTATACCAGTACGCTTCAACAAGCACAGGGATGTTACGCATGCTCTCCAGATTTAACTTTCACTGACGAGGATCTGTTATTAGGCTCTAAGCCTCACAATCGTCCACTTTATGTCTCCGGTTATGCTCGTGAACAAAAGATCGATCGTATCCTCATTGATGGAGGTTCAGCTGTTAATATTCTACCAAAAATAACAATGAGACGACTTGGTCTTACTATGGAGGAATTATCACATAGTCGTTTGGTCATTCAAGGTTTTAACCAAGAAGGACAACGCGCAATCGGCATGATACACTTGGAATTAATCATTGGAGAGTTGACAAGCAGTGTTTTGTTCCATGTCATTAATGCCAAGACAACCTACAACATGTTGTTAGGACGTCCATGGATCCATGGAAACGGAATAGTGCCGTTAACTTTGCATCAATGTTTCAAGTTCTTTCAAAGAGGAATAAAAAAGGTCAATGCCGATTTGAAGCCCTTCGCTGAGACTGAAGCTCACTTTGCCAACGCGAAATTTTATGTAGAAGATGACATTCTTAGTGAAGTCCTCCCGGTTGAGATTCCGTCCATAGAAAGCAAGCAGGGTGAAAAGAAGCATGTTGAAGTCATCACTAGAAAGGATATTCCTTCCCCAAAGGAAGGTCCAAAATATGAGAATGATCATCCTAGTGAATCTACCAGTAATTCAGTAGGAGCAGAAATTTCAACTCCTTCCAATAACCTTCCTTTCCTCCGTTATGTACCATTATCACATCACAAGAATGGACAATCGCCATTCACAGAATGCCATCGATCCACAGAAAACATGGGAAGGGCTCCTGCAAAGCTCACAATGAAGGATGTAGCTGTATTGAAAGAAAATCATGTCATGCCTTTAACTTCATCCACAAATCCTTTACCCTCAAAGCCACTAAATGGATTCGTGAGGTCTTCACAAAGTCTGACAGAGCATGGTATTCTACCAAATAAACAGAAAAAAGAATGGTTCGATTCAAAGGCATATAGGCTGTTAGCCAGAGCAAGCTACGACTTCTCAAAACAAGGGGACCTAGGGAAACTAATTCCAGAAGCCACCGGAGAAGAAATGCATGGCCTTACCAAAACACAAAGGAAAATGCGGCTTGAAGGGCATAGAATTCCTATTCCAAAGACCGGATTAGGTTATACTCCAGAACAACCGGCTCAAATATGGATCAAAAGAAGAAGCAATGCTTCAAGTTCTCAATACATAACGGTGGAGGTCGACGAAGGTTCAAAACAAAGAGAAGATCATTCTTCATCGCGCGTCTCAGTGTTCGATCGCATCAAAGCCTCATCATCACGAATCACAGTGTTTGATAGGTTAAGTACAACTTGCTTAACACAAAATCAAGACACTCTTGCTTGTAAATCAATCTTTGATCGATTTGGGGCAATAAGAAGGCCTGTTGATAATCATCCTCAGAATTCAATAAACTTTGAAATTCTTTTTTTTTGATAAGTAAAAAGAAATTCATTGAAGAAAACTACCTTAAGCAAAAAAACATAAGGCAGAAGCAAGTACAAGGAAAGAAGATAAAAACATAAAGAAAAGAAACTAAATACAAAGAAGGGAGCTAAGGAACATAGGGAGAGAGTCACTAGAGGTGAGTCCCCAAGCCCTAGACCAATCAAAAAGGGAACCGCTAAAAGAAGCCAACAACTGATCATCAGAATTTTCCAAGTCCTCAAAAGTCCTCCGATTTCGCTCCCTCCACAAACACCACATTAAGCAAAGCGGAGCTAAATTCCAAATGCTAGACGAGTGCTTCCCAAGCCAATTCCACCAACCAAAGAGAGTATCCGCAACTGATCTTGGTAAAACCCACGAAATCCCAAAAGATCTAAACACCAAACTCCACAACCGGTAAGCCTTACCACAGTGCAGAAGCATATGATCGACCGTTTCCCCATTACAACGGCACATAATACACCAATCAACGAAGTCCAGTCCTCTACCCCTCAAGTTGTCACCTGTAAGGATTTTATTCCATACAGCAGTCCACACAAAGAAAGAAACACGACGAGGGGTCTTAACCTTCCAGACACTTTTCCAAGGAAATAAAATGGTCATAGGGCCTTTTAACTTATGATAAAACGATCGAACATCAAACTCCCCATTCTTCGTCAACTTCCATCTCATGCGGTCTCCATTCTCAGATGGAGGTAAATTAAGGCCCAAGGTATGGAAAAATGCATCCACGTCACCCATTTCCCAATCATTTGGACTCCGAATGAAACGAACGTCCCAGCTTCTCCGATCCTCTAACCCCAACCGTTCTAAAGAAGAGGCCACTGAGGCCCCTTTATTGGAGGCAATCCCATACACAACCGGAAAGGTCAATTGAAGAGAAGAATCCCCACACCATTGATCTGTCCAAAGCTTCACTCTATCTCCCACCCCTACCTTAAACCGAATATTTTTACTAAAAACTTCCCATCCCAAACGAATGCTTCTCCACACACCACACCCATGAACCCCTCTATCTAACTTGGAAGTCCAACCCCCCCATTCTTCCCCAAACTTTAGAGCTACTACCCTTCTCCAAAGCCTTGTCTCCTCAACCCCGAACCGCCATAACCATTTTTCAAGTAAGGCTTTATTAAACGTAGTTATTTTCCTTACTCCTAACCCCCCATGTTCCAAAGGTGCACACACCTTATCCCAGCCCACCAGATGAGTCTTGGAGTCCCCCCATAAGAAAGCTAATAATGAGATTCGCAGTAGCATTCCTTCACGCATGAAGCGTAACTTTACTCTAGACATTAGCACTGAAGGATCGCTTAAAGTCAAAAGGCGAATGATTGTACACACTGGACAATCAATTGTACACAACGAGCAAATTGAGGAAGTATCATCCTCGTTTCATATCACAATAGGAGAGGGTACACTTTCAGATGCCGAAGCAACCAATGAAGAGGTTGATGAAGCTCCCCCAGCCTTGGAAGATGGAGTACAGACAACAGTTGATGAACTTAAATAGATCAATTTAGGAACTACTGAAGAACCTCGACTCACTTTCATCAGTGCTCTTCTCACTCCTAAAGAAGAAGAAGGATACCTCAAGCTCTTGGGAGAATATAAAGATGTGTTTGCTTGGACTTACAAAGAAATGCCTGGGCTTGACCCAGGTATTGCCCTACACCATTTGGCAGTAAGGAAAGGCGTGCGCCCAGTTAAACAAACTCAAAGACGCTTTCTGCCGGAGCTTATCCCTCAAATAGAAACTGAAGTCAATAAGCTAATTGAGGCAGACTTCATTCATGAAGTACAGTACCCGGAATGGATTGCTAACATTGTTCCTGTCAAAAAGAAGAATGGACAAATTCGGGTATGTGTTGACTTCCGTGATTTGAATAATGCATGTCCCAAAGATGATTTCCCATTACCCATCACTGAGGTTATGGTTGACGCCACTACTGGTCATGAAGCTTTATCTTTCATGGATGGTTCTTCAAGTTACAACCAAATTCGAATGAATCCTAAAGATGAAGAGCTTACAGCTTTTTGTACTCCTAAGGGCATTTATTGTTACAAAGTGACGCCTTTCGGACTAAAGAACGCTGGTGCTACTTATCAACGGGCTATGCAAAAGATCTTTGATAATGTACTTCATAAAAATGTGGAGTGTTATGTCGATGATCTGGTGGTTAAAACAAAAAGGAGGGAAGACCATCTGGCAGATCTACAATCTGTGTTCAAACGCCTAAGAAAGTATCAGCTTAAAATGAATCCCCGCAAATGCGCTTTTGGCGTAACATCTAAGAAATTTCTTGGTTTCATTGTAAGGCACCGCGGTATTGAAATTGACCAATCTAAAATAGAAGCTATCCAAAAAATGCCAGAGCCCAAGAATCTGCGAGAACTTAGAGGCTTGCAAGGAAAACTAGCCTACATACGACGATTTATTTCGAACTTGGCTGATCGATGTCAACCTTTCCATAGATTGATGAAGAAGGATGTGCACTTTGAATGGGATGAGGCTTGTAGTAATGCTTTTGCATGCATCAAAAGATACCTGCTTAATCCTCAAGTCTTAGGTGCTCCTGTCCCAAGAAAACCTTTGGTGTTGTACATTGCAGCACAAGAAAAGTCTCTAGATGCTCTTATGGCACAAGAAAATAAAGAGGGGAAAGAAAGAGCCCTTTATTATCTAAGTCGAACTCTCCATGGGGCTGAATTAAATTATAATCCTATTGAAAAGATGTGTCTCGCTCTTTTCTTTGCCATAGGCAAACTGGAGCACTACATGCAAGTATATACAGTCCGTTTAATAGCAAAAGCAGACCCCATTAAATATGTCCTCTCTAGGCCAGTGGTTTCGGGTCGTATAGCTCGATGGGCAGTCCTACTACAACAATATGACCTTGCATACGTCCCACAAAAAGCTATCAAAGAACAAGCATTGACAGATTTCTTAACTGATCACCCAATTACATCTAATTGGGAGTTCTCTGACGATTTCTCAGATGAAGACGTGTTTTTCATTGAAATAATGCCACCATGGATGATGTTCTTCGATGAGGCTGCACGTCGAGAAGGAGCGGGGGCAGGTGTAGTGTTTGTTTCTCCACAGCGGCAAATACTTCTATACTCGTTCTCGTTAAGCGAACTCTGCTCTAACAACGTAACTGAATATCAAGCGTTGATTTTTGGTCTACAAATGGCCATTGAGATGGGCATATCGCAACTTGAGATCTTTGGGGATTCCAAATTAGTTATCAACCAAATCTTGGAGCAGTATGACGTCAAGAAAGAAAACATTATCCCTTATTGCAAATATGCGAAGAAGTTGCTAACAAATTTTATGGCCATCACATTGGAACATATACCAAGAAATGAAAATAGACAGGTTGATGCGTTAGCTAATTTGGCTACTGCCCTAGCATTATCCCAGGAAGAGACAGCCAAAATTGCTGTTTCCCAGAGGTGAGTGGTACCTCTCTTAGAAGAAGAAGAAGAAGAAGAAGAAGAAGAAGAAGAACAAGCCAACATCATTTCTGTATGCCTTGTTGAAAAAGAAGATTGGCGACAAGCAATCATCGGGTACCTTCAACATGGAAAACTCCCGGATGATATACGCCACAAGACTGAAGTATGACGAAAGGCTGCCCGATTCATTTACTATAAGGACACTCTCTTCCGCCGTTCCTTTGAGGGTTTGTTTCTCCGATGCTTAGGAGAGGAAGAGGCTAAACAAGCCTTAGAAGAGGCTCATTCTGGAATATGCGGTGCACACCAATCAGGTCCCAAGTTACACTACAGGATCAAACGAATGGGTTACTATTGGCCTATGATGGTGCAAGATTCTTTGGAGTATGCTAAGAAGTGTGAAGCTTGTCAGTATCACGCAAACTTCATCCATCAGCCGCCAGAACCTCTACACCCGACTGTAGCTTCTTGGCCTTTTGATGCGTGGGGACTTGATGCAATAGGGCCGTTACCAAAGTCGTCCGGTGGCCATTTGTACATCTTGGCTGCAACTGATTACTTCTCAAAGTGGGCGGAAGCTGTGCCTCTCAGGGAAGTGAAGAAAGAAACGGTAGTCAATTTCATTCGAACTCACTTGATCTATCGGTATGGTGTCCCTAGGTATATCATAACTGATAATGGCAAGTCATTCTACAATAGGCTAATGACGGAGCTATGTGAAAAGTTTGGATTTAAACAATACAACTCCTCCATGTACAATGCCCCAGCAAATGGATTAGCCGAAGCCTTTAACAAAACGCTTGGCAGTTTGTTAAAAAAGGTGATATCCAAAACAAAGCGAGATTGGCATGAAAGAATCGGAGAAGCATTATGGGCATATCGAATCACATTTCGAACGCCTACTCAAGCAACACCATATTCTCTTGTTTATGGAGTAGAAGTTGTCCTTCCTTTAGAACGCCAAATCCCATCATTACGGATTGCCATTCAAGAAGGGTTGACTGAAGAAGAAAATGCCAAACTCAGATTGCAAGAATTAGAGGCACTTGATGAGAAAAGGCTTGAGGCCCAACAATACCTTGAGTGCTATCAAGCTCGTCTTTCAAGCGCATTCAATAAAAGAGTTAAACCATGATCATTCCAAGTAGGTGACTTAGTCCTTGCCGTTTGAAGACCTATCATCACAACTCATCGTACAGGCAATAAGTTCACTTCAAAATGGGATGGACCTTATGTTGTGCAAGAAGTCTACACCAATGGAGCCTACAAGTTGATTGATCATGAGGGTGTAAGGATCAGTCCCATCAATGGGAAGTTCCTCAAACGCTTCTATGCTTGAAAATCCAAGATTGCTCCTCGGTAAGAGCTTAAACTGCCCACTGCAACGCTGCAAGGGTGCATGATGTCTTCCCATTGCCTTTGAAAGCGTATCAATAAGGAGAAATTAATCCCACTCTATGTCACCAATTGCTAGTGTGGCGTAGTAGTTGGATGCCCATGTCGCCCTTGAGAGGTCTCGGGTTCGATTAGTGGTGATACCCACTATTACACACTGAGCCCCCCCTTTTTGCAAAAATAAACAAAAAAAAAAATAATAACAAAAAAAAAAACAAAAAAAAAAGATAGCAAAAAAAAAAAAAAAAAAAAAAAGAACTACGTGATGACTTGATCCCTATCAAGGGTACGTAGGCAACTTAGTATCTTTTGCTAAGTCCAGTCACGCACTAAAAAAAAGGGTGTTATTCTCAAATTAAAAAAAAAATAGAGAATAAAATCTCCTTTATTGATTAACAAAAGGAAAATAGTACAAAGGAAAGCATGATAATACGTTTGAAGGAACTTAAAACAAGAAGACTATGACATCCATTTCAAGTTTTTCAAGCTGGAACAATTATCTTCCAAAAGGGCTCGTATCTTCTCTAAAGCCTCCATATCTTGGTCTTCAACAACAGGAGCGGATTTGACTTCTTCAAGTTGTTCTTCTAAGGCTTGCACAACACTGTCTTGTTCAACTTGATGAGTTTCAATCTGAGACAACGATTGCTCTAACTGGACGAGCTCGGTTTTCAGGTCAGCCATCCTCAATCTAACAGTGTCAAGCTCGATCTTCAAAGATGCTTTCTTGTGCGATGCTTCAGAAAGGAGGGATTCAATTTCAGCCTCGCGTCGAGTCAAAGTAACAGAACTTGGTCGTTTGTTCAGAGATTCCTTCATCTTCAAATAGTCTGCGATACCCTCGCAATATTTGTCAATATTTTCGCGTAAGTATTGAGGGTCCACTCCAAGATTTTCAATCTCATTATAAATTGCATGTACTTCAGCCTGTGGGAGGATTTTGTCTATAGGAAGATTCGAAAGCCTGTTTAGAAGAACATCTCCCAACATAGAAGCCCCTTTCCTACGTACGGAAGAAATATGCGCCTTGGCTTGAAATTTAGAAACTTCCGGAAGGTTGGTTGGTTGCGAGGATAAAAGAGATGCCTTTTCTGTCTCAATCGGAAATTTGGACAAAGTGCTAACATCAGCAAACTTACACATCTTGAGATCTGAACTCTTTGCAGAAGGTTTTGAGGTAGAAGACTCGCTATTTGTAGGAAGATGCGCATGATCAGTAGAAGTTCCCGTATCAACACCTTTAGTTGGATTCTTCAAATGTTTCCAATTGTGGTCAAAGTCATCACACGCCTCTTCTTCAGAAATTCGGATGGCATCCTTAGTAGGTACAACAAACGGACTTTTTATGCCTTGACTTCGTGCAGACTTTGACAAGGGCTATGGAATGTATGAGTCTTGTAGTTCCCTCTTTCCCTTTTGAGATTTGTTGAATGTCAATGATTTAACGTGGGAGGAGGCAATCTCAACTAGAAGATCTGTCCCTCTGGTAAAATCATTTCTACAAACTCCTTCCCACCATTGTTTGTAGTTGTGTCTGACCCGGCTTCCAAAGTCTGTCGCAAAAGCAGAAATGAATACTTTAGAATTTGTGTTGCAGCAAGTGAAAGATTGGTAGAATTGGTATAAATCTTTTAAAGAGCCAGTATGAATTTCTTCCTTCAAATCACTTGGGATGTCTTGATGAAATCCAAAGTGCCGACTAAATCTATGAGGACTATATGCTTCTACAATGTGTTGGTCTTCACATCGAAGTGACAAGTACCCTGAGCGAAGACTTAAAAAGTAGTCAAACTTCTCAGTGGATAAATGATTATTGTCAATAAATGTCTGGTCATAACTTTTCTTGAAGGCAGCCCCGTGCCAAAGGAAGTCGGTAGCGGTTCGTATGTGCTTTCGCGGGGAGAATTCACTAAACAGAGAAGCATAGCCTACACCAGAGTATTTAGTCATCAAAGGATCAGATAGTTTGTCATGGATGATGCGATTGCTTTTAAAAAAATGAGCTACTCAGGCATAAACATAATGAATGGCAAAATTAGTCCCAGATTTGCTTGGTGTAGGAGAGGAAGAGATGGTGTTAAGTCCACGATAAATACTAGCCAATACTGAGGGGACAAGGCCAAATGAGCGACCGTTGGCCATACAACTAGCAATCTTAAAAGTACCAGGACGGATGTTATTCAGATCCTTGCTAGGAAAGACAAAAATGCACAGCCAACAAGAAAGAAGTGCTGATAAATAAGTCTCCTCCTTCAAGTTGTCCTCAATTTGGAGATCTACAAAGACTCCGTGGTCCTTATCAGACCATGATCCATGCTCATTTATCTTGCCAAATGGATTCTGACTAAACTTGGGAACGATTGTCCGTCTCGCCAGTTTTCTAGGAGCCGGGTACCTACTAATTCCTCTATACCAAAAAGAAATCCAGTCACGAACACTCACTTTCCCCTGTCTCTTCAGCCAGTTTTGAAGATGATGGTATGCGATGAAAAGGAAGCGACAGCTGCACGGCAGATAAAGTCGTCCTTGGTCGTTGGTGCCATTCAACTCTTGCGCACTGGGTACCACTTCGTCATAAAATTCACCTGTGCAAGGAAGTCCGCCAAGAACGAACAGATCCCATGGTGTGATGGAAATTTCCCCAGCCAAGGTGTGGGCGGTATTGGTCGATGGACTCCAACACTCACAAAATGCTTTCATTAGGTTCTTATCATAATCATATGTGAACAAAGAGGCAAAGACAGCACCGTAAAGGGGGATTGCATCAAGGAGGTGTTTGCACCGACCGAGCACATCTTCTAGCCAATCCCAATAAAGGGGGAAGTAGGAAAACCCTCCATTCACACTAAAGGAAAAATCCCAGTTGGCGCGCTTTGCGATTATCTCTTGTCCCAAAGTATTATAGGACTTTGATTTAGCAAAATTTTTGTGATGCGAAGCGAGAAGAATAATTGTCTCCAAGTTAGAGCCGCCATCAGAAGGAACAACCTGTGACCATTTTAGCAAATTGGGAGGATAGAAGTTATGGCTCCACCTTCTCGAAAATCTTCCGATTATAGGTGGACGAACAATCAAAGTTGTGGCCTTTGCATCCTTGTCATTTTTCTCCCTATAAATGAACAAGGCTGGTTCTCGACCAATCTTTGAATCCTAAAAAAAAGGCATCATAATAGCTATTACATATATATATTAAAAAAAAAAAAGGGGGTTAGTACAAACCAAGCATGTGAAAAAAAAAGAAAAAAAGAGAGAAATTATAAAAGAAAAAGAAAAAGCATAATTTCTCTACGTATTATGCTACCTACTTTGGAGATTATGTTGATACAAATTGAAGCATGATTCAAGAAGCTTTATATAGAAAACTTCTGAGATAATAGACAAAAAAAAAAAAAAATTAGGCAAGCCATTAAATGTTGCCACCACACAGATTACTTGAAGTCAAATTTTACAACTCAAATGCACTCACGCTGCCGGAAAGAAAATGATGCACTAGCCCTAGGATAAGGTTCTAGCCTGCATATTGTTTAAAGTAATTGTGCTGCCAACACACTTGCTGATACACCAAAGACGAACACTGTCAGAATCAATATAAAAAATGGCAACAAGTTCAACGATGCTTGCATTTTCCTTATTTTTCTCTTTTGGATTTCTAGCAACTTTTGACGAGATTTCACAAAATTG
This sequence comes from Lithocarpus polystachyus, assembly GCA_033629205.1. Classification (NCBI taxonomy): domain Eukaryota; kingdom Viridiplantae; phylum Streptophyta; class Magnoliopsida; order Fagales; family Fagaceae; genus Lithocarpus; species Lithocarpus polystachyus. The sequence continues at coordinate 3,496,810 of CM066172.1, forward strand.
AATCCACTGAGATCTTCGAAGGACTTTAAGCTACAAAATATCAAACTCAGCAGACAATCCATGTGCTCCCACGTGCAGTCATAAAACTTCACAAAATTGAATCCACTGAGATCTTCTAAGGACTTTAAGCTACAACATATCAAACTTAGCAGACAATCCATGTGCTCTCACGTGCAGTCATAAAACTTACAATGACCTACAGAATAGTCTTTCAAATCTGTGCAAATCAGTTCAGGATTTCACAAACCTGAACCCAAGGGGATCTTCTACAGACTTCGATTTACAAAACCCAGAAAGATCGTCACCAACGGATGTCCCACGCGCCACCACGCGCCGCCACAATCCAACAATGACCGGCGACATAGTTCTTCAAATCTGTGCAAATCTGTTGACAATTTCACAAAACTGACAACACAGGGGTCTTGTACGGCCCAAGAACTATAAAACCTGAAAATTTCAGGCCCAGAAACGAAGCCACGCGTCGCCAGATGCTTCGCAGATCACAGCTTCAACTCCCGCGCCACTCCAGCAATATCACGCGTTCCCACACGTGTACGCTCCTCACACGCGCCACACGTGCCAAGCGTGACATGCGCGTTTCAACCCTTTAACGTCATGGACGACGTCATCTTCTCCGGATTGACCCGTCTGTCCAACCCGACCCGGTTTGACCCGCTCATTCTGACCCGGTCCGAACCGCCTGAACTAAACTAAAAAAAAAAAAAAAAAGAGAAAAAAGCCTTGACCAAATTGAACTTTGACTTTAACCAAAAAGTCCAAATTTTCAAAACGGACCTGTCCCACTTAGTTTTTCTAGTACATTTCGTTTTTAGAATCCGTTTCTTCATTCAAGACTCGGAAATCGTGCAAACAGTCCAATTTCCAAAAGATTGACATTTGCACAAATCCGGACCAAAAGTCAGAATTTTCAAGAAGGGCCTGTCTTGTCCAATTTTTTGCGTAGATTCCGATTTTGGGGTCTATTTCTTCATTAGAGAATTCAAAATTGTTCAAATAGTGTGATTCTACAACTGTTGGCTTTAATGTGAACTATGACCAAGAATCATGATGTCCGAACAAAGCTTGTCCTATTCAGGTTTTCGCAAAGATTCTGATTTTGAAATTCGCTTAGTTGCTTTGGACTTGGTAACCATCAATATGACCCACTTCTCCGAAGTACTAGCAGTGTCCAAAACTTAAACTCCCAAAATCAAAATTGGAGATTCATCCATTTGGTTCGGATTCCTTCAGGGTTATCCTCCATACTTTATCAAGACCTCTCTTTCAAAGAGCAGATAAACTCTCACAAGTATATCCTAAATTGGGAATTGCTTCAGGTCACCAATTCAGTCACTCCCGTTCGGCGCCTACCAATCTCCAACCTACCATTCCCATTCGGTGCCTACCGTTCTCATCCGCCATTCTCTCCAAGAAATTCTTGTTCGCCATTCTCACCAAAAATTTTCTCATCTGCCATTCTCAACTGCCTATCTACCGTTCTTCATCTCTTCGCTATAAATAGAAGGTTCTGATTCATTGAAACTCGTCAAGAAAAACACACTGAACCACGAAATGAGAATTCGCTTCTTTCAAAATTTCAAACCCTCATTCTCACAGCCATTTCTCGTTATAGCCTCATCATTCTCGACATCGAGCAACCAATCTTACTTGAAATTAACCCTCTCATGGTCCAGTAGAAACCCTCTTCACAACATCATTGTAGTTTTGAGATCCAAACAAATTTTGTTTTTCTCCTTAACGACCACATTTGTTCATAAAATTATTCATAACAAGGCTTGCATTGTCGTTCCACGCTTCCTCAGATTTGGTTGACCGGGACATCTAAGTCCAGCAGAGACACCTGTTCCTATACTCATGGCTCTCGTAGTCTCTCTCCAATTGCTTGGTCTTCCAGCAGAAGCAGTGGTTCGGAACAAACAGCAACTTGGCTGGTTTCTAAGACTAGAATCACAAGTTGGTTCCATCTTTCATTTTTTTGTGCTTTTCCAACAAGCGACAATAGATGAAGATGGTGAAAAGTGTTGGGGTATCCTACAGATTATCCCCCATCCAACACTTACGATGACCACCAAGGTACCAGCTCATCAAAGATCAGCCTTTGGGGCTGACTGCATGCTGGGTGAGGTCCGGTGGCCAGTCGTAGAATGCACCTGTGTGATAGAACCATGCCAACGGACTTTAAGTTGAAGTAATTTCAGAAAAGTACTTTCTGAAATACTTCAAGCGGAATTTAAGTTGGAGTAATTCCAGAAAAGTGTGTTTTGAGGTACCAGCGACGATGACCTTTGGGTTCCACATTGGTGGGGACATGGAATAAGGCTTTGGGGACCATTTACCCGCCCCAAAGGCTGATCTTTGATGAGCTGGTACCTTGGTGGTCATCGTAAGTGTTGGATGGGGGATAATCTGTAGGATACCCCAACACTTTTCACCATCTTCATCTATTGTCGCTTGTTGAAAAAGCACAAAAAAAATGAAAGATGGAACCAACTTGTGATTCTGGTCTTAGAAACCAGCCAAGTTGCTGTTTGTTCCGAACCACTGCTTCTGCTGGAAGACCAAGCAATTGGAGAGAGACTACGAGAGCCAGGAGGGTAGGAACAGGTGTCTCTGCTGGACTTAGATGTCCCGGTCAACCAAATCTGAGGAAGCGTGGAACGACAATGCAAGCCTTGTTATGAATAATTTTATGAACAAATGTGGTTGTTAAGGGGAAAAACAAAATTTGTTTGGATCTCAAAACTACAATGATGTTGTGAAGAGGGTTTCTACTGGACCATGAGAGGGTTAATTTCAAGTAAGATTGGTTGCTCGATGTCGAGAATGATGAGGCTATAACGAGAAATGGCTGTGAGAATGAGGGTTTGAAATTTTGAAAGAAGCGAATTCTCATTTCGTGGTTCAGTGTGTTTTTCTTGACGAGCTTCAATGAATCAAAACTTTCTATTTATAGCAAAGAGACGAAGAACGGTAGATAGGCAGTTGAGAATGGCAGATGAGAAAATTTTTGGTGAGAATGGCGGACGAGAATTTCTTGGTGAGAATGGCGGATGAGAACGATAGGCACCGAATGGGAATGGTAGGTTGGAGATTGGTAGGCGCCGAACGGAAGTGACTGAATTGGTGACCCGAAGCAATTCCCAATTTATGATACACTTGTGAGAGTTCATCTGTTCTTTGAAAGAGAGGTCTTGATAAAGTATGGAGGATAACCCTGAAGGAATTCGGACCAAATGGATGAATCTCCAATTTTGATTTTGGGAGCTTAAGTTTTGGACACTGCTAGTACTTCGGAGAAGTGGGTCATATTGATGGTTACTAAGTCCAAAGCAACTAAGCAAATTTCAAAATCAGAATCTTTGCGAAAACCTGAATAGGACTAGCTTTGTTTGGACATCATGATTCTTGGTCATAGTTCACATTAAAGCCAACAGTTGTAGAATCACACTATTTGAACAATTTTGAATTCTCTAATGAAGAAATAGACCCCAAAATCGGAATCTACGCAAAAAATTGGACAAGACAGGCCCTTCTTGAAAATTCTGACTTTTGGTTCGGATTTGTGCAAAAGTCAATTTTTTGAAAATTGGACTGTTTACACGATTTCCGAGTCTTGAATGAAGAAACGGATTCTAAAAACGAAATGTACTCGAAAAACTGAGTGGGACAGGTCCGTTTTGAAAATTTGGACTTTTTGATTAAAGTCAAAGTTCAATTTGGTCAAAGCTTTTTTCTCTTTTTTTTTTTTCTTTTTTTTAGTTCAGGCAGTTCAGACCGGGTCAGAATGAGCGGGTCAAACCGGGTCGGGTTGGACAGACGGGTCAATCCGGAGAAGATGACGTCATCCATGACGTTAAAGGGTTGAAACACGCGTGTCATGCTTGGCACGTGTGGCGCGTGTGAGGAGCGTACACGTGTGGGAACGCGTGATATTGCTGGAGTGGCGCGGGAGTTGAAGCTGTGATCTGCGAAGCATCTGGCGGCGCGTGGCAGCGCGTGGCTTCGTTTCTGGGCCTGAAATTTTCAGGTTTTATAGTTCTTGGGCCGTACAAGACCCCTGTGTTGTCAGTTTTGTGAAATTGTCAACAGATTTGCACAAATTTGAAGAACTATGTCTCCGGTCATTGTTGGATTGTGGCGGCGCGTGGTGGCGTGTGGGACATCCGTTGGTGATGATCTTTCTGGGTTTTGTAAATCGAAGTCTGTAGAAGATCCCCTTGGGTTCAGGTCTGTGAAATCCTGAACTGATTTGCACAGATTTGAAAGACTATTCTGTAGGTCATTGTAAGTTTTATGACTGCACGTGGGAGCACATGGATTGTCTGCTGAGTTTGATATCTTGTAGCTTTAAGTCCTTAGAAGATCTCAGTGGATTCAATTTTGTGAAATTTTATGACTGCACGTGGGAGCACATGGATTGTCTGCTGAGTTTGATATTTTGTAGCTTAAAGTCCTTAGAAGATCTCAGTGGATTCAATTTTGTGAAATCTCGTCAAAAGTTGCTAGAAATCCAGAAGAGAAAAATAAGGAAAATGCAAGCATCGTTGAACTCGTTGCCATTTTTTATATTGATTCTGACAGTGTTCGTCTTTGGTGTATCAGCAAGTGTGTTGGCAGTACAATTACTTTAAACAACATACAGGCTAGAACCATATCCTAGGGCTAATGCATCATTTTCTTTCCGGCAGCGTGAGTGCATTTGAGTTGTAAAATTTGACTTCAAGTAATCTGTGTGGTGGCAACATTTAATGGCTTGCCTAATTTTTTTTTTTTTTTTTTTGTCTGTTATCTCAGAAGTTTTCTATATAAAGCTTCTTGAATCATGCTTCAATTTGTATCAACATAATCTCCAAAGTAGGTAGCATAATACGTAGAGAAATTATGCTTTTTTTTTTTCTTTTATAATTTTTTTTTTTTTTTTTTTTTTCACATGCTTGGTTTGTACTAACCCTTTTTTTTTTTTTTTTTAATATATATATGTAATAGCTATTATGATACATTTTTTTAAGGATTCAAAGATTGGTCGAGAACCAGTCTTGTTCATTTATAGGGAGAAAAATGACAAGGATGCAAAGGCCACAACTTTGATTGTTCGTCCACCTATAATCGGAAGATTTTCGGAAAGGTGGAGCCATAACTTCTATCCTCCCAATTTGCCAAAATGGTCACAGGTTGTTCCTTCTGATGGCGGCTCTAACTTGGAGACAATTATTCTTCTCGCTTCGCATCACAAAAATTTTGCTAAATCAAAGTCCTATAATACTTTGGGACGAGAGATAATCGCAAAGCGCGCCAACTGGGATTTTTCCTTTAGTGTGAATGGAGGGTTTTCCTACTTCACCCTTTATTGGGATTGGCTAGAAGATGTGCTCGGTCGGTGCAAACACCTCCTTGATGCAATCCACCTTTACGGTGCTGTCTTTGCCTCTTTGTTCACATATGATTATGATGAGAACCTTATAAAAGCATTTTGTGAGTGTTGGAGTCCATTGACCAATACCGCCCACACCTTGGCTGGGGAAATTTCCATCACACCATGGGATCTGTTCGTTCTTGGCGGACTTCCTTGCACAGATGAATTTTATGACGAAGTGGTACCCAGTGCGCAAGAGTTGAATGGCACCAACGACCAAGGACGACCTTATCTGCCGTGCAGCTGTCGCTTCCTTTTCATCGCATACCATCATCTTCAAAACCGGCTGAAGAGACAGGGAAAAGTGAGTGTTCGTGACTGGATTTCTTTTTGGTATAGAGGAATTAGCAGGTACCCGGCTCCTAGAAATCTAGCGAGACGGACAATCGTTCCCAAGTTTAGTCAGAATCCATTTGGCAAGATAAATGAGCATGGATCATGGTCTGATAAGGACCACGGAGTCTTTGTAGATCTCCAAATTGAGGACAACTTGAAGGAGGAGACTTATTTATCAGCACTTCTTTCTTGTTGGCTGTGCATTTTTGTCTTTCCTAGCAAGGATCTGAATAACATCCGTCCTGGTACTTTTAAGATTGCTAGTTGTATGGCCAACGGTCGCTCATTTAGCCTTGCCCCCTCAGTATTGGCTAGTATTTATCGTGGACTTAACACCATCTCTTCCTCTCCTACACCAAGCAAATCTGGGGCTAGTTTTGCCATTCATTATGTTTATGCCTGGGTAGCTCATTTTTTTAAAAGCAATCGCATCATCCATGACAAACTATCTGATCCTTTGATGACTAAATACTCTGGTGTAGGCTATGCTTCTTTGTTTAGTGAATTCTCCCCGCGAAAGCACATACGAACCGCTACCGACTTCCTTTGGCACGGGGCTGCCTTCAAGAAAAGTTATGACCAGACATTTATTGACAATGATCATTTATCCACTGAGAAGTTTGACTACTTTTTAAGCCTTCGCTCAGGGTACTTGTCACTTCGATGTGAAGACCAACACATTGTAGAAGCATATAGTCCTCATAGATTTAGTCGGCACTTTGGATTTCATCAAGAAATCCCAAGTGATTTGAAGGAAGAAATTCATACTGGCTCTTTAAAAGATTTATACCAATTCTACCAATCTTTCACTTGCTGCAACACAAATTCTAAAGTATTCATTTCTGCTTTTGCGACAGACTTTGGAAGCCGGGTCAGACACAGCTACAAACAATGGTGGGAAGGAGTTTGTAGAAATGATTTTACCAGAGGGACAGATCTTCTAGTTGAGATTGCCTCCTCCCACGTTAAATCATTGACATTCAACAAATCTCAAAAGGAAAAGAGGGAACTACAAGACTCATACATTCCACAGCCCTTGTCAAAGTCTGCACGAAGTCAAGGCATAAAAAGTTCGTTTGTTGTACCTACTAAGGATGCCATCCGAATTTCTGAAGAAGAGGCGTGTGATGACTTTGACCACAATTGGAAACATTTGAAGAATCCAACTAAAGGTGTTGATACGGGAACTTCTACTGATCATGCGCATCTTCCTACAAATAGCGAGTCTTCTACCTCAAAACCTTCTGCAAAGAGTTCAGATTTCAAGAGGTGTAAGTTTGTTGATGTTAGCACTTTGTCCAAATTTCCGATTGAGACAGAAAAGGCATCTCTTTTATCCTCGCAACCAACCAACCTTCCGGAAGTTTCTAAATTTCAAGCCAAGGCACATATTTCTTCCGTACGTAGGAAAGGGGCTTCTATGTTGGGAGACGTTCTTCTAAACAGGCTTTCGAATCTTCCTATAGACAAAATCCTCCCACAGGCTGAAGAACATGCAATTTATAATGAGATTGAAAATCTTGGAGTGGACCCTCAATACTTACACAAAAATGTTGACAAATATTGCGAGGGTATCGCAGACTATTTGAAGATGAAGGAATCTCTGAACAAACGACCAAGTTCTGTTACTTTGACTCGACGCGAGGCTGAAATTGAATCCCTCCTTTCTGAAGCATCGCACAAGAAAGCATCTTTGAAGATCGAGCTTGACACTGTTAGATTGAGGATGGCTGACCTGAAAATCGAGCTCGTCCAGTTAGAGCAATCGTTGTCTCAGATTGAAACTCATCAAGTTGAACAAGACAGTGTTGTGCAAGCCTTAGAAGAACAACTTGAAGAAGTCAAATCCGCTCCTGTTGTTGAAGACCAAGATATGGAGGCTTTAGAGAAGATACGAGCCCTTTTGGAAGAGAATCGTTCCAGCTTGAAAGACTTGAAAGGGATGTCATAGTCTTCTTGTTTTAAGTTCCTTCAAACGTATCATCATGCTTTCCTTTGTACTATTTTCCTTTTGTTAATCAATAAAGGAGATTTTATTCTCTATTTTTTTTTTTAATTTGAGAATAACACCCATTTTTTTTAGTGCGTGACTGGACTTAGCAAAAGATACTAAGTTGCCTACGTACCCTTGATAGGGATCAAGTCATCACGTAATTCTTTTTTTTTTTTTTTTTTGCTATCTTTTTTTTTTGTTATTTTTTTTTTTGTTTATTTTTGCAAAAAAGGGGGGGCTCAGTGTGTAATTCTGGGTATCACCACTAATCGAACCCGAGACCTCTCAAGGGCGACATGGGCATCCAACCACTATGCCACACTAGCAATTGGTGACATAGAGTGGGATTAATTTCTCCTTATTGGTACGCTTTCAAAGGCAATGGGAAGACATCATGTACCCTTGCAGCGTTGCAGTGGGCAGTTTAAGCGCTTACCGGGGAGCAATCTTGGATTTTCAAGCATAGAAGCGTTTGAGGAACTTCCCATTGATGGGACCGATCCTTACACCCTCATGATCAATCAACTTGTAGGCTACATTGGTGTAGACTTCTTGCACAACATAAGGTCCATCCCATTTTGAAGTGAACTTGTTGCCTGTACGATGAGTTGTGATGATAGGTCTTCGAACGGCAAGGACTAAGTCACCTACTTGGAATAATCGTGGTTTAACTCTTTTATTGAATGCGCTTGAAAGACGAGCTTGATAGCACTCAAGGCGTTGTTGGGCCTCAAGCCTTTTCTTATCAAGTGCCTCTAATTCTTGCAATCTGAGTTTGGCATTTTCTTCTTCAGTCAACCCTTCTTGAATGGCAATCCGTAATGATGGGATTTGGCGTTCTAAAGGAAGGACAGCTTCTACTCCATAAACAAGAGAATATGGTGTTGCTTGAGTAGGCGTTCGAAATGTGGTCCGATATGCCCATAATGCTTCTCCGATTCTTTCATGCCAATCTCGCTTGGTTTTGGATATCACATTTTTTAACAAACTGCCAAGCGTTTTGTTAAAGGCTTCGGCTAATCCATTTGTTGGGGCATTGTACATAGAGGAGTTGTATTGTTTAAATCCAAACTTTTCACATAGCTCCGTCATTAGCCTATTGTAGAATGGCTTGCCATTATCAGTTATGATATACCTAGGGACACCATACCGATAGATCAAGTGAGTTCGAATGAAATTGACTACCGTTTCTTTCTTCACTTCCCTGAGAGGCACAGCTTCCGCCCACTTTGAGAAGTAATCAGTTGCAGCCAAGATGTACAAATGGCCACCGGACAACTTTGGTAACGGCCCTATTGCATCAAGTCCCCACGCATCAAAAGGCCAAGAAGCTACAGTCGGGTGTAGAGGTTCTGGCGGCTGATGGATGAAGTTTGCGTGATATTGACAAGCTTCACACTTCTTAGCATACTCCAAAGAATCTTGCACCATCGTAGGCTAATAGTAACCCATTCGTTTGATCCTGTAGTGTAACTTGGGACCTGATTGGTGTGCACCGCATATTCTAGAATGAGCCTTTTCTAAGGCTTGTTTAGCCTCTTCCTCTCCTAAGCATCGGAGAAACAAACCATCAAAGGAACGGCAGAAGAGAGTGTCCTTATAGTAAATGAATCGGGCAGCCTTTCGTCGTACTTCAGTCTTGTGGCGTATATCATCCGGGAGTTTTCCATGTTGAAGGTACCCGATGATTGCTTGTCGCCAATCTTCTTTTTCAACAAGGCATACAGAAATGATGTTGGCTTGCTCTTCTTCTTTTTCTTCTTCTTCTTCTTCTAAGAGAGGTACCACCCATCTCTGGGAAACAGTAATTTTGGCTGTCTCTTCCTGGGATAATGCTAGGGCAGTAGCTAAATTAGCTAACGCATCAGCCTGTCTATTTTCATTTCTTTGTATATGTTCCAATGTGATGGCCATAAAATTTGTTAGCAACTTCTTCACATATTTGCAATAAGGGATAAGATTTTCTTTCTTGACGTCATACTACTCCAAGATTTGGTTGATAACTAATTTGGAATCCCTAAAGATCTCAAGTTGCGATATGCCCATCTCAATGGCCATTTGTAGACCAAAAATCAACGCTTGATATTCAGCTACGTTGTTAGAGCAGAGTTCGCTTAACGAGAACAAGTATAGAAGTATTTGCCGCTGTGGAGAAACAAACACTACACCTGCCCCCGCTCCTTCTCGACGTGCAGCCCCATCGAAGAACATCATCCATGGTGGCATTACTTCAATGAAAAACACGTCTTTATCTGGGAAATTGTCAGAGAACTCCCAATTAGATGGAACTGGGTGATCAGCTAAGAAATCTGCCAATGCTTGTCCTTTGACAGCTTTTTGTGGGACGTATGCAAGGTCATATTGTTGTAGTAGGACTACCCATCGAGCTATACGACCCGAAACCACTGGCCTAGAGAGAACATATTTAATGGGGTCTGCTTTTGCTATTAAACGGACTGTACATGCTTGCATGTAGTGCTCCAGTTTGCCTATGGCAAAGAAAAGAGCGAGACACATCTTTTCAATAGGAGAATAATTTAATTCAGCCCCATGGAGAGTTCGACTTAGATAATAAAAGGCTCTTTCTTTCCCCTCTTTATTTTCTTGTGCCATATGAGCACCTAGAAACTTTTCTTGTGCTGCAATGTACAACACCAAAGATTTTCCTAGAACAGGAGCACCTAAGACTAGAGGATTGAGCAGGTATCTTTTGATGCATGCAAAAGCATTACTACAAGCCTCATCACATTCAAAGTGCACATCCTTCTTCATCAATCTATGGAAAGGTTGACATCGACCAGCCAAGTTCGAAATAAATCGTCGTATGTAGGCTAGTTTTCCTTGCAAGCCTCTAAGTTCTCGCAGATTCTTGGGCTTTGGCATTTTTTGGATAGCTTCTATTTTAGATTGGTCAATTTCAATACCGCAGTGCCTTACAATGAAACCAAGAAATTTCCCAGATGTTACGCCAAAAGCGCATTTGCGGGGATTCATTTTAAGCTGATACTTTCTTAGGCATTTGAACACAGATTGTAGATCTGCCAGATGGTCTTCCTTTCTTTTTGTTTTAACCACCAGATCATCGACATAACACTCCACATTTTTATGAAGTACATTATCAAAGATCTTTTGCATAGCCCGTTGATAAGTAGCACCGGCGTTCTTTAGTCCGAAAGGCATCACTTTGTAACAATAAATGCCCTTAGGAGTACGAAAAACTGTAAGCTCTTCATCTTTAGGATTCATTCGAATTTGGTTGTAACCTGAAGAACCATCCATGAAAGATAAAGCTTCATGACCAGTAGTGGCGTCAACCATAACCTCAGTGATGGGTAATGGGAAATCATCTTTGGGACATGCATTATTAAAATCACGGAAGTCAACACATACCCGAATTTGTCCGTTCTTCTTTTTGATAGGAACAATGTTAGCAATCTATTCCGGGTACTGTACTTCACGAATGAAGCCTGCCTCAATTAGCTTATTAACTTCAGTTTCTATTTGAGGGATAAGCTCTGGCCGAAAGCGTCTTTGAGTTTGTTTAACTGGGTGCACGCCTTGAGGTGGAGAAACAGAAACTAACATAGGAGTATTTTGATATGTTCCCAAAAGTTGTGAGTCAATATCTATATCCCCATTCATGATACCCGTGTAATATGTTAGGTCTCTAGAAAAAGTATCCAGCTTCAAAGAACTTATAACCTTACTTGAAACAAGGGGCATACTATAGTTGGTTGAGTTTGATACTCCACACTAACAGTGATATACATATCAATTAAATAAAATTATAGTGATACACATATTAATAAAATAAAATCAACAAACAGAAAATTAACAAGAAGCAAAAACAGAAACAAAAAAATTTGTAGCCTTCCCTACACACAGAAAATTCCCAAGCTAACATTTAAAAGCAAAAACATAAATTCCTGCACATTGAAAATTCCTAATACATTTCAATCCTCAACGATTTATTATTAGATTCAACAAATATTATAAATTTATCATTCCAATTAAATTGAGTAACTAACAACTCACAACTCACAACAAATATTATATGAATCAAAATTAAGTAACTCACAACTCATTGAAATAAGGCATGAAGCAAAAAAATAAAAATAAAGTAGTAAGAAAGTTTCAAATCCAAATCAAAACAAATGGATGCTCTGAATTTACTGCTCTATTTTGTCCACTCATCAATTCAACTTACCAAAGCATGGATAAGTTTGTTGAGATCAAATAAAAGAAATTTTCATTGAACAAGAACAACAAAAAAATTATTGTATCTAAAATTTATTTATTATATATTTATAGATACACACACATACCCAAATCAAAAATCCCAAGCATGTAGAGGAAGAAGACAGAGACAACTCACCTGAAGATGAGTCGGGTTGGGGGCGTGGATTGGCGGCGGCAGCGGGACAGAGAGGTAAGAGTTTAGAGGTGAGAGTTTGAGAGAGCGAGTTTGAGAGAGTTGAGAGCATTAGAGAAAGCCGAGATGGGACGGAGGCGTGTATCGGCGGTGGATTGGAGGCGTGGGTTTGATGCGTGGATCGGCAGCTTGGGAGTTCGACAAAGTGGGTCGGTTGGTGGGTCCGTGACATCGAGTTTCGGTGGGCCGGTGACGTTGAGGATTGAGTCGGGCTGGTGGTAGTGAGACGGAGAGGTGAGAGCTTGAGAGAGTGAGTTGAGAGTGAGTTTGAGAGAGAAAGTTTTGTCTTCAGAGAGCACGGTTTGGAGAATAAAAGAATAGAAAAAAATAAACAAAAAAAATATTATTTTAATCCAAGTGGAGAAAAAAAAAATTAAATTTTCTCTTTTTTAGCTCTCAGCTGTGCACAGCCATATATAGTTGTGCACTGTTGCAATGAAGGTAAAAATTTTACCTTTAGCTCCACTATTGCAACCCTCTTGTTTATGTGTAGTGGTGCTAAAAATAGTTTTTTAGCTTTTTAACACCACTATTGCTATTGGTCTAAGTAGGGGGCTTGAAAACACCTTTGACTATGTTACTTTTGACATTTTCGTGTACCATAATGTCTATATAAAACTTTTCTACATGGGGAGGCCATACGTCTGCATCATTTGATTGACTTGCCATCATATACAGATTATTCACATAAAGATTGAATGGACAATATTATTACATGTGAATACCATTCAAGTTTCACTCTAACAATAGATCATAGTAAGAGACATATGAACATTTTCTTTTGAGCATGGTGAGACATAGGAGCATAAAGCTAGAGATGTGAGATATAAGATTATAAATATATGAAACAAGCATGGTATCTTAACTTAGACGAGATATAAATTATCTTTTTTCATTAAAGAAAACAAATATCTAGATACAACTTATAATAAAAATTACAGACCAAAACCCTTAATTTTTACTCTACACCAACGTTAAAACCATTAGTTTATGCTCCTAATCATTTGAGAGCACCCAATGAATTCATAAAGTCCCACTGAAACTGAAACTGAACCCATTAACCCAAACAAAACAGACATCAAGACCCATTGAAAAATCTCTGAAATACACAGCCAAACAACATACTAGTATGATTCCATCAGGGTGTAACAAGTTACTGCTTTACTTGCTTGATATTATGGATCTTAGGTAGGAGACTATGATTGGAAATGAAAATGAAGACGAAAATCTTACGAGTGTGCTCTTTACAGTAAGTTTATGTTTACCTTAACATGATGACTGATGTTTTTGAATTTTGCACGAAGCCCACCTAAAATTTTTGGTACGATCTGTGTTCTGCCTAAGATACTCCCTTTTAAGAATTCTTTTCTTTTAAGCCTATCTACAACTACTCCGAAACTTCCACTGCTAACCTCGCATTTTTGTCTCTCTTTTTTTTGTTTTTTTTTTTTTTTTTTTTGTATATAACATTCTCAACAGCAACAACAACAAAACAACAAAACAAAAACATTTGAAAAACCTAAATCCTTAACCATTGAAAAAATAAAAAGGATTTAACTGCAAAGATAAAATCCAAGAAAGAGAGAGGCGGATTGAACACAAACAAATAAGTTATATAGGCAAATATGAAGAACAAAGGAAAGATAGAGGCAGACTGAGCAGATGAAATCAACCACAAAGATAAAACCCAAAAATAGATCACCCAAACAACCCGTTAAGAAACCCATTAACCCAAAATAGACAAACACGAAAATCAGGGAGACAAGGCCAAAATACAGAGAGAGAGAGAGAAAGAGAGAGAGAGAGAGAGAAGTGGACTGACCTTGCTTGCCTGGAACAAGAGAGGCTAGAGATTGAGGCAGAGAGGGGAGAGTCAGCTAACGAGAGACCAGATAATGGGGAGAAACTGTGAAAAAATAAGAGCAAAATTGTTTTTTTTTTTTTTTTTAATATGGAGAGCTTCAATAGACATCTGCTACTGACATAGTTCTTTATCATCAGACCAATATATCAATCAGATTTCTTAGTATAGATGGAGTTTAAACCCCAAATTTCTTACACAACCATTAAAGGCTTTTAGTAATTGAATTAAACTTCAGTGAAATTCAATGAAGCCCTTTGCACTAGAAAGAGTAGTTCTTTATCATCAGACCAATATATCAATCAGATTTCTTAGCATAGATGGAGTTTAAACCCCAAATTTCTTGCACAACCATTAAAGACTTTTAGTAATTGAATTAAACTTTAGTGAAATTCAATGAAGTCCTTTGCACTAGAAAGAGTCGCTGGCACCAATAAATTTTGTTAAATACATTAAATGTAGCATGTTTGACTTGAGTAGACTTAGAGCCTATTTGGTTTTTTTTATTTTTTTCATCACTCATTACTCTTCAATCAATTTTCATCACTTATTACTTATCACTTAAAATACCTTAATTTTTCCAAACCTACCCAAACGCACTTATCAATCACTCACTCATCACTCAGTCCTACTGTTTCAAAAAAAAAAAAAAAAAGGAAAGTCAAAGATTGCGGCTAATTGCCGCAACAGAGACGTTCCAAAACAAAAAAAATAATAATAATAAAAAATAAAAAGAAGTCAAATATTGAGGCAAAAAGTAAAAAATGGTGGGTGTAATTACAAAAATGCCATTGAAAACTGAGTTATGAAGACTGAAAACACCTAAAATGTGTTTTCAGTTTCCATAACTTATCACTTAAAAATCAGAGAATTGAGTGATGAAAACAGAGTTATGGTGCTCCCAAACAGACTTCTCGCAAAGGGGCCATTTGGATTTCTAATTTCCATAAATCATAACTCTGTTTCCATAACTCATAACTCAAAAATGATGGGACCTATAGCTCAAAGTTCGTTTGGGAACACCATAACTCTGTTTCCATAATTCTGTTTCTATCACTCAATTCTCTGATTTTTGAGTTATGAGTTATGGAAACTGAAAACACATTTTAGCTGTTTTCAGTTTTCATAACTCATAACTTAATGACATTTTTGTTATTAAACACAAAACTTTTACACTGTACAGCCACCATGTTTGATTTTGAGATTTTTTTTTTTTGAAACAATCTCAGCCACACAAGAGTTACTGTGGTCGCATTTCTTGACTTTGGACGTTTATTTTTTATTTTTATTTTTTGAAACAAAAGAACTGAGTGATGAGTGCATTTGGGTGGGTTTGGAAAAATTGGGGTATTTTAAGTGATGAGTGATGAGTGATGAAAATTGAGTAAGGAGTGATAAGTGATAAAAAAAAAAAAAAAAAAAAAACCAAACAAGGCCTTAACAATTGGTGGGCCTAGGCGTTTTCAAGAAATTAACAAGAATGTCACTCTCTACTCGTTTTCACTGAAAATGTAAACACTGGAAATGTGTATTTACTTTTTCTGTTCAAATCTTAATTGTAAGATACTGAAAATGAAAATTGAGTATAAATCCTTCAGCCAGACTTCCTCTTATATTCCCTAACTTTTTCGTTCATTTCCTATTTTCTATTTCTCTTTCCTCCCCAACCAACGAAATCTTACCTAATATATATTGCTATCCATTTTTGGAGAACCATTATTATAGTGCTAATCTAATGTTGTTTTTATTTTTATTTATATATATTTTTACATTTATTAAACATATTTGGACCCAACACAATTTTTTTAACTAATTCAATGATGTGATGCTTTAATGACTATAATCCTACATGAATATAATAGCTTAGTGAGCTGACAAAAAGTCTTTTTTTTTTTCCCCCCACTCGAAGGTCTATTTGACTGTTTAGTATTCCATAGTTTCCTTAACTTATTTGCTAATTATGAGATAAAAAGATAAAAATGAGTTTTTTATTAGTATTATTTTGTAAAAAAAAACTGGTTTTGGGTTTTAAGCCAAAACAAAAAGAAGAAAAAGAAGTGTCCGTTTGACATGATTAATTTTACCAGTTTATTTTATCATTCAACTTATTTTGTTATTATTTATGAGTCTCACTACATTTTTTAATACTATTCATGAGTCTCACTTTACTATTTTAATTTCAACAAAATAAGTGGATTTGGACCCAAAAAAGAATAATAAAAAAAAAATGCTGTGATTTTCAAAAATTGTGCACTAGCAAATTAGCAATAGGATAACTCTAGCCCACCAAAAAAAGTGTTTTAGCCCAACTAAGCCGTTGACCGATGCATCCTACCAAATTACACAGTCTTTTAGCCCACAAACTCGCAACCCGATTCCTCTGTTAATCAAAACTCTGAATCCTCAAAATGGGCTTCTCTCTCTTCAATCTCCATTAACGAGTCCACTTGCGAAAACTGAATCTGAAAGCTACGTTTCCTCTCATTCCCTTTCTTCCGTTTTATTTATATGAATGAATTTTTAATTTTCTCGGGAAACAAACAGAGGCGGTTATATTTAGGGCATTTGACAGTGATACGCGGCGTAGTCCAATAGTTTATCGTGTCAAAGTTGATGAAAGAAACACACAGACACAGACACAGTGCAAGCAAGCAGCTCTAGTTTAGTCTCTCAGCTTTTTTTTTTTTCAAAGCTAATCTACTACCCATTCTCGGCTTCAGAAGGTAAACCCTATAATTCTTCTTCTTCTTCTTCATTTTTGCCCTTCGCTTTGAATTTAGAATTTAGATCTTTCTCTCTGTTTTTATGTGGATCTGGATTCACTAATTCCGTGTGTGTGTCAATTCAGATTTGATTTCGTGGTGATAATTTACTGATTTTGATAATTATCTTATTTGCTGATTTATTAGTTTTATGGGTTTTTTTTTTCTGCTAATTTAATTTTACTGTTTGTTTTGTGTTGTTTTATTTGTTGAGCTTGTTTATTGATTTATTCATTTTTATTAAATAATTTTTTCTGAAAGAAAAAATAAAATTTTCACCGAAATTTCACTCCAAAATAATATTGAAATGCTAATCTGGGTTGGTTTTCTTTTTATAATTTGATAGTTACAACAATGGGGAAGGGGGGATTTGAATTTTGAACCGTAGTTGTCCTAATAAAAGAGAACATGCCATGCCACTTAGCTTCAAAGCTCTTGGCAATCTAGGTTGGTTTTCTAGAGGGAAATTTTTTTTCTGGAAGAGATTAAGCATTTTCCAAAAAAACCGACTAGTTTTCTTATGTTTGGTTATGCCCTTGAAAATGTGCTAGAAAACATTTGTGGTATGGAGTTTATTTGTGGTGCTTTGCTGATCATTTTCCTCTGAATTGGGCTTGTTTTACGTTGGCCACCAAACACTATAAAATATAGATAACATTTTTCACCGAACATTTGGGTTTGTGGATATTAGGATTTAGATTTGATTCAGTTTTTTTTATTATATGTAAGAGTTTGAAAAACAGTTATTACTTTGAAAATGATCAAAGATACTCCGTGACTATCAATGTTTGACTGGTTATAACCAGTATTTTCTGTGCAGGCATTAACAACTATATACAAGTCGTTGTGGATAGTTGGTCTCAATGGCTGCTTCGGAGGAGAATAGTTCATTGTTCCCAATTTTCATTTTGACAATAATGGCCATTCCATTGGTGCCTTATACAATTCACAAGTTATGCCGGGCTGCCTCAACAAAAACAAAAAGCATACACTGCAAGTGCTCTGAGTGCACTTGTTCGGGGAAGTACCGCAAATCGATATTTAAGCGAGTGAGTTCCTTCCTTGTTCCAAGAAGTTCTCCTCAATTGCATATTTCACATAAAGTCCCATAATTTGATCTAACTATGGTGTCTATACTGGCTTTCTTGCAGATTTCCAACTTCTCAACATATAGTAACTTGACTCTAATACTACTTTGGGTTGTCATGATTGTCCTGGTTTATTACATTAAAAATATGAGCCGTGAGGTAAATATTTTGATCAAAATTTGAACATTAGTTGAATATCTGAATTGATTTATATGTTTCCATGTTACCTCTTTTTAGTAAATCAGGATTTTGTTTAGGAACTCGTAACTATATGGTTTCAATGCTTGAATGTTGCATCTCACATTCCTTGTTTTTTTGAATTGGTTCTCAGATTCAAGTTTTTGAGCCATTTAACATTCTTGGATTAGAACCCGGCGCTTCAGATGTGGAGATAAAGAAAGCATATAGAAGGCTATCTGTTCAATACCATCCTGATAAAAACCCAGATCCAGGTTGATGGTGTTTTAGTTCTTAGGTTAATGTGTTATATTTGCAGACCTTTTTATTAGTGAGAAAGATTTTGCTGAATGCAAGCAACCCATGCATGCTAATAGATTTTTATTCTTCCAGAGGCCCACAAGTATTTTGTGGAGTTTATTTCAAAGGCTTATCAGGCTCTGACAGATCCAATATCACGTGAGAATTTTGAGAAATATGGCCATCCAGATGGCAGACAGGTAATGTATTGTGAAACGAGTTGCAATTTCTCTTTGCTGTTTGTATACTAGTACTAAATTATCTATAAGTGGTCAAGTTTTAAAAGTACATGTGATAATTTGTTGAAGCAGGGGTTTCAAATGGGTATAGCTCTTCCTCAATTCTTGCTAGACATTGATGGGGCATCCGGTGGAATACTTCTCCTTTGGATAGTTGGTGTTTGTATTCTCTTGCCTTTGGTGGTAGCTGTTGTATATCTCTCGAGGTCATCAAAATATACAGGAAATTATGTGATGCATCAAACAATGTCGGCTTATTTTTTATGTATGAAACCTTCTTTGGCCCCAAGGTACATGTGTAAATATTATTGTTTGATTGGTTCTGACTGTGGGTATTGCTAGTAACTCCATTGCTGATTTTTTAGAGTCTCTGTCTTCCTGTACATAATCTTTTGTAATTTATTTAGAATCCTTTATGTTCATTTCCATGTGTGTGTAATAGTCTCTGCTTCAATAAAATTTTTATTTACTCATAAAGGTAATATTTTTTTTAGAAATGCTTGATCATTGTAATTTAAGAGTTTGATTACTGTTATCCATGTACACACCTGGTGTACCTGGATTTTTGATTAATATAATTCTGTTATTTGTCAAAAAAAAAAAAAATGGTAAAGGTAATATTTAAATATTTGATCTTTTTTATTTTTATTTTTATTTTGTTCACAATTTACATTCATTACCAGTATGCATGCTGTCAGCATATCTATAGATTTTCCTGTACATTATTCGGTAACAAATATCCCAATTTTTTTATCTCAATTTACACATTAACTCATAAGAGTAATAGTATGTGAGAACTGGGTGGCTTACATATAAAACACACAAACACATGTATTTTTAATATTTGGGAGATCGCACCTCTCCTACAAACTAAACTGAAATAAGAATCTGATTGGCATTACATTGTACATATTACTGATACACTTAATTCTTAGAAGCAAGTTGATGATCCACACAATCCAATATTCGACACTATACTGTTTAGTTGGATGCATTGGTGATGCCCATCTTTGACTGTGCACTTTGATCGAGAGTTGCATTTGTGTTTCCTTGTATTCATACATATCTGAATATGTTGAATTTTAACATGCAATTAGTTTTTTGTCATTCTAATGTCAAAGCTTAATTACACAGCAAAGTCATGGATCTCTTTGTGAAGGCTGCTGAGTACATGGAAATTCCAGTTCGTAGGACTGATACTGAGCCACTTCAAAAGCTTTTCATGTTGGTTAGAAGTGAGTTGAATCTTGACCTTAAAAACATTAAGCAAGGGCAAACAAAGTTTTGGAAGCAGCATCCAGCATTAGTTAAGGTAAGTTCTGCACCAAGCGTTGGCTGTATTAAGCTAATAATTTTTGTTTTTGGTTTTGTTATTTTAGCTAAATTGATATTCTTGTTTTAACTTTCTTTTCTATTCAGACAGAATTGTTGATTCAGGCTCAATTAACTCGTAAATCAGCAGCCTTGCAAGAATCAACCTTGCAAGGTGATTTCAGACGGGTGCTGGAACTTGCACCCCGCCTTTTGGAAGAATTAATGAAGGTGATTCTACGTCCTGTTTTACATTCTTCAAGCATACTTTTAGAAGCAAAAAGTTTGGCTCCAACCACCAATAATAAGATGACATGTGTCCTGTTATGTGCAATGCACCTGACTTACTTAATTGGTTGAGTTAAGCAAGTCATGTGCATTGCACATGAAATGGACAAATGTCATCTTCCTATCGGTGGTTGGAGCCCAAGGCTCCAAACATGTTTGGAGTCAAACTTTGTCCCTTTTAGAATCACTGCTGATTGCTTTCAACACTGTGATGTCTCCTTCTGTAAGCCTGTACTGTTCTCTCAATGACTGAAGCTGTTGGAAAAATATTGCTGTCATGCTGTGTTGGAATTGGTTGTCATAAGTAGAAAGGAGGGAAAATGCTCTATTCTGTTAGTTTATTTTTATATTCTTCATTGAATTTGAAGATCTCTAGTTTTTCCCTCCAAAAATATAGTTCTGTTGAGCTTCAAATGTGTTATGGAATTTTGTTGTGGGATTATTCAGATTGCAGTTGTCAGATGCATACTAAGCATATTCATGAGGTCTTTTGTTGGAAATATTATTGTACGTTAGCTCTCATCGTTTTACTTTAGTAGGACTTCCTAATACAGAATACAAGATGGCACATTTTTTTAAGCTTGAGTTGTACTTGTTTCAATACATATAGAATGCCACTTTTTTATTTTATATATATATATATATATATATAGAATGCCATCTGTTTTAGTTTATTCTTTTTTTTTTCCCCTTGGTTTGGGGGGGGGGGGGTTGAGGTGGTTGATTCTGAAAACTTTTTTTCTTTTTTTTCTTTTTTTTCTTTTTAGATAATAGGGTGATGGAAGCATCACAGAAGGATATGGGTAGTTAATTGTATTGTAAACTTTGTCACTTACTGGAGGGGTGTTTTGGGTTGGTTCTATAACTTCTATTTTTAATTATTTTGATAAGTAGGGGTTGGTTACATAACCTTTACACTATGTTTGAAAGGAGGGAAATAAGTGGAAAGAATAGAATGTAAATAATTTTTTTAAGAATATTACTTCCATTCCTTTGTTTGAGAGTTTAATTAGGAGGAAATGGAAATATTATTCCCTTGTTTGGATCTTTAAGTAGGAGGGAATAGGGCTGTCCACGGGTCGGTTCGGGTCGGGTTTGTGCCCAACCCAGAACCGACCCGACCAGATCGGGTGGTCAAAATTTCAACCCGCCGCCGACCGGAGTGGTTGATCGGATCGGACGGATCGGAGCTTCCACGGATGTCGGGTGGATCGGTCGGAGCTGATTATCTGGAAAACGTCGAGATTCCGACCAAGAAAAGATGAAACGGCAGAAATCCGGCGACAAAATTTTGAAAAATGGCAAAAATCCGGCCAGATCTCGCAGATCCAGCGAGATCTCGGCCATTTTCGGCC
The DNA here is from genome assembly GCA_033629205.1 of Lithocarpus polystachyus. Taxonomy (NCBI): domain Eukaryota; kingdom Viridiplantae; phylum Streptophyta; class Magnoliopsida; order Fagales; family Fagaceae; genus Lithocarpus; species Lithocarpus polystachyus. The sequence goes on from CM066172.1 coordinate 3,518,386, forward strand.
AGATCTTGGCTAGATCTAGTGAAATCTCGCCGGATCTAGCCTAGATCTACTCAAAAAAATCCCAAAATGCGCCGGATCTACACTTTATCGCCGGAAAAATAACACTTTTTTGCCGGAAAAATAGAAGGTTCAGCTCGAATCGGTTGGATCGGGTTTCTCGGATTTGAGAGGAGAAAATCCGATATCCGACCGGATCAGCTCGGATTCTGGAGAATGAAATCCGTCGCAGACCGCTGGAGCAGTCGGTTCGGTCGGCGGCGGGTCGGGTTCGGTCGGCGGCAGCGGGTGGGTCGGTTCCGGCGGGTCCTTGGACAGCCCTAGGAGGGAATGAAATAGTTAGGAAGGAACACCTGTTCCTCCCTTTTTCCTAAAATGCTGAATTTTTCATTTCTCCCCAAATTGGGAAGCACTGGAGGGAATGGAATGGAGTTAAATGAAGATTAAACCGAACTGTCTATAATGCCCATATACTTTAAAAATTCCCTATAACACCTTTCTCTTATTATTTGCCTCACTTTACCAAATGTTATCTCATTATTTTTTCTACTGCTTAATTTTTGTAACTTGATCATGTTGTCTTACACCAATATAACAGATGACTGTTAGTTACCTTTTTATTATTATTATTATTATTATTTTTAATTTTAAGAGGGATCTAATAGTAATGTTGTAAAATTATTTCTTTCTATTATTTATAGTACTCCTAGACAAGATTACTTATATTTCATTCCTTTCTTTTAAAACCTTTTAAAACATCCAAACAGGATTGTTTAGTTTTTTTCCATTATTTATTTAATTCTATTTCATTCCTTTATAATTTATTCATTACGTTCCATTCCTTTATGAACTTCCAAACGAAGCCAATAGAGACCAAAGTATCATAGAAGGATACATGAAGTTGACTGTTCGGGAAACCTTTTCAGTTAGAGGCTGCACTCTGCAGCTGCCCCTGTTTACTGTCTTGTAGGAGTTTTAGATACAAATATTGGGTTAGCTCTCAAGCAGGTTATTCTGCTGAATATAGCTACATAAAGATTGTTAGATTAGTAGATAAACTACAGGATTTCCAGGGTCAATGGATGGGATAGTATTGTAGGGTTGTGTTACTTTGGCACTCAGTCACTTCACTTATTCACCAATGCTCACATCATAAAGTGATGTTTATACTGTTTGGAATGTGTGTTTATTTGTTTGGGAAAAAGGAGAGAGGAGAGGGGGGAGTATATACTTCTGTACTGTTATAATTCCTTTTTACCCATGCAGATGGCAGTAATGCCACGCAATGCTCAGGGGCATGGATGGCTGAGACCTGCAATTGGGGTAGTTGAGCTTTCTCAGTGTATCATTCAGGTGAGATTGGCTTTGTGAACACTATCTTTTATCTCTACGAATCATTACAAAGGTTTCTGAATTTTTTTTTTAATACTCAAGAGTAGATGACTTTCTTAGCTTGTTTTTATTATGTATAGAATATATAATAATGTTTTAAATAATGCAAAAAAGCTCTCTGTTTTGTCTAAATTTTGTCAGCATGTATCCCCCCCCCCCCTCTCTTTTCTCTGAACATGTTTTGTTTTTTTCCCATCCTAATATCATCTTCCTTTTTCTTAATATTAACCCTAATAACTTCAGTATTGCTTTTGATTTTCAATTAATAGTGTTGCAAATATTATTTTTGTATTTCCTAGTAGCAAACATTATGAAAATTTGCCCGTACTTCTGTTTGTGTCAAACCTGAATACGCTGCGATTTTCACATGTTTGTAGTCCAGGATTAATACTGTCTTTGGGTGTACTTAAGTTCTTTTACAGTCAGGTTCATAAATGTTTTTTTTGATAGGTAAAAAATGATATCATTAAAACAAAACAGAATATACATGAGGAACCAATGGATTATACTGGATGTATACCCCAACTTCCTTAAGATATACTAATGCAATGGATCAATGAACTCATATAATACTGGAGGTCTGCTTGCATCCAGTGACAGACAATAAAATAATGCTCCAACAAACTGAGATTTGCATCTCTCTATAGTAATTCCTGATCTTCAAACATCTTCCTATATTTTTTTGATAGATAATAAAACTTTAATTCAAAAATGCTGAACATCATGTTCACGATGGTGAACATTCTAATCAAGAAAAAATACAAGAAGTTCAAAAACTTAATTTAATAGAGTGTAACAATTGAGAAATGGAAGTACAATTCGTAAAACCCCAAACACGCGCCCACTGAAACAAAGAACCGAGAAGAAGAGTTTTTAAGAGATTTGAGGGTCTCTCATTGTCTTCAAAGGTGCTTGTATTACGTTCCTTCCAAACCAGCCACATTAAACAAGTCGGGACCATGTTCCATATGGTTGATAGATGCTTTCCAAACCAATTTCTCCAAGCAAAGAGGAGAGAGCTAATTGTCTTCCACATTACCCAATGAATCCCGAATACTTCGAAGATTGCACTTCATAATGCATGAGAAAACTTGCAGTGGGGTGGAAGATGATCTACAAATTCCCCATCACAACAACATAAACAACACCTATTAACCAAGGACTGAACTCTCTTAACTAGATTATTTTTTTTTTTTTTGATAGTTAAGAAAAAAATTATATTAAAAAACACTACCTTATGTAGAAAAAAACATAAGGTAGAGAGATCAATACAAAGCGCAAGGAGAAGAAACAAAGAAAGATAAAGAGAGGAATAGAAGCTAAGAGCATAAGAGAGAGCTAAGGAACATAGGGAGGGAATCACTAGAGGTGAGTCCCCAAGCCCTAGACCAGTCAAACAAAGTGCCGTTGAAAAAGGCCAAAAGCTGGTCATCCGAACTATCCATGTCCTCAAACGTCCTCCTATTGCGCTCTCTCCAAAGACACCACATCACGCATAAAGGAACTAGATTCCAAATGCTAGACAAATGCTTTCCAGGCCAATTCCACCAACCGAATAGAGTATCCGAGACCGATCTAGGCAAGACCCAAGAATACCCAAAGGATCTAAACACCAAACACCACACCCGATAAGCCTTACCACAATGCAGAAACAAATGGTCCACCGTCTCTCCATTACTGCGACACATGATGCACCAGTCAACAAAATCCCATCTACCCCTCAATTTATCACCTGTAAGGATCTTATCCCAAACAGCGGTCCACACAAAGAAGGAAACACGCCGAGGAGCCTTGACCTTCCAAACGCCTTTCCAAGGAAAAGTAATTGGCAAGGGGTTCTTAATTTATTGTAGAATGATCGAATATCAAAGTTCCCTCTCTTAGTCAGCTTCCATCGCATACGATCACCGTTCTCGGTGGAAGGAAGATTAGATCCCAAGGTACGAAGAAAATCCTCCACCCCATTCATTTCCCAATCATTTGGCCTCCGAGTAAAATGAACATCCCAACTTCTCTGCTCCTCAGTCCCCAACCTTTCGAGAGAAGAGGCCACCGATGCCCCTTTATTGGAGGCAATCCCATACACACTCGGGAAAGACAAGTGAAGTGGAGAATCCCCACACCAATGATCTGTCCAAAACTTCACTCTATCCCCCACCCCTACCTCAAAGCGAATATTCTTGCTGAAATCCTCCCATCCCATGCGAATACTTCTCCACAAGCCACACCCGTGAACCCCTCTTCCTAACTTGGAATTCCAACCCCCCCCATTCTACCCCAAACTTAAGAGCTACAACTCTTCTCCAAAGTCTTGTCTCCTCATTTCCAAACCTCCATAACCACTTCCCAAGTAAGGCTTTATTGAAAGTAGTAACTTTCCTTACTCCTAACCCACCATTTTGCAAAGGTGCACACACCTTGTCCCAACCCACCAAGTGAAGCTTGGAATCCCCCCACAAGAAATCCCTTTGCAGCCTCTCAATTTTATTGGCCACATACGTAGGGATGGTGAAAAGAGACAAATAATAAGTGGGAAGATTTGATAAAGTGCTTTTAAGCAATGTTAGTCTTCCACCTTTTGACAAATACATCTTCTTCCACCCGGCCAACTTCCGCTCAATTTTCTCCAAGATAGGATTCCAAACAATGGGGGACTTGTGGGATGCCCCCAAAGGCATACCAAGATAAGTCATAGGCAAAGACCCAATTCGGCAACCCAAAATCTCTGCCAGGACATAGACATTAGGAACCTCCCCAATGGGGACCATTTCACTCTTCAGCACATTAACCTTTAAACCTGTCACTGCCTGGAAACAAAGAAGAAGCATCCTAACATGAAGAATTTGCTCCTCGTCAGCATCGCAAAACAGAATTGTATCATCTGCAAACAGAAGATGCGAGATACAGACCCCTCCACCTCGGCTACCATCAGCCCTAAAGCCTCGAAGCAAACCCTCCCCTTTAGCTCTTTTCATCATCTTACTGAAGACCTCCATCATAACCAGAAACAACAAGGGGGATAGCGGGTCTCCTTGTCTCAATCCCCTTGAACTCCCAAAGAAATCAGCTGGAGACCCATTAAACAAGACAGAGAACTGGGCTGTAGAAATACAAGTGCGAATCCACCTACACCACCTCACCCCGAACCCCATTCTCTTCAACAAATCAAGAAGAGCGTCCCAATTCACATGGTCATAAGCTTTCTCTATATCTAATTTACAAATAACCCCCGAAATCTTACTCTTCACCCTACTATCAACACATTCATTAGCAATGAGAACTGAATCAAGAATCTGTCTACCACCTACAAAACTATTTTGAGACTCCGATATCAGCTGGTCCAAAACCTCTTTCAGGCGGTTAGCCAACACCTTAGCCAAGATCTTGTAGACACTCCCCACTAAACTAATAGGTCTAAAATCTCGAATATCCGAAGCACCGTTTTTCTTAGGGATTAAGGCTATGAAAGTTGCATTAAGAGATTTTTCAAACTTACTGTGTTGGTAAAACTCTTCAAACACAGCTAAGACATCTCTTTCCACGACTTCCCAACAATGGTGATAGAAAGCCAAGGAGAAACCATCAGGACCAGGAGCTTTATCTCCTTCCATCTCTTTGACAACACGAAGAACCTCCTCCCGATCAAACCTCCGTTCAAGCCAGTCTCTCTCCGACCCCTCAATCTGATCAAACTCCAAACCTTCCACACAAGGCCTCCACTCCTCAGTCTCCTTGTACAATTTTTTGTAAAACTGTACCGCTTGGTCGGCCATCTCAGATTCATCCTCATAGATAACCCCGTCCACCTCCAACATGCTAATATGATTATGCCTTCTCCGAGAATTGGCCATCTTGTGGAAAAATTTAGTATTGTTATCTCCTTCCTTAATGCAAAGCATCCTCGATTTCTGTCTCCACGAAACTTCTTCCAACGAGAGAAGGTTCTGAATTTGAGATCTCAATACCGCCCTCTCTCCCAACTCCACCACAGAAAGGCCGAGCTCCCCTTCCTTAACATCCAAAACTCTCAAAGCCTCCAACAATTCTTTTTTCTAGCGCACAACATTTCCAAACTCACTTCGATTCCACTGAATAATATCTTCCTTCAATGCCTTCAGCTTCTTGGCGAGAACAAAACTTGGGGTACCTGAGAAAGAATATTGATTCCACCAAGAACGAACCCTATCTATGAACCCATTCGACTTCAACCACATGTTCTCGAACCTAAAAGGACTTTTCCCCCTCAATATCCCTCCTGCCTCCACTAAGATGGGGAAGTGGTCTGAAATAGGACGAGTTAAAACCCGTTGGGTCACATCCGGGTAGTGATCCTCCCAATCATGAGAAACCAACACCCTATCTATCCTAGACATCGAAGGCTGATCCGAGCCACTCGACCAAGTATAACTCCCTCCTTCCAACGGCAAATCTATCAAGCTAAGCTCCTCAATGAACTCCGAAAAATTCTCCATAGCCGAGGTAAGACGAGATCCCCCTAACCGTTCACTAGGGAACCGAACAATAGTGAGTATCCCATCTCTAGTTGTTGTCCATAAAAAGAAAGACACCTATTTAGGCACCTTTGCACACCAAATTCACTCCCAAGGAAAAACCTCAGGAGCGGACCAGACAACAACTTATAGTAAGAGCGCACATCAAACACCCCCGTCTTAGTCAACTTCCAAGTCAAAGTATCATCCCCCTCACCCCTTGGCACAGAGGAATACATAAACTCAAAGAAAGAACTAACATTTTCCTGCTCCCAATCCTCAAGAGCTTCCAGCTCCTACTTCCTCCTTCTGAAGCAGATACAATGAGATCAGAAATCCAAGCTTCTTTAGACAAAGAACGAGTAAACAGATTAGGAAAACACTCCTTCAAAGGAGTAATCACACAACAAGGATCATGCCAGAAACTAATACGATGACCCTCCCCCACGTCATACACTATTTGTCCAAAGAACTTCTATGGTCCTTCTCTAATGCTCTTCCACATCCCACACCCATGAGTACCTCTTACAATTCTAGTGCACCATCCTCCCCTAGCCTCACCATACTTGGTTGCAATAACTTGACGCCATAACCTATACTTTCCTTCCCAAATAGCCATACCACTTACAAAGCAAAGCTTGGTCAAACAAACCAACCCTTCGGATCCCCAAACCACCATCCTCCATAGGCAAACAAACCTTCTCCCAAGCAACTAAAGGATATTTAAAAACATCCTTGGAGGCTTCCTAGAGGAAATCCCTCTGAATCCTTTCTAGTCTAGCTACCACTGCTTAGGGAATAGTAAATAGGGATAAAAATTAGGTGGGAAGACTAGAGAGAGTACTCTTTAATAAAGTAAGTCTACCTTCTTTTGACAGATATAGGCGTTTCCAGCTAGAGAGCCGCCTCTCCATCTTTTTTGTAATAGGGTTCCATATCGATCAGTCCTTATAATGGCCCCAAGCTGCATGCCCAAATAAGTTATGGGCAAGCTACCCACCTTGCAGCATAAAGCATGGGCCAAGACATTCAAATTCCTAACCTCACCCACCGGCACAATCTCACTCTTACCAACATTGACTCTCAAGCTCGTAATAGCTTCAAAGATCAATACCATCCGTACGTATAATAACTATTCTCTGGAAGCATCACAAAACAAAATAGTGTCATTAGCAAAAAGAAGATGAGAAATTTTCAAACCTCCTTGTCTATCAGACCTTGCTTGAAAACCACAAAGAAAACCACCATCTTTCGTTATCTTCAACAACCTGTTCAACACCTCCATAACCAAGAGAAATAACAATGGAGACGAGGGATCCCCTTGGCAGATACCATGAGAACTACCAAAAAAACCTACAGGAGACCCATTCACAAGAACTGAGAATCTAACTGTAGAAATACAAGCCTTAATCCATCTCCCCACCTCACCCCAAAACCCATCCTCTCCATAAGATAAAATAAGGCATTCCAGTTCACATGGTCATATGCCTTCTCAATGTCCAGCTTAACAATAACACTAGGGATGCCACTCTTCAATCTACTATTCAAGCATTCATTGGCAATTAGAACCGAATCTAGGATTTGTCTCCCTCCAACAAAAGAATTCTGAGAAGCAGATATCAACTTATCCAAAACCCCGCAAAGTCTATGTGCCAATACCTTAGCCAAAAGTTTATAAAGGCTACCCACAAGTTTTATGGGACGAAAGTCTTTAATATTGATTGCATTGACCTTCTTGGGGATCAAACATAGAAAAGTGGCATTGAGAGACTTCTCAAAAACACACTGACTATAAAAATCTGCGAAAAAGGCCATAACATCCTATTCTAGAACACTCCCAACATTTCTAGAAGAATGCCAAAGTAAAACCATCTGGCCTAGGTGCCTTATCATCTTCTACCTCCTTAAGAGCCTCTAGAACCTCCTCCTTCTCAAACTCCCTCTCCAAAGAGTACCTCTCAGCTTTGTCTAAACATGCAAAGTCTAAACCATCAATTGTAGGCCTCCAAGATTCCAGCTCCTGATATAATTTCTTATAGAAATCCACTACCTGATTTGTACTTGACTCGTCCTCATAGAGAATCCCCTCAACCTCAACCCCCCTAGTCGGATTGGTTCTACTATATACCTCATTAAATAATTTCCATTTAATGAGGTATGGTTGTGAGCGGGGTGGTTGGTGCTCTAGCTCTTTCTCTGGCCCATATGGTGTGAGTTTGTGGAAATATTAGAAGGGGGTGGCACTCTTTATCTCGTTTTATTATGCTTGAAATTGGAGATGGACCAAGAGTGCAATTTTGGCTAGATCGTTGGTGTGGAACTTTTTCCCTTGCTTTTCGCTACCTAGAATTATATAGGATTTCCCGTAGCAAAGAGGCAAGTGTGGTGGATCTTATGAGGTACACCAATGGAGTCCTCTATTGGGAGATTTAGTTTTGCAGGGAGGTGCATAATCGTGAATTGGAAGCTTTCAGGTCCTTCATCAATTCCCTTTATTGCACTCCTGTAAGGGGGATCGGGGAGGATAAGAGATTTTAGTTGCCTTGTAAGAGTAAGGGGTTCACAGTTAGTGCATACTACCATCTTCTAGTTGGCCATAGTGAGCAGTTTTTCCCTTGGAAAAGCATTTGGAAGCAAAAGATTCCCTTCTAGAGTGGCTTTCTTTGTTTGGTCCGTTTTGGGGAAATGTCTGACAATTGACAACTTAAGGAAAAGAAAGGTTTGCATTTTGGATTGGTGTTATATGTGCAAATGTAATAGTGAAAGTGTTGACCATCTCTTCTTGCATTGCCTGGTTGCTTTGGAGTTGTGGGATATGGTTTTTGATTTATTTGGAGTTTGTTGGGTTATGCCTAAGTCAGTTGTTGGGCTTTTTGCTTGCTGGCAAGGTCGTTTTGGTCGCTATCGTAATAGAGATATTTGGAAGGTCGTTCCTCATTGTCTGATGTGGTGTATTTGGAAGGAGAGAAATAGTAGATGTTTTGAAGACAATGAGCGTCCCATGCCTGATCTCAAGCTTCTATTCTTCCAATCCTTACTTGACTGGTCCTCTGTGTGGAGAAACCATTTTTTTCTTCTTTTTTGGATTTTCTTGATTCTTGTAATGTCCGTTTTTGATTTGTTCACCCATGTATACTTCCTATATACTTGAGTGTTCCTCTTTTTTATCAATGAATCTTTATTACTTTATCAAAAAAAAAAAAAAATTCCATTTATTTTTCTCATAAGGCTTGGTTGTTGTTGGTTGGTAGATCCCTTTGCTGTGTTGATGTTTGTATTTTTTGTTGAACATTGATTGTCTTTACTCAAATTTTAAAATTTGTCCATCCATTTTTGTTGCCAAGAGCTTATATTCAGTTGTCAAGTCTTTTACTTTACACAGCGGCTTCCTTTAGTCATTTTCACTTCAGAATTTATCCATGTTCAGTTCCATTTTTCCTTTCCTAGTTCATAATGGATTCCTTTTGTTGTATTTTCCTTTGATGCAGGCTGTCCCTCTTAGTGCAAGGAAGTCAATGGGAGGATCTGCTGAAGGCATTGCACCTTTTTTGCAGCTGCCACATTTCAGTGAGGCTGTTATAAAAAAGATAGCCCGCAAGGTAAGTAAATAAAATTTTACACACTGGTTTGTGTCAAGCAGTATGCAATAAATTGCCTCTTACCTAGTTTTTGATGGTAAAACCACAACATTTATCTAAATGGTTGCTGTCTTCTTATCTGCTATAACTACTATTTCCCCATTTGTCTTATATATTTATTTCCAGATGCATATATCACTTGTGGTTTTTTTCTGTGTGCTTGTATATTTCCTCGTAGTGCTTGGTTAGGAGGTGCTTGGTTAGCATTTACCCTTCATGTTGAACTAAAACTCATAGCCATAGGGAAAAACTTAAAGTGCAATTCCTTAGGTGTTGTATCTTAGGTTTGACAATTTAATTCAACCACATGGTTGCATAGATCAATGCAACAAAAAAAGTATTATCATTTCTACTGACAGATTAAATTTAACCATGCAAACAACCACTTGACTGAATCAAATTGGAAAACCTAAGGTACATCACCTAAAAACTTGTAAAGTTTTACCAAACTCATATAGGTCTTTTATACCCATGTGATAAGTATAATTGCCGTATGTATTGCAAATCTGATGAAATTTCCATTTTCCTTCTTTTCCTTCTCATATTCTTTTAAGCTTTTTTTATTCATTGTTTGCAGAAGGTGAGAACGTTTCAGGACCTTCAGGAAATGAGCTTGGAAGAGCGCTCTGAGCTGCTTGCTCAGGTAGCTGGATTCTCACCTGCTGAAGTACAAGATGTTGAAATGGTGCTGGAAATGATGCCTTCTATAACAGTTGAGGTTACATGTGAGACTGAAGGTGAAGAGGGTATACAAGAGGGTGACATTGTCACAGTCCACGCTTGGGTAACACTCAAACGTGCCAACGGCCTGATAGGTGCCCTTCCTCATGCCCCTTATTACCCATTTCACAAGGAAGAAAACTACTGGTTTTTGCTTGCAGACCCTGTTTCAAATAGTGTGTGGGTTTCCCAGAAGGTTAGTTTCATGGATGAAGCTGCAGCGATAACTGCTGCTTCGAAGTCGATTGAGGAGACAATGGAGGGATCGGAAGCAACTGTAAAGGAGGCCAGTGTGGCTGTTAGAGAAGCAATTGAGAAGGTGAAGGGTGGGTCTAGACTGGTGATGGGCAAGTTGCAAGCCCCTGCAGAGGGGAATTACAACTTGACTAGTTACTTTTTGTGTGACTCGTGGATAGGCTGCGACAGAAAGACAAACTTGAAAGTGAAAATTTTGAAACGGACCAGGGCTGGCTCCCGAGGCATTATTGAAGAGGGACCCAATACGGAGGATGGAGTTGAAGATGAAGAGGAGAATGAAGAAGAGGAATATGATGATTATGAGAGTGAATACAGTGAGGATGAGGCAGCTGAACAAGATGCTAAAAAGAAAGGCCCTGCTGCCAATGGTACCGTCCATAAACAAGATTCAAGCTCAGAAGGTTCAGCCACAGACGAGGAGTGAACACAATTCTATTTATTAATGATGAAACAATAAACTTTTTGTTTTTCGCCACTTTGATTGGTGGAAGAACTTTACAACAATCACAGTGATAGTCATTTATTTGCCTTGTAGTTTTGCGAATTTTCATTTCTATATATTAAGAGGATTCAAAAAGTTAGTCACAATCTCCTTATAATATTTAAAATATCCCGAAGCACTACTCTAAACAAGAAAATAAACAAGTGTATAAATGTAATTTAAGCTACATATATTTAAGAGACATTTAATTTTAACTCAAAACAAAAACAAAATTGCTTGAATTCCACTTCCCAAGTTTTACTCCTAAAAAATTGCTTAATCTTGAGCAAACTCATTGCAAGCCTTTTTCCTCCAAGCAAATTTTGGTTGTAATTGATTGCAATGACAGTATTTATGAATTAAAATAATGCTAATGACCTAAAATAGTATTGATATATAGAAAGTGGAACCTCCAGCTAACGGATATTAGCGATCAATCTCAAATTTGTAGTTGGAATTTGGTGTCATATCAATAATATAATAAATAAAATATTTAATTATTTTTCTATTTTGTGTTTAAAAGTTGCTACATTAGTTTGGTTAGTGAATAAAGATAATAATTTTGGTGCCACACTAGGAAGCAAAATTTTTTGAACTTTTTATTTTTTGAGATAATACTAGGAATTATCAATAAAAAAACTAAGCCATAATTAGCTAAAAGTATATTATTAGGGTGTGGAGGAACATCCTTTATTTATATAGATAAATTGTTAACATGTCTCGCATGTTTAATAAGGTAGTGAGTTAAAAAATTACCTTATTTATGAATGTGGAAAAAACTAAGAAATTGTGAGTTACAGCTTATCTTTGAATGTGGGAAAAACTAAGAAAAAGCATTTGCAGTAAGGTGACCAAAGGAGACAAATGACTCTTCTTCACTTCTTAGGGCTTTAATGATCACTTCAAAGTCTTCCTCAATGATGATGGAAGAGAGACCAAGTTCACGAGCAAAAGCTATAGCCCTCACTGCAGCCATTGCTTCTACATCAGCAACCAAATGGGGTAGAGTTTACATTTCAGCCTTGGAAGCTAAGACTAACTCTTGGTTAATTTGAACTAACACCACAATACCTGCTTCTCGTCTCCTTAAACACTGCACCATCAAAATTGATTTTGGCTGAAGGACATGATGGAGGAGACCAACAAACCCGATCTGGATTTGCAGAAGTGGGCAGAGACAATTTGATTGGGACGGCATCAATAAAATCAGAAAGAGCTTGTTAGGCCATTGGGATCACTTGACTAATAGGAAAGGATTTGTGCTCACTATGAAAAGCAGATTTCTACAGTACCAAAGAGTCCAAATATACATTGTAAAATCCTCGAGGTCTTTCCTTTCCTCAATCACATATTGCACTAGCTCTACAAATTTGGAAAATTTCTTGATTCGACAAAAGTTCCGCATGGAGTCTGGGAGCCCCATACTGCCGAAATACAAGGGCATTACCATATGGCATGAATCACGTCCTCAAGAAATTGCTTACAATGTTCACAAACATCTTTTGCTAAAACTTTTTTGCAAACTTAATTCGTTTTAATAGGCATGGCATTTTTGCGGGCTCTCCAAATTATACTCTTCACCTTATCATAAACATTTCATCCCAAATTTGTTTTCATACACCTTGAAACTGATTTGGATCTGTTGACACCTGAGTTCCCATGGCTCTTTCTTTAGAAAAGAAATCATACCCTGACTTGATTGAATAGACACCCGAAGAGACAAATGGCCAAACCATTTTATCCTCCACAGAATTACGACAGAGTGGAATGCTCTTTACCAACTCTGCCTCTATTCCAACAGAGATGGTAAACTCAAATATTTTTCGTACTGCTTAGAACTCCCAAAGCTACCTTAATATCATGTATCCTTTCTTCAAAGGTGGACTTGCTGAAGAAAATTATTGTCTTGCTCCTGTTTGTTTTTTGACCCGAACATTTACTATAGGTCTCCAAAACGTCCAAGACTTTCTGACATTCTTGTAGAGTGGCATTGCAAAATAAAAGGTTACCGTCTGCAAAAAGTAGGTGAGTTAGTCTAGAATTATTTTTGCACAAAGAAAAGCCTTGAATTTCACCCAATCTAGCAGCTTAAGAGATGAGACCATGAAGGCCTTCGGTACATAACAAGAACAGGAAGGGAAATGAAAGATCTCCTTGACGAATGCCCCTGGAGGCAGTTATGAGACAAACCATCAAGAGTTTTATCCATCTTTTAACAAACCTCATCTTCCTCAAAACGGCCTCCAATAAAGACTATTCCACCTTGTTATAAGGCTTACTCACGTCGAGTTTAATGGCCATAAAACCATCTTTACTCGAGTTGTATTTTTGCAAATTGTGGAGGGTCTCAAAAGCAGCTAAAATGTTATCTAAGATGAGACTACTCTTGGTAAAAGCACTCTTATGCTCTATAATAGTCAGAGGCAGTACCTTTTTAAGTCAATTAGCCACAACCTTTGAAAATATTTTATATAGGACATTACATAGGCTACAACATTCGTGGTCTAGCTTTGAGTTTTTCTTCTGTTGAGTTTAGTTGGGTTCAAAGAGCAGGCAATTCGGCAGCTCATGAAGTTGCCAAATTTGCTCCTTCTTCCAGTCAGTCCTTTTTCCATAATGGTAATCTTCCGCCAGTTATCGAGTCTGTTTGTAAGGCGGATTACCCAGCTTTTATTTCTTTTTCTTAATTAATGTTATTGCAGATTATCAAAAAAAAAAAAAAAAGGCTAATAGGCCGGAATTCAAAGACAAGTTTCGAGCATTTGACTTTCGGGATGAGAGTGATATAAGCATGGTTAAGATGACGAGGGATGAAAGCAGAATAAAAACTAAGAATAGGTTGAGTAACATCATCATCTACAAGTTGCTAATAATTATGATAGAAGAGGGGGGCATACCATCCGAACTTGGAGCTCTACTTAATTGTAGCTTGAACTTCCCATTCCATGAAGCCTGTAGATAATTGCCTATTCACATCTTCACTTGTTGTAAAAGCGGAAGCTTTAATACCAATTTGTTGAGAATAGCAGAAGCATGAATATCTATTTGTTGTATGTGTATCCAAATAGCAGTGGGTTTATGCAAAATAGAAATAAAACAACAAAAGAAACAATCACACGGGAACACAAAGATTTACGTGGTTCGGCTTTTGGCCTACGTCCAAAGGCGGTGTCGAGGAGAAAGTTTCACTAACAAAAGAAGGAGATTACAAAGGTGGTACCAAAACACTCTCACAAAACCCAAACCCCAAATACACCCAAAAGAGCTCTCAATCACCAGAAGCACGTGACTAGAGAAACCTGAAAATCTCTAGAACAAAGTCACGCCTTAGAACTCTATACTATATGCGGCTCTCATCCACACCTTAGAACAATAGCTGCATAACTAGTGTATATATATAAGAGATGTGAACCTTTTGTGGTAGAGTACAATACAAAATCTACCTAGGAGTAGAATTGCTTAAGTCGGCAAAACATAGTCCTATTAGTACTAGGACTTGGTCAATTCCTTTGACCAAATTAAAAGCCACGTAACAACAAATCTCCACCTTGGCTTGAATTTGGTCAAGCCCCACAAACGAAACTTTTCCACCGCCAAACCAAAGCCCCTAAGGGCTATCACAAACTGCAAACACAAATCAAGTCCAAGCAATACTTGAACTTGTCCAAAAGAACTAGCTTGGTCATCATATCTGCTGGATTATCCAATGTAGCAACCTTTCTGACTGCAACGGTGCCTTGAGATACAATCTCACTAATGAAGTGATATCTGACATTAATGTGTTTGGTTATCTCATGATACATATGATTTTTAGTTAAATGTATGGCGCTCTGACTATCACAAAATACAACAATATCATCTTGCTGTAAACCCAGATCACCAACCAAACCCTTTAACCAAATAGCTACTTTCACTGCCTCCATCACTGCCATATACTCTATCTCTGTAGTAGACAAAACAATCGTCGACTGTAGTGTCGCCTCCCAACTAATAGCACAACCAAATGTGAAGACATAACCTGTCAGAAATCTCTTCTTGTCTAAATCACCAATAAAATCAGAATCCACAAATCCAACAATGCTACTACTCTCTGTAGAATCCCTATAATATACCAAGTCAACATTTGCAGTATCTTTCAAATATTGAAGAGACACAATCTCTTCACTCAAAGCAACAATCCACAAAGCTTCAATCTTAAGTTCCACCTGCTCACCAACATCGTGGTCTTTGACTATCTCAATACTCTCTTTTGACTGGTCAACAATAGCAGACTTATCAAAATTCATATTTCCGTTGAAAATTAACCATGGGGATCCTGAATCCATACACCACAACCTATAACCTTTTATCCCCAATGCATAGCCTAGTAATATGCACCTATTTGCCCTCCGCTCAAGTTTACCATCATTCACATGAACAAAAATAGGACAACCAAATACTCTCAAAATAGAGTAATCAGCAAGAGTACCAATTCATACCTCAAAAAGAGTCTTAAATTCAATGACAGTTGATGGAGACCTATTTACCAAATAGCAGGCCATATTTAGTGCTTCAGCCCAAAAGTCCTTAGACAAACCAAATTTTGAGAGCATACAGTGAGCTCTCTCCAAAAGAGTTTTGTTTATACGTTCCACAACCCCAATCTGTTGTGGTTTTCTTCTAATAGTGCGGTGTCTCACTATATCTCCATTCTTGCAGAACTCATCAAATTCACCTAAGCAATAATCCAAACAATTAGCTATCCAGAGACACTTAATCCTTTTACAAGTCTGCTTTTTAATAAGCGTCTTATATTGCTTCAAGGTGACAGAAACATCACTCTTGTATTTCAGAAAATACACCAAAAAGTTTATATTGAACTTGACCCTACACTGTTTACCAAAGGCGCAATGTTCACAAAAGTCCAACTTCCCAATTTTCTGACCATGCAACAAACCTTGTTTACATAATATTGACATGCCAACCTCACTCATATGCCCTAAATGAGTATTATCTAAATTTGGATCTACTGATGATGATATTGTTGCAACACCAACAATTGTGTTTTCCTGTAGCATATAGAGACCATTCACCAATTTTCCCTTGATGAAAACTAAATCACCTTTACTAATTCTCAAAACTCCACCTTCACTGGTGTATTTATACCCTTGAGAATCGAATATACCCAAAGATAGAAGATTTTTCCTCAAATCTGGCACGTGACGAACATTAGACAAAGTCCTAACAACACCATCATACATCTTAATTCTTACAGTTCCTATCCCCAAGACCTTACAGGTCATATTATTTCCCATCAGAACTTCACCACTAATTGACCGATAGGTAGTAAACCAATCTCTTCTAGGAGTCACATGATAGGAGCAAGCTGAATCAAGAACCCAAGCGTCGCCGGAGCAACCAGTAGCTACTGATAGAACTATGTCATCACCCACAGAATTAACCTCCGCAACATTAGCTACATTACTAGTATTTGAAGTACTGTCATTCTCCTTTTTTTCTTTGAGTAGTGTGCATTCTTTTTTCCAATGTCCTTCCCTTTTACAGTAGTGACACTTACCAGATCTAGACTTTGATCTAGATTTTTCTCTATTACTACTAGACTCATTTTCATTGGATCTACTTCTAGCAACAAGACCATTAGCCTGATTATTGCCCCAATTTTCAGAAACCTTCTTTTTCAACTCTTTAGAATTCAATGCATCTTTGACATCATTAATTGAGATAGAATCTCTTCCAGAACCATACAACATGGTGTCGACAAAGTGCTCAAAAAAAGGAGGCAATGAACATAACAAAATTAGAGCCTGATCCTCATCTTCTACTTTGCATTCAATATTTTTCAAATCAATAACAATCCTATTAAATTCATCAAGATGGTCAGAAATAGGTGTACCTTATTTCATTCGAATGGTGTATAGCCGCTGCTTCATGTACAAGCGATTTGTAAGAGACTTAGTCATGTACCGACTCTCCAACTTAAGCCACAATCCTGCAGCTGTTTCTTCGTCTACAATCTCCCTCAGAACCTCATCTCCAAGAGACAATAGAATTGCACTATGTGCCCGTTCCAAGAGATCCTCTTTTTCCTCATCTGATAGTGTAGCTGGCAAAGCATTCTTGCCCTTTAGTGCTTTCCACAATCCTTGTTGCACTAACAAAGCACGCATCTTGACACGCCATAAACTGAAATCATTCTTCTTGTTGAATTTTTCAATCTCAAATCTTGTTGCCGACAAAGCCTTTGTCGCCATAACAAAAAACCCAGTGAACCAATAACAATACAACCAAATAGATCTGATGAACAATCTCATCTTAAAACAAAGAACCCAAGGCTCTGATACCAGTTTGTTGTAAAAGCGGAAGCTTTAATACCAATTTGTTGAGAAAAGCAGAAGCATGAATATCTATTTGTTGTGTGTGTATCCAAATAGCAGCGGGTTTATGCAAAATAGAAATAAAACAACAAAAGAAACAATCACACGGGAACACAAAGATTTATGTGGTTCGGCTTTTGGCCTATGTCCACGGGCGGTGTCGAGGAGAAAGTTTCACTAACAAAAGAAGGAGATTACAAAGGTGGTACCAAAACACTCTCACAAAACCCAAACCCCAAATACACCCAAAAGAGCTCTCAATCACCAGAAGCACGTGACTAGAGAAACCTGAAAATCTCTAGAACAAAGTCACGCCTTAGAACTTTATACTATATGCGGCTCTCATCCACACTTTAGAACAATAGCTGCATAACTAGTGTATATATATAAGAGATGTGGGCCTTTTGTGGTGGAGTACAATACAAAATCCACTTAGGAGTAGAATTGCTTAAGTCGGCAAAATATAGTCCTATTAGTACTAGGACTTGGTCAATTCCTTTGACCAAATTAAAAGCCACGTAACAACATCACTAATCATAGTTTGAATTGTATTAAGGGTTTCACCAGGCTAGCGTGGATTATTCGTAGTAATCAGTCCTTGAAAATAAGCAACAAGGTTTTCAGACACTTTTGAATTGCGTTGAGTGGCTCAGCTATGAAAATACTTGGAATTTTTGTCACCATGAGTAGACCATAATGATTTGTTATTTCTAAAGATTAAAATATCTTTAGGATTACAAATATAATATCAAGCAAGCGTTACCTTTTTATTTTTATTTTTAGAACTCATGATAACCAAAGCACCCAAAAAAACAAAAGAAACAATGCACTAATGCTAAATTAAACCTAATGATATATCATGATAACCAAAGCACAAAACAATTTACTTACCGATTACACTCCAAAACCACAAAATTTATGCCAAATTAAACCTTGAAAAAACTTAATAAAAAAAAAGAGAGTAAAAGTCACTATACCAATCAACAAAACAGTGTTTGAAAGAATAAAAACAAAGTTTACTTATGCACATAAATCATAGAAATAAGATATTCAAATATTATTTTTATATTAAATTGAATCTAAATCATACAGAATTTAATTTAATGGATTAATGAATGAGCAATCTCACATTATTCCGACCCCATAATTTTTTGGGGCCATGTCCAATTAGCAAACCCGAAATCAAAGAAGACCCATGAGAAGAAAACAAGGCCCAAAGCCAAGCAATAACTAGGAGGAAAACCCCAATGCATGAAACAAAGCAATGACTTCTGCAGAAAGGTTTCCGCAGTCACAAGGTTTGAAGCAACAATAGGTCAATAAACTTAATAAACACATCCCACATCTTTTCGAAGGGTCCAATCAGCAACCCAAGGCTGCAAAGGCACCCAACCCTACGCAACTCGAATTCAAGGAGGTAAGGTTTTTAAGGAAGGGGAGGAAAATCTGAGTATGTAGTAATTTGCCACTCCTTTCAGGTGATGAGTTTGCAGGGAAATGCTTACGCACCAAAAGGGTACAGGTAAGCTTGCCACGAGATGCATGTTGATGCAAGACAATATCAAAGAAAACTAAAAGAACAAAAATTTAAAAGAACCCTGAAAAATCAGCACTTTGGGGTTATCTGGAATTACCACTAAGCAAGAAATTTAAGAATTAACACCTAAGCTATTAGGAATCAGCATGACACGCCACAAACTCTTATCAAAAGCCATAATAACTTGTAAGGGAGTGTAGAGTGAGTTATACTACACAACATATTCTTTTAAGTAATGTGAGACAATTATTTTTTATTTATTTTTAATTTTTTAATTTTTTTTGAGAAACAAACACACACACAAAGGAGAGATAAATGAGTTATAATATAAAAATACATTACAAACTTTACTCAAAAGCCATGATAACTTTCAAGAAAAAATATAATAAGTTATACTATACATAATATACTTTTTAAAGCGACGTGGTAATTAATGTGGTGTCCGCGACACATGTTTAGACCATTTTCTTCCCATTGAACCAATCACCGCATTGAGTTTGCCCTATCATTGTTTATAGCTCCTAGCCACCTTTTTTTTTGTCCCCATCAAAGTCAGCTTGTTTGAAATTTTTTGCCGCATCCTGTCTTCCATTCTACCAAGAGGAGAATCTCCCATTTTATGGCCAAAACAATAAAGCCCTTCCTCTTTTCTAATAACCAACTCCAATAATAACGCCTGCACTTATAAAGACCAATCAAGAGATCATCAACCAAGGGCTTTTGGTCTCATCTTAGGTGAGTGTGGCATTACAAGGAGGCAATCCTTCATCTCAGCTATAAAAGGAAGCTTAACTAACCCACTTTAACAACACAAGATCATATAATGGACTTGTAGAACTAGGCTTTGAAGTTTTGACAGTCCCTCCAAAAATTATCAACATCCCGTCTTCCATAAAACCCAGAGTCTTTGAGTTGGAATACAGCCATCGCTCAAAAAAGAAACCCACAACATGCATCGCTCAACTTATCCTTTCTCCCTTTAAATCTCATTTACTCATAGGTTCTCCATAAAAATGTTGTACTTCATTATGGGAATAAGGTTGTCCATGATCAAATCCTAAACCTCGTAGATTTGAACATCATTATTGATAGTTCTCAATTATGCAAGATATGGGGTCTAAACCGCTAACAACCAATGGAGAAATATGGAGATGCCTAATCTTTACCTTTATATTGCTAACCCATGTAGATTATTTTGATATTTTTTGTTATTCACTGTTTGTTTTGAAATAAATTATTTTTTGGGAAAATGTTTTTCCATTTTTAGGTATTTGTTTACAAGTAAAATGTGGTCAAACTTGTAAAATATTTTCTGTTGACTGTAAAATATTTTATAAAAAATTATAAAACATTTTACCTTTAAAAATTTGGTAAAATACTTTGGTAAAATATGTAGTGGCTAGGTCACGATTCGATGGCCAGAGCTGCCACTCCAGCAACTAGTGCTGGTTGTTTGGTGGCCAAAGTCGCCACTCCAGTGACTGGTGCGAGTAGTCTAGTGGCTAGAGTCGTCGAGCGGCTTTGGTGACAATTGGTAGGGTTCGATGACGACTGATGTTGATGATTTGGTCACTGGAGACACTGTTCCGGTAACCATTGTCAGGGGTCCGATAACCGAAGCCACTATTTTGGTGACCGGAGACACTATTTTGGCCATTGGTGCTAATAGTTCAGTCATCAAGATATGCCAGAGCCATTGTTTTGGCTACCAATTTTGACAGTCTAGTCACTGAACCTTTGGCACTAGTGGCTCCGATAGTTGAGCTACCAATTTTGATGGTTAGCTTGAACAATTTTACTTGTCATATCAAAAATCTGAAAATATTTTACTGAAAATATTTTATATGTAATTTTTTTTTACTTGTAAAGTATTTTATTCCAAAACAAATGAAGCATAAGTTACAATCCATTTTGTAGGAGTGTTAGGCTTAATTTATGTATTTACAGATTGCCCAAACTGTTGAGCGTGTTCACTCTTAGTGTTTGTTTGACAACAGTTTATTTAGCTTTTTGTTAATATTTTTTTGCTGAAAGTATACTTGTACTTTGAAAAATTTGAAAGAGTGAAAAAAAAAGCGGAAAAAAGTGAAATTTTAAAATGCTGTACATAAAAAAATCAAAGCTAAAAGCTGAAACTAAGAGCAATTGCATCAGCTCATGTATAGTCTTGCAAATTAGAAAAAGGTAGTATATTTACACATTCTAGCACCAAACACCCCCTACATCAGATCATGCAAAGTTGTGCATTTTTGCACATTTGCTACAGTAACCGTGCAAATATGCACGGTTACTGTAGCACATCTATTTATTTTTTTAATAGTTTTTTCTCTCTCTCTCTCTGTACCGACTCTCTCTCTCTCTCTCTCTCTCTCTCTCTCTCTCTCTCTCTCTCTCTCTCTCATTTTCCTTTCTTTCTCTCATCTCATCTCAGGCGCAGCTCTCTCTCTTTCTCAGACGCCGATCTCGCCGTCGATCTCGCCGCTCGCCGCTCGCCGTCGATCGTGATGCTCGCCGCTCGCCGTCGATCTCTCTCTCCCTCATTTCCCTTTCTTTCTCTCATCTCAGGCGCAGCTCTCTCTTTCTCAGACGCCGTCGATCTCGCCGCTCGCCGTCGATCTTGGTGCTCGCCGCTCGCCGTCGATCTTGGTGCTCGCCGCTCGCCGTCGATCTCTCGCTCTCATTTCCCTTTCTTTCTCTCATCTCAGGCGCAGCTCTCTCTTTCTCAGACGCTGTCTATCGCCGCTCGCCGCTCGCCGTCGATATCGCCGCTCGCCGTCGATCTCTTTGGTCGTTGATTTGGCGGGTGCGGTTTGGTCATTGATTTGGCTGAGGTGTGGGTGATTTTGGGTTTTGTTGGGGCTGATCGAGAGAGAGATAGCAGTGAGAGGGACACGAAGAATATAATAAAAAATTGTAAAATAATGTATATTTTATTGAATAGATGTGCATAATAGATCAACTGATGTGGGTGTTTTGTAAAAGTAACCGTGTAAAATAGAAAAAGTAGGTTTTTTGGTGTAAAATAGACGGAACTTTTGCACGAACTGATGCAATTGCTCTAATGCCAAACAAACTCATAACAACACGTGTTTAAGGTACCATCCAAGGAAAGAAAAGAACCCCTGTTGACATAAAACATAAAAGATGAAGAACGGAGTTTCATATAGAAATTGGGTGGTAAGGGGAGAGTATAAAGGAGAGTTCACAACAAAATAAAATTTCTCAGAAAATGTATTAGAATTAGGCGATGTTCTCATTTTAGAAAGGAATAAAAATTTTCCATGTGATGATAAAATGAATATCCACCTTTGCACAAGTGAGATAAAAGGTGACAAGTGTGTTTGGCTTTTGCTTATTTGATTTTAGCTTTTTGCAAATAATAATTGAAATTTTAGTTTTTTTTTTAATTTTTTTATACCTTTAACATAAAAGTTACTAAAAACTATATTTTTTGATAAATACTATATAAATAAAATGTTCCTAAACACATTAAGTAGACTTTTTGGTTCAAAGTGAGCTTATTTTTTTAAATTTATATTTGGTTTCATTTAAGCAAATAAGCTAACTAAATATATATGATTTAATATAAAATAAAATAAAATATATTTATATCGTGGTCAAATAAAATTTTTTTTAAAAAAAACCCTCAAAACTCATTATACCATGAATGATGATGTTCGTCAAGGACTCAAGTCAAGTGAGTAGGAAACTGGAATATAATAGAAAAGAAACATTCCAAATCAAATCTAACTAATACATTTTAGAGAAGAATCTATCATATGAATTTTGTCGTAGCTTGTATATATTTTTTGATAAAATTTGTCGTAGCTTCTTAAGTATTCTAGTAAACTCCTAATAAAACAAAAGTTTATTATTACGCGTTGAGTATAGAGAGTTTCTCTACGCCACCAAAACAGAAAAGAAGAGTTTAGAAAAAGAAGGTAATAACAAACTTATACCAAACACATGGGACACAAAAAAGAAGGGAAAGAAATTAGAAGCGTTGGATTTGTGTTAACCGGTGAGTTCTATTGGGCATATTAAGATATAGATACGTGTCCAATTTTAAGTACGTATCTTTATTCTAGCACGATTTGTGAATTGATCATTTGGACAGAAGTCTCTCCCGAATTAAAAAATCACCCCTATTACGATATACAATAAAAAACTTTCCAAAAACTTTCATAAAAAAAAAATCCATAAACATTAATTTTGTCTTTTGGGGATAAAATGGATTTTGAATAATAAATTAAGGTAAAAATTATCTGATGTTTTTGGGTATTGATTTAGAAACTATTTTTAAAAATATTTTATCGAAATGTTAAAAATATTATAAAATAACTTATTAACAATTGCCTTAATGATAACCGTTAACATGATATTTTCAAACCGCGTTAAGTGATATTTTGGATTAGATTAGAACTTTAGATATTTTTTTTTTTAGAAATCTTAGCTAATAGTTGTCATTCCCTTAAATTTTAGCAAAAACAAAAAAAGAGTGTCAAACTTAAAATAATATTATAAATTAAAAAAAAAAAATAAGAAGAAGAAGAAGAAGAAGAGAGAAAAGAAAAGAAAGAAGTTGACACTTGACGGTGAGAACTGAAGAGAGAGAAAGTAAATAAGAAAGAAAAGAAGGTAGGGATTTCTACAAGCATGCTGCAACATCTGTAATTAATGTCATAATAATACATATATATTATCTTAACAAAAAACAAAAAAAACAAAAAAAAGGAAAAAAACTTGTGCGGTTAGCATTAAAAAAAAAAGAAAAAAACAGCAACATCGTATTGGGTGTGTTGGGAATATATTTTTGATTATGACAGTGATTTTTATCGTGTGGAATCCTGAATTCCAGTGCCTTATCGAGATGGGTTCTTGGTTGCATGTGCGTTATTGTTAAATCGTATTGAGACAAAATTGACAGTAACAGACAAATTTTTTTTGAGAATTTCTGGGAACTGAAACTGAAACTGCAACTGCCACCTTGAGCTGTACGGGTACGGCTTTTCAATTTCAGAGAGTTGTGTGTCGGATTGAGTCTTAGGTCTTATGGCCAACCACAGCAAAAACTGTCCCAGGTAATCTTTTTTCTGCTAGTTTTTAGCATTTAGTTCTGTTTAATCATTTCTGTTCTATTCTATCTTATAATCTTATGTTATGTTACGGAACAATTAAATTTAGGACTACTACTCCAATTCCAACATTGAAATGCAACTATTTGTTTTTTTTTTTTTGTTGTTTTGTTTTGTTTTGTTTTTTTTTAGAATAGTTTATTGAAACTTGTTTGTTTTATTATGTATTCAGTTATGAGTTTTCTTTGGTTGTTGGGTATTTTTTAATTTCTTGAATTTTATTGTTTTTGTTTTGTATTGGATTTGATTGTGAAAGTTGATGTGATTTTTTCACCATGAATAGGACTGGACGGTTGTGGTCTCATCAATATGGTGGTAGGAGTATTTCACAATGATTGGGGTTGAGTTGGGTGTGATCCACCTTTGTCCATGGACGCCCCCGACAACAACAGCAGCAGCAGCAGCATTAACAAATTGTTTGAGTTAGTAAACTTTGTCAAGTCCTGGATCCCTGGCATTCGCCAGTCCCAGGCACAGCCAAGCAATGAAGGCAATGCGTCCCAGTCACAGTCAGGCAATGATGGCAATGTGTCGAGGTCGAGGGACTTCTGGATGCCTGATCACAGCTGTAGGGTATGTTATGAGTGTGACTCCCAGTTCACCATTTTTAACCGCAGGCATCATTGTCGACTTTGTGGTCGGGTTTTCTGTGCTAAGTGTACAACAAATTCAATTCCTGCCCCATCTGACCGCCCTAGGTATAGTGCTCGGGAAGATTGGGAGAGGATCAGGGTGTGTAATTATTGCTTCAAGCAATGGTCTGTGCAGGGGACAACAGTAGCACGAGTTGATAATGATAATGGCACCCAATCCCATGCACCACCCAGCCCTGCTATCAGTCGATCACCATCTGCAACTAGCGTGGCCAGCAGCAAGTCCAGTTGCACTTATCAAAGTAGCTGCAGCACTGTTGTTTCCACTCCTTACTCTGCTGGACCTTATCAACGCGTGCCATATACTTCTGCTCATAGCCCTCCTCAGTCTGCCTGTATGGACTCAGTTATGGTTGAGCAACACAGTCTTACATCCGAGAGGAGCACAGGTGCCAGCTTTGCCTCTGCCATAGTGCCTCCATCTCCTAACCGATTTGGCTATTGCTTCGACGGGTATCTCTTCTCTTGCCTTACTTTGCATGAGTTAGTACTCTTAACTAGTGCATCTAATGCAGGAAAAGAAGTCTGAATGGGCTCTGATACCAATTCTGGTATAGGATCTTTAGGAACTCAACACTAAATTAGATTCTTGATGAGATCTTGAATGTGTTGACGCCTGTTTGGTATTGAACCAATGAAAAAAAACGTGAAATAAAGATAAAACACTAGGAAATCACACCTAGGTAGGAGAAGGCAATCACATCCTCGAAGCTTAAAAGAAGCTGCTGGAACTTAACTTATAAAATCAATCTCACTATCAATGTTATTGACTATAATAAAGCCTTTATATAGGCTATTGCTAAATTCTTTCATAGAAGGACAGACTCCTAAATAACCTATTCCTAGAAAGATAAGGATTATTAATAACAATGAAAAAATATTTCATAATTTCTAAACCAAATAGGAAAAGAATTCTAAACACAAAATTTTGATATTACCAAATTGGCCTTATTCTAGTTAACTTAATTAAAACTGAACTAACAGCTTTCTAACCTTGTAAACATAATACATAGACTAAATAGTAACTAAAGTAACTTACGAAAGGTGCCAAGAAAGTCTCACATCAAAACTATACCTCAAATATTGATTCTTTTGGTATTTAATCTTGTTTTTCCTTGAACATTTTATTATCCACATCAGCATCAAGCCACCTTTTTCTGATGTTGCACTTGTGATTATGCTCCTATGGTAATTGTATATAACCATGATCATTAAATGTCATTTATAATGCTTCCTTGATGTTTTTCTGTTCTTAAAATGTTATGTTAATTTTTGCTTATCCTTCTCCACTAGGAGTGATGATGAGGATGATGACTATGGTATTTGTCGTTTAGATTCTGAAAGAAGACATATCTCTCGGGATTCTGACTATTATGATGCAGTTAACATAGATGAGATTGACCATGTCTATAGTCCTCATAATGCGCATCCCAACAGTGATAGCAACAACTTGAAAAATTTGAGTTCCTTACTGTTACCTGAGAATTTTGACACCAAGGGTGAGGACGGAATTAATAAACTCAGGGAAGAAGTACATGAACATGATAACTGTGATGGCTGTGAAGCTTCTGCATATGACATGGAGAGTCTGGATGCTGAACCTGTGGATTTTGAGAATAATGGGTTACTCTGGCTCCCTCCAGAGCCAGAGGATAAAGAGGATGAAAGAGAGCCTGTTCTATTTGATGATGATGGTGATGATCATAGTACTGCAGGAGAGTGGGGATATGTACAATCTTCAAATAGCTTTGGTAGTGGGGAGTCTCGTAGTAGGGACAAGTCATGTGAGGAGCACAGGAAAGCCATGAAAAATGTGGTGGAAGGGCATTTTAGAGCTTTGGTATCTCAGCTTTTGCAGGTTGAAAACCTACCTGTGGGTGACGAGCATGACAAGGAGAGTTGGTTGGAGATAATTACATCTTTGTCCTGGGAAGCTGCCACACTTCTTAAGCCTGATACAAGCAAGGGTGAAGGAATGGATCCTGGTGGATATGTGAAGGTTAAATGCATAGCTTCTGGGTGTCACAGTAGGAGGTAATTATTAGACCAAGGATTTATAATTCTACTTTTATCAATGCAACCAACTTAACATTATTTTGGCTTGCTTCTTTTGGGAGGCCATGTCCAAATAATAATCTTGAGCTTGTTGCAACTGACAGTCTTGCCTTTATGTTTTGAAATATTCGGGAACTTATAAGCAATTCTATTTATTTTTTTAGAAGATTATATAGATTTTAGTCATAATCCTGATGCTGAACCATTTATATGGCCAAGATAGAAGCTAACTTGTGTTTAATGGATGTTTCAAATTCTCAGTTTTGACTTGGGGAACTGTATGCAGAATAGATGCGTCAAATGCTTGATAGGATAATATGTCCCCTTTTAAATTGTTTGTCTTGCATAACGTGTGATTTGCCTCATGCTTCTAGTGGAATGATCAAGTCGATTGTTCACATTTTCTTTTCCTGTTATCTGGGGAAGTACACTGGAGAAGATGCAATTTGTTTTTCATATCATTGGTAGTAAGAATAAGATAGAATGTCCCTGAAATATATCTAATGGTGAATAGGAAGTTACGAACAGCAACTATAATTGGGAGATTCATGAAATTTATCTTCTTGTTGCTACCTACCAATGTTATCTTTATGGATGATCTTTAATTCTTTTCTTCTTTTTACCTAGTGTGGTGGTCAAAGGAATTGTTTGTAAGAAAAACGTAGCTCATCGGCGAATGAAAACAAAAATAGAAAAACCACGTCTGCTAATACTTGGAGGAGCTTTGGAGTATCAGCGTGTTACCAACCACTTGTCGAGTTTTGATACTTTGTTGCAGCAGGTTTAAATATTTACCTTTCCTCATCATAGCCTTGGGTGCATGAATTTTTAAAGAGGGATCAAGTTCACAAGATACTCTAATTACTCACTTTCTGTCATTCACTAAGACAAGTGGGATGTTTCTTGTTTTGGTGTTCTTTGTACTCTTTCAGGAAATGGACCATTTGAAGATGGCAGTTGCAAAGATTGATGCTCATCACCCTAATATCCTTTTGGTTGAGAAGTCAGTTTCTAGATATGCTCAAGAGTACCTTCTTGCAAAAGACATTTCACTTGTTCTGAATATTAAGAGGCCGCTTTTAGAGCGTATCGCACGCTGCACTGGTGCAATAATAGTCCCTTCAATTGATCACTTTGTTACGCCAAAACTGGGGTATTGTGGCTCATTTCACGTGGAGAAATTCCTTGAAGTGGATGGCAGTGCTGGTTGTGGTGGGAAGAAATTGACAAAGACACTGATGTTTTTCGAGGGTTGTCCAAAGCCTTTCGGTTGTACTGTAAGTCCTTGAATACAAAAAAGATGTTCACACACAAAATATATTATTAAGTTTATTCTGTTTCAATATGATTTACAAGTCTGTGTCATTGGCTTAATGGTGTCTTGTTTTTGAGGCCATGTGCATGGTGTCTGGACTGACAGTTTTCTAGTTTCATCAAATATAACATATCAGTGAACTTAGAAAACTAGTGTACTGGAGTTGCAAGTTGGTTAGTGAGGGCATATAGAACAGGGTTGTTAGTTTGATTTGTTCCTAGCTTGGACCAATGGGACATTGCAATCAGCCAGTGGAGTACCTTAGTTACCCCATCTTATCCTAATTTTTGTTTCTGCTGATTCTAGAGAAATTGTTGTGAAAAGATTTTGGTAGATCTTTTTCTTTGTTTTTTAATTATTATTATTATTATTTTTTAGATTTTGCTCAAGGGTGCCAATGAGGATGAGTTGAAGAGGGTGAAACATGTGGTCCAGTATGGAGTTTTTGCAGCTTATCACCTAGCTTTGGAGACATCTTTTCTGGCTGATGAAGGTGCTTCACTTCCAGAACTCCCTCTGAAGTCTCCAATAACTGTTGCGTTACCTGATAAACTATCAAGTATTGAGAGGTCCATTTCCACAATTCCTGGTTTTACTGTAAAGCCTCCGGATCCTAAACCTTTCATTAAACTACAGAAATCATATTCAGGTGGAGCCCCATCTACCAATAGTGACCCTATTTGCAAATTGGAAGGGACCAGTCCAACTGGGTTATCTAAAGTTCTTTTCTCCCGTCCTATTGATGCTGAACATGCCTTTTGCTCTGTAGAATCTTCTTCTTCCTTGACTTCCCTTTCTTCTTCAGAGCAAGGTAGCTCAGCTTCTTTCTATCGTGAGCTATCCTTAAATTATGCCTTGGAGGAGAAGAATAGAACGGGTCCTAAGGAGTCTTTTCAGGGTCAAACAGTTGACACAAGGAAAGCTATTATAGGTGATAATCTGGTTTCTGATTCTATAGGTGCCTCAGGGGCATTACAACAAGGTGTTCCCACTAGTCATACTCACGGCAATGCTTTGGCTGCAAATAACCTAGGTTCTCTAGATTTGGGATCCTTAAAAGGAGATACTAATAATCAGAATGAGGGGATGGGAGCTTCAAAGGAAGAGTTTCCACCCTCAACTACTGACCATCAAAGCATTTTGGTGTCCTTATCATCGCGTTGTGTGTGGAAAGGAACTGTGTGCGAACGAGCCCATCTCCTTCGAATCAAATATTATGGAAGCTTTGATAAGCCTTTGGGGCGGTTTTTACGAGATCATTTGTTTGATCAGGTATTATTTAGTCTGTTAATTATTCTGATTCTTTTGACATAAAACATGTTTCCTCTCTTGAAAATCCAAAAACTGCAAGTTGAAATTGGGTTCACTCTTCTTTATCAGAGTTACCGCTGTCGTTCATGCGACATGCCATCAGAAGCACATGTTTATTGTTATACCCATCAGCAAGGGAGCCTTACAATATCTGTTAAGAAACTTCCAGAGTTTCTCTTACCAGGAGAACGAGAGGGTAAAATCTGGATGTGGCACAGGTGCCTTAAATGTCCCCGGACCAATGGCTTCCCTCCAGCCACTGAGAGAGTTGTAATGTCTGATGCTGCCTGGGGATTATCTTTCGGTAAATTTTTGGAACTGAGCTTTTCAAATCATGCAGCTGCAAGTAGGGTCGCAAGCTGTGGACATTCTCTACACAGAGATTGTCTCCGGTTCTATGGGTATGCTTTTTCCACTAAAATTACATTATTGTGGTAAATATGAAGTAGAATATGCGAGACAGAAATGTTTAGTATGCACCAATTAATTTGAGTCCTTTTGTTCTGCTCATTTCTCACTCATCAGGAAATGAATCATTGACTGTACTATGCATATAGTGATACCTGTTTTTATGCAAATTGGACATGGGTATAAAATTTATTAATTACTGAAATTTACAATTTTGAGAAGCACACATGTTGACTTGCATCTGTGCTCCAATATCTACTATGACTGAAGTAGTGAACTGAAATCAAGTAAATCGATATGCTTGAATATTATGTCAGCTGTTTTGTTTGAACCAAGACATTAACCGCTCAATTGATGTTTGATTGGAAGAGTGTGTGCACTTCTGTTGTTGATGTTGGCCTTTTTTCCTATATGTAAGTTATGGGGTTTGACATGGCATTGTTTTCATTATACATTGCATGGTGCTTGGTTGCATGATTCTGTTGTCGCTCTGGTAGACTTGTTCAGGGGAATCTCAGGTTGAAATGATTTGCAGTTGACAAGTTGCATGTGCCCTTTGTATGCTGATATTTTGTCATGTTGATGTTCCTTACTTTGCTGGTTCCATAGCACAGTGCCTGTGTGATTTGGTTTATTGTATTTTTTCATCTTATTTCAATGAAGTTTTTTACTTATCCAAAAAAAGAAAAAAAATCTGAAAATTTTTTGCTTTTACATGCGCAGTTTCGGGAGAATGGTTGCTTGCTTCCGCTATGCTTCAATTGATGTCCATTCTGTTTATCTTCCACCACAAAAACTTGAATTTTTCTATGATAATCAGGAGTGGATAAAAACAGAAGTAAATGAGGTGCAGTGATTACAATTCCTGTTTCAAATACAGCAAGTGATTTGGATTTTTTTAATGCTTACGAGATTATTTGTCTTGTGTCATAGCTGTGTAAAATGGCTGAAGGCCTATTTACTGAAGTGTACAAGGTTCTTCGTAAGATTTCAGAGAATATATCAAGTGCAGATTCACAAGATCCTGGGTTGAAAGCACCTGACTCAAGGCATCATATTGCAGAACTGGAAGGGTTGCTACATAAGGAGAAACAAGAATTTGAGGTAATGAAGGCTTCTTGGATGGGTTTGATTTTTGAGGATTTAGGGATGTTTGGTATTGATGGCTGTTTGGTATTGAAACAGTGATTTGAAGGAAGAAGAAAAAATAAAGAAAGAAATGAAACAGCTTAGGCAATCTCACTTAGGTTTCCTAATCAATAATGTGTAGGAAGAAGGCAATCAAACCTTCAGTTTTAACAAAGCTTTTGGAATTTCACCAAGTTCAATATCTAAATTTTGATAGCTTCAATAAAAAGCCTTATATGGAAAATTCTCTTTGCTCAAATGGTGTGTTGCTGGTTGGAGTCCGAGAATTAGCCTCTCTAAAATTGGGGTAGGTTCCCTACCAACCACTACTTTCAGACCCCCACCAGAATCTGGAGCCTTATGCGTTGCGTATGAACCATTTTCCTATAGCGACTAGGATTTTGTAAAAAAAAAAAAAAAAAAAAAAAAAGTAATAAAAAGAATTTCTAAACCAAGTAGGAAACTACTAAAACAAAATATTTATAAAAAGAGACTTCAATACTTAAAAGAAGACTAATGGGCCTCTGGCACAGCCAATTCTAGTAGATCTGGAAATTCCTGGATTACATTACGCCTACTTTAACCAAAGTTAAAGAAACTTAATTAAAGTTAAAACTGCAACTATCTAACCTACCTAACTAACAAAATGAAACTAATTATTAATTATTTAGCCATTGAAAGGTGCTTATTTGGCCCATATCTTTAAATAAAACTATGTTTTGGAATATTTTGAATATATATAAGCTTGCTTCTTCATTTAGCCTGTATCAGGTATCTTGTTGCAGTTCATGCTCCCCAAGGTTTAATTTATTTTATTCTTGATAAATTATCATTTGTCCCAAAAGCTTAAATTGTTAGAAAGGTTGAGTTTAATTATTTAACCATTATTCTATGTTTTAACACTTGTCCTCTAGTGTGGGTCCATGCTTTCCATTAATAAGTGAGGCTCAACATGTGAGATTTTTAAATGGGAGGTAGAGTGGAGTCACAGTTCAAACTCAAGGCCACATGCTTTGATGCTATGATAAATTACAAATTGTCTCAAAAACTTAAGTTAATAGGAAGTGGTGAATTTAATCATTTAAACCATTATTCATAGGTTGTTAAGAAATGGTAACTTTAATCATTTACCCATTATTCTAACCATTTCAAAAGATATTTGTTTATGGAGAGGTTTCTTTGTTCTGTGTGCTGTATATATACCTTGGCCTATGCATAAAATCAGGCCATTCACTCACTGATCGATCTTGTAGATAAAGTTATGCATTTTATCATGCAATATATAGTCCATTATCTATACTTTTATTGCTTAAAAGTTAAATCATATTTCTGTTGTCCTTGCTGCATAAAATCACTTGGCATTACTTTTAATTTTCTTTTGTGGAAAAGGAGGTCAGTTGGGTACACCATATTATTTCTGAGTAATTTATGACATTGTTTAGGAAGCAGTACAAAAAGTGATCTGCAAGAAGGTAAAATTTGGTCAATTGACTTATGATATTCTTGAGATCAATAAATTGCGGAGGCAGATACTTTTCCATTCTTATGTCTGGGACCAACGTCTGATACATGAAACCAGATTAAGTAACAACAATCTTCACGAAGGTTTGAGCAGTTCCATTCCGAAACTTGTGGAGAAATCAGTTAGTTCTGTGGAGAAGCTTGTCGAGAAGAATGCGACCATGAAGGCAGGTAAAGGCTATAGTAGTTGTGACTCTCTTTTGGAGACAAAGCCTTATGTAAACCTTAACCAAGGAGGAAATGCTGGACATATTAAAAATCCCAGTGAACTTCATAAAGGAAGTGATATGGATTTGGATATGAATCATAGGAAGGGTGTTGAGCTTTCTTCTAGTAAGAATATCAGTGATGATTCTGACCCTCTGAAAAGTGGAGGAAATGTTCGAAGGGCCCACTCAGAAGGAGAATATCCTATTTTGGAAAATTTATCTGATACCCTTGATGCTGCATGGACTGGTGAAAGTCATCCAGTTAGTGTAACACTAAAAGATAATGGCCGTTCTCTTCCTGATTTGACTGTGGTAAATTCTGTTGCAGCAAAATCGCTGGTGGAAAGTTTTGCTGTTGACCAAGCTGGGGTTGAGGTGGCTTCCACTCTTAGTTCTATGTTGCCTCGTAAGCCGGCTGACAATATGGAAGGCTCCACAAGCTGGGTGGGGATGAATTTTCTGAACTTCTATGGTTCATTTAGCAAAAATATTTCATTGAATGCTCAGAAGCTTGGTTTTGGTGAGTACAATCCTGTTTATGTTTCATCATTTCGGGAGTTGGTTCGACAAAATGGTGCCAGACTGCTTTTGCCTGCTGGTGTTAATGACATTGTTGTGCATGTATATGATGATGAACCCACTAGTGTTGTAGCATATGCACTTGTTTCCTCGGATTATCTTTGCCAGATATCTGAGCCAAACAGAGCAAAGAATGTTTTAGATCCTTCAGTCTCGTTGCCTCTTTATGATTCAGTGAATCTACTCTCACTGAACTCTTTTGATGAAGCAATTCTTGATTCCTACAGAAGTCTTGCCTCCACCGATGAGAGCAACTTATCTGTTTCTGGGTCCCAGAGTTCCCAGGCTGTGGACCCACTCTTGTACACCAAGGATTTGCATGTCAGAGTTTCTTTTACAGATGATGGCCCTCTTGGGAAGGTGAAGTACACAGTAACTTGCTACTATGCAAAGCGATTTGAGGCTTTGAGGAGGACTTGTTGCCCTTCCGAGTTAGATTTCGTACGATCTATTAGTCGTTGTAAGAAATGGGGGGCCCAGGGTGGCAAAAGCAATGTTTTCTTTGCAAAAACCTTGGATGATCGATTTATCATTAAACAGGTCACAAAGACAGAGCTGGAGTCCTTCATAAAGTTTGCACCGGCTTACTTTAAGTATTTGTCTGAATCAATCAGTACAAGAAGTCCAACTTGTCTGGCAAAGATCTTGGGCATTTATCAGGTATGGTGTCTTGGCCATAATGAAAAAGCTTAAAACTAGTTTTAAAGGCAATCGGGATTTGGAATGATCTGATAAATGACATAGATTACCCAAATCTTTTAATGCCAACACTAAGTGATGAATTTCTTTCTACCTTAACCTTGAATATTCTTCTTAAGAAATATAGATAGTCAAGCAAGTGATATAGCTATATCACAATTTAGCTATAAGCACACTCTAGACCTATAAAACCATGTATTTTGTGATTTAATTTCAAGTCCATGTGGACCATGCTAGGAACCATGGATTCTTCAAACCAGTAGCCATATCTGTACCAGACACGTTTACAATATGGATACTCTCAGATACTGTGGGATATTTATTTAACTCTTTATTTTTCTTTCGCTCACTTTCTCTCCATGAAACTAGTAGCTTAATTAGATTATTTAAACATATTTTTATAATTTTTAGCATTTGCTTTTTATCTTTTATACTACAAATTAGCATAATGATTAGTGTGTACTTAAAAAGTATTTATTTATATATTAATTAATTAAATTGTTCTTGCCATATCATATCTTAAATTTTCAATAATTGATTTATTGCCACCTTCATGTTGGTGCACCATGCATACTATATTGTTATTCAAGAAAAAAGATTAAAAAAAAAAATCACTTTATTAAAATATTGGATGGATATCTGACCTGTTGATTAAGGGTAAAGTGTTCTTGCCATATCTTATTTTCAATTTTCAATAATTGATGTATTGCAATGTTCATGTTGGTGCTTCTTAGGTACCATGCATACTATACTGTTATTCAAGCAAAAAAAAAAAAAAAAAAACATTGTTAAAATATTGGATGGATATCTGACCTGTTGATTTAAGGCTGAATTAGAATTTTATTGCCTAAATTCTTGCATTTTTTTGTTAAAAAAAATTACAATATCATCTTTACTATGTTAGAATTTCAAATGGAGGGTTGTAAATGAACCAAGCTGTTGAACAGCTTGAATTTGGCTTGATAAAAGGCTCATTCATGTTTGTTTGTTTATAAACAAGCCAAGCTTGAGTCTTTAGTTTTAGGCTTGTTTCCTTTGAATCAAACCCGATACCTTTTTTTATTTATTTATTTATTTTAAAAGAACTTATTAAAATAGTGGAAAAAGTAACTTATAGAGCCCAAAAAAGGTTAAAACAGTACATAGGAGGAGTACATAGTATCTTACTGAAGTTACTATTTGAAATTCAAAAAATGAATGACAATGGAGGATAGCTCCAATCAATAGTGATCATTAGAACATAGAAGCTAACTGCTCAACACCATTGAATGTGTATTAGGATCCCTCTCTATTTTCCTTGAGATGGAGAGAGTGATGAAGGATCAAATAGAAGAAGAAACACTGAATTGAGAAATGTATAAGAACAAGTTTATTTAGAGTTTAAAAAATGTACATACAATCTGAGCACAACCCTTGTATTTATAGAGGACTTTACTGGTCTATCAGGTGCCAAATTGACTTAGAACAGAATGTTTAACTACCTGTACAACAAACTCATAACTGCATAACCACCACACCTGCATAGTTGTTTTGCATAACTAATATTATTCTGTACAACTAAACAAAAATCAATCCAACTATCTGAGTTACACTTTCAAAAAGACATTTCATGGTGAAGAAAATTTTCATTTATTTATTTTTAATGAATCTAAAAGCATATGCAGTGCCACATTATTTAAACTATGATAATAATATGCATCTTTAGATTTGTGAAAGCCTAGATCTTCATAATAAAACGGACCCTCTTCATTTCAAACAAATGG
This sequence comes from Lithocarpus polystachyus, assembly GCA_033629205.1. Classification (NCBI taxonomy): domain Eukaryota; kingdom Viridiplantae; phylum Streptophyta; class Magnoliopsida; order Fagales; family Fagaceae; genus Lithocarpus; species Lithocarpus polystachyus. The sequence continues at coordinate 3,554,049 of CM066172.1, forward strand.
AGAGGATCCTACTCCATTGAAAGTGTGATTATTATTCTCTCTAGAGCCTTAACATGAGGTAAAGTGACTGAATTCTAAATCTTACTACTGTCATGATGACCGAATCTCCCTTTCTAGCATGTCCTAGGCATTGCCAAATGCACCCCAAATGATAGAACCTGCTACAAACACTTCATCTCCATGGCATAATGTAATGGATGATGATCTATTGTCTCGCTGCTATTCTTACACTGCAAAAACCAATCCAAAACAATTTTTCTTCTCCTCCTAAAATTGTCCACTGTTAAAATTTTATCTAAAGCTGTTATCCATCCATAGAATGTTATATCATAGATTAATTTATCACATGCTTATTCTTTTCATAAAACTTTGTTGATTAATTTGCTATTTGGTTTTTCTTTTGGCAATGTCTTGAAGATTTCGTTAAAGCATCTCAAAGGAGGGAAAGAATCAAAGTTAGATGTTTTGGTAATGGAGAATCTTCTATATAGGCGTAATGTCACCCGACTTTATGACCTTAAAGGATGTTCACGTTCACGGTATAATCCGGACACAAGTGGGAGCAATAAAGTTCTGCTGGATCAGAATTTGATTGAAGCAATGCCAACCTCTCCAATTTTTCTGGGAAACAGGGCAAAGCGATTACTAGAGAGAGCTGTTTGGAATGATACTTCCTTTCTTGCTGTAAGTTGGATTTGACTTTCATGATATTATGTGCACACACACAATAAACGATTCCCCATAGTGGTTTTGTTTTAAGCCCTAAGATGACCTAAAGTATTTTAATACTGGACCTTGCTATTTCAGTAATTTTGATGTTGGGATGGGTTAACAATCATTTGACTGGTTTTTATTTTCTTAGAGATCCTTCAAGGTTGTCATACAATAGTTGTGACATTCAGTCTCCATCTAGAGTGTTCTTTTTATATTTGATCTATTATACTGCTGCTACTGCCTAGTCACAGGATGGGCACCTCTGATTTCTTCCTTAGATTATCTGCCTTTAATGTTTATTCTATAGCTGAGACCTGCCTTGAAACCTTGGGTGTGCTCAGTCTGGTAGATAGCTTAGTCTCTTAATAGAACTTTTGATATACTTCAGTGGAATGCATGCTTCTCCCACTCTGTGTCTATGTTTGTGTGTTTTCTAATATATCATTATATGTTGCCACAGTCGATTGATGTAATGGACTACTCATTATTGGTTGGTGTGGATGAGGAAAAGCATGAGCTAGTTCTGGGGATCATTGATTTTATGAGGCAATATACATGGGACAAGCATCTAGAAACTTGGGTGAAGACTTCGGGCATCCTTGGTGGATCTAAGAACACATCTCCAACTGTGATCTCACCTCAGCAGTACAAGAAGCGTTTCAGGAAAGCCATGACTGCTTACTTTGTTATGGTCCCAGATCAGTGGTCCTCTTCAATCCTCGTTCCCAGTGGGTCTCAATCTGACTTTTGTGATGAAAACTTGCAAGGTGGGAACTTTGATTGATAATGTGATTTCTCTCACTCTCTCTCTCTCTCTCTCTGTGTATATGTAAGTTGATAAAATTGTTCTCTCTTTTCTATTTTCACCTTCCTCATTCTTATTTTGTATTATTGGTATGGTTGCCTGATTGTAATCTGTAGATAAATGCATCCTAAATTTTGTTATATATGAAGAGGGAGAAGGCTCTTTTAATGCCGTGAAATTTTCAATGGTTGTATAGCTCCAGATAACCCCTCTTTGTGGTAATTGTACAGTATCTTGGTGTCTTATTTATGTTTATATTTTTAGCAGAGGGACATTGGCCTTTATCATGTACATCATGATATGAATTTTTGATGTTATACATTTTTTATCATCTTATATGAAGTTTTTCCACTTCCCATTTTCTGGCTCAATTGATTAAGCTCAGGCACATGTATGTTTATGAATTATGATTGAAATTGTCCTTTGTGTACTGCCTTTATATAGCCATTGGAACCCATTTAGGAAAGGGTGTGTTGCCTTAGATGAAAACAGAAATGGATCCATAACTTGTTTGTTGATTTGTTATGAGATCACAAAGAAATTATTGAAAGTAGTGATGGAATCTAATATTTGACTGTTGAATAAATATAAGAAGCCTTCCATCATCATATCACTTCTCGGAAAATACTTAAGTAGTCCTGTAGTATAGTGAAATTGTGCTCCCTCCTTTCACATTCATATTCTGTTTACAATTTTGTTATTTTCTCAGTTAGGACTTGCTAACACTACTTTATTGTTGAGAATGATTTCCAACTTCTTGACTAGTGCTATAAATAGGCTATAGAGTTAAGACTCGCTAACCCCATTAATGTAAGAATTAAATGCACAATTGACCCCCCTATTTCCATTCTCTCTCCATCTTTCTCTCATTTATGGGTACGAAGAAGGGGTTTTTGGGCCTCTGTTGTGATGTTTGAGGCCAATGGGTTGGGTTGACAATGGGGGTTGGAGTGGCTAATGACTTTGTGGGTTATTTGGGATTTTAGATGCGATGGATTGGGCTCTATGGGACCTTGGTTGTGTAATGTTTCAAGTTGTGGATCAAATGGTTTGTTTGATGGTCTCAGGGTAGAGTTGATAGTTAGAGGTTGTGGTTTTCGAGTGGCTTTGCTAGCGGCGAGGCTGACCTGTGGTGGTTCTGCCAATAAGATGGTGGTTTGAGTCTAGGCTTGATAAGATGGGATATGAAAACACAACAATGGATTTTTTTTTTCCTCTTTTTGTGTGTGTGTGTAGGGTTTTGGATTGTGCTTTGCTATTGAATTTCGATCTAGGACACTTTTTAATTTAATTTTTTTATTTCATGATTTATCAACTTTTGAAGCTAGATTGAATTCATTTGCTAATTGTTAATTTGAGGGGTTTTTGTGGCATGCAATTTTTTTTTTTAAATTTTAATATTATAATTTATCTTGCATGACAATTTAGTCATTTTGTTTCATGTGAGTCACATGTTTACGGCAACTAACTCTTTTGCCACTTTTAACCCCAAATTAGACCATAGGGGGGACATTGTAGCAAAACTCTCAAATTAGGGGTTCAATCATGCATTTCAAAAGTTTGGAGGACATTATTATTATTATTATTATTATTATTATTTATCGTGACAAAAACTATATTAATCTGAATCAAGAAACATCAACTAGTACAATAGGAGCTAAATCATCATGTCTTCCAGTCACCTTTTTTTTTTTTTTTTTTTTTTGATAGGGTCTTCCAATCACCCTGTAATTGTAATTGGGATGAAAGATTAGGGTAGAAATGTGTAATCCCCCTTTTTAAAATTTTTTTTTTTTTTTTCTTATGAGCTAGTTTTGACCTCTTCCCTATCAGTTAGATTACATCCCCTTTTCTATCGAAAGCAGCACAAATGCAATGTCAAGATACTTATATTTGCAGCATAAGCACAGCTTTGTTTGTTTGTTTGTTTGTTTCATCAACTTGAATTTTCCCAATAATACTACCTTTCGTTGACAGTCATGCAAACCAAAACTATACTACAGACAACTGCAGGCAATGATAGACATCTGCAACCCCATAAGTATATTGATGCTAAAACGTGGGAATTAATGAGGCAAGAATTCAGCAACAGCCAAGCCACAAGGACCTAAGTGGAAGACCTAAAGCCCGTGTTCTCCAGATCACGTGATTTTTATTTATTTTTTTCCAGCTAAATTCTCAAGATCATCAGATTGATGGAAAGAGTAGGCATCAAATAATTAATGGACTTCTTGAAGACCTCACAGGAGATTATCATATGCTTGCAGATCGTGTGTTCCAGATAAATTCACAAGATTATCAGATTTTATTTATTTTTTACTGTCTTTTTCACTTACAATAAGTGGGGGTGAGGGAGGGGGTATTAAAACTCAATTCTCATTAGGAGAATCAGACAATGCCATTGAGCTACAAGAGTCTTAGGCATTTTGAAGCTTTATATATCCCTCCTCTCATGCATCACATTGCACATCTATATAAACATATGCTCAGAATATATTCATAATTTACTTTACAAAGAAACGGCTCTCAAAGTAGTACAGTCACTTGAATTTGGGAAAACTATAAAATCCATGCAATACTTATACTTTTATTTTAACTAGTTGCAAATTCACGCGATACGTGAGAATATATAATTATTTTGTAATATGCTATAATGTATAATTTATTCTCTAAAAATTATTAAAAATAGTTTGTTCTCCTTAAAAGTTGAACTATTCTTAAAAGTATTATCCATTTCCGTTCTATTATTTTGGGTGTTTCTTAATAACTAAATTATGAAATCAATGAAGAATCAAAAACCAAAAATAATATCTATACATATCTATACTATATATAATAATGGAAGTTTTGAAAAAAAAAAAAAAACTTTCTTTCTTCTCTAAAAGTTCCTTAGAAATGTTTTTGGCCACTTAAGAAACCTTTATTGTCAAACTCTCATGTATCTAGGTCCATGATCCTAAACCCTGCAAAAACCAAATTCCACATGTAACATTATCAAAATCAGATAAAAATTAAACCCCCAATCATGTTTTGAGATATTCTATTTCCTCATGACCAAAATTTTGAGGTAGATTTTTTTATTGTTTATTGAACTGCAAGATCAAATTATTATGTGCTGCACATAATAAGAAAAAGTGTGTTAAACATAATATTTGTCGAAGCCAAACAGAAATTGAGAAAGGTTACACAACCAAAAAGAACCATTGAGTCAAAAAAAGAAAAAGAAAAAGAAAGCAATAATTGGAGTATAATTATAGCATATAATGAGCGTTTAAATCCGGATGAACTTGCATTTGCGTTTTGCTTCTTTTTTTTTTTTTTTTTTTTTTTTTTTTTTTTTTTTTTGCATGCGTTTTAGCATCAGGGAACAGAGTACATTGTTCATGCACTGTTGAGTACTATTGAGCCGTGATTTTTGACATTTCTGTACACATCAGTGGGTCCCATGCACTGTTCAAGAGATTCACAAACCTCACTTTTTAGCAATTTTTTCATTAAAAATAAGTCTCACGGCACTATTCACACATTTAAAAATTATTTTGCTATAGTGTTTTCAATTTTTAATTTTTAGTTTTCAGCTGTATCCAAACGATACAGCTGAAAACTTTGGTTTCAAAACAATCACAGGTAAATGCATTAAACTTTGGTTTTCTTTTCTTCCTTTTTTTTTACATAGAGTTAAACAAATGTCAAATGTAAGAAAACTAAAATATTAAAGATAAACAAATTGAACGAGTAAAACACAAATATAAAATAAAAATTGTACAACATGAATATGAAGTAAGAAGTTGTATTAGAGATTTTTAATTCTTGAAAACCCTTCTCATAACCGACAAACCAATCCTAGGCACCCATTGCCCCAAAGTGATCACATTGTCGGAAACCCACCAAAAAGCTTATCATCCACGAACTTTAGAAATCCAATGAAAAAACCGAAGGTGGGGAAAAAGAAAAAATAAGAACGGAAATGACAAACCTCAAAGAGACTTTCCAAATTTAATGCCACTTTGGCAACTTTTGCAAACGTAGAGAGAGCAACTGAGAATTTATAGTGTTAAAAATAATATAATTAATCACAAGAGTGGTAATCGAAGGGTTTGAACTTCAAAAGAACGAAACGGTTTTAAATGAGAAAATGAAAAATTGAGAATTGGAAGAATGCTAAATTATTGGTGAGTTGGATTTAATGAGTTAAAGAATGTTAAGGTTGTTCATGGTAATGTGTAAAGTTGCACTATTTATTTATATATTAATATTGTTTAAAAAATGAAGAAAAAAAGAAAAAGAAAAAGCTAACATGATTGATGACGTGGCTCAACTAGAGCGTAACAACAATTAATGCTTTGCTTCAGCTTTTAAATATATATAGATATATATGATATCACACAAAGATTTAAGCAAAAAGAGAGAGAGAGAGAGAGAGAGAGAGAGGAGCAGGCCCAAAACAAAAAAGACCTGCAAAGCTTCATAACAGCTATTAAAATTTGGAAGCACCTACTGTAAACAAAATTACAAAGACTTTGCTGGCATGCAGATCCATTAGAAGATACAACAACACAAAATCAACAAGAATTTGCAAAAGTCTTGGAAAATGATGGCCTGAAATGGATCAGTCCTTGACATCAGTTACACCTTCTGCAGCAATTTGAAACCGTGCTTCAGCTTCAGCTAAACAAGGAGAGCTTATTACTTTACAGATGCGCTCATCTCCTCTTCCCTTACGCAGAGCTAGCCTGTAAAAAGCATAAAATAGGAGTATACATTCAGTGACACTCAGACAAGGAGCCATTTCTTTTGGGGGAGGGTTCTGAAGAATAAAGTTTGTTTTACAAACCTTGTTGTGGAAGCATGAGCCATAATATTACCACCAATAGGCTTGATTTGAGGGCCAGCAAAGATTGCAGAACCATCCACTTGTGCGACTACTTGGTTTGTAATAACAACAGCGACACCAAACTACGAACACCAAATAGCGAAGGAAAAATGTTGAATAACAAATGCCAAAGATAAACAATGTGAAAACTGCAAATGCTGATTGGCATCATCAAAAACAGAAAACATTAAGAAATTATCTCTACGCTGAATTCTCAGTTGAATGATTCTAAGTTCCTAAAGACCAACATTTAATAATAATAAAAAAAGGGTTCTAAAGCCTAACAACAAGAAGATTTTTGTAAACAAAAGATTGCTGATAATATGAGATCGAAATGTAGGAGGCCTTACCTCATCTGCTAATTTCTGAAGGCTCCGGAGAAACTTCGCAAGATGCATTTGCCGGGCTGAGAGTTCTCCCCTTCCAGAGAAATCTGTTCTGTAGAGAGCAGTAGCACTGTCTACTATCATAAGAGCAAACCTACGGAAACAAATCCATTGAAGAAAATTAGTATTGCCTACACTGGCAAAGCATATCAAAGCAACCCAAGATGACCCAAATATGCTGCAGGCACACAACTAGAAATTCTTCATTTATTGATATGTTGTGAGAAAATGTCAAATTAATTACCCTCCACCTAACAAATACTGACAATCCATAATTGAACAAAAATCACCAAATATAGTGCAACAGGCTATGGAGTATTCAAAAATCATCTTTTTTTCAAAAAAAAAAAAAAAAATAAAATCAAACATCAGATTAGGACAAATATAAAATTCTCCTGTCTTACAAAATTGGGTTTCCAAATTAAAATATCAGTTTGTGTCTAGGTCAAGTTTGTTCAGTGCTTTTGGGATTATGAATAAAACATATTTCATTGTCAATTCATTGACTGTTAGCAAGGGGAGTATGTCTTTCACCAAATCAAGTTTTTTTTTTTTTTGATAGGTTATAAGGCTTTTATTGAAAAAAATTGAACATCATGTTCATGATGGTGAACACTTAGATCAATGAAACACACCAAATCAAGTTTTACCTCATGACAAGCTCCTATGCGATGCATAAATTTGTTATTTCTAAATAATATAAGACAGCACAAACAAGATTACATTTTATTCAAGGTAGTCAAAGGCGAAAGGCGACCTTAAGGCGCCAAGGCCTTGTATCGCCTGAGGCGTGATGCAACAAAAAGGCGCTAGCCCGAGTAAAGCAAGGCGCCAAATTCTTAATATATTTATTATACATATAGAACTTAAATCATATGTACCTAGTATTATAATAATATAATGAAGTGTTTTTCAATGTGTAGCATGAAGAAATTAGGTCTATCAAATTATTTCAAAATAAGATTAACATGGTTTAGGCTCTATTAGTTAATTCTAACAATACGTTTTATAATAAGCTTCTATATAACAATAAGTCTTAAAAAACAAATTTGTAAATTAATTTAACTAACAATAGATTTTATAACAGGCCTTTTGAAATTAATAGTCTAAAAATAGGTTTCACAACAAACTTCTTTAAAAAAAAAAAATTAAAAAAAACTTGAGGCTCTCGCCTTAGCGCCTTTTTCATGGCTTAAGGCGGTTGCCTTGCTCTCCTAGGCTCTAAAGGTGAGCACCTGACTAAAGGCGCCTCGCCTTAGAGCCTTTAAGGCGCCTTAGTGGTGCCTCACCTCACCCGGGCGCCTAGGTGAGCGCCTGGCTCGCCTTTGACTACACTAATTTTATTTTTCTTGACTTTGGTTGATAGTGACAATATTGAAGAATAGATTCATTAGCATGATAAAGAAAAGAATAACAGTACTGCACCTTGTTTCCACCATCATTGAAGCTGCTTCAAGCAGAAGTCTTGACTGATGATCAGTGTTATAAGCTCTAGCATAAGCCACATTATCCAAGACATCAGGACCATCCAGTCCAAACCTGCAGCATTCAAAACCATTGCTATAAATAACTCACACTGCAGAGAAGCATATTCAATTTAAGGTAGCTGTATGACACCTTTCTGCTATCTGTAAGAGTCTCTGTGGCCTAAATGTGCCCTCTGCATCGATGTACATTGCTTTTCCCTCTCCACCTCCTTGATCTAATGGAAGCTGAAATGTCAAAGTGTATGCATTGAATAAATTGACATCACATGTAGCAGACGGGCAGTAGCATGTAAAGAATAGAGATTGATTAATGCTGTACCTACTCAATGAACTGACCTTTCAGATTAGTAATGAAATATCTTAAAAGCGCTGATAAGGACCTTGTTCTTATCTTTGCTTATGTGATTAAGAAATGGCTTCTTAAAGGGAGCCAGGCCTCCAAGATAGAGAGAAAATTCTAGAGGTAAGAGAGAAAGATGAATGTTATTTCTGTTATGAATCCTTTACAAATCAAATCCTCCTTTTTTCTAAACTACTCAAGCACTAACTACAAGAATCAGTTAGTTACCCTAACTACTCCTTAGCAACTAACCACCTAACTACCTGCCTATTTAACCACATGACTATTTACAATTATCCACATGTATATTGAGCAGGAAGTTACAACCAGATTCTCTATGCTACCAAACAGTGCATAACCTCTGCTCCACTATACAGTACATAACATGGAATAGCATTACTTAAGCTATGCAATACAATAGTATCATCTGGTAACAGCAAGGTCAGGTGCACATCACATCACAGCAGCTAGGCTTATCGCAGCTAAGCTAACAGCTCAATTAAGCATAGCAGCCAAGCACAATCATTCACAGAATCCTAACAAGTGCACTGAATTATTATTATTATTATTAATTTTTTTTTGGATAAGTATGCACTGAAATTCTAATCTTACTTTGTAAAGCGGAAAAGAAAGTATGCATCTATGTCATGTTGCATTTGATGAAGCTGCTTTCTATTGCAAAGTAAAGGTGCAACATGTAATAAAATGCGGGGTAAAATAAGAAGAAGAAGAAGAAGAAAAAAAAGAAGCATACCTGGCAAGTGACACAGAGTGTGTGACACAGCTGAGTCTTTCCAGAGCGAAACTCACCATATATCTCAGTAATAGATCCTGTCTCGATTCCTCCTGTCATAAGCTAGCCATGTCAATTGTCAAGTTACAAATTCGAAACATCACGCCAATGATTCTTGGCACAGATCATACTTCCTCACCTCACAAGTTTGGGAGGAGGTTGAGGTCACGGATTTAGAACCCACAATTAAACTATCTTAAAAATGAAAAACAAAATAAATGATCATTTGATCTTATGTAAAGGGAATTTTAACTAGCGAAAACAAGTAGTCGGCTTAACATTGAATAAGAAAAGCTTGTAGACCATCGTGATTGGTGCAGGAGTACTCACCTTCCAATACCTTGTCAAGCTCTCTTGACCCGGATGTTATCTGAATGATCTCAAGCCTCTGGGCATGGAGTTGGCTAGCACTAGTAAAACCCAAAGGCACTAGCTTGGAAGCTGGCGATGAATAAAAGGCAAAGGCTAATTGCATAATATTGCAAACAAACAAACAACAAAAGCAATATTGAAGGGTGTGAGAGTATAATGATGACAAAGACATGCCTGCTTCAATGATCTTGTCGACTTTAGCATCACTGATTCCTTTGATTTGAAGGAGTTCCTTCCTGGGAGAGAAAGCAACCGATTCAACAGTGCAGAGACCCGCATCTTTAAGCTTCTTAACGTCAATGGAAGCAATGCCCGCCGCCTTGAGTTGAAGATTCGCAAACAAATGTATCAAAAATACAAAATTAACTAAGCTACTTAACTACAACCAAAACACAATTCATTCCATAACAAATTTTACTAATTAGTATAGCTAGCACAGAGTTTGGTTTTCAATAAATAACTAATTTTTTCCATTTGCAATCAAAGATATCAAATTTAATCGAAAACCCATATGACAATTGACAAGAAAGAAAGGTGGGTTAGGGTTTAGACTTTAGAGCCAATCAATTAACATCGTGAAAGAGTGATAATCAAATGAAATAGAGAAAACCCAGATCAGATATTGAATCTTGAAGAACATTCTACAGGGATTGAAGCTAAAAAGAGAAATCTTTGTTCTTTTTTCTTAAGAAAACGAAATCCCAAAAAGGAAAATTGGGAGTGAGAGAGAGAGAGAGAATGAGAAACTGACCTGAAGTTGTTCGACTGGGGTAGGGCCTTGTTGCATCTCTTCGACTTGTTCATGTTGTTGTTGTTGTTGTTGTTGTTGTTCCTCAACTGCCATCTTCTGCTTTCTTTGTTGCTCCATTACTTTTCTCTCTTCTGTTTAACTTCACACTCACGCAATCACAGAGAGAGAGTAGCAAAAACACGAGAATATGGTAAAAGAAAGAAGCGATGAAGGGATGATATGGAAATGAAATGAGCGGGCTTAATGGTATGGAGATTTGTTGGAATTTTTGGAGGGAGATTGCATATTTTCAATTCAGCTTGTTCGGGAAGCTTTCCATTTTGACTACTTGGGCCTTGTTACTTTTGCCCAAACCTACATGACTACATGGTTGGGCTGAAGCCCAATCTTTATTTGTTCACCTCTAGTTATGTTTTTTTTTTTTTTTTGGGTTGTTGTTTTTGTTTTTAATAATTGGGAAAGGGGATTAGCGGTAGAAAATACCAGGAGCTATCAGTTGAACTTGAACAAGAAAATATGTATTCATATCAACTTATCTAAATATTGAGTTAAATTCTAGCTAAAAGGTCACTTTAAAACTCATTTCTCACTTGTAGCATGTAGGCTCTATGTTTCTTCTTCAATTCCATATAAATAATCTTTTACTCTTTTTTTTTATTTTATTCTCCAATATAAATATACCCCAATCCCCTTAAGCTTCCCATTCAAGCCCTACCCTTTGAGCAGTAAATCCGGCTCGCTAATAAATCACAAACAAATTTTTAAAAAATTAGACCCAAGTGACAACTGCCACATAAGTGGTATTATGAGAGAGAGAGAGAGAGAGAGAGAGAGAGAGGGGTGGCTAAAATAACTAATATTTAAATTGCAATGGTATCTCCCAAACATAGATGGTGGTATTCTATGAAATGGTAGCATGAGACCACTTTCTTACAAGATAATTTTCTAAAACCCAGCAAGTTGCTATAGTAATGCAATTTGAAATTTAGAGTGTTTGATGGTTAGTTTGATGTAGGAGATTTTGGAGTGAGATTAGTCAAATCATATACGAATATAATAAAAGTTGGGTCTTAAGAACTATGTTTACACTAAGTAGTTATTTTCACTGTACTAGAAATTGGCTATACTCTAATTAATTATTAATTTATTTTAGCTTATTAATTGTTAGTATTTGTATTTTAGCCAAGACTCTATTACTAGGATTCAAGAAATAAAAATTCCTCTCTCAAAAAAAAAAAAAATAGAAATAAAAATTCTACTCCAACTAAAATTCTATTTACCATAAATTCTTAAGATAATTTAATTTAGATAAGTCAACAGCCTTTAAATTGGTTCATTATGATTAATTGGCTTAGCTTGATTAATCCACCTCTTATTAAATTAAGCGGTCAAACAAGTCTTTTCAATTGGCATTAGAGCATTAGGTTTAGTCGATTCCATGGTTAGTTTCTTGAGTGTGACCTTTGGACCCAATGGATCGTGGTCAATTCTTGAGTATCTCACTTCACTTTGACGACAATAACTATGCTTATTGAAAGGTGTTCATGAGAACATTTCTAGAATCTATTGAAGAAAAAGTGTGGTAATCTGCTGAGAATTAATGTTGGACCATACCTAAAACCCCACTTATTAATGGACCAAAGATCTATTTGCGAAGGCACACTATAATAATAAAGTTTTGAATGTGATATATGGTTGTATCTAAAGAAGATTTTAGGATGGAATCTAATGTTGAAACTGCTAAAGAGGCTTGGGCTATACCGATGACTACACATGCATGAAGGTATTAAAGCTGTTATGACTTCCAAAATTTCAAATGTCAAACATCTATGTTTGAAGAAATTAAGATAAGAGAGGAGTCATTTGATGAATTTTATATTAAACATCTATGTTTGAAGCAGAGAAAATTCCTTGAGCCTAAAATTGTTAGGAAAATGATGAGATATTTGCCTAAGAGATTCCGTACTAAGGTCATTATCATAGGGGAGAGTAAGGACCTTGAAACTATCAAGGTTGATGCATTTGTTGGCTCCTTACAAAAATGTTGAACTATCCCTACTTTAGACTAGTAGGAACAAATCCATGGATTTAAAACCATCGAGGAAGAGGATATTGATCCCTCTAATGATGATTTGGATGAACATGATTTGGATTTAAAAAAAAAATTAATTTTCAATTCTATAACAACAAAAGTTGGGTCCTTAAAACCGTAGTTGTAACAAGTGATTTTCTTTCTCTATATGACAATTGGTTTACACTTTCATTAATTTTTAAAGTAGTTTATATCTTATACTTGTTAGGATAGTTTGAACTATCTAAAACTTTATAAGTTTTAATAATTCAAAATTCTACTCCAACTAATTTGTTTTTGATGGACTCCAACTAAAATTTATTTGTCTTTTTATGATATTTTAATCTAGATAAAACTCTATTATCTAGGCTTTAAAAAATTTAAGATTATACTCCAACTTAAATTCTCTTACCAAAAAATTTAATGAAAGTTTAAAATAAAATATATTATTTATTTTAATTATATTAATTGTCTTTCATAATTTTATATTTCAATATAATACAACTTGCACAAAACATACTATAGGGGTGAAAGACCCAATTCCAGATAATGGGCCATGGGCATGTCCGAGGAGACCTGTCCGTCCGAGAATAGTAAATCATGAGGAGGGTACCTGATCTAACTCCTCTCTGAAGTATAACTTATGTGAAGGAAGAAAGGAGTGGTCCGAGGAGCACTGCCTTTTCGGATGATCAAAGGAACGATCTAGATGAATGCTCCAACATTAATCCTAGCATTTCCGGAGAATCTCCTGACTTATGTAGGCAAAAAGGACAGGTGGCAGCAATGAGATATTATGTAAAAGGCTGCTACCACTGCATTTATGATCCCACAGCTAACTTCATGGCCATATTAATGGGAAAAAAAAATCTGAACAGTAACCCTGATCCTTTACAGCTGTCGTGTGAAGACCTCAAGGGAAGGTTGATGGGACAAGTATTAAGGGAAAATCACTTGACTGGCACGTGAGGCAAATTGGCCTATAAATAGAACAAAAGGCAGAGAAAGAAGGGATCAAACAATCTGGAAAAAAAGGAGAAGTAACATCAAGAGAGAGAGAGAGAGAGAGAAAGAGAGGGATATAAGCACTTAGACAATTGCTAAGACTCACTCCTCGGACCAAGCCGAGAAGAACTGTGTGCCACTTCAGTACTTCATTTTCGTTAGTCTGATCATAACAAGATTTGGGCCATTAACAAATCCATTTTCAACTAAGTTTACTTAGCCCACCCTCTACAAATTCATTGCAAGGATACTGTTCACGTCTTGGGCCAAAGTCCATCTCACTTGAAGGCCCATCCCGCTAATTTGTGTCCTTACAATTGGCGCCGTTTGTGGGAAGTTAACTGTTGCTTTGGGGAGTTGAGGCTTGAACCATAGTTGGATCAAGTCCTAACAGGGCGGAGTCAGATAGTTCACAACAGCTTGATTATTTTGCGCACCTCGAGCGAGAAAGGGACCGCAAGGGGAGTGTGCATACTAACCATACTGGGCAGAATCAACGTCGAGATGAGGGTGATAAGTCTTATAAAGATACCACGAGGGACATGCAACGTAAGATTGATCGTCTGAAAGAGAAACTGCGCTGTGCACAGAGGAGGCGCAGCCCGTCTAGTAGTCTGTCTATCACTGAGGACTCTTCTGACAACGATGATGATGTAAATTACAGATGTCGGTCCAGAACACCCCCGAGTGAATCTTTCTCTCACAAGGAAGAACATCACGATAAGCACAAGAGTAGGAACGCATCCTCTAAGAGTGTAGGGAACGATGCAATGAATAGGGCACTTAACCCGATCTCCAAGTCACCCTTCAAACGCAGAATCGAAGGAGGAAGCCTTCCTCGGCGTTTTACTCAGCTCACTTTCACCGCGTACAATGGGCGAACTGATCCTGTGGAGCACGTGAGCCATTTCAACCAGAGAATGACTGTCCACTCCCAGAACGAGACTCTTATGTGCAAGGTGTTCCCCTCCAGTCTGGGGCCTGTGGCCATGAGATGATTTGATAGCTTTGCTGCCAATTCTATTGGATCCTTTCGGGCGCTTACTAAGGCCTTTTGCTCTCGGTTCGTCACAAACACTAGGGTCCCCCGGCCATTAGATTCCTTACTGTTTATGTCTATGCGAGAAGGGGAGACGTTGAAAACGTACTCAGATAGGTATTGGGAAATGTTTAACGAGATTCAAGGGAGTTTCGACGATGTGGCTGTGAGAACTTTCAACGTCGCCTTGCCAGCCGAGCATGATCTGAGGAAGTCACTGACCAAGAAGCCCGTGAGAAGTGTGCGTCAATTAATGGACCGTATCGATGAGTAAAAGCGGTGGAGGAGGATCAGATGCTTGGAAAGGGAAAAGCCAAGGTTATCCCTCAGGAGAGGAGGGATTTCAGGTCGGATCGGTACAGCAACAGCAAGTCGCGGAGGGACTATAGTGTGCAGTTCGGGTCTGTTGCATCGCAGGCAGTCCATGCCGTGTTCCAAGAGCCAATCCACCAGATTCTGGAGAAAATCCAGAACGAGCCATATTTCAAATGGCCGAACAAGATAAGGGTAGACCCCACGAAGCGCAATCAGAGCCTCCACTGCCAATATCATCAGGAACGAGGGCATACCACAGAGGATTGCCGAACTTTGAGAAGTCACTTAGAACAACTTATGAGGGAAGGAAAGCTACAGCAGTTTGTACATCGCCTCAATGGTCAGGGAGACCTCGGCAGGTCAGGGGCTTCTGGGACTGCCTCATCAAGGTCCCCGTTAGGCATGATCAACGTCATCTTTGTAGCACTCGAAGAACGGGATCCTGTCCCTCTAGAGTGATGTTCGTCACCAGGACATCTGCCAAGGACACAAATCGAGAGTTAAAATGGGCCAAAGTAGATATCTGACCAGCCTTGAGCTTCTCGGACGAGGATAAGTAGGGCACTATACAGCCCCATGATGACGCTTTAGTCATCATTCTTAGAATAGGGGAGTACGACGTGAAGAGGGTGTTGGTCGATCAAGGGAGTGGGGCTAAGATCATGTATCCGGACCTATACAAAGGATTGGGTTTACGACTTGAAGACTTGACAGCGTATGACTCATCTCTAGTTAGCTTTGATGGGAAAACCGTCATCCCTAAGGGTCAGATCAGGCTACCTGTACAAGCAAGGTCCGAGGTAGTCGAGGTTAACTTCATTGTGGTAGATACATACTCTCCCAACACAGCCATTGTAGCCAGACCGTGGCTTCACGTCCTAGGGGCTGTTTCGTCAACCTTGCATTTAAAGGTTAAATTCACGTCTAGGGGACGAGTGGAGGAGATTGTAGGAAGCCAATCTATGGCAAGACAATGCCTCATAGTTGCCATTACGCATTAGTCTGATGCCGAGCTAGCAGCCACATTGGGTAGAGATTTGTAGCAATCAGAGATCCCGATTCCGCTTAACGGCGTGGAATTGGACGAGGAGAAGTGTGAGAGGTTGGAGAAAGTTGTCATCGACGGAGACCCGGAGAGGTTCTTCCAGGTCGGGGCTCAGTTGCCCTCTCGGGATAAGGAAGAGCTGCTGGCATTCCTTAGAGGAAACATCGGCGTGTTTGCTTGGAACTCTTATGAGGCCCTAAGGGTAGATCCGGAGTTCATTTGCCATCACCTAAATGTAAGTCCAGCTGCCCTACCCAAGAGGCAGCCACCTTGGCGCTCATCCAAAGAGTATTCTGCCGCCGTAAGGGAGGAGGTGAATAAGCTCAAGCAGACAGGGGCTATTAAGGAGGTGTTCTATCCAGAATGGCTGGCCAATACAGTGGTGGTGAAGAGGAAGAACGAGAAATGGCGTGTATTTGTGGATTTCACAGACTTGAACAAAGCCTGTCCGAAAGATCCCTTCCCCATGCCTCAGATTGATCAGCTAGTGGATGCAACTGTGGGGCATCCGCGAATAAGTTTCTTGGACGCCTTTCAAGGGTACCACCAGATTCCCTTGGTCTTGGATGATCAAGAAAAGACAGCCTTCGTCACCCCCGTCGGGAACTATCACTACAAGGTAATGCCATTTGGTTTGAAGAATGCAGGCTCCACCTACCAGAGAATGATGACAAAAATGTTCGAACCACAGCTGGGGAAATGCATTGATATCTACGTTGATGACTTGGTGGTCAAGAGTAAGCTGGAATCCGAGCATGTCAGCGACCTTGGGAGCATCTTTGAAATCTTAAGAAAACACAGGTTGAAGCTCAATACTTCAAAATACTCTTTCGGCATTGGATCAGGAAAGTTTCTGGGTTATATAGTCACCCATCGCGGAATTGAGGTCAACCCAGACCAGATAAAGGCGATCAACAATATGCAGCCTCCTCAGAATCTAAAAGAGGTTCAGAAGTTGACAGGGATGACAGCTGCTCTCAACCAATTCATCTCCAAGTCGGCAGAAAGGTGTCGGCCTTTCTTCCAGCTATTGAACAAGTGGAAGGGGATTGAATGGACTGAAGAGTGCGTTTTGGCTTTCCAGCAGCTAAAGGAATACTTATCTCGACCCCCCATCATGTCTAGCCCCACGACGGATGAGGTCCTGTTCGCCTATATCGCTATAGCCACCCATGCAGTGAGTCTGGTACTTATTCAGGTCGACAATGGTGTTCAGAAACCTGTTTACTATGTGATTAAATCTCTGCATGAGGCCGAAATCCGTTACTTGCCACTGGAAAAGGCCATCTTTGCAGTTGTTCACGCCACTCGCAAGCTTCTTCACTACTTTCAATCGCATACGGTTATGGTCCTTACCCAACTTCCACTCAGGTCACTGCTTAGGAGTACGGATTATACGGGAAAAATTGCAAAGTAGGGTACAATCCTAGGGGCCTTCGATATAAAGTACATGCCCCGCATTTCAGTTAAGGGGCAAATACTGGCTGACCTGGTGGCCGAGTTCACTGAGCCTGTGTTAGAAGAAAGTTCCGAGAAGATGCACATGGATGGAAATTCAGTTGGCCTAGTGTCTGTGTAAGGATCCCCACCCTGGAAATTGTATGCAGACGGTGCAGCCAATTAGATAGGCTCGGGAGTGGGGCTAGTTTTGATATCTCCTGAGAATGTTGTTATCGAAAAATCCCTCAGACTAAACTTCTCGGCTACTAATAATGAAGCTGAGTACGAGGCGCTGTTGGTCGGAATGGCCATGGTGAGAAGAATGGGTGGGAACACCGTGGAGGTATTCTCGGACTCAGCACTAGTCGTCAGCCAGGTCAGGAGAGAGCTAGAAGCGCGTGATGAAAAAATGCAGAAGTATTTAAGGCATGTCAAGCAACTTCAATCACAATTCAAGTCATTTAGTTTGCAACATATTCCTCGGAATGGGAACACGCACGCGGACTCCTTGGCCACTCTTGTAACCTCCTCGGCTCAGGGATTACCCCGACTTATCTTGGTGGAAGATGTACAAAGACATGCTGAGGAGAAAGAAGGGCTCAGCATCTATCAAGTTAGAGTAGGACCAAGCTGGATGGACCCTATGGTAACCTACCTCAGATAAGGCCAAAGTTGACAAGGTGCGGAGAAAAGCTCCTCGGTTCTGGCTGTCAGGAGACAATAAGTTATACAAACGCTCTTTCTCTAGGCCCTACTTATTATGTATACACCCTGAGGCCACGGAGTTGCTCCTTGAAGAGCTGCACAAAGGAATTTGTGGCAGCCACATAGGAGGCAAGTCTCTAGCTCACAGGGCCCTAATTTAGGGATATTGGTGGCCGAACATGCAAAGAGAATCATAGGAGTATGTGAGAAAGTGTGATCAATGCCAGAGGTTTGCGCCAAATATACATCAACTAGGGGGAGTTTTGAATCCTCTATCCAGCCCGTGGCCTTTCGCTTAGTGGGGCTTAGACATTGTAGGTCCCTTCCCTAAAGCAGCTGGGAGTAAAAAATACCTGATCGTTGGCACAAACTATTTCACCAAATGGGTTAAAGCCGAGCCGTTGTCGAACATCAGGGGTGTAGATGTCCGGAAGTTTATATGGAAGAATATTGTAATTCGGTTTGGAATACCACACACTCTCATCTCGGACAACGGTCTTCAATTTGATAGTAAAGTGTTTAGGAGATTTTGCTGTGGATTAGGCATTACGAACAGGTACTCCACCCCTGCGTACCCCCAAGGAAACGGCCAGGCTAAAACAGTTAACAAAGTCATAGTAAACGGTCTGAAGAAGAGGTTGGATGATGCTAAAGGGAAGTGGGTGGAAGAATTGCCACATGTCCTCTGGACCTACAGGACAACTCCTCGGAGATCTACGGGAGAAACCCCCTTTACAATGACGTACGGTGCTGAAGCTGTTATTCCCAAAGAAATTGGATTCTGCACACTTAGAATGAGTTCTTTTACCTTGGCTGACAATGACAGGCTGCTAAAGAATAATTTGGATCTGGTCGTCGAGCGAAGGGAAAATGCTACGGTTTAGCTAGCCTACTATCAACATAAGCTCAAGCAGAGGTATGATGCTAATGTCAAACTAAGACCCCTTGCACTAGGAGACTTGGTTTTGCAGAAAGTCGTGGGTACTGCGAAGAACCTGGCCTGAGGAAAATTGGGGCCCAATTGGGAAGGTCCTTACTGTATCCTATCCGTAACTGGAATAGGGGCGTTTTACTTAGAGGATTTGGACGAAAGAGCTGTACCACATCCCTAGAATGTAAATAACCTAAAAATGTATTATTATTAATAAAAGTTTCTATTCTTGCATTAAGGTTTACCATCTAGTTCATTTTACTAAGTGCTAAACAGAACATTGGTCATGACTGGTCCCTCGGACCACATACCTTGGGTAAATTACCACTCTAGTTCATTTTACTAAGTGTTAAACAGAACCTTGGTCATGCCTGGTCCCTCGGACCACATACCTTGGGTAAATTACCACTCTAGTTCATTTTACTAAGTGTTAAACAGAACCTTGGTCATACCTGGTCCCTCAGACCACATACCTTGGGTAAATTACCATTTTAGTTCATTTTACTAAGTGCTGAACAGAATCTTGGTCATGCCTGGTCCCTCGGACCACATATCTTGGGTAAATTACCACTCTAGTTCATTTTACTAAGTGTTAAATAGAACCTTGGTCATGCCTGGTCCCTCGGACCACATACCTTGGGTAAATTACCAATCTAGTTCATTTTACCACTCTAGTTCATTTAGAAAGGACCTTGGTCATGACTGGCCCCTCGGACCACGTACCTCGGGTAAACCAACATTCTAGTCCATTTTGCCAAAGTAATGAGCAAAAATTTAATCATGTTTGCCTACTCAGATTATATTTTCTACGTGTCTCAACGTCTCGAGTTAATCTTAACGGCCTAAGGAACCAGATTCATTTATTGGTTTTGTTGCTCAAGTTTGACGTATTTATTAATTTTAAATGCCCTACCATGTAATCTTAGTAATTAAAGGAGTCATGCAAAGAAAACAATGAAGGAATTAAACTGAACATAAGTAAAGGAGAACGAGAACACTTTCATTAATCAAAACCAAGAGTACATTACACTTCATTACAAAAAAGTTATAAAACAAAAAAGAACAAGTAGCCCTAAAACTAAATTTCAGCCATGGGAGATGAGGGATTTTCTTTTCCAATCGGCTCGGCCTCCCCGGATCCAGCTTCAGCCTCCGAAGGTGCAGCTTCACTGGTCACCACGGCCTGAGAAGAGGTGACCCCCTCCGCACCCTTGCTTCTGACCTTGCCTATCACCTCCTCTCGGCCCTTGTTCTTGGCCTCGGAGGGAGCAACTCCCTGGTTAGTTGCTTCGGGGACTTGGGTGGATGGGGACGAAGGAATGGCTATGGCATCCCGTATGTCCGGATGGAAGTAGATTTTCTCGGGATGCCTTAGGCTAGAGTCGGCCATGATTCCTGCAATGTTTAGGGCTTCCTCCCAGCTAAACTTGCAGTAGTCCCAGCAAACCTCTAACAGCTCGTCCACCAACCTTATCTCCATCTCCTCAATCCCTTAGAGATAAGCTGCATTCTTCTCAGCCTCGACTTCCAACTCTGCCTTCCAAGCAGCTTCCTTAGCTTTTTCCAGATTAGCCTTGAGCTCCAAGACCAGCTGCTTTTGGATTGCCAACTCAATTTCAACCGTGCAGAGTTTTTTACGTTGGTCTTCAGCTTGGTCTTGGGCACTCTTCAGCCCGGCTTCCGCACTCTTTTTGTCCCTCTCCTCAATGACCAGATTCTTGGCCAACTCTTATTTCTCATGCTTGATGGCCCCTAGATTCTTCTCGGCGGCGGTCCGAGACTGAGCCTCAGCCCTGGCCTGGTTGCGGGCATCCTTGACCCAGTTCTCCGCTACGTAGATCTGTTGGATCACCTGCATGGGAAAATGAGAGGATAGCATTAGCATGGAGATGCTAATTTTAGGAATCTAACCTAAGTTTAAGAGCTTACGATAGCTAAGTCCCTTTTGAGAGACATAAATAAGTTTGCCTGCCGCCAGGACTTCACCTCATCCATGTCCTGAGGCAGGAGTAGTGGACGCTCCAATGCCTCGGCAATGTATGCCGAATGACCTTTCTGGGAATCTTGTATTGAAGCAGTCATAAGGATTGGGGCGCCGTCCAAGTCCATCCGCGAGGCCCAAGCTGGTGGCTGGCGGATGTCCCAGGCGTGGGTCTCCACCCTGGTCTCGGACGGGGAGACCCTTCGGCTGTCCCTCCCGTCCTTCTGCTGCTTTGGCCCCTTCTGTTGGGGCGGGGGCACTTCACCCTCCTCGGTATCCAGGTCCACCACCTTCCTTTTCTTCTTTAAGTCCGGTATTGGGAGAAGACCGGTTTCAGATGCAGGAAGAGGCAGAGGTGGAGGGAGGTTGTCAGTGGTTTTGACCTTAGATGCACCCTTAAAGGATGCACCCTTACTCCTCCCAGCTAAGAGATCTCTTAACCATGCCCTCGGTATTAGAGACATCTCCTCTTCTTCCTCCTCGAAACTCTCAGGGTTGGGTATGCTTTGAGGCTGTGTCTGCGCTTCTTCCTCTTTCTCTTCCTCGAAGCGAAACTGATCTATCTCCGTCTCTAGGGACAGCCGAGAGGAGGTAGATTCTTCCCTTTGGATGGCGGGCGGAGGAGGAGCTTGTTGAAACGGCCACTCAACTGGAGGAAGGTCCTTCTTAGCTAAGAAACCCGGTCGAGAAACGTCAATCCTGTGGATCCTCTTGTCTCCTGTCGGATGGCGTTCCCGACGTCCTGGAAGCTGTCTAACAGAGGAGCAAAGTCCAATATCAGGTGAACGGCGCGCAACTGGCCGTCTGAATGCACAAATACCTCGGATCCCAGTAGCTTATTCAGGTCGGGCACGTTCACAAGGCTAAGTCTTGGAGCAACAAATTTTCTATCTGTAATCACAGTCAAGAAACACAAGGTTAGTTATACAATCTCAGAATTGAATGAGTGAACAGCAAAGTAAGATGAAATCTAAAGTGCAAATCCTATGTCATCTCAACCTAGTCCTAGAGCACCCCACCTGGCTCCCCCTCCTTGGCGGACAGTGTTGGCCGTCATGCCACGTCCTAGAGACGATGACGGAGTCGTCCTTCATGCCCTTGTTAGACTTGGGAAGACATGACAGGTGAGTTGTAGGCCTATCATTTGATTGAGGGCGCCTACGCAGCCCAAGACCCTAAATAGGTTGGGAGTGCACTAGTGCGGGCATAGCCTATGGTTCCTAAGGTACTCCCTGGTTATTGTGCCCATGGGAATGGTCATTCCTCCCTCTAAAAATGCGATTATGGGAATGACCACTTCACCGGTTCTCCTATCGGTTACAATATTTTTTGGTGGACAGTATCGAAGACTAACCCCCTTGGGTATATTGTATTTTGCCTTGAAAAGCTCTATGGCTATAGGCGAATCGACAAGATTCTTAAATCTACCCATTTAGATGTGTAAAAGAATGCTAAGGGGGTACCCTAAGGTGAGAAAAGATAAAGACAAGAAGGCCGAGGTGCTCGGCTGAGGAGAAAAGAACTTGGAAACCAAGTACTTACAGAAATGGTTGAGGTTTCGGTCTCAGTAACTTTTTAGATATCTAGGTTTCTTCACGAAAGTGTTCTCGGAGTAATTAGAAAAAGGTAACGTATGAAGGCTGGGATGTTCAAGAACTCTAGAATGCTTAAGGTATACGAAATGGGCAAAAACAGTTCCCTCAAAGCCTTTTATATAGGAGGGGAAAGTAAATGGGAATTATCCCGCTCAAAATTTCGTGAAGAGATCCTAGCCACAAGATCTGCATCTCACCGTTGATGAAGGAGACAGAGCGCCACCTAGAGCAATAAATGACGCGTCGCAATTTCCGAAGCGTCAGCGAGGATTGAGAGACTCGCGAAATGGCGTCTCCATGTGGGTGAGTTGAAAAATTTGGTGAATTTGACCCTTAGAGGAGACAAAATCCCGCCCTTCTCCTCGGATAAGAGAGAAAGCCGGAATTTTAAGGGGCTATTGTAGGGGTGAAAGGCCCAATTCTAGATAATGGACCATGGGCCTGTCCGAGGAGACCTGTTCGTCCGAGGACAGTAAATCATGAGGAGGGTACCTGGTCTAACTCCTTTCTGAAGTATAACTTATGTGAAGGGAGAAAGAAGTGGTTCGAGGAGCACTGCCTGTTCAGATGATCAAAGGACAGATGAATGTTCCAACATTAATCCTAGCATTTTCGGAGAATCCCCTGACTTATATAGGTAAAAAGGACAGGTGACAGCAATGTGATATTATGTAAAAGGCTGCTACCACCACATTTATGATCACGCAACTAACTTCATAGCCGCATTAATGAGAAAAGACATCTGAACAGTAACCCTGATCCTTTACAGCTGCCGTGTGAAGACCTCAAGAGAAGGTTGATTGGACAAGTATCAAGGGAAAATCACTTGATTGGCACGTGAGGCAAATTGGCCTATAAATAGAACAAAAGGCAGAGAAAGAAGGGATCGAACAATCTGGAAAAAGAGGAGAAGTAACATCAAGAGAGAGAAAGAAAGAGAAGGATATAAGCACTTAGACAATTGCTAAGACTCACTCCTCGGACCAAGCCGAGAAGAACCCTATGCCACTTCAGTACTTCGTTTTCGTCAGTCTGATCACAACAAGATTTGGGCCATTAACAAATCCATTTTCAACTAAGTTTACTTAGCCCACCCTCTACAAATTCATTGTAAAGATACTGTTCACGTCTT
Organism: Lithocarpus polystachyus; assembly: GCA_033629205.1. Taxonomy (NCBI): domain Eukaryota; kingdom Viridiplantae; phylum Streptophyta; class Magnoliopsida; order Fagales; family Fagaceae; genus Lithocarpus; species Lithocarpus polystachyus. Next base: position 3,577,829 of record CM066172.1, read on the forward strand.
GGGCCAAAGTCCATCTCACTTGAAGGCCCATTCCGCTAATTTGTGTCCTTACACATACTATTTCTACATCAAGTGACTCAATATCTCTATGTATTATGATAGTTAATTTAGACTTTAAAGTAGCTTACTAATAATTTTGATAGTTTCAATAATATTTATAAAATATTTATATTTTTTTATATGAAAATTTTAATTATTCCGTGCTGGCGTACTACTAGTTTTGACAAAAAATATGGACTTACTAACTACTTTGATGCGATGCTTTTAAGCTTTAATATCATCCATCTTTCGCCAAATTTTTAGTTTAAACTAGTTTGAATTCAAATCTTTTATTTGACAAAAAAGACCTTACCAATAAGTTAACTCAAACCCATAGAAACACGGAATTATAGTTCCCTATAAATGAGAAAGTTTGTGGACAACTTTCATGTAAAAACTTTTTCTAGAATGTGTAACTGTAATTAGTAAAGAAAAAAAAATGTTAATATGAAAATGATGGTTTATCAGTTACAGTATCAAGTTATGATAAATAGTAGTGGCAAATTTGGTGTTCCTAAACAAATAGTTTTTAATAGCAAATATTAATTATCTCATTTAATCGTCTTATATAAAAACATTTTCTCTGCTGTGAATATAATATGATAATTAATTAGTCATATGTAAGGTTCTCTTTATATATAAATGTTTTCAATGTTATGTGTATAATACGATGATTAATTAGGTGCCCCCTTCCATAACCACTTCTAATTAAAAATCAGCTCATCGAAGGGATGAGACTTGTGATACTACCTGTGACAACTAACTATCTTCTCTATAGTCATTTTAACAATTGAATTCCTTGTTAGATGGTCCAAAACCAAAGTTAAAGATTGATAGTTTGATCGGAAATGTGTTCCACGATAACTTTTAGTGATGCTAAAAGTCGATAAAGACTTCGGAAAGGACAATAATTAGTTTAAAAGTGGGGAGGGACAACCATGTGATCAGTATAGAGGACTAACTAGCTAGAAGCTACAGTTCTTGTGATCACCTATCAAGTCTAGTCTTATTTTCAATCAACTTTAATTGTGTTCTAATCCATTTAGGTTGCAACCTGCCCCTTTCTCGCAAGCAAAAAAAAAAAAAAAAAAAAAAAAAAAAAAAAAAAAAAAAAAAAAAAAAAAAAAAATTGTATGGCTCTAAATGAGAGGTGCTTGTTCAAGGAGAATTCCGATCCAGGAGCCTAGAGATATGAGATATCACATTCTTTTATAAAATAAAGGGTTGGTTAATGTGTGCCTTAAGGGCACACATTTATTATCCATTTTTGAAAATGTTTTATGAGAATTGAAAAAGTTGTAAAAGAAGTTGGTATTTTTTTTTTCCCATAAAAGTCTTTTTAAAATAGTTTATTAATTTATGTTTTAAGGACACATGTTAGTAAAATTTTAAAATAAATTACACTCATAACTCTCTTTCTCTCGAGTAAAGTTTTATATGGTAATCTGTATTTTTTTTAACAAAGAAAAATAATCAAACTCACCACCACACAAGAAGTCGATGGGTCCAACCCAAGCTTACTATTTTAATAGAGCCAAAGACACTAACACAAGAGACTTTATCTATATAGTAGATAAAGTCTATATACTATAAAATTTATTTCTTTTTGGATGAATAATAGTTGTGTTAATATATAGAGTTCAAACTTTAATATTCTATGTAGAAATTAAGCTAGTGAAAAGAATCTAATTCTCTATTTAAATTTAAGGAAAAATAGAAAATGTAACCCTAATGGACCCCATTGATGCACGACTTCAATACAAACTATTTAGGGCTTGACTCATATTAAGCTCACCTGCTCCAGCTGTTGGAGAGTGAACTTTATCTATGACCATTTTAAGCCCACCGACAATGAAATTTGAATTCTCCACCAACAATGTTAATACAATTTGGCGTTTCCTACAGAGTGCTATTATATGCATGAGTCATTGCAAAGTCTTTGACACGTAAGTGTAACACAATGATATGCAAAACAAGCCTTCAAACTAGGCATCAAACACTACCCAAACCACCTCATTCAGTTTGGCATAAATGTGACAGTGATTAGCTGTTGAGTCATTTTCCAAATGAAATAAGTAAAATGTTGTTTCTCAAAAAAGAAAAAAAAAAAAAGAAGAAGAAAGAAAAGTAAAATGCTAATTTTTCTTATTCAGTAACGTTGTTGCTTAGGTTGTTTTAATTGTGAACATCTTTATTGGAAGCACTAAAAAAATGCCATTTGACCTAACTGATAATTTCGTAATTGTGAAAGATGAATGGTTTATGTTCAACATTGTCATTCTTATTAGCTTAAAATTTTCATGATGAATGTAATTCCCATGTCGCATGAAGCACTCACAATAAGAAATCCCATGTTAAAGTAATTAATGTCTTTTTCCTTCAGTTAGGAGTCCTCACTTTATTCCATATATATCAACTATATCATTAGTAAGATATAATCTCACTACTTATTTTGGAAATGTTCTTTTTTGAACAATAGAGAATGCAAGTACAAGAGGTGCCTCCAGTGTCCAGATATAGCATAGAAGTCAACTATAAAACAGCAACCAAATTAAGGAACAGATATTTATAATCAGTACCATTCCAAGATGAAAAACACACACACACACACACACACACACACACACTCACTCACTCACTTTATGGAGTACAAAGTGAAACACTCAGAATAAAACTAAAGATTTTTCTTCGCTCAGTCCAGACCGGAGATGAAAGGTATGCCAGTGAAAGGCAGCCATGAAGTCCCAGCGATAAACTTAGAGACAGTAAATTTGACTGCTTTATCGGCTCCAATAACATGATATCCAGACCACTGCACCCTCTTGGAAAGTCCAGCTCCAGGCCCTACATTTGAGTATTCTGCAAAATACAGATTCTTGAGGGTAGAATTCTCGGCCCCAGGCCATTCAATCCAACCTCTGGGCGCTATAGCATCATCTAAGGTTGATTCCATTATTACTGCTCTAGAGTACTCCTTCCATGGCCTCCCTAGATAGGAATTGTATGAATGTTTGACAGCAGAAAAATCTGAGCTCACCATGATCTTACACTTTTGAATCGAGAAGCCAGTATTTTGACCAGGGTCATTCCTCCCATTTGCTAGGATCACATTGTAACCACGTTGTGGTCTACGAAGTACTAAATTGCAGCTCTGAAAAACAGCCACAGCGTTTCCAAAAATGAAGTCTATGGTGCCATAGATGTCACATTCTCTATAGAATTGACGGAGTGCAAGCGCATATAAACTGTCCTGGTAGCCTGCAATGCTACACCTGAAGAAAACTGAATGGTCTGAAGCAATATACAAAGCCAGGGCTTGTTCTCCTTGAGGACCTGCTGTGTTATGAAATCCAATGTCACGAGCAATGAATCCGTTACCTGTGACTGCTGCGCAGCCAGAATATATGTCCAAAAAGTCAGCACTACATTAACAAGTGTTGCATCAATTGTCGTACAAATGAATTTGTCATGGTTGTATTGAATAATATTTCTTATTTTCTTAGGTTTCTTTAGCTTAAAAAATAAGTGTGACAAATTAAATAGTTATATCTACCCAAAAATAAAAATAAAAAAAAGAAAAGAAAAGAAAAAAAAGATAAAAGGTGAGACATTAAGTGTGTGTTTGGATGAGCTTAATAAGCAAAAATGCAAAACTGACTTTGTAATTTTTACATTTTTTTATTTTAGTCATCTAACTTTTAGTTTTGTCAATTTAGTTATCTAACTTTCAATTTTTGTCAATTTAAGGCTCCATTAGGTGCTCAGTTAGTTCTGCCGTTACACAGAATAAAACAACGCCTCCTTTTTTTTTTTTTTTTTTTTTTTTTTTCGGGAATAAAAAGAAAATAAGAAAAATTTGAAAAAAAAAGAAAAAAAAAAAAAACATTAAGGGGCCTTCCCCTGAACCAAAAGAAAACAAAGCCCCAAATTCCCCTTCCCTTGAACCAAAAGACCCAAATCCCTAACCCACCAAAACAACCAAATCAAGAGAGAGAGAGAGTGTGCTGGTTTGAGAGAGAGAGAGAGAGAGAGAGTGCACCGGTTTGAGAGAGAGAGAGAGAGAGACAGATAGACAGAGTCCACCGAGGAACCTTGCCGCCCTTGCTCTAGACCTCGCTGCCCCTGCTCGCCGTGTAAACCACCACCACCCTCATTGCTCTGCCTTGACTGAATCGGTGCAATTGCAAACCTTGTTGATGAAGTTGGTGGTGCTGTTGTCCATGTCGAGGGTCTCCCCATGAATGTTTCAGTGGACATGTCAATCTCGTTTCTTTCAAAGCTTGATGTAAGCTAGCTGGGCATTATAAAACATCTTCAAGTGTTTGATGTAAGCTAGCCAGGTAGCTTAATGTTTTTTTTTTTCCACATTTTTCTTATTTTCTTTTTATTTTGAAAAAAAAAAAAACACAGAACAAAATGGCATCGTTTTATTCGTGGTAATGGCAAATTATTTGAACACTTAACGGAGCCTTGAATTGACATAAATTGAAAGTTAGAGGACTGAATTAACAAAACTGAAAATTAGAAGATTGAAATGAAAAAAGATGAAAGTTAGAGGGTCAGTTTTGCATTTTTGCCTTATTAATACTATTCATGGATCCTATTACACTTTTTGATACTATCAATGGGTCCTACTGTACTATTTCAGCTAATTTTTACTTTTATTTATGGTACTTCCAACAAAAAAATTTCTGTTTTAGCTAAATAAGTTGTTCCCATAAATAGCATAAAAAAGTGCAGTGAGACCCACGAATAGTAGCAAAAATAAGCTAAATATAGTAAAAAAAAAACTGATTTTTTAAACCAATACTAAACGCACACTAAGAATGATACTAATACATATTTTATTATATAATTCTTCCAAACTAATAAGTCTAATATATCATGTATCACCAAAAAGAAATTCAATTAATGCATTAGATAGAAGCACTCAAATGCATGATGAGAAGCCAAATTCATCTAGTACATTAGAATATTAGATCACGGGATCAGAAACATAAGATTGACACGTAATTAATTTTGGAGATTTGTCATTTTCGTATCACGTCCTATACTCTAGTTAATGCATTAGATAGAAGAAATGAAATGCATGATAAGAAGCCAAATTGGTTTTTTTAACGCCTTTTTTTTACTACACTTAGCTTTGTATGGTTGCCTAATCAAGACACAATACATACAAGCCAGCAAGAGAGAGACAGTTTATAAAATAAACTCTGTTGTACTCCAATTTCATTTGGTTTTATAAAAATATGATTTTCACCTCAAAAAAAGAAAAAGAAAAAAAAAAAAGAAAAAGAAAAAGAAAAAGAAGAGAGAGGCAGAGTGAAAGAAAGAGTGATAGTACTGACTATATGTGGCAGAGGCAGCCATGGAAGAGCCTTTAGCAACACTGTCGTCACCAACTATAATAGTGGAATATTTGCCGTCTCCTATCAAGGTAATGCCATCTTTCTTAGTGTGAATCTTCTCCTTATAAACCCCTGACTTCACGTAAATCACAAACCGTTTCCCAGAAGCAGCTTTGATGGCTTCCGACACAGTTTTATAGTTGCCTGAACCATCTTTGGCAACTATGACATTTGCCTTTGCCTCAACTAGCTTTCTATCTCGAGTAAATACCCACTTTGGAAAAGTTATGCTCTTCTTTGACTTACCAGTACCAGTGCTGGTGATCCTGTTGACAAGAGCTAATGGATTACTTCCCAATTGAGATAGATAATCCATCTTCTTAGATATCTGGTTCTGAACTATATTGAAGTACTCGTCGGAGAGACTGAGGTTTTCGGTTGAGTCTTTACAAGCTTGTTGGAAAGTCAACGCAGCACTTAGCCATGTTTGAATGTCATGCTTGTTTTTCTCCGGAGAATCTTTTAGGGCTAACATGGACTGCTCAAGCCATTTGAGAGACATGTTCATGAGCTCTTCACAATAGCCTACCATATCGAAAACAAAAAGTGGGGCTTAATTAAGAATATACACACAAACAGTAATACATAAACAAACATGTAATATTGTAATTGGAAATTGGAGTCATTGTCAACAACATGCAAGTGAAGCTGTTGGTTATTACCCACTAGTGACATAATGGGCACGTTCAGCTAATTCTTGGGCTTCAAATTGGGAGCTGAATTTTGCAAAATTTGAAGTGGTCAGCTTCGTCTCAGAGATGGTCTTGTTAACAAGAGCCAACACAATGTCAACAGGTTGATTGGCTGAGCCCAATCTGGTCAAGGTTTCAACGCAGAGGCTAGGATATCTAGTAAAGCCGCATTCCTTTACATAGTTTTGATTATCATCCATGGCATCCCATGAAATGGAAGCCCCTCCTAGACCTAATGCACATAATCCCAACACCCAAAACACTAGAAAAAACACTAGCAGTCCCATCCTCATACCAAAGGATTGAACAATTTAAATTACAACATGTCTCAGCCAACTGTAATGAACTTATATATAATTCCAAATCAGTCTTATTAGCACTTGTTATGATGGCTTAATTCTCATAGGTGGTGCTCGGTGATAGGTCTCATCCAAATTTAATTTCCTAATCCATTCAGTGGCAGTGGGCCTTGTTTTGTAATCCACTAGTCATGACAATGATTATCTCTATTGCTTTGCTGGCCGTATATGTTGTACATACTGCTCATACGGAACATTTTAGAGTACTTTGTAGGTGTGGGACACACGACGATGCCATTGCCTTACCTCCTTTATTATTAATCAATCTTTCTTAAAGCATTTGATGGTGCTTGCTTTTATCTTATCCAGTACTCTGAACATTCCAAGCAAGAAAATTACAAAAGGAAAGTAGTTGAGATATTCTTATAGGATTTACACAAAAAGACACGATCTTGCCTTTAACTCACGATTTTCAATTTAAAAAAGTGTGTAACAGCGTGTGTGTAGTTTTACCCAAATGAAAGAGAACAGAGTGATGTATATATGTCGGTGATAAATTCTCTTGTTAACCATCGATTGGACAATCTAACCAAATGTCGTGTACTTACAAGTTTAAAACGCAAAGCAGATGCAAATGATCCAGACGGCCAGTTCTTTCAGTTTGTTCAAAACTTGGTATTTTCCAAGGCCACTAATATTCAGAGATCTATAATACCAGTTTAGGGAAAGTTTTGACTTAGGGGTGTCAATTTGGATTAGCGTGTTGGGTTCATGTCGTGTCGAGGTAGGGTTATTCGACTAAATGGCTCAACCCTAACCCGACTCATTTAATAATTGTGTTATGATCCTGCAATCCTAATCCGACGTGTTAATAAGGCGGGTTGACCTGACCCAACCCATTTGACACGCTTAATAAACGAGTTGTGTTGGGTTGACACGAATGTAACACAACCCATTTCAACTTGCATAATATTAAATATAACATCCATTTAAAAATAATTTTGTTTACATCCCAAAAAGCAATGCATACACTTCAAGTCTTCAACTCACATTCAAAATAATATAGTTCAACAAAAATATAACATTCATCTAGAAATAAGTTTTTTACACTTCAAAAGAAGTGCATATACTTCAACCCAAATTCAAAATAACAAAGTTTAATAAAAATAAAATAACATAGTTCAACAAAAATATAATATTTTTAGAACTCGCCAAATGCTAAGTATCAGTATTGAAAGAATTTGAGCAAACAGCAGACTAATCCTGACTATGATCACGATTATCATCCATAGACTCTTTGTTAATGTCCAAATTCATAACATTTTCCACAAGCTCATCCAATTTCATTTGTGCAAGTTCTGTGCCAATATATACACATATATATATATATATATATATATTAGTAGTTCTAAGGTCTGTTAAGTTTCAATTTCCAATTATATCCCTTGTAAATTTTTGTAATTACTCACTTTTCTTTTTAAATTTAAAATATATGTTGGATATAAAAGGTATTTGACAAATTTAAAATAAAATAAATATTTATTTGTTATACGAGTTAAACAAGTTGTGTTAAGTGGGTCATTTCGGGTTGACACAAATAAATTGGCATGTCCAACTTGTTTATTGCAAGTTATGCGGGTTGACCCGTTTATGACATGTTTTTTATCGTGTCGCTTTCAGGTCGACTTGTTTATAACCCAAACTCATTAAGGCTTAACTCTAACCCGAAAAAACCCATGTCGGGTTCGTGTCGTGTTCGCAGGTTGGGTCGAACATTGACACCCCTTAAGTTTTGTACAAAGAAGGGAAGAGCAAATAGGCTTAGAAAATGTGAGACATAAGTACAATCGTACTTAGTAAATTCGAGGATTTGAAAAGTTGTTCATGCAAAACAAGCTAATAAGTAGTTGGGGGCTATTTGAAAAAGAACTAGCTTATTCTTATTTTTTATTTTTTTGAGAGAGTGGAATTAGCTTATTTAATTTTCTTAAAAACCTTTTTTTTCCTCACTTTTAAACAGTTAGCAGCAAATAGTAGGTCAAAAAAAAAAAAAAAAAGAAAAAGAAAAAGAAAAAGAAAAATAAAAAAGAAGCACTGAATAAACTTACTGAAAAAAGGGAATAAGGATTTTAGTGTTGGAGACAAAATGAAAAGAAAAGATTGAAAGTAAAAATTTCTTTAGAAAATATTAATTAATATATGTAACAAAATATATAAATAGCAAACTAAAATTTAATTGTCATACCAAATATAGTATAAATGTAAGTTGTATTATGAATATATAATGATAATTACAAAAATTTATTTATATTGTTATTATTTTTTCTAACTTGGTTGTCCAACATTTTTCAAGCATCTTACTATTCTCTTGAATATGTACAGTTCTCTTGTGCCACACATAATAGAGATAATGAAATTATTTGTGGATGGTATATCCAAGATACAAGTTATGAGTTTTGAATCCACTTCATATCTCTCATGAAACTCTTGTTTAAGTCATGATTGTGACTCAATTTAGTCAATATAATAAAGGTTTGTTTATAATCTTAGTCAAAGAAATCTACCCAATTTTGTAGGTAAAGATTTCAACTGACTTCTAAGCCCAACCCAATTACAAAATTAAGCCCACAAAAACAAGAAAATTAAATATAATAATACAAATAAATTGACAGAAAATAAAACGACAAAGTTGCCCAAAAAAAATATAACTTTTTTTTGCTGAATAAAAAAAAAAATACAACTTAATTGTAATTAACTACAAATATATATTTAAATATACAAATTTTTAAAAAAAAAATTAAGTTAAAAGGATTAATATTGTGTCCGTTTGGCAAAAATTATTTTTGCCAACTTATTTTACTATTCAACTTATTTTTATTACTATTTATTGGTCATACTGTACTTTTTAGTACTATTTATAGGTCCCACTGTATTATTTTAACTAATTTTTATCTTTATCTACAATACTTTCAGTAAAAAAATTTCAATTTCAGCAAAATAAGCAGACCTCATCTTCTCAAATCGTTAATAATCTCTCATAATGGAAAGCCAATGAAAGAAAAAGTGAAATGGGTCCGGGCAAAGTACTTTGATCTGTTTAATTGGATGAGGAAAGTTCAATAGGAAAAGGTATTACGGAGAATACAAACAGAAGTGTTTGTTTTGACTCACGAGTGTCGGCCATCACCTCCTATGAAATTTCAGGATTCATGCAACTTTGTAAAGATGCAACATTGAAGCCCGCGTATATTTCAAATATTAATTAACACGGCACAATCGAATGGGAGGCAACAAAAAATTCAATATGTGATTTTCCGTCATACTCATAATATCCTATCCAGCACTATTAATCTCTAGTGACAGATATATTAGCATATAATTACCACCTCATTTCCTTTTAATATTATTTATTTATTTATTTATTTATTTTTTGATACATGTTTGAGCATTAATTGTTTTTTTTGATACATGTTTGAGCATTAATTGATGTTGCATGATCTACGCAGTATATTTTTAACACTTACTTTATGAGAAGCACGTGAAATTTGTAACCAAGTCAAGAACTTTGTAGGTCGATTAACATCTAATGGTGTTTTTAACATAAATATTAAGGTTTGTATGTTGCAGCGAGGGTTCAAAACCTTCCAATTTCAAATTTGTAATCAACAGTGTTAAAGAGTACGTAGTTGAATATACGAGCTCATCCAAGCATAATAGTTCTTCAAAGCCATCACAAGCATAGACAAAAGAGGGTGCGGTGCATCATAATAGACAAAAGAGGAAACTACGTACATTTCTGATGAAGCCAAAAATCGTCAGTAAGCTACACGATTCTTACGTGCTCTAAGCTAGACCTGCACAACAAAGAAGAAGAAAAGCCAAAAATCGTCAGTAAGCTACACGATTCTTACGTGCTTTAAGCTAGACCTGCACAACAAAGAAGAAGAAAAACCTTACAGAGAGTATCGGTGTGGTACCGGCCAAAAACCCTCCGAAGAATAAGTTAGAGAACTTTCACAACTCTAGAGTGTCAAAGTTGAGGTAAATTATGCGTACCTTGTTTTTTGAGAACTTGGGGGGTTTTTCTAGTAACGTAGAACCGACTCCTATTTCTTGGGCAAGAAGATCTTTCCTTATAGGAAAGATTCTAATAAATGTACGTATTTTGCAAGATTCTTCGCATATAAGGATTCCATTGACCAGGATCAATCTTAGGGTGCAAGATATTTTCATTTAGGATTCCTTGGAGTTTACTTAAGCCACGTGGCCTTGATATTCATTTGCCTCGGGCTCGGGTACCTAGAATCCCTTAATCATGGAGAATCATCTGTCCACTACGAGAGACCATCCGTCATGTGATCTCTCCGTTCAATACCTCAATCCGTTGTCTTGTTTTAAATATCCCATTAACTTAGTACCATCACCTATAGCAGGTTTATTTAAATGGATCCGTCAACCTTAATTTTTATCCTCATTAGTTGCCCCTTCACTCCATGGGTTCGTCGCCTTATCTCTTAGATGGATCCGTGGAGTGATGGTCTAGCTCATCCATTGGAAAACACGCTCTAGTTAACAGGCTACCCTGGAGCCATTAATGCAGTAAGGACACGTGGCATGTTTTTAGTGGTTACTCACTGGGATCGAAGCATCTCTTCGTCTCCTGTGCCGTTCCCTCTCTATATATGCTACTTCTTTGTTTCATTTTTTACTTTATGCAACGAATTACTAATGAGAGCGCTATCGTCCACTCTATTACACCGTCATTCCGTTTACTTGGTGTGACTGTCCTTTACATCTTTCCTGTCGTCTTCTTCGTGTTGTTAAACTGTAAGTAACCTACACTTTATGCTAAGTTCTACTTTTGCTTTTGCAATTTATTCAAATATTGCATGCTCGTCGTCTATGTAAACCTATAGAGTCTTAGGGTTTTACCCGTCATATGTAGGTGACAGATGTCTAGTGAGGCGTTGAGTGAACATTCATGTGTCCACGAAGGAGCGGGTTACGATGAGGTGTTTTTGTCAGGCCAGGATGACCCTGACACTTCTTATGATGAAAGGGATTCGACGGCTAACTCACCTTTCACGGAGGATGAGGACTTGGATGTGGACGGGTTGGAGGGAGACTCAAATGATGATGATATAGACATTGGTGAACCCCTCATTTAGTCCATCATAGGTCCTGACGATTTTAGAGAGTTCATTACGCTTTCGTTGTGGACAATAAATGATTTCGACTCTTCTATCAAACAACAACACTTCAACACACTTAGGAAGAAATATTAGATTCCTGTCCACATCCCAATGCGTCTACCCTTCAAGCGTGAAAAGTGTTACTACAAGGGTGCTAAGACGTCGGAGTGTATGAGCAAATGCTAAAAGTGGGACTTAGATTCCCATTAAGTGCACTTTACCGTCGTCTTCTCCAGTATCTTGGACTGGCCGTCACCCAAATCTCTTCGAATGTGTGGAGAGTCTTTATAGGTGTGGAAGTTCTGTATGGGGTGATGTCTGACGGGGCACGTAGGATGACAGTGGAAGAGTTCTTCCATTGCTACCGTCCATCCGAGTTACCCAATCAAAGGGCATGTACAGTTTCGTGCCAAGGAGTCCGTTGCTTAGACTAGTCTGCAACACTCTCGACTCCAACAGGAACTGGAAGAGTCGTTACTTCTTTTTCCAAGGCGATGACTGGATGTGTCACCCTAGTGACCAAGAGTACATGCCTGTGGACAAAACCTGGGGTATTATGCCCCTGTCTGGTATGTGTCCGTCTGTATTAGGTTTTTATTTCCTAGTGATTACTTCATTTGATATTCTAACCGTCTCTTACTGCAGCTTGAGACCGTCCAGAAGTCACTCTTGAGGAGTGGAGCTTTTTGGAGAGGATCTTCACAGCCACTAAGTTGTCAGAGAGATTGTGGGCTAAACTAGTTACCTTGGACACCCTCCACTGGTACTGTGACGGTCCCAAACCAACTGAAGTTGCCTGTTGTTACGACAGACAAGTGTGCAAATGTAAGTTCGTCGCTCAATACTTGCTTTTATTTTTTGTTTTTTAGTAGTATATCTAATTCCTTTTATTCGTTCCCCTTTATGCAAAAATGGAAGAAAGCAAAAGGAGAGCTTTCATCAAGCAGCAGGCTGTTACTAAGAAGAAAATGGAGGGGAGTCTACCCCCTAAGGTGACGGGTCAGGCTACCAAAAGGAAATCGTCCAAAAAAGCTGACCGTCCACCTAAAAATTCCAAGGTGGTCCCAAGGTCAATTGTTAGTGAAACCTTTGCCACTGGCAAGTTGCCCCCCAAGCTTGGTCTAGGTAAGGGGAAAGGCTTGATGGTAGGTAAGGCTCCCGTCAGCAAGAAGCCCCCTGTCCTCCTCCACGAGGACTCCTAGTACGCCCTCAAGAAAATTTCTTCAATCATCAAAGATGAAGATTATGAGGACCTAGGCAACCATGCCACCGTGGCTATGGGGGAGATTGGTCTCTTTAGCCTGGCTCAGGTATATATCCGTCCTTTTTCTTTTATCCTTCTTATTACTTATTTCGTACCCTAACAAAGGTTTTTTTTTGTTTCTTGTAGGGGGTGCTTATGATAAAGGGTTTGATGGAGCGATGTGCATCCTATGAGACGGTGCTGGGTTGTCTGAGGGAGAAGGTTGAGGCAAGGGAGACGGAGCTTTGAGAATTGACGGCCTGGAAGGAGGTCTAGGTCAACCAGCTAGACCTGACAAGGAAGTTGTTGGAGAAGTCGAAGGCCCAAGTTGAGGCGCTGAAAGGAATACTTAAAGATAAGGAAGGGGAAATCTCGGAGGCTAAAAGTCAACTCCGTCAAGCTAAGGAGGATGCAGTACATGAGTATCGTGACTTCAATGCCCTCTTAAAGAAGCTTGGTGGCTCCTTTGCCGACGACTTTAATGACTGCTTCCATTAAGTTAAGGCCTCTTTCCCAGACCTGGACCTTTCCCACATTTCAATTGATGCCCTGGCCCAAACTTCAGCCGAACTTGTCTACTCCAAAGGAACCAACGAGATTTTTGCCGATGACACCAATCTCAACCCTCAAGGTGACAGGGATGCATCTCAAGTTGATCAAGAAAAAACCGTCGAGGATGTTACTCGTCAGCTTGGAGGGGATCAGACTGTAGAGGAGGAGAATATAGAGACCCCAGTTGTTCAGCAGTAGTTTTTTCTTTTTTACTTTTTACTTGTAAATTATTAACTTTTGATCACTTGAGAATACTGTATCTATTCCTTTCGTTATCTTTTGGATGTAAACATCTGCCTTTTCATGGGCTTTTATTCATTATCTTTATTTATCCATTGCTTATGTTGTTCATATGTTGCTTTTTGTTTCCAATTTCTGAAACATATTTCTGTTTGTCCACTTAAGGAGCTATTTATACTTGTCAGCTTGAATTCTTTAAATTCATCCCTTGGGATGAACCCGTCCATTTATGGACATTATAATTTTAACTATCCCTTTAGGATGAACCCGTCTACTTATGGACTAAATAATTTTAGATCATCCTTTGGGATGAACCCGTCCACTTATGAACTTATAATTTCAAATCATCCCTTGGGATGAACCCATTCACTTATGGACATTATAATTTTAACTCATCCCTTTGGGATGAACCCGTTCACTTATGGATTTAATAATTTTAGATCACCCATTGGGATGAACTTGTCCACTTATAGACATTATAATTTTAAATCATCCCTTGGGATGAACTCGTCCACTTATGGACATTATAATTTTAACCCATCCTTTTGGGATGAACCTGTCCACTTATGGACATTATAATTCTAACTCATTCATGGACTTAGTATTTTTAGATCACCCATTGGGATGAACCCGTCCACTTGTGGACTTTAACAAGTTGCAAGGCATCCTATTCACATAAGAAATTGGTTGTAGACATGGTTTTGTAGATATGCTCATATGCTCATGATATTTCTGAATAAACTTCTCTTATTATGTGATAAATATGAGTAGAAATTGTTCTCAAAAAATAAAAAACTGCAGTTCGGGCTTAAGAGTACTGTAAATAGTAAAAATTAACTAAAAAGAAATAAATTGGAAATGAGGAGTGTCGTTTTTCATGTCACTGTCTACTGGTAGTACTTCTTCAAGTGCTTTGTGCTCCATGTGTGATGCAAATTTTGCCCTTCTAGTGTCTCTAAGTGGTAGATTCCCTTTCTTTGCCATGATACAATTCTATATGGTCCTTCCCAGTTAGGTCCTAGCTGCCCTTGGGAGGTGTTTTTTGTGGCCCCCATCATCTTTCTTAAGATAAGATCTCCAACTTGGAAGTCCCTGCGTCTGACTTTGGAGTTGTAGCGTTTGGCCATGAGGTTGTGATATCATGTTAACCTTTGCTTAGCCGTTGCTCTAACCTCATCCACCAAATTAAGCTACAGGTGCATAGCTTCATGATTTCTACTCTCATCGTGGTGTCCCACTCTGTAGCTTATGAGTCCTACTTCGGCTGGGATGACTGCCTCACTTCCATATGCTAGTCGAAACAGTGTCTCCCCTGTAGGTGTTCTTGCTGTCGTCATGTATATCCATAAAACACTTTGTAATTCTTCCGGCCATATACCCTTTGTTCCTTCGAGCCGAGTCTTGATGATTTTGAGCAAGGATCGGTTTGTGACCTCAACTTGTCCATTGGCATGAGGGTGGGTGGGCGATGAGTAGTGATTTTTGATTCCTAACTATGAGCGAAAGTCTCTGAACGCGTCATTGTCAAACTGCTTCCCATTGTCTAAGACCAGTACTTGAGGTATGTCGTACTTGCAGATGATGTTTTTCCACATAAAGTTTCGCACATTCTTCTCCGTGATGGTAGTCAGGACTTCAGGTTCTAGCCACTTGGTGAAGTAGTCTATACTGACCACCCAGAATTTTAGTTGTCGAATTGCTATTGGGAACGGACCCATGATGTACAATCCCCATTGGGCGAAAGGCCATGGGGCTGTCATGGGGGTGAGTTCCTTTATTGGTTGCCGGATGAGGTTGCCAAACCTCTGACACTTGTTGCAAGTTTTGACATACGCAAGGGCATCCCTCTACATGGTTGGCCAATAGTATCCTGCCTGGATTAGTTTGTGCACTAAGGACCGTGATCTAGAATAATTTTTGTAGACTTCTTCGTGGACTTCTCGCATCACATAGTCTACCTCCTTGGGGATAAGACACCTTAGGTACGGAAGTCATAAACCCCTTTTGTATAGAACTTCTTTAATCAGCACGAACCATGTTGCTTGAACCTTCAACCTTCTTGCAGCCTCTCTACCGTCAGGTAGTACACTGTCCTTCAGGTAAGAGGTTATTGGCGTTGTCCAATCGTTCTTGAACCCTATCTCCTATACACTAATACATTCTATCAATGGTGAAGTTTGAAAGAAGGACAGTACCTGACTAGGGATGATCATAAGCTCTGCTGATGCAGCCTTGGCGAGATGGTTGACATGCTTGTTCTCCTCCTTTGGGTTTTGAACGAACTTTACATGGAGGTCGTTCACCTGATCCTTTACTTGTTCTAGGTACTTCTTCATCTGTTCTCCCTTGCATTCATAGCCACTGTTAACCTAACTGGTGACTATTTGAGAATCGCAATACACGACCACACTCGTGGCTCCTGCTGCTTTAGCGAGATCCATCCCTACTATCAAGGCTTCGCACTCCGCCTAGTTGTTGGTAGTGGGGAAGTTGAGCTGGACCATGCATTCGACTTTGTCTCCTTATGGACTATGGAAAACCACACCAGCTTCGCTTGCTTGTTTGTTGGACGATCCGCCCGTATGGATAATCCACCTTGGACACTTTTTAGCCCCCTATCCTTCTATGTTGGTGAATTTTGCGATGAAGTCAGCAATAGCTTGTCCTTTAATAGCCATGCGTAGGCGATATTGTATGTCAAATTTGCTTAACTCGATTACCCACAGTGCCATCTGTCTAGTAGCTTCAGGGCTGCTCATCGCTTCCATAAAGGTCTGTTTGTTAGAACAATCACTGTGTGCACTTGAAAGTAAGGTTTGAGCTTGCAGGCCACGGTTACCAGAGCGAAAGCTAGCTTTCTTTATTGGAGGGTACCTTTTCTCTACTCCTTGGAATGCTCTTCTTGTGAAGTATACGAGTTTCTGTATTCCATCCTATTCTCTAATTATGGTCGCACTGACAGTGGCTGGGGAGACGGCTAGGTAAAGAAACAATTCTTTGTCTGGTTTGGATGGGCTTAGCAACAGCGGGGAAGAAAGATAGGCCTTCAGGTCGTCGAAAGCTTGCTGACATTCGGCCGTCCACTCGAAGGACTTCTTCAATGTGCGGAAGAAATGTAGGCACTAATCTGTTGCTCTTGAGACAAATCTGTTTAGTGCAGCTATCTTACCACTTAACACCTATACCTCCTTGATGTTTTTTGGCGGAGTCAACTCCATTATGGCCTTTATTTTATCTGGGTTAACCTCAATACCTCTCTGGGACATCATTAACTCCAGGAATTTTCCCATCGTCACCCCAAATACACATTTGTTCGGATTTAGCTTCATGTTATAAGAATGAAGGGTATCAAATGTTTCCTTGAGGTCGTCCAGATGGTCATCCTCCCAAATGCTTTTCACCAACATATTGTCTACGTAGACTCGAACGTTCCTCCCAATCTGATGTGCAAACATCTTGTTCATCAGTCTTTAATACGTGGCACCCGCGTTCTTGAGTCCAAACGACATTACTTTGTAGAAAAAGAGACCTTAGTTGGTAACGAACGAAGTTTTCTCTTGATCAGCCTCGTCTAGCTTGATCTGGTTGTAACAAAAAAATGCGTCCATGAAGCTCAACAACTGGTGTCTTGTTGTCGAATCCACTAAGACGTCAATCCGTGGAAGTGGGTAGCTGTCCTTGGGGCATGCCCTGTTTAAGTCCGTGAAGTCCACGCACATTCTCCACTTCCCGTTGGCCTTTTTGACTATCACTACATTGGCCAGCCAATCGGGGTAGTATACTTCTCCTATAAACTCTGCTTCCTGTAACTTGCAAACCTCTTCTGCTATGGCCTTGTCTCGCTCCTGCGCAAATACACGTTTCTTCTGACAGACAGAGGAAAAAGAGGGCAATACATTTAACCTGTGAACAATGACTGAAGGATCAATTCTAGCCATGTCTTCATGGCTCTAGGCAAAGACATCTTGGTTCTCCCTCAGAAATGCTGTAAGCGCCTAGCGTACAGGTGAGCTAACGAGAGTGCCAATCCTGGTCGTTTGCTTAGGCCTAGAATTATTAAGGAGTACCTTTTCCAATCTTTCCACGGGTTTTGCCACTATTCACTGTTCTTCTATACACATAGTTTGTAAATGATTATCCATCTCCAACATGGCAATATAGCACTCGCGCGCCGCTACTTGATCTCCTTGTATCTCTCCCACTCCGTACTCGGTGGGGAACTTGATCGTCAGAAGGTAAGTTGAAGTTACGACCTTCCATGAGTTAAGGGTAGGACAACCCAGGATGGCATTGTAAGTGGACGAGCAGTGAACAACCAAGAATGAGACATCTTTGGTAATCTTTTGAGGGTAATCACCAACTATCATGGGCAAAGTGACCGCACCAAGGGGGTATACTCTTGTTCCTCCAAATCCAATGAGCGGTGCGTTGGTTTGAACCAACCGTTCTCTCTTAACCCTCATTTGCTGGAATGCCGGGTAGTAGAGGATATCAGCAGAGCTCCTATTGTCCATAAGGACCTGGTGGGTGTTGTAATCCCCTACCTGTATGCTAACTACAAGCGCATCGTCGTGTGGGTGGTGGAGGCGCCGAGCATCTTCCTCTTTGAACCCAATTATAGGGTTGTCCATCCGTGCTATCTTTGGGACGAAGCCGGTTAGCTGGATGTTCTGCACCACCCGTAGGTAGGTTTTGCATGCCTACCTAGATGAACTGGAAGCTGTGGTTTTCCCTACGATCATCCTTATGTCTCCTAAGGGAGACTTAGGACGCTCGTTTTCATTTCGAGCAACCTGTTCCTACGGTGGGTCCGTCCTCTCCTTGCTAATGAATCTTTGCAATTTTCCTTGTCAGATAAGAACTTCTATCTGCTGCTTTAGTCATAGTAGTCAGACGAATCATGACTGTGATCGCAGTGGAAACGACAGAACTTGTCCCAGGACCTCTTACTAGGATCTCCTTTCAGCTTACTAGGAAATGTTAAAACTCCTTATTCCTTGATCTGCATCAAGACTTGGTAGATCGGGGCGGTTAGCGGGGTGAAACTTGTGAACCTCTCAATGGGGGGTTTGGAGCGCTTGTCCTCCCTTCGGCCAGCAGTGCGTCTTCTGCGTTCATGTACTTAGTAGCCCTGTAAAGTACATCTGACATGGTTGTTGGGTCTTTTTGTACAAGGAAAACAGAAACTTACCCTTCCGTAACCCTTTGGTAAATGCAGCCACTAGTATTTTGTCGTCAGCCTCATCAATCGAGAGGGCCTCCTTGTTAAAGCGGGTTATATAGGATCTCAGCGTTTCCTCCTCTCGCTGCTTGATGCTCATTAGTCATGCAATAGACTTCTTATACCGGTGCCCTCCTATAAAGTGCGAGGCAAACTGCGCGCTCAATTCCTTAAAGATATCAATAGAGTTGGGCGCAACGTATTGAACCATACCCTTGCAGGACCTTTTAGTGTAGTCGGGAAGGCTCGGCACATGATTTCGTTAGCCACGCCTTGCAAGTGCATAAGAGTTTTGAACGACTCCAAATGATTTAAGGGATCCTTTGACCGATCGTAGGCTTCCACTTGTGGTATGCGGAACTTCGGTGGAAGGGGGATGAAGTGACAAGCGCGGTAAAAGGAAAGTCCGTACGATGGACCAGCTCGTTGAGGTCACTTGACACTCGTCCTCTGAGAGTGTTCATCATGAGGTCCATCCTCTCCTTCATCATTTGCATTACTGCGACCATGTGCGGTGGAGCTGTTTCTGCGGCGGAAGGATTGCTTGTATCCTATTGCTCTTGTCTTCTTGGAGTGTTGCTGCCTTTCGATCCCTCTTGGTTCCTTCTTCGGCGCTGGTACCTTCCTGGTCCTTCTCCTGGGTGTTAAGTGCTGTGTCCTTTTGGCGCAATTGCTCCTCGAGGTCATGATTTTGCTTGGTAAGTCATTCTACTACTGCTGCGAGAGTCTGAACCTATCTCTTAAAGGCGGTGGTTCGTGATTCGTCCCTTTGATAGTTATTGGTGGTTGCCATCGAGCATGTACCATGCAACTTTTTGTCTGGGAAGTGGTAGTAAGGCTTACTTCCATTTAACCGTCTCCCCAGACGGCATCAACTGATGATGCCAAAAATTGTCAGTAAGCTACACGATCCTTACGTGCTCTAAGCTAGACTTGCATAACAAAGAAGAGGAAAAACCTTACAGAGAGTACCGGTGTGGTGCTGGCTAAAAACCCTCCAAAAATCAAGTTAGAAACTTTTCACAACTCTAGAGTGCCAGGGCTGGGGTAAATTATGCGTACCTTATTTTTTGAGATATTGGGGTTTTTATAGTAGTGTAGAATCGATTCCTATTTCTTGGGCAAGAAGATCTTTCCTTATAGGAAAGATTCTAATAAATGTATGTATTTTGCGAGATTCTTCTCATATAGGGATTCCATTGACTAGGGTCAATCGTAGGGTGCAAGATATTTCCATTTAGGATTCCTTGGAGTTTACTTAAGCCATGTGGGTGCCACGTGGCCTTGATATCCGTCTGCCTCGGGCCCGTGTACGTAGAATCCGTCAATCATGGAGGATCATCCGTTCACTACAGGGGACCATCCATCATGTGATCTCTCCGTTCAGTACCTCAATCCGTCGTCTTGTTTTAGATATCCCATTAACTTAGTACCGTCACCTATAACAGGTTTATTTAAACGGATTCGTCAACGTTAATTTTTATCCTCGTCAATTTCTATAGTTGAGCTTAGCGTCCCATATATTAATTCAGATACGTTGATATCCTGTTGTTTGACGAACCTCTTAGATGCTTTTTAGTTGGTAGATGTAATTATGTATTTCTAACGTGGAAATGGGCCCTTTCTATTGCAACTTATCTGAGGCATGTGTTTGTTAGAGCACAGATATAATGGGTCATATGAGTATCACCATGTGGCTTACATGAATCTAAGTAAAGGCATTTCAAATGGTACCTTTTCTTTTTCTTTTCTTTTTGGGGGTTATTGTTAACCATACAAGCGTTTTAGCTTTGCCCTAATATTACGTTTTTATGAGAGTTAACACCGTGTGTAATATCTTATCTCTGAAAATGGCATGATTGTACAAGAAATTTTGCACGGTTTTAAAGAAAGGAAACATAAAAAAGGAATGATGGGAATAAAGATCGACATGCAAAAATCTTATGACAACTTTGAATTAATCGAATTTTCATTACAGTCTGGAAAGCTTTTGGGTTTGTCGATTGCTTTATTAGATGCGTCGACTAGTCACTACAAAAAACGGGGCCTTTAGGCCCCATTTTTTTGGGCCGCGTTTGCAAAAACGCGGCCCAAGAAGGCCTGAGGCCGCGTTTTGCACGCGGCCTGAAGCTGTTTTTTGAAGCCGCGTTTCCAAAACGCGGCTTCAGTTTGAATGGGGCCGCGTTTTTCAAAACGCGGCCCGTGTTTTGCCTAAAGCCGCGTGTCTAACACGCGGCTTTAGGCTTTGGGTTTGTGTATATCATTTTGTGTATATCATTAGGCCCGTGTTTTCCCTCATAATTTTTTGCTCTGGGTTTGTGTTCGAAGGAGATGGAGGAGATCGGATCGAAGGAGATGGAGATCGAAGGAGGTGGAGATCGAAGGAGATGGAGATCGAAGGAGGTGGAGATCGAAGGAGGTGGAGATCGAAGGAGATGGAGATCGGTGGAGATCGGAGGAGATGGAGATCGGAGGAGATCGAAGGAGATGGAGATCGGAGGAGATGGAGATCGAAGGAGATGGAGATCGGAGATCGAAGGAGAAGGAGAAGATCGGCTTCCATCTCCGATCGAGGAGATCGGCTTCCATCTCTGATCGATCGGATCGGAGATGGAATCCTCATCTCCGATCGGATCGGAGATGGAAGCGCCTTGGTGTTCGGAGATTGCTGGGTTCGTGTTCTTGGTGCTGGGTTCGTGTTCGGAGATGGGTTTGTGTTCTTTGTTCCGTTTATGTTCTTGTTAAATTTTGTTCTTGTTAAATTTTACTGTATGTATGTTTAAATATTTTATTGTGTTTATGTTTTTGTTCAAATATAGCATGTTTATGTTCTTGTTCAAGTATAATGCGTTCATGTTTAAATTTGCTAGGTTTTAATTTTTTGCTGGGTTTGTGTTCTTGGCATGAATTTTAATTTTAGGTTTGCTTTTAATTTGTTTGTTTCAAATTTATTTCTTTTTCATTTATTAGTTTTTTTTTTTCAGACAAATATTGCGTTGAAAATTAAAGCAATATTATATTTATTGCTTTAATTTTCAGAATTATTTTTTTTAAAATATTTTTGGCAGTAGCCGCGTTTTAAACGTGGCCTAAGGTAGAATGGTCTTAGGCCACGTTTAAAACGCGGCCATTGACCATGGTCTTAGGCCGCGTTTGAAACGTGGCCATAGACCTTGGTTTTAGGCCGCGTTTTTAAAAGTGCGGCCATAGACCATGAGGCCTATAGTCGCGGGGTTTAGGCCACATTTAAAAGCGCAGCCTAAAAAAACGCGGCCATAGGCTATGGCCGCGTTTTTCAGACCTTAGGCCGCGTTTGAAAGTCTTTTTTTTTGTAGTGAGTGTTTCAAGACAGATTCTTTCACATTATTTATAAATAGTGGTAAAGTTGAAAAAAGTTTTCCATAAGGGGATTATGTCAAGGAGATTCCCCATCTATATATCTATTCATCCTTTTGTGTCTAAATCTTTTACTTATCAAAAAAAAGAAAAAGAAAAAAGGAAGTTCTTTTGAGTCTGTTCAGAAGAGAGGTGGACAAAGAGAATCTCAAGGATGTGCTAGTAGCAAGGTGTGGACCTAATATCACACACCTTATCTACGCAGACAGCCTAATTTTATTTTTTAAGGTAAAGAGCTCAGTTATGGATACCTTGATTAACAGAATGGATACTTATTATAGATGTTTGGGCAAGTTGTCAATTAGAATGGATACTTATTATAGATGTTTGGGCAAGTTGTCAATAAATAAATATCGGCGACTTTTTGTGTTGGGTTACTTAGACCCGGTTGTATATTATGCAGTGGATATTAATATTATTAACAATTAAACCGGTTAAGTCAATTTATCGATAATACAAATAATAGTTAGAACATATATGGCATATCAAATATGGTGTCACCACTCGGCACAAAATCAATGACAATAGAGACATTGATATGGTGATGCAGGCTTTACTTGTTTTGATGTAAAATATTTTTCAAAAAATGTTTTTCTATTTTCAAGTGTTCATTTGCAGGTAAAATATAGTCAAACTTACAAAATGTTTTTCATTAACTGTAAAATACTTTATAAAAAGTTGTAAAATATTTTACCCTTAAAAATTTAGTAAAAGATTTTTCAATAACACACAATGGCTTCCCCTCCCCCATCTGGTCACTAGGTCACTAGTTCGATGGCCAAAGACATTGCTTTGGTGTTTGGTGCTAGTGGCTAGAGACATTGCTTCGACGACAAGTGACAACGTTCTATTGGCTAGATCTAGACTTCGCTCTGGTGACCTGTGTCGTCAGTTTGGTGTCCAATGACTTTGCTTCACAACCGGTGCTAGCGGTCCAGTGTTCAAAGACTCTGCTCTGACGACCAGTGCTAGTGGTTCGGTGTTCAGAAATAGGGATGGCAATTTATATCCTACCCACGGATACCCAGTCCGGCCCGACCCTAATGGGTCGGATTTTACCCGGCCTGATTAATTATAAGGTCGGGTATGGGTTAAAAAAAAAAAACCTAAAGCGGGTCTGGGTTATATGCATACCCGGCCCGAACTCGACCCTTATACACATAATATTAAAAAAAAAAAAAGTTTAAAACCCTAGTACTATAAATATCCTCTTTTCCTTTCAGATTTCATTTTCTAAAAACTAACCTAACCCTCACCTTTTAGCCCCCCTCTCTCTCTCTCTCTCTCTCAAGCTTTCATCGTCGGCCACCCTCCCTCGCCGTCAGATGCTCCCTTCACAGTCACGGCCTTACTCAGCTTCACGGCCCCACGGCCTCGTTTCGCCTTACAGGGCCGATTTGGATTAAAAAAAAAAACCCATTTATTAAATGGGCCGGGTTCGGGTAATGGGTAAAGACCCGCAGGTTAGGTTTGGGTATTAAAAAACCTAGCCCGAACCTGACCCGTTGCCATTCTTATTCGAAAACTCTGCTCTAGCGACCAGTGCTGAAGGTTTAGCAACTAGAGACACTACATTGCAATGGTGTTAGAGGTCAGGTAATCGAAGATGCCATTTTGTTGATTGATGTTGGCGATTTGGTCACTAGAGATTCCGCTTCGATGGTGATCATCGGTAGTCTGGTCATTGGAGCCACTGCTTTGACTGCCAGTTCCAGCGGTTTGGTCATCGGATTTCTAGCACTAGTGGCTTCGGTGTTGAGCCATCGAATTTGATAGTTTGCTTGAAAAATTTTATTTGTCTTACCAAACGCCTAAAAATGTTTTACACTTGAAAATATTTTACTTCAAAACAAATGAGCAAAAGTGGAAAACTTTAGGAAAACTATTTAAGGGAAAAAAACCATTAGGGGTTGTCGACACCGGATTTTGATGGCTGACCCTTCCCAAAACACTTGGGCTTGTGAAAGGTTTCTTGGCGAGTCACTTTATCAAATTAATGTGTGTGAGCTGTGGACACTTAAATGGTGTATGTGCTTTAGTGAGTTTTTGAATCCATTCATTGTTTTTCTATTTTTTAGAGTCGTCACCAACCGTTGATTTTTCTAGACATGATTGGTTACTTTTATCTAATTAATTTATATATAATTATCTAATTGGTTACCTACCTCAATTTTAGTTCATCATCTTATTTTTCAAGATAGTCAATTAATTATCTATTGAAATTATTCAAAGTATGTTTCAAGAGCTATCTCAACTCATAAATATCTCTCATGCATGTTGATTTGATAAGCATTCTTATAAACAAAAATCAAAGAAATAGCTGAAAAGTAAAATTTTGGCACTATTATTGACTTGGGCTTTAAGATTTTAGGTTTTCTTGAATTTAGCTTGATTTTTTTTTGATAAATTTGGGATAATTAGGATTTGTAGACTTGATTTTTTAACCATTTTAAGGTTATATAGTACTAGATTTTTAAGAATTTTAAATTTTGACTAATCAATTTATTTTTTATGAGAATCAATGAATTATAAAAAAAACATAATTATTTCATAAAAAAAAACATAATTATATCTGTTGGAATTATCCTACACTTGTGGTATACATCTCTTGTCTTGAGCATTCTAAGTGAAAATCTGAAAACCTGTGTCAAAGTATTGATTCTAATTCTAAGTGTTGATCACATTATAATTTTTGTTGTTGATAATTTGATAGAAGAGGACCCCTGATGTCTCTAGCGGAAACACTAGAGTACTAACCCATTAAGTTACAATGCTCTTGATGGCATTATGACTTTTGGTACTTATAATTATATACGATTCTACTTTCAAACAAGGGAGAATCGAGTTAAAGAAATTAATAAACGTATGTATGTTAATATATTTCCTTTGTAAGATTAAGTATATATTATATTAGTACAAGAACATTACGTACTTAGCATGAAAATACATATATATTTATATTTCCCGCCTTTGGTTTCACATACAAAGTTAAAAAAAAATATAAATCAACCACCCAAGGATGGTTTTGGTGGAAGCTGGAAGCTAGCCTTAACTAAATAAGCCAAAATGAACAGGAACGCCCGCGGCAGTGATCCAATTCCCTTGTAAGAAAGGCCCTACGGTATACTTGGTGGCCTCTTCCCTCCTAATGATCTTGTGGCCAGGCCATTTGACCCTTGCATTAACCTTAGCACCAGGTCCTTTGTTGTTGTATTCTGCATAAGACAGAGTCTTGAGTGCAAACTCTCCTTCCCATGGTAACCATCCATCAGGGTGAATAATGTCCTCAATTGATGATTCCATGATAATGGTTCTTGAGTATTCCTTCCATGGCCTTCCGAGGTAACTTCTGATTTGTGACTTTGCAGGTATAAGTTTCTTGTCTGGCACAATGCGACAGTTTTGCAGCACTATTCCTGTGGTTTCACGTTTGTCAACCCTTCCTTGTGCTGTCACGATGTTTTGTTGGTTATCTAATGGTTTCCTCACTACAATCATGCAGTTTTGGAGCACAGCAGCTGCATCACCGAAGATGAAGTCGACGGTGCCAGCAATAACACAGCTTCGGTAGAATTGCCGATGGGTTTGTGCATACAAGGTGTCTTGGTACCCCTCAAAGCGGCAGTTAAGGAAAATTGCACGATCTGATTGGACTCTAGCAGCCACTGCTTGATGCTTTTCTGGACCAGCAGTATTTCTGAATCCCATGGCTTTGGCTATAAAGCCTTCTCCTAGAGCCGCTGCAATAGATATTTAAAACCAATTTTGTGTCATTTCGTTTCTGCTGAACCTCTTTACACAATCAGTCATTAATTAGTTTCCAAAATTCTCTTCATTTTTTTTTTCACAATTTTATGTTATCAAGCAGTCTAATGTGTATGACTGACCTCATAGAAATCTATTAGATGGCTTCTAAATACATATATGTATCATATAAATCAGGTGCAATTGCAATATATCTCTGCCTATACAGAATGTGTGAGGGAAGCTGGTTGCTAATTAACTTGGATGCTATCATACCAAAAGTTGCAGTTTGGAAAGTCCTAACTCCATCTACAAAATTTTTGCTGCCGGTGATGATGCTCTTTTGTGATCCATCACCATACATAGTGACATTCACCATTTTCTTTGTCACCGTCACTGTCTCCTCATATTCTCCTTGCTTAACGTAGATGACATATCTGCATTTTCATTAGAGCAAAGAAAAGGAAAAATAAACAAATGATGAATTAAAGAGAAATATTTATGTTAATGGGCACTATAAGTTTGTAGGAAAAAACCATGACCTGATAAAGATCAAAGATAAATATTAGCATTGACATATTAGGATCCTCTACATTTAAAATGGATCAATTTCAAGGTTTAGATTAAATATCACAAATCTAAAGGTTTATTCAATATCATATCATTAAAAATCTTAACCGTCAAATGGGCATACGTACCGTCCTTCATGTTTTTCTGGCATGGCTGCCAGTGCCTCAGAAATTGTTTTATGGTCTCCGCTACCATCTTTGGCCACAATCACATTGGGTGTTGGTTTATCAATATTTGCCTTCAACATCCTCCGGTCCTCATAGGGCACCCAGGAAGGAAGTCCGTCTTTTTCCAAGAAATTAGATTCATTTTCTGCCAGAAGGCGCCGGCTAAATCCTAGTGTTTTAAATGTGGACAGGAACGAAGCCATCTCTGAGATAATGGCAAGGGAATTGCTGGTGAGTTCCTTGACAGCCTTAAGAGTCTTTTCCATGTCACTCTTCAATTTTCCTTCAGGAAAACCATCAATGCATGTCTGTTGGTAAGACATAACCGCACTTAGCCAATTGTTCAAATCAGGGGTGCTAGAGATCAACTTTCCCAAGTCATTTTTGCTGATTTTGGAAACCGAATCATCTAATTCTTCCTTGGCATCCTGCATCAATGTCTTACAATCTTCAAATGCCGCTTTCTCTTTTTGGTCGTTAAATTTGAATTCTGTGGATGTTTTCATGGCCTTGATAACCTCATCCCCCACGGCCGAGATAGCATTCTTAAGAAGGTCTTTCGGTTGAGACAAATCAGGATTGGCTTTCACTGCCTTGTTAAGGGTATTTTCACACCTGTCCTTGTAATCTGTGGAGTTACACATCATCTTTATGATCTTAACAGTACGCGAAACCTGCTTTTGTGATTGTTGAGGTTGATCAGATGGTTTGGAGCCACCAATACCAAACCAAGATTTATGAGTAACCACCACAAATGCTGCGGCAGCAACGAGAAGAGCAATGACAAGGAAAAAAATTGCCCCAATGATAACCTTCTTCTTCAGCTTACGTTGCTTCTCAGCTTTTCGGCGTTCAGATATGTGATCAAAATCCTGAAATGCCATTGTTAAAAATGCTCACTAAGGCAGAGAGAGACCTCTGCCTTAGAATTTTTGCCTAGGCAAAGAGAGAAATAGAGAGATGAAAATGATATCCCAAAAGTTTATTCTTTTGAAAGCCTTTCCTCTTCCTCTTCCTTTTCTTCTTCCTCTCCCTGTTTGATTGAAAATTTCAATTAAAAGGTGACAAAACTAAATCTGGTTAGGAGGGTTTTAAGGTATTCTATATTTAAGAGGTAGCTAAGTGTCTTTGGAGCCATATATGTCCTTTCCAACTGCTTTTCCTGCGACATCCTCTCCACTTCACCACCTTTATATTCACCTAATTACCCATATTACCCAAGAGCCAAACTATTTAACTAAACAGTTTCATCCTCATCATCATCTTTTACTTCTTCATCCATCTTGTTGTTACAAAACTAATGAAGCTTTGTTCCTTTATATTTGTGTGATTGGTATCAAACTATAACTGACACGGATAGTGATTAGCACACAATGTACACATTATGATTTGGCATTTGCTAACTCAACAAAAATTATCCCAGCAAATCTACATGTATAGCAAAAACTTGTAACCAAATAACATTAAATTAGATTTTTCATCTATCATCCCTCTTCTCCGTTCTTCCCAGCTCTTTGCGGGATGCACACAGGCCAACATCAAACTCAACAACTTCACTGGTTTTTTTTACTCCTTTCCTACCCCATTTTTTTTGTGTGCGTGTGTTTGGTTTGATTCACGAAAAAAAAGATTAAAAAAAATAGCAGATCGGCTTCAAAGACATGCATCAAAGTATGATACAAGTTTCTTCTTAATTTAAAACCAACATGTAAAATAGATTTACAATCATATTTGCTGAAAGCTGAATAACATGCATATTTTCCCAGTTTCAGTTGAATGATAATGTCTAGAGCAAATTAGGCTTCTGGGTATAGTGAAATCTTCTTCTAAATTTGAAAAGATGACGTTTACGAAAAATCCTTAAATTGATAAATATATCCAATTTTTAGTAGCTTATTCTGTTGAATTTATACAAGCAAATGTTACTTTTGTCCCAACAGAGCCATTCAATTTCCTTGGGAGAACTTGGTATGCCCCATGATTCTTCATTTTTAGAGTATATTTCCATGTTGGGCTTGTTTTGGAAAATTTGAACTCGTTACATTTTCCCTCAACTTGATTTCGAATTGAAGAATCGACAACTACATTGTCACGTATATGCTGGAGAATAACATATATAGATGCTTTGAAGCACAAGCATGGAGAATGTACAGGTTAAACACTCAAACCCTTAATCTGCAGGGCCTCTTGTCTGGCCATCACCTCTGAAGTTCATCATTGAGCTTAATCAGAGGGTGAAACTTTGTTTGAGCAGGCCTCGACTTGATGGAGCCAAACAGGGAAAGGGAGAAGAACATCTTAGAGGTCTGTTTCTAATTCTGATGTTGGTCTAGGGGAAGACATCTTTGAGGTAACTTTGTACATTTACTTTGATATTTGTCATACTTAAATCAGAATGCACAAATTTAGAATTTCTTGAGATGCTGTAAATTTCAAATAAGGCATGTACAAATTTAGTTGAGTTTTTTAAAACCAAAAATTTCTGAAACGCATAACTTGGTATTATGCTAAATTACCGATTGTTCCAAAAACGGATATGATAAATTTAATCATTTAACCATATACTTTTAGCACACTCTCTCATATGTGGGCCCAAACTCTCTTTTAATAGGTGTAACCCAACAAGTGAGATTTTAAATGAAAATAGAGTGAAGAAGATGGTATTGGTGTAATTAGTATTGGCCACTATTTTATTTTGCTTGATCTGCATTACCTAGCATTGATCTCCCTCTTTTTTAGGTATTGAATTTCAAGTTGTCAGCTTAATTACCTGCATCTCTGACATTGTTATAAATTTGCATTTCAGCAAGAATGACTATCTTGGTCTTGGACCGAATTATGATCCTGAACTTAATCATAAAGACATTCAGAGCCTGTTTGGTTTAGGCCTGTTTTGAGTGATATCACTGGAAACTCATAACTGAGTTATGAAAAAAAGTGAAACCCACACAATTTTTTTTGTTTGGCTTGATTTCATATTCTTGTTTTCATCACTCAAACTCAAAATTTTTGAGTTTGAGTGATGAAAACTGAAAACACCAAATTGGTGTTTTCAGAAACTGAAAACTGAGTTTCAGTGGCATAATGGTAAATATTGTGGCTTTATGGGACCCACGGTCAGACACTCATCTACACAGAACACCTTTTTCTTCTTCACTTTTCTCTACTGTACTGATATTTCTTCTCCCCCTCTCCTCTTTTCTCTTTTCTTTCTTTCTTTTCTTCTTCAAGCTGGGTTCTTTGATCTTTCAGCTGCTTCTCTTTTTCTTAATTTTTTTTTTCCTTCTTCACGACTGGGTTCTTTCATCTTCTTCTCTTTTTTCTTTTTTTCTTTTTCTTTTTTCTTTTCTTTCTTTCTTTCTTCTTCACTCTAGTTTTGTTTCTTCTTTTTCTTCACGCGATGATGGCAGAGATGGCAGAGGGCTTCAATTTCTTATCTTCTTCTTTTTTTCTTCTTCTTCTTCACGGCTGGGTTCTTTCATCTTCTCCCACTTTTTTATTTTTCTTTCTTTCTCCAGTTTATCTTTCTCTCTACAATTTACTCAAACCCATGGACGACTCCGCCGCCACAAACTCAGACCCACAAACTCAATCAAAACCATCATCAACTCTTCGCCGCAAAAACTCTAACCCATGATCGCCGGTGCTGGGTTTTGTTGCCATGACTGACAAAACGAGCGTTGTTGCCGTGATTGGGTTTTGTTGATGGGTTTTATTTTTATTTTGATGAATGGGTTTGATTTTGTTGATGGTTGATGAATGGGTTTCGTTGATGAAGGGGTTTTTTGGTGGAGGTTGTGGTTCTGTTGAGGGCTGTTGGTGTTGGAGGTTGTGGTTGTGGATTTCTGGGTTTGCCGTTGGTGGTGGTGGAGTTGGGTTTCGGTGTAGTTGGATATTGGTGCGTGAAATGGGTTTCTGGGAAAAGAGATGTTAATGGGTATTGATGAAAAGCATAAAGAAATAGAAATAGAAAGAAGAGTAAAGAAGACCGCGGGTACCAACCATAAGAAAACAGTGCGGTGTCAATGTGTGGGCTCCACCATTTTGTCAAAAAGTAGGCTTAAATTTTGAGTCATGTAACTGGGTTATGTTGCCAAACAAGAATTTTGGAGTTTTTGAGAGAAAGTGGAAACTGAGTTATGAGTTATGGATTTTGAGTTAGAGTTATGAGTATTGAGAATTGAGATATGAAAATTGAGTCATGGCTAAACCAAACGGGCCCTGATCAATTTCCAAAACTTTGTCTAAAGGTTTTTTTTTTCTTTTTTTTTGAATATTTATTTTAATGAAATCAATGTTTAAGTCAGAATCATCTGATTTTTTAGGAACCGTATCTTCTGACATTATGTGAATCACTAATCATATAGTACTTCACAGATTGTTGCAAATAATGATGCATTCATTGGGATGTATTCAGAGTACTTCACTATACACAAACTTTGCACTCATGCTCTATTCACTATTGCTATTGGTTGAGCAAGTTCGTGTTTAGTGATGTACCTAAACACTTTGTGAAGCCTTATCTGTTTAAGTACGCCATACGGATTTCTAGAGGCAATCTTTTTCCACTACCTCCTCTGTTTCTCAGAAACCTGTATTTGCAATTGGACATGCTACGGGTGCAGGAAACAATTTGGGCTCAATCATGGAGTTAACAATTTCAGGACACTATTTTCAATGGACCCTTTCTTGATACATGAGAGACTCTTTAATTATTGGGGAAGATTATATGTCAAAGTCACCATTCCTAGCAAAGTAAGAGTAAGGAGGAATGCTTCAGGTTAGCTAGTGTATTCACACAATGTGGTACTTTGTTTCAGTAAGTATGAATATCCCATCCTCCATTTGCTTCACCTCAATTCTAATATTCTTGGCCATGAGCCCAATATTTGCCATTTTTAACTCAGGAGTCATTGCTTACTCAAAATTTTCAGACAAACTTAGATTGCAGCCTGTCAAAATTAAATCATCCATATACAAACAAGCAAACAAAATATCTTCATTTTCATGTTCTATACAATAAACTGCATGTTCATTTGGACATTTGGATAATCATTTCTCTTGAAAGTTTCTATCAATCCAGATGTTCCACCCCATTTGGGCTTCAAAATTTCATCTTCGCGTAACATAAATGGCCCATGGCTTCTCAACTAAAATTTGTACCTCAAGATAACTATTTATATAAGAAGATTTAGCATGTATTTGGAAATATTGAAAATTACTCTGACATAACAAACACATATTAGACTCCACACATATCTTAAGATTTTTATGAGAATTATTATTATTATTATTATTATTATTATTATTATTATTATTATTATTATTATTTTATGCAAGAGACCAATCACCAATGTTTTCAATGGTAAACAGATATTTTTCACAAAAAGAAAAAAAAATGATGAATAGATATTAAATTTTAAAAGATGCTAGGTGATGAAGTGCGGATTCGTCAGTTATCATGCGTGCATCCGGGTGGAGTCGTCCTTCCGTCCTTGGTGCTCTGAGGATGGAAGAATATCCTTTTTTTGAGTGGTCACCGGTGTGGTGCCTGCCACAAAGACTCCGATGCCAAAGTCAATATCAAAGAATTTCTGAAAAAAAATAAAAACCAGTCCAAGTATCAATAATATATCCTGTATATGTATATCTTTTGTACCTTGCGTTTATGCAGGGGGGTTATATATGTGTATGTATTTTTTTAGCCGTTGTGGCTATTATGGTGACTTTAATGCGTCACGCCTCACTCTTCATTATGTGGGTCTTAATTTGGCTTCCAACGGTCTGTACAACTATTCCTGTAACCGTCCGAGTCTTTCATTTAACTGCATTGAATAGCATCTTTTATCTCTGTCGTTGGGGTGGTTCGCTTCGTCAATGACGCATGGTAGGTTCGCTTTGTCAATGACGCATGGTAGGTTCATCATCTATAACTGCCTCGTCTGTCTGGATGAGTTCGTTTAGGTATGCTGTGTGCGTTGGTCCCATCAGCTGCCCCCGGATTTTGAGTTCGTCATGACGATCGTAGAAGGTGAGAGGTTTATGAGCTGTACATGCCTCTTGGGATTCCGCTCCGTATTAAATGCTTAGTGGCAGCGCCACACGTATCGTGGCCACGTGGCCCATTTTGATAAATGCTCTGATTATATGGCCCTTGGGTTTCCCACTGATTTTCGGTTTTTTTTAAGCTTTGGCTTTTAAACTACTTCTCCCTTTACTTTTTTCGAAAAATTTCCAATCAACTGCTCTGAGTGTTTTCTTCTCCAACCTTTTCTCACTTTACTTTTTCCTGCACTTTTGTTTCCGGTTACTTTCTTCTCCGGTCCCCTCTGCAACTTCCCTCCGGTGGCACGGTTGAGTCTCCTTCGAGGTACGTTTTTCTCCCTCTGGTTCTCCTTTTTTTTTTTTTTTTTTTTTTTTTTTTTTGCATTACGATAAAACTTACGATTTCTGTTTTTGTGTTGGTTTTTGGTTTTCTGGGTTCTCAGTGTTCTTTTCCTTTTTTGGCATTGTGTTTCATGGTTAGTAGCTCCGAGGTTAGGGTAGTGTGTCCTTCGATTTCTTTTTTCTTTGCGCGTTTAGGGGCTTCTCTAGGTGCTTTTCATACCTTTCTTCCTTTGGTTGGAAATTTTGTCTTTGAGGGTAGTGGTTTGATTGTTGCGTTGGGTGAGTTGTTCCCTGTGTTAAGTCAATCACTTAGTTGGTTCGAGAATTTGGTGGGTGGGAGGGCGAGGATGTTTGAGGTTCTCCAGTGAGCTTGAGACTGGGTTGTCTTCTAGTGGCGACCCAACGGAGGGGGATACCGTCGTCTCTACTCCTCGAGAGGTTAGGGCTTTTCATGCCTTTGGTGAAATGTGTAGCCTAGACGGTGATACGCTTGCCAGGTTTAGGGATAGGTTTTAGTTCTTGGATAGGGTTAGGGTTCGTCTGCCCCGTGAGGAGGAACGGGCTTGTCATTTTCTCCCTGGGGAGGTGTGCTTGTATGAGGCCGCCTTCCTGAGTGGACTTAGACTCCCCGTCCATCCGTTTATCATGGAGCTCTTAGGCCGTTTTGGCATTGCTCTTGGGAAACTTATGCCTAATTTGTGGAGGATAGTGGTTAGCTGTATGGGGATATGGCTGGCTGTTACAGAAGGGGATATGATTAAAGTGGACAAGCTTGTTCACTTGTATCATTTGAAGGAGTCCAAAGAGTATGGGTATTACGAACTAGTGCCTTGGGAGAGAAGGACTAGGATCGTTAGGGATCTACCCTCGTCATTTAGGTACTGGAAGTCCAGGTTCTTCTTTGTGTCAGGGGATGACTAGGAGACCCCCTCAGGTGGAGTCTGGGGTGACCTCCCAAGGTTGCTTCGTCGGTGGGGGACCCTGAACTTAAATGCGTCGATTCTTCTATCTGTTTCTTAATACCTGCATTCCAGACATGTTTCGTCTTCACTGATCTTTTTCATTCGTTCTCTTTGTATAGTTAAGAGACTACCCAAGCTTAAAAGTAGGTACAGGAAGCGCGTTGAGAAAGCCATTGAATACACGAAGACCATTGA
The DNA here is from genome assembly GCA_033629205.1 of Lithocarpus polystachyus. Classification (NCBI taxonomy): domain Eukaryota; kingdom Viridiplantae; phylum Streptophyta; class Magnoliopsida; order Fagales; family Fagaceae; genus Lithocarpus; species Lithocarpus polystachyus. The sequence goes on from CM066172.1 coordinate 3,612,136, forward strand.
GGATTTTGACAACCTGGTGGATCCCCGAACCCTTGCTTTCTACTGTCTTGGTCCTGATCTGTTCGCTTTTGTGTTGTGCACGCTCGAGATTGAGGAAAAGAAAAGTAAGTGTTAGGCTCGTCAGTGACGATTTCTATGTGGGTGTTTGTTTGTCTTTTGATTGTTTTTTCTTTTGCAGGGATGACGACAAAATTTAATCAAAGCATGTATGCCCGTATGAGGGCTAAGAAGAACAAGCCCCTTTCTAACCTGGGGGCAAGGGCTGTGAAAGTGATGGACAAGGGCACCTCCGTCACTCCCGCAACCCCGGTTACTCTGGCAACTGAGACGGCAAGGACGGTCTCACCGTCTACATCCGTGGAGGAGATTCCTCTTCCATGAAAGAGGCAGCAGAATGACAAGGCCGCCTCAAGTTCGTCCAGCATTTGGGATGATGCTGGAGTTGCAGCGGCAAGGGTGCGGGAGACTTTTTCTGACGAGGACATGAAGGTGTTCTCAGGGGTGACTCCGAATGACCTTGCGGGTCGTCACCTTCATAAACTCGTTCAGGTAATGTATTCATCACTGAGCTTAGGAACTCCCCCTCCCCCTCCCCCTCCCCCTCTCCCTTTTTTTTTTTTTTTTTTTTTTTTTTTTTTTTTAAGGTGTTGGGGGAGAGCCTCCACCTTACTTCAGAGTTTTTTACCCAGGAGGCCAGGGTTGCGTCTGCGATTGCCCGGGTGGCTGTTTTAGAGGCAGAGAATTCGAAACTAAAGAAGGATCTGATTGCTAGTATGAACGAGGCCAATGTTGCGAAAGAGAAGGTCAAGGTGCTGAGCGACGACCTTAGAGCTGAACGTCAGCTAACTTTGGAGAAGGACGAGCAGCTCTTAGTGGCCAAGGAAAAGATCAAAATCATAGTTGCCAAGGCCGTCGAGGCGTTCCAGCAAACTGATGAGTACAACACTGTGCTCTTCAGCTGGTACTTCAAAGGATTCGAGCTACTCAGATGATATCTTGTGAAGCATCTAGTTGGAGTGGACCTGGATAGTCTCGACCTCGAGGAAGTGGATAAGGAGATGGTAGCAGATGAAGCTTCCCATTCTTCAGCCGTTGAAGGTGATGCCCCTGACAGTGCTATTCCTCCTCTAGCCAGTGACGACACAGCGACTACATGACCATACTTTAGATTTTTTTTTCTACTTTTTTTTTTTTTTTTGGTGCCTTCTGTTTTGGGCTTTTTGCATTCTACTTTCAGAACAATGCAATGTTTTTTGTGCCCGGTGTGTTATGGGCTTATTTGCTTTTTAAGTGAAAACATTGATGACTGCTAATAGTTAATTAAAATTTCATGGCCATATACTTACTTGCTTGTAGTTCCTACTTGTGTATGCTTGTAGTTTTTCCAGCGCCAGAGGCTTGTACTTAGATTTTGCAATTTGTAAGATGTTTAGTTGCCTGCTAGTTTCGTCAGTAATCTACTCTTATCTATACGGAGTACTATAACTTAGAATATTTTCGCTTATTCTTTCTTTGAAGGTTTCGGCAGTAACCTACATCCATCTCAGCGGAATCTAGTTATATTTTTTTTTTGTTTACTTGTTCCTTAACGTTTTCGTCAGTAACCTACATCCGTCGAGGCAGAATCTTGTTACTTAGCCAAAATTTGTTGGCTTTTTCTTTCTTTTCTATGTTTTCGTCAGTAACCTACATCCGTCGAGGCAGAATCTTGTTACTTAGCCAAAATTTGTTGGCTTTTCCCTTTTCTACGGGTTCATTAGCAACCTACATTCGTCGAGGCGGTTAGCCAAATTTTGTTGGCTTTTCCCTTTTCTATGGGTTCGTCAGTAACCTACATTCGTCGAGGTGGAATCTTGTTACTTAGCCAAAATTTGTCGGCTTTTCCCTTTTCTATAGGTTCCTCAGTAACCTACATCCGTCGAGGCGGAATCTTGTTACTTTTAGGCATTGACTGAATAATACTTTTATTGCTTTTCAAAATAATGAATACAATCTCTTGTTACACCTAGTGATGATATTTCTTCAAGTGTTTAATGTTCCAAGGCCGGGGAAGCCTTTGGCTGTCGAGGGTCTCCAGATGGTAGCTACCTTGCCTAGAGTAATGCACAACCCTGTAGGGGCTTTCCCATGTGGGACTGAGCTTCCCTTAGGCGAGGTCCTTGGTTGCCGGGGTAACCTTCCACAGGACGAGATCCTCGATGTCGAGCCGTTTTGAGCTTCACCCTCTTGTTGTAGTATTCGGCCATCTTTTGCTGGTACTTTGTCATTTTATCCAAGGCTTTATCTCTAACTTCGTCAATGCAATCCAGGTTGACCCTCAATTCCTTATCGTTATTCTCACCCTGAAACATTTCTCGTTTACTGCTGGTCACTCCAATCTCGACCGGAATTACTGCTTCGGAGCCATAAGTGAGTCTGAATGGGGTTTCTCCTGTTGGGGTCCTTGCTGTAGTTCTGTAGGCCCACAGGACATTGGACAATTCTTCAAGCCATGCTCCCTTAGCCTCTTCTAGCTTGGCTTTGATGATCTTGAGTAGTGTCTGGTTGGTTACCTTTGTCTGCCCATTCGCTTGTGGGTGTCCCGGGGATTAGAACTTGTTCTTAATCCCTAGTGCCGAGCAGAAGTCCCCGAAACTTTGACTGTTGCATTGATGACCATTGTCCGATATGACCATCCGCGAGATCCCGAACCTGCAAACTATATTCTTCCACATAAAACTCCGGATTCTTGCCTTGGTGATGGTCGCTAGTGCTTTTGCTTCGACCCATTTTGTAAAGTAATCAATAGCGACAAGCAGAAACCTTACCTGTCCTTTTTCTTAGGGCAATGGTCCAACGATGTCGATCCCCCATTGCGCGAAGGGCCATGGCGAGGCTATTGCCGTTAGTCTCTCGATTGGAAGGTGTTGGACATTCCCGAACCTTTGGCATTTGTCACACCTTTTGACGAGCTCCATTGCGTCCACCTGCATGTTAGGCCAAAAATAACCTGTTCTGATAATTTTACTTACCAAGGATCTGTGGCCTGCATGGTCTCCGCATATTCCGTCATGGACTTCCTTCAGGATGTAGAGGGCCTCTTCTTTGTCAACACATTTCAAATAAGGCATGGAGAAGCCTCTCCTGTACAGGGTGTCGTTCAGGATTGTGAATCTGGCCGCTCTTTTCTTGACCTTCTTGGCCTCCTCGACGTCCGGTGGAAGGTACTCGTCTTGAAGGTAGGATATTATTGGCGTCATCCAGCTATTTGTACTATGAATTGAAAACATAGGAACTTTTTTGATGCTGGGGTGCTTCTGGTTCTCCATATACACGTCCATACTTGCAGATTTCTATTCTGACGAGGCCAGCTTCACGATCTCGTCTGCCCTCATATTTTGGTTCCTTGGGATTTGTTCAAATTCCACTCCATCGAACCCCTATGTTAGGTGCTTCATCAGTCTGAGATATTTTTGCATCCTTTCCTCCTTTACTTCATATTCCCCCTTTACCTGCCCCACTACCAGCTTCGAGTCGCTCTGGAAGAGCAGGTTTTTAGCCCCCAATGCTTTCTCGATTCTTAATCCTGTCAGTATTCCTTCGTACTCGGCTTCATTATTGGTGGCTGGAAACTCTAGTCTGACCCCATACTCCAGCATTTCTCCCTCCGGGGTGGTGATAATGATCCCAACTCCCCCCCCTTCTTTTATGATGACGAGCCGTCGGTCTATATTGTCCACCGATCTTTGTCGTCCACGTTGCTATCTCCGTCATTGATGGTGAACTTGGCGATGAAATCTGCCAGAGCTTGTGCTTTGATAGCGGTCCTAGGATGGTATTCAATGTCGAACTGGCTCAGCTCGATCGCCCATTGGACCATCCTTCCAGCTGCCTCCGGTTTGCTCATTAACTTCTTGATTGGGTGATCCGTCATTACCAAGATGGGGTTTTCTTGAAAGTACGGTCGTAGCTTGCGCGAGGCTACTATCAGGGCAAACGCAATCTTTTCGATTCTCGGATACCTAGCTTCAGCTCCTTGGAAAGCTTGACTGACGTAGTAGACTGGGAGCTGTTTGTTGTCTTCTTCACGGATCAAGGCTGCGCTTACTGTCGAGGCCGATACTGCCAGCTACATGTATAGGTTCTCCCCTTCCTTAGAAGGACTTAAAAGGGGAAGGTTGCTCAGGTAGCATTTGAGTTCTTGGAACGCAGCTTCGCATTCGTCAGTCTAGGCAAAGGCTTGTTTGAGTGTCTTGAAAAAGGGCAACATTTGTCCGTTGATTTAGAGACGAACCTGTTAAGCGCTGCTATCTTTCCTGTGAGTTTCTGGACTTCTTTGACGGTCTTGGGCGACTTCATGTCTAGTATGGCTTGCACTTTTTCTGGGTTTGCTTCTATCCCCCTTTATGACACCATGAATCCCAAGAATTTTCCCGAGGCTACCCCAAAGACGCATTTGCTGGGGTTCAACTTCATCTGGTAATGTTTGAGAGTGGCGAACGTTTCCTTGAGGTCTTCTAGGTGGGCAGGTTTTTCTTTACTCTTGACGAGCATGTCATTCACATACACCTCCATGTTTCTTCCAATTTGCTTGCTGAACACTTTGTTTACTAACTTCTAGTAGGTTGCTCCTGCGTTTTTTAGTCCGAAGGACATTACCTTATAGCAATAGAGTCCCTGACTTATGATAAAAGCGGTTTTCTCCTGGTTTTCTTCGGCCATTTTTATTTGGTTATACCCAGAGAAAGCATCCACGAACGTCAGTAATTTATGCTCGGCTGTAGAATCCACCAACTGGTCTATCCTGGGCAAAGGGAAACTATCTTTCGGGCAAGCCTTGTTTAGGTCCATGAAGTCTACACACATTCTCCATTTTCCATTTTCTTTTTTCACTAGGATGACGTTGGCGAGCCATTCTGGATAGTAGACCTCTCGAATAAACCCTGCTGACAATAGCCTGTTGACCTCGTCTGTAATTGCCTGATTCCATTCTGGGGCAAAGACTCATCGTTTTTGCTGTACGGGCTTCACCCTCGGATCCACACTTAGCTTGTGACGGATGACTTTTGGGGATATAGCTGGCATGTCTTCATGGCTCCATGCGAAGATACATTCTCTTTAAGGACCTAGACGAGTTTTGTCCTCATCTCGGGACTTAGTGTCGTCCCGATTTTGGTCATCTTTGCTAGCTCGCCCTCGACTAGCTTTATCGTCTCTAGGGGTTCCACCTTTTTTTCATCTTTCTCCTCGATTATCTAGGTGTGGTTTTCTTTAGCTACTAATACTGCCTGGTAGCATTCTCTGGCCAGTACTTGGTCTCCTTTCACCTCACCCACCCCATTCTCCATCGGGAACTTTACCTTTAAGCAGTAGGTAGACGTGGTTGCTTTCCAACGGTTGAGTGTGGGCCTCCTAATGATCACGTTGTAAGATGAGGGGCAGTCCACAACCAAAAAGTCTAACTGATGAGTCAATTGCTTTGGATGAGCCCCAATCGTAACCGTCAGTGTCACTATTGAAGCTGACGAGGGGAGAGTCAAATGGGCGTAACCTTCCTGGATCTAGGTTCAACTATTGAAAAGCTGAGAGATAGATTATGTCTGCCGAGCTGCCATTATCTACGAGGATTCTCCTAGTGTTGAACCCTTCTATTATGAGCATTATCACCAATGGATCATCATGGGATTGCTTCACTCCTCTGGCATCTTCTTCCGAGAAGTATATGTCCTAGTCCGTCCGTCTTTGCTTGAACGAGGGCATCCTATGAACACTGTTCACCTGTCTCTAATGAGCTTTCTTGAGGGATTTGAACGACCCTCCTACAAATGGACCACCTGTGATCGTTTTTATTTCCCCTATCACGTTCGGCGGGCATTGGGATGTGTTGTTTTCGTCCCTGGGTGGAAACTCCCGCTGACCCTTACTGTCACTCTTGGACCTATTGGGCTCTCCTTTTCTGACGTACTTCTGCAGCTTCCCCTTCCTTATAAGTTCTTCTATCTGCTCTTTTAGGTTCCTACAATCTTCTGTGTAATGGTCGTGGTCTTTGTGGAACTGACAGTATTTTTTCTTGTCATGGACATTTGGGGATGAGTGTAATGGTCTTGGCCACTTGAGGTAATGCTCGTCCTTGATCTGCGCTAGTATTTTGTCAACAGGCATAACTAAGGGGGTGAATTTTACCGCATAAGGGGCTTTCTTGTCTTTCCTTTTGTTTTCGTCAGTAGTTCGGTGATCTGGATGTCCTTTCTTTCTTCCTCTACGATCGTCATCCTTTTTTCCTTGGTCTCTTGGTTTTCTTCGTCCCTTATAGTGGCTAGTGCATCCTCTGCGTTCATATACTTCTGGGCCTTCAAGAGCATCTCCGCCATTGTTTTAGGAGGGTTTTTCGCGAGTGAAACCACAATATCTGGACTTCAAGCCTGCTTTGAAGGTCGTCAGTTGCACTTTATCTTCTGCATCGTCTACCTCTAGAGTTTCTCGAGTGAAGCGTTTCACATATGATTTCAGTGTCTCTTTCTCCCCTTGCCTAATGGTAAGCAAGTAATCTGCTAGTCTTTTTGGGCGTTATCCCCCAACGAAATGACGCAGAAAGGCATTACTCAGCTGTCCAAAGTTATCGATGGACGATATTGGTAATTTCGCGAACCACTCCCTTGCAGCTCCCTTGAGGGTAGTTGGGAAGAAACGACATAGCATTTCGTCTGGAGGTTGCTGAAGGCCAAGCGTCATCTTGAAGGTGTTGAGGTGGTCTTGGGGGTCCTTAAGCCCGTCAAAGGGTTCCAACTGGGGTAGCTAGAATTTTGATGGTACTAAGCATTCCAGGACTGCCGCAGTGAATGGCGAGTCCGTTGCTCTGACCATTTGGTCCAAGCTTTGGTCGGTTCTTCCCTTAATTGCATTCCTGAGCTCGTCCATCTCCTTCCTCATCTCCCGGAGGAGATCGGAATTCTGTTCATCTGAGGTAGCCGGCTCTCGACAGTCGCTCCTCCTATGGTTGTTTTCCTCGCCCTCCTAATTGGCTCCAGACCGATTCTCATCCTGTTGAAGTCGTTGCCTCATTTCCTGATTTTGCTTGGTGACTTCTTCAACGGTGGCAGCCAGGGCCTGAACTTGTTGAGCTAGGGTTGCTGAATCCTGGTTAGACTCCATCCAAATGCAAAAGTTGATTGAAATCTTAAGTTTTTTTAGATCAAAAAGGTCGTTTTGTTCCCCACAAACGACGCCAAACTGATGAAGTGCGGATTAGTCAGTTATCGTTCATGCATCCGGGTGGAGTCATCCTTCCGTCCTTGGTGCTCTGAGGATGGAAGAATATCCTTTTTTTGAGTGGTCACCGGTGTGGTGCCTGCCACAAAGACTCTGATGCCAAAGTCAGTATCAAAGAATTTCTGGAAAAAAAAATAAAAACCAGTCCAAGTATCAATAATATATCCTGTATATGTATATCTTTTGTACCTTGCGTTTATGTAGGGGGGGGGGGGTTATATATGTGTATGTATTTTTTTAGCCGTTGTGGCTATTATGGTCACTTTAATGCGTCACGCCTCACTCTTCATTATGTGGGTCTTGATTTGGCTTCTAACGGTCTGTACAACTATTCTTGTAATCTTCTGAGTCTTTAATTTAACTGCATTGAATAGCATCTTTTATCTCTGTCGTTGGGGTGATTCGCTTCGTCAATGACACATGGTAGGTTCGTCATCTATAACTGCCTCGTTTGTCTGGATAAGTTCGTTCAAGTACGCCAAACTCGTTGGTCCCATCACTAGGTGGTTCGTTTTTTTTGCCCATAATATCTAGTGCCATAACCTGACTTTGCCACAATTTTGAGTAAAGGAAAAAACTAGTAGATTAATGTAAAATTAATAAAGAAACTAATTATAATTTATCACATAAAATAATTATAAAAAATATTATAGTCATTTTTGTGACGGTAAAATTGCTCTTTCTACATTTCCGAGATTAGCGCGAGGCGGTAAATCTAGTGCGTCCACGCATGCAGACACTGTTGTCTGCCTTTGTAAAAGTCAAGGGTCGAGAAAGGGACAAAGCAGTTTTGAGTCTTCCACTTGAAGATTTTAAAACAAGACAAAAAGACAACTGTTTCCTACACTAATTTTCAAGCCACTCACTACGTACCATCGTGGAAAAAACAAAGTGATGTAAAGAAGTTGAGAAATGGGAATAACATCAAATTCTTAACGGTAGGCTCCGTTAATTACAATGCATCAGACAGTAAGAGTTTAAAACTTCAAATCATACGGAAGCAATATATAAAGCAATGCTTACATCAAATGGTTATTTCCGGTAAAAGATAAAATATAAATGGAAAATGCTAATGAGTGCCTTTAGGGTACTCGTTAATAATCTATTTAAAGGAAGTTTTGATTTCACTTTTATGGGAAATGAAAAAAACTATCAAAATATTAATTACTTTTTTTTTTTCATTTCCTATAAAATTTTTTTTTAAATGGATTATTAATGAGTGCCCTAAAAGCACTCGTTAGCATTTGCCAATATAAAAATACCATTTTTTATGCAATAAAATGGGAATAAATGAAGTATTGTTATATGGTACCTATTACAAGATCTAATTAGATTCTTGTGAAGAAGTGAAATTGTTTTGACAATTCGATCCACACAAAATAGAGAAAAAAAGACAATTTTTTTATTAAACCTTTTTATACTAACTAGATGATCAAGTTTTAACTGAATAGTCGCAAGGAAATGGAGTGAAACCCAACCAATCAGCACCATTAATGAACTCTACAACTGTGAAATTAAGTGCATCAATAATATCCATTACGTGATACCCGGGCCAAGTAACTCTATTATCCGTTGATGAGCTAGGTCCATAATTACCATACTCCCCGAAATACAAAGTATCTAATCTTTGATCATCATCGTCACCATCAATGGACAATTGCATCCATCCAGTTGGGTCAATAAAGTCGCCAATGTTTGATTCTAGGTAGACTGTCTGAGAGTATGCCCCCCCTGGCCTTCCTAGGTAGCTCTTCACACTAACTGAATTAGAGTCAAAATCATTTGTAGCGGCAATTGAACAATTTTGAATAGAGATTCCAGTGTTCTCATCTGAGCTATCTCGAGATTGTGCTGTGATAACTGTGAATTGGCTAGCTATTGGCATTCTTGTAACAATGTGACACGATTGAAATACAACCGCTGCATTCCCAAATATGAAATCTATGGTGCCCCATATGTTACACTCTCGGTAGAATTGGAGAAAGGAATGGACATGCAATGTATTCTTGTAACCAGTGATGGAACACCTGTACAATGCGACAAAGTTTGCATTTACTCTCAAGGAAACTGCTTCTTGTTTCTCTGCTCCAGCCTTGTTCTCGATTTTTATGTCTTGTGCCCAAAAGTTTTCGCCAGACACCGCTAAAGTTCAATTAATCATTAAATATTACTAATTAATTGCAAGTATAAGATAAAAATAACTTAGAAAATTTCTAAGCTTAGTACTAATTTTATCATAAATTAAAACTTATAAACTAACGTAAAATATGAGTGATGCCACTTCAACAACATATAAATAAGTGTCTGAATTATTTTTTGAGAGTTTTTAGGGATGTCATAAATTTTGCTGCATAACATTTTCAAATTGATGTGTCACCAATAAAAAAAAAAATAATTAAGAAATTCATTTATTATATTTTTAAAATCTATTAATAATATTCATTACTACATTAATTTGTATAAGTTCTATAGCAAAATTTGTAATATTTTTAGAAATGTTTGTATTGTTTTTTTTTTTTTTTTTTGAGGAAGTTGTATTGTTTGTTATAGGTAATACCTTATTTTGTAATATTCATGTAGTGGAATTTATAATATAACTAACATTAGTTAATTACTTAAGTATATGATGCATGCCCCCACAAACTTAATTATATTTAGTGCTTAAACTTAAATTTAGTATATATATTGTAGCTTAATTGACAATTCTTACTATTCCAACAGAGATGCTGAAGGTTATATCTCATTTTTAAAACTCTGAATTATTAATAATAAATAAACTTAATTAATCAGAGGGTACTATTTCATGACTACCTATCTATCTATCTATCTATATTCTGATTTATGTACTGTGCCTTAAAAGGACACAAATTATTAGATATATATAAAAGTAAAACAAAAGGCGTGCATCCAATGGAATTGAATCAATTAGCTAAACATACCAAGAGTTGCAGAGCTGAAAATGGTCCAGCCATCGACCTTGCTTCTGTTACCAGTAATGATAGTGGCATCAGTTCCGTCTCCACGCATAAAAATGTTTCGCTTGTAACTTGGGATTACCACATTTTCCTCATAAACCCCTTGTTTCACGTAGATACGTGTTTGATCATTGCTATTGTTTGGAGCAAAGTTGATAGCATCAATGATGGTGGTGAAGTTTCCAGTTCCATCGGCAGCCACAGTCAGCACCATGCTATGGAGATATATTCCCTGCAATATCCGAGTCCGACTATCTAATTTCTTTGAAATCCATGTTGGAACATCCACGTCCATGAGGTGCCTATTATTTAGGCCGTCTTGGCTACTATTTTGGCCGTTTTGGCTAGACAGAATTGAAAGAGAATTACTTACATGCTTGTAAGTGTCATTTATGGATTTCAGCAGGGCTGGCTTCAAAGGACCTGAAGCTGAATCGAGGGATTCCAAGCATGTGATCTTGTTGGTGAGTGCCGCGCTAAGGTAAACTCTGGCATCTTCTACTTTCCCTTCATTTAAGGGTGCATCATTGATTCGGGACACTGATCTTTGTAAAGAAGACAAGGTGATTTGGTTGAGTTCCGTGCAGTCCTGGATGGTTCCTCTTTGTTTTTCTATGATATTTTTTGGGTCTTCGGCCTCAGATAGCACAATGGAAATCTTTTTAGACGCGTTTATTGCGGTTTTGAGGGTGAAAACGATGTAGTAGGCGGTGTTGTTTGGACTGCTATCATTTGACATATCTTTGATAGCGAGTTCCAATGTGTCAAGGCAGATATCTGAATATGGTGTGGTTTTGCAGATAGATTTTATGTAAGAAAATTCCTGAGAAGTTGTGGAAGAAGAAGAAGAAGAAGAAGAAGAGTTGAGAGCCCATGTTCTTGACAAGCTGAGTGCATTGAGGAGAAAAAGAAGTATCAGAATATTGGAGGTGGAGGAAGCCATAAAGTTTGTTGAGACAAACTGAAGTGAAGACCGACCGAATTACATTATATAGAGACTTTGACAGCACTGGGTATTAATATGACAATGCTATATACTCCTATGTTTTTTAAATTTTACCGGAAATCAGTGGAGAGATTGAATACTTGGAACCTGGAAAATATTAACGATCACTTTGTTGTTTTATTAAATTATTTGTCTACTTCTTTTCCCCATTTGGAGGTTTGTTTGATCAGAATTCAGGAGTGATGGGTGGAAGACCGGAAACTCCAGCTTCGGAGCAGTCAACTCTCCTATCGGAGACAAAATGCAAGTGAGACAAATGTGAGTGGGACTCTTGCAGAATACATGGGTAACTGGGCATGAAAAATTATTAGGTGCTCTTGAAACACAATTATTTTTTAAGGTAGAAAAACATAATTGTTGAGTATTTTTGTTTTTAGTTTTGGTGGTATTTTGGTTAATTTTTAGGTTTCAGGAGTATTTTAGTCAATTTCTTGGGTTCTAGGGTATTTTGGTTATTTTTTGGTTTCTTGGATATTTTGGTAATTTTTAAGTTTTGGGAGTATTTTTGTTATTTTTTAGTTTAGGAGATGTTTTGTTCAATTTTTAGTGGTTTTTTTTTAGCATATTTGGGTTTTTTTTTTTTTTTTTTTTAAGGTTTATGGGGTATTTTAGTTATTTCAAAGGATTTTAAGAATATTTTGGTCATTTTTAAGTTTTAAGGGTATTTTTGTAATTTTGATTATTGGGTAATTAAGTGAGTTTGGTTTTACCCTTAATAATTAGGTTGTGTTGGGTTTGAATTAGAAGTAAATAGTTAAATGGGTAATAAATAGATAAATAAATTTTATGTACTCAACCCAATTATACTACTCACTCCAAACCCACTCATTTAACACTATACATAACCAACACATATTAAACTCTACACATATCTTATCAGAAATTGATTTGCAAGAGCCCAATCGCCAATGTTTTTACATCTAGTACATCCACGCATGCAAAAACTGACTGTTGTATAGCTTTGGTTGTAAAAGTCAAATCTAGAAGCGTTAAAGGAGAGAGTGCGAACCCGCAATTTTGAGTCTTCCGCTTGGATATTTTAAAAGAAGACAAAAAGACCTGCCCTAATCTGCTAGTCACAACCGTATCATACATTGATTTCTGCATTTGGATTTGTATCATAAGTAATAATATCAAGGGTAAGTAATTAATATAATTGGGCAAATACTATATTCTATAGACGAAAAGTTTTAAACGTTATCTCTAATAAAAGTATAGATAAGACCTCCACAAACCATATGGTTGGTTTCCTGTATCAATGTGTATATTCCCCCAGCCACTACATACCATCATGAAAGTAACAAGTGATGAAAATAAGTTGAGAATCACACCAAATTCCCAATGTATAGACTTCGTAACATATATAGCATCAGAGAATAGGAGTTCAAACTTCGAACTTCAAATCATTAGGAAGCAGTATATAATGCAATCCTTGCATCAATTACCTTTTCTTTTTATCTTTTTTTAAACAAAAACAACAAAATAGGGAGGGGATTTGAATAGAAGATGTCACTAAGTTAGAAGACTCTTGACAAATAAAATACCATTATATGAGATTTATTACTAGATCTAATTAGCTACATTTAAGGCTGTTTTTGCATAAAAAAGGAAGACAAATCCATTTAATTTGCCCAAAATTCGCAAGGAATGGGACTTTTTTCCAACCACTCAACGCCCGAAATGAACTCGTACACGGTGAAATTAAGTGTTTCAAAAAAAGCCATTATGTGATGCCTTGACCAACTCACTCTGTCATCTGTTGATGAGCCAGGTCCTTCATTAGCAAACTCCCCATATTACAGGGTGTCTAATCCTTGATTATTATCATCGGACCATTGCGTCCATCCAGCTGGGTCAACAAATTAAAGTTGTCAATGTAGGATACTAGGTAGACCGTCCGAGAGTACATCCTCCATGGCCTTCCTAGGTAGCTTTTTACGTTAGAGCTCAAATCCTTTTCAGCTAAAATATGACAATTCTGGAAAGAGATTCTAGTTGTCTCATCTGGGCTGTTACGAGACTGTGCTGTGATGACCGTAAATTGTCCAGACATTGGCATTCTTGTAACAATGTCGCATGATTGAAATACAGCCGCTGCATTCCCAAATATGAAATCTATTGTACCCATTATGTCACATTCTCGATAGAATTGTCGAAAGGAATGGACATACAATGTATCCTCGTAACCAATGATGGAGCATTTGTACAATGCGACAAAGTCCGCATTTACTCTCAAAGCAACAGCTTGATGTTTCTCTCCTCCAGCTATGTTCTCGATACGTATGTCTCGAGCCAAAAAGCCTTCTCTAGACACCGCTGCAGTTCAATTTATTTTATATTAGTACTAATTAGTTACAAGTTAAAAAAAAGGAAACTTAGAAAAATTCTGAACTTAGTTCTAATTTTATCACAAAAACATATAAACTAATGTGACTTGAAATATGAGTGGTGTCACTTTAACAACAAATAAAGAAGTGTCTAAATTGTTTTTTTAGATATGCTAGGGGTGCCACAAATTTTGCTACATAACTTTTATAAATTGATGTCATCAATCACAAAAACCCAATTTAGTGGGTTCTAATTAGCTCAACTGGTAAAGTCTCCGATGGTTAAATAAGAGTTTGGGGTTCAATCCCCACCTACACTAAAAACCGATTGGTGTCTTGGTCTAATGATAAGGAGTTATCGTCAGAAGTGGACACTATAAATTGAAACTCTTTCAAAAAAAAGAAAAAAAAAGAAAAAAAAAAAAAACAATTCAAGGCATTCATTTATTATGTTTTTGAAATTCAATAATAAAATTCGTTACTGTATAAATTATGTAGTAAAATTTATAATATTTTGCACAATTTTCTTTATTTTTTTGTTATATGTGATGTCTCAGTTTGTAATATTCATGCAGTAAAATTTTTAATATCCCTAACATCAATTAAATACTTAAGTATATCCCAACAAATTAAAGTTTATTTAGCGCTCAAACTTAAAATTTAGAGTATTGTAGCTTAATTGGCATTTTTTGGTGTTCCAACAAATAGAATTATTTTATTAAAAAAACAAAAACTTAATTAACAAAAAGGCACTATTTCATGAATATGTATTGTGCCTCACAAGTAGAACTTACAAGATTAAAAAGGAAAAAAAAAAAAAGGTTAATTAGTTAGGGAAGGACAAATTATTAGATATATAAAACTAAAACAAAAGGCATGCTTGCAATGCAATTGAAGAAATTAGAATTTTTTTTTTTTAAATAACTATAAAACCATAACTATATTATTAGTTAACAAAGGTTTGACGAGTCCAGAGGAAGCGATTTTTGCAGTTATAAATCGAGTCCATAGAACTCGATTTCCTATTGAGCGTCTGGCTGACCGTCAGGCTGAGCTGGGACAAATTGTCCACGTGGGCTAGAAATCAAGTCTATTGTACTTGATTTTTTTACATTGAAATCGAGTCTTTTGAACTCGTTTTTTGTACATTTAAATCGAGTCTTTTGAACATGTTTTTTATACCTAAAAATCGAGTTTCTTGGACTTGTTTTTTGTACATAAAAATCGAGTCTTTTGAGCTCGCTTTTTGGTCATACGACACACATTTTAGGGAAAAAAAACAACTCAGATCACTCATTTCTCAAAACTACACGCTCAACAGACACACTCCTCACAGTCTCTTTTCAAACCGATCTCAACTCACTCTTCAAACCGATCTCAACTCACGCTTCAACCCGATCTATCTCTCACTCTTCAACCCGATCTCAACACCGATCTCACGCTTCAACCCGATCTGAATCTCACTCTTCAAATCGATCTCACTCTCGCGCCACTCCGAGAGGACACCGATCTCAATCTCACTCTTCAAACCGATCTCACTCGCGTGCCACTCCGAGTCCTCACAGTCTCTCACTCTTCAAACTCCTCACTCTCCTGAACCTCGCGCCGCGCCACTGCTCCTCACTCTTCAAACTCTCATCCTCCTGAACCTCGCGCCGCTCCACTGCTCTTCAAACTCTCACTCTTCAAACCCTCACTCTCCTGAACCTCGCGCCGTGCCACTGCTCATCCTCATCACTCGTCACTCTTCAAACCTTGCGCTACTGCTCAACCTCAATCTGAAGGTAGGTACCCCTTCTCAATTGCTCGGGATTAGATCAAAATAATTTTTTTCCACATAGTTCTTCTCTTTAATTAGATTGTTTGTTGAATATGCTTTTTGTATTTGGGTTATTGGATTCTCTGTTTCAAATTTTTTTTTTTTTTGGTTTACTGGGTATGAACAAACTGATGTCTTTGTTGCTAAGAAGGAAGGTTCTTTGTTGTGATAGTAGTTTTTGTTGTGATAGTTGTCTTTGTAGTGAACATATTGTTTGTTTATGTAGCACTTATATTGAGAACATAGAGTATAGGGCAGATGTAGCCAAGTGGATCGAGATAACTCTTTTTGTAAACAAAGTTATGAAAATTGCAGTGTACCATACCGGTCGGTACAGCTGGAAAATTTCATACTGGTTACCAAACTGGTGTACTTAGCCTTTTGAATCACCACCAGTTAATACTGTAATGTTTCAGCCAATACCGGCCATTTCGATTGATTTCACTTCTGTTCCTTTTTTTTTACATAATAAAAAATCAATCAAGCAAAGGTAAGTTATAACCACTCCTTTAAGCAAACAAAAAGGTTATTCTTCTAACAAAAGAGCATAATAGGGAATCCTAGGTTTTCAAGTGGTGAGATTCTGACTAGGCCCAATGAATCAAAAGAACCTTTGTAAAGATACCCTTAAAAATTAATAAATATACCAATTTTTTTATGAGGGGTTCAGCAAAAGATTTCTACACTGCAGCCTTAACCAGTTAAGGGGTCTATTTGTTCAGCAGATTAATGTAATTTAATTACTGGAAAGATGCTTTGAATGTGGTGCAATGTGGTATAGTTAATAAAATTATTCAATTAATATACATCTGTTGCAGTTTACCAAAAACAAAAAATAAAATAATTTATATTACAGTAACAACAATAAGAAAAGATTTTAAAATTTTTTAAGATGTGATAGCTATGTCTTCGAAAAGTTTAGAAAGGTCCAATCATATTGCTATGTGTCTAGGGATTGTTATTTTGTTGTATATTATTTTTTTGCTGTTTAATTCATGCTTTGGTGGTTGGTCGGAAAAACTTAACCTTGCAAGTACAAGCCAGACCAGGCTTTGCTGTTATCAATTGTTTTACATAATTTTTAAAATATGCAAATACAACATTATTCTAATAAGCTCACCCTTTCTTCAGCTTGTTTTGTTTAACACAACTTTTAGAATTGCCTTCTTGAAGATTTTTCCTTTTTGTACCAAGGTATAAATCATTGTTTCAGCTGGTAAAACATATATATGACATTCATTGAGGCATAACTCAATTCATTTTACCCTAGTAAATCTGGTTTAAATGTTAAGGAGGTTTTAATGGGAGCCCTTATACACTCGCTAAGGAGGTTTTAAAAAGGTCCCATCTCCGTTAGGATGTAGGAAAAATTACTAAACTAATACTCTTTAAATTGAAAGTATTTATTAGAAAAAAATCAATAAATTGTATTATTAAAATATATAATAGAATGTTATGGGATGCGCTTTGCTTTTTGACTTATGCATGGTGTGATGTCTTGGCTTTTGTCACTTTGGTTGATGGAATGCATTATTCTTGATTGCATCAATAGGAAGATGCATCATATATAGACACACAGTTAGAGCTGGACATGGTGAGCTAAACCAATTACTAAATACGATTTATAGGTCTAGGAGTTTTTGTCATTCCCACCATTGATGCAGGTTCTCATTGGTTAAGGACTAAACTTATCCTGATTTTTGTGCACAAACTCATAATATATCATAAAAGCGTCAGTCATTAATGCTAGGAATACTTTTAGCAACCTTACTAGCAAGCAAAAAACCTTTCCCCTTGTTGTTAGACCCAAAACCAACACAACCCAACACCCCAGAGTGAGCAAAAACTAGATCTACCTTTGCACCCATGCAAGCCCATTGCTAAACTTAAAAGCAGTGTAGTAGCCACTCACAAGTTATCATTATAAGGATTTAAAAAAAAAAAAAAAAAAACTTGTGCATATAACTCTTGACCACCAATTAGCAATCTTCAATATACACCATCCTTGTCAGAAACGTTCTTTTTTCCCCCTTTCTTTGTTGCGATGCACTACTATTATTTTTCTTTCTCAAATGATGGAAGGGAAACTAAACAACTAGTAAAGTCACCACTGCAAAGTTTCACACTTTCTTTTTCAAAACTATATACCAAGTGAAAATATAGATCAGTTAACATCTTCCATAGCTATGAATGAGACATGGATTTTCTTATTAAGCTACTTAGAGTAGGGAATGACCGTTAAAACACAAATAGTATGTTCTTTTCCAAGGATAATTGAATTCAATGCAAAAGGTATAGCCCCATACTAGCTACAACTTATATAGAATATAAAATTTGTTTACTAAGTAATAAAAATTTGTTAAAAAGTTCAAAAGGGGTGCAAAGACTAGGCTATACCTTGAGATCCTTGCCAATTTATGTTCAACACGTGCTTATATTACTCTTGACTCCCTAAACTTCGTGCAGTATGGCTGCCGTTGCTGCTGAGATCCCTGATGAGTTCGGTCCTGGTCCCATTGAGGGTTCAGTGTTAAGGGCTCTAAAAGAACATCGATCATGCGCTGTTTGGGAAGGCAAGGTAAAATTAAAACCGACCACCTGCTGAATATTCTCTTCTTACCCTTTTACATTATGTTGATTTTTTTTTTCCATTTCTAAAATTCTAAGTTTGTCAATGGTATTACTTGGAATGCATAGTCATGCCTATTAGTTGGGTTGAGTTAGATTGGTTGACTGCTGCACACCCTTACATAAAGGTTACACTTAGATAATTAAAGACATTAACATTGAAAAGATTTAGAGAGGTTTGACTATTTCTGTTTTTTAGCATTAGACTAAGATAACAAAATTGAATTGTGAGAGCCAGAGAGAACCAAATTTTGATGTATGTATTCGTTGTAAACATGGTGGGTAATGGGTTTGATTGCTATTATGGCAATGTTTACACTAGCATGCACGGCATACGTAGCAGGATAAATGGCTAAAAACAAATGTATCATGTCCATTGCATCCTTTTATTTTTCTCCCATTGTTGGATGCGTTTTTGTTTTTTTTTTTTGGATGATATTTTAATTTCCCTTGATAACTGCTTTATTTTTGGTTTTTGGGATCAATAGCTACAATTATATATACAAAGGTTATGGCATATTGCATCTCATCACCATGGTTCTATCATGTGCAAGATCCAGGGGCACTGACATGTCGTGGTCGTAATAACGAGTTCCGAAAACGACTCTCGATGGTGGATGATCGCGTCCTCGACATTGTCAAGAGAGTTGGATTAGAGGGGCTGCATAGGACCCCATCTAGAGAGATTGACCATAACTTGATAACGGCATTCGTTGAGCGATGGCGGCCGGAAACCCACACCTTCCACCTGCCATATGGTGAGACAACGATCACATTACAAGATGTGGAAGTTATTTTGGGGATTCCAATCGATGGTGAGGCAATTGTTGGAACAACTGACTTGACATGGGCTGCTGAATGTCGGGATATGCTTGGAATTCCTATTAATGGTGTGGTGCTTAAAGGACAAAGGATCCAAATTAATAGGCTACTTCAGAAAGTTGACCAAGGGTTGCCCGATGGTGCAGCAGAGGTGGTTGTGCATCAGTATGCACGGTGTTATATTCTAGCACTCTTGGGGGACACAATTTTCGCCGACAAGTCTGGCGATAGAGTGCATACAATGTGGTTGCAGCTGTTGAGGGACCTGAACAATCCTCCTCGGTACAATTGGGGGAGCGCTTTCCTTGCATGGTTGTACAGAGAGTTATGCAGGGCAACCGACAGAAAAGCCAGTCAGATTGGTGGGGCCTTGATATTGGTTCAGTATTGGGCATGGGTCAGATTCCCTTTTTTGTGCCCAAGGATGGACCTCCCACCGGATGATGCATATGGGCCACCAGTTGCACCTTCTCCATTGTCCATTAAGTAAGTCTCTTCCTTGACCGATTCTCTCTATTGGAAATAGATCCATAAATTTAAACAACACGACACTTTGTTAGACATAGAATATAAATTTTTAACCTTAATATTCCTCAAATTTTGAAAATTAATAGGAATTTTATTTATTTGTATATCTCGTTTTACAACCACTGGGGTCATATGTTATGATTGATGTATAATACAAGTTATATTAATGACAAAGCTCCACCGATGATATAATCATTTGTTGGTATAAACTCAGTTGTATATAATGTTAAATTTACGATTGCCCATCATTTATTGTTGTTGATTACTTCAAATTCTCAATTCCAAGTATTAACTCCGTCTTTCTTAATTGTAGGACCGTGTGGGTTGTGAACACGAAGAATAGCCCCGCAGAAATCTGTCTTGTCCGATACCGGCAGCTCCTAGATTCTATGCTTCCCAACCAGGTTCTCAAATTGTGTTTCTTATATTGTTTATGACTATTGTATATTGTTATAACTGTAAAATTGCTATAGTCGAAAATAATGGAACATTGCATAATGTGCTGTCCTTTTATTTGCCTATTTCAGGTGGTGTGGCAACCATATGAAGCTGAATTAGGCCACCTGCCTGCGTTCTGTGTCGCAGGAAGGGCTGTGTGGACGGCGAGGGTGCTGCTTGTATGTTTCTGGCTAGTAGAGAAACATATACCGGACCGTGTTGTTCGTCAGTTTGGGATGGTATAAGAAATCCCCCCAAGTGTTGATACTGACGAGGCCCTTCATGCCATAGACCTAAGGGGGAAGATCGAAGTGAATTGGAGGGACAAACATCTTGCCCATATCCAAGTATGGAATAGTCGAGCACAATCCATATGTCATGGAGCACGACTAGAGGGTGCTATGTCGCCTGCTCATCAATACTTCGGTTGGTACGATAGGGTGACTTGGAGGTTCGTCGACCACACTACTGCTGCAGTTCGTATTATGGTAATTGCATTGACCTTTCTTTTCAAATTTTGTTGCGTACCACCATTTGTTGTGTTAGATGTATTAATTGTATTGATTTACTTGCAGGTTGCCAGTCACAAGCAGATGTTGACGCGTTATGCAGTAGGCAGTCCTGAGTACAATCAGATTACAGCTGTACTTAAGGTAGTGGATCGCCTTCACTGTATAACTGCCCAACTTCCCTTGGAAGATGCTGGGCAAATCCAGAAGCGCCAGAAGATACTGTACGACCAAGCACGAGCTCAACTCTTGGTAGCCATAGCCATGGTCAGCGTGCCGCACCCTTTCAGGTTGTTAGTAGGCCGGATCCCCCTCCACCCCCACATGCATCTCCTGCCCCAGAGTTCCCTCCACCCCCATATGCATCTCCTACCCCAGAGTTCCCTCCACCCCCACATCCATCTCCTGCCCCAGAGTTCCCTCCACGTACTGCTCATGTAGTTCCTGACCTAGAGATCCCTTTACCCACTACTCATGCATCTTCTCACTCCACGATCCCTTCACCCACCCCCCATACATTTTTTGACCCCGCGCATCTTTCACTTACTCCGCCGTCCTTTGATCTCGGCATTGATTTCAATCAGACCCCTCCTGTCATGCACACTCAGTCCCCCTCGTACAGCATTGGTCATATAGACCATGTACCACCCCATAGTGACTCCATGTCATTCATGCCCACTCCTGGATTGCATACAGATCCCATGATTACTGGCCTCACTCACATATCATCTGCTACACCATCCTCCCCCGCAGTTGTAGGATCTTCAGTCGTTGGGAGTCAAGCAAAACAGCCAGATGTACTAGTCGAGCATGAGCAGGTAGTTGGGTTACCTTTGCCCCCACAAGGTCTACCTACACGCACAAGAAAACCACCTTCTTGTGGGACAGGTGGTCACAAAGCAGGACACAACGCTGGCCCAACGGTATGACAAGTAATTTAATGTAATGAATAATTTTGCGACTGTTGTTATGGTTGGTATTAGAATTCATTTAATCCATTCTTTGGTTCTAACTTCATCTTTACAGCAACGCAAGGAGCCTGAACAAGGAGATGCAATACCCCCTCCCCCACATACCAGACACTATACGAGACAGCATAAGCTTAAAATGCATTAGGATCAGCACCCCATCTGACCCTACCCATGGTACATGGTCATTATTTAGTCTGAATTTGTAAAATGAATTATGGCTTTTGACTTGCATTTTAAATCTGATTTACATATGCTGACACATGACACTTAAGACTACCTGAGATTAACTGATTTTTAGCCTTAGAGGTATTGCATCCTTGACTGTAATTATGGAATTCCTTTGTCTTTCCCATTATAGCTTGTTGAACTTTTGTTCCTTATTTTAAAGTACACAACCTATAGAGCTATTTCAGAGAAACATATTTGACTGTGGTATAACCATTTTTGAGGAATACGAATTAAGCAAAAGAAGGATAGATACCAAGCATGTACAGGAAAGTGCTGACAGCATTATTGAATATATAACTTGGTTGTTGATGAAACAACAAGGCCCACAAAGTATTTGTTTGGTTACAAGCATAAGCTATAGGCATTGCCTGTAATGCTCATATTCCCTTGTAATTGATTTCGTCAAGTTATGGATTGTTAAACTTGTGTTCATTGTCAGAAAGTAATACAAGTAATAGTTATATAGTGGATATGTTCATCCTTGTTAATACTATATCTGATTTTATAAAGCAGTAAGTTAGATGATGTTTGTAATTTGTATGTACTTAATAACTGGGTCCATGTGAAGTAATCAAACTTGGTTTTGTGTAGATGTTCATTGGAGATGGAGCAAAACTTGTTCGTGATGCCTTTAAGCTTGCAAAAGAGAAGTCACCCTGCATCATTTTCATTGATGAGATTGAAGCACTTGGCACAAAGCGATTTGATAGGTATGTTATACCTTATTTCTCCTTATGTCAGTTTTATAGATGTGCATCTACATGATATTGTTGACAAACCTTTAGTGTTCTTGGTTTGGGGTTGGAAGAAGTTAATTCATTAATAGCTTTCCTGATTTAAATCCTTTCCAATCGACTATAGTGCAGTGAGTGGAGATAGGGAGGTGCAGCAGACTATGTTGGAATTGCTCAATCAGCTTGATGGTTTTAGTAGTTGACCGGATTAAGGTTAGAGAAGCACTTTGAAGTTGTTGGATTCTGTTTTATGCTAGTTTTTTGGTTCATTAATTTTCTGGCATTAATATTGTAGCTTAAACTTAATCCTCTTTGTGGTAGTCAATATTGGACTGTCATGTTCTTATTTTGGTGCCATAAATGAGAATTAAGAGGACTGTGGCACTGCATGTAATGATAATTGTATCTATTCTGGACCATATAAGGGACCACCTTCAATTCTTTGGAATATCATAGGTGATAGCAGCAACTAATCGTGCTGACATCCTGGACCCTGCTCTTCTGCGTTCTGGTCGACTGGATCGTAAAATTGAGTTTCCACATCCCAATGAAGAAGCAAGAGCTCGCATCTTGCAAGTGAGTCCGTTGGGGGAGTACTTTCTTTGATGATTGCTTTTATATTTGTTATGTGCCAGGCTCTTATTGAAACCTTTTCCTTGATATATTAGATCCACTCAAGGAAGATGAATGTTCACCCAGATGTAAATTTTGAAGAATTGGCCCGTTCAACTGATGATTTCAATGGGGCACAACTAAAAGCTGTTTGTGTGGAAGCAGGCATGCTAGCCCCTCGCCGTGATGCTACTGAGGTGTGCATTCTCCAGGATTTCTGCAACTTGTCGCAAATCGGACAAATATTTTTAATTTGGGCTTTGCATGAGAACAAGTACTGATCACAGTGTTGGTTTTGTCAATTTCAGGTGAACCATGAGGACTTTAATGAAGGTATCATTCAGTTACAGGCAAAGAAGAAATCAAGCTTGAATTATTATGCCTAGATTCTGTCCAATTTCACAGTTCCACTAAATGGTGAATTTACTTTTAAATTTTCTGTCATGTAGTCATTATTTGGTGAAGTAATTACTCATAAAAGTGAATGGGATCATTGATTATCTTATGAGAAGATGGATTGGAAGAAGAGAATAAAACCTGCACACTTGTTCACGCCTGTCAACTACGATTTTTTTTATTTGTTGGGGGGGTGGGGGAGGAGGGGTCTTTGCTATATCCACTGGACAGTTTTATTTGTATGGAATAAAACTGTGCTTAAAGTTTCCTGCATTACGTAAACAGTGACCACCGATGATATCTTTGGATAACTTATGCCAGCTTTTGTGGTCAAATCACAGGTAGGGAAAAGAAAAAGACTGCTAAGATATTTGGCAATCATTTTTTTTTTTAATTTTTTTTATCTGAGAGCTAAGCCTAAAGGATTTTCTTAACTTGTCCTCTTGATTGCAAGTCAGATATTGGAGGATGCAAGTGTTATTTGCTGAAGAAGAGAAGGCTACCTTGAAGATTAGAAGTGATAACGGAAGACACTTCTGACTTGTTGAAGTAGGGGATGCAAGTGTTATTTGCTGTTCATAACAGGTATTAATTGAGGCTAGGGTTCTTCGTTGTACCAGCCCTGTTTTTTTGTATCAATAGAAATATAAATTTAAAAAAAATTAACTGTATGTCCATTCTAGTTAATGTATTTATTTTAGGTGGGTTTGGGCTTATGATTATAAACTTCAACCCAAGAAGATAAAAGCCACCTTTTCTCCCTTCTAACACATTATTTGACAGTAATTTACTGAAGGTGGATTTTGACTTAACGCTTTATCTATTTACACATCATTATAAACTTGGTAGAAATTTTGTTTTCAATTTTAATGTTGTCAGAAAAATCAAATACTTGAATATGAATGGGGTTTTGTTCTCTGAATCAGTTGTTTACTTATGCCTCTATTCAGCATAGTGCTTCCGTAGCAAAACCTCTTCAGGGTTGTTTTGCTTTTTTTCCTCTTCTGAATTTGGTAGGCTTGATTGCAACACAAATTGTTTAGTTCTGTGTTGTACTCTTGCAGTGTGATTACAATAGAGAGGATTGGTTAATTGGCTTGGTTAATTGAAATACAAATGGTTAATTGGCTTGGTCAATGATCATCTCACCCCCCCCCCCTTGTTTTATGATGGAAACTTGTGCTTTTTTTCTGTCGTGCGCATCTTTAAAGTTCCTTTAACTTAAATGATATTATTTATTATTATTATGGTGATTAAGTGGTCTTTGCTGATCATAAGCAAATTATGTAGTGGATTTTCTCATATCTATCTGGCAATTGGTTCTGCCTTTTGCTTCTCTTGGATGATTATCCCATTTGATTCCGACCTTTATTGTTTAACAAAAACTAACCATTTGCTGATCCTCAACGATCACTTACAGTTGCCATTTCTTCAAATTTATTCATCTTAAGTTGTGATTATCCCTGTCAAGTATTTTGGAATCATTTATAACCTAAATGTCTTCGTAAACCATTATAAGTTCTTCAGTGGATTTTCTTCCCCACCATAGGGTGTACCAGAGGCACTAATGAAAGTAGGAGCTGTTTACAAATATGACTTGTCATTACCTGTTGAAACGATGTACAATCTTGTAGAGGAAATGCGAACAAAACTTGGTAAGACAACTTTTTGTTATGGCTACATGCATTTTGAAATATTGTTTTCTTTCTCGCTTTGGTGATCAGATGTATTCTTTTTAGTGGTTGGGTAGGATAGGTGTGGATGTGAAACTGAAGGGTGTCCTTGCAGAAACAGTAAATTTCAAAAGAATAATTTGAACAGTGGAAACATCAGTTTCATGTGCCCTTAACTTGTTAAGAGTGTGTAGTTTCAAATTTGTTGCAAGATATTCCTGTGAAAACAGTACTATTTCTTTGAACTTGAAAAACTGTTTATGCTAATAGTATCATGATCTTGCATGTCACAGACTATGACTGGGCTGGTTTATAAATCCACTTTTTCTATTATTATTTTAATATCAGGTAATTCAGCTAAAGTAATTGGATTTGGCCACCTTGGAGACGGAAATTTGCATCTTAATATTTCAAGTCCACAGTATGATGATGCGGTAATTTCCTTCAGCATACCCTAAAAAGCTGTGTATTTATTCTGTAAAACAAAGCTTTGTATTGATATCTTCAATAAATTGCAGATTTTAGCACAAATTGAACCCTTTGTCTATGAATGGACATCTAAGCAGCGGGGAAGTATTAGTGCAGAGCATGGCTTGGGACTGATGAAGGCTAATAAGATTTTCTACAGCAAGTCACGTGAAACCGTGAGAATTTGTGAATAGCTAGACATCTAAGATGTGCTTCTTGTTCTTCTTTTAATTTCTAGATTTAGAATGTAAAATTTTCTTATACTGATGTCTAAAATAAGAATCTGTTTGTATAGGTGCAACTAATGGCTTCAATTAAGAAGTTGATGGATCCCAATGGGATACTGAACCCATATAAAGTTCTTCCACACTCAATTGTTTCTTACAGCTGAGATAAGGTTTGTTTATTTTATTTTATTTTTCTCATTCTGAACTTTCACACTTGCGTTTGAAGTTTTACTCCTGGAAAGGGCTTGCAAATTTGCTTTTGAAGTTTTTGTGAACTAAGGCAGCTGAAATATGGAATGACTCGCCATTTCTTCATTTTTTCAATGATAACTATAGACCCTAAAAAAGAAATTTGCATAATTCTCCAAATAAAAAATTTCACCTGTTATAAAGTCCACCCAACCCAAAAAGCAAATTATATGTGTACACAGGGAGAGGGATTCATTTTGTTTATTTTTACACTGAAAGTTTCTCCAATTTTTAAGAAAAAAGATATCCTTCTCTTGTTTTTGTGCCTGTCTCAGCAACTAGCAACTGAACCAGCAATTGAGGAAAAGAGATCAAATATTCACATACATTATTGTTATTATTATACTAAAAATAGATGGACTAAGCTATTCATCAAACTTAAGAATACTAAGCCAAGTAAAAGTTAGTCCATGTGTTCAATACTTAAGTTAGTCCATGTGTTCAATACTTAAGATACTTGGGTAAATCTTATTTTTGTTTCGCTTGTGTGTTTAGGATTTTAACACATTACTCCATGAAGCTTTTGAAAGACTGTTTTTAAATTTAAAGCATGAAAATTGTAGAAATATACCCAAAGAGATTTTTTTTTAATTTTTTTAATTTTTATATAAATTTTGGACAAGCAGCTTCTGAAATGGATAATAAATGGCCTATTTTGATTTGGCTTTGCAAATTCTAGGTTTCTTCTTCCAATTATCATGTCTAAATATTTGGTTTATGTATTCAATTATTACTCTGCAATTTGAGGGCAATGGTCCACTCGTAGAATATTAGGCTGCATCATTGTGTGCACCTACAACTATGAAATTTAATTTTTCAAGATGTATGTATATAAATTTAAACATCAAGCATATAACTCTTTGAAATAACAGTAATAATATTCTCAAATTGGTTAGCTTGTTGCAGAGAAGGTGTTCTTTGGAGGATTGGATGGAAAAACTATTGTCAGACATTGATTTATCAAGAAGTGCTCCAGTGGCAACCTTTCTTGAGCTAGAAGCTGCGGCGAGGGCTTGTAGGTGTTTCCTCAATGCATCTTGGAATCAACATTATATTAGTTTTCTAATTCTTGAAATGAAGCCATGGTGATATTGAATGTAGAATAACTTAATAGATAATAATCCGTGATCCATCAAAACTCATTTGTATTCTTGTATTTGTTTTTTTCAGCTTTCAATGATGAGAATCAGGAAATTCCAAATAATTCTTCCACTAGTGACAAATCTCATGAAGGAGATCATATAGATATTTATCTGCAACTACTGAAATTGGCCATTTGTATAGTACATGAAATTCTCATTTTATCATTTCCAAGCAATTTAGCGATAGAGTCTCAAACGATGAAATTCTGATTTGGGTGCCTTTTATTTTTCTTGGGTTTTCATTGTTTATCTTTGTAAAATTTTAAGTAAAACAATAATTGAAAAAAAAAATTTATTAATTGTAAATCCAAATCTAAATTTAAGTATCCAAACAATGAAATTTCAAATGATGAATTTTAATTCCTTTATTCTATAAAAAATTATTCAAACAAGGAATTTTAAAATCAAGGTCCTTGAAAGTAGTTGATTTAAAATTCAAATTGAAATCCAAATTTTGCCATCCAAATACAACCTAAGAGGATAGAGAGACCTGATTCCAGCATTTATGGATTTAAAAAAAAAAAAAAAACATAGAACTCGAGTTCTATGATTTGTACCCGACTTCACAAAACTCGAGTGTTCAGGCAGAGAGCTCAGGAAAAAAACAGAGCATTACTCGAGGACTGCAAACTCGAGTACGGTGTACACTACTCGAGTACACTAAACTCGAGTTTTCCTCTTTTTTTTTTTTCACTATGTTCTGCATACACAACAACATCTAAAACAGAGCAACACCTGTGCAAAGTAGAAACAGAGCAAATAAGAATGGAAAAAGATAAATCCTTCATAATATAAACTTCTCCTTTAGTTTCCAATATGTTAAAATATTATGATGAAGTAAAAAATTAAGCTTCTATTTTGATGATACATCACAACCCAAAACTATGTGTTAGAGGGGAAAAAGAATGGAAAAAATTAACAACTACTTGAGAGACAAAATTAAACATTCATAATATCACTAGAAATAGGTACATTGGATATAGAATACTTCGGTTACAAGTTCATTCAATGATAAACAAAATAATAATTGTGCCGATACAACGCAGTAGTACGTTCGAATACACCATAAAGAAAATCACAATTTACATTTACAATGCCATTCCAAAATCAAGTATCTACATGCCTGACAAAAATTGAAATATTGTCGTTAGATACCAAAAGCCAAAACAAGGGTACTAATTGATACAATCATGGCATTTTATATAAAAACATCACTTACCTAGTTTGGATCATTACTGCTTGTCGAAGCCCCACGTGAAAGCGGACATCTTCTACGGTTATGCCCATGTTGATGACACAGTCCACAACTCTGCTTTTGTTGAATCTCCCTCAAGTCAGAATCTGGCCTTCGGCTTCCGGGTTCTCGCCGGACCCCATCCATCTCATTCCGTATCCTAGACTTCACAGGTCGACCTTTGGCCCGCAACGGGTCCGGGTCAGGCACCCACTTTGGACCTTCCACATCCCTCCACAATGACTTTGACTTTGGCACCAAAAATGCATGTGAGTAGGTGCGAATGGCATTCTCCAAACTATGACATGGGTCAATATATGTAGTCGCATCTTGACCCAAGTGCTGAAGAGCTTTAATTGCATGTGAACAAGGGATTTTTCGATTTTGCCACTTTCCACAACGACATGTTTTGGCCACTAGGTTTACTTCTTGACTATGGTGTCCCCCTCCGGAGCTATGGATGTTGTATGTGGTAATTACTTGAAATATACCATTCTGATTATTAAACGCATTTACTTGGTGTGTTATAGATTTCTTTAGGTTTTCTTCATAGATTGTTAAGGCATATTTACTCCACACCTTACCCTTTGAGAGATCATGAGTAATTGCTTTGTGTCGATCATGGAAATACGCGACAAGTTTGCTCCAAGTGAATTCAACCATTGCAGCAATGGGCAGGCCACGGGCACCTTTGAGTACTCCATTGAAGCACTTCGAGACATTGGTTGTCATAGCCCCATAACGGTATCCACCATCTTGTAGCTGGGTCCACATGTTTAGATCCTCGTTCATTAGATATGTGTATGGCATGATGGATGAGTCAGGTTCACTTTCCTGTCGCTCGGTTCTCAGTTTCTTCCTAAGGGCCTCAATCTCGGCTTCCTTGATAGGTTGCATGTACAACTCAAATTTAGCTTCTTGAGTAGCATACCCTGCTTTCAAGGCCAATGACTTTAAAGTGGCATCCTGAAAATGCGTGTTGAAGTTGCTAGCAACATGTCGAAGACAATATCTGTGAAATACTCGTATTCATCCATGATCATCTCTAGGCCAGTTTGCAATTGCGTTTTGAATACCCTTATGTCGGTCAGAAATTACGCAGATGTCCTTATATTCTATCACATCCCCCATTGAAATCCTAAAGCATTCTAAAAACCACCCCCAACTAGGCCCTGACTCTTTGTCCACAACGGCAAAGGCGAGAGGCAAAACCTTGTTGTTGGCATCGGTTGCCATTGCAATCAACAACACCCCTCGATATTTACCATACAAATGGGTCCCATCAATACTGATCACTGGCTTACAATGTCTGAATCCTTCAATGCATGGAGCGAAAGCCCAAAATACATAGCGCAATATTGAATCACCAAACTCGGCCCTAGGTTCGGTGTGATACCAATACCGGGTGCCAACTTGTTGATCTAAGTATGCCAACAACAACTTTCTCAACCCTTGGTAAGACTCTTCCCAATTCCCGAATATCTTTGCAATAGCCTTTTGTTTTGCATCCCATATCTTATAGTAAGAAAGCTCATGTCCATAATACTTCGTTTTAATGAAGTCTCTGAGGTGATCAATTGTGGCCATGTGATTTTTTTGCAATATTGGCACAAATTCTGCTGCAAGAAAATTACAATCCATCATTCTACCATCAAGGGCCGTGCCAAGGGGCATACAACTGTGAGGACCCCCATAAGATGTGACCTTCCATAGTCCGAGTTCAGGCTTCACGACTGCCCCAACGTACCACTTGCATGACTCATCCATGCATTTCATAGACAGTCTAGTTTTGGTCGACCTACTAGTTACAACGTTTCTGTTATGCTTTGCGGCGTAAATTGTCAGTGCACATTTCACCGCCTCTTTATTCGCAAAAATCAACCCTGTACTAAAATTCATGTCCTCTTTCCAAGAAGAAGCAAATGCTTGATGAACAACTTCAGGATCAACCATATTTTCCCAAGTATTTGCATAAAATGATGAGGCAGGAGGTTCATAAACAAGGGTCGTATTTGTAACATGCTGAACTCTAATAGTAGCGTCCACATCATCTTCATCACATTCAGCCATATCATGAACATGAGGATTGGGAGTAATTTCATGGTCATCAACACCCCTGTCAAAGTCGTCTTGCTCAATCCTCTCTTCGTACTCATCTCTATCATCAAGATCTTCACCATTAATGGCAGCATGATCAACATAGTCTTCATCTTCATCTCCAACTACTGGAAATGTAGAGGATTCACCTCGATGTGCACAAAATTGATTTTCATATCTATTGCCAGGTTCGCTTTCAATAGTCGTTGGTGTCTCTTGAAAAGGAGGTGTATAGCCTCCCAATGTGGTGCACTGATCATCTAGGGCTGCAAATTGTAGAGAAGTAGTTGTTTGTACAATTTCTGCATGCGGCTCCAAAGTGACGTACAACTCAAAATTTGCACATTGTTCCCATTTTTGCATCTTGTTAAACATGATCCTCACATGTATGTCTTCTTTTATTGCCATATGTCTGTAATTAATGCATTGATTGAGGACTTCATGTGGTGAACGGAAAGTAATATGTATGTCATGCAAAGCAGGGTTCAGTTGCAGCTCTTCCATAATTTTTTCTTTCAACTCATTCAGGGTTTTTAGCTTACGACGTATCATCATATAGTAGCACTGAATACCAGGACCTTGAAATGGCAATCCTTCATAAGCGTCGGCATTGCTAAGGGGTCCTCCGTAGTATATATTTATATGGATCATTGTCAAACCTATCAAGTGCAATTGTGTTAGTGACAAATTTATAACTCTCAACCAACATCAATCACAAAACTTTGCGTATGAAATGCCAACAATACTAGCCTCAACCAAATTTGCATATACTCACCTCAAGTCACATACAAAAATAGTCATTACCAATTTCATATTCTTTTAAACCCCATTCAAATAAGTTATGATGAACAAAAATATTATACTAACCAGTTATCCATTGAAATCTCTCTTACAAATCTTAAACAAATATATCTTGAAATAATTTATTTTAAAAAGACTACAAATACTCTTAGATATCAAACTCATAATCCATTAATTCATAACCATTATAAACACCCTAAAAGTACTAAATATTTCTAATAATTGATCACAATATTTAGTACTAAATATTCCCAATAATTAATCACAATATTAATTTTTTTTTAAAACCTAGCATATTATTAATTACAATATTTACAATAACAAAAAAAAAATGAATATTCCCAATATGTTAATAACATAATTAATCACACAATATTTGGCACTAAATATTCTCAATAATTAATCACAATACACACTAACAAAAAAAAAAAAAAAATATTCCCAATAATTACTCATAATATTAATTTTTTTTATAAAAACAAACTAACAAATAAACACAATATACTAACAAATAAACTAATCATAATATACTAACAAATAAATTAATCACAATATACTAAAAAATAAATTAATCACAATATTTACACTAACAAAAAAAAAAAAAAACAAAACTTTTCTTAATATATTCTAATTTTTTCTTAAAAAAAAAAAAACCTAGCAAATAACCACAATATTACTAACAAAAAATATTATCAATATTGTAAAAACATTACCTGTGAGAGATTGTTGAGAGTTGAGGAAAGATGTGAGTGAGAGTTGAGGAAAGATGTGAGTGAGGGAAGAGAGGGTGTGGGCTGTGTGCTGAAGAGAGTGTGAGCTGAAGAGAGGATGTGAGACGGGTAAGGGGGTAAAAAGGGTCCCCAGCTGGGACCCACATGCGACACGTGGAGGGGTGGTGGCCATTTAATAGAAATCGAGTCCAGTAGAGTCGATTTTTATTAAGAGAAATCGTGTTCTCTTTACTCGAGTTAGGTCCACGTGCTGCGACAATGTGGTGGGAGAGAACAGGAAATTGAGTCCAGTGGTCTCGATTTTTTGGTATAGAAATCAAGTCTACTGGACTCGATTTTTATACCAAAAAATCGAGACCACTGGACTCAATTTCCTGTTGAATCAGCCTACGTGGACTGTCTGCGCAAACCGTAAATCGAGGCTGTAATACTCGAATTGTTAGTTAGCAAAATTGTTTCAAACGTTTGCTAACTGACAAAATATTTCGCCTGTTATGGTTATTTTTGAAAAAATGCCAAGAAAGAAATTAGCTCAACATGCCAAGAGTTGCAGAGCTGAAAGTGGTCCAGCCATCTACCACGCTTCTATTACCAGTAATAATAGTGGCATCAGTTCCGTCTCCACGCAGAAAAATGTTTAGCTTGTAACTTGGGATTACCACATTTTCCTCATAAACTCCTTGTTTCACATAGATCTTTGTTTTAACATTGCTATTGTTTGGGGCAAAGTTGATAGCATCAGTGATGGTAGTGAAGTTTCCAGTTCCATCAGCAGCCACAGTCAGCAGTACCTTGCTCGGATCATATTCACTCTCCAACATCCGAGTCCGACTCTCTAATTTCTTTGAAATCCATGTTGGAACACCCACGTCCATGAGGCGCCTATTATTTTGGCTGTGTTGGCTAATATTTTGGGGGAATTGGCTAGACAGAATTGAAAGAGAATTGCTCACATGCTTGTACGTGTTAGTTATGGAATTTAGTAGGGCTGGCTTCAAAGGACCTGATGCTGAATCGAGTGATTCTAAGCATGTGATCTTGTTTGTGAGTGCTGCGCTAAGGTAAGTTCTTGTATCGGCTAGTTTGCGTTCATTAATGGGTGCATCATTGATTCGGGACACTGATCTTTGTAAAGAAGACAAGGTGATTTGGTGCAATTCGGTGCAGTCCTGGATGGTTCCTCTTTGTTTTTCGATGATATTATTTGAGTGTGTGGCGTCAGAGAACAGATTGGAAAGCTTTTTGAACTCGTTTATTGCGGTTTTAAAGGTGTAAACGAGGTAATAGGCAGTGTTGTTTGGACTGGTATCAATTGGGATATCGTTGATGGAGGGTTCCAATGCCTCAAAGCAGACATCTGGGTATGGTGTGGTTTTGCAGATCGATTTTATGTACCTGTAGCCCAAATATTCGGAATATTGCACTGGAGTTATGGAAGAAGAAGGAGGAGAAGAAGAAGGAGATGGAGATGGAGAAGGAGAAGGAGATGGGCATGGATAATAATAAGAATAGGAAGAGGAAGAAGAAGAAGAAGAATAATAATAACAATAAGAAGAAGACTGAGAAGAGTCGAGAGCCCATGTTCTTGATAAGCTGAGGGCAGGGAGAAGCAAAAGAAGCATCAGAATATTGTTGGCGGAGGAAGCCATCAAAGTTTGATGAGACAAAAATGAAATGAAGACCCACAGAGATTAAGAGGGCCTAATTGCTGAGATAAACAATGCCACTGAGAACGTTAAGTCAAAGCTTTAATTGCATGCTTTTTGTTAGAATTTGATTACAATGCTATATACTTCTTTTTCGCGGGAAATCCGTGGAGAGATTTGAGTGCGTACATGAAGATTGAGTAGAGGGTCACAGTCAGTGATGCACAAAAATGTGTAACGATCGCTTAACTTATTTGTCTATTTCTTTACCCCATTTGAAGGTTTATTTTTGTTCAGAATTCAGGAGCGTGATGGGTGGAAGACTGAAAACTCCCGATTTGGAATAGTTAAGTCTCCTATTGGAGACAAATTTAAATGGGACTCTTGCAGCATTCATGGGTAGCTGAGCATGGAAAATTATTGGGTGATTTCGGAACATGTTAATATAATACTTACTCTTCTTATATTTATGGTAGATCTTACCATGTATAAATTAAATTAATTAGATTTTACCATAAATTGAATTTCTTAGATCTACAATCAATATGAGAAAAGTGAGTATCATGTCACTTTGCTCCACAACATCTAATAAATAATCACGGAGAAGTATTTTTTTTCCATTCTAGATTTTTTTTAATAAAGAAAATGCATGTGACTAGATAAGTTTTTTTTTTTTGTTTTACAGAATTAAAAAGGAGGAATCTTAGGAGCAAGACACTTTCCACTATGATGAGTTAAATTCTAGCAAAACCCTAGTACTAATGTGTCTCGTACAACTCGAACCCAAGCTCTAAAACAAGATAGACAAGTTGCTTGACCAATATATAAAAATGAATAAATTATACTTTTCTCTTGTCACAAATTGTTGTTTTTCTATTCCATATCAGGATGTCCCAAAATGTAGTCATTTTTTGAAAGTCAATAAATAAAATTCCTATCATATACCTTACTTTATTTAAAAAAATCCAAACCATTCTTTGTCTATAGTTTACATTAATGAAGCTTTGTTTGAAAACTTGTACCTTTTAACTAAAAGACAACAAATTAAATGATGCTCCTTTAGAAAATTAGATTTTCAAACAATTTGGGATAAAGAGAGTAGTATTTAACTACTGTTAAAATATGGCGTTTGAGATGTGATAAAGTTTTTTTTTTTTTTTTAATCATGACATTTATTTTATGATAAATTGTTTGAATTATGTCATGGTATCATTCTACTAAGAAGAACCTCTAAAATAAAATCCACTTCATGTTGTTAAATTGAACAAATCAAACAAATTAAAAACTTGAAAAAGAATAGAGAAAAATTATTTTTGGCATTGAGGAAGTGAAATTATTTTTGCCATTCAAAGTAGAGAAAAAAGACAAATGTATTTAATTAATGCCTCATTAGATTAGATCAAATTTTAAATATAAATCCAACCAATATTCATCACCAATAATAAGCTCTGACATTGTGAAATTACATGCATTGTAGATATCCATTACGTGATACCTTGACCAACTAACTCTATTATCTGTTGATGGACTAGACCCATAATTTTCATACCTTTCGAAATTAAAAATGTCTAATCCTTGATTTTCACTATCAGCCTTAGACCACTGCATCCACCCAATTGTAAGACTCCAGGTGGACAGTTTGAGAGTACATCCTCCATGTCCTTCCTAAGTAGCTTTTCACATTGCTAGAATTAGAGAATAAATGATCTAAAGCCAAAATTGGGAATTTTGGATGGAGATTCCAGTGTCCTCATGTAGGCTGTCAAGAGACTATATTTGTGATAATGTGAATTGGCATGGAGTGCATTCTAAAAATAATGTTACTATCTTGAAATATCACCATTGCATTCCTAAATATGAAATCTATAGTCCCTCATATGTTACACTCACGATAGAATTGTCGAAAGGAATGAACATATAATGTATATTTTGGTAACCATTAATGGAGCGCCGATAGAAAGCAATTGAGTCTACATTTACTCTTAAGGAAACCGCTTGATGTTTCTATGCTCCAGCCATGTTCTCAATACATATGTCTTGTGCTAGAACACCATCACCAAACACAGTTGAAGTTTCATTTATTATATATTACTAGCTAATAAGTAAAGAATAAAATGAAATGTAAATGATTGTGATTAATATCTCTTCAATAATATATAAATACCAAAATATTAGGGACTAAATTGATATATTTGAAACGTTAGAGACTGAAATTAACATTCAATGCAAAGGTTAAGGACCAAATTTATAATTTATGTTTCAATGCTAGGCCAATTAGTACGAAAATTACTCTAAGTTTGTATAGTTATATATGTCACATTTCATGAGAGGATGTCTTTATTGCAACCTTAAATTACTCAATAAAAGGTCTTCAATTTAGAATGGCCATAGATTTCATTCCTATTCATGGTGTCACAATGCACAACTTTATGTAGAAATTAGGAAAAAAAATTATTAAAATATTACTCATGCAATTCAATCAAAAAAACAAAAATAAAAACAAAAGAAATTACTCATGTATTAAAAGGGCCCATGATTATTCAGAGATTTTATGGCAATCCTTTCAACTCTTCAACTGTTGTACCAACATCCATGATTAATGACGAAGGGAGTTCAAGGTTTGTATCCACTGCCCTCTTTAGCCACTACAAATTCCCTTAGACTTGTTGTAGTCTCAAGGAAATGTGATTCTCTATCCCAGCCTTGGTCAGTATAGGCGAAACAAGCTAGGGCTGTCCAGACCCGACCGGAGCCCGACAACCCGGCAAACCCGCCCGACGCCAACCCGATTCCGGCCCGAACCGAAGGCCCAGTCGGTCGGCGGCGGGTCGCCGTTCTCAAGAACCGACACCGGCGGGTCGGGTAGCGGGTTTGCTTCTCCAAAACCCGAGCAACCCGAACCCGACCGGAGTTCTATAAAATATCCGGCCAAATCCTGCAAAATCAAGCCAGATCCGGCAAGATCTCGACCAAATCTGGTGAGATCTCGACCAGATCCGGCTAGATCTAGTGGGATTTAGCCAGATCCGGCCAATTCCAGCAATTTTTAGTGAAAATTTTCAGATCCCAGCGAAAAAAAATGCAGATACCGGCGAGATTTTCCAGATTCCGGCATGATTTTCCAGATTCCGGCAACTTTTTCCAAATTCCGGTGACATTTTTCAGATTCCGGTGATTTTTTTTTTTCAGATTTCGAAGATTTTTTTTACTCCGGCAACCGACCGACCCGACCGAAGCTCACCCTCACCCGAAACCGACTCGACCGATTTTTCCGGCGGTCGGTTTCGGGTTGCTCTGCCCTCCACCCGACGCCGGCGGGTCGAGTCCGGGTTGGGCCCAAAACCGACCCGGCCCGACCCGTGGACAGCCCTAGAACAAGCTATAGTGGATATGGTGGGATATATCCTCAACTCAAGCCACACAATTGCAACAAGTTGCCCAGCCGGCCCTTGGGCAATCATCTTTTCCTATCAGTTTTACAATTGTTCCCTCAACTTCAGTATAAAGCAAAGAACTGAAGTCGATTGATATCTCAGATATCTAGAGTCGAAGAAAAGCCTCCATAAAACCGAAAGTTTCAGTTACTGTTGCACTGAAATGTTAACGATCACTTTGTTGTTTATTTAATTTATTTGTCTGCTTCTTTACCCCATTTGGAGGTTTATTAATTTGATCAGAATTCAGGAGTGATGGGTGGCTGACTGGAAACTCCCGCTTTGGAACGTAAGTGGGACTCTTGCAGCATACATGGGTAACTTAGCACCAAAAATTATTGGATCCTCCAAAAACACAATGATATAGTTTATATTCTTTTCATATTTATAGTGAATCTCACTTAAGTTAATTAGTTGGATTCAGATCCTTTTATATTTTTATTTTATTTTTGGAGGCACATGACCAGATAGGTTTTTTTAGGTGGAATAGAAGGATTCCCTCCCTTTACAGTACATCATTTAAACAAATTTAAATGATTTTGTCGTACTTGATTCTTACTATGTCCTGAACGACATAGCGTTCGTATTTTGGGCTTGGAAATTTGCTTTGGCGATGTGTGTTGGCTATAGAAGCTAACATGTGTGTGACGCGTGTACAACACTATGGGGTCTATGTGAATGAATATTTATTCATATCTTTATTTTTAAGGAGTTGTCACTCGTTATTAATCATTGAAATTCTGAGGTGTGATTGGTCACTTAAGTCTAATCAAATTTATTTTCTAGATTCAACTAAGAAAACCCTAAGGCTCTTAAGCTAAACTAGAAAATAAAATAATATCTAAATCATAAATCAAGATTCGGAAGTTCGGTTATATGTGGAGTATGTGTTAGGCAGCTCACAACGCTTATTTTAAAATGATAACACATAGTTTCAAATCTAACATAATAAATCACCATTTAAAGAATAATTAAAATATTTGGCGTTTGGTTTTTTTAAAAAAAGGAATGATATGCATGTACATGCGCAATGATACAATAGTAAAGTCTATCCTAGAATGACATATAAAAATGAAGTGTAATATATGTGAGAATGACATATAATCTGATAGGGATAACACGCCTACTAGATGCCGGCAGCCTGCGTTAGCTGAGGGTGAGATGTAGGCTGACGGAAGTAGACGACGGACGCGTCACCTTGACGAGACGAGGCTTAAGAAAGCTGACGGGAGTAATGAACGATGGGGTGAGGCTGGAGGCACTAAGGCATATCTTGCCATGTACGCTTCCATAAGAAAATGAGTCTTGCCATGTACGCTCGTACTTGGACAGATGTCTTGCGCAGCACGATTGCTCCCAAAGGGATGTCTTGCCCAACACACTTGTCGCCCAAGAGGTATTTTGCGCTCCACGCTAATCAAGGACAATTCCGGTAAAGAGGTATCTTTCCAAGCACGCCTTGGCTAAGGCCCCATGCTACTATAAATACTTCCAAGTCCTCCCAAATCGAGGTACGCATAATTCTACCCGACTCTGGCACTCTAGAGTTGTGAACAATACTAACTTAACCATCGGAGGGTCGTTGGCCGGTACCACGCCGGTACTCCCCTTTGAGGTTCTTTCGCTTTGTGCAAGTTTGCTTGAAGTACGTGAAAGTCCTGTAGCTTACTGAGCAGATTCTTGACATCATCAGTTGGTGCCGTCTGTGGGAAAGTACGTAAACTGTGCTCCGTGCTTTCCGGACAAAAAGTTGCATGGTACTCACGCGTTCAAGGGCAACCACCATGAACGATCAAGGTAATGAACAGTGCACTATGGCTCTCGAGAGACAAGTCCAAACTCTAGCGGCCGCGGTGGAACGCCTCACAAAACATAACCACGACTTGGAAGAGCAGCTGCGGCAGAGAAACGCGACAATTGACAATCAAGGAGAAAATCAGGAGGCAGACAGTGCTGCTGAGAGGAATCCTGGGGGCCCAGAAGGCAGCAACGCCTTGAGCTGACCCGAAGGGCAAGAGACGAGTCGTTCGTCGACCTCTGACTACGTCCCGTCCCACATTGCCGTGGAGATGCAGATGATGAGGGAGCGCATGGATTTCATGATGAACGCCCTCAAGGGACGAGTATCCAGCAACCTCGACGACCTCGTCCACCGTACGGACTCCCCCTTCACCACACCTGTCAATTCGTTCCCCCTTCCACCGAAGTTCCGTATGCTCCAGGTGGAAAGCTACGACGGATCCAAGGACCCACTAGACCATTTGGAGTCCTTCAAGACATTGATGCACTTATAAGGCGTACCAGACGAAATCATGTGCCGGGCCTTCCCGACGACGCTAAAAGGGCCCGCAAGGATCTGATTCAGCAGGTTGACGCCTGGCTCTATCGGTACATTCAGAGAGCTGAGCGCTCAGTTTGCCTCGCATTTCATCGGGGACGCAGGTACAAAAGATCCACCGCGTGCCTGATGAGCATTAGGCAGCGGGAGGATGAGACACTAAGATCCTACATAGCCCGTTTCAACAAGGAACCACTTTCGGTCGATGAGGTGGACGATAAGATACAGGTCGCCGCATTCACGAACGGGCTGCGGAAGGGTAAATTCTTGTTCTCTCTATACAAAAATGACTCGAAAACTATATCGGATGTGTTTTATAGGGCAACTAAATACATGAATGAGAAGCCTCCCAAGAAGAGGGAAAGGCAGGAGGACGTACAGCAAGACAAGGGGCGAAAGGTAGCTCGGACAGGAGAAAGCTGAGACAACAGACGCTCGAAACCCCCTACCGGGAAGTTCACAAGCATCACCCCGTTGATGGCTCCGATCGACCAAGTATTGATGCAGATAAAAGACGAAGGGTCCCTGACGTTTTCGGGAAAGCTGAAGGGGGATCCCAATAGGCGACCCAAGGACAAGTACTGCCGCTTTCACTGAGACCACGACCACAACATCGCCGACTGTTACGATTTGAAGCAGCAGATCGAAGCCCTGATTAGGCAAGGAAAGTTGCAGAGGTTCGTTAGCCAAGAAAGAACGGAAGCTCCTCAACAGGAACAAATCCCCCGCCGAGATAATGAGCGTCCCAGACCGCCTATAGGAGATATAAGGATGATCATTGGGAGTGCGGCTGCCGTCGGCTCAACGAAGAAGGCTCGGAAAGCCTATCTCAGAGCAGTTCAGAATGTCCAAATTGCAGGCGTGGTCCAGAAGAAGACACGAGTCAACAGCCCCACTATTGAGTTCACAGAAGAAGATGCCCAACGTCTTCATCATCTGCACGACGACGCCCTTGTTGTCAACGTCCGGCTAGGGGACTATAACACGTACCGGGTCTTGATCGACAACGGAAGCTCCGCAGACATCCTCTACTACCCTGCGTTCCAACAGATGCGGATCGATAAAGAACGCCTGGTACCTAACAACACTCTACTCATCGGGTTCGGAGGAACGAGAGTATACCCCCTCGGCACCATCACCTTGCCAGTCACAATTGGGGAATATCCCCGGCAAGTCACCAAGGATGTTACCTTCCTCATCGTCGACTGCTCCTCCGCCTACAACACCATCATGGGGCGACCCACCCTCTATGCATGGAAGGCTGTGACTTCGACCTACCACCTGATGGTCAAGTTCCCCACCGAGAACGGTGTGGGGGAGCTACGGGGAGACCAGGTGGCCGCGCGAGAATTTTACGTTGCGATGGTAGAAATGAACAGCCACTTACAAGCGATGAATATAGAGCAGCGAGTGGGGGCAGAACCCCGTAAAGAAGCTCGAAGAAATAGCCTTCGACGAGTCTAGGCCAGACAGGACCACCAGAATCAGCGCTCTCACCAGCCTTATTGCTCGCCAAGCGCTTGTGGCTTTACTCAGGGAAAACCAAGACGTGTTCGCATGGAGTCACGAAGACATGCCGGGAATCGACCCTTTGGTCATGGTACATAGGTTGAACGCATCACCCACCTTCCGGCCTGTCCGGCAGAAAAAGCGAGTGTTTGCCCCGGAGCGAGACCAAGCGGTAGCAGAAGAAGTTGGCAAACTACAGGAGGCGGGTTTCATCCAGGAAGTATACTATTCCAACTGGCTACCCAATGTGGTGATGGTCAAAAAAGCTAGCGGGAAGTGGCGCATGTGCGTTGACTTCACGGACCTGAACAAGGCGTGCCCCAAGGATAGCTACCCCCTTCCACGAGTCGACACGCTGGTGGACTCTACGGCCCGACACCAGCTGCTGAGCTTCATGGATGCCTTTTCAGGGTACAATTAGATCCGGATGGACGTGACAGATCAAGAGAAGACCTCATTCGTTACCAGCCAGGGTCTTTTCTGTTACAAGGTGATACCATTCAGACTAAAGAATGCGGGGCCCACATATCAAAGACTTATGAACAAAATGTTCGCCAACCAAATAGGAAGGAATGTTCAAGTATACGTCGACGACATGGTAGTAAAGAGCCGAATGGAGGAGGACCATTTGAAATACCTCGAAGAAACATTCGGCACCCTCCGCTCCTACAACATGAAGCTCAACCCGACGAAGTGAGCGTTCGGAGTGACGGCGGAAAAATTTCTAGGCTTTATGGTGTCTCAAAGAGGCATCGAGGCCAACCCAGACAAGATCCGAGCCATAATGGAGATGGCCCCCCCAAAGAACTTGAAAGAGGTACAAAGCTTAAATGGGAAGGTGGCCGCCCTGAACAGGTTCGTGTCAAGGGCGACAGACAAATGCCTACCATTCTTTCGCACACTGAAGAGAACTTTTGAGTGGACAGACGAATGCCAAAAGGCGTTCGAGGAGCTGAAGGCCTATCTCTCTTTACCGCCATTACTAAGCCCCTCGCAACTGGGGGAAGAGCTTTTCT
Source organism: Lithocarpus polystachyus (assembly GCA_033629205.1). Classification (NCBI taxonomy): domain Eukaryota; kingdom Viridiplantae; phylum Streptophyta; class Magnoliopsida; order Fagales; family Fagaceae; genus Lithocarpus; species Lithocarpus polystachyus. The sequence goes on from CM066172.1 coordinate 3,653,942, forward strand.
TCTATCTGGCCGTGTCCTCAGTAGCCGTTAGTGCGGCCTTAGTCAGAGAGGAAGACAAGGTCCAGAAACCTGTGTACTGCGCCAGCCGGGCATTTCGCGGAGCGGAGGAAAGGTATCCACCTATGGAGAAGCTCGCCTTTGCCTTGGTTACAGCGGGCCGAAAGCTTAAGCCGTACTTCCAAGCTCATACAATAGTTGTCCTAACCGACAAGCCCTTGCGGCAGGCGATGCACAACCTAGAAGCCGCTGGTCGCCTAGCCCTGTGGGCGATCGAGTTGACTGAGTTTGACATTCGATACAGCCCACGCACCGCCATCAAGGGGCAGGCCGTCGCCGACTTTATCGCTGAGTTCACCAGCATGGAAGACCAGGGGGCAGATGGATGCCCTCCATGGAGTGTACATACAGACGGGTCATCAACTAGAAGGGCCGGTGGAGTAGGTGTCGTACTTCATTCCCCCGAGGGAGATCGGATTGAATGCATGATCCGCCTGGACTTCCCCACCACCAATAATGAAGCGGAGTATGAAACTTTGATAACTAGGATAGACCTCGCCAGAGCAGCAGGGGCCGCAAAAGTAGTAGTCTACTGCGACTCCCAAGTCGTCGTCAACCAAGTGAATGGAGACTATGAATGTAGGGATGACATGATGAAAAAATATCTCCATCAAGCGAAGAGAAGGGTGGACGAATTGAAGGCAGAGATAGTCCAAATTCCCAGAGAAGAAAATGAGCAAGCCGACCGCCTTGCCAAAGCCGCTTCATCGGAACATATAACCACCCCTGACAATGTGCTCTTTTTTGTACAGGTTTCTCCGCTAATAGACTCTGTCGATATGCAGGAAATAGGCTCCGAAAGTAATTGGACCACGCCATTGGTCTCTTATCTGAAAGATGGCGTCCTGCCGGACGAAAAAGAAGCCGCCAGAAGGCTGAAGGTCCGAGTGTCAAGGTTCGTATTGATGAAGGACGTCCTGTACAAAAGGGGTTTTTCTCGCCCATACCTAAGGTGCTTGGGTCCCAAGGAAGCGGACTATGTCATGAGGGAAGTACACGAGGGAATATGCAGAAATCATTCTGGGTCGCGGTCATTGGCGCATAAGATGATTCTGGCAGGATACTACTGGCCCACGATACAAAAAGACACCTAGGCTTATGTCAAAGCCTGCGACAAGTGCCAGAGGTTCAGCAACATCATCAGAAAACCATCCGAAGAGCTGACCCCCGTGACAGTCCCATGGCCATTCGCTCAATGGGGGCTGGACATCATGGGCCCGTTCCCAACAGCTATGCGACAACTGAAGTTCCTGGTGGTTGTCATAGATTACTTCACGAAATGGGTAGAAGTCGAAGCCTTGGCCACTATCACAGAGAAGAACATACGAAACTTCGTCTAGAGGTCTATCGTATGAAGGTTTGGGATTCCCAGAGTCCTAGTCTCTGACAACGGGAAGCAATTCGACAACAGCTCCTTCCGAGAGTTCTGCTCACAGCTGGGAATAAAGAATCACTACTCCTCCCCCGCCCACCCCCAGGCCAACGGCCAAGTAGAAGTAACGAACCGATCCTTGCTTAAGATTATCAAGACTCGGCTCGAGGGGGCAAATGGGATATGGCCTGAGGAACTACCGAGCGTACTATGGGCATACAGGACAATAGCAAGGACCCCTATAGGAGAAACACCATTCCGGCTAACCTACGGAAGCGAGGCGGTCATCCCAGCTGAAGTAGGACTCACAAGCTACAGGGTAAATGCTCACGATGAAGGTAAGAATGATGATGCCTTGTGCCTACAGCTCGACCTAATCGACGAAGTCAGAGCAGTAGCAGAACAAAGGCTTGCGCGGTATCAAGACCGCATGGCTAAACACTACAACTCCCGAGTCAAACACAGGGACCTCCAGGTCGGAGACCTTGTTCTAAGAAAGGTCATGGACGCCACCAGAGACCCCGCCCAAGGAAAGCTCAGCCCCAACTGGGAAAGACCTTATCGGGTCACGTCATGGCGAAGAAAGGGCACCTACCATTTGGAAACACTGGAAGGACAGAAACTACACCATCCATGGAACGCCGAGTATCTATGAAAGTACTACCAGTAAAGAAGAATGGCATTAAAAGCAACAGCCTCCTACTTCTAGTTTGCCTTAATGTATTTTGGGACCCGACAGGGCATGTTTCTCCCCTTCTTTAAATTATATGAGATTCAGAAATTTATTTGAAGTCTCTCCTATACTTTGTTAAGTGTTGAACATAAAAACCAGTAAAGTATAAAAGCCGACGGTCTAAAAGGCTGACGGCCCAAAGTGACGCTGTCCTAAGAAGCTACACGACATAAAAGCCTGTTAAGTATAAAAGCTGATGGCTTAAAAGCCGACGGTATCGAAAGACGACGACATAATCCTAAAAAGGATAAGGCATAAAAAGCCCAAGTATAAAAGCCGACGGCATCGAAAGACGACGACATAATCCTAAAAAGGATAAAAGGCATAAAAAGCCTAAGTACAAAAGCCGACGGCATAAAAAGCCGACGGCACCAAAAGCCGACGATATAATCCTAAAAGGGATAAAAGGCGTAAAAAGTCTAACTATAAAAGCCGACGGTCGAAAAAGATGACGGCCCAAAGCCAACAATACCATCCTAAGTGCATACGCAAAGTGTAAAAAGTCTAAGTATAAAAGCTGACGGCTTACAAGCTGACGACTCTATCCTAAAACGAGAAAAAGGCACAAATGTCTGTTAAGTATAAAAGCTGACGGCTCTATCCTAAATGTGTAAAAAGGCACAAAAGCTTGTTAAACATGGAAACTGACGACCTCATTGGAAGGGTATGACGTCAACATAGAAAGCATCAAAAGTAAAAAATTGAGTTATCATGAAGTGACAAAAAAGAAGAGGAAATCATCCACAAAGCTTAAGTAAAAGCAAGCAATACAAGGACAAGTTTGAAATAGAAAGTACATTAATAAAGATACCTCCAAAGGCAAAATTGTTCATGACGGTTCAAAAATTAAACTTTATACAAAAAAGTACAAGGCTACTGGACGGGGGAATCAACAATCTTTGCTTCAACATTTGTGTATTGAGCCTGAGCCTTGAGCCTGAGCCTGGACGGCTGTCTCTGCTTCGTCATCCCTGTTCCCATCACCCTTAACATTTTGATCTTCGTCAAATAAACGATCTGTACTGTCAGAAGTAGCAGGGAGGACAGATGTCCGAGCTTGAGCCTCATCAATGCTCACATGAAAGAGATCCAACTCTGGGTGAGAGGCCTTCACTTGACGAAGAGCATCATCAAAACCGTCCGCGAAGGTACTGTCCAACTCCGTCAAGTAAAGTTCAGAATCACGGTACTCTTTAATAGTGTCCTCCTTTGCCTGACGGAGTTGGTCCTTAAAGGATAGAATCTCTTTCTCCTTGTCGCCAAGAACTTTTTGCAGCACCCCCGTCTGCTTCTCTAATTCACCCCTCTCTTGCTCAGACATAGCCAGCTTCTTCTCAATAACTACCCTCCAGGCCTTGAATTGGGCAAGCTCGTCCTCCGTCTCAGCCGCTTTAGCCCGTACACGGCCCAAAGCCGTCTCATTATGAACACAATGGTCCATAAGGCCTTTCATCATAACGACAGCTTAGAATAGGACAAGGTTAAGTCAAAAAAAAAAAAAAAGATGACGGATAATATGTTTACCTAGGCGAGGTTGAAAAGACCCGTCTCACCCATTGCCTCCGTCGCATGGTTTCCAAGGTCTTCGTAATCGTTTGCTGTTATGATTGAAGACAGCTTCTCCAAAGCATACATGGAATCCTCGCGCAGGAGGACGGGTGGCTTCTCAAAATTGGGGGCTTGGCCAGCCGTCATCAAGCCCTTTCCCTTGCCATGCTTGACGGGGACCATTTTCTTTGCCTCCGCCTTAAGACCAACGACGGTCTCGGTCGTAACCTTTGGCTTCTTGGCATGACGGTCCGCCTCCTGGCCAGGTTTTCTTTTTGTAATGGGCAGCTTGGGAGCGTCCGTCCTACCTGTCTGGGCAACCTTCTTCTTTGCAGCTGCTTGTTGTTTGATAATAGCTCTCCTCTTTGCATCATCCATTTCTGCAAAAGAAGACGGTATATAAGTTAATAACTTTGAAAGTAACTAAGTGTAACATTCAAGCAGACGGACTTACATGCTCGGACTTGATTCTCGTATTTTATTGCCTCCTCTGACGGTTCGGGTCCGTCACAGTGCCAATGGATTGTTTTTAGGCTTACTAACTTAGCCCAAAATCTGTCCTCCAATTTAGTCTTTTGGAAAATTTTCTCTAAAAAACTCCACTGCTCAAGTGTAACCTATGGATGTTCTTGAGCTACAGAAAGAAGACGGTTAAAAATCAACTATGTTTAGAATTTAAAACAAAGAAGAGGACGGGTGCATACCAGATGGGGGTAATACACCCCATGTTGTATCAACTGGCATGAATTCAGTCTCACCAGGACGGCACATCCATTCACTACCGTCCATAAAAAAGTACCTAGACTTCCAGTCCCTATTGGAATTTGGAGTGTCACTCACTAGTCTTAATAATGGACTCCTCACCATAAAACTGTACATTCCTTTTGATTTTGTAATCTCGACTGGACGGTAACAGTGGAAGAACTCCTCCACTGTTAGTCTTTTCCCTCCTTTGGACATTGCTCCGTACAGGACCTCTACCCCCAGGAAAACCCTCCAAGCATTTGGGGAAACTTGGTTGACGAACAATCCTAGATAATGGAGAAGTTGACGGTGTAGTTGACTCAAGGGAAACCTCAACCCAGCCTTGAGTATTTGCTCATAGATCCCGACACCCTTGACATCGTAGTAATAACACTTCTCTGATTTATTGGGTAGACGGAGAGGTATGTTGACGGGTATTTGGTACTTGTTCCTAAGTGTTTTGAAGTGAGACTCTTTAATTGTGGACGAAAAATCATTTACCGTCCATAGTGAAAGCATTATAAACTTCCTCAACCCATCAGAGTCTATGAAGGATTGAATTTGTGGCTCGTTTTCCCCTAGACCGTCACTAAGGTTACTTTCTGTCCTATCACTATTTGAGGAAGCAGAGGTGGTAGATGAGCTTTCTTCACTTGAAGTGTCAGGATCTCTTGGACCCGACAGATGAACTTCATCGTAGCCCGCTCCATCACGGAAAAACGACTGGTTACTGGACGCGCTAGACATCAGTCACCTACATGTGACGGAAAACCCTAAGTTTAACTAGTCTAAAGATATTTGACGTTGACAAAGATGAGTGAATCAATAATAAATACTTACCGGTTGCGTTGGTTGTTGGAGAATATAATCGACGGATATACGAATGTGACGGATGAGCAAGTTGACGGATCAAACGTTTCTGGCTAGGTGAACGGATGCGCTCTGATCGTTGGATTTCAGTGAAACGTGAAAAATGAGGGCGGAAAAGGGAGGTTTATATATGAGGAGTAGCGCGGAAGGCGAGGGGACGCCTCGTTCTTGGCACACAGTCATTAAGTTGACGACACGTGTCCTGCATTAATTACCCAACATTAATTACTGCATGGCAGCATATCTAGTCAAGTCTCTCTCATTGTGAACTGAGACCGTCACCCTATTAGTCCGTCTTCTGTGAGTTCACGGACTAATGGGCTGAGGGGGCACCTGATAGGAAAAAAACACCTACTAGACGCCGGCAGCCTGCGTTAGCTGACGGTGAGATGTAGGCTGACGAAAGTAGACGACGGACGCATCACCTTGACGAGACGAGGCTTAAGAAAGCTGACGGGAGTAATGACCGACGGGGTGAGGCTAGAGGCACCAAGGCGTATCTTGCCATGTACGCTTCCATGAGAAAATGAGTTTTGCCACGTACGCTCGTACTTGGACAGATGTCTTGCACAACACGATTGCTCCCAAAGGAATGTCTTGCCTAACACACTTGTCGCCCAAGAGGTATCTTGCGCTCCACACTAATCAAGGACAATACCGGTAAAGAGGTATCTTCCCAAGCATGCCTTGGCTAAGGCCCCATGCTACTATAAATACTTCCAAGCCCTCTCAAATCGAGGTACGCATAATTCTACCCGACTCTGGTACTCTAGAGTTGTGAACAATACTAACTTAACCATCGGAGGGTCGTCAGCCGGTACCACGCCGGTACTCCCCTTTGAGGTTCTTTCGCTTTGTCCAGGTTTGCCTGAAGTACATGAAAGCCCTGTGACTTACTGAGCAGATTCTTGACATCATCATAATCTATTCCAACAATATTTATCCTTGAAAGGAAGTGCATGATTATCATTAATCTTAAATTTACACGTTTTATACAAATTCCCAAATTAAGGTTACTTCCATGTATCTTCTCTTCTAAAAAGGTTACGCCCATGAGTTACTACACAAATATGTGTGAAAGCACCATAGTTTGCTTAAGGCTTCTAATGAAATGACCACCAATATATTCTAAAATATTTAAAATTGTTCTAAAATAACCAACACGGTTTAGACTCCGCACATATTTTAATCAAAAATTGAATTTATGCATGAGACAATCACCAATGTTTTCAATGGTGAATGGATATTAATTTTTGGGCACTGTGTAACTCACGATTTCAGAATTGAAATTGTAAATTAGACTCACGATTTCAAACTTATGTGCAACTACACAAATGTGTAATAGATTTTACCTATTTAATTTATAAAAGATATCAATGTGTGTGTGTGTGTGAAAGTAACATAGTTTGTTAACAAAAAAAAAAAAAAAGTAACATAGTTTGCTGTAGGAGTGTGCAAAAAACCGACAAACCGAAAAAATCGGCCGAAATCAACCGAACCATGTCCAAAATTTTAGTTTGGTTTTGGTTTGCAAAAATGAAAACCGAAATTTTCGGTTTTGGTTTCGGATTCAGAAAATAAAAGTTCGAACTGAACCGAAACTGACCAATATGTATTAAATATAACTATGTACAAAATATCTCAAGGTGAGTACCACTAGTTTGGTGGTAGGACATCAGTGTGACTAGATTTTGTGCCTAGGCAAAGAGAGAAATAGAGGGATGAAAATGATATCCCAAAAGTTTATTCTTTTGAAAGCCATTCCTCTTCCTTTTCCTTTTCTTCTTCCTCTCCCTGTTTGATATTGAAAATTTCAATTAAAAGGTGACAAAGCTAAATCTGGTTAGGATGGTTTTAAGGTATTCTATATTTAAGAGGTAGTCAAGTGTCTTTGGAGCCATATATGTCCTTTCCAACTGCTTTTCCCGCGACATCCTCTCCACTTCACCACCTTTTTATTCACCTAATTACCCATATTTCCCGAGAGCCAAACTATTTAACTAAACAGTTTCATCCTCATCATCATCTTTTTCTTCTTCATCAAACTTGTTACAAAACTAATGAAGCTTTGTTCCTTTATATTTGTGTGATTGGTATTAAACTATAACTGACACGGATAGTGATATTAGCGCACAATGTACATTATGATTTGGCATTTTTTAACTCAACAAAAATTGTCCCAGCAAATCTACATGTATAGCAAAAATTTGTAACCAAATAACATTAAATTACACTTTTCATCTATCATCCCTCTTCTCCGTTCTTCCCAGCTCTTTGCGGGATGCACACAGGCCAACATCAAACTCAACAACTTCACTGGTTTTTTTTACTCCTTTCCTACCCCCTTTTTTGTGTGCGTGCGTGTGTTTGGTTTGATTCATGAAAAAAAAGATATAAAAAAAAAAGAAAGCAGATCGGCTTCAAAGACATGCATCTAAGTATGATATAAGTTTCTTCTTAATTTAAAACCAACATGTAAAATAGATTTACAATCATATTTGCTGAAAGCTGAATAACATGCATATATTCCTAGTTGCAGTTGAATAATAATATCATGAGCAAATTAGGCTTCTGGGTATAGTGTAATCTTCTTCTAAATTTGAAAAATGACGTTTACGAAAAATCCTTAAATTGATAAATATATCCAATTTTTAGGGACAAAATGGGCAAATGCCCTTTTCTGGGAAACTAAGCAGCGTTTTGCCCCAGTTTCCAAACTAATCAGGGAAATGCCCCTATTTTGTAACTCGATATCAAAGACATCGAGTTGTTATAAATAACTCGATTTTATATTAATCGAGTTAGTCTGACCGCTGTGCCACGCTGGCGCAGTTGACCTGGCATTTTTCAATTAAAAAATGGCTGTATAGTTATTCATAACTCGGTAACCTGAAAAGCGAGTTTTCTTCAGCGGTTTGAATCAATAGGACCCTAACGTCTCACAGCGCCTATTCGCTCTCTCTCTTTCCCTCGCGCTCTCTGCCATCACTCTCCCTCCACACTCGCCCTCGCTGGCTCTGCGATCAAGCTTCCCCACTCTCCATCAGTCTCTCTCTCTGTCCAGTCTCCATCAGTCGTCGTTGCTTCCCGTCGTCGTTGCTTCCCGCCGCCGTTGATTACAGGTACGGTTGTGTCCTCTGATATCTGTTCTGATTTTGGTTAATATTAGGTTGTGTTTTATGTGAGATTTTGATTACTTTGTGGAAACTTCGTAAAAAGTAGTAAATATACCAGTGAAGATGAGAATTTTGGTGTGTTTTATATGATGCAATGATGATGATCTAAAGTATTTCTTGCTATATGTCTGTGTCTGTGTGATTTTCTCATTAGTGAGAATTTTGTTGTCTTTTACACGACGCAATGATTATGGACAGTGATTAATGAGTTTAAATGTGCTTGGGGTTTGGGGTTTTGATGGGGGGTTTTGGCAAATTGAGTGGTGGTGTTTCAGTGATGTCTCTGGGTTTGTGTAAAAAGTGTCTTATTCGATTGTAGGCCTGATTTTGTTATGGTTGTTGTAAATGGTGTCGAACTAATTACGTTTGAGTCGAAATAGTTGTTGTAAATGGTATTGAAGTAATTACGTTTGAGTCTAAGTAGTTGTTGTAAATGGTGTAAAATGTGTCTCATGCCTCTAGCACCAACTGTTAGCTCTGAAGCAGAACCCATCTCATAAAGATTGGTTCTATTAGGTACAGAGGTTAAGAAAAAAATGATGAAAACTTTGAGACTCTGGTTGTTATGTTCTTCCCATAATGACATCCTATATACATAAATCTATGAAATGCAATACACATTCACATGAAACAGAAAGTTTGCTACTGTAAGTCCAGTTAAAAACCAGTAAGAGTGATGAAATGAAATGGTAGTATTTCGTACAGCAACAAACAAATTAAGTTCTTTCACATCCCTTAAAAGTTTTACAACTCATTGTTTTTGGTATATCTAGATTTTTATAAATATCATTATATCTAGGAATTGACACTACTTTTGTTTTGCATATCAGTCTGATGTAGAAAATTGAAAGTAACTTTACGGGAAGTTCTTTTGCTTGCAATACAACTCCTCTTTGTTTAAAATTGACCATAAGGAGGGGGAGAGGAATAATTGAACATTCAATGGTCCTGCACCCTTTGGTGAATTTGAGATGGGCTAACTCGTCAAATGTTGAAAATAGACCTAACAAGTGGGAAATGGGCTGACTGAGTCATGGTATGCTTACATGTCTAGTGGTAGAAATGTAGAATAATTAGTATAGGTTTCTAGATATGCTTAGGTTGAGAACCAAATGACCTGTAGTTGTAGGGATCTTAGTGGTCTATCGTAAACGGGCAATTGCATAGGACATAAAACGGGGAGCTGTCAAGGATGACCTTATAGAGAGTGTTACTTTGTTGACATTACCAAGTTTGATTGAACAGGTCTGAGAATAGAATATCTAAACATTGAGTTGTTGCAATTTATATTTACTATGTGACTGCATTGGTCATAAGCCATAGAGTTGAATTTAAATGTCCTTTTAAATATCTCTTCCCTCCATATGCTGCCCCTAATAATTGTAATTGATATTTTCTCTGCTAAAATCCCTCTCAAAGACATCATAAACCAAAAAGAACTGTCACATTTAAATATTGCTCAAATGTTGAACATCTAGGTATTAATCAAGTTTCTAGCACATTAATTAGTGACTTGTTTGTGTTTTTTTTACTTCAATTACAGATACTAGGAAAAAAAGACGAAGAAGTGTTTATATTTAGGATTACTATGCCGGTTCTTATTTATTTAAGCTTTACTTTGATTGCTTTTGGATTGCATGTTCAGTGGGGGCAAGGAGTGATGTTGACAATCTTGTTGGGATTATAATATGTCAAACAAGATGTATCCATGCTTTTATTTTATATTAATTGTGGTTTACTTGTTAGATAATTGCTAACAATCTATTTGCTGCCATGTCAGATATGCAGGCACTAGATAGAGTGCAGCCTAGACCTGACGATCGTACCCAGTTGACCCGGCAGCCGGATCATCGGTCAACTCCGCTTTAGAGGTGCGCCGCCAATGAGGTATGTAGTTGTATTATTAATATATGTCTGTTTTATAATTACCTCGTGTGCACTACTTAACACCATACTTGTTTGTGTGCAGGAGGTGCCTGGCATCATAAAGGTTCGACGCCGTAAATGTGTATTGCCGCAGGGTGGGCTGGACCCACGTATCATGCAATACATAGATGCAGCAGGTTTGACTGGGTTATTCAAGGTTCTTGATATGGAGGTCGACCACGCGTTGATCACGGCCTTGGTCGAGCGGTGGCGTCCAGAGACGCACACGTTACACTTTCCCCATGGAGAAATAGGTATCACCTTGCAAGATATGGAGGTGATGCTGGGAATTCCGGTGGATGGGTTGCCTGTCACTGGGAGGACAGACATGCAATGGAACGTGGTGTGCCAAGAATTGTTGGGCCATGAACCTCCGCCCGTGATACCGAACTCAAATAGGTCTACCCTTACTGGGGCGAGGATAAAATACAAGTGGCTTGATGCACAGTTTGCCGCTCCCCCAGCTGTGGACGCTGGTGACGAAGTTGTGCAGCAACATGCCCGCTACCACTTACTTGTACGGATGGGGGCCCTGTTGTTCATGGACAAGTCTGCGGACCGGGTCTCATTGTTGCCTCTGCAGTTGCTCAACCCAATTAGCAATGGGAGACGGTACAGCTGGGGCAGTGCAGCATTGGCTTGGCTTTACAGGCAACTTTGTAGTGCATCGAAGAAGGATGCCATGCAGATTGGAGGAGCACTCTTGTTGGTGCAGCTATGGGCCTATTCAAGGTTCCCACGAATATGCCCTATTGCGAGGCCGCCTCTACCGCCAGTGCACTCAGGGCCTCTTGCCATTAGGTACGTTACGCTCATTGAGTTCTCGTTATTCAAGCTAAAGGGTCTCTTCGAAATAATTATTTATGCGTAATAGTATAAAGTCCCATTTTATTTGTCTCTTTGATATAATTAAAAATATGTCAAACTAACAAACAAAAGAAACTTATCAATGTTTAGTATATGGATGTGAAATATAAAGCAAAGTTTGTTAAAAGTAAAGTTCAGTAACGAACATTTGTCGAAACCCCATGTTTGCTAGGTGGAGCGGGACAAAATGCACCGCAGAGCATGCCACACATGTCCTTGCTGCGTACCAGACGTCACTGGCTACACTACGGGCAGAGCAGGTATTCGGTAAATTTACGTCCTCAACTTGAGGATTTTATTTTTGTTTGAATTCTTGGATTGTTGTAGGAATGAGTTGATTTAAGAATGTTGGTTCCATCCCATCATTTTGTCTATTGTGAAGTACTTCACATTAGAATTGAGATTTGCAGCACCTGCATGAATACGAACAAGCATAAACTCAAAATTCCACTTGCCAATGTTAAGGCCTTTCTCAATTTTTTTTTTAACCTAGCAGAAACAAATATTATATAATCCACCAATTTTACAACCTTGTATTTGGAGACTTCTTATTATCAAAAGTAGGGGTGTACATCATGGGTTGAGTTGGGTTTGATTGAAGGGTTTTTTCCAACTCAACCTAAGCATGTTGGGTTGAGAAATTCCTAACTCATTACATGTGTAGAAACCAACTCAACCCGACTCACGTGAGTTAGGTTAAGTTGGTTTGTTGGATTAATGGATTATATTTAAATTTATTCATATATATATATTAAGTAGAATATGGCTATATCCTTCATTATGTACAGAACTGTTTGTGATTTACACCCAAAAGAGAAAGTACTGGTTTAGTCCCTTTTACAAGATGTCTGAATTGAATAAGTAATGTAGCTATATATATGTTGTTCAAAAAAGCACCAACATGCGCAAAAGATTGAGCATGAAGTACTGGTTTAGTGCAAGACAAAGTGTGTTCAAGCCTGTGTTGCAACAAAAAAAACTCCATCAGTTCTTACAAATGTCATTAAGCTGATGCAATGAAGAGAAGGCACACGTATTGTTCATATGTAATTGGTTATAATTCGATGAGAAAGGAATTTACCTAAGACTATACCTAATATAATAAGATTTTTCTTTTGTTGTATTTGTGAGCTGAAGTAATTTATTTGATTTTAATGATGCATCTTCGAAATTTACGATGACATCTTTAAATTCTTCCCAGCTACTAACTTAATCAAAAGTTTGTGTTGATCATGTTACATTGTGTCATTATACATCGTTTTAACCTATTTAAGACAATAGAAAATAGATCTTTTAGCCTGCCATCAAAAGAAAATAAAAAATTTCAAAACTTTATATTAGCCGAATGATTGTAAACTCATAACATATTAATTAAATTATAAACAGAAGGCCTCGTACGATAAATTTGTACAAATATGGGTCTTTTCAAAACAAGGGAATCAAGGCATATTAGAATATAAATGATATTTCATAACTCAAACATTATATGCTAGAAATTTGATTAAACACAAAACTAAGCTTGAACAGTTCGTAATTAATTAATAAAATGTTGTGAGCTCGAAATGCTAGTTATTTCTCTACCTAATAGGTAGACAATTGAGTATTTCTTGTTCTAATTGTTAGAATCCAGGATTACAAACATGTATATAACTACAAAAAACATTGTTCCATTGTAAGTTATAAAGTACCTTTGCTGAATTGAAGGTTATAGTTTTGGCTTCTGGGAGAATACTGATCGACTTCTGGACGCAATTCAAGTGGTATATTTTGAATTTGAACAGTAACATTCGGTTTAGCATAGTTAGTAAGCCACAATTGCCAATCAGTCGAACTATGCGAACACTGTAAGACTTTTGACACATTACCTCTTGTTGTTGACCTAAATGAAAAGTTGGTTCGTGCTCCTTGCAGCAAAGTTGTAGAGCACAATTTAATTGCAGCATGCAACTCCTTAAGATGTCCCCACTTAGGCTGCCTTAATAGGCCTAAAATTCGTAAAAGTTGTGGATTATTAATTACTACTTTAGGACCATAGGAACTTATGCTGCTTACCATATTCATCAAGAGGAGCTTGATCATAATAAGTTATGATGATATATGCAGAGCTTGTTCCACAAAATTTGTTCCACCATGGTACTAGGATGAGGAATGTAATTTTAGACATTGACACGATTAGTTTAACAAGAGAACAATAAGGCTTATGTAATTTCCAGCACTAAAATTGAGGTTGGTATGTTATTTAGATAGAAATATGAGTAGCCTTTAACAGTTTTTGATGAGAATTATAACTAAAATACCATACCATGTAATGATTTACATAGCTTCCATTTCTTGCAATACAAAGTGCTACTTCAAATGCAATGTCTTCAGCAGACCAAATATATGTGTTTCCTCTGTATACTTGCTAGCTTCAAGAGAAAATTAAGTACAGTTAGTAGAATGCAGATTGATTAATAGTCATTTTGTTATGAAAACTATGCAACATTGTTAATGACTAATGCAATTAACAATGTACAAGTTTTCTATTACGGTCGAACGGTTTTGCGAAATAAACTTGGATCCATCTTAATGCAGAGCGGAGTTGACCGATGCTCCAGTACCCTCCTCTAAGTCTAGTTCATATTGAAATCCCTAGTATCTGATGGTGTCACTTAGCTTTGAACGTTATGCTGAAAATGCAATGTGGATCTCGGTCAACCTATATCTTTTACTATTTTTTGCAGATCAATCTTAATTGCTTGTTGCCTGCAGATTACCTGAAAAAATTTTTCAGACAATGTTGGTGTTCTTTTACTTTATGCCCAGTAATGGCTGCAGATTTTGTGTATGAATAGAAGCAACAAATTCCATGCTTTCCATATTACATATCACAAGCATAATCTGAATTGAACAAATATGATGTCTCACTATCACAAACATAATCCACAAACATAATCCACTTATGCAGATTGTATGGGAGCCGTACACACATACGCTGGGCTCCCTGCCCGCATATTGCACTGCCGGGCAGCATATTTGGAGGGCCGAGGTGCCATTGATATACTTTTGGATAGTGGAGGGGCATCATCCCGAGCGGGTCTTCCGTCAATTTGGGATGAAGCAACCAGTTCCACTTGTGGTGGATACGTCGATTGCCCTTCACAAGATATCCCTCCAGGGTAAATGGGAGAAGGACTGGGTGGTAGAACATCAACTCCATATTCAGCAATGGGCCAACCGAGGGGATGAAGTTCGCGCTGCCCCTCTTCTGGACGGTGATGATACGTACCTCGTTGAGTACATGACGTGGTACAATCGCAACACAAGGCGGTACATAACACCAGAGTCTGCGTACTGGGAACTCATGGTGAGGCAACACTTCCTTCCCCTTTGTTGAAACCATTGTTCAATTAAATATCTTCAGCAGGTTTATCATGCATCTTTAAACTCCACACTAATTATTGTCGTTACATCTCTACATCTCAATGACTTTTTCTTTCATTATGTTTTAAAGTCAAAAAATAGTGCATGATTTAACTTCTTCATAACTAAGTGAATTTGTCTTGATCCAATTGCTTTGCGCGAGGAATGGTTAATTGGCAATGACCACACCTTTGTTCATGTATGAAGTTCAAATTTTAAAAAGGGTGGGTTGGGTTTTATGCTTTTATTTTTATGTTTTCAATAACCTATTTTTGGTTGCCTTGTATTTTCAAATGGACATTAGTACATGACCTAAGATTGAACGCCAATTACATATTTTATGATATGCAACCATGACTACTAGATTCAAACATGATATATGTTGCTATTTATGGTACTTCCCTTAATTGAAACTTTAAGCTTGCATGATCAAATCACTTAATTGGATTGTTGGTGTACCTTAGGAAATAATAACTTCATAATATGTGTCTTGATTGCAGTATGATATTAATGGAGTTGTCACTCTGTTGAAGCCTACATACACAACTGGAATTCAGTTATTTTCACTTATGCTAAGATTCAACTTAATAACAACCAACCATACATGTGTTTCGGGAGTATTATCTCAATGTTTAGATTGCATAGCCACAAACATAGCAGGAAATTGCAAATTTTTGAGTGTAAGACGTGGAACTATACATTTTTGCACAGTGGGGGGCCAACCCCGACTTTTATATGCTATCTTTTTAAAGATGTTTAATAATTATGAGTAATATAAGGATTTCATTCGCTATGTTTACTACTTTTTCTTTTGATTTTGGAACATATTTATCCATGTTTTGCATCATAACTGCGTTCCTGCTTTTATGACGCCCTTGTTTTGTAGGTTCGGACAATGATTAGGTCTATACAGAGGTGCGATGAAGGTTATGACATGCACAATGACCTTAAATCTACACTAGAGCTTGTGGAGGAGCTGGGCCGACTTAAATTGGCGGATGCGCTCGCAGAAGCATCCGACATTGCTGCACAGGGCCCAGGTTGCGGTAGGCAAAGTGGTGGGTCTCGAGGGGGTGGACGTCGTGGAGGTGGTCGAGCTGGTCGCGGCCGTACGACTGAGCCAGATCCTGTCTACGAGGAAGGGGATGACTCGGGTGCAGAAGAGGCATGGCTTGGCACTGATTGGGTTTTGTCTAACGATGGCGGTAGGACACCACGATGCACATCTGACGTTGGTGCTGGTCCATCCCACACTGCTGGTCATGAGGACACTGTTCCAGCCCAAACTACGCCCCGTGGTCCTAGCACGGACTATGAGGACCCTCCCCGTATGTCGCCCCCGGTTTTCAGTGGATCTGCCCATGATGGTGGATGCATATTTGTCCCCACACCAGGCATGCCCACCCCACCTCTAGTACACGTGGACCCCAGCATGGCAGCTTCATCTCCAACCCCGCACGACGAAGCCGTACAGATTGAGCAGATACCAGCTGAGGACATTCAGCCGGTGGAGGGTTTGCGGAGATCACGACGCCCTCCTGCGCATGCTCCTGATTGCGGGACCGGTGATGGTATGTACTCTGTCTACACTTCCCATCTTCGCGTGCTACTTGTACCATGCATTTGATTGAATATGTTAATTCAATTATGCTGTTGTGTCTGTTGAAACAGGTAAGATTAGACCTGTGAGGGCATATGGGCGGAAACGAAAAGATCATTAAATGCCTTGGTGTGTGCTATTCAGTTACACTTTTGAATCAGGTCTCAATTCTGATGTTTTGCGAACTGGTTGGCCAACAAATAGGATTTTATATGTGACCTGCCTCTTGTCAGTTCTTACTTTCATGGTTTTTAGGTAAATTGCATTTTTTCATTAAGCTGTACTGTTAGGTTTGTTGCTCCCCCCTCAACTCTAACACTAGAGCAATTACTTCCCTAATTTTAGGCATTGTGGAAAATAACTCTCTGCCATTAATTTCATTATATGTGCCTGTCACGCGCACACACACAAAAGAAGTATAAGAAGAAGATCAAGACAAGAAGAAGGGAAAGAAATAGACTATATTTTTTGAAGGATTTTGAAGAAACCTCCAATTCCTTCTTCCTAACAGAACTTTGGTTTCTTGCCCCTAGAGTTCTGCACAATGCCACTTTCATCATCACCACAACCTCTTTGCTCCCAAAACCACTACAATCTGCCCATTGTAACCATCCCACCATCCTTGTTACTGTCAATAACTTGAAATATATTGATCAACTGCTGCACCCATCTTTCACACATGACAAACCCTAGTTTCACCCAAATGCTCCATTCACAATCTCATCTCAATCCCCATCACCACCAACTTTATAAGCCAAAGGAAAATATATATAACTTTATGGAGAAGACAGTCTGTTTTCCATCCCCGCTTCTAATGCTGATTATTGTCTACAAAGTGGACATCCCAGACAACTTCCCATGGTTTAGGATTTGGGATATGTCTTATTAGTCCATGATCAAACAGGAAATCTGCATAAATCCTAATTCTCAATTGCAGATGTCTATGTAAGTTACTTTGTTTTTATTCAAATCTGTAGCATTTGTTCTTGCTACACTGATGCCAGTAATTTTCTCCAACTATTTCAATATCTACTCGAATGGGCAAATTTCTGATTTAATGCGAATCCTCTAAATCACATTACATGGAGTAGAACTTGTGAAATCAACAAAATATCACATTCTCTTATTATGAGGCAATGTTACACTTGAGCTTTACTCTCTTATATACGTGTCTTTACGCCCTACATTCTCTTGTTTCTTTGCTATTTGAATATTTTTTCCCCTAGGTTTTCTAGCAAGATTTATCTACGAAAATCAAAGCTGTTTCAAGTGGAGGGACCAGCACAAAAGTTGAAGAAAGAAAGAGTGTGGGAGGTGGCGAGGGAAAGTTTGGGATGAAAGCGAATGTTTATGAACGAAATGGTTATGAACGAAATGAACTGGTCAGGAAAATGGGTGGCTTGGCTAGGTATGTGTCTCTCCCCTAATTTTCTGATTCGCCTTCCCCAAAATTCCGAGATCGGCAGATCCTCCTTCTCGTTCTCTTATTTTTAATCTCCTTCAAATCCCCTCCTCTCTAGAATGATTAGATCTGTGTACAGTTGATTACAAGTTTCTTAGTAGATACTTTGGAGAATGGAATTTGTATTTGTTTTTTTTTTTTTTTCTGAGTTCTAGAGCAGTTCTAGAGCAGCTCACAATATAACTTACCTACAGCCCAAAACGGCAAGTAATTATATGTTCTGTGGGCATGTTTTGTTCATTTCGCTTCTTGGGATTTATAATTGATATTTAACATTGTATATATGTTTATGAACTTTTCATTTTGCTAGCAATTTGGGAACTTCCTAAGAAACAAAAATCTGTTTATTGATTTGTTCATCAATTAGCCTTCTCATTTTATGATTTTCAGTATATATATATATATATATATTGTGTGCGTCATTTGCTATCAATGAATCAAATCTTCTCTGTAGCTTGCTTTAATGAAATGATGGAGGGCGTTCATTGCTTGAACTGGGGATGAAACAGCCTAATGATTATGTTGAGGGTATGGAGAACTGAAAATGGCTCCGTAATTGAAATTTCCTATTCTGGTTGTGGACCAATTATAGGATTTAAAGCTGCTCACTCCTAGACTGCAATACGATGGTTGTAAATTATTGCTTCTTTGTTGGCATATATTTGGTTTTTCATTGGAAAATTCGTTATTGCTATGGGACTTTATGCGGCGGCTTGCATATGAAGGGTTGAATATACCTCTAGCATGGTTCATCTGCTTAGCTTGTACTAGCAAATGGTTGTTGAAACTCTGAATTGCCAATTCTTGGCAGTGATATGTACATACTAGCCGAATAGAAAAACCAAAAGATAATAATATGTATGTATACGTCTTCGTTGAGCTTCCTTGAGCTATGAAACTGAAGCTCTGTATCTCTCCAAATAACAATCACATATACTACAGGTAAGTGTTTGTAATTGATTATTCATGTCATTGTTCAACTTCTAGCTGCTGCGGTGAAGTTAGAATGGATGATACAACTGTATTCATTTGCCTATAAATTAGCTTGGATACTTATTTGAGAAGGATATATTACTGTTTCATTTGCATATAGTAAAATTAATGTATTTTATTTTTTGAGAATTAATGTCTCTTTTGATTTGATTAATGTAAATTCTATATCCTTTACAAATCAAATTATTTATATCTATGTTTTTTGATATAAATCATTTGATTTTTGTCTGTATATAACATTTAGAATTATCTTAACCATTACTCTTTTTTCACGGCAAGTACGTGTCTTGCACGTGCTGCCCTAACTAGTGTACTAAAAAAATGGTGGTGTAGCTGCCTTCCCTTTCTTCCCGTTGGATAGTATTCAATGGTATCTTTGTTTTTGCGTTTGATTAGCTGAACTACCCAGTACAACTCTTTTTCTCAAGTGCATAATATTTTAGACTGGACAGGATATAGTGTGACCTAAGCTTATGTGCCATGTAAAGAAGCAAACTTAGATATAGCTTAGCCCCATATGTGGTGTTTCAGAGGTAGCATATGGGATCTAAAGCATTGGTTAAGCATGCATTGAATATCATGGGAATTGGTTAAGTATGCATTGGTTAACCTTTATAATCATTTGTTGCTAATGCGATTATTGTCATATATATATGTATGGCAAATGCTTGCTTCAGTACGAACCTGAGACATTTCCCCCTAATCTGAAGGCAAAAGGACTGTTGGGGCATTGCACCAAACCTCTTGAAGAATGTTCCAGTTAGAAGGGAATCGGCCTCCAACAAATTGGCCATCTGTGTTTTGCAGGTAAATTGGTCTCGATTTAATGTTAAAATTAAAAAAGGTTCTTAAAGTCGTAGCTTCTAACAATATCAATGTTAAAACATATCAGCTAGAGGCCTAGTGCACCACTTGTTCTTCGGGGGATCAGTTGCACATTTGAGGGAGGGCACAAATTATGTATTGTTGGCAGAACTGGCAGTAGGAAGACCACTCTCATAGGTGCTCTATTCCGTCTACTCGAGCCAGCTGGAGGGCAGATTATAGTCGTTGGGATTGAAACCTGTACTACTCCACTGTGCCGTTGTAGTCCTTGAACTTGAAGACTAAGACATGTGCTTCGTATTTGGGCTGTCGTTCACTAAACTGATCATGCTCCAAAAGTTGGGAACTATATAGGTCTCATGCACTAACGTTTGGCTCTTGGGTTTGAGGAAAGGTATATCATACACTTAGATTTAACAGTTAACTTTTGAAGTTGAAGTGCGACATTTGTATAAAGTACTCTCTGTGATAGAACAATATTATATGTTAATTTAGAATAGTATTACAAGTCACGTCATCGTTTTGGGGTTTTATTTAGTGCGTTTGGGACTCCAGAATCTATAGCTGTGTTACTTGTTTTATTAGTTGGTCGGTGTCAATTTTTATTCATATGGTTAGAAGGTTCTTGACTTTGTATATTTTGGGTATTAAATTGTCAGAATTGACTTGAAGAATCTTCACTCATTTTTTGGTGTATTTGATTTTTCATGTATGGAACATTCCAATAGTGTGGCGTTTAAAGTTTGAATTTTCTTTTATTGGTATGGATTGCAATGAATCCTCTCAATGGATTTCGAAATCATCCGTCCAGAGGTTTTGCATTCATTGTTGTTTTTAATGTCATTTACATTCGTTAATCGTGACTCATTTTGTAACTACACAGTAATGGACTTAAGTGATTGTGATGGTTGGGTTGCGACCAAAGCATTACATTAATATAGCTAATTGAATGTACTAGACCGACTAGGACCAAAGGGGACCGAATAAGACCAAAGCAGTGCACTTCAACAAACTCAAGTATTATAGTTACTTCCCATACATACATTCGTTAAGTACGTCCCATTGTGTATGGGCTGCTCTTGTGACACTGAAATACACACTTTCATGTACTTAAGTGAACCAATTTTTTTCGTCATACGACCAAAGCATTACATTAATATATCGAATAAAATGTACTAGACCGAATAGGACCAAAGGGGACTGAATATGCCTATGATGATACAATGGACCGAAGGGGAACAAATAAGACCAACGTAGATACAATGGACCGAAGATGACCAAAGTAGTGTACTTCAACAAATTATTTATTACAGTTACTTCCCATATATACATATCTGCCAATCAAACAGTTGGAAAATGATGACACTTTTACATGCATCAAACCACACACACAAAACTACTTACTTGACATATATATCTTACTAAATACCACAACAAGAAGTCATACTTTTGCATTCATTTACCCGTACGTTGTCTCGTGGGTGCATCAACTTCAGCATCCGCCACAACATGGCCCACCACTTCGTTCAACATGTTCGCACTCAAAGTTGCAATCCTCCTTGCGTGGTCACGCTCCTCAATGGCAACTTCCAACTGAAACCTTAACAAGGTGTGAGTAATGTCTCCACTGTCGTAGTTGGTTCTTTCGCTTCGAGAAGTGCTCGGTGGAGTTGAGGTTGATATGTTTGGAGTTGCCCACGATGCGGACGCACCACCCTGCGCATCCATACCATTACAATGCAAATACTCCATGTATGCGGCTTCTGCTTCCCTCCGATCTTTATATGATTTGTGATTGGCGTTTGGGAACTTATGAACTTGTCTGCTTGCATCTAGCCAGCTGTTGTATATGCCTGGAACACGACCGTTAAACACAACGTAGGTACGTCCCATCTTGCTCTACAAAGATGGTGGAAAGTCCTTGCACCAGAAGGGAGAATGCACCTTTCTTACCAGTGGAGTGCGTCTGTTTCGGAAGAAGTAGGAATAATGGAAAAAGAAACTCGATATCTCTAAAGTCGAGTTTCTTTGATACCGCCTTTAGCATATAAATGAGTTACAAGTAACTCGATATCTTGTTTACCGAGTTTCTGAATTGCCGTCACATCAACGTAGTGCGTCAACAGTAACTCGAGCACCTACATATCGAGTTAGTACATAACTCGAATCCAAATGTATCGAGTTAGTATATATTGATTTAGGCCCCATGCACGTGTCCCGCTCCTGCTTCGCTGAAAACCTTATATGTGTGGGGTCTTGAAAAACAAACTCTGCGAGGTGAACACATTTTGGTGACCCCAAAGACAGTTTTCTTGTCACTATTGCATCCGATCCAAGCGTGCTACAACTGTGGTCCCCTTCATCTTGGTTGTGGCACTTCTCCCTGACAGGTATATCTTGTCTTCTGAAGAACTAGGATTACACTTAGATCGACACTTTAGTATACTTTTGATTACCTTCTTACTATTGTTCTTTGTGGACGTGTATATATAGATTTCCTATACATATATATATATATATATGTGTGTATATGTATGTATATATATATATATGTAGATACACACATATTTATATATATATGTCTGTGTACATATATGTATATATAAACACATGGGACAACAATATACCTGTATGATTTTCACACACACACACCTAGTAAAATATGTATATATATATATATATATATATAAACATATACGTATGTTTATATATAATGTGTGGGATTGCAAACATTTTGTTAGGAACACATAGGTATGTTTATATATAAATGAATAGCATTATGTATAAACATAATGCTATTCATTTTCGAAGACATTTTGTTCGAAATTGCAAAAACTGTCAATATTGTTCAATTCGAACTGGTAATTTTTCTTACAAAATAAGTAATTATTGTGTGCTAGTAGGACACACATTAGCAACATCCTATACCACTGAAATGCTCCACTATATATATATGTGTGTGTGTGTGTGTGTGTGTGTGTGTGTGTGTGTGTGTGGTAGTGACGCCAGCCTATATTGTTGGTCTATATGTATATATACATGGGAACATATATATACAAACAAACACTGTAGGGTAAATGCCTAATTTTGGCATTCATTCATCCATCGATATCAACAATGATGTTACAAACAATTAGAGGTTTAAATTGTTCGGCTCTTTCAGTTCTGAAAGGCTTCAGTGTGTGGGTTTTGAAAAAGATAACCTGCGAGGTGAACAAGTTTTGCTGACCAGTTTATCATTTTCGTCCTCACTATTGCATTCTCACCAAGCGTGCAATAGTTGTGGTCCCCGATGTGAGAGTGTACGGGGGAATCAAGTTTGTGAAGAATACTTAGGATATCATTTTAATCTCCGTAATCGAGTTATTTATTGCTGCATTAACATAACCCCCTATCTTCTGCATGATAACCTCAATTAATGGTCCTTATCCAGGTCTACCATGGGTCGTCATTGCTTCTACATTTACTACGATGGGGAGCAGTATTTCCATGACTTGCATGGGCTGTCCTATAGAGGCGAGTCAGTGAAGCAGAAGTTCATTGAGTTGAAATGCGGAACACACTTGAGAAAAATGCACCGGAAGATAGAGAAGGCTATTGGGTTGGACAGGGAGTCACACAAGATGTCCATTGTGTACCGTGCCCCCCAGCTACTTGTGAATACTCAGGTTGTCTACAACTCAAATCCGTTGGGTTGCGATGCTGACGTGGACATGATGTGGACAGTGATTAAGCGGACCCCCCAGTTCATAGCGTCCGACTTGTATGTAACCGTTGAGGCGGTTGGGGTCCATGCTGGTGCAAGTTCACAACACGGCAGTGGGGTGGAAGAACCACAATCATTGCCGCATGGCGTGCATGCTTCCTTCGTTGATGCCACGCCTATGCCCTACAATAGTCAACCATGCAGTTCGGTTGCGTTCTTCGACAACACCCAGGTGTTGGGCGCCACCCATACAGATGACGTGGGCGGGTCTAGTCACGCATATGAACATGTCCAATCCTATATGGAGGGGGGAATTGATGTTGATGCCAGCCGAGATATGTACGAAGAGTTCATTGATACTGATGGACCGGTGGACGATGCCACGGTATTAGATGCACCACAGATTGAAAACAACGAGGAGGATTGCCCTACTACAGTGTTGATCCCAGGATGGTTCACATCAAACACATGGGACAATGTGTTTGACCCATCCCCGACATTGGGTGCAGAACATCTTACAAGTTGGCATAAAGGGGACCAGCCAGTGAAGGGGATGCTATTCAAAAATAAAGCCTCCGTGAAGTACGTGTTGACCCTCTACTCTGTCGAGCACAATAAGCAATACAAGGTCATCAAGTCTGACACCAATAGGCTGGTGGTGCGGTGCATACACGAGGCATGTCCATGATCAATTCGGGCCAATTACAGCAAGAAGCACGGGATGTGGCAAACTAGTAAATGTAAGGGTCCCCACAGTTGCACATCCCTCCAAGTAGCGACTGATGGGCGGATGATGGATTCAAAGTTCATCTCCATTGCGCTTGAGAAGTATGTACGGGAGGACCTAACCCGAAAGGTAAAGGACCTACGTAGTATGCTGCATGCGAAGCACGGGCATGATGTAACTATGTACAAGGTTTGGGAAGCCAAACAAAAGGCAGTTGCGCGTATTTACGGGGATTTTGACGAGTCCTACGCGGAATTGCCGCGGTTTCTAGCGGCATTGTCCGATGCAGATCCAGACACTGTAACCACGTTAAAGTGCGACCCCCGTGTCCCGGGGTCTTGTATATTCAACTCCGCGTTTTGGGCTTTCGGTCTATGTATTAGAGGGTTTAGGCATTGTAGGCCGGTGATAAGTATAGATGCAACACACCTCTATGGCAAGTACAAAGGAAAGTTGTTGATAGCAATGGCAACAGATGGTAACAACGAGGTTTATCCACTAGCGTTTGCCGTTGTTGAAAGCGAGAGCACGGAGACATGGGGATGGTTCTTGGCATGCCTGCTGACCTATGTTACGGACCGGACCAATTTGTGTATAATCTCCGACAGGCATCGTGGGATACAATCATGCTTCGATGACACCACTAGGGGCTACTTGCAACCGCCCTTAACCCATCACCGGTATTGCGTCCGCCATTTAGTAAGCAATGTTAACACTAACTTCAATAGTGTGGCATTGAAAAACTTGGTATGGAAGGCAGCAACTGCAAATCAAGTTAGGAAGTTTGAAAACACCATGGATTGCATCAAGAATGTCAACCGGGCTGCGTACGACTATCTTAAGGAGATAGATCAAGAAAAGTGGACACTAGTACATGACCATGGCCACCGATATGGGGCAATGACAACCAACCTGTCAGAGTGCTTCAATGGGGTACTTAAGGGTGCACGTAGCTTGCCCATAACTGCAATGGTGATGTTCACATTTTACAAGGTGAACTCGTACTTTGACGATCGTCGAAACAAAACCCTAGAGCAGTTGGAAGAGGGGCAATTGTGGTGCAAATATGCCTATGACAAGTTCGAGGCAAATCAAAAGAAGGCGAAGCTCCATATGGTTAGAAGGATGAGCGCGCAACAGCACTTATATACAGTGGACACACAGTCTTCACTGTTGAACACTGGCGGGGGAGCTCACACCCATAGGGTTTCCCTCATTGACATGACATGCACGTGCGGGAAATGGGAAGCAAACAAGATCCCCTGTTCACACTTGATAGCAATTTGTGCCAAGCACAACCACGATGCCACAGAGTATATGGATCGTTTCTACCGCGTGGAAGAACGGTATTGTAGCTACGAGCCGATATTCCAACCACTTAAAGATAGGTTAGAATGGCCCGAGCCAGAAGAAAGGAGAATCGTGATGCCAAACCCACGGTTGATCCGAGAGAAAGGTCGGCCGAAGTCCACGAGAATCCGCAATGAGATGGATGACGAGGATAGGGAGTTGCCAACGTCATTGTGGATTGAGAATGGACCAAAGTTGAAGTGTGGGCTGTGTCGCCAAGAGGGTCATAACCGTCGTAGATGTCCGACTCGAAATGTGGCATCAACAAGCCATGGTGGTACGTAGCAGGTAACAATTACAAGTCAATGAGGTATGAGGGGGTAACAAGATCCCCTATTCTTCATTAGTGTTGTGAATTAGTGTTGTTACAAGAGGTCTAAACAGTATGAATTGAAATGGGTGGTATACATGATGTTGTATACCAAATTGAAATGGGGTGGTATTCATCGGGTCTTTATTTCCCTAACTGTATATGTTTTGCTTTAGATTGCTAATTTTTGGTGAAGGTGTAACTTTAGATGCATTTGCATTTAAGCAGGCAAGCTTGAAGGGTTCTTGAATGCCTTGTCAATTCAATTTATTAATTAATGTGGGTTGTATACTAATTTTTGGTCTGGTTACTCCTCAGAAAGGAGGCAGCCCTGCAGCAAAGGGAGGTTTGTAGTTCCAATACTGTTGCCATGTCCTGTGTGGCAAAGGTGCCAGACTTGAGACGTACCATGGATGAAGTTGTCAGAACGAATGAAGAAATCCGGCAGTCATACTCAGAGAACCGGCCATCTTTTGAAAAGAACAAAGTCATGGTGTCAAATGTGCAGACACCATGACTGCCTAAAACCATTGTTGGCGACGGATTTCCAAGTTTGAAGTTACAATTATGAAGTATCAAAATATCTGGGCTGGACATTTTATTTTTGTACATCTACAGTCGTTAAATGTGTAGCTTTACTTACATGGATGATTTCCCTAACTGTATTCGAAACGAGGACATGAGTTGTTTGATGCATGTCCGAAATTGTTGTATAGACGATTTGATTATGGAAGTGGTTGGAAGTAGATGGATGAGTTGTTGTGTATAGTTTGATTGTGAACAGGTCCACTTTTATGATGAATAAACAGCCCAAATGAGCTGTACGATTAGGTGTGAACAGTGTTGCAGTAGCTGTAACTCAATGCAGGAAATATATTCCCAAATTATACGCTATCTTCAAGCTACAGAGATTTTCGCAAGAAGAAATGCTCCCAAACCCACTACAATCTGCCCATTGTAACCATCCCACCATCGTTGTTATTGTCAAAAGGTAAATATTGCTCAAATGCTTCACTCACCTATCTTTCACACCTTTAAAGCATGGTTTTCACCCAAATGCTCCACTTACCATCTAATCGCAAGAAATGCTCACCACCAACTTTTATAAGCCAAAGGAAAATATTTACCCAATTATGGAGAAGACAATTTGTTATCCATTCCAGCTTCTACTGCTGAGTCTTGAGCAATAAGAAATGGTCACAAATTCCCTGTATATAACTTGACAAATGTCAGATGAACATAACTCGATTACCAGCAATTCGAGTTATGTGGAACATCCTCCTGGTCCCTTGGATTCCTCTTGGACTGCAATTGGATCAGTCCAATATCTGGGCTGGGCGAGGGAGCCCAGTAAAAAGTAACTCGATTTACCTATAATCGACTAATGTGAACGTAACCCGGGACATATGGAATCCAGTTATGTGAACTGGCTCGTGTTAGTTACAGTACACTTTACTCGATGCATTGATAATCGAGTTACGTGGAAGAACCTCCTGGTCCCTTGGACTGCAATTGGATCAGTCCAAAAATATCTGCGCTGGGCTAATGTGGACGTAACCCGTTACAGAAGGAATCGAGTTATGTGAACTGGCATGAGTAACTCGATTATCAATAATTCGAGTTATGCGGAAGACCCTTCTGGACAGTTCGATTCCTGTTCGACTGCAGATGGATCAATCCAAATTAGAAGTCATTGGGCCTGAGTAGGAACATAACTCGAGTTAGCAGTAATCGGGTTATGTGGAAAACCCTCCTGGTCCCTTGGATTCCTCTTGGACTGCAATTGGATCAGTCCAAATATCTGGGCTGGGCGAGGGAGCCCAGTAAAAAGTAACTCGATTTCCTTATAATCGGCTAATGTGAACGTAACCTGGGACATATGGAATCGAGTTATGTGAACTGGCTCGTATTAGTTACAGTACACTTTACTCGATGCATTAGTAATCGGGTTATGTGGAAAACCCTCCTGGTCCCTTGGATTCCTCTTGGACTGCAATTGGATCAGTCCAAATATCTGGGCTGGGCGAGGGAGCCTAGTAAAAAGTAACTCGATTTCCATATAATCGGCTAATGTGAACGTAACCCGGGACATACGGAATCGAGTTATGTGAACTGGCTCGTATTAGTTACAGTACACTTTACTCGATGCATTAGTAATCGGGTTATGTGGAAAAACCCTCCTGGTCCCTTGGATTCCTCTTGGACTGCAATTGGATCAGTCCAAATATCTGGGCTGGGCGAGGGAGCCCAGTAAAAAGTAACTCGATTTGCTCATAATCGGCTAATGTGAACGTAACCCGGTACATATGGAATCGAGTTATGTGAGCTGGCTCGCGTTAGTTACAGTACACTTTACTCAATGCATAAGTAATCGGGTTACGTGGAAGAACCTCCTGGTCCCTTGGACTCCTCTTGGACTGCAATTGGATTAGTCCAAAAATATCTGGGGATCGGTGGGGGGGCCAGTACGAGTAACTCGATTTCTGTTTAATCGGGTAATGTGCACGAAACCCGTTTTATATGGCATCGAGTGATGTGAACTGGTCTCGTGTCAGCCATCCGGCCCAACATGGATTCCTTTCAGCTTCTCTAGAAGACAACATGGATTCCTTTGACGAGAACAAAGCACATAACTCGATATTCCGTTAATCGGAATATGTGTAAAACACACTCTTTAGTACTGAACGTATGAAGCATCAACAGTTATTTACAGTTTGCTAAAAAAATCGAAGTGAGGATTTGCAGAACGATGACTTCTCAATGGCGGAGAGACAATAAGGATGGTCCCCCTGATCTGAAGGCGAAGGCCCCCCACTTTTTCAAGATTATTTTGCCAGAAACTATTAGAGAAGGAAAGCTTGTAAGTATTGTAGCAAGTTCGGTATATTTTTGTCTCCTCAATCATACTTTTATATGAACGGCGTCCACTTGATATATGTTTGTTGTGATTCTTGAAAATAGTTACAGTTGTTGATGACCAAAGTGATGAAAATCTGTGAACATGATTGAGCAGTATTATGAACTCGTATTTTGATGTGTTTTTGTGGCGTCGGGTATAGTTATAATTGGGTAAGAATTCCTACATTTTGATGGAAAATACAGGTCAAGAACTTAGTTCAAGAGAATAGGATTCGAATAGGCAATGAAAACAGAGATGTGAACTGGGAAATTAGTGGAAATAGTAGATACAATAATTAGAAGCATAAACATAAGGGGCAGAGCCATGTTGCTCCTTAGGGGTGCCATGGCCACTTTAACCAATTTTTAAATTTTCTGAATAGCATATATAGCAAAAAGCCAAAAGGATATAGGGCCCCTCAGATAATTATAATCGCCCCCCCCCCCCTCCCCATTTGTTCAGAATACTTAAATTTTGTCTAATTTTGTCTAACAGGTAAAACTTCTCCTCGAATAAAAGAACCCTAACTAATGCAATTATTGAAAGACTTGTACTTAATCCAGTGGACAATGACCTACTCTCTACAAATAGAATAGATGTTAGCCCATTGCAAAGCATCTGTGGGTTACAGTAGTGTTTCATTCTCATGGTTAATTGGCTACATGCCTTTCCCTTTAATTTCCTTGTCGATATTGCTGCCAGCCTCATTGTTTAGTTAATATTAACAAAACAAAACTCATCTCAAATCAGTCACACAAACTGAAAACCCTCACAGCTAGTACAAACAGGACTATCCCAATTTTTTCCATCTCATTGCTGATATAGTAGAGTAGTGAACTTGGAAGTATGTGAGGATGTGAGAGAAACATGTACAACTGTATTCAAAGGAGGCAAGTAGAATGCAGATGAAGACATAGAAGAGTTCATCTAAAGGGTGTTTTTACCAAAGTAGATATAAACATTTCTTTTACTACATGTGTGAGTGAGTGGTCTCCCAGCATGCTGAGACTCACACATGCTGTGTGTGAGATTCCGCCTCCACTTAGAAGGAGCATTTTAAGTAAATCATAGTTCTCGAATTACTATAGGATGGTTTGAAATGAATTGAACAAATATTAGGGAAAATTATACTTTACTATCTTCAATTATACCTTAAGTATATAGTAATGTATGTGTAGAATCATTTTGAGTTAAGAGTTCGCCCCCAGAAGATTAAAAGATTGGCGCCCCCTCCAACACGTCACTCATAAAAATTCTTCCCATCCCGAATCCCAACTGTGCAGTCATGCAAGCATGATAGCCTTTTCTCTTTTCCATTATTCGCTAAAGCATGATATCCACATTCATAGATTTTTAGGTTTTAGTTATACAATTTTTGTGTAGTACATCAGATTACCTGGTTCACATCATATGTATTGAATTTAATTGTCGTTAAACATAATAACCCGTAATGTATGTATGTTATTGCTCATGTTAAACATGTGCTTGAAGTTAATGTTTGAACCTAATGTAGTATACTTATAATATTATACTTACGTTATGGAGATTTGTTTTACAGCGGATTCCAAGGAAGTTTATTCACGAATATGGAGTTGAACTGTCAGATATGGCCGTTCTTACACTTCCAAATGGTACAACATGGAAACTGAAGTTGACAAACCGTGATGGGGAGGTTTGGTTTCAAAATGATTGGTGCGAATTTGCAAGCTGTCATGCTTTAACCCTGGGGCACTTGCTAGTTTTCAGATATGAAGGCAATTCACACTTTCATGTACTGATATTTGATGCCACTGCAACAGAAATAGACTATCATTTACATGACCAACTCCAACTTTGTAGAATGGAAGACAATGACAGTGATGATAACTCTGTTGAAATCATGGACGGCTTTACTAGGGGAGAGGGTTCAGGTGTGAATCTTACACAATAATTTTCAAATTTTAACTGGTTGATTGTGTAAGCCTGTTTACTATTAATTTCATGTGCATGACTTCATATTTTAATGTCATGTCAGGATCAGGTCATGGTGTTGGACCGGAATCTGCTTGCAATAGGAATGGTGGGCCATCACATGACCAATGTCCTAAGAAAGATGGTGGAGTAGATGAAAATCTTGTGAGAGCCAGTGCTTTGAAATCGGAAAATCCCCTGTTCACGGTTATCATTCATCCGTCATATGTTAATGGCAAGGATCGTGCGGTAAGCTTCCAAATTAATGTATTTTGTTGGGTTTCCTCAATGCATGATAACTTTGATTTTTCGTAGATCAATTAGGAAGCATGTAGCAGATAGTTGATGGGTATAGGTATTGTTGGTAATGGGTTGGGTCTTTGTGTTTTTAGGGGAATTGAAGTTTCATCTATATTTAACAGTGTCGCCTAGATATGAAATAGTATCATCTTAGGTGGTAGACGGAAATCACATGCTTCATGTAGAGTAGATGGATGAATAACATGATCAAATCACTGGCATCCGCATAACTGCCCGTCAACCATCAGCATAACAAATAATAGTATTGCATCATAACTGCTTTAATGAAGTGTGGGTTCAACATTAATATGAAATATATATTCAATGACTTATTTGTACAGAGTTTACCCCGTGACATTATCAGCTACTTACCGACAAAAGGCCCTACGAAGGACTACACCAAAGGAAGTATACACACTGTGAAGCTCCAAGTTGTGGACCAATTATGGCCTGTGAAGTTATATGTGTATAAACGAAGCGGGGGTTCATCATGTGTCGTATCTGCTGGTTGGTCTGCATTTGCGAGGGGAAATGGCTTGCAAGTAGGAGATGTTTGTGTATTTGAGCTGATCATGGGGGACGATGTTGTGTTCAAAGTCCACATTTTCAAGTAATTATAAGTGGTTACAAACTCTAAAGAACAAAGTATATAATGTAGATTGTATGGGAGCTTCTTACTTGGTTGTTTTTTGTAATATGCCCATAGTTGTGACGATCTAAAGTATTTACATATATATGTTTATGTCTCTGTGATTTTCCTATTACTGAGAATTTTGTTGTCTTTTACATGACATAGTAAGAGTATGGACAGTGATTAATGAATGAGTTTAAATGTGCTTGGTGCCAAATGATTGATGGGGGGTTGCAATGATTTTCCTAGCACAACAATATACCTCTAGCACTTTCATCAGTTTAAAGGTCATTGAAAAAGTTGATAGATCTAAAATTTAAAACAACATATACTAGCCCAAAAACATTTGTGCAACAACACAAAATCACCAATAAAAAGGCTAAAAAAAATTAAGTCCAATTAACCAAATTTACTGAAACAAACAACTAGCTCTTTAAAAAGTAATTTGTGAATAATTTTGCCTTTACCCAGCAGACGCACACATCAAAAACTCAAAAAACAACAAACTCTCAGTGGCTAAGAAGCTGCCGAGCTAGAGGGCAGAGTCGCCTCCCTTAACTTAAAGTCGTAGCTCTGTCCCTGTGCATTGGGTACGTTGTAAAAGTGATTTCATAGTAGCGTTCAGTACAGCAACAAACGCTATTATTAAGTTGAAAGATATAATAATTAGTATACGTTTTAGAGATTAAGCTGAGAGAACTCGAGATCAACCAAATTAGTGACACTAGTGCAAGACAAACTGGACTTAGCTTGGATACATAACTCGAGTATACTGTAATCGAGTTATTCAGAGAACCCCTCTGCAGACTTGAATTCCTCTTGGACTGCATATGGATCAGTCCAAATATCTGGGCTGGGCGTTGGATATGAGTAATTATAACTCGAGTCTTCATATATCGAGATTTGAGTAGGACCCCTCTGGACACTTGGATTGGTCTTGGACTGCATGTGGATCAGTCCACATATCTGGGCTGGCCGTGGTGGGCCGTTGAACATAACTCGATTTCTAAATAATCGAGTTATGGCAGTAGATATCCCGGACCCTCTGGACATTTGGATTGCTCTTGGACTGCATGTGGATCAGTCCACAAAACTGGGGGCCCGATGAACATAACTCGACTTTTTAGTAATTGATTTGTTCCTTTACTCGGCTTTCAGATAATCGAGTTATGTGGACGGCCCATAGGTCCCATTTGGATTGCATGAGGATCAGTCCAAATGTCTGTCGGAGTAGCCTGGACATAACTCGATAGATTTGGAATCGAGTATTATGATAACTCGGTTACTCGGAAATCGAGATATGTGATTACCCACCTTTATAAGCTCTCCCTTAGTTCTGCAGCATTTGCAGCTGTCCGAAATTCCATCTTCGATTGCTCTCGCTGCATTTGGCTAGAATCGACAAATTTTCGCACAAATTCTTCGAAGGCTTGACATAGTAAGACTCTTTTAACTGTTATTGTCTTTAAAATTACACATTGGTGGTGCTATGTTAAGCATCAATTTTTGATTCATGCTTCAAACTTCATTGTCTGTGTAGATTGTGATGAAATTTGTCTAGTCAAATGCTTTGTTGTTACTAAGGTTACTTGTCTAGTCATTGTCGTAGGTTGGCTTCAACTAGTCTCCTTCCACAAAATGAGCTTGCCAATGGCTCCATATATGTTTTCAACATCCTTATGCTATTTGTATGTCTGAACTGTACATTGTGCAATTTAATGTTTTTTGGGCAAAATAGGTGAAACTTACTACATGCATAATATTATGTTTCCTGCATAATATTATTGCTGTTAGAATGCTTTCTATCGGTGTGTGACATTATTGAACATTTTGACAAAATTCAATATGTTAACAATTTGCATAGTATTACTAAGCTTGAGTTCAACTAAAGCTTAGTAATGTCTACGGCTCTGTCTTCAAATTATTGAGTCGGACTAAAATGCATTACAAGTATTCCACCAACTACACAACCTGTGAATTTATCATGAAGTTTTTTCATTGTGTTGTTGCAAACTGTATATCAAGTACGTTGCATGGATAATTTTCTACACATGCTAGTGCATTATTCTCCAAATTTTGTTATCTGCTTCAAACTTCATTGTCTATGTAGATTGTGATGAGATGATCTGTTTGGATATGAAAATATCAATGGGTTAGGTAGTATGAATGTTCTGTGTATCTCGATTTCGTAATGCAGCAGTTTGTTCTGTTTTTTTATGAGCTCATCGTGATTCCTCTACTGACCATTAGTTAGTTATGGCTCGAAAGAGGGCTAAGAGGGCAAAATCCAAAGCTGCATCCGAACCTGAAGTGGTGTTTGATCAATTAAGGTTCCTCACGCCCGAAAATGAGCAAACCTTTGAAACCTTGATTAAGCGTAGGTGTATTTGGGGAGAAAGGCAAATCAATCTACATGAACTGCATCCTTCTATCCGTGAGAATCTACAGCGTAGGCATTGGCTGTCCCTATGTACAAACATACAACCCCCTCCAGCTGACTTGGTTAGAGAATTTTATTCAAATCTCTCGGTGCATGAGGATCTCGGTGGTCACAGAGTGGCATCGTGCATACGTGGTGTGCCGTTTACAATAACTCGGAATCTTGTATCTAAAGCTCTTGATGTACCTATAATTGATACACCTACTTATCCATACTCTAGGTCTCCTTGTATTGATGATGTTATGGATGTCCTTTGTGGACGATCAGTCACTCGAGGTTCTGACCGAAGTATTAGCTCGAGTGAGTTGACTGAGCTTAATTATATATTCTTTAGGATAGCTTGTCACAACATTTTCCCTATCTCTCATATCCATACAATCCCTGTAGACAGGTGTTTCTTTCTTTACGCCCTCGTCACCAATAGTTCCATTTGTTTTCCTTCCCTTTTCATTGAAACCATAGTGGAGGTGCGTAGGAGCAAGTATAAGAGGCATGGTTTGTTTTTTCCGGTTCTCATCCATAGGGTCCTCAAATATTTAGGATTAAATAACTTTCCTTCCCAAGAGTTGGTTCACATCCAAGCCCCCATAGGAGCCACATTTTTGAAACAGCGAAGTGCCCAAATGAAGTTGGTCGAAACCAGTGTTGGTTCATCCAAGAGACCACGAGTACGGTCTACTACTGGAGATGTTCCAAATGAGGACATGCATGCGGATCCCACAGCTACTACTGCCGAGGATGGCGATGATGAGGTAGATGTTGACACTGCTGCTGCAGCACATACAAGCCCTCCTCCTCCCTCTTTTCGTGCAATGATGGAGACCATTATGACAACTCAGGCAGCCTAGGGGCAGCTTCTCGATGGTCTTCTTGCCGAGGTTGCAGCTCTGCGAGCGGACTTAGCTGACTATAGACGTCCTCTACCACCTTCTCCACCGCCTGACTCTTGATGATTGCCATTGTTGTTGCTGTAGCATATTTCGAGAATTGTATGACAGTTCTATGAAGTGGCTTTAAGGCAGTTGGAGATTTTGTTATTTTAGTGGCAATTTGAAAAACATGGTATGAGTTACAAGTAATTTGTGAATAACATGTATGATGGTTATTTTCATGCCCAATGTTACTATTATTAGTATTATTTAAAATCCTGTTCATATAGTGTTTTTCCAGCCTGTATTGACATGACAAACCCTACAATAGTCAATTGTAATGCTTGGACCATGAAATGAGGTTATAAATGCACCACAACGATGACATTCTTTCTACCCCGCTAACTTCGTAGGTTCATTAAGCTATGAGTCGCAATGCCTCAACATCAAATCGTACATTGCGAAAAAAGTTTGGATCTACTTCAACAAATGGATCATCACAAGTTCCAACAGATCAACAACTACATACATACACAGACCACTATGGAGGGAAATGGGTTGGGAAGAAGAGAAATTTCGTTAATATGCCAATATACACGTACGACAGTCTTGGAAGCGTTGGGCACATCATGGTTGGCAAACCTACAAAAATAAGTACAGATACCACCACAATAGAGTTCACAGTAGCAGAACCGTTATGGTCAACCCTTTACGAGAAGCGGTGTGAGTTAGAGGTGTATTGTCGATGGCACGGGTTACGAGTTCCTAAGGCACGCTCAGCCGAGTTACCTAGAGATCAACCTACCAACATACTTGCTCGTCTTGAACAAGAGAACAATCAAATGCAAAGGCGACTAGACCGTTTTCACTAAATCCAAAAAGCTAGGAAGCATCTAAAGGGGAAGGCGCAAGAGCGAGTCATCAAGTCCATTGAAATTACTGCATTAGATGATGAAAGAGATATTTCAGATTTCTCAGATTCAAGCAATGATGATTTCCAAAAATTTCTACCTACGAACATTAGACGTTGTTGTTAATGTCTGGCAAATGATGATTATGTATGTTTAACTTTTGCAGCTCTAAAGATGAACTGTTCATTACTTTTGGCTAAGTTTATATGACATCAGTTTCTCATTTTTTCTCTGCTGTTCTTTGTTGCTACATACGATTCATGTGCGGAAGGTTGGACAATATCCATTGCTTTGTAATGTAGGAAAACCCTTAGGAAGTGAAATGACTATCAGAACTTAGATTTATTGCACATTACTTGTAGGAAAATTTAATAGATCCAATACATACAGACTCATCCAAACCACGCAAACCAACCACACATATGATTCAATAATACGAATAATTCATTTATATGAGTTGTTTTAGTCGCGGACTCATATACACGTATCCGTGTATCTTAGTTCTGATAGTGTACTACTTTATATAGATACATTACATAAAGACTCATCCAAACCAGACTAACCACTTACTCACCTAGTAATCCATATGGCTCACACAACACACTGTCACAACAATATTTGGTTTGCTTAGAAGTAGGGTAAATGCCTAAAAGCCTGAGCAGCCTTTAAAATGTTTCATTCAAGTTATTGGTTTGTTGTAGCATTGATCCATATTTGTCCCTAACGTTGCGATTGTGATAATCGAAACCCATTGATGTAAACCTTGGAAGCATAGTTCTCTTCATGTAATTTTAAAAGGGAGGTTTGAGAAGTATGTAACTACAGCGCATATCCGCAAAAACTCCCTGAAAAGTTTGTAAGAGCATATTTATGTAAACCCAGTGTTGCTACACTCATTGCTCGTAATAGTAGGATTTGGCAAGTGAGGTTGGAGAAGGCTGACACAGCTCGGCACTGTTCAGCCAAGACGAGTTCATAGTTCTGCATGTGCTGCTCAACAGCTCGGCACTGTTGAACCTTGTTCAGTCATATCATCCATGCTCACGTGAATACACATGTATTCAACCTTTTGCAATGCAGTGTTTTCGAGGATGCAAAGGATCCCTCAAAAGTGTAAGCAGGGTGGGTTGGGGGTGAGCAGTTCCACCATTGCATTACTGATGTTCGCAGTTCTGCATGTGCTGCTCAACAGCTCAACACTGTTGAACCTTGACCACAAGTACCCATCCTTACTCACGTGAATACACAGATGTGCCACCCTTTGCGATGCACCTTTATTTCAGGAGGCAGAGCATCCTTGAATTGGTTATGCATCAATGTTGGGGGATGAGCTGTCCACCATTGCTACACTGATGCTCGCAGTGCTGCATGTGCTACTCAACAACTTTGCATTGTTTTACAAGATGTCCAGTCATATCACCTACACGCATGTCAATACACAGATATGCCCTTTTGCAATGCACCGTTTTCAAAGATCCAGAGCATCCCTACAAATTTTATGATACATTTCACACAGCTTGACACTGTCTCGTCAAGTCATCATATGAAGCACAGGAATGCTGAATAGTCTTCAACAAGACATACCAAACTGGTCAAAGGAAAGTATTAAAACCACTTCCATCAATATAAACCATACCTGTGATCAAAGTCCCTAATTAAATATAAGCGTAAACATCACTAGTTAAAAATTTAAATAGGTTATCCTAGTCTGAACTCTGATGGTCAACGACGTGAAATATTGAGACACTAAGCACAACAGGCTTCCTCTTGATCACCTCAAAGACATAGACATCTCCGTCTTCTAAATTATTATCTTTCGAAAATGCAACCCATCCCTTCCCGAATCTCATTGCTGAACATAATCCGGTTTTGATGGGCGATAATAGCACAAGACATTGAAGTGTGACAAATTGCATCCCAATAATATACGTGGTAGAAAATTCAACAGGTACATACTGCACAAGAAGGAGAAACAACTAAAGTATTAGAGCATATACTTAAGAGAACATCATGATCACATTATGTATAAAGGCTCACCATATTAGGCGGCCGCGAGATACCCATGAAAGAAGGATTTTTTGGCTTGAACTTTTCGGCTACTTGGATTGCTCTCTCTCCTTACTCAAACATTATATGCTATTCCATTTTTTCATAACAAACTTTGCTCTGACTTCATGCTTTGTGGGTTTGTACATTGAGGGAGATATGTTTGTATCATCTTCATCTAAGTCTATTATTCCTATCTGATGATCTTCCAATTTATAGTTCTTGCTAGGTGGATATTGAATCTCAGTGCCACTCTTAGCAAATATAAGAACATGGAAGCTTGAATTTCCTTCATATCTGAAGACTACAAAATAACCATAACAGATAGAATAGTATTGAACGAAATTCTGCGGACCATTACAAAACCAAATGTTGTTATTAGCTTTCTTCAATCCCACTTGCCAAATACCACCATAGGGAGCAATGAGTGTAGCTACGGTCGATAGCTCAACACTGTTGAACCCTAACTACAAGTACCCATCCACACTCATGTGAATACACAAAGCATCCCTGAAAAATTTACGCATCAATTTTAGGGGTGAGCTGTCCACCATTGCTACACTGATGTTCGCAGTGCTGCATGTGCTGCCCAACAGCTTTGCACTGTTGAACCATGTCCAGTCATATCACCTACATGCACGTTAATACACAAATATGCAGCTTTTTGCAATGCACCGTTTTTAAGGATGCCTCTGCATCCCTGAAAAGTTTATGATACATTTAACACAGCTCAGCATGTCTCGTCAAGTCATGTCATATGAAGCACATGAATGCTGAATAGTCTTCACGGGAATAACTACGTAACCTCTTTTGTAGTACACATCACCAGCCCATTGCTATAGCACAAGCTATAGCCATATCAAACAGTTATCTCAGCAAACCACATGCACCAACAGACGCCACTGTACAACCAAGTCATGTTCTCCTTAACACCTCACCACTGAAAAATACACTTTTCAGTCATATCATCTTTATTCATGTGAATATTTATCCTTACATATGATCACATCCATGTGAATACTTGCCCTTGCAAAACCCCTATATAAAGTCCCACTTACATCTGTGTTGCAAAACAACTACACATACTCAAGTCCCATTTACATCTACCCTTGGAAAACATCTACACATACCAATCCAAAGTCACATTTTCCAATGTCAATGCGCAATTGGATGCTACCTCATTTTCCAGATGACTATAGAAGGGAAAGAGATTCCGACGAGAGGGAATACTATGCCGGACTACGGCGGGAGTGGGACTTTCGCGTGAACGAATCCAACGCTCTGCAGGATGATCTCGTGCGACTTGGAGCACCTCTTGTCGACCGTAGCTCGCTCACACTGCCACGGCGAAACATGCACCAGTATGAGCATGCAGTGACTAAAATACAAAAAGAGAACAATCTTATGATACTCCGTAGGTCAAGGTATCACATGCTACAACTGGCGGAGGAGCTGGCCGCCGCAACGAATAGGCAACTCACTCCAGTAGAACGTAACAATGTCCTCAACTACGAGGACTACTTGTCAGAATGAATGCTTATACGGTGTGTGTCTTATGTCTACAGGTTAAGTTAATAATGTTAGTATCGTTAGTGTTCAATATGCAATGCATGCATATTGGTGGCATCGTGTCAAAATATTTAAGTTTTTTGTGTTATGTCGTAGGTGCAGCCACCACAGCCAACAGGCAACTCACTTCGATGGAACCTGACAATGTCCTCAACTACGAGGATTACCTGTTTGAGTGAATGCCTATGTGGTGTGTGTGTGTTATGTCTAGGGTTAAGTTAATAGTGTTTGTAGTGTTAGTGTTTAATATGCAATGCATGCATATTGGTGGCATCGTGTAAGTTATTTTAAGTTTTTTGTGTTATGTCGTACGTGCTTATTGAAAAACAATGTATGTGGGAATATTTAACTTTTATGCGTTATGTGAGAATAATCTAGATTACAAATAACATGCATACTCCTCACAATCAATAATAAGGTTTACGTAGTACAAATGCAACACCAATGACACACATACATATAAAACATAGTTATGCAAAATAGTTCTCCAACAAAGTCTAATTACACCCCGGCATAATTACTCTTCATCTGACATCTCCACATCTGACTGATAAATGGGATCAGCAAGAAGTGTTTGCATGAACTGAGCGTGCTCGTACCACCCTCCCTCTACTGACTCTCGAATTTCGACTTGGGTCCGATATCGATTAAGACGTATCTTCATTCGATTATTTTCTTCTCTTATGCGATTTAATGCTTTACGAAGTTCGTCAATCGTGTCTCTTGGCATCTGTGATGCGAGTCGCAGAGGCACTGGCAACTTTTTTTTTTTTTTTTTTTTTTGAAAGGAACGACATTCATTCAATTATAATAAAATCAAATCCTGGTACAAGGCTTCCATAGCCGGTGAGGGAGAGTCCTCCAACCAAAACAAATCATAATCTAAGTTTCTAGCATGTTGAGCTAAAGCATGTGCTACTTTATTGCTTCCCCTCATAATCTTACTAATTGTAGCCCACTGTAACCCAGACATCAAATGGCGAATATCATCCACCACATTACCAAGAAAGGAATAGTTAGCCACATCTGAGGAAATTGCATGCATAACATTTGAATTATCTCCCTCTATCACAAGTCGAGTAAAACTAGCATCCACAGCAAATTCAATTGATCGCCGACACGCAAAAAGTTCAGCTTCTTCACTTGTATCTACCTTTGGCCCAATAGCAGACATGCCAGCCATGACCTCACCCTTATCATTCCTGATTATAGCACCTATACCGGATTTCTCCAGCCCTGAAAAGATTGCTGCATCAAAATTTAACTTGTATTCCATAACCGGAGGTGGTTGCCATGAATCACCAATTAATTGCTCCTGCGGACTACTATCTAGAGACATTTGTGAATGTTTAAATTCCTCTAGAAACTCCTCTGCCCTCTTATTTAGGCTGGTCGGATGCTTTAGCTGACCTCCATACAAGAGGCAATTGCGCTGATTCCAAATCTGCCAACACTGAACCCAAAACAGCTCCACCTCTTCAGTTGAAAGCCGATCCACCAAATACTCCATAAGCTGCATAAAATCGTTGAATTCAGAGACACCCTTTTGTAGTTTTGAGATGCTACTTGCCCATACATCCTGCACCGCTGCACAGCCCCATAGAGCATGGAATACTGACTCCGCCTCCCTAGTGCAGATATGGCATTTATCATCAGTGATAATTTTTTTCTTCACCAGATTACACTTTGTTGGTAAAATATCATTACATGCCCGCCACCCAAAAATTTTAATTTTTTTTTTTGGAATACAAAGCTTCCACAAGACCGGCCAGATAAACTGTCCAACACAACCCCCAGAATATTCAGCCCGAGACCCATCACCCCTCATACTTCGTGCAATCTTGTACGCAGACTTTACCGAGAACATCCCATTTTTATTATGCATCCAAATGAGTGAATCTGACACAGCCCTTCTACTAAGTGGAATCTTTGTAATTGCAGCAGCATCATCCCTATGAAACAGATTCATGATCAACTCACCTCTCCAAGCATGCAACTCCGGATCAATTAATTCAGAAACTGCCATTTCATCAACCAGCTCATGAATAGGATGAAGAACCTTGTTGGTAGGATAATTAGGAATCCATTTATCGCCCATCACACGTATTGAAGATCCATTTCCAACCCTCCAGCAATATCCCGATTTGAGAATAGGAAGTGCAGCCACCAAACTTCTCCACACATAAGAACATCCAGGAGACTCTTTTGCCTCAAGAAAAGAAGACCGAGGAAAATACCTTGCTTTGAAGCACTTTGCCAGTAGGGAATCATGGTCTTGGATCATTCTCCAGCCCTGTTTAGCCAACATAGCTAGATTAAAATCCCTCAAATCCCGGAAACCCATACCACCTTCTCGCTTTGAAGTTGAAATCTTATCCCAATTCCACCAATGAATTTTCCGTTCATTACCAACTTGACCCCACCAAAATTTGGCACATAAATTATCCAATTCATCACATAATTTCATAGGGAGTTGGAAAACACTCATGGTGTATGTCGGTATGGATTGAGCAACAGCTTTGATAAGA
This sequence comes from Lithocarpus polystachyus, assembly GCA_033629205.1. NCBI lineage: Eukaryota > Viridiplantae > Streptophyta > Magnoliopsida > Fagales > Fagaceae > Lithocarpus > Lithocarpus polystachyus. Next base: position 3,695,753 of record CM066172.1, read on the forward strand.
ATTTCTTTTCCAGCTCTAGATAACATCATTCCCTTCCAGCCTTGCATCTTCTTCCACACTCTGTCTTTTAAATAGGAGAAGGTATGGTACTTGGCCTTACCAATCAAGGTTGGCAGGCCTAGGTAAGAGTCAAACTTCAATACCTCCTTAACACCTAAAATTTGTAACATCTGCTGCCTCTGAACTCCTGTAGTGTTTGTGCTAAAGTAAACAGACGACTTTTCCATATTTATTCTTTGACCTGAAGCGTTTGCATAGGTTTGGAGAATCCCCATGATTGCCTCTCCTGCATTCTGTGTAGCCTGGCAAAACAACAAAGAATCATCTGCAAACAATAAATTAGTGACTCTGGGTGCACTTCGACAAATAGAAACTCCACATATCCTCCCTTCCAATTCTGCTTTAGCCAACAAAGCCGTGAATCCTTCTGCACATAACAAAAAAAGATATGGAGACAGTGGATCTCCCTGTCGAATTCCACGGGAAGGATTTACCATGCCATAGGGTCTACCATTCACCAGAATAGAAAAAGATGGAGTGGTAACACAACTCATCACCCTCTCTATCCACACTGCTGGAAAACCCATTTTTTCCATGATCTTCTGAAGAAATTGCCATTCCACATGATCATAGGCTTTGCTTATATCTAGCTTCAATGCCAAAGACCCTTTCTTGCCCTTCTGCCTGGCATGCATTGTATGTAATGTCTCATATGCCACCAACATATTATCTGTAATCAATCTTCCCGGTACAAAAGCACTTTGTGTAGGCGAGATAATATGTGGAAGAACCTGTTTCAACCTGTTGGCCAATACTTTGGAAATAATCTTATAAATTACATTACATAAACTTATTGGCCTAAAATCAGACATTTTTTCAGGATTTTTCACTTTAGGAATAAGAACAATATTTGTGTGATTGATTTCAGGTAACATATTACCATTATTTAAAAAATCTAACACAGCAAAAACCACATCATCACCCACTATGTGCCAGAATTTTTTATAGAAAAGGGCGTTCATACCATCGGGTCCAGGTGCCTTGATAGGCCCCATTTGGAATAAGGCCACTTTGACTTCTTCAGCGGTAAAGTCACTAGATAAGACCATTAGCATATCTTCAGTCACCCTACTTGAAACAGCATCCAAGCACTCCTCCATTTGATCACCAGCTCCTGCATGAAAAAGAGTGTGAAAATAATCTGAAGCTACCTCCACTATATCTTCTATTTCCTCAACCCACTGCCCTTGAGCATTTTTAATACCCCTGATATGGTTCTTCCTTCTTCTTTGAGTAGCTTTGGAGTGAAAAAATTTTGTATTTTTATCACCATGCTTCAACCATGAAATTCTAGACCGCTGGGCCCAATAAATTTCTTGTTTTTGAAGAAGCTCATCCATCTTTTTGCTTAACTCCAAATACTCAGCCTTACTGGTATCAGATACTTCTTCTTCATTCAACCAGTCCAACCTTTTCTGAATTTCTTTAATTTCTTCAGCATCCGGATTAGTCCTGGCCGATCCCCACCTTAACAATTCAGCTCCACATGTTTGAATTTTCTGCTTTATAAATTCAAGACCGTGTGTAGCACTAAGATCTCTACCCCAAGCCTCCTTGACCGTGTCCTCACAATCCTCCAGCAATAGCCAGGACTCCTCAAACTTAAAGCTTTTCTCCCTCCTCTGCCTTTTGTGATCAAAAGATTGTACCTGCAACAACAATGGTAAATGATCTGATGCATGGGCAGATAAGTGTACAATTCTACTCAATGGAAACTTTCCTATCCAAGCTTCATTAGCCACACCTCTATCCAACCTAATTTTTGTATTTGCTTCCCCCGGTCTCTTATTATTCCAAGTAAATGGATACCTGTTAAAACCAAGATCTTTAAGATGGCAAGACTCCAAAGCTAGCCTAAAAGCATCAACCTGTGAAGTTTGTGGTGGCCTTCTGCTTTTCTTCTCTGAAGCATGCAAAAAAGCATTAAAATCCCCAATAACCATCCACGGTCCCTCCACAAAAGTCTTTAAATGTTCTAATAGTCTCCATGATTTCTCTTTCTGCTGAGCCTCTGGCCACCCATAAAAACAAGTCAGAAACCACCTAAAACCGTCATCCTCTATTACCACAGCTAAAATATGGTTTGCCGTATAATTAATGATCTCCAGATTAATCGTGTTCTTCCACAAAAAAGCTAACCCTCCACCCGCATTAGGATGCTTAACAATAATTTTATTTTGAAACGGTAAATCACTGTAAAGTTTCTCAAATCCATCCTTGTCCAGTCTAGTCTCCATTAGGAAACAGACTGTGGGAGCTTGTTCCCTCACAATCTTGCGAAGGCTTCTACCTGTCCAAGGGTTCCCAAGCCCTTGGCAGTTCCAACTTATCAATCTCATTGCTTCCGACAAGGGTGGTTATCCACCCCCGCCGATATCTCAAAAACACCACCTTCCACACTACTCCTATCTTCCACTCTTCCTTTCTTTGATTGATAGTCTTCATCCTGAGCACTATTGTTTGTACGTGTATCTCTCTTCCCAAGTGATGGCAATGTAAGTGCTCTTGCTAGACCACCAAGCCCAAAATCCATTCTATTAATACGGTTCCATGTTGGTTTGGGCTTTGAAAAGATTGGGCCATTTGTGTCATTATCCAAAGCCAGCCCATGAACCTGATATTCTGCCTGCTCAGATACAACTAAATTGTCCTCCAACTTAAAACCAACCAACTCATCATAAAACATTTTCTGTTCGCGAAATAACCAAGCCCACTCCTGTCTCATGGTATTGTGAACGTAAGCACTATTTCGCAGATTCGGATTGATTGGATAGATGAACTCATCTTCCAATACCCAACAACGACCCATAGCAGTGAACACATCATGAGGCCTGTAGAGTTGTGGATTGCCAGAACCAGACATTGACGCTAAATACAATAACATCAAATAATCAAGTTCACAGTGTACATCAACTGTTGGAAAATAATGTAATTATGCATAAGATGGTACACGATAAAGACATTCATAAATTTGTGTACTATTACATGCTAAAAATGAAATACTAACACTAACATTTTACCATAAACATTAGACGTTGTTGTTAATATCTACACATTGTGTGCAATACAAAATGTTGTTGTTAATGTGGTGTGCCAATGAATAATGATAATTATGTACACGCCCCTATATGATTATGACTAATGCTAATTATGTGCAATACCAACGTTTACTGCAACAAACATTTCGTTCTCTTATAGTAAACATTTCGTTCTCTTATAACCAACGTTTACTGCAACAAACAACCAAAACCACACCAATGTACTTACTTCACACTCATTCAACCAAAAAATAAAAATAAAAAAATACAATATCAAATGAACATACCATTGCCCTAAAATTCTTGTGACTAACGTTTACTACAACAAACAACCAAAACCACACCAATGTACTTACTTTACACTCATTCAACCAAAAAAAAAAAAAAAAAGATCAGTATAGTATCAAATGAACATACCAATGTCCTAAAATTTTGGTGTGAGTTTTTTACCTGAGGAGATACAAATTTCAGTTGAGTCTAGAAGCAGCTGTGGATTTGTGGAGCAGATTGGAAATCAGTTCAAGCAAAGAAATCAGTTAAAGCAAGACGCTCTGAAAGCGAGGATATGTAATAGTGTTATAAACCAGTAACTCGATTTTTAAAGCTTCGATTATGGTCCATAACTCGATTTTTACGTATTCGAGTTATGTTAACAGACAGAACCCTACGCCTGACGAAGAGACAGTGTATACCAAGCGCATAACTCGATATAAAGCTACTCGGTTATATAACTCGATTTTAAATTAATCGAGTTATTTAGGGATTCAAAAAAGAAAATGCCACGCTGGAAGGTCCAACGTGGAAGAGAGCTTAATTTAACTCGATTAATCGAAAATCGAGTTATTTATAAAACTCGATGTCTTTGATATCGAGTTACAAAAGAGGGGCATTTCCCTGATTAGTTTGGAAACTGGGGCAAAACACTGCTTAGTTTCTCTAAAAAGGGCATTTGCCCATTTTGCCCCAATTTTTAGTAGCTTATTCTGTTGAATTTATACAAGCTAATGTTACTTTTGTCCCAACAGAGCCATTCAATTTCCTTGGGAGAACTTGGTATGCCCCATGATTCTTCATTTTTTGAGTATATTTCCATGTTGGGCTTGTTTTGGAAAATTTGAACTCGTTACATTTTCCCTCAACTTGATTTCGAATTGAAGAATCGACAACAACATTGACACGTATATGCTGGAGAATAACATATATAGATGCTTTGAAGCACACGCATGGAGAATGTACAGGTTAAACACTCAAACCCTTAATCTGCAGGGCCTCTTGTCTGGCCATCACCTATGAAGTTCATCATTGAGCTTAATCAGAAGGTGAAACTTTGTTTGAGCGGGCCTCGACTTGATGGAGCCAAACAGGGAAAGGGAGAAGAACATCTTAAAGGTCTGTTTCTAATTCTGATGTTGGTCTAGGGGAAGACATCTTTGAGGTAACTTTGTACATTTATTTTGATATTTGTCATAATTAAATCAGAATGCGCAAATTTAAAATTTCTGGAGATGCTGTAAATTTCAAATAGGGCATGTACAAATTTAGTTAGAGCTTTTTAAAACCAAAAATTTTTGAAATGCCTAACTTGGGATTATTGCTAAATTACCGATTGTTCCAAAAGTGGATATTATAAATTTAATTATTTAACCATATACTTTTAGCACTCTCTCTCATATGTAGGCCCAAACTCTCTTTTAATAGGTGTAATCCAACAAGTGAGATTTTAAATGGAAGGTAGAGTGAAGAAGATGGTATTGGCGTAATTAGTATTGGCCACTATTTTGTTTTGCTTGATCTGCATTACCTGGCATTGATCTCCCTCTTTTAAGGTGTTGAATTTCAAGTTGTCAGCTTAATCACTTGCATCTCTGACATTGTTATAAATTTGCATTTCAGCAAGAATGACTATCTTGGTCTTGGACCGAATTATGATCCTGAACTTAATCATAAAGACATTCAATATTCAAACTTTGTCTAAGGGTTTTTTATTTTTTTTATTTTTTTATTTTAAATGAAATCAATGTTTAAGTCAGAATCATCTGATTTTTTAGGAACCGTATCTTCTGACATTATGTGAATCACTAATCATATAGTACTTCCCAGGTTGTTGCAAATAATGATGTATTCATTGGGATGCATTCATAGTACTTCACTAAACACAAACTTGCATTCATACTTTATTCACTATTGGTTGAGAAAGTTTGTATTTAGTGATGTACCTAAGCAATTTGTGAAGCTTTGTCTGTTTAAGTACGCCATAAGGATTTCTAGAGGCAATCTTTCAATACCTCCTCTGTTTCTCAAAAACCTGTATATGCAATTGGACAAGCTACCGGTGCAGGAAACAATTTGGGCTCAATCAAGATGCTCCAGTCAGTGGAGTTCACAATTTCAAGACACCATTTAATTTCCATGGACCCTTTCTTGATACATGAGAGTCTCTTCAATTATTGGGGAAGATTATATGTCAAAGTCACCATTCCTAGCAAAGTCAGAGTAAGGAGGAATGATTTAGGTTACCTAGTGTATTGACACAAAGTGGTACTTAGTTTCAGTGAGTATAAATATCCCATCCTCCATTTGCTTCACCTCAATGCTAATATATTTGGCCGTGAGCCCAATATTTGCCATTTTTAACTCATGAGTCATTGCTTACTCAAATTTTTCAAACAAACTTAGATTATTGCCTATCAAAATTAAACCATCCATATACATACAAGCAAACAAAATATCTTCATTTTCATGTTCTATACAATAAAATGCATGTTCATTTGGGCATTTGGATAATCATTTCTCTTGAAAGTTTCTATCAATCCTCATGTTCTAGACCTTTGGGCTTCAAAACTTCATCTTCGTGTAACTTATATAGCCTATGGCTTCTCAATTGAAACTTGTACCTCAAGATAACTATTTATATAAGAAGATTTAACATGTACTTAGAAATATTGAAAATTGCTCAGACATAACAAACATATATTAGACTCCACACATATATTAAGATTTTTATGAGAATTATTATTATTATTTTATGCAAGAGACCAATCACCAATGTTTTCAATGGAAAACAGATATTTTTCACAAAAAGAAAAAAAAAATGATGAATAGATATTAAATTTTAAAAGATGCTAGGTGATTCGTTTTTTATGCCCATAATATCTAGTGCCATAACCTGACTTTGTCACAATTTTGAGTAAAGGAAAAAAATAGTAGATGAATGTAAAATTAATAAAGAATCTAATTATAATTTATCACATAAAATAATTATAAAAAATATTATAGTAATTTTTGTGACGGTAAAATTGCTCTTCGACATTTCCGAGATTAGCGCGAGGTGGTAAATCTAGTGCGTCCACGCATGCAGACACTGTTGTCTGCCTTTGTAAAAGTCAAGGGTCGAGAAAGGGACAAAGCAGTTTTGAGTCTTCCCCTTGAATATTTTAAAACAAGACAAAGAGACAACTGTTTCCTACACTAATTTTCAAGCCACTCACTACGTACCATCATGGAAAAAACAAGTGATGTAAAGAAGTTGAGAAATGGGTATAACAACAAATTCTTAACGTTAGGCTCCGTTGATTACAATGCATCAGACAATAGGAGTTTAAAACTTCAAATCATACGGAAGCAATATATAAAGCAATGCTTACATCAAATGGTTATTTCCAGTAAAAGATAAAATATAAAAATACCATTTTTTTTATGCAATAAAATGGGAATAAATAAAGTATCGTTAGATGGTACCTATTACAAGATCTAATTAGATTCTTGTGAAGAAGAAGTGAAATTGTTTTGACAATTCGATCCACACAAAATAGAGAAAATAAGACAATTTTTTTATTAAACCTTTTTATACTAACTAGATGATCAAGTTTTAACTGAATAATCGCAAGGAAATGGAGTGAAACCCAACCAATCAGCACCATTAATGAACTCTACAACTGTGAAATTAAGTGCATCAATAATATCCATTACATGATACCCGGGCCAAGTAACTCTATTATCCGTTGATGAGCCAAGTCCATAATTACCATACTCCCCGAAATACAAAGTATCTAATCTTTGATCATCATCGTCACCATCAATGGACAATTGCATCCATCCAGCTGGGTCAATAAAGTTGCCAAGGTTTGATTCTAGGTAGACTGTCTGAGAGTATGGCCCCCCTGGCCTTCCTAGGTAGCTCTTCACACTAACAGAATTAGAGTCAAAATCATTTGTAGCGGCAATTGAACAATTTTGAATAGAGATTCCAGTGTTCTCATCTGAGCTGTCTCGAGATTGTGCTGTGATAACTGTGAATTGGCCAGACATTAGCATTCTTGTAACAATGTCACATGATTGAAATACAGCCGCTGCATTCCCAAATATGAAATCTATTGTACCCCTTATGTCACATTCTCGATAGAATTGTTGAAAGGAATGGACATACAATGTATCCTCGTAACCAATGATGGAGCATTTGTACAATGCGACATAGTCCGCATTTACTCTCAAAGCAACAGCTTGATGTTTCTCTCCTCCAACTGTGTTCTCGATACGTATGTCTCGAGCCAAAAAGCCTTCTCCAGACACCGCTACAGTTCAATTTATTATATATTAGTACTAATTAGTTACAAGTAAAACAAAAGGAAACTTTAGAAAAATTCTTAACTTAGTTCTAATTTTATCACAAAAACATATTAACTAATGTGACTTGAAATATGAGTGGTGTCACTTTAACAACAAATAAAGAAGTGTCTAAATTGTTTTTTTAGATATGCTAGGGGTGCCACAAATTCTGCTACATAACTTTTATAAATTGATGTCATCAATCACAAAAACCTAATTTAGTGGGTTCTAGTTAGCTTAACTGATAAAGTCTCTGATGGTTAAATAAGAGTTTGGGGTTCAATCCCCTCCTACACCAAAACCCGATTGGTGCCTTGGTCTAATAATAAAGAGCTATCGTCAGGAGCGGACACTATAGGTTGCAACTCTTTCAAAAAAAAAAAAAAAAGCAGTTCAAGGCATTCATTTATTATGTTTTTGAAATTCAATAATAAAATTCGATACTGTATCAATTATGTAGTAAAATTTATAATATTTTCACAATTTTCTTTATTTTTTTGTTATATGTGATGTCTCAGTTTGTGATATTTATGCAGTAAAATTTTTAATATCCCTAACATCAATTAAATACTTAAGTATATCCCAACAAATTAAAGTTTATTTAGTGCTCAAACTTAAAATTTAGAGTATTGTAGCTTAATTGGCATTTTTTAGTGTTCCAACAAACATGCCTAAGGTTCAAACCTCTCCTCCAGAATTATTTTACTAAACAAACAAAAACTTAATTAACAAAAGGGCACTATTTCATGAATATGTATTGTGCCTCACAAGTACAACTTACAAGATTAAAAAGGAAAAAAAAAAGGTTAATTAGTTAGGGAAGGACACAAATTATTAGATTTATAAAACTAAAACAAAAGGCATGCTTGCAATGCAATTGAAGAAATTAGCTCAACATACCAAGAGTTGCAGAGCGGAAAGTGGTCCAGCCATCTACCACGCTTCTATTACCAGTAATAATAGTGGCATCAGTTCCGTCTCCACGCAGAAAAATGTTTAGCTTGTAACTTGGGATTACCACATTTTCCTCATAAACTCCTTGTTTCACATGGATCTCTGTTTTAACATTGCTATTGTTTGGAGCGAAGTTGATAGCATCAGTGATGGTGGTGAAGTTTCCAGTTCCATCAGCAGCCACAGTCAGCAGTACCTTGCTCGGATCATATTCACTCTCCAACATCCGAGTCCGGCTCTCTAATTTCTTTGAAATCCATGTTGGCACACCCACGTCCATGAGGCGCCTATTATTTTGGCCGTTTTGGCTAATATTTTGGCCGAATTGGCTAGACAGAATTGAAAGAGAATTGCTCACATGCTGGTACGTGTTATGGAATTTAGTAGGGCTGGCTTCGAAGGACCAGAAGCTGAATCGAGTGATTCTAAGCATGTGATCTTGTTTGTGAGTGCTGCGCTAAGGTAAGTTCTTTTATATCGGCTAGTTTGCGTTCATTAATAGGTGCATCATTGATTCGGGACACTGATCTTTGTAAAGAAGACAAGGTGATTTGGTGCAATTCGGTGCAGTCCTGGATGGTTCCTCTTTGTTTTTCGATGATATTATTTAAGTATGTGGCCTCAGAAAACCGATTGGAAAGCTTTTTGAACTCGTTTATTGCGGTTTTAAAGGTGTGTACGAGGTAGTGGGCAGTGTTGTTTGGACTGGTATCAATTGGGATATCGTTGATGGAGGGTTCCAATGCCTCAAAGCAGACATCTGGGTATGGTGTGGTTTTGCAGATCGATTTTATGTACCTGTAGCCCAAATATTCGGAATATGGCACAGGAGTTATGGAAGAAGGAGATGGAGAAGGAGAAGGAGAAGGAGATAGAGAAGGAGAAGGAGAAGGAGAACGGGAAGGAGAAGGGGAAGGAGATGAGCATGAAGAAGAAGAAGAAGAAGAATAACAAGAAGAATAGGAAGGAGAAGAGCTGAGAGCCCATATTCTTGATAAGCTGAGCGCAGAGAGGAGCAAAAGAAGTTTCAAATTATTGGAGGTGGAGGAAGCCATCAAAGTTTGATGAGATAAAAGTAAAAATAAAGACCGACAGAGATTAAAAAGGCCTAATTGGTGAGATAAATAATGCAATTGTGATCGTTAAGTCAAGTTAATTGCATGCTTTTTGTTAGAATTTGTTTACACAGACTTTGACAACAGCAGTTAATAACAGTACTGGAGAGATTGAGTACTTGCCACAGTCACTGATGCACAGAAATGTGTAACGATCACTTTTTCAGTAGTGATGGGTGGATGACTGGAAACTACCTCTTTGGAGCAATGAAGTCTTCACTAGGATAAAAATGCATGTGGGAGCACTGTTCTTTGGTTTCCCCCCCCCCCCCCCCCCCCCCCCCCCCCCCCCGCCCTTATATGGGTAAGAAATAAGAGGCTAAGGGCACTGTTCTTTTCTTTTCTTTTCCCCATAAATTTTTTTGAAAAAGAGAAAAGAAAAGCATGAGAATAGATAGTTTTCACATGGAATAGAAGGATTCTCTCTTTCACGCTAGGGAAAATACTAGGACACATGTTATTTATCATTTTGTTTCTTGTATTTAACAATCCACATGCATGATAGCAAGAGTATTTTAGGGTTCTTGAAATCAAGAGTTTGGGTTAAAAGTATTGTAACTCAATTGGTTGACACCTTCTAATAAATGTTTTTAGGGTTCAAATCCTATTGTTCAAAAATGTTGGTTATAAAAAATGAAAAAAAGAAAAAGAAAAAGAAATGGAGGGTTTGGGATGTAATAAAGTTCTTTTTTAATCCTGACATTTTTTTTTCCCTAATAATGAATGATTTAGATTATGTCTTTTTATCATTCAACCAAAAAAAAAAAAAAACCTTAAAATAAAACTCACATCACAACGTTGTTAAATTGAACAAATCTAACAAATTGAAAAAAATTTTAAAAATAAAAAACAAAAAATGGACAATTTAAATTTGAACACATAATCTGAAGGTTTCTCGAGGGTTTGGAGCTGAAACGAGTTCAACTAGCACTTCTACTTGCTTTATCATTCATTGTGATTGTTATTGGTGGTGTTACTTAATTTATTGTTACTGTTGTTATTGTTGTTGCTTTCACTGTCATGGTTCTAGTTTTTACCTTCTAAATCAGCCTTTGCAAGTGAACACGATTAAAAATTCAAGGTTATTGAAGGTTAGCTAAACGAGTCTATTATTGAAGGTTATTGCAATTCAATAGCAATACTCACATGACTTTCCATATATGTAGTAGGCCTAAGCACCTGAGCCCTCCAAGCACCAACATGAAAATGTAGAACTTGTCTTACGCCTTCAAAGTTACTTGTTGCTACAAGCTGATCTGCCAACCACAAAATTGATCTCTCGGTCACTCAAAGGCTCCTTGAAGATTTTGTAGGGAAATTAACCAGAAATTCCCAACCTGTGAGAAAAAAAAAAAAAAAAAAAATGGAGAAAACACATGCACAAGACAATATTTACGTGGTTCGGTAATTTGCCTACGTTCACGAAATTGCAGGGATTTCACTATAATCAGGGAGAAATACAAAATGCGGTTACAAAGACCTGTCCAATCTGCTGGACACAACTGTAATCTACACTGATTTCTACATTTGGAATTGTATCATACATAATAATATCGAGGGTAAGTAATTAATTGGGCAGATACTATAGTCTATAGACGAAAAGTTTTAAACGTTATCTCTGATAAAAGTATAGATAAGACCTCTACAAACCATATGGTTGGTTTCCTGTATTAATGTGTATATTCACCCAGCCACTACATACCATCACGAAAGTAACAAGTGATGAAAATAAGTTGGGAATCACATCAAATTCCCAACGTATAGACTTCGTAACATATATAGCATCAGAGAATAGGAGTTCAAACTTCGAACTTCAAATCATTAGGAAGTAGTATATAATACAATCCTTGCATCAATTACCTTTTCTTTTTCTTTTTCTTTTTTAACAAAAACAACAAAATAGGGAGGGGATTTGAATAGAAGATGTCACTAAGTTAGAAGACTCTTGACAAATAAAATACCATTATATGAGATTTATTCATTTATTACTAGATCTAATTAGCTACATTTAAGGCTATTTTTGCATAAAAAAGGAAGACAAATCCATTTAATTTACCCAAAATTCGCAAGGAATGGGACTTTTTTCCAACCACTCAATACCCGAAATGAACACGTACACAGTGAAATTAAGTGTATCAGAAAGACACATTATGTGATGCCCTGACCAAGTCACTCTGTCATCTGTTGATGAGCCAGGTCCTTCATTAGCAAACTCCCCATAATACAGGGTGTCTAATCCTTGATTATTATCATTGGACCATTGCGTCCATCCAGCTGGGTCAATAAAGCTGTCAATGTAGGATAGTAGGTAGACTGTCCGCGAGTACATCCTCCATGGCCTTCCTAGGTAGCTTTTTACGCTAGAGCTCAAATCCTTTTCAGCTAAAATATGACAATTCTGGAAAGAGATTCCAGTTGTCTCGTCTGGGCTGTTACGAGACTGTGCTGTGATGACTGTAAATTGGCCAGACATTGGCATTCTTGTAACAATGTCGCATGATTGAAATACAACCGCTGCATTCCCAAATATGAAATCGATTGTACCCCTTATGTCACATTCTCGGTAGAATTGTCGAAAGGAATGGACATACAATGTATCCTCGTAACCAATGATGGAGCATTTGTACAATGCGACAAAGTCCGCATTTACTCTCAAAGCAACAGCTTGATGTTTCTCTCCTCCAGCTGTGTTCTCGATACATATGTCTCGAGCCAAAAAGCCTTCTCCAGACACCGCTGCAGTTCAATTTATTATATATTAGTACTAATTAGTTACAGGTAAAACAAAAGGAAACTTTAGAAAAATTCTTAACTTAGTTCTAATTTTATCACAAAAACATATTAACTAATGTGACTTGAAATATGGGTGGTGTCACTTTAACAACAAATAAAGAAGTGTCTAAATTGTTTTTTTAGATATGCTAGGGGTGCCACAAATTCTACTACATAACTTTTATAAATTGATGTCATCAATCACAAAAACCTAATTTAGTAGGTTCTAGTTAGCTTAACTAGTAAAATATCTGATGGTTAAATAAGAGTTTGGGGTTCAATTCCCACCTACACTAAAACCCGATTGGTGTCTTGGTTTAATAATAAAGAGCTATCGTCAGGAGCGGACACTATAGGTTGAAACTCTTTAAAAAAAAAAAAAAGCAATTCAAGGCATTCATTTATTATGTTTTTGAAATTCAATAATAAAATTCGATACTGTATCAATTATGTAGTAAAATTTATAATATTTTCACAATTTTCTTTATTTTTTTGTTATATGTGATGTCTTAGTTTGTAATATTTATGCAGTAAAATTTTTAATATCCCTAACATCAATTAAATACTTGAGTATATCCCAACAAATTAAAGTTTATTTAGTGCTCAAACTTAAAATTTAGAGAATTGTAACTTAATCGGCATTTTTTAGTGTTCCAACAAACATGCCTAAGGTTCAAACCCCTCCTCCAGAATTATTTTATTAAAAAAACAAAAACTTAATTACAAAAGGGCACTATTTCATGAATGTGTATAGTGCCTCACAAGTACAACTTACAAGATTAAAAAGGAAAAAAAAAAGGTTAATTAGTTAGGGAAGGACACAAATTATTAGATATATAAAACTAAAACAAAAGGCATGCTTGCAATGCAATTGAAGAAATTAGTTCAACATACCAAGAGTTGCAGAGCGGAAAGTGGTCCAGCCATCTACCACGCTTCTATTACCAGTAATAATAGTGGCATCAGTTCCGTCTCCACGCAGAAAAATGTTTAGCTTGTAACTTGGGATTACCACGTTTTCCATATAAACTCCTTGTTTCACATAGATCTCTGTTTCAACATTGCTATTGTTTGGAGCAAAGTTGATAGCATCAGTGATGGTGGTGAAGTTTCCAGTTCCATCAGCAGCCACAGTCAGCAGTACCTTGCTCGGATCATATTCACTCTCCAACATCCGAGTCCGGCTCTCTAATTTCTTTGAAATCCATGTTGGAACACCCACGTCCATGAGGCGCCTATTATTTTGGCCGTTTTGGCTAATATTTTGGCCGAATTGGCTAGACAGAAATGAAAGAGAATTGCTCACATGCTGGTACGTGTTAGTTATGGAATTTAGTAGGGCAGGCTTCAAAGGACCTGAAGCTGAATCGAGTGATTCTAAGCATGTGATCTTGTTTGTGAGTGCTGCGCTAAGGTAAGTTCTTGTATCGGCTAGTTTGCGTTCATTAATAGGTGCATCTTTGATTCGGGACACTGATCTTTGTAAAGAAGACAAGGTGATTTGGTGCAATTCGGTGCAGTCCTGGATGGTTCCTCTTTGTTTTTCCATGATATTATTTGAGTATGTGGCGCCAGAGAACAGATTGGAAAGCTTTTTGAACTTGTTTATTGCGGTTTTAATGGTGTAAACGAGGTAGTGGGCAGTGTCGTTTGGACTGGTATCAATTGGGATATCGTTGATGAAGGGTTCCAATGCCTCAAAGCAGACTTCTGGGTATGGTGTGGTTTTGCAGATCGATTTTATGTACCTGTAGCCCAAATATTCGGAATATGGCACAGGAGTTATGGAAGAAGAAGGAGGAGAAGAAGAAGGAGATGGTGATGGAGAAGGAGAAGGAGATGGGCATGGATAATAATAAGAATAGGAAGAGGAAGAAGAATAATAATAACAATAAGAAGAAGACTGAGAAGAGTCGAGAGCCCATGTTCTTGATAAGCTGAGTGCAGGGAGAAGCAAAAGAAGCTTCAGAATATTGTTGGCGGAGGAAGCCATCAAAGTTTGATGAGATAAAAATGAAATGAAGACCCACAGAGATTAAAAGGGCCTAATTGCTGAGATAAACAATGCCACTGAGAACGTTTAAGTCAAAGCTTTAATTGCAAGCTTTTTGTTAGAATTTAATTACAATGCTATATAATTCTTTTTCGCGGGAAATCCGTGGGGAGATTTGAGTACGTACATGAAGATTGAGTAGAGGGTCACAGTCAGTGATGCACAAAAATGTGCAACGATCACTTAATTTATGCCTATTTCTTTACCCCATTTGAAGGTTTATTTTTGTTCAGAATTCAGGAGCGCGATGGGTGGAAGACTGGAAACTCCCGATTTGGAATAGTCAAGTCTCCTATTGGAGACAAATGTAAATGGGACTCTTGCAGCATACATGGGTAGCTGAGCATGGAAAATTATTGGTTGCTTTTGGAATATGTTAATATAATACTTACTTTATATATATATATATATATATATATATATATATATATATATGTGGTAGATCTAACTATGCATAAATTAAATTATTTAGATTTTACGATAAATTGAATTTCTTAGATCTACTATCAATATGAGAACAATGAACATCACTTCACTTTGCTCCACAAGACCTAATAAATAATCACTGAGAAGTATTTTTTTTTCCATTTTAGATTTTTTTTTTTAATATAGAAAATGCACATGACTAGATAAGTTTGGTTTTTTTTTTTTTTTAACAGAATTAAAAAGGTGGAATCTTAGGAGCAAGTCATTTTCCACTAGGATAAGTTAAATTCTAGCAAAACCCCAATACTAATGTGTCTCATACAACTCGAACCCAAGCTCTAAGGCAAGACAGACAAGTTGCTTGACCAATAGATAGTTTTGAAGTGGAATAGTAGGATACCCTCCCTCCAAATCATTTTAAAAAATAAATAAATTATACTTTTCTCTTGTCACAAATTGTTGTTTATCTATTC
Organism: Lithocarpus polystachyus; assembly: GCA_033629205.1. Lineage (NCBI taxonomy): Eukaryota > Viridiplantae > Streptophyta > Magnoliopsida > Fagales > Fagaceae > Lithocarpus > Lithocarpus polystachyus. The sequence goes on from CM066172.1 coordinate 3,711,249, forward strand.
CATATTTCCATATTTGGATGTCCCAAAATGTAGTCATTTTTTGAAAATCAATAAATAAAATTCCTATCATATCCCTTACTTTATTTAAAAAAAATCAAAACCATTCTTTGTCTATAGTTTACATTAATGAAGGTTAGTTTGAAAACTTGTACCTTTTAACTAAAAAACAACAAATTAAATGATGCTCCCTTAGAAAATTAGATTTTCAAACAATTTGGGATAAAGGGAGTAGTATTTAACTAGTGTTAAAATATGGTGTTTGAGATTTGATAGAGTTTTTTTTTTTTTTTTTTTTTTAATCATGACATTTATTTTTTGATAAATTGTTTGAATTATGTCATGGTATCATTTTACTAAGAAGAACCTCTAAAATAAAACCCACTTCATATTGTTAAATTGAACAAATCAAACGAATTAAAAACTTGAAAAAGAATAGAGAAAAATTATTTTTGGCATTGAGGAAGTGAAATTATTTTTGCCATTCAAAGTAGAGAAAAAAGACAAATGTATTTAATTAATGCATCATTGGATTGGATCAAATTTTAAATATAAATCCAACCAATATTCATCACCAATAATAAGCTCTGACATTGTGAAATTACATGCATTATCCATTACGTGATACCCTGACCAACTAACTCTATAATTTGTTGATGGAATAGACCCATAATTTTCATACCTTTCGAAATAGAAAGTGTCTAATCCTTGATTTTCACTATCAGCCTTAGACCACTCATCCACCCAATTGTAGGACTCCAGGTGGACAGTTTGAGAGTACATCCTCCATGTCCTTCCTAAGTAGCTTTTCACATTTCTAGAATTAGAGAATAAATGATATAAAGGCCAAATTGGGAATTTTGGATGGAGATTCCAGTGTCCTCATTTAGGCTGTCAAGAGACTATGTTTGTGATAATGTGAATTGGCATGGAGTGCATTCTAAAAATAATGTTGCTCTCTTGAAATACCACCGCTGCATTCCTAAATATGAAATCTATAGTCCCTCGTATGTTACACCCTCGACAATTATGTTACACCCTCGATAGAATTGTCGAAAGGAATGAACATATAATGTATATTTTGGTAACCATTAACGGAGTGCCGATAGATAGCAACTGAGTCTACATTTACTCTTAAGGAAACCGCTTGATGTTTCTATGCTTCAGCCATGTTCTCAATACGTATATCTTGTGCTAGAACACCATCACCAAACACAGTTGAAGTTTCATTTATTATATATTACTAGCTAATAAGTATAGAATAAAATGAAATGTAAATGAATATGATTAATATCCCTTCAATAATATATAAATACCAAAATAATAGGGACTAAATTGATACATTTGAAACATTAGAGACTAAAATTAACATTCAATGCAAAGGTTAAGGACCAAATTTATAATTTATGTTTCAATGCCAGGCCAATTAGTATGAAAATTACTCTAGGTCATTTAAGTTTGTATAGTTATATATGTCACATTTCATGAGAGGATGTCTTTATTGCAACCTTAAGGATCTGTTCGGTTGGAGGAGTGAAAAAGTGGGAAGATGGAAAATATTTAGTTTTCCATCTTGTGTGTTCGGTTGGAGGGGTGGAAACGTAAGAGTGTGGAAAACTCTTTTGTTTGGTTGAAGAGAAAAAAGGAAGGATGAAAAATTTAATTTATATAAATTGACTATTATACACTTGTTACATAATATGTAAAAAATAAATTTATTTGTACTCATTAAAAATTAGATTAGGTCACATTTAAAAAAAAAAAAAAAAAAAACAACGTTAAGGTCATATTGATAAGAAAAAAAAAATAAAAAATAAAAAATAAAAAAAGAACAACCTTTAGGTAACATTGGAAAGAAAAAAAAAAAAAAAAAAGAACAAAAGAACAATGTTACTAGGTAATGTTGAAAAAAAAAAATAAAACAATGTAGGTTCAGGTAATGTGTAAAAAAAATAAAATTAAAAAAAAATGTTACCTGAACGTTGAAAAGAAAAATAGAGAGAGAAAACAGAACTGGAAAAAAAAAAAATAAGTGAGAAGAAGACATTTTTGTAAAAGTGCCACTGTAACACTTTTCTCTCTAGATTTTCCATCCGATTTGGAAGGAAAAAAAATGTGGGCCCGGAGAGAAAATTTTCTTCTAAGTTTTCCATCCTTCCTATTTTCCTTCCCCAAACGAATAGTGGAAAACAATATTTTTCACCCTATTTTTCTCTTTCTATTTTTCATCCTTCCTATCTTCCCTCCAAACAAACGGAGCCTAAATTACTCAATGAAAGTTCTTCAATTTATAATGGCCATAGATTTCATTCCTATTCATGGTGTCACAATGCACAACTTTGTGTAGAAATTCGTAAAAAAAAAAAAAATTATTAAAATATTACTCATGCATTTCAATAAAAAAAAAAAAACAAAAGAAATTACTCATGTATTAAAAGGGCCCATGATTATTCAGAGATTTTATGGCAATCCTTTCACTTCTTCAACTGTTGTATTAACATCCATGATTAATGACGAAGGGAGTTCAAGGTTTGTATCCACTCCCCTCTTTAGCCACCACAAATTCCCTTAGACTTCTTGTAGTATCAAGGAAATGTGATTCTCTATCCCAGCCTTGGTTAGTATAGGCGGAACAAGCTATAGTGGATATGGTGGGATATATCCTCAACTCAAGCCACACAATTGCAACAAGTTGCCCAGCCGGCCCTTGGGCAATCATCTTTTCCTATCAGTTTTACAATTGTTCCCTCAACTTCAGTATAAAGCAAAGAACTGAAGTCGATTGATATCTCAGATATCTAGAGTCGAAGAAAAGCCTCCATAAAACCTAAAGTTTCAGTTACTGTTGCACTGAAATGTTAACGATCACTTTCTTGTTTATTTAATTTATTTGTCTGCTTCTTTACCCCATTTGGAGGTTTATTAATTTGATCAGAATTCAGGAGTGATAGGTGGCTGACTGGAAACTCCCGCTTTGGAACAGTCAAGTCTCCTATCGGAGTCAAACGTAAGAGGGACTCTTGCAGCATACATGGGTAACTTAGCACCAAAAATTATTAAGTCCTCCAAAAACACAATGATATAGTTTATATTCTTTTCATATTTACAGTGAATCTCACTTAAGTTAATAATTTGGATTTAGATCCTTTTATATTTTTATTTTATTTATGGAGGCACATGACCAGATAGGTTTTTTTAGGTGGAATAGAAGGATTCCCTCCCTCTATGGTACATCATTTAAACAAATTTAAATGATTTTGTCGTACTTGATTCTTACTATGTCCTGAACGACATTGCGTTCGTATTTTGGGCTTGGAAATTTGCTTTGGCGATGCGTGTTGGCTATAGAAGCTAACATGTGTGTGACGCGTGTACAATACTATGGGGGTCTATGTGAATGAATATTTATTCATATCTTTATTTTTAAGGAGTCGTCACTCGTTACTAATCATTGAAATTCTAAGGTGTGATTGGTCACTTAAGTCTAATCAAATTTATTTTCTAGATTCAACTAAGAAAACCCTAAGGCTCTTAAGCTAAACTAGAAAATAAAATAATGTCTAAACCATAAATCAAGATTCGGAAGTTCGGTTATATGTGGAGTATGTGTTAGGCAGCTCACAACGTTTATTTTAAAATGATAATACATAGTTTCAAATCTAACATAATAAATCACCATTTAAAGAAAAATTAAAATATTTGGCATTTGGTTTTTAAAAAAAAAGGAATGATATGCATGTACATGCGCAATGATACAATAGTAAAGTCTATCCTAGAATTACATATAAAAATGAAGTGTAATATATGTGAGAATGACATATAATCTATTCCAACAATAATTTATCCTTGAAAAGCAAGTGCATGATTATCATTAATCTTAAATTTACACGTTTTATACAAATTCCCAAATTAAGGTTACTTCCATGTATCTTCTCTTCTAAAAAGGTTACGCCCATGAGTTACTACACATATATGTGTAAAAGCACCATAGTTTGCTTAAGGCTTCTAATGAAATGACCACCAATATATTCCAAAATATTTAAAATTGTTCTAAAATAACGAACACCGTTTAGACTCCGCACATATTTTAATCAAAAATTGAATTTATGCATGAGACAATCACCAATGTTTTCAATGGTGAATGGATATTAATTTTTGGGCACTGTGTAACTCACGATTTCAGAATTGAAATTGTAAATTAGACTCACGATTTCAAATTTATGTGCAACTACACAAATGTGTAATAGATTTTACCTATTTAATTTATAAAAGATATCAATGTGTGTGTGTGTGTGTGTGTGAAAGTAACATAGTTTGTTAACAAAAAAAAAAAAAAAAAAAGTAACATAGTTTGCTGTAGGAGTGTGCAAAAAACCGACAAACTGAAAAAATTGGCCGAAATCGACCGAACCGTGTCCAAAATTTCAGTTTGGCTTCGGTTTGCAAAAATGAAAACCAAAATTTTCGGTTTCGGTTTTGGGTTCAGAAAATAAAAGTTCGAACTGAACGAAACCGACCGATATGTATTAAATATAACTATGTAGAAAATATCTCAAGGTGAGTACCACTAGTTTGGTGGTAGGACACGAGTGTGACTAGATTTTGTGCCTAGGCAAAGAGAGAAATAGGGAGATGAAAATGATATCCCAAAAGTTTATTCTTTTGAAAGCCTTTCCTCTTCCTTTTCCTTTTCTTCTTCCTCTCTCTGTTTGATATTGAAAATTTCAATTAAAAGGTGACAAAACTAAATCTGGTTAGGATGGTTTTAAGGTATTCTATATTTAAGAGGTAGTTAAGTGTCTTTGGAGCCATATATGTCCTTTCCAACTGCTTTTCCGGCGACATCCTCTCCACTTCACCACCTTTATATTCACCTAATTACCCATATTTCCCAAGAGCCAAACTATTTAACTAAACAGTTTCATCCTCATCATCATCTTTTTCTTCTTCATCAAACTTGTTACAAAGCTAATGAAGCTTCCTTTATATTTGTGTGATACGTATTAAACTATAACTGACACGGATAGTGATATTAGCGCACAATGTACATTATGATTTGGCATTTTCTAACTCAACAAAAATTATCCCCAGCAAATCTACATGTATAGCAAAAACTTGTAACCAAATAACATTAAATTACATTTTTCATCTATCATCCCTCTTCTCCGTTCTTCCCAGCTCTTTGCGGGATGCACACAGGCCAACATCAAACTCAACAACTTCACTGGTTTTTTTTACTCCTTTCCTACCCCCTTTTTTATGTGCGTGCGTGTGTTTGGTTTGATTCATGAAAAAAAAGAAAAAAAAAAAAAAGAAAGCAGATCGGCTTCAAAGACATGCATCTAAGTATGATATAAGTTTCTTCTTAATTTAAAACCAACATGTAAAATAGATTTACAATCATATTTGCTGAAAGCTGAATAACATGCATATATTCCTAGTTGCAGTTGAATGATAATATCATGAGCAAATTAGGCTTCTGGGTATAGTGTAATCTTCTTCTAAATTTGAAAAGATGACGTTTACGAAAAATCCTTAAATTGATAAATATATCCAATTTTTAGTAGCTTATTCTGTTGAATTTATACAAGCTAATGTTACTTTTGCCCCAACAGAGCCATTCAATTTCCTTGGGAGAACTTGGTATGCCCCATGATACTTCATTTTTAGAGTATATTTCCATGTTGGGCTTGTTTTGGAAAATTTGAACTCGTTACATTTTCCCTCAATTTGATTTCAAATTGAAGAATCGACAACTACATTGACATGTATATGCTGGAGAATAACATATATAGATGCTTTGAAGCACACGCATGGAGAATGTACAGGTTAAACACTCAAGCCCTTAATCTGCAGGGCCTCTTGTCTGGCCATCACCTATGAAGTTCATCATTGAGCTTAATCAGAGGGTGAAACTTTGTTTGAGCAGGCCTTGACTTGATGGAGCCAAACAGGGAAAGGGAGAAGAACATCTTAAAGGTCTGTTTCTAATTCTGATGTTGGTCTAGGGGAAGACATCTTTGAGGTAACTTTGTACATTTACTTTGATATTTGTCATAATTAAATCAGAATGCGCAAATTTAAAATTTCTTGAGATGCTGTAAATTTCAAATAGGGCATGTACAAATTTAGTTAGAGTTTTTTAAAACCAAAAATTTTTGAAACTCCTAACTTGGAATTATTGCTAAATTACCGATTGTTCCAAAAGTGGATATAATAAATTTAATCATTTAACCATATACTTTTAGCACTCTCTCTCATATGTAGGCCCAAACTCTCTATTAATAGGTGTAACTCTCTATTAATCACTTGCATCTTTGACATTGTTATAAATTTGCATTTCAGCAAGAATGACTATCTTGGTCTTGGACCGAATTATGATCCTGAACTTAATCATAAAGACATTCAATTTCCAAAACTTTGTCTAAGGGTTTTTTATTATTATTTTTATTTTAAATGAAATCAATGTTTAAGTCAGAATCATCTGATTTTTTAGGAACCGTATCTTCTGACATTATGTGAATCACTAATCATATAGTACTTCTCAGGTTGTTGCAAATAATGATGTATTCATTGGGATGCATTCATAGTACTTCACTAAACACAAATTTGCATTCATACTTTATTCACTATTGGTTGAGCAAGTTTGTGTTTAGTGATGTACCTAAGCAATTTGTGAAGCTTTATCTGTTTAAGTACGCCATAAGGATTTCTAGAGGCAATCTTTCACTACCTCCTCTGTTTCTCAAAAACCTGTATATGCAATTGGACATGCTACCGGTGCAGGAAACAATTTGGGCTCAATCAAGATGCTCCAGTCAGTGGAGTTCACAATTTCAGGACACCATTTTCCATGGACCCTTTCTTGATACATGAGAGTCTCTTCAATTATTGGGGAAGATTATATGTCAAAGTCACCATTCCTAGCAAAGTCAGAGTAAGGAGGAATGATTTAGGTTACCTAGTGTATTGACACAATGTGGTACTTAGTTTCAGTGAGTATGAATACCCCATCTTCCATTTGCTTCACCTCAATGCTAATATACTTGGCCGGGAGCCCAATATTTGCCATTTTTAACTCATGAGTCATTGCTTACTCAAAATTTTCAGACAAACTTAGATTATTGCCTGTCAAAATTAAACCATCCATATACATACAAGCAAACAAAATATCTTCATTTTCATGTTCTATACAATAAAATGCATGTTCATTTGGGCATTTGGATAATCATTTCTCTTGAAAGTTTCTATCAATCCTGATGTTCCAGACCTTTTGGGCTTCAAAACTCTTCATCTTCGTGTAACATATATAGCCTATGGCTTCTCAATTGAAACTTGTACCTCAAGATAACTATTTATATAAGAAGATTTAACATGTACTTGGAAATATTGAAAATTGCTCTGACATAACAAACACATATTAGACTCCTCATATATCTTAAGATTTTTATGAGAATTATTATTATTATTTTATGCAAGAGACCAATCACCAATGTTTTCAATGGTAAACAGATATTTTTCACAAAGAGAAAAAAATAATGATGAATAGATATTAAATTTTAAAAGATGCTTGGTGATTCGTTTTTTATGCCCATAATATCTAGTGCCATAACCTGTCTTTGCCACAATTTTGAGTAAAGGAAAAAAATAGTAGATGAATGTAAAATTAATAAAGAAACTAATTATAATTTATCACATAAAATAATTATAAAAAATATTATAGTAATTTTTGTGACGGTAAAATTGCTCTTTCGACATTTCTGAGATTAGCGCGAGGCGGTAAATCTAGTGCGTCCACGCATGCAGACACTGTTGTCTGCCTTTGTAAAAGTCAAGGGTCGAGAAAGGGACAAAGCAGTTTTGAGTCTTCCACTTGAATATTTTAAAACAAGACAAAAAGACAACTGTTTCCTACACTAATTGTCAAGCCACTCACTACGTACCATCATGGAAAAAACAAGCGATGTAAAGAAGTTGAGAAATGGGAATAACATCAAATTCTTAACGTTAGGTTCCGTTAATTACAATGCATCAGACAGTAGGAGTTTAAAACTTCAAATCATACGGAAGCAATATATAAAGCAATGCTTACATCAAATGGTTATTTCCAGTAAAAGATAAAATATAAAAATACCATTTTTTTTATGCAATAAAATGGGAATAAATAAAGTATCGTTATATGGTACCTATTACAAGATCTAATTAGATTCTTGTGAAGAAGTGAAATTGTTTTGACAATTCGATCCACACAAAATAGAGAAAAAAAGACATAATTTTTTTATTAAACCTTTTTATACTAACTAGATGATCAAGTTTTAACTGAATAATCGCAAGGAAATGGAGTGAAATCCAACCAATCAGCACCATTAATGAACTCTATAATTGTGAAATTAAGTGCATCAATAATATCCATTACGTGATACCCGGGCCAAGTAACTCTATTATCCGTTGATGAGCCAAGTCCATAATTACCATACTCCCTGAAATACAAAGTGATGACGTGTGGATTCGTCAGTCGTTGTATGTGCGTCCGAGTGGAGTCGTCCTTTTGGTGGTGGCCCTCCTACAAAGTAAGAATATCAATCTTTCAAGTGGTCATCGGTGTGGTGCCTGCCACCACGCCTCCGATGCCTAAGTCAGTAAAGAATTTCTGGGAAAGAGGAAAATGAATGAGTAGTATGCTTTTCAAGATGTATCTCTCATCCCTGTTCGTTTGTGTGGTGAGGGCTTTATATATGCCTCTGCAGTCCCTAGCCGTTGTAGCTTTTAATGTCCTGCTTGGTAATGCCTGAGGCTCAGTAATGTGGATCTTAAAAGGGCCATTAACGGCTTGCATGGTTGGCCCTTAAATGACTATATTGAAGAGTACCGTTTTATTGAGCCTGGGTTCGTCTTTAAAGATGGGCTCGTCTGTCCCGGCGATCTCATAGGGTCGTCAGTCCCATCAGTTGTCCCCGAATTCTGGGGTCGTCGTTACGTGTATGGACGATCTCAGAATTTAAAGAGTCTATGAGCTGTACATGCTTCTCGGGATGTTGATCGTATTAAATGCTTAAGGGCGGCGCCACACATATTATGGCCACGTGGCTTGTTGTGATTCAATACTATGTGACCCTTGGATTTCCCGCTGAATTTCAGTTTTTTTTTTTAGCCTGTTGGTTTTCCCTTCCTTTAAACTTTTTCTCTTCTCACTTTTCCCAAAATCTCCAATCATTGTTCTGAGTGTTACCTTCTCCATCTTCCTTTCTGCAAACTTCCTCCTCAACGTGGTGGTGCTGCTTCTTACATTTGCCCCCTTTCTTTTCAAGGTATGTTCCCTTTCCTTGTTCCTACCTTCTCTTTTTTTTTTTTTTTTTTTTTTTTTTTTTTTTTTTTTTTGCTGTTGTGATATGGTTACATTTTTTATTTTCCTTTCCCTTCCTTTTTTTTTTTTTTTTGGAACTCTTTTAGGGTTGTAGTGTCCGTTTCTCATGGTCGATAGTTCTGTGGTTAGGGAGGTGTGCCCCTCGGTCTCTTTTGTGTTTGCTCGCTTAGGGGCTTCTTTGGGTACTTTTAGTGCTTTTCTTCCATTGCTTGGGAACTTTGTTTTTGAGGGTTGTAGTTTGCGGGTTGTAGTGGGCGAGTTGTTTCTGGTGCTTAGCCAATCAATTAATTGGTTTGGGGGTTTGGTAGAGGGAGGTAAAAGAATGTCGGAGGTACAATCTAGTGACCTCGAGACTGGGCTATCGTCTAGCGATGGCCCAGTGGAAGAAGACACAGATGTCTTTTCTCCTCGAGAAATTAGGGCTTTCCATGCTCAGGAGGAGGTGTGCGGGTTAGACGCGGACACATTGGGCCGTTTTAGAGATAGGTTCCAATTCCCAGAACGAGTGAGGGTTCGTCTGCCTGGTGAGGGAGATCGGGCCTGTACCTTCTTCCCCGGGGAGATATGCTTTTACGAGGCTGCCTTCGTCTGTGGGCTAAGGTTCCCCGTCCATCCATTTCTCATGGAGCTGCTGGATTGGTTCGGTATTGCTCCAGGGCAACTTATGCCCAATTCTTGGAGGATCGTGGTCAACTGTATGGGAATATGGCTGGCCGCGACTGATGGCGGTATGCTCAAGATAGATGAGCTTGTTTATATGTATCGGTTGAAAGAGTCTAAGGAGCATGGGTATTATGAGTTAGTGCCTTGGGAGAAAAGGACCAGGATCATCTGGGGTTTCCCGTCGTCCTTCAGGTACTGGAAATCAAGATTTTTCTTTGTGTCCGGGGACGATTTTGAGACCCCCTCTGGTGAGGTGTGGGGTGATCTCTTGAGGTTGCGTCGTCGGTGGGGGACCCCACCCTTAGGTGTGTCAATATTCTTCCTCGTCACTGAGTTTCTTTTGTGTTTGTTTCCCCCATATTGTTGACCTCTTCGTCTTGTGTTTTGCTCAGTCAAGAGTCGGCCCAAGCTCAAGGGCAGGTATAAAGATCGGGTAGAGAAGGCGATTGAATATGCGAAGATGATTGAGGATTGGGACGATTTGGTAGATCCGAGGACACTCTCATTCTATTTTTTGGGACCCGAGCCTTCTGCTTTTGTTTTGCGCATCATCGATATTGAGGGAAAAAAGAGTAAGTGTATAACCTCGTCTGTCGTTTGTATTCGTCGTTATTTTCTCTCGCTCCCTTTTCTTTTCTCTTTTCTTTTTTGACTTGTCTTCGTCTTTGCAGAGATGATGACCAAGTTCAATAAGGACATGTACGCCAAGATGAGAACAAAGAAGGACGAGTCGTTGTCGAGTCTAGGGAAGAGGACGGTCTAGATTACCGGAAAGGGCCTGCCTGCTCCTCCTTCTGTGCTCATTACTCCTATCGTGTCTGGGACCGAGACTACACGGACGGCTTCTCCAACCACGTCAGTCGAAGAGATTCCCACTCCTGCGTCTAAGAGGGCGCACTTATCCGAGAGGGAGAAGGACTCCCGTCAGTCTACGATCTAGAGTGACGAGAAGCTTTCTTGGGAAAGGGCGCAAGAGGCTGTGACTGCTGATGACCTGAGGGCTCTTTCTGATAAGCGCTTCAACGCGACCGCTGCCCATCATGTCCATAAGTTGGTTCAGGTGAATAGTCCTTGAGTCTCCAAAAATTTTTTTTTTTTTTGGAGCCATGGTGTTAATGATCTTAACTTTCCTTTTCAGCTGTTGGGGGAGAGTCTTCACATGTCTGCTGAGTATGCCGCCCAGGAGGTCAAGGTGGCGTCTCTGATGTCCCAGACGAACGCTCTAGAGGCGGAGAATTCAACATTGAAGAAGGACCTCATCGATTCCATGGGCGAGGCAAACTCCTTGAAAGAGAAAGTTAAGTCTTTGAATGACGATCTCCGGCAGAGCATCAGCTGTGCATGGAAAAGGATGATCAACTTCTGGGTGCTAAGGAGAAGCTCAAAACCATTGCCGCGAAGGCCGTTGAAGCCTTCCAGCAGATGGACGAGTACAACACCGTCCTCTTTAGCTAGTATTTTAAAGGTTTTGAGCTCCTCAGAAGGTATCTGGTCAAGCATTCCCTCGGAGTCGACTTGGAGAGTTTAGACCTGGAAGAGGTGAACAAAGAAATGGCTGCTGACGAAGCTATTCCATCCTCTGCCCTAGAAGGTGACATTCCCGAGACTACCAATCCCAGAGACAACGTTGCTGGAGATGTATGAAACTGTAGTTTTTAAGGAGTTTTTTTTTTTTTTTTTTTTTTGAATGCCCATTGGGTCTTGGGCTGTAAGATCCACTCTCAAAACAATTTTATTTTGTAAGTAGTGATTGCAGGTCTAGTGTTGACCTTGCTTTAGCTGCAGAAACAATGATAACTGCCTTTCATTTATGGGTTTAAGTTGGATTGACGATTTTATACTTACTTGCTTGTCTTTTCTTTATATTTAGTTTGTCAGTTAGCCTCCTTTTGTCTTGTGATGCACTTAGCTTTTGGCAATTCGCATTTTTACGTTCGTGAGCAAGTTTGATCAGTACTTTGGCATACTCTTTTTGGCGTACTTGTCCATCGAGGATGAGTTTCGTTACTTGGCCAAAATCCGTTAGCTTTTTTCCCTCTTTATAGAGTCCGTCAGTAACTTACATCTGTCAGGGCGGAATCTTGCTACTTAGCCAACATTTGTTGGCTTTTTCCTCTCTTAAGGGTTCATCAGTAACTTACATCCGTCGGTGCAGAATCTTGTTACTTAGCCAAAATTTGTTGGCTTCCGTTTTTTGTTTGTCAAGCATTCACTGAACAGTTCCTTTATTACTTTTGAAAATCGTGAGTACAACATCTTGTTACATTGCGGCGTGGTATCTCTTTAGGTGCTCGATGTTCTAGGGTTGGGGAAGCTTCTGTCCATCTAGCGTTTCTAGGTGGTAGCTGCCCTGTCTGGAGTAATGCGCTATCTTGTAAGGGCCTTCCTAGGTGGGGCCGAGCTTTCCTTGGGCAGGATTCTTGGTCGCCGGGGAGACTCTTTGTAGGACGAGGTCCCCGATGTTGAGTCGTCTGAGTTTCACCCTCTTGTTGTAGTATTCAGCCATCTTTTGTTGGTACTTCGTCATTTTGTTCAAAGCTGTGTCTTTGACTTTGTCGATACAGTCTAGGTTGACTCGTAATTCTCTGTCGTTGCTTTCTTCCTGAAACATTTCTCACCTGGTGGTCGTCACTCCCACCTCGACCGGGATCACAGCTTCGGAGCCATAAGTGAGTCGAAATGGGGTTTCTCCCGTTGGGGTTCTCGCTGTAGTCCTGTACGCCCATAAGACATTAGGCAACTCTTCGAGCCATGTCCCTTTGGCTTCGTCTAGCTTCATTCGGATGATCCTTAGCAGCGTTCGGTTGGTTACCTCCGTCTGTCCATTCGCCTGAGGGTGTCCCGGGGACGAGAATTGGTTCTTAATTCCCAACGTCGAACAAAAGTCTCTGAAGCTCTGATTGTCGAATTGGCGTCCATTGTCTGATACAATCGTCTGTGGGATCCTGAACTGGCAGATTATGTTCTTCCACACGAAGCTTTGGATTTTTGCCCCGGTAATGGTCGCCAATGCTTCTGCCTCGACCCACTTGGTGAAGTGATCAATGGCAACAAGCAGGAATTTTACCTGTCCCTTTCCCTGAGGCGGTGGTCAGACGATGTCGATCCCCTATTGAGCGAAGGGCCATGCCGAGGTTATTGTCATCAGTCTCTCGACCGGGAGGCGTTGAACGTTCCCAAACCTTTGGCATCTGTCACATCTTTTGACGAGTTCATGCGCGTCCGTCTGCATGGTAGGCCAAAAGTAACCAGTTCTGATGATCTTACTTACTAAGGATCTGGGGCCTGTGTGGTCTTCACATACTCCCTCATGAACTTCTCTCAGGATGTAGAGTGCTTCCTCTTCGTCAACGCATTTCAAATAAGGCATGAAGAAGCCTCTTTTGTACAGGGTGTCGTTCAGGATTGTGAATCTGGCTGCTCTTTTCTTTATCTTCTTGGCCTCCTTGACGTCCGATGGAAGGTGTCCGTCTTGAAGGTAAGATATTATTCGCGTCATCCAGCTATGAGTGCTTTGGACCGTGAGCATGAGAACTTCTTCTATGCTGGGGTATGCCTGGATCTCTATGTAGGCGTCAGTTCTTGTGGGCTCTTCTTGTGAGGAGGCTTGTTTCTCAATCTCGTTTGCTCTCGTGTTCTGGTTTCTTGGGACTTGTTCAAATTCCACTCTGTCGAGCCCCTGTGCCAGGTGCCTCGTCAGTCTGAGGTACTTCTGCATCCTTTCCTCCTTCGCTTCATATTCTCCCTTTATTTGTCCTACTATACCAACTTTGAGTCGCTCTGGAGAAGTAGGCTTTTTGCCCCCAAAGCTCTCACTATTCTTAGTCCCGTAAGTATTCCCTCATACTCGGCTTCATTATTGGTAGCTGGGAATTTTAATTGGACTCCATACTTCAGGGTTTCTCCTTCAGGGCTGATGATGATAACCCCTACTCCCCCTCTCTTTTGAGATGACGACCCGTCAGTTTGTACCGTCCACCGTTCTAAGTCGTCAGTGTTGTTGGCTTCGTCATCACTGGTGAATTCGGCGATGAAGTCTGCTAGAGCCTGTGCTTTAATGGCGGTCCTTGGATGGTACTCAATGTCAAACTGGCTTAACTCAATTGCCCATTGAACCATCCTCCCAGCTGCCTCTGGTTTATTCATAAACTTTTTGATGGGCTGGTCCGTCATCACCCGGATGGGGTTTGCTTTAAAGTATGGTCGTAGCTTACGCGAAGCTACTATAAGGGCAAATGCAATCTTTTCAATCTTGGGATACCTGGCTTCGGCTCCTTGAAAAGCCTGACTGACGTAGTACACCGGAAGTTGTCTCTTATCCTCTTCGCGAACTAGTGCTGCACTGACGGCTGTATTCGACGCGGCTAGGTACAGATACAGGTTTTCTCCTTCTTTGGACGGGCTCAGTAGAGGTGGGTTGCTCAGGTAGTGCTTGAGTTCACGAAATGCTGCCTCGCATTCGTCAGTCCAGACAAAAGCTTGCTTCAACGTTTTGAAGAAAGGCAAACATCGATCCGTCTCTTTTGAGACGAACCTATTGAGCACAGCAATTCTTCCTATGAGCTTCTGGACTTCTTTAACAGTTTTAGGAGATGCCATGTTGAGTATAGCCTGTACCTTCTCTGGGTTCACTTCTATTCCTCTTTGGGACACCATGAACCTTAGAAACTTCCCCAAAGCTACACCGAATACACATTTGCTGGGGTTCAATTTCATCTAACACTCCCTGAGGGTAGCGAACGTCTCCTTCAAGTCGTCCAGATGGGAAAGCTCTTCTTTATTTTTAACGAGCATGTCGTCCACATACACCTCCATGTTCCTACCGATTTGCTTGCTGAACATCTTATTTACTAACCTCTGGTAGGTTGCCCCCGCATTCTTTAGTCCGAAAGGCATCACTTTGTAGCAATACAGCCCTTGGCTTGTAATGAAGGTGGTCTTTTCTTGGTCCTCCTCGACCATCTTTATCTGGTTATACCCCGTAAAGGCATTCATGAACGTTAACAGCCTATGCCCAGCTGTGGAATCCACCAATTGGTCTATCCGTGGCAGGGGAAAATTGTCTTTTGGACAAGCCTTATTTAGGTCCGTGAAGTCCACGCACATTCTCCACTTTCCACTAGCCTTCTTTACTAAGACGACATTAGCGAGCCATTCTGGATAGTGAACCTCTCGGGTGAAGCCTACGGATAACAACTTACTGACCTCGTCTGTGACTGCTTGGTTTTGTTCAGGAGCGAATACTCGTCGTTTTTGCTGGACGGGCATTATATTTTGATCTACATTGAGTCTGTGCTGAATGACGTCTCGCGATATGCCAGGCATATCCTCGTGGCTCCATACGAAAACGTCTAAGTTCTCTCTAAGGAACTGGACGAGTTTAGCTTTCATTTCAGGAGTCAATGTCGTCCCTATCCGGGTTGTCCACGCAGTTCTGCCATCAACTAGTTCAATCGTCTCCAGGGGTTCCATTTCTTCCTCCTTTTTTTCTTCTATCATCCAGGTGTGGTTTTCTTTGGCTGCAAGCACGGCCTGATAGCATTCCCTAGCCAAGACCTGATCACCTTTTACTTCGCCTACACCATCTTTGGTTGGGAATTTCATTTTCAAGCAATAGATGGACGTGGCTGCCTTCCAACGATTGAGTGCGGGCCTTTCGATGATTACATTATAGGACGAAGGGCAATCTACCACCAAGAAGTCTATCTGACAGGTCAACTGTCTAGGGTGAGTTCCAACGGTAACTGTTAACGTCACTATGCCTTTAGGATATACCCTGTCCCCACTAAAGCTGACGAGCGGAGAGTTAAATTGCCGCAACCTCTTTGGGTCCAGGTTTAGTTGTTGGAAAGCTGAGAGGTAGATGATATCTGCCGAACTGCCGTTATCTACAAGGACTCTCCTCGTGTTGAACCCTTCAATCGCGAGCATAATTACCAATGGGTCGTCATGGGGTTGCTTCACTCCCCTGGTGTCGTCTTTCGAAAAATACACATCCTGGTTCATCCGTCTTTGCTTGAATGGAGGCGCCATATGAACGCTGTTCACCTGCCTCTGATGTGCTTTCTTGAGGGACTTGAACGAAGCACCTGTGGACGGACCACCTGCGATTGTCTTTATCTCCCCTACAATACTTGGGCGCTGCGGGGGGCAATCCTCGTCCTTGGACGCAATCCCGTGCTGGTTCCTGTTGTCGCCCCCGGGCCTGCTGGGTTCTCCTTTCCTGACATACTTCTACAGCTTCCCTTTCCTAATTAGCTCTTCTATTTGTTCCTTCAGGTCCCTGCACTCCTCTGTATAGTGGCCGTGATCCTTGTGGAATTGGCAGTACTTCTTTTTGTTGTGGACATTGGGCGATGAATGCAACAGCCTTGGCCACTTCAGGTAATGCTCATCTTTAATCTGCGCTAAGATCTTGTCGATGGGCATAATTAAGGGGGTGAATTTTACTGTACGCTGGGTTCTATCATCCTTCCTCCTACTTCCGTCAGTACTTCGACGGTCTGGCCTATCTCTCTTCCTTCCCCTACGATTGTCCTCTTCTTTTTTCATGTCTCTTGTTTGTTCTGTGTCTCGTATAGCGGCCAGCGCATCCTCTGCGTTCATGTACTTCTGTGCTTTCAGGAGCATATCCGCCATCGTTTTAAGAGGATTTTTCTCAAGGGAAACTACGAATTCTTTGGACTTCAATCCTGCTTTAAAGGTAGTCAGTTGTACTTTATCGTCTGCTTCATCTACCTTCAAGGTTTCCCAGGTGAAGCGTTTCACATATGACCTCAACGTTTCTTTCTCCCCTTGCCTGATGGTAAGCAAGTAATCTGCTGGCCTTTTCGGGTGCTGGCCCCCAACAAAGAGTCACAGAAAGGCGTTACTCAGCTGTCCGAAGTCGTCGATCGATGATATTGGTAGCCTTGTAAACCACTCCCTCGTAGCCCCTTTGAGGGTGGTTGGGAAAGATCGACACAGTATCTCGTCGGGAGGTTGCTGCAGGCCAAGCGTCGTCTTGAAAGTGTTGAGGTGGTCTTGAGGATCTTTGAGCCCGTCGAAGGTTTCCAGCTGGGGCAACCAAAATTTCGATAGGACTGGGCATCCTAGGACCGCCGCCGTAAACAGTGAGTCCGTCGCTCTGATCATCCTGTCTAAGCTCTGGTCTGTTCAGTCCCGGATGGCGCTCCTGAGCTCGTCCATCTCCTTCCTTATTTCATGGAGGGGATCAGAGTTCTGTCCATCAGAAGTGGCCTGCTCCTGGTGGTCGCTCCTTCCGTTGCTGTTTTCTTCACCCTTCTGATTTGCTCCAGTCCGATTCTTCCCCTGTTGAAGCCGTTGCCTCATTTCCTGATTCTGCCTAGTAAGTTCTTCCATGGTGGCCGCCAGGGCCTGGACTTGTTGGGCTAGGGCCACTAAATCCTGGTTAGGCTCCATCTGGATGCAAAGGTTGATGGAAGATTAAGATAAATCGTCCCCACAGACGGCGCCAAACTGATGACGTGTGGATTCGTCAGTCGTTGTATGTGCGTCCGAGTGGAGTTGTCCTTTCCGCGGTGGCCCTCCTACAAAGTAAGAATTTCAATCTTTCAAGTGGTCACCGGTGTGGTGCCTGCCACTATGCCTCCGATGCCTAAGTCAGTAAAGAATTTCTGGGAAAGAGGAAAATGAATGAGTAGTATGCTTTTCAAGATGTATCTCTCGTCCCTGTTCGTTTGTGTGGTGAGGGCTTTATATATGCCTCTGTAGTCCCTAGCCGTTGTAGCTTTTAATGTCCTGCTTGGTAACGCCTGAGGCTCAATAATGTGGATCTTAAAGGGGCCATTAACGGCCTGCATGGCTGGCCCTTAAATAACTGTATTGAAGAGTACTGTTTTATTGAGCCTGGGTTCGTCTTTAAAGATGGGCTCGTCTGTCCTGACGATCTCGTAGGGTCGTCAGTCCTATCACAAAGTATCTAATCTTTGATCATCATCATCACCATCAATGGGCAATTGCATCCATCCAGCTGGGTCAATAAAGTCGCCAATTTTTTATTCTAGGTAGACTGTCTGAGAGTATGCCCCCCCTGGCCTTCCTAGGTAGCTCTTCACACTATCAGAATTAGAGTAAAAATCATTTGTAGCGGCAATTGAACAATTTTGAATAGAGATTCCAGTGTTCTCATCTGAGCTGTCTCGAGATTGTGCTGTGATAACTGTGAATTGGCTAGCTATTGGCATTCTTGTAACAATGTGACGCAATTGAAATACAACCGCTGCATTCCCAAATATGAAATCTATGGTTCCCCATATGTCACACTCACGGTAGAATTGGAGAAAGGAATGGACATGCAATGTATTCTTGTAACCAATGATGGAACACCTATACAATGTGACAAAGTTTGCATTTACTCTCAAGGAAACTGCTCCTTGTTTCTCTGCTCCAGCCTTGTTCTTGATTTTTATGTCTTGTGCCCAAAAGTTTTCGCCAGACACCGCTGAAGTTCAATTAATCATTAAATATTACTAATTAATTACAAGTATAAGATAAAAATAACTTCGAAAATTTCTAAGCTTAGTACTAATTTTATCATAAATTAAAACTTATAAACTAATGTAAAATATGAGTGATGCCACTTCAACAACATATAAATAAGTGTCTGAATTATTTTTTGAGAGTTTTTAGGGATGTCATAAATTTTTCTGCATAACATTTTCAAATTGATGTGTCACCAATAAAAAAAAAATTCATTTATTATGTTTTTAAAATCTATTAATAAATTCATTACTACATTAATTTGTATAAGTTATGTAGCAAAATTTGTAATATTTTTAGAAATGTTTGTATTGTTTGTTATAGGTAAAAGCATTCACAGCAGTGGTGCTAAATAGTTATATTGCTAAAAATATAACTATTTAGCATAAAAGGAGAGCCGCAGCAGTGGAGATCTTTGCTAAAATTATAGCTAAAGTGCTACAGTGCACATCTATCTATAGATGTGAACTGTATAGATGTGAACTGTAGCAATCATCTATAACTAAAAATTATATTTTATTACTCCCGTTATTTTTTCTCATTTCTTTTATTCATTCCACCTGCTCTTCACACAAATCACTCTCTCTCAAGCTCAGACAAATCTCTCTCTCTCTCAAGCTCTCATCTCTCAACGTTGCTCTCACATCTCCTCTTACGACTCCTCAAGCTCTCAACATCTCCTCTCAGCCGTGCTCACCTCTCCACCGCCGTCCAGCCGCCCCTGTTTACCGCCACCGGACCTACCCACAGTAGTCCCAAGCCGCCGCACTTCTCTTCCACCGATCAGCATCTCTCCACCGCCGTCCCACCAGCCTCCCCTGTTTACCGCCACCGGACCTACCCATAGCAGTCCCAAGCAGCCGCACTTCTCTTCCACTGATCAGTATCTCTCCACCACCGTCCCACTAGCCGCCCCTGTTTACCGCCACCGGACCTACCCACAACAGTTCCAAGCCGCCAATCAGCCCCCACTTCTCTTCCACCGATCAGCCCCAGCCATCCCACTCCTCCGCTGATCAGCCTCAGCCATTTCACTCCTCCGCCGGCCCGCCGTTCTTCGCCGTATCACAACCACCAAACCCACTTAAGTAAGTACCTTACTCTCTTTTCTGTTCTGCTAAAACAACTAGAGTAGATAATTTTTTGATTTGGGTGAATCTATTTGTTTGGGAAGAATGGGTATTGAGAATGATTTGGGAATTTTCTGAGAATGGGTATTGAGAATGATTTGGGAATTTTAGAATGTATTGGGAATTTTCTATTTGCAGGTTCTGTGTAGTTTTCTAGTTTATTGTTCTGTTGCACAAGACCATAAACAGAAGCACATTGTTATAATTTTGTTCTGTTGCACAAGGCCATAATTTCTCTTTTCTGTTTGCAATAATTTTGTTCTGTCAAATTTAGTATTTATGCATAATCATGGACTATTGTTATAATTCTAAGTATTCTAAGTATTATGGCGTCACGTAGAGACACAGAATTACGTAGAGACCGAACATATTTCACTGATATCATGACTGGGGATATAGAAATTGACTCAGAATTTTTGGGAACGTCTCAAAATACTCCTATGTCAGTTTTTGATTCTCCACCTCCACCTCCACCTCAAGTTGAAAATGCCTCTTCTACAAAAGAAAAAACGGGGCTCTAACTTTAGTGTAGAGGAAGATAAACTCCTAGTGGCAGCATGGCTTAATACTAGTGTTGATGCCATAAGCAGTAATGAACAAACATAAAATACATTTCGTCAAAAAGTTTGGGAATACTTCATGCAGTACAATACATCCGATACCACACGTACTGTTATCTCTTTGCTAAGTTGTTGGGCAGTAATTAATGAAAAGACAAATAAGTTTGCCAGGTGTATGGCTCATGTTAACGCACAACATCAAAGTGGTAAAACCGAAGAAGATAAGGTATAAATTATATTGCAATAGTGTTAACATGTCCATTCACCAATAGTTTGAAGATATTAATTATGTTATATTTCTTTTAATTTTTTTAGATTACCGATGTGAAGGCTTTGTATTTAGAGAAGCACAAGAAACTCTTTCTTCTTGACCATTGTTGGCTCATGTTAAAGAACCAACCAAAGTTTACCGATCCTAACAATGCTAGATTGAGATCATCCGTGCCTTCAACTCCGGAGTCAATATCTATTAGCGAGGGGGATTGTGGGTCCGGACTTGGTGACACTTCTAATTTTGAGAGACCTATTGGTAGGAAGGCCGAAAAGGCCATCCAAAAGAACAAAGCCACCAGAAAAGATGTAGGGGAATATTTGACCAAGAAATTGAAATTGATTGAGGATGTAACTCGATTGGAAGAGGAAAAAATGTTAATTGAGAGGGAAAAACTTGCGATTGAGAAGGAAAAAAGTGAAGAAAAACTTAAGATTGAGAAGGAAAGAGTCATGATTGAGAAGAAAAAGTTTGAGATGACAGAAAGGTTAGAGGAGGAGAGAATCATGATGAAAGATACAAGTGGCTTGACTGGAGCACAAAAAGCTTTTTATGAACAACTCCAAGAGGAAATCATGGCAAGACGAAATTCACCTAATTAATGGGTTTGATTGTATTTTGGATGTTTAGGCTTTTATGTATTTTGTAATGGCTTATGTAGGCTTTTATATATTTTGGTAGTGGCTTATGTAAGTCTTTATGTATTTTGTAGTGGCTTATGTCACTTGACTTTAATCTTAAACTAGATGTATGTGTTTGTGTTGTGACTTGAAGTGCAATCTAACAAAGACTTTGAAATGCAATCTTTTTTATATATCTTGCTATTACAGCCACTATGAGTGTCTTTGATCCAATTATTTCTATTCATTCAACATTCCTAGTATCATATGCTTGGTTTTGAAATGACAGGTCTTAGAATAAATCTATTCATTAAAACAATGAACATTCCTAGTATCATAGTATTTCTTTTTTAAAGTGAATCTATTTGTTTACCATTTATTAGCATTCATAGTACTTCCAAGTTGTTTTTTTTAGATGTATGTATTTGCGTTGTGACTTGTGCGTGAATTGGTTATATTTATTTTGTTGTGGCTTATGTTACTTGACTTTAATCTTGCATCTATAGTAATAATTGCTTTCCAATTGTCTTGAAGGTTGCATCCATGAATCACTATTTGTTTCGCAAGTTTCTTGTTGATGACTCAGATGAAGATGAGATAATCGAAGAACTTGTTATGGAAACATCACAACCTAAACGTCGTCGTTCTATCCGACGTAATCATTTGGTAGGCCATGAAAGGCTTTTTCTTGATTATTTTGCTCCCACACCAATATATCCACCCGCTTTATTTCGAAGGAGATTTCGGATGAAGCGTTCCCTTTTTCTTCGTATTTAATCTAAGGTAGAAGCTCATGACTCTTACTTTGTCCAAAAAAGAAATAGTGCCAACAAACTTGGTTTATCTTCATTACAAAAGATAACTGCTGCACTTAGAATGCTTGCATATGGAGTATCGGGTGATTTGGTAGATGAATATGTGCGAATTGGAGAAACTACTGCATTAGAAAGTTTGAAAAAAATTTGTTATTGCGGTAATTGATGTTTTCTCTGAGAAATATTTGAGAAAGCCAAACAATGAAGACATTGCTAGACCGTTAGCTCACGGTGAACGCCGAGGTTTTCCAGGTATGTTAGGTTCAATTGATTGCATGCATTGGAAGGTGAAAAATTGTCCATCTGCATGGAAAGGTCAATATTGTGGTCACATTCGTGAGCCTACTATTATTTTGGAGGTAGTAGCATCATATGATCTTTGGATATGGCATGCATTTTTTGGGTTACCTGGGTCAAATAATGACATTAATGTGTTAGAGCGGTCTCATGTATTTAATGAACTTGCTGAAGGACGTGCTCCTGTAGTACATTACTCAATCAATGGTCATGACTACACAATGGGATATTACCTTACTGATGGCATATATCCAAAGTGGGTAACATTTGTGAAAACAATCCTAGCTCCACAAGGACAAAAGTATAAATTATTTGCAGCAGCCCAAGAGGCGTGTAGGAAGGATGTTGAGCGTGCATTTGGAGTGCTTCAAGCACGTTTCTCAATTGTCCGTGGACCTGCACGATTTTTCCATCTTGAAACACTCCAAAAGATCATGAAAGCGTGCATAATTCTCCATAACATGATTGTTGAAGATGAGTGGGATGATAATGAAGTGGTAGACTTGGATTATGAACAAATTGATGGAGTGGATAATCCTCCTCTGCAAGTGTTACATGAACAAAGTGATGGATTTCTGGCATACATTGAGAGTCATGGATGCATTAGAGACCGAGAAATTCATTTTCAACTCCAGTCGGACCTCATTGAACATTTATGGCAATTGCAATGCGAGTCGTAGGAACTTTCTTTTTTGTATGTTGAGAAGCATGAGTCATAGGAACTTGTGCGAGTGTGTGAGTTTATTGTAATTTGGTTTGAGTTATGTATGTGAGTAATCTATGGACTACATTGTTCCTGCTATAATATGTGTTTTATTTTATATGTTTTCTTATAAAGTTTATCCATTTCATAGTTCACATTGTTTCAAGATTGCTTCCAGACAATTGAGACGATAATAGGCTATCATGATGATTGAGAAATTGTTTTAGTAAAAAAAAATGTATAAGTATAATTTGGAGTTAAAAAAATCCATTGTTAACACTAAACGATTATTTGCTATCATGTGGCGGTAGTGGCGGTGGCGGTGGCGGTGGCGGTGGCGGTGGCAGTGGAAGAGTCGGAGTCGGAGGCGGTGGCAGTGGCAGTGGCGGTGGCGACAGTAGCAACGATGGCGATATAAGAGTCGGCGGCGGTGGTGGCAGCAGTGGCGGCGACTGCGGTAGCGGTAGCGGTTGCAGGTTGTTGTGATTGTTGTTTATTGTAATGGAGATATTATTTTATTGTAGTGGATATATTATTTTATTGTGATGTTTATATTATTTTATTGTGTTGAAAGCAAAAATAGATCTACTGCTGCAGCATGTGTGTAGCTAAAATAGATAAAATAACTTTTGGTGGAGCTAAATTGCTAAAAATTTAGCTTTATTACTGTGGATGCTCTAACACCTTATTTTGTAATATTCATGCAGTGAAATTTATAATATAACTAATATTAGTTAATTACTTAAGTATATGCCCCACAAACTTAATTATATTTAGTGCTTAAACTTAAATTTAGTATATATATATATATATATATATTTATTGTAGCTTAATTGACAATTCTTACTATTCCAACAAGGATGCTGAAGGTTCAAATATCTCATCTTTAAAACTACTGAATTATTACCACCGCACATCTTAGGTGCAGCGGTCACTCCACAAGTATAAATACTTGTGGGGTGTGGGGGGTAAGAACTGGAGTTCAAGTCTCTAAGAGAGAGTTTCACATACATATACACTTAGATTAGGCTTCCAAAGTAGAAATTCTATCTTGTATAAAAAAAAAAAAAAAAAAAAACTACTGAATTATTAATAATAAATAAACTTAATTAATCAAAGGGTACTATTTCATGACTACCTATATATATATATATATATATATATATATATATATATCCTGATTTATGTACTGTGCCTTAAAAGGACACAAATTATTAGATATATATATATATATATATATATTTATATATTTATATATATAAAAGAAAAACAAAAGGCGTGCATGCAATGGAATTGAATCAATTAGCTAAACATACCAAGAGTTGCAGAGCTGAAAATGGTCCAGCCATCGACCTTGCTTCTGTTACCAGTAATGATAGTGGCATCAGTTCCGTCTCCACGCATAAAAATGTTTCGCTTGTAACTTGGGATTACCACATTTTCCTCGTAAACCCCTTATTTCACGTAGATACGTGTTTGATCATTGCTATTGTTTGGAGCAAAGTTGATAGCATCAGTGATGGTGGTGAAGTTTCCAGTTCCATCAGCAGCCACAGTCAGCACCATGCTATGGAGATATATTCCCTGCAATATCCGAGTCCGACCATCTGATTTCTTTGAAATCCATGTTGGAACATCCACGTCCATGAGGTGCCTATTATTTAGGCCGTCTTGGCTACTATTTTGGCCGTTTTGGCTAGACAGAATTGAAAGAGAATTACTTACATGCTTGTAAGTGTCATTTATAGATTTCAGCAGGGCTGGCTTCAAAGGACCTGAAGCTGAATCCAGAGATTCCAAGCATGTGATCTTGTTGGTGAGTGCCGCGCTAAGGTAAACTCTTGCATCTTCTACTTTCCCTTCATTTAAGGGTGCATCATTGATTCGGGACACTGATCTTTGTAAAGAAGACAAGGTGATTTGGTTGAGTTCCGTGCAGTCCTGGACGGTTCCTCTTTGTTTTTCTATGATATTTTTTGGGTCTTCGGCCTCAGATAGCACAATGGAAATCTTTTCAGACGCGTTTATTGCGGTTTTGAGGGTGAAAACGATGTAGTAGGCGGTGTTGTTTGGACTGATATCATTTGGCATATCTTTGATAGCGAGTTCCAATGTGTCCAAGCAGATATCTGAAAATGGTGTGGTTTTTCAGATAGATTTTATGTAAGAAAATTCCTGAGAAGTTGTAGAAGAAGAAGAAGAAGAAGAAGAAGAAGAAGAAGAAGAAGAAGAGTTGAGAGCCCAGTTCTTGACAAGCTGAGTGCAGAGAGGAGAAAAAGAAGTATCAGAATATTGGAGGTGGAGGAAGCCATAAAGTTTGTTGAGACAAACTGAAGTGAAGACCGACCGAATTACATTATTTAGAGACTTTGACAGCACCGGGTATTAATATGACAATGCTATATACTCCTATGTTTTTTAAATTTTACCGGAAATCAGTGGAGAGATTGAATACTTGGAACCTGGAAAATGTTAACGATCACTTTGTTGTTTTATTAAATTATTTGTCTACTTGTTTTCCACATTTGGAGGTTTATTTGATCAGAATTCAGGAGTTATGGGTGGAAGACCGGAAACTTCAGCTTTGGAGCAGTCAACTCTCCTATCGGAGACAAAATGCAAGTGAGACAAATGTGAGCGGGCCTCTTGCAGCATAAATGGGTAACTGAGTATGAAAAATTATTAGGCGTTCTTGAAATACAATTATTTTTTAAGGTAGAAAAACACAATTGTTGAGCGTTTTTGTTTTTAGTTTTGGTGGTATTTTGGTTAATTTTTAAGTTTCAGGAGTATTTTGATCATTTTTTTTTTTAATTTAAGTAGTATTTTGGTTAATTTTTAGGTTTCAAGAATATTTCAGTCAATTTCTTAGTTTGTAGGATATTTTGGTCATTTTCTTAGTTTCTAGGATATTTTAGTAATTTTCAAGTGTCAGGAGTATTTTTGATATTTTTTAGTTTAGGAGATGTTTTGTTCAATTTTTAGTAGTTTATTTTTTAGCATATTTGGTTTTTTTTAAGGTTTATGGGTATTTTAGTAATTTCAAAGGATTTTAAGAATATTTTGGTTATTTTTAAGTTTTAAGGGTATTTTTGTAATTTTGATTATTGGGTAATTGAGTGAATTAGGTTTTACCCTTAATAATTAGGTTGTGTTGGGTTTAGATTAGAAGTAAATAGTTAAATGGGTAATAAAATGGGTAATAAATAGATAAATAAATTTTATGTACTCAACCCAGTTATACTACTCACTCCAAACCCACTCATTTAACACTATACATAACCAACGCATATTATACTCTACACATATCTTATCAGAAATTGATTTGCAAGAGCCCAATCACCAATGTTTTTACATCTAGTACATCCACGCATGTAGAAACTGACTGTTGTATAGCTTTGGTTGTAAAAGTCAAGAGTCAAGAAGCGTTAAAAGGAAGAGCGCGAACCAGCAGTTTTGAGTCTTCCGCTTAGATATTTTAAAAGAAGACAAAAAGACATGCCTTAATCTGCTGGTCACAACCGTATCATACACTGATTTCTGCATTTGGAATTGAATCATACATAATAATATCAAGGGTAAGTAATTAATATAATTGGGCAGATACTATATTCTATAAACGAAAAGTTTTAAACGTTATCTCTAATAAAAGTATAGATAAGACCTCCACAAACCATATGGTTGGTTTCCTGTATCAATGTGTATATTCCCCCAGCCACTACATACCATCGTGAAAGTAACAAGTGATGAAAATAAGTTGGGAATCACATCAAATTCCCAACGTATAGACTTCGTAACATATATAGCATCAAAGAATAGGAGTTCAAACTTCGAACTTCAAATCATTAGGAAGCAGTATATAATGCAATCCTTGCATCAATTACCTTTTCTTTTTCTTTCTTTTTTTCTTTTTAAACAAAAACAAAAAAATAGGGAGGGGATTTGAATAGAAGATGTCACTCAGTTAGAAGACTCTTGACAAATAAAATACCATTATATGAGATTTATTACTAGATCTAATTAGCTACATTTAAGGCTATTTTTGCATAAAAAAGGAAGACAAATCCATTTAATTTACCCAAAATTCGCAAGGAATGGGACTTTTTTCCAACCACTTAACACCCGAAATGAACTCGTGCACGGTGAAATTAAGTGTATCAAACAAATCCATTATGTGATGCCCTGACCAAGTCACTCTGTCATCTGTTGATGAGCCAGGTCCTTCATTAGCAAACTCCCCATAATACAGGGTGTCTAATCCTTGATTATTATCATTGGACCATTGCGTGTGATACCCCAATTTGATTGATTGATTGTGTGATGTGTGTGGGTGTGTGATGAGTCCCACATCGGGTATTTACTGAGTAGATCTGGGCTTTATTAACAACTACAAGGAGTCTCAATTTGACTAGTACTTTTGAGGTATAGCACAGATGTGGCTGGCGCTTTTCCTTGGGTCGTTACATTGCGTCCATCCAACTGGGTCAATAAAATTGTCAATGTAGGATACTAGGTAGACTGTCCGAGCGTACATCCTCCATGGCCTTCCTAGGTATCATTTTACGCTAGAGCTCAAATCCTTTTCAGCTGAAATACTACAATTCTGGAAAGAGATTTCAGTTGTCTCATCTGGGCTATTATGAGACTGTGCTGTGATGACCGTAAATTGGCCAGACATTGGCATTCTTGTAACAATGTCGCATGATTGAAATACAACCGCTGCATTCCCAAATATGAAATCTATTGTACCCCTTATGTCACATTCTCAGCAGAATTGTCGAAAGGAATGGACATGCAATGTATCCTCATGACCAATGATGGAGCATTTGTACAATCCGACAAAGTCCGCATTTACTCTCAAAGCAACAGCTTGATGTTTCTCTCCTCCGGCTATGTTCTTGATACGTATATCTCGAGCCAAAAAGCCTTCTCCAGTTCAATTTATTATATGTTAGTACTAATTAGTTACAAGTAAAAAAAAAAAAAGGAAACTTTAGAAAAATTCTTAGCTTAGTTCTAATTTTATCACAAAAACATATAAACTAATGTGACTTGAAATATGAGTGGTGTCACTTTAAGAACAAATAAAGAAGTGTCTAAATTGTTTTTTTAGATATGCTAGGGTGCCACAAATTCTACTACATAACTTTTATAAATTGATGTCATCAATCACAAAAACCTAATTTAGTGAGTTCTAGTTAGCTTAACCTGTAAAGTCTCCGATAGTTAAATAAGAGTTTGGGGTTTAATCCCCACCTATACCAAAACCCGATTGGTGTCTTGGTCTAATAATAAAGAGTTATCGTCAAGAACGGATACTATAGGTTGAAACTCTTTAAAAAAAAAAAAAGCAATTCAAGGCATTCATTTATTATGTTTTTGAAATTTAATAATAAAATTCGTTACTGTATCAATTATGTAGTAAAATTTATAATATTTTCACAATTTTCTTTATTTTTTTGTTATATGTGATGTCTCAGTTTGTAATATTTATGCAGTAAAATTTTTAATACCCCTAACATCAATTAAATATTTAAGTATATCTCAACAAATTAAAGTTTATTTAGTGCTCAAACTTAAAATTTAGAGTATTGTAGCTTAATTGACATTTTTTAGTGTTCCAACAAACATGCCTAAGGTTCAAACCTCTCATCCAGAATTATTTTATTAAAAAAACAAAAACTTAATTAACAAAAGGGCACTATTTCATGAATATGTATTGTGCCTCACAAGTACAACTTACAAGATTAAAAAGGAAAAAAAAAAGGTTAATTAGTTAGGGAAGGACACAAATTATTAGATATATAAAATTAAAACAAAAGGCATGCTTGCAATGCAATTGAAGAAATTAGCTCAACATACCAAGAGTTGCAGAGCTGAAAGTGGTCCAGCCATCTACCACGCTTCTATTACCAGTAATAATAGTGGCATCAGTTCCGTCTCCACGCAGAAAAATGTTTAGCTTGTAACTTGGGATTACCACATTTTCCTCATAAACTCCTTGTTTCACATAAATCTCTGTTTTAACATTGCTATTGTTTGGAGCAAAGTTGATAGCATCAGTGATGGTGGTGAAGTTTCCAGTTCCATCAGCAGCCACAGTCAGCAGTACCTTGCTCGGATCATATTCACTCTCCAACAACCGAGTCCGGCTCTCTAATTTCTTTGAAATCCATGTTGGAACACCCACGTCCATGAGGCGCCTATTATTTTGGCAGTTTTGGCTAATATTGTGGCCGAATTGGCTAGACAGAATTGAAAGAGAATTGCTCACATGCTGGTGCGTGTTAGTTATGGAATTTAGTAGGGCTGGCTTCGAAGGACCTGAAGCTGAATCGAGTGATTCTAAGCATGTGATCTTGTTTGTGAGTGCTGCGCTAAGGTAAGTTCTTGTATCGGCTAGTTTGCGTTCATTAATAGGTGCATCTTTGATTCGGGTCACTGATCTTTGTAAAGAAGACAAGGTGATTTGGTGCAATTCGGTGCAGTCCTGGATGGTTCCTCCTTGTTTTTCGATGATATTATTTGAGTATGTGGCGCCAGAGAACTGATTGGAAAGCTTTTTGAACTTGTTTATTGCGGTTTTAAAGGTGTAAACGAGGTAGTAGGCAGTGTTGTTTGGACTGGTATCAGTTGGGATATGGTTGATTGAGGGTTCCAATGTCTCAAAGCAGACATCTGGGTATGGTGTGGTTTTGCAGATCGATTTTATGTACCTGTAGCCCAAATATTCGGAATATTTCACAGGAGTTATGGAAGAAGAAGGAGGAGAAGGAGAAGGAGATGGAGAAGGAGAAGGAGAAGGAGATGGGCATGGAGAAGAAGAAGAAGAGGAAGAAGAAGAAGAAGAAGGAGAACAGCTGAGAGCCCATATTCTTGATAAGCTGAGCGCAGAGAGGAGCAAAAGAAGTTTCAAATTATTGGAGGTGGAGGAAGCCATCAAAGTTTGATGAGATAAAAGTAAAAATAAAGACCGACAGAGATTAAAAGGCCTAATTGGTGAGATAAATAATGCAATTGTGATCATTAAGTCAAGTTAATTGCATGCTTTTTGTTAGAATTTCTTTACACAGACTTTGACAACAGCAGTTAATAACAGTACTGGAGAGATTGAGTACTTGCCACAGCCACTGATGCACAGAAATGTGTAACGATCACTTTTTCAGGAGTGATGGGTGGATGACTGGAAACTACCTCTTTGGAGCACTGAAGTCTTCACTAGGATAAAAATGCATGTGGGGGCACTTAAAAAGGCCTAATTGGTGAGATAAATAATGCAATTGTGATCGTTAAGTCAAGTTAATTGCATGCTTTTTGTTAGAATTTATTTACACAGACTTTGACAACAGCAGTTAATAACAGTACTGGAGAGATTGAGTACTTGCCACAGTCACTGATGCACAGAAATGTGTAATGATCACTTTTTCAAGAGTGATGGGTGGATGACTGGAAACTACCTCTTTGGAGCAATGAAGTCTTCACTAGGATAAAAATGCATGTGGGAGCACTGTTCTTTGGTTTCCCCCCCACCCCCTTATATGGGTAAGAAATAAGAGGCTAAGGGCACTGTTCTTTTCTTTTCTTTTCTTTTTCCCCATAAATTTTTTTGAAAAAGAGAAAAGAAAAGCATGGGAATAGATAGTTTTCACATGGAATAGAAGGATTCTCTCTTTCACGCTAGGGAAAATACTAGGACACATTATTTATCATTTTGTTTCTTGTATTTAACAATCTACATGCATGATAGCAAGAGTATTTGAGGGTTCTTGAAATCAAGAGTTTGGGTTAAAAGTATTGTAACTCAATTGGTTGACACCTTCTACTAAATGTTTTTAGGGTTCAAATCATGTTGTTCAAAAATGTTGATTATAAAAAATGAAAAAAAGAAAAAGAAAAAGATATGGAGGGTTTGGGATGTAATACAGTTCTTCTTTAATCCTGACATTTTTTTTTTCCCTAATAATGAATGATTTAGATTATGTCTTTTTTTATCATTCAACCAAAAAAAAAAAAAAACCTTAAAATAAAAGTCACATCACAACGTTGTTAAATTGAACAAATCTAACAAATTGAAAAAAGTTTTAAAAATAAAAAACAAAAAATGGACAATTTAAATTTGAACACATAATCGGAAGGTTTCTCGAGGGTTTGGAGCTGAAACGAGTTCAACTAGCACTTCTACTTGCTTTATCATTCATTGTGATTGTTATTGGTGGCGTTGCTTAATTTATTGCTACTGTCATGGTTCTAGTTTTCACCTTCTAAATCAGCCTCTATTAGTGAACACGATTGAAAATTCAAGGTTATTGAAGGTTAGCTAAATGAGTCTATTATTGAAGGTTATTGCAATTCAATAGCAATACTCACATGACTTTCCATATATGTAGTAGGCCTAAGCACCTGAGCCCTCCAAGCACCAACATGAAAATGTAGAACTTGTCTTACGCCTTCAAAGTTACTTGTTGCTACAAGCTGATCTGCCAACCACAAAATTGATCTCTCGGTCACTCAAAGGCTCCTTGAAGATTTTGTAGGGAAATTAACCAGAAATTCCCAACCTGTGAGAAACAAAAAAAAAAAAAAAAAAAAAAAGGAGAAAACACACGCACAAGACAATATTTACGTGGTTCGGTAATTTGTTTACGTTCACGAAGTTGCAAGGATTTCACTATTATCAGGGAAAAATACAAAGTGCGGCTACAAAGACCTGTCCTATTCTGTTGGACACAACTGTAATCTACACTGATTTCTGCATTTGGAATTGTATCATATGTAATAATATCGAGGGTAAGTAATTAATTGGGAAAATACTATAATCTATAGACGAAAAGTTTTAAATGTTATCTCCGATAAAAGTATAGATAAGACCTCCACAAACCATATGGTTGGTTTCCTGTATCAATGTGTATATTCCCCCAGCCACTACATACCATCATGAAAGTAACAAGTGATGAAAATAGGTTGGGAATCACATCAAATTCCCAACGTATAGACTTTGTAACATATATAGCATCAGAGAATAGGAGTTCAAACTTTGAACTTCAAATCATTAGGAAGCAGTTTATAATGCAATCCTTGCATCAATTACCTTTTCTTTTTTCTTTTTTTAAACAAAAACAACAAAATAAGGAGGGGATTTGAATAGAAGATGTCACTAAGTTAGAAGATTCTTGACAAATAAAATACCATTATATAAGATTTATTACTAGATCTAATTAGCTACATTTAAGGCTATTCTTGCATAAAAAAGGAAGACAAATCCATTTAATTTACCCAAAATTCACAAGGAATGGGACTTTTTTCCAACCACTCAACACCCGAAATGAACTCGTACACGGTGAAATTAAGTGTATCAAAAAAATCCATTATGTGAAGCCCTGACCAAGTCACTCTGTCATCTGTGGATGAGCCAGGTCCTCTGTTATCATACTCCCCATAATACAGAGTGTCTAATCCTTGATTATTATCATTGGACCATTGCGTCCATCCAGTTGGGTCAATAAAGTTGTCAATGTAGGATACTAGGTAGACTGTCCGAGAGTACATGCTCCATGGCCTTCCTAGGTAGCTTTTTACGCTAGAGCTCAAATCCTTTTCAGCTAAAATATTACAATCCTGGAAAGAGATTCCAGTTGTCTCTTCTGGGCTGTTACGAGACTGTGCTGTGATGACCGTGAATTGGCCAGGCATTGGCATTCTTGTAACAATGTCACACGATTGAAATACAACTGCTGCATTCCCAAATATGAAATCTATTGTACCCCTTATATCACATTCTCGGTAGAATTGTCAAAAGGAATGGACATACAATGTATCCTCGTAACCAATGATGGAGCATTTGTACAATGCGACAAAGTCTGCATTTACTCTCAAAGCAACAGCTTGATGTTTCTCTCCTCCAGCTTTGTTCTCGATACATATGTCTTGAGCCAAAAAGCCTTCTCCAGACACCGCTGCAGTTCAATTTATTATATATTACTAATTAGTTACAAGTAAAAGAAAAAGGAAACTTAGAAAAATTCTTGACTCAGTTCTAATTTTATCACAAATACATATTAACTATTGTGACTTGATATATGAATGGTATCACTTTAACAACAAATAAAGAAGTGTCTGAATTGTTTTTTTAGATATGCTAGGGGTGCCACAAATTCTGCTATATAACTTTTATAAATTGATGTCACCAATCACAAAAAAAAAAAAAAAAAAGCAATTTAGTGGATTTCAATTAGATCAACTAATAAAGTCTCTGATAATTGAATAAGAGATTTAAGATTCAATCCCTACCTACACCAAAAACTGATTGGTGTCTTAGTCTAATAATAAAGAGTCATCATCAAAAGCGGACACTATAGGTTAAAACTTAAAAAAAAAAAAAAAAAACAATTCAAGGCATTCATTTATTATGTTTTTAAAATTCAATAATAAAATTCGTAATTATATCAATTATGTAGTAAAATTTATAATATTTTCACAATTTTTTTTTTGGTTATATGTGATGTCTCAATTTGTAATATTCATGCAGTAAAATTTATAATATCCCTAATGTCAATTAAATACTTAAGTATATCTTGACAAATTAAAGTTTATTTAGCGCTCAAACTTAAAATTTAGAGTATTGAAGCTTAATTGGCATTCTTTGGTGTTCCAACAAACATGCCTAAGGCACAAGTACGACTTTACACGATTAAAAAGAAAAAAAAAAGGTTAATTAGTTAGGGAAGGACACAAATTATTAGATATATAAAAGTAAAACAAAAGGCATGCTAAATTATCTAAACATACCAAGAGTTGCAGAGCTGAAAGTGGTCCAGCCATCTACCACGCTTCTATTACCAGTAATAATAGTGGCATCAGTTCCGTCTCCACGCAGAAAAATGTTTAGCTTGTAACTTGGGATTACCACATTTTCTTCATAAACTCCTTGTTTCACATAGATCTCTGTTATAACATTGCTATTGTTTGGAGCAAAGTTGACAGCATCAGTGATGGTGGTGAAGTTTCCAGTTCCATCAGCAGCCACAGTAAGCAGTACCTTGCTCGGATATTCACTCTCCAACATCCGAGTCCGACTCTCTAATTTCTTTGAAATCCATGTTGGAACACCCACGTCCATGAGGCGCCTATTATTTTGGCTGTGTTGGCTAATATTTTGGGGGAATTGGCTAGACAGAATTGAAAGAGAATTGCTCACATGCTTGTGCGTGTTAGTTATGGAATTTAGTAGGGCTGGCTTCGAAGGACCTGAAGCTGAATCGAGGGATTCCAAGCATGTTATCTTGTTGGTGAGTGCTGCACTAAGGTAAGCTCTTGCATCGGCTAGTTTGCGTTTATTAATGGGTACATCATTGGTTCGGGACGCTGACCTTTGTAAAGAAGACAATGTGATTTGGTGGAGTTCCGTACAGTCCTGGATGGTTCCTCTTTGTTTTTCGATGATATTATTTGAGATCCCGGCCTTGGATAACAGAGAGGAAAGCTTTTCAGACTCATTTATTGCGGTTTTGAGGGTGTAATGGAGGTAGTAGGCGGTGTTGTTTGGACTGGTAGCCGTTGATGTTTCGTTGATAGAGAGTTCCAATGTGTCAAGGCAGACTTCTGGGTATGGTGTGGTTTTGCAGATAGATTCTATGTAGGCAAAATATTCGGAATTGTCCGGAGAAGTTGTGGAAGAGGAACAAGAAGAATAAGAAGAAGAAGAAGAATAAGTAGAATAAGAAGAAGAAGAAGAAGAAGAATAAGTAGAAGAAGAGGAAGAAGAAGAAGAAGAAGAATAACAAGAAGAAGAAGAATGAGAAGAGTAGAGAGCCCATGTTCTTGATAAGCCGAGTGCAGGGAGAAGCAAAAGAAGTTTCAGAATATTGTTGGTGGAGGAAGCCATCAAAGTTTGATGAGATAAAAATGAAATGAAGACCCACAGAGACTGAGAAGGACTAAGTGCTGAGATAAACAATGCCACTGAGAACGTTAAGTCAAAGCTTTTTTGTTAGAATTTGATTACACAGACTTTTGACGCGTAATAATAGGGTAATGCTATATACTTCTTTTTTTTCGCGGGAAATCAGTGGAGAGATTTGAGTACGTACATGGAGATTGAGTAGAGGGTCACATTCAGTGATGCACAAAAATGTGAAACGCTTACTTAATTTGTTGTTTATTTAATTTATTTGTCTATTTCTTTACCCTATTTGGAGGTTTATTTGATCAGAATTCAGGAGCGATGGGCGGAAGACTGGAAACTCCCACTTTTTTTTTTTTTTTTTGAGAAAGTGGAAACTCCCACTTTGGAACAGTCAAGTCTCCTATTGGAGAAAAATGTAAGTGGGACTCTTGCACATGGGTAGTTGAGCATGGAAATTTATGCTTTCGGAATATGTTACATATAGTACTTACTCCGATCCTCTTATATTCATAATAGATTTCACCATAAATTGAATTACTTGAATCTTACCATGTATTAAATTTTTTGAATTTACTATCAATATGAGAAAAGTGAGCATCATGTCATTAAGCTCCACAACATCTAATAAATAATCACTGAGAAGTATTCTTTCCTATGGTGGCCCAAAATTGGTTTAGTAGGCTAGACTTAAAACTGGGCTCTCAATTTACTTGTGTGATGGGCTTAGAGTTTCTTACTATGGGTAGTCCCTCGCCCAGAGGCCCAACAACATTACTTGTTTTTTGTGAAGTCCTCCTTTTCCTTCTCGGGATGCTCTTCCTTTTCCTAATCCAACCACTTTTTTACTCTACCTTCTCTCTCGCATTGTCAACCCCCACCTCTCATTCTATTCTCCTATATATAGCCTCAAATGGGTGGAGGTATTATGATTATTCTCCGATCTCACTTGTGTGAATGGAGTCCAATCTCATCATTTCTGATGGGTAGATGCTCTGTTTGGAACAATGGTAATGGCATTGGAACTGGTTCCAGCCTCCAAGAAACTGCTCGGCAGCGATATTCCCTAGGGCAATACTGGTAGCCGAAAGCCTAGGATGTTCTTGGCATGCGCATTTCCCGATCAACACATAACTGATCGGCGTGAGCTTCTTACTGATATGTTTAAGAAGAGACGAACCTATTTTGGTACTTGGGCTCAAATTGGGTCTGAAAGAATGTTTGGATTAAGAACAAAGGCCCAGTGGGCATGGGATCGTGCACCGTTCCTTAAGACTTGGGCCCAAAGTTTAATGGGCCTGTGCTAATATCCCGTACAATAGCTACCCCCCCCCCCCCCCCCCCACCTTGATTCTTGCTTGGCTATCGGGAACGAATCAAGGACGACATGGCTGGCACTAGCAAATTCTTGGGAAGCCTATGTTGGGGTTTATGCCATAAAATCCAATTTATTGACATGTCATAAATAATTAAATTGTTTAATTATATGAGACTATTTATAAATGAACTAATGGGACATTATTTTAGTCCATGAGATGCATAGTATGTGATTTATGTGAAAAGTCAGAGAAGATATAAATTGCAAGTTCTTTGTAAACTCAGGATGTAGTTCGTAATCGGTGATGAAATTGGGCATTTCATCTGTGAAGACTATAACATATCAACTAAGATAATTTGTCTTGATCATGTAAATAGAAGATTTCTAGTTGGTATGTTGATATGTTTTAAGAGTTAAGACATATTGAACTGGACCGCTGTGAGATTTATTATTCTCCTAATGACTGTCAATTGAATAATAAATCTCACGACTTCTATTTACATCAACTCTAAATCCTGAGAGAATAATGGACCTGATCACGAGATGTAGGTTGTTTTGATATATCATGAGTGAAATCTATAAGTTACGGTCAAAACCTCAGTATGTTGGACAGCCGCATTTAGTGTTGATGAAACATATATTCTCAAGATGGAATTCATAATCTCTTAACGGAGATATAAAATATTCCCTTGAGATAAGTTTAATGAGATTAGTTATTCAGAGAGTTGGGCCCAACCACTTTAGTAAGGAGTTACTAAAGTATATATTTATGGAATTTGATTTCATAAATATATGATGAATAACATTAAAGATTAAATCGGGTACTCAAGGATTAAGATGTAGTAATCTTCAAAGTGGCAGTCTATTTTCATGACTTTGTATTAGTACGAATATTTTAATGAAGGGGCTGCATGCTTAATTAAGTCTTGGGATATAATTTATTAATAAGGCCTAGAGTGCAATTATATTCATATAGTGGTATTGAATATAATTAATGGTAACTTTGGACTTGTCAAGAGTTGACAGAAAAGCCCAAGGCCCATTGGAGCTTGAGTCTTATTTGTTCCCTTTTGGTCCCACTCCAAGCCACACACTAGAGCCCAATTGGTATGGCCCAAAAGGCTAGCCCAATTAAATAATCAGTTGTATATAAAGAGAGAAACATATAGAATTTCATATGTTCAAAAAGATAAGTCCTTTCATAGATCTTTTCATAAGTATTTTTCATCAAGATTACACAAGGAATGAAATGGTTTGTATGTGAGTGTTGGACACTCCCTTGTTCTCTCCTTAGAAACTGATTGAGAGACCACACATTTTGGGCATTAAGTGGAATTGGAGTGAAGATTAAAAGTCTTCCTACGAACTTCTGATTTTTGGTTTTAAATTTCACCGCACCAAGGTACGTTTTCTTGTTCTTAAATTCTGAAACTTTCATAGTGCATGTTATCAATTGCGAATGAAGTAGATCCGTTAATTTTCCGCTGCATATGTTTTGTATGTGATACGAACATGTATTTTTCCCAACAGCCTAACCGTTAGCTCCTGAGTGAACAAGAGGGTCATTAATGCTTTCTAAAAAGGAGCATTACACCAGGCTGTCGTATCTAACCATAATTATAACCTGACGGTTCGTAAATCAAGGCCATGTGTGTGGTGGTTACAAAAAAGAATTCAGAAAGGTTTTCCCGCCTTTTTTTTTTTTCATTAAATGCCACAGCTCTATAAATAGTCTCTTATGAGTTCTCACTCCACTTTTTACTTCCTTTCTCATCCAACTTCCTCTATGGCGAGCATCTTTCTCCCATGCATAAATTCTCCAATCAAGATCACCCATTCCTAGAGCCCACAGTAAGTTTCTCTACTCCTTCCTCTTCTTTCAATTTTTTCCTTCACTTTAGAGTTTAAGAATGGGATATTCCCATCTTCTGTCTTCTGGGGCGTCTTTGGCTAACTTTAGATCGGTTTTTAACATCCCTAGAGATGTGGATGTGGCGTATCGTCACGAGGGTGACATTGCTCTCCACCAACGTTCTGGGTCCAACACAGTGTTTTTTCCTTTGATGGACATTTTAGAGGGAGGGGTTAGGTTTCCTGTGGAACCTCTTATACTTAGTACCCTTAGGTTTTATGGTTTGTGTCCTGATCAACTTCCTCCCAATTTTTACCGAGTTGTAAATTGCGTCAGTAGATTAAATCGGATATACGGGCTACAATTAAACCACCGTGATATAAACTTTATGTACAATTTGTGTGGCAATATTAGGTCTAACTATTATTTAAAGGCTAGGGATGTTCGGGTATGGCTTATATCATGCCTTCCCGACTCTAATAGAAATTCGGCAGGGGAATACGTTCGGGTGAGCGAAAACTGTCTTGCCAACGAGCTCACCTGCCCACTTTAGCCACGTGAAGTTGGTCGGTACCGAGCACTTTTAACCCTTTAATCGTGTTTTACTTGTAATTACTTTGTTCAAACAGGCACTAACTAGTTTTTGTATAATTTTGATGCAGACGGCAAAAGGTTTAAGCCGGACATTAGAGTAGTGCAAGTGAGAGACCTGAACTTCGTTCTCCGGTCTAAAATATTTGTGAATTTTAACGGGTAGCTTTGAGCGTCACTCCTTATACATGGTTGCACTCCCGTTTACACAACTTGGCAGCCTTTTGTGCTAGCTTTGTTGGTGGACAGCCCTTTGCTGTCGTACATAGACGTGCAGTACTCCAACCTTCTCCTCCTTCAGTTAACTGTTGGTGACGCTAAGGACATCGGTCCCTGATTCACTAGCGCAAAGTCTCTTGCACCGGTAAGGGATGCTTCGGTGGATCTTGTATCTCAAAACCGTAGAGCCCATATACCCATTGAAAAGTCTCAGGCTCAAGTCCAAATTGAACAAGCCGAGCAAGTAGTCACTGAATCAGTTAATTCCTCGTGAGGAGAAGCCGACCAAGGTGAAGAAATGGTGACCAAGCGAACAATGACCATTGACCGGTTTTTACCCGGCACCCGTCCTACGGCTTAACCACAACAGCCTCAGGGCAGGGATCGGACTCCTCCCCTTCCTATTGGACGTACCCGAAAAAAGCAGCGGACTACTGAACAACCACTCAGGGTCCCAAGCGATGCTCCCTCGAGGACCCCTCCTTGGGTGTCCAGTGGAATTACGATTCGTGAGCCCACTGGTGATCCTCGATCAACTGCCCAAGTTAGGATCAATGTGGCATTCTCCTCTCGGCCAAAGGTGGGCTGGCAGACCATCTTCAAGCTCGGTGACGAGCCCCTCCCCATGAGAGCAAGCGTCAGAACCTAGGCGCAAGGCAAGGATGGGAGAATCGCTTAGAGTTTGGCACAGGGTCTGCTCCTTCCCGAGGACGTGCACTTCTTTTCAGGAGGGACCTACAGATCATTAGCCAACTGGTTGCAATGGCACACCATAGCGGTAATACAATATCCTATCATTTCTTCGTTGTGTAAATGCATTCACACTTTCTTTCTTCTCATGCTTGTTGTTATTGTGTTGCCAGGCTGCACAGCTGTCTTATATTAATGACGAGCGACTAAAGGAGGCTTCCGAGGATGTTAACCGAGAGAGGGCTCTAAAAGATGTAGCTGTTGCCACCGCAAAGGATAAGGGAAAAACTGCTGATGCCCCTGAAAAGAAGGCGCAAGCCACCGAGAAGGCCCAGCTAATGATGGAGAAAAAGTTAACAGAGATGGAGGTTAAGCTGGGGGGCACGGGGCTCAAGTTGGCAGAGGAAGAGAGCTTAAACTTAGCCCAAGCTGATGAGATCGTCGACCTTAAGGAGGCCCTTGAAGCTTGCAAAGAAAAATGGTATAATGAGGGCTTCGTAGACGGTGAAAACTCTGTGGAGCCCATTGTCCATCAGGCCCCACATCATGGGTTTAGGGAAGGGTGGATAGTTGCCCTGCAAGCCATGGGAGTGCCTGAGGATTCCCCACTGAGGAATCCTGAGCAAATTCCCTACCCGGCTCCTTCTCCCCCTGTTCAGAGTCAAGTCGATGCCGCTAACGAAGAGGATACCCCCAGCATGAGGGAGCTAGTGCGTGCGATTGACACTCACGTGGAGATGGTTGACCTTAAAGTCACCAGTAACCTCAATGCTGCTGAAGACGTGCAAGCCCAACAATTTCCCGCTGATCAACCAACCGAAGAGGCGCCAACACAGCCTGCCGAGGATG
Source organism: Lithocarpus polystachyus (assembly GCA_033629205.1). Lineage (NCBI taxonomy): Eukaryota > Viridiplantae > Streptophyta > Magnoliopsida > Fagales > Fagaceae > Lithocarpus > Lithocarpus polystachyus. Next base: position 3,751,589 of record CM066172.1, read on the forward strand.
CCACTCTGTCTCAGTCAGCCGACCCTGCCGCCCAAGTTTGAAGAAATTGTTTTACCTTTTCATACTTCCATGTTATTGTTTTTCTTTTTCGTCTCTCTTTGGTTTTGCCCATGGTTACTGGGATGTGGTGACAAAACACTGTCAAACTTTTAATTTGCATTTATTTTATTTTGTTTGGTTAATCGCTTTGGAATGATGATTGCGCATCTATTTTATTCGTGTTTACAAACAATTGTTGCATTGTTGCCAAACGGTCTTTGTTATATCTTACTCTCTCATTTGTGATAAAAGATTATTCTTTCGTTTGTCTTTAGATAGGATAGACTAGGTCTTTACCTGTTTGGGGGCCAGGCCCAGACTGAAAACGGGTCTTAGCACTTGGTAGTAAGAAGTGGACCATGCTCTTGGTTATGTTTTTGATGAAAATAAACGCTTAGATTTTACCTGTTCAGTGATGAGGATTGAACTAGGCATAGGTTTTATCCTTTGCAAAAATAAGTGTTAGGTTTCCACTTGATCGGTGATTAGGATTGAACCGAGAACGGGCTTCCATCCTTAGAGAAAATAAAGATCAAGTTTCTACCTGTCCGATGACGGGTTTCGAACCGGGAACGAGTTTCTGTCCTTAGATAAAGTAAGTGTAAGGCTTCCACCTGTCAGCTGATGGGTTTCAATCTGAGAACAGGTTTCTGTCCTTAGATAAAGTAAGTGTAAGGTCTCCACCTGTCCAGTGATAGGGATCGAATCGGGAACAAACTTCTGTCCTTAGATAAAGTAAGTGTAAGGTTTCCATCTGTCTGGTGATAGGGATCGAATCGGGAACAGGCTTTTGTCCTTATATAAAGTAAGTATAAGGTTTTCACTTATCCGGTGATAGGGATTGAACCGAAAACAGCCTTCTATCCTTAGATAAAGTAAGTGTAAGGTTTCCACCAGTCTGGTAATAGGGATTGAACTGGGAACAGGCTTTGTCCTTAGATAAAGTAAGTGTAAGGTTTCCACTTGTTTGGTGATAGGGATCGAACCAGGAAAAAGCTTTCATCCTTAGAGAAAATAAAGATTAGTAGCAATGATAACAAGAGTGTGAATACGCATGTACGCACATTGTTCACATATTACATTGTACTCAACCTAAGTTATTACATTCCAACAGTTAGTGGTAGAACTTTTTCAAATTGTGAACATTCCATGGCCGGGGGAGTGGTCTTTCGTCCAAATCTTCCAGATAGTATGCTCCTGTTCTAGCAATAGCGGTAATTCTATATGGTCCCTCTCAGGCAGGCGCTAACTTTCCTACATTGACGTCACGCGTTCTTCCAACCACCTTCCGAAGTACCAAGTCTCCAGCGCTAAACTTCCTTCTCCTCACGTTCCTACTGTACCTCCAGGCAAGTTTCTGTTGATATTCTACCAGCTGTATGGTCGCTGACTCCCGGTTCTCCTCTAGTAGGTTTAGTTGCCTTACCATTAATTCATCGTTCTCGGTGGGGATGAATCCTAAAACCCGGGCATTGCACAAATTTATTTCGGTCGGTATGATTGCTTCCACCCTGTATGTCAGAGAAAAAGGAGTTTCTCCCGTTGACCTCCTAGGAGTCGTCTGGATGCCCACAAGACATTGGGCAACTCCTCAGCCCACATACCCTTAGCACCCTCCAATCTTTTCTTTAACCTGTTCACAAAGGCTTTGTTGGTGGCTTCAGTTTGACCGTTACTCTGCGGATATACCGGGGTGGAATATTTGTTCTTGATGCCAAGATCGCTACAAAACTTGCGGAAAGCTCTACTATCAAACTACAACCCATTATTCGATATCAAGGTCTCTGGCACTCTAATCCTCGTTACTATGTTTCTCCATACAAACTTCTTAATGTCCACATCCCGGATATTTGCCAATGCGTCCGCCTTTGCCCACTTGGTGAAATAGTCCACAGTTACTAGAACGAACCTTCAGTTTCTGGTAGTTCGAGGAAATGGACCAACAATGTCTAACCTCCATTGCATAAAGGGCTAAGGGCAACTGATAGGATTCAGACTCCCGGCCGGTTGGTGGATCAACGGGGTGTGCTTCTGGCACTGCTCACACCTCTGCGCATACTCGGTAGCATCCTTATGCATTTGCGGCCACCAAAATCCTTGAGTCATTGCTCGGTGGGCTAATGAACGTCCCTTACGTAACTGCCACATACCCCCCCCCCCAATGAAGTTCAGTCAGAAGTCCTTCAACCTGGCTAGGGGGCAAGCACTGTAGGTAAGGCCCCCCGAAAGACTTCCAGTACATCTTACGGTCTGTCGATAACCAATACCGAGCAGCTGTCTGGCGTACCCTATCTGCTTCTTTCTCATCAACTGGCACTCGATCCTCAATCAACAAAATGAACAAGAACTTGACCCTTCACCGAGCTTTTAGGTCTGTACCTAATGTCAAAAGAGCCTAGCCGAGTCCCTCATTTGGCTATTTTGCCCTTGAAATCAGATCTCTTCAACAACGACTGCAAATGGTATTCGGTCAATACATAAACGGTATGAGCTTGGAAATAGTGGAGTAACTTCCTTGTAGCATATACTAGTGCCAATACTAACTTCTCCAGAGGCAAATACCTCGTCTCGGCATCTACCAAAGTTTTGCTGACATAATATATTGGCTGTTGTACTCCTAATTCCCTCAGCAACACGGCACTCACAGCATGCTCGGACACCAAGAGATACATGAATACATCCTCACTGGGTTATGGGGTTGTTAACATAGGCGCTTGTACCAAATATTCCTTCAAATCTCGAAAAGCCTTTTTGCACTCCTCCTTCCACTAGAATCCCTCTATTTCTTTAAAAACTGGTAGAATGGACGGCATCAATCAGTAAACTTGGAAATAAACTTGTTGAGGGCAGCTAGCATGCCGGTTAGCACTTAAACCTCTTTTGGATTACTTGGCGGCTTAAGGTGCTCTACAGCTTTAATCTGATCGAGGTTGACTTCTATTCCTTGGTTAGTGATCATATACCCTAGGAACTTGCCAGCCCCCACTCTGAAAGTACATTTGTTGGCATTGAAGCGCAGTTTGTGTTACCGGAGCACTTTGAATACCTCTTTTAGATCATCAATATGATGTGCCTCCCTTTGGCTTTTAACCACCATATTGTTAATGTATACCTCTACCGTACGTCCAATCTTATCTCTGAACATCCTCGTCATCATTCGTTGGTAAGTTGCCCCAGCATTCTTTAGCCCAAACGGCATTACAATATAATGGTAATTAGTATCAGGGGAGATGAATGCCGTCTTCTCTTGATCCTCGATATCCAGGGCAATTTGATGATAACCCTGGAAAGCATCCAGGAAGCTCATCCTCAGGTGCCCGTACGTGGCATCTACAAGTTGATCGATCTTTGGCATGGGGAATGGGTCTTTTGGGCATGCTCGGTTCAAATCAGTAAAATCAACACAAACCCTTCATTTACCATTTTTCTTTTTTACCACCACGATATTCGTAAGCCATTTTGGAAAGAAAGCCTCTTTTATTGCCCCTACCTCTTTCAACCTCTTGACCTCCTGCTTGATGGCTTCGACGTGCTCTTTAGCCGACCTCCTCGGCCTATGCTTCTTGGGAGAGAACAGTGGATCCACATTAAATTTGTGAACTATAAACTCGGGGTCTACCCCGGGAACCTTGTATGGGCTCCAAGCAAATACATCCACATTCTGCACAAGAAATAGCAGCATCTCCACCCCGGACATTTCTCTACCTAAGGCACAGCCAGTACCCCTCTCCTCTTGGTCGCAAGGGTATCCCTTGAGGCCGTATGGATGACTTTTAACACTCCTAGTAGGGGTGGGAGAGGATTCCCCCGATGTCGAGTTCCTTGCCCGACATCTTGGTTTCTCGAATCCACCATAAACTCTTTCAAATACCTCGCCTTTACCAGTTGTTCTAAATGATCTTTTAACACCCCACATTGTTCGGTGGTATGCCCTTTATCTCTATAGTAAATGCAGTATAGGTTCTGATTTCTTCTCGACGGTCACCCCCATCTTATTTGGCCACCGAAAGTATGGTTCATTCTTGATTCGGTCCACGATCCTGTGCATCGGCTCCTTGAATGTCACGTTCACTTCCCCCACCTGCGCACTTGATTCTTGGATCCTCAAATCCTTTTAGGGCCTTAACTAGAAACCCCCTTACCGAGGCTGACTCGTGATCGGAGCCTTGCCTTTATTCTGCTACCGGTCATCCTCCAATCTTTTATACTCTTTGATGCGCCTCATCAATTGCCTCATATCCTTAGGAGGCCTCCTTGTCAACAAGTCTCGCAGTTCAGAATCCTTGGGTAATCCCAATCGAAAAGTGCTTACTGCGATTTTTTCATTACCCCTACCGATCTCGTTGTACAGTTCCCAGTACTGGCTAGTGTAGTTGCGAAGGGTCTCCCTGGCTCCTATTTTCATAGAGAGCAGTGCATCCACTAGTTGTGGCACCCTGCTGCAAGTCATAAATTGGATACCAAACTCTTGAATCAGCTTGGCAAAAATATGAATCGAGCCTTTTCTCAAATCGTTGAACCATCTCAAGGCGATGGGTTCGAGACTCAAAGGAAATACCTTACACATCAGCGCATCGTTGTGAGTGTGCAAAAACATCATCTAGATATAATGGCTTATATGCTTTACCGGATCCGTTTTCCCATCGTAAGAATTAAATGGAGCCTGGGTAAATCTACTCGACATAGGAGCCTGTTCAATGTCCCTTGAAAACGGCGATCAAGCAGTTCTGCGTAATGCTCGGCTCATGGCATCCATAGTAGCATTCCAAGATCCTCGCCCTTTTGGGGAAATCGAGTCCCGATCTACATGCTCCCGAGACCGGTCTCGGCGTCGATGGGAACTGGATTGATGGGACCCTTCCCCATAGCGACCTCCCACACTAGCGGACCCCTCTCCACGCTCCTCGTGTACCTTCTGCTTCCAACTCTAAATCCCTTACCAGTCTACACAAAAGCTCAAGTTCCTCGTCCCTCTTGTCAAAACGCTCACGCCCCGAGACGCCCGACAATGTTCGGTGTGTTTGAAACGACCCTTCTCCAAGGCCAGACTGCTCTCCCTCTTGCTCATACTCCTTATCTTCACGCCTCTTCTGCCTTCTCTCCTGCCAAGTGGATCCCCACGAAGATCTCCCAGAACCACTTTCAGCATAACTCCCAGATTAACCTGCGGACATTTTCCTCACTCGAGCCTCGGCAAAACCACAGCTACGTAGGAGATTTCCATAGACGACGCCATTTGTAGTGGCCCAAAATTGGTTTAGCAGGCTAGACCTAAAACTGGGCTCTCAATTTACTTGTGTGATGGGCTTAGAGTTTCCTACTATGGGTAGTCCCTCACCCAGAGGCCCAACCACATTACTTGTTTTTCTTGAACTCCTCCTTTTCCTTCCTGAGCTGCTTTCATTTCTCCTAATCCTACCACTTTTTTACTCTACCTTCTCTCTCGTATTGTCAACCCCCACCTCTCATTCTATTCTCCTATATATAGCCTTAAATGGGTGGAGGCGTTATGATTATTTTCTGATCTCACTCGTGTGGATGGGGTCCAATCTCATCATTTCTGATGGGTCGATGCTATGTTGGAAACAGTGGTAATGGCATTGGAACTAGTTCCAGCCTCCAAGAAACTGCTCGGCAGCGATATTCCCTAAGGCAATATCGGTAGCCGAGAACGTAGGATGTTCTTGGCATGCGCGTTTCCCGATCAACGCATAACTGATCAGCGTGAGCTTCTTACTGATACCTTCAAGAAGAGACGGACCTATTTTGGTACTTGGGCTCAAATTGGATTTGAAAGAATGTTCGAAATAGAACAAAGGCCCAATGGGCATGGGATCGTGCACCGTTCCTTAAGACCAGGGCCCAAAGTTTAATGGGTCTGTGCTAATACCCCATACAATTCCCATTTTAGATTTTTTTTTTTTTTTTTTAATAAAGAAAATGCATGTGATTAGATAATTTTGGTTTTTTTTTTTAATTTTTTTTACAGAATTAAAAAGGTGGAATCTTAGGAACAAGTCATTTTTCATCATGACGAGCTAAATGGCCCCAGTCAACCTTGGTACTAATGTGTCTTGCACAACTCGAACTCAAGCGCTAAGGCAAGACAGACAAGTTGCTTGACCAATAGATAGTTTTGAAGTGGAATAGTAGGATACCCTCCCTCCAAATCATATTAAAAAATAAATAAATTATACTATTCTCTTGTCCCAAATTGTTTTTTATCTATTCCATATTTGGATGTCCCAAAATGTAGTCCGCTTTAGAAAGTCAATAAATAAAATTCCTATCCTATCCCTTACTTTATTTAAAAAAAAAAAAATTAAAACCATTCTTTGTCTAGAGTTTACATTAATGAAGGTTAGTTTGAACATTTGTACCTTTTAACTAAAAGATAACAAATTAAATGATGCTCCCTTAGAAAATTGGATTTTCTAACAATTTAGGATAAAGGGAGTAGTATTAAGCTAGTGTTGAAATATGGCGCTTGAGATGTGATAGAGTTTTTTTTTTTTTTTTTAATCATGACATTTATTTTATGATAAATTGTCTGAATTATGTTATGCTATCATTCCACTAAAAAGAACCTCTAAAATAAAACCCACTTCATATTGTTAAAGTGAACAAATCAAACAAATTAAAAACTTGAAAAAGAATAAAGAAAAATTATTTTTGGCATTGAGGAAGTGAAATTATTTTTGCCATTCAAAGTAGAGTAGAAAGACAAATGTATTTAATTAATGCCTCATTATATTAGATCAAAATTTAAAGATAAATCCAACCAATATTCATCACCAATAATAAGCTTTGACAATGTGAAATTACATTCATCGTAAATATCCATTACGTGATAGCCTGACCAACTAACTCTATTATCTGTTGATGTACTAGATCCATAATTTTCATACGTTTCGAAATAGGAAGTGTCTAATCCTTGATTTTCACTATCAGTATTCACCACTGCATCCACCTAATTGTAGGACTCTAGGTGGACATTGAGTGTTGGAAAATTAACAGTGAACAAACAAGTTTGATACAACAAACAATATCCCAAATAATTAGCAATAATGTAAATATGCAATAATAATATAAATTTAAGTAAAATTAGGAACAATCTCGCAGTGCTATAGAATCACGCAAAGAGTGTCGTCCTTAAGGGTTGATTCATGCCACTCAAAGTAAAACTTGGTGCGATTGGTTCTCTTGGCCAAACAACCCCTCAAGATTAGACTATAGCGTCGACCTTTGTGATGTACGCACTTTCACTCACAAAAGGTTTAAGAACAAGCCTCTATTGCCTTTCCTTAGAACAAATATTCTTGTAGAAAAAATATGTGGGAGATAAAGATAGTAGAGTTGTGTATATCTAAAATATAGAGTACTAAAAAGACCCTTTAAGAAATGTGTTATGATGAGTATTATATAGGCTACTTATAAAGATAATAGTCTATAGTTATTGGTTACTGATAACTCTTAAAAGCCCAACGGCTATATTATTAATTATTGCCTAACGGCTATTTTTCTCATAATTGCCCAATGGCTATTTTTCTCATAAATTTTCAACGGCTAGAAAATAAATAAAAATAAAAGTGTTTGGAACACACACCCACACCAACATTGAGAGTACAACCTCCATGTCCTTCCTAAGTAGCTTTTCACATTGCTAGAATTAGAGAATAAATTATCTAAAGCCAAGATTGGGAAATTTGGATGGAGATTCTAGTGCCCTCATTTGGGTTGTCACGAGACTATGTTTGTGATAATGTGAAATGACATGGAGTGCATTCTAGAAATAATGTTACTCTCTCGAAATATTACCACTGCATTCCTAAATACGAAATCTATAATCCCTCGTATTTTACACTCTCGATATATAACATTGTCGAAAGGAATGAACATACAATGTATATTCTAGTAACCATTAATGGAGCATCCATAGAAAGCAACTAAGTCAACATTTACTCCTAAGGCAACCACTCGATATTTCTATGCTCCAGCCATGTTCTCAATACATATGTCTTGTGCCAGAATGCCATCACCAAACACAGCTGAAGTTTCATTTATTATATATTACTAGCTAATAAGTAAAGAATAAAATGAAATGTAAATGAATGTGATTAGTGTCTCTTCAATAATATATAAATACCAAAAAATAAAGACTAAATTGATACATTTGAAACGTAAGGGACTAAATTGACATTCAGTGCAAAAGTTAGGGACCAATTTTATAATTTATGTTTCAATGCCAAGCCAATTAGTACGAAAATTACTCTAGGTTATTTAAGTTTGTATAGTTATCTATGTCACATTTCATGAGAGGATGTCTTTATTGTAACCTTGAATTACTTAATAAAAGGTCCTCAATTTATAATGTCCATATATTTCATTCCTATTATTCAGCAAAAAAAATATATTTCATTCCTATTCATGGTGTCACAATGCACAACTTTATTTAGAAATTCGTAAAAAAAAAGTTTATTAAAATATTAGTCATGCATTTCAATAATAAAAAAAAAAACTAAAAAACAAAAACAAAAGAAATTACTCATGTATTAAAAGGGCCCATGATTACTCAGAGATTTTATGGCAATCCTTTCGCCTCTTCAACTGTTGTACCAACATCCATGATTAATGACGATCGAAGGGAGTTCAAGGGTTGTATCCTCCCCCCTCTTTAGCCACTACAAATTCCCTTAGACTTGTAGTTGTCTCAAGGAAATGTGATTCTCTATCCCAGCCTTGGTTAGTATATGGCGGAACAAGCAATAGTGGATATGGTGGGATATATCCTCAACGTACTCAAGCCACACAATTGCAACAAGTTGCCCAGCCGGCCCTTGGGCAATCATCTTTTCCTATCAGTTTTACAATTGTTCCCACAACTTCAGCACAAAGCAAAGAACTGAAATCGATTGATATCTCAGATATCTAGAGACGAAGAAAAGCCTCCATAAAACCGAAAGTTTCAATTACTGTTGCACCGAAATGTTAACGATCACTTTGTTGTTTATTTAATTTATTTGTCTGCTTCTTTACCCCATTTGGAGGTTTATTTGATCAGAATTCGGGAGTGATGGGACTCTTGCAGCATACATGGGTAACTTAGCACCAAAATTTATTGGGTCCTCCTAAAACACAATAATATAGTTTAAATTCTTTTCATATTTACAGTGAATCTCACTATTAAGTTAATTAGTTGGATTCAGATCCTTTTATTTTTTTATTTTATTTTTGGAGGCACATGACCAGATAGGTTTTTTTAGGTGGAATAGAAGGTTTCCCTCCCTCTATAGTCTATAGTACATCATTTAAACAAATTTAAATGACTTTGTCGTACTACTTGATTCTTACCATGTTATGAACGACATTGCGTTCGTATTTTGGGCTTGGAAATTTGCTTTTGCGATGTGTGTTGGCTATAGAAGCTAACATGTGTGTGACGCGTGTACAACACTATGTGGGTGTATGTGAATGAATATTTATTTATATCTTTATTTTTAAGGAGTCGTAACTAATCATTAAGATTCTAAGATGTGATTGGTTTCTTAAGTCTAATCAAATTTATTTTCTAGCTTTAACTAAGAAAACCCTAAGGCTCTTAAGCTAAACTAGAAAATAAAATAATGTCTCAAACCATAAATCAAGATTCAGAAGTTCGGTTATGTGTGGAGTAGGTGTTAGGCAGCTCACAACGCTTATTTTAAAATGATAATACCTAGTTTCAAATTCAACATAATAAATCATCATCTAAAGAATAATTAAAATATTTGGTGTTAGGTTTTTTTTTTTTTTTTTTTTTAAAAAGAATGATATGCATGTACATGCGCAATGATACAATAGTAATGTCTATCCTCTAATGACATGTAATCTATCTTAAGATGACATAAAAATGAAGTGTAATATATGTGAGAATGACATATAATTTATTCCAACAATAATTTATCCTTGAAAAGGAAGTGCATGATTATCATTAATCTTAAATTTATATGTTTCATACAAATTCCCAAATTAAGGTTACTTCAATGTATCTTCTCTTCTAAAAAGGTTACGCCCATGAGTTACTACACAAATATGTGTGAGAGCACCATAGTTTGCTTAAGGCTTCTAATGAAATGACCACTAATATATTAATCTTACTTGATGGAATTACACGTTAGAGAGCAGAGAGATTTTGGGGCCGTTCAGTGTTGTCCTTGTGAAACTCCTCAAGTCAGCGTGTGGCCTACAAGCATTAAAAGTACTAGTTAAACTTGTATTAGGATTATGCGTAATGTCAGACGGTGTGCAGGTATATAAATAGAGAGCAAACAGAAAAATAAAGAGGGAGGCTAGGGCTGAACGTGTAGCGTGTAGAGGTAGTTATATGTGGCTTTTTTTTTTTTTTTTTTGTGTGATTATTTTTTTCTTTATTTTATTTGTTTAGTTTAATGTCTAATATTTTATTTTTGTATTTTATTGTAATTACTATAAGTAACTAAATTTATAATTAAAGTTGAGGGTGTAACTTTTTAAAAAATTATCAGTAATATTGATGTGATTTGATTTTTCCCACCGCAGTTGTTTTTTAATAATTTAATTTGTTCTTACTTCATCTCAATTGACTAAGGTATGATTCTTAATATGAGTTCAATCATGTTTTTCTCATGATTTTGGATTTATCTTAATTAATTGAATGCTTGATTTATTATTTCTTGATTTTAATATTGGGTATCTCTTGTGATTTTTTTGTCAATGGATACAATTGATGATTTGATTTTTAGAATTTGATATCTCTTGTGATTTGTTTGTCAATGAATACAATTGATGATTTAATTTTTAGAATTGGATGTCTATTGTGATTTGTTCGTCAATAGATACGATTGATAATTTGATTTTATACCTTAGAAGCGAAGAAAGCATGCTTTAGATTTTTTAATATAAGTTTTAATGATAATATTTCCATGATAGCAAGATTGATTTCTAGATTATCATATAGTGGTTGGAAAAAATTAATAATCATAAATATATGCAGGTATTAATTAAAAAGACGGATTCCAAAACCTTAATTCTTCTCTATAAATTGTTTAATCTCTTTACTACTTTATATTATACTAGTGTTGGCTGCACGTGCTGCCTCAGTAGTGAGAAAATTAATATATATTTTATATGTGAAACCGTAAATTTTGGCTCACCCAATTTGACTTTATTAAAAAAGAAGTCTAAGAATACAACAAAAAATCATAATATTTTCACAATATCTTCATTTTTAGGATCCGAATAGATATTTTTTTTTTTTTAATTGAGAGAAATGCTACATTCATAACATTTTTAGAACAAATTCTAAATGACAAATTGTTATTGGTTTTAAACTAATAACATTGTTATTGTTATTCTCAAAACAATTATTTTCAGTTGTGGTTGGTCACAATCTCATATTTTATTATTTTATTTCGACTTGTAAAAAATTGATACTTTAATATTTGTAAAAATATTAGAAATTTGTTGTGTCGGTATAATAATATATATGTCAACTTACATAAATATTTAAAAGAAAAAAAAAAACACAAACCGATTACTGGGAAAAAAAAAAATTTAGGCACTGTAAAAATTAATGTTAAAATGTTGTAGATTTAGCATTTTTTTATTTGATCTATAAGAAATTGAGATCTCAACAATTGTGAAAATATTGTAATAATAATAAGTGTTGTAACATTTTCTCAAAACATTTATTTTTAGTTGTAGTTGGTCACAGTCTCATATTTTATTATTTTATTTCGATTGGTAAGAAATTAACACGTCAATAATTGTGAAATTTGTTGTGTCAGTATAACAATATATATGTCAACTTACATAAACATTTCAAAGAAAAAAAAAAACACAAACTGATAACAGGAAAAAAAAAAATCAGTGCCAGTTGAATAAACCAAAAGCATTGTAGCTTTAGTGTTATCCATCAATAATAGCTTACCAATGATTTGTTATGAAATTAAGGTTAAAATGTTGTGGACTTACTTTAGGCACTGTTGAAATTAATGTTATAATGTGATGAACTTAGCATTTTTTTTTTATTAGGTCTATAAGAAACTGAGATCTCAACAATTGTGAAAATATTGTAATAACAATAAGTGTTGTAACATTTTTTTAAAAAATTTATTTTCAATTGTGGTTGGCTACAATCTCATATTTTATTTTTTTATTTCGACTTGTAAGAAATTGACACGTCAATAATTGTGAAAATATTGTGAAATTTATTGTGTCAGAATAACAATATAAATGTCAGCTTATATCAATATTTAAAAGAAAAAAAAAACACAAACCGATTACTGAAAAAAAAAAAAGTGACTAACTAAACCATAATTGTGAAAATATTGTGAAATTTATTGTGTCAGTATAACAATATAAATGTCAGCTTATATCAATATTTAAAAGAAAAAAAAAAACACAAACCGATTACTGGAAAAAAAAAAAAAAAAAGTGACTCACAAAAATGGCACTGTAGATGAACAATGCCAAAACATTGGATGTACAGTGTGAAAGCACTATAGCAGGCATTGTCAAAACATTTTCTTTTCAGTTGTGATTGGCTACAATCTCATATTTTATTATTTTATTTCGACTTGTAAGAAATTAACATGTCTTGTGAAAATATTGTAAAATTTGTTATGTCAGTTTAACAATATATATGCCAACTTACATAAACATTTCAAAGAAAAAAAAACACAAACCGATTACTGGAAAAAAAAAAAAAAAAATCTTTAGGCACTGCAGCTACAGTGCCAGTTGAATAAACCAAAAGCACTGTAGCTCCAATGTTATCCATCAATAATAGCTTACCTATTATTTGTTATGAAATTAATGTTAAAATGTTGTGGACTTACTTTAGGCACTGTAGATTTTAATGTTAAAATGTTGTGGACTTAGCATTTATTTTTTATTTGATCTATAAGAAACTGAAATCTCAATAATTGTGAAAATATTGCGATAACAATAAGTATTATAACATTTTTTTAAAACATTTATTTTCAGTTATGGTTGGCTACAGTATCATATTTTATTATTTTATTGCGATTGGTAAGAAATTGACACGTTAATAATTGTGAAAATATTGTGAAATTTGTTATGTCAATATAATAAAATATATGTCAGCTTACATAAATATTTCAAAGGAAAAAAAAACACAAACCGATTCCAAGAAAAAAAAAATCTTTTGGCACTGTAGCTACAGTGCCAGTTGAATAAACCAAAAGCACTGTAACTCCAGTGTTATCCATCAATAATAGTTTACCTATGATTTGTTATGAAATTAATGTTAAAATGTTATAGACTTACTTTAGGCACTGTAGAAATTAATGTTGAAATGTTGTAGACTTAGCATTTTTTTTTATTAGATCTATAAGAAAATAAGATCTCAACAATTGTGAAAATATTGTGATAACAATAAGTGTTGTAATAGTTTTTCAAAACATTTATTTTCAATTGTGGTTGGCTACAGTCTCATATTTTATTATTTTATTTCAACTTGTAAGAAATTGACACGTCAATAATTGTGAAAATATTGTGAAATATATTGTGTCAGTATAACAATATAAATGTCAGCTTATATCAATATTTAAAAGAAAAAAAAACACAAACCGATTACCGAAAAAAAAAAAAAACTAACTAAACCATAATTATGAAACTATTGTGAAATTTATTGTGTCAATATAAAAATATAAATATCAGCTTATATGAATATTTAAAAGAAAAAAAAAACACAAACCGATTACTGAAAAAGAAAAAAGAAAAAAAAAGTGACTCACAAAAATGGCACTGTAGATGAATAGTGCCAAAACACTGGATGTACAGTGCGAAAGCACTATAGCGGCATTGTCAAAACATTTTTTTTTTTCAGTTGTGGTTGGCTACAGTCTCATATTTTATTATTTCATTTCGCCTTGTAAGAAATTGACACGTCAATAATTGTGAAAATATTGTGAAATTTGTTATGTCAGTATGACAATATATATGCCAACTTACATAAATATTTCAAAGAAAAAAAAACACATACCGATTACTAGAAAAAAAAAATCTTTAGGCACTGTAGCTCCAGTGTTATCCATCAATAATAGCTTACCTATGATTTGTTATGAAATTAATATTAAAATGTTGTGGACTTACTTTAGGCACTGTAGAAATTAATGTTAAAATGTTGTGGTCTTAGCATTTGTTTTTTATTTGATCTATAAGAAATTGAGATCTCAACAATTGTGAAAATATTGTGATAACAATAAGTGTTGAAAAATTTTTTCAAAACATTTATTTTCAGTTGTGGTTAGCTACAGTATCATATTTTTTTCATTTGATTTTGACTTGTAAGAAATTGATATGTCAATAATTGTGAAAATATTGTGAAATTTGTTGTGTCAGTATAACAATATAAATGTCAGCTTACATCAATATTTAAAAGAAAAAAAAAACACAAACCAAATACTAAAAAAAAAAGAAAAAAAGAAAAAGAAGTGACTAACTAAATCATAATTGTGAAAATATTGTGAAATTTGTTGTGTCAGTATAACAATATAAATATCAGCTTATATCAATATTTAAAAGAAAAAAAAAAACACAAATTGATTATTGGAAAAAAAAAAAAAAAAAAAAAGGTCCTCACGAAAATGGCACTGTAGATGAACAGTGCCAAAACATTGGATGTACAGTACGAAAGTACTATAGCGGCATTGTCAAAACATATTTTTTTTCAGTTGTGGTTGGCTACAGTCTCATATTTTATTATTTTATTTCGACTTATAAGAAATTGACACGTTAATAATTGTGAAAATATTGTGAAATTTGTTATGTCAGTATAACAATATAAATGTTAGTTTACATCAATATTTAAAAGAAAAAAAAAACACAAACCGATTACTAAAATAAAAAAAAAATTTTAAAAAAAGCTCACCAAAACGGCACTGTAGATGAACAGTGCAAAGCATTGAATGAATAGTGCCAAATCACTGTATCGGAATAGTTGTCAATAATTGTGAAAATGTTGTGAAATTTGTTGTATCAGTATAACAATATAAATGTCTGCTTACATCAATATTTAAAAGAAAAAAAAAAACACAAACTGACTACTGAAAAAAAAAAAAAAAAAAAAGTGACTAACTAAACCATAATTGTAAAAATATTGTAAAATTTGTTGCGTCAGTATAATTATATAAATGTCAGCTTACATTAATATTTAAAAGAAGAAAAAAAACACAAACCGATTACTAAAAGAAAAAAAGAAAAAAAAAAGTGCCTCACCAAAACAACACTGTAGATGAACAGTGCAAAAGCACTGTAGCGGCATAACTGTTTTTTATATAGTTAATAGATATTTTGCTTAGTTTAATTATCTGCTTAGTTTATTTAATTTAAAAAAAAATCAATTTTAAAATTAAACTAGATTAGGATTAATTTGGTTAAGATTTAATCAATTTTCCTAAATTCATACAAGTCCATGTGGGTTTGACTTCATTCTTGTCAAATTATACTTCGGTAGGATTCATACAACTGTGAGTACTTTAAAATTTCACAACAAATAGCAAACTCTTTTGTTTAGTTATATAAGAAGAAAAATAAGAAGGAAAAAAATTATATTTGTATAAATTTACTTTTATGCCCCTATCACATAAAAATAATAATATTTCACAAGGAACAAACCAACGTAAATAAAAACTGAACGTTTAAGTTTAAAGGAAAAAAAAAAAAAAAAGGTAAAGCAACGTGAAGAGGTGAAAGGAGAATGGCACATGCGTAATTTTTCATCTAAGCCAACTTTCTCCCGAGTTTGGGGAGAAACAAAACCTCCCAAAATTTGGCCCAGGGAGAAAACAATTCCACCAGCCCCCCACCCCCCCCCCCCCCCCCCCCTCTCTCTCTCCCCAAGCAATCTGCACCCAAAGAACTCTATGTGATAGAGATTCCCTAAGAACTCTAGAGGATCTTGATCTATAATCCCAACCCTCATATTAAATAAATTAGATAAGAAAATGTAGAGAATTAAGGCCTAGGATAGAAAGAATTACCTTGGAAAAAGATTCATGAGAGAACTATATAATGCCTCTAAGTTACCTCGCTCTTCATAGGTAAATTACCATTATATGCATTTGAATTACCTACTACAGGATCTAATTAGCTATCTTTGAGGATGTAAAATTATTTTGGCCATTCCATCGGCACAAAAAAAGAGAAAAAAAAAATAGTAAAGAAGAAGAGACAAATCCATTTAGTTAAAAGCCTCCTTATACTAGATCAAACTCAAACCCCATCATCGTAAGGAAATGAAGTGGAATCCAACCATTCACCACCAGTAATAAACTCTGACACTGTAAAATTATATGCATCAGAAATATCCATCACGTGGTACCCTGGCCATGTAACTCTATCATCTGTTGATGAGCCAGGCCCATAATTATCATATTCTCCATAATACAAAGTATCTAATCCTCGATCATCATCTCTAGCCCACTGTGTCCACCCAGTTGGGTCAATGAAGTTGTCAATGTAGGACTCTAAGTAGACTGTTTGAGAGTACACCCTCCACGGCCTTCCTAGGTAGCTTTTGACACTATTAGAATTAGAGTATAAATCATTTGCAGCCAAAATTGAACAATTCTGAATGGAGATTCCAGTGTTTTCATCCAGTGTGTCACGAGACTGTGCTGTGATAACCGTGAATTGGCCATGCATTGGCATTCTGGATACAATATTACATCCTTGAAATACCACTGCAGCATTCCCAAATATAAAATCTATAGTCCCTGATATGTCACACTCTCGATAGAATTGTCGAAAGGAATGAACATACAACGTATCTTGGAAACCATTAATGGAGCACCTGTACAATGCAGCCAAGTCCGCACTTATTCTCAGGGCAACTGCTTGATATTTCTTTGCTCCAGCCTTATTCTCGATGGATATGTCTCGTGCTAGAAAGCCATCGCCAGATACCCCTGACGTTCAATTTATATTAGAAATTTTCTAAAGTTAGTACTAATTTTAGACTTTTTAGTTCAAAAGCTTACAAATTGGGAATATGAGTGAACCACTTCAAAACATATAAAAAGAAATTTCCAAATTATTTTTTAAGTGATGTTATGAATACCACAAATTTTGTTATATTACATTTATAAATTAACGAGTCACCAATCTCAAAATACAAATAAGACATTCATTTATTATGTTTGTGAAACCTATTAATCAAATTCATTGTCACATCAACTTGTAAAGATTATATAATAAAATTTGTAATATTTTTAAAATTTTACTTATTTTTTTATGATCAGTGAAATATCTATTTTGTAATAATCATATAGTAAAATTTATAATATCTCTAACATCACTTAATTACTTCAATCCACCCCCAAAAGATTAAGTCATATATAGTGCTCAAAAATAATAAATAACTAGTCGGTAACCTGTGCGATGCACGGGATAATTGGTTAAATAACAATTACAAATAATCATACAAAGCCCGCAAAATATGTTCTTTGATTATATATGTAGGGTGTTTCACATAACACATAAAGATCACACCTTTGTTTCTCTATGTCAATGAAAAAATTATTGCCAACATTCCAATAGCTCATACACAAATTTGGGCATAATATGAATTCACATAATGCTCAATTGCAAATCAATTTGTAGTCTACCACCAATATAAATCATATTGTCTTGCACACTTGTTTGTAGAAATAACTGGATCACTTAAAAACAACTTTGTAGGAGTCAATTGAGACTACGCACAAGCAACTAATAAGGGAAATTGAGAAAAGATGTTGCAAAATTAGTTATATGGTATAATTTAAAAAAAAAAAAAAAAACCAAAAAAAAACAAAAAATGTTCCAAGTCCACTAAATTTTTTTTTTTTTAACGACAATTTATCCTAGAGCAAAGAAGCTCATTTGTTCATTAAAAAATTAAAAAATAGAAAAATAAAAAAAATAAAAAATAAAAACCTCTATATAAGATAAACAAAGGCCCAAAACATAATTGTCAAATTATCTATAAGACATTAAAACAAACCCAATTCACAAGTCGATGAAATGTAACATAATATCTATGTACCTAAAGCTTAAGCTCTGATACTAAACTTTTTGAGCATTTTGACATGTTTATATCTCTTTGAATTGGGAAAGTTGATGATCTAACCATGTACAAAGGTTTTTAAATGACTTATAAAACTTAAGTCCACGAAGAAGTCAATAGCAAAACATTTATGCATGTATAGCTATATTGCAAGCTGTCAACAATTTTCAGGACCTTGCTAATGGAAAAGGAACAGTTGTAGCACTATAAAATCTTCAAAACAATAAATTTGCTATTCCTGCTTTGCTAATTTGTTCAACTCCTAAAATGCACTTTTTTTTTTTTTTTGACGATAAACGATAAAATTTATTGATAAAATGAATATAAAAATGTGTAAACAATCTCATGACAGCATTAGTAAGATCATGCTTTTGTTGCCAGGGAATAATATGCCACGTACACACATGGGGCACTATGCCACTATCTCTTATAAGAAGCAACTCGTAAACACAATATTCAAAACTTCGAAACGAAACAACTGACAAATAGTCTACGCATCTATACTTATCTACTCTTGATGGCCCCCAATTTTGATTATGCAAGCTTCTTGGAAACTGTTGAGGAGATCATTTGCAACAACATATATTTGTGTAAGATGCATTTGATTTCCTTTAGATACATCTTAAGTACATGCAAATAATAGTAGTTTGAAAGAGTGTCTATTTGAAAGGAATCAAACGAAATGCCTATTTATTTCAATTTCAACTATTTCTATAAACAATTAAAACCAAATTTCATAAACTCTTTGGATACATCTTAAGTAAGACAACAATCAATTTCAAAAACACCAATGTGGCGTTTGGTACGGGAGAATGTTTTAAGATTCCCAGGAATGTTTAAAGATTCCTATGTTTGGTTGCAAGTTACACCAGAGAATCAGATGCCAGGGGAATCTGGATTCCCCCCTTAAACCCCTCTCAATAGGAATGTGGATTCCCTTTAAAACAGGTGGGTATCTAGATTCCCAAAGTTAAAGGAAATTGTATTATTTATAAATTGACAATTTTAACCCTTTTTTTTATCATTTAAGCAATCAAGATAAAATATAAAACAAGTTATCAATATATTTTCTCTTGTCTTTATCTTTTACCGCCAAAACAACATAAACAAGATAGACAATTTTGTCAATATAATTTTTAACAAAGTTCTATTTAGAAATATTAGACTAGAGTTTTAATGAATGTGTTGCTAATTAATAGTTCATATTTTGTTTTTCATTATTTATTTAGAGGGAGATATATTTTTAAAAGACTAATTAATAATTTATATTTTTTTTTCATTATTTATTTAGAGGAAGATTTTTTTTTAAAGGACTT
This sequence comes from Lithocarpus polystachyus, assembly GCA_033629205.1. Taxonomy (NCBI): domain Eukaryota; kingdom Viridiplantae; phylum Streptophyta; class Magnoliopsida; order Fagales; family Fagaceae; genus Lithocarpus; species Lithocarpus polystachyus. The sequence goes on from CM066172.1 coordinate 3,771,032, forward strand.
AGTAGTTCACATTCAAATCTAAGGATAGAATTGGAAAAATAAATAATTCATTTAAGATTCCTGATAATACACCAAACATAATCATCTCACATTCCTGGGAATCTCCCAATGAAACCAAACATAGGAATAGCTACATTCCAATCACATTCCTAGGAATCTGGATGCCAGGAGTAATGTGGATTCCCCCGTACCAAACGCCACACAAATGTTGTGTTGAAAGTAATACACAATTATTTCAGGTGGTGCTATTAGGTTCAGCCAAGCCGCTCTCTATGGAAAAATTTAAAATACAGTAATGTTCATTTAAATAGAGACAATGCGATAATGTATTAATAGCTATTTCTATGAGCAAGAACATAAAAAATATTTGAGGCAATTGCTTGAAATCATTTAAGTACATGCCATCAATGAAGCTGCTTGAAATCATTTTAAGTACATACTATCAAGGAAGCTACAAATAATTACCAGCCTATTGGGTTATAAAGCATTAAAAATGGATATCATAGAACATTCAGGTGTTGCAACCAAACAGATATGTGTTCGTAAGTATGTTTCCTGACCAGATTTTAACTCAAGCATTTAGTCAAACACATAATAGCCACTTTTGCGTGGACCAAACTAATCCAAATTCTTAAATCCAAAGATTCAAAACCAATCCGATCAGTGACCACAATACCAAAAGCTAAATCATATTTCTAAATTTAAAAGAGTGGAAATAATCAAAACTAAAAGCTATGAAACGAAATTGGTATATATATTCTACCTAGATCTATGGTGTCTCCGTGACAGATAATCGATGTATCTATATAAAGCTATATAATCAATATCGCTATAGGAAAACAACAAATTTATTGGCAGACATATAATCAACATCTCTTTAGGGAAGCAATACTTTCTAGCATAAAGAAAATCAATAATTTTTGCCAACAAATTCAAAGGAAAATCTTCCAAGGAAAAAGCCAAAACAAACGAAAAAAAAAAAAACACTTAATAACAGTAGCGCACTACCAATACCAATTATATGCCAACAACACCAGTAAAAGAACTTATAGAAATTGGATACAGAGCATCTCACCTGTGTAAAGGCTAGAGTTTGAAGCATTGGTAACTGGGCTTGCTTGGATTTGATGGGTAACGGCAGCTATGGCTTCGTCATGGGTGTCTGCCCTCTCTTTGCGCCTTTGAGTAGACTTACGCGTTTGGAATGTATTTTCAGAAACTATTGAGGATATAGAGAGAAGAAAAGTTTAGAGAGGTAGAGAGAATGGTTGGTTTTAGAGAGTCTGTCACGTTATCATGATATGCTGCAGCAAGAGATTGATCTTCAATAGTCAGCTTGGCATGCAACACCCTGCCTTTGGTCTCTGTATCGGTTTTAGAGAAGAGAGAGGAGAAGAAGATGGTGTTTGGGATTGATTTTTAGAGTTGGGTTTTGGGGAGAAGGGTAGACAAATAGAGAGAAAAGAATCGGGTTTGTGGGTAGAGTTGCGTTTTGGGGAGAAGGGTAGATAAATAGAGAGAGAGAGAGAGAGAGAGAGAGGATTCAGAGTTGGGTTTGTGGGTATCGGGTTTAATTTTCATTTTAACTTAATTAATATATTTTTTAATTTAATTAATGCTGATATGGAAAACAGGGTTTCAATTTTATGTATATATATAGATAAGGGGCTACTTCATGACTATCTATTCCGCTTTATGTATTATGACTTAGAACTTACAAGATTAAAAATCCCCAATATTAAGAAGACTAAATTAACATTCAAAGGCGTGAGGGAAGGACACAAAATATTAGATATATAAAAGTAAAACAGAAGGCACGCACGCATATATGCAAGCAATTGAATTAATTAGCTAAACATACCAAGAGTTGCAGATCTGAAAGTGGTCCAGCCATCGCCCATACTTCTGTTACCAGTAATGAGAGTAACATCAGCTCCATCTCCGAGCAGAACAATGTTGGGCTTGTAATCTGGGATTTCCACATTTTCCTCATAAACCCCTTGTTTAACATAGATAATTGTTCTCTCATTATAGCTATTGTTTGGAGCAAAATTGATAGCATCAGTGATAGTGGTGAAATTTCCAGTTCCATCAGTAGCCACTGTTAGGACATTGTCGTATTCACTCTCCAATATCCGAGTCCGACTGTCTAATTTCCTTGAAATCCATGTTGGAACACCCATGTCCATGAGGCGCCTATTAGTATGGCCGTTTTGGCTAGACAGAATTGAAAGAGAATTACTTACGTGCTTGTATGTGTCATGTATGGAATTCAGTAGAGTTGGCTTCAAAGGACCCGAAGCTGAATCCAGGCCTTCCAAGCATGTGTTCTTGTTTGTGAGTGATGCGCTAAGGTAAGCTCTTGCATCGTCTAGTTTCTGTTTATTATTGGGTGCATCACGGATTCGGGACACTGATCTTTGTAAAGCAGATAAGGTGATTTGATGGACTTCTTTGCAGTCCTGGATGGTTCCTCTTTGTTTTTCGATGATATTTGAGTGGCGTCCAGCATCCAAGAACAGATTGGAAAGGTTTTCAGACTCGGATATTGCGGTTTGGAGTGTTTGAAGGAGGTAGGTGATGATGTTTGGATTGATATTAATTGAGATACCGATGGAGAGCTTCAATGAGTCAAAACAGACATCTGGGTATGGTGTGGTTTTGCAGATAGATTTTACGGAGGACAAAGATTGGGAATCTTGCAGAGAAGTTGCGGAAGAAGGAGAAGAAGAAGAAGAGTTGAGTGCCCATGTTCTTGACAAGCTAATTGCAGAGAGGAGCAAAAAAAGTTTCAGAATAATGAAGGAAGCCATTAGCCATGCATCAAAGCAGTTTGCTGAGACAAAAACTGAAGTGAAGACCGACAGAATTTAAAGGCCTCTAATTGCCGATACCCACTTAAAGTTAAAGGGAAATGTTAACGAGTGCCCTAAGAGCACTCGTTAAGAATCCACTTAAAGAAAGTTTTTATTTCACTTTTATGGGAAATGTAAAAAGCTGTTAAAATATTAATTACTTTTTTTTCATTTTTCATACAAACTTTTTTTAAATGGATTCTTAATGAGTGCCCTTAGGACACTCGTTAATATTTTCCAAAGTTAAATAACGCCATTGGGAAAGTTAACTTTGCATGTTTTTTTTCATTTTGTCACTGAGTAATGAATTGGATTACACAGACTTTGATGGCAGGGGATAATAATAATGACAATGACCACTGGGATATAAAGGAGTGGTTTTAGGTGATGCACAAGATACGCTAAATATAAGGTTTAAGATTTGAGTCCAAATATGAACTCATTTAGATTGCTTCCTTTAACAGCTCGAGATCATTAGTGTCCTCTGTGAAATAGGAAAGTTATGGTTCACTGTTGTCCCTTGCACCTCTACAAAGCTCTGAACTTAATAAGTAAATTACTACCATAATCACGCCTAAATAAAATTACCAAGTTGGTCGCACCTACCTATTTTTTGTTCATAAAAATAATAATAATGATGACAATAGAATCCAAATCTTTTTTTTTTTTTTCTTCTTTCACGGGATGTATCTTTGGAAAGATGCCTGTCACGTTGAATACTTGGAACTTGGACAATGCACGGAAATGTTATTTCAGTTTATTTATATATATATTTTTTGTCTATTTCTGCTCCAATTGGAGCCCCTTAGAAGATATTTGTCAGGACATGTAATGGGGTAAGCCTTCTTTTGGAGACATATATACATGCAAGTGGGATTCTTCCTGTTTATATGTCTGTCTAAAGTCTAAACTGAGTGAACTGATCAACTGTTCCTTTCCCTTTAAAAATTTATTGGGATTTATTAAATGAAAAAAATAAAAAATAAAAAATAAAAACAAACAAACAAACAAGCATCTTTTTATATGTCACAGTATTGGAATTGGGAATTACTGAATTAAAATCCTCTCAATTTCATGCAATTACCATTTTATTTCATTTATTTAACCATCTACTAATATGAAGACATTTAAAATTTTAAAAAAACATAATATTATATACACATATAAATTGTAGTATTTAAGTGGCTTGAAATTAATTAGAAGTTTGTACCTATCACATATATAGAAATCTATATATCTATATATATAATAATAGCTAAAGCAGAGAGAAAATTCAATTAAATTTTCAATTGAAATTCAATTAGTATCTAATTTTACGCCACGTGTCTCATCTAATCTAAATTTCAGAATTTTGTGCCAAGTGAGTTAATTTAGGTAAAAATTGAATTTCAACTAAGTTGGAGTCTAATTTTGTGTCATGTGTCATTTAATTTTTAAATTTTTGTGTCAAGTGAATTATTAGATGCAAAAATCAAAAAGTATAAATTCAATTAGATTTTAAATTGAATTTTAGATTGAATTTTAATTGAAGTTCAATTTTGCGTCATGTGTCCCATCTAATTTGTTAAATTTTGTGACAAGTAAATTATTGGGAGCAAAAACCATAGAGTCTAAATCCAATTAGATTTCAAATCATATATATATATATGTAATTGTGATTGTTTTTAAATGTACCCGTGTATATGCACGGGGTTACACACTAGTTTAACTTAATAAGAAAATCATAACCATAAGATTAATTAAAATTCACGTAACTTCATATTATAAAGCTCTTTAGCAAGGAAGATAATTTTTATTATTATTAGGATACGCTTTTATAAGGAAGAGTATTCTTCCTTATAAAACTAGTTTTAAAGAAGAGAAATTGAAGTGTGAGAATATTGAATAATAAAAGGTTTTTGAATGACTAGGATGTAAAAGTTATAAAATATTTTTAAAAAAGCTCAACTAAAGAAACTAGTAAAAGTATGAGTAGCTGACAAGTTGGAAAGGGCATTGGGAAAAGACTAAGGGACAAAAGGTAAAAACAAGTAAAAAAACTAAGGGTCGAATGAATATGTAAAATAAATATAATTACGTTTTAGGGCATTAGTCCTAAACATCATATGTAAAAAACACATTTAATTTACATCATGCAATTAATACGCATATATTAAGCCACTTGATGCAAGCAAGGTGAGTGTGTAAGTTTCACTATATTAAAGCACAAAGTATGATATATATAATTAAAATAAATATAATTATAATTATAAATATTAAATTTACATTTAAATAATTTGAAACTTTAATAACAGAATTTTTGTTTGAAGTAGAGTTTTAAATTTTTTGAAACTTAGGTAATGGAGTGTTTTATCTAAACTTACCTTAACAATTATGAAGTCACTTTCCATTTTGGTCATAATTTTATATTTAAAAGTAAACTATCTTGATAATTAATGAGAGTCTAGCCACTACTTGTTACAAAAAAGGTATGTTTTTTTGACACAATTATGGCTCCTATGACTCCATTTTTTAAATAATCAAATACTTTAAATACTGTTTACCAAGAGCCTTATAATTCAAGTAATTTGCACATCTTTCTATTTCAAATGAAGGCATTTAGAATCAAATCCCCTTACGCCCCACCCCAACTATCAAATTATAAATTTAAAAATTAAAAAAAAAAATAGAGAAGAGAGAATGGAGGCATTCTTATTTTTTCGGGCAAATTACACTATTCCACCTTAAACTATTGACCAAATTTTACTTTGCACCCTAAACTATTCGAATGCACATTTTGCACCATAAACTATCACACTTATTACACTTTACACCCCGACATTAGTTTCATTGTTAAATTAGATGGAAAGTAATAGCACATGACTTGCACATGATTTGCACATGATTTTTGCTTAGGTGGCGCACTGTTTAAAGACAAAAAAAAACCCAGCCCTTCACAAACAATTAAAAACAAAAGCTTATTTCATTTTTATTTTTATTTGGGTTGAAGATTCCCCACACCCCACAATGGGAGCTTTGTATTTTGACTTGCTTCTTCATGAAAGTTGCAATTTTACTCAAAAAGGAACAGTATTAAAAAGCTGTAATTATAGAGTGACATTTTGTTATCTGGGTATGAGTATCTGATCCGTATGATTTTATCAAACCGATTTGAGTCTGCACCTGGGATATGATGTAGTCTCCACCATTTTGTATATGATGCAGTCACCATTTTGAAGTTATTATTTTAAAAAATATCTGCTTTTCGTCAATGATGCGTGAGGGCGAGACAACGGGAAAAAAAGAAAGAAAGAAAAGTTTTTGTTTTAATTGATTATGAAGATGGGTGTTTTTGTCTTTTAATTTTGTTACATTTAAGAAAAAAAATCATGTGCAAGTCATGTGCCATTACTTTCCATCTAATTTTAACAGTGAAACTAATGTTGAGGTGCAAAGTGTAATAAGCAAGGACAGAACCAGGATTTGAATCGAAGGGGGGGGGGGGGGGGGGAAGACAAAGTGACAAAGACAAAGTTCACAAGTTCATATATATTACTAATATTAGCCACATCACACAAAGTGACAAAGACAAAGTTCACAAGTTCATATATATTACTAATATTAGCCACATAAGTGACAAAGACAAAGTTTTTGATAAAACCAAAACAATCAGACAAATGACTTTGGTCTCACAAATTCATAATCACAATACTCACAAAACAGTCACTACCAAAGACTAGCCTCACAAATTCACAATCATAGTTCAGTACTCACGTCCTACTGTCCTAGTGGTCCCACTTTATGTCTAATAATACTGAAAATTGCCAGTAAGCTGCACAGTCCTCACATGCCCTAAACAAAATTTGAGCAACAAAGAAAAAAGAAAAACCTTACAGAGAGTACTGGTGTGGTACCGACCAAATACCCTCTGAAGGTCAAGTTAGAGAATGCTCTCAACTCTAGAGGGTCAGAGCTGGGGTAATTATGCGTACTTTATTTTCTGAGGGTCTTGGGTTTTTATAATGATGTAGAACCGACTTCTATTTCTTGGGCAAAAGGATGTTTACTTATGGGGAAGATCCTAATAAACGTATGTATATTGCGGAATTTTGCCCATATAAGGATTCCAATGACCAGGATCAATCGTAGGGTGCAAGATATTTTCATTTAAAATTCCTTGGAGTTTACTTAAGCCTTGTGGGTACCACGTGGCCTTGATATCCGTCGGCCTTGGGCCTGTGCACCTAGAATCCGTCCATCACGGAGGATCATCCATCCATTAAAGGAGGACCATCCGTCATATGATCTCTCCGTTCAGTACCTTAATTTGTCATCTTGTTTCTTATCATTTATTAACTTAGCCGTCACCTATGGCAGGTTTATTTGAACGGATCCGTCAACCTTACCTTTTATCCTCATTAGATGCCCCCTCACTCTATGGGTCCGTCGCCTTATGGACGGATTCGTGGAGTGATGGTATAGCCCATCCATTAGGAAACACACTCTGGTTGACAGGCTACCCTGAAGCCATTAATGTAGTAAGGACACACGGCTTGTTTTTAGTGGTTATTCACCCAGATCGAAGCGTCTCTTCGTCTCCCGTGCCATTCCCTCTATATATATGATCCGTATTCATTTCATTTTGTACTTTTCACAACGAATTTATAATCAAAGCTTTACCCTCCACTCTCTCACACCGTCATTCCGTCTACTTGGTGTGACCGTCCTCTACACCTTTCCCGTTGCCTTCTTCACGTCGTTAAACTGTAAGTATTCTTCACTTTGTGCTAAGTTTTCCCTTTGCTTTGCCATTTATACAAATATTGCATGCTCGTCATCTACGTAGACCTGTAAAGTCTTAGGGTTTTACCCATCACGTGTAGGTGATAGATGTCTAGTGAGGCGTTGAGTGAACAATCATGTGTCCGCAAAGGAGCGGGCTACGATGAGGTGTTTCCGTCAAGTCAGGGTGACCCCAGTACCTTTTATGATGAAATAAATCCGTCGGCCAACTCACCTTCCACGGAGGATGAGGACTTGGATGTGGATGGGTCGGAGGCAGACTCAAACGATGATAATAGGTCCTGATAGTTTTAGGGAGTTCATTATGCTTCCGTTGTGGACGATAAATGATTTCAACTCTTCCGTCAAACAACAACACTTCAACACTCTTAGGGAGAAATATCAGATTCCCGTCAACATCCCAATGCGTCTACCCCTTAAGCATGAAAAGTGTTACTACAAGGAAGCTGAAGACGTCAAGGTGTATAAGTAGATGCTGAAAGCGGGACTTAGATTCCCATTAAGCGCTCTTCACCGTTGTCTTCTCCAGTATCTTGGACTGGCCGTCACCCAAATCTCTTCAAACGCCTGGAGAGTCTTCCTAGGTGTGGAAGTTTTGTATGGGGTGATGTCCGATGGGGCATGTAGGATGACGATGATAGAGTTTTTTCGTTGCTACCATCCATCCAAGATCACCCAATCAAGAGGCATGTACAGCTTCGTGCCAAGGAGCTCGTTGCTTAGGCTAGTATGCGACAATCCTGACTTAAATAGAAACTGGAAGAGTTGTTACTTTTTCATCCAAGGTGACGACTGGATGGGTCACCCTAGTGACTAGGAGTATATGCATGTGACCAAAACATGGGGTATAATGCCTCCGTCCGGTATGTATCCGTCTGTCTTAGGTTTTTATTTTCTACTGTTTATACGTTCGATATTCTAACCGTCTCCTCTTTATTTTCAGCTCGGGACCGTCCAAAAGTCACCCTTGAAGAGTTGAGCTTCTTGGAAAAGATCTTCACGACCACCAAGTTGTTAGAAAGGTTGTGGGCAAAGTTGGTTACCTTGGACACCCTTCATAGGTACTATGACGATCCTGAACCAACTGCAGCTGCCTATCGCTATGACAGACGAGTCCGTCAATGTGAGTCTATTGCCCAATACTTGCCTTTATATTTAGCATTTTAGTAGCTTATCTAACCTTTATCCTTCCATTTTTATGCAGAAATGGAAGACAACAAGAGGAGGGCCTTTATCAAGTAGCAAGCTGCTGCTAAGAAAAAGCTAGAGGGGAGCTTACCTCCTAAAACGGGTCAGGCTAACCTGTCCACTAAAAGAAAACCATTCGAAAAGGTGGACCTTCCACCTACGAAGCCCAAGGTGGTGACGGGGTCAATGGTTGGTGAGATCCCTACCACCAGCAAATTGCTCCATAAGCCTGGTCCGAGGAAAGGGAAAGGCCTGATGAAATGTCCTGATCCCGTTACCGAAGAGCACCCCGTCCTCCTTCGAGAAGATTCAAGATATGCCCTCAAGTAGCTCTCGTCCATTATTAAGGACGATGACTATTCAAAATTGGGTAATTATGCTACAAAGGCCATAGGGGAGACAAGCCTCTTTAGCTTGGCGCAGGTACGCCCACTTGTCACTTTTCTTTGTTCCGTCCTAATATGTCTTGTTCTAAACTTTTTCAATGATTCTTGTAGGGGGTGCTAATGATAAAGGGTCTGATAGACCGTTATGTATCCCAGGAAACGGTTGTGGGCCGTTTGAGTGAGTAGTTAGGTGCCAAGGAAATGGAGGTACAAGAGTTGCTGGCCTGGAAGGATGTCCAAGTTGAAAAGCTTGACTTGATCAAACAGCTCCTAAAGGAGTCGAAGGCACAAGTTGAAGCACTGAACAAAATTCTCAAGGACAAAATGGCAAAGATCTCGGAGGCAAAGAGTTAGCTCCGTCATGCTAAGGAGGATGCGATAAGGGAATATCGTGACTCCAACGACCTCCTAAGAGAGCTCGGTGGCTCCTTTGCTGACTGTTTTGATGATTACTTTCGTCAAGTCAAAACCTCTTTCCCCAACCTGGCCCTCTCCCATATCTCCATTAATGCTCAGGCCCAGACTCCAGCCTAACCAGTCTACTCTGAGGGTACTGACAAGTTATTCGCGGACGATTCCATCGGTGAACCGCAAGGCACCGGGGAGACTGCTCTTGTAGACCAAGCCAAATCCGTTGGGGATGAAGCTCGTCCACTTTAGGGGGACCAGACGGCTGAAGGGAAGGACGGAGAGAACGTTGTGGACCAGGAGTAGACTTTTCTTTTTACTTTGACTTAGTTTTTTCTTTTTCAAATGTAAAGATTTTTTGAAAGAACAGTATTTATGTCAATTTAATCGTTGCCTATTGCTTTCTAGGCTTCGCATATAGATATTTCCCTTTATGGGCCTTTATAATATTTTGATTTATATGCCTTACAGTATATATTTGCAATATATCCGTCTATTTTGGACTTAACATCTGCTGGTCAACTCTTGCAAACTTAATAAATATAAGCCATTGGTTAGGATGAACCCATCCACAAATATAAGTCATCCCTTTGGGATGAACCCGTCCACTTCGTGGATTTGATAAATATAAGTCATCCCTTAGGATGAACCTGTCCACTTTGTGGACTTAATGAATATAAGTCATCCTTTTAGGATGAACCCATCTACTATGGGGACTTGACAAATATAAGTCATCCCTTAGGATGAACTCGTCCACTTTGTGGACTTAATGAATATAAGTCATCCCTTTAGGATGAGCCTGTCCACTTTAATATAAGTCATCTCTTTTGGGATGAACCCATCCACTTTATGGACTTAATGTAAGTCATCCCTTTAGAATGAAATAGTCCATTTTGTAGACTTAATGAACATAAGTCATCCCTTTGGGATGGACCCATCCACTTTGGACTTAATAATTTCAAATCACCTGTTTAGGATGAGTCCGTTCATTTTGGACTTAATAACAATTATTTAGAAATGTAGATAGCATACACATTGCCTTTCTAAATAACTCCTCTTATTGTGATAAATACGCGTAAAGAAATTGGTCTTTGGAAAACGAAAACATTGTCCTTCAGGCTTAAAAGAAACTGTAGATAATAAAAATTTAACTAAAAAGCAATAAAATAGAAATGAAGAGTATTGTTGTCCATGCTGTTGTCTATTGGTAGTACTTCTTTAGGTTCTCCGTATTCTAGGGGTGGTGCAACTTTTGTCTGTTAATGTCTCTAGGTGGTAAGTTCCCTTCCTATGCTATAATGCGATCCTGTATGATCCTTCCCAATTAGGCGCTATATTCCCTTGGGAGGTGTCTTTTGTGGCGCCTGTTACCTTTTTCAGGAAAAGATCTCCAACCTGGAAGTCCCTATGTCTGACCTTGGAGTTGTAGTGTTTGGCCATGAGGTGTTGGTACCATACTAACCTTTGCTCAGCCGTTGCTCTGACCTTATCCACCAGATCAAGCTACTGGCGCATAGCTTCGTCGTTTCTACCCTCGTTGTGTTTTCCTACTTTGTAGCTTGTGAGTCCTACTTCTGCCGGAATGACTACCTTGCTTCCATATGCTAGTCGAAATGGTGTCTCTCCTACAGGCATCCTTGCCGTCGTCCTGTATGCCCATAAGACGCTTGGAAATTCCTCTGGCCATATACCCTTTGCCCCCTCGAGCCAAGTCTTGATGATTTTAAGCAAGGATTAGTTCGTGACCTTAACTTGTCCATTGGCCTGAGGGTGGACTGGTGATGAGTAGTGATTCTTGATCCCTAGCTATAAGCAAAAATCTCTAAATGTGTCGTTGTCGAACAGCTTCCCGTTGTCTAAGACCAGCACTCTAGGTATTCCACACCTGCAGATGATGTTCTTACATACGAAGCTTCGCACATTCTTCTCCGTGATGGTGGCCAGTGCTTCGGCTTCTACCCATTTAGTGAAGTAATCTATACCGACCACCAGAAATTTTAGCTATCGAATTACTATTGGGAACAAACCCATGATGTCCAATCCCCACTGTGCGAAAGGCCATGGGGCCGTCATTGGAGTGAGTTCTTTTGTTGGCCGTCGAATAAGGTTGGCAAACCTCTGGCACTTGTCACACGCTTGGACATAAGCAATGGCAACCTTTTGCATGGTAGGCCAATAGTATCCCACTTGAATTAGTTTGTGCACTAATGACCATGAACCAAAATGGTTTTCGTAGACTCCTTCGTGGACTTCTCGCATGACATAGTTTGCCTCCTCAGGGATGAGACACCTCAGGTACGGTCGAGTGAAGCCCCTTTTATATAGAACGTCTTTAATCAAAACGAAGCATGCTGCTTGAACCTTCAATTTCCTTGCAGCCTCCTTGCCGTCAGGTAGCACGCCATCCCTTAGGTAGGAGGTTATTAGTGTTGTCCAATAGTTCTCGGAACCTATTTCCTACACACTGATGCCGTCTATTAATGGTGAGATTTGAATGAAGGATAATACCTTACCAGGGATGAGTATATGCTCTGCTGATGCAACCTTGGCAAGATGGTTGACGTGCTCGTTTTCCTCCCTTGGTATTTGAAAAAACTTAACTTGGAGGTCGCTTACTTAATTCTTCACTTGCTCAAGGTACTTCTTCATTCGTTCGTTCTTGCATTCATAGTCGCCATTAACCTGACTGGTCACTACTTGAGAGTCCCAATATACGACCACATTTGCGACTCCTGCTGCATTGGCGAGATCTAATCCTTCTATCAAAGTTTCGTACTCTGTCATCATAAGGAAATCAAGTCGGATCATGCATTCGACCTTGTCCCCTTCCGGGCTGTGGAGTACCACACCAGCTCTGCCTGCTTGCTTGTTAGAAGATCCGTCCGGGTGGATGCTCCATTGGGGGCTCTCTTCTGCCCCCTAACCTTACACAAAAGTGAATTTTGTGATGAAGTCAGCAATAACTTGTCCATTTATAGCCGTACATGGTCGATATTGTATGTCGAATTCGCTGAACTCAATCACCCATAATGCCATCCGTCCAGCAGCTTCAGGGCTGCTTATTGCTCTTCGTAAGGGCTTGTCTATTAGGACGATCACAATGTGTGCCTGGAAGTATGGCTTGAGCTTTCAAGCCACAGTAACCAATGCAAAAGCGAGCTTCTCCATCGGGGGAGTATTTCTCTTCTGCTCCTCGGAGTGCTCAGCTCGTGAAGTATACGAGTTTTTGCACCCTGTTCTCTTCTCTGACTAAAGTCCCACTAACAGCGGCTAGGGAGACGGCTAGGTATAGGAACAATTCTTCCCCTAGTTTGGACAGGCTTAGTAATGGCGGGGAAGAAAGATATCTCTTTAGGTCTTCAAATGCTTGCTGACACTCGGTCGTCCACTCAAAGGACTTTATTAATGTGCGGAAGAAAGGTAGGCACTTATCCGTTGCTCTTGAGGCGAACCTGTTCAGTGCAGCTTCCTTAATGGTCTTCGGCAGGGTTAACACCATTATGGCCTGTATCTTATTTAGGTTGACCTCAACACTTTGGGACACCATGAACCCCAGGAATTTTCCTACCGTCACCCCGAACGCACACTTTTTTGGATTCAGCTTCATGTTATAAGACCAAAGGGTGTTGAAGGTCTCTTTGAGGTCGTTCAAGTGGTTGTCTTCTCGTATGCTTTTCACCAACATGTTGTCCACGTAGACTTGCACATTCCTCCCAATCTGATGTGGGAACATTTTGTTCATCAGTTTTTGATACGTGGCGCCCGTTCTTGAGTCCGAGCGACATTACCTTGTAGCAGAAGAGACCCTGACTGGTGACAAATGAAGTTTTCTCTTGGTCGGTCTCATCCAGCTTGATCTAGTTGTAACTAGAGAACGCTTCTATAAAGCTTAGCAATTGGTACCTTGCTGTTGAGTCCACCAAGATGTCAATCTGCGGGAGAGGATAACTGTCCTTAAGGCATGCCTTATTCAAGTCCGTGAAGTCTACGCACATCTTCCACCTTCCGTTAGCATTTTTGACCATCACCACGTTGGCCAACTAGTCGGGGTAGTATACCTCTTGTATGAATTCTGCTTCTTGTAATTTGCAAACCTCTTCTATTATGGCCTTGTCCCACTCCCACGCGAACACCCATTTCTTCTAATGGATAGAAGGAAATGAAGGCAACACATTCAATTTATGGACTATGACGAGTGGTCAATTCTGGGCATGTCTTCATGGCTCCAAGCGAAGACGTCCTGGTTATCCTTTAAAAATGCTGTAAGTGCTTGACGAACTGGTAGGCTAGCAAGCGTACTGATTACGGTCATTTGCTCAGGCCTAGAGTCATCAAGGTGTACTTCTTCCAACTGTTCCACTGGTTCTACCATCGTCCGCTGTTCTTTTATGCTTATGGTTTGTAAATGGTTGTCCATCTCCAGTATGGCAATGTAGCATTTTTGCACTACTACTTGATCCCCTCGTACCTCTCCCACTTCATATTCGGTGGGGAACTTGATCATTAGGTGGTAAGTTGAAGTTACGGCCTTACACGAATTAAAGGAAGGCTGGCCCAAGGTGGCATTGTAAGCAGACGAACAATCTACAACCAGGAATGTGACATCCTTGGTGATCTGTTGAGGGTAATCTCTGATTGTTATGGGCAAAGTGACCGCACCGAAGGGGTACACTCTTGTCCCTCCGAATCCAACAAGCGACGCGTTAGTTGGAATCAACCGTTCTCTCTCAATCTTCATTTATTGGAATGCCAAGTAGTAGAGCATATCAGCTGAGCTCGCATTATCCACAAGAACCCGATAAGTGTTGTAGTCCCCAACCCGTATGCTAACAACAAGCACATCGTCGTGTGGGTGGTGGAGGCGTTGAGCATCCTCCTCTGTGAACCCGATTATAGGGTTGTCGATGCATGCCATCTTTGGCACCAAGCCCGTCATCTGGACTTTCTGAACCATCTTGAGGTATATCTTATGTGCCTTCCTTATTAAGCTAGTCGCTGCGGTGCCTCTTAAAATCATCCTTATGTTTCCTAGTGGTGGCCTAGGTTGCTCGTTATCCTTCCAGGCGACTTGCTCTTGTGGTTGGTCCATCCTTTTTTTACTGACGAACCTTTGCAACTTTCCTTGTTTGATAAGAGTTTCTATTTACTGCTTCAAGTCGTAACAATCGGATGTATCATGACTGTAATCACAGTAGAAACAGCAGTACTTATCTTTGGACCTCTTACTAGGGTCTCCTTTCAGCTTGCTAGGAAATGTCAAGGTTCCTTCGTCCTTGATCTGCATTAAAACTTGTTCGATCGAGGCATTCAAAGAGGTGAAGCTTGCGAAACTTCAAGTGAGGGGTTTGGAACGTCGATCCTCCCGTCGGTCTCCCGTCCTAGCCATCTTCTGTCCTTTTCTTGCCACGCATCTTCTTGTCTTTCCCTCTTCTTGGGCAACTCCTCTCTGGCTAGCAATGCGTCTTCCGCATTCATATACTTAATAGCCCTGTAAAGTACATTTGACATGGTTTTTAGGTCGTTTTTGTATAAAGAAAACAAAAACTTACCCTTTCGCAATCCATTGGTGAATGTAGCCATGAGTTTCTTGTCGTTAACTTTATCGATCGAGAGGAGCTCTTTGTTAAAGCGAGTGATGTAAGACCTCAGTGTCTCATTTTTCCGTTGTTTGATGTTCATCACACATGCAGTGGACTTCTTATACCTGTGCCCCCCGATAAAGTGTGAAGCAAACTGTGCGCTCAATTCTTTGAAGGTACTGATGGAGTTCGGTGTCAGCTTGCTGAACCATATCCTTGTGAGACCCTTCAGTGTAGTTGGAAAGGCTCGGCATATGAAGTGCATTAAGGTTTAGAAAGACTCCAGGTGATCTAAGGGATCCTTGGATCCATCGTAGGCCTCTACCTACGACATGCGGATTTTTGGCGAAAGGGTGAATGTAGTGACGAATGCCGTGAAGGGTGAATCCGTCTGATGGACCAACTCGTCGAGGTCACTAGACACCCGTCCTTTGAGGGCTTTTATCATGAAATCCATCCGTTCCTTCATCATTTGCATCTCTACAACCATGTATGGTGGGGCCGTCTTCACGGCTTGTGTCCTGTCCCTCTGGTCTACTTGAGGCGTTGCTACATCCTGGCCCCCTCTTAGTCCATCCTCTCAGCGCTGGTACCTTCTTGGTCCTCTTCCTGAGTGTTAAGCCCTGCATTCTTTTGGTGCAGCTACTCCTCTCAATCATGGTTTTACTTAGTAAGACATTCTACAGTAGCGGCGAGAGTCTGAACTTGTCTTTTGAAGGTAGTGGTACATGGTTCGTTTCCTTGAATGTTGTTGGTGGTTGCCATTGAGCAAGTGAGTACCATGCAACTCTTTGTCTGGGAAGCGGTAGTATGGCTTACAAGCGATGTCTTTCCCATAGACGGTGTCAACTGATAATGCTGAAAATCGCCAATAAACTGCACAGTCCTCACGTACTCTAGACAAAACCTACGTAACAAAGAAAAAAGAAAAACCCTACAGAGAGTACTGATGTGGTACCGGCCAAATACCCTTTGAAGGTTAAGTTAGAGAATGTTCTCAACTCTAGCGTGCCAGAGATGGGGTAATTATGCGTACCTTATTTTTTGAGGGTCTTGGGTTTTTATAGTGATGTAGAACCAACTTCTATTTCTTGGGCAAAAGGATGTTTCATTATGGGGAATATCCTAATCAATGTACGTATTTTGTGGGATTCTGCCCATATAAGGATTCTATTGACCAGGGTCAATTGTGGGGTACAAGATATTTCCATTTAAGATTCCTTGGAGTTTACTTAAGCCATATGGGTGCCACGTGGTCTTAACATCTGTCAGCCTCGGGCCCGTGCACCTAGAATCCGTCCATCACGGAGGATCATCCGTCCACTAAAGGGGGACCATCCGCCATATGATATCTCCGTGCAGTACCTTAATCCGTCATCTTGTTTTTGATCATTTATTAACTTAGTACCATGACCTATGACAGGTTTATTTGAACGGACCCGTCAACCTTACCTTTTATCCTCTTTAATGTCTTTATAGATAAAACCAAAAAAAAAAAAAGTTACAAACACAGCTGACCAGTCCACACAAAAAGCCACAATTACACAGTAGCCAATATAAAGCCACAAACGAGTCTGTGGTCCACACAACACACCAGTCCATTGAAAGTCACAATTTACAAACACAATACACCATAGTTCATAAAAAACGCAGAGGGCAGAGGGCCAAAGGCAGAGAAATATAGCAAAGACAAAAAAAACACAAATATGAACTTAAGAGAGGAGAGAAATTTCTCAGATTTATCGGACTCGTGTGTTATTGTAATCAAGGATCTGAGGAGCAGCAGCAGCAACAACACCGGGTCTGATCTGAGGAAAAGAACAGCAGCTGTAGGCTACCAGTGATAGAGGCGTTGATGAGGTTAAGTGGAGGAAGAGTGAGGTTAGGGTAACAATTTGGGAATTATAATTTAGGTTTTCAGTCCATATTTTTTTTTTTTTTGTAGTTAATTTTAGTTTGTCGTTTTTTTTTTTTTTTTTTTTGGGTATGAGAGTTTGTCGGTTATTGATGTTATACTTTCAGTCCATAATTTTTTTTTTTTTTTGTGAGTCAATATCTAAATATTTCAGAGGAGATCCAAAAATATATATTTAAGGGCAAATCTTAATTTTTCAGATTACATATGTATAGCAGTTTTTTTTTTTTTAAATTGGGGGGCTAGTAGGACCAAAATTTAAAATTTCAACACACACACACACACACACACACACACACACACACACATATATATATATATACTAGCTATTTTTTTTGGGGGGGGGGGGGGGGGGGATGGCCCGTCTGTCCTACTGCAGGTCCGTCCCTGGTAATAAGTGTGATAGTGTAGGGTATAAAATGTGCATTCGAATAGTTTAGGGTGCAAAGTATAATCTGGTATATAGTTTAAGGTGATGAAGTGTAATTTCTCCTATTTTTCCTCTTCCTATTGTGTTTATTTATTTTTTATTTTTTTATAAAAAATCTAAGTTCACAGTTTTTTTTGCTACAACTTTTGGCAAATATATATTTTTTTCTATGTCGTTTCCTCTTTACGGGAATAGGATTTTTCCTTTTTGTACACAAAACTTGACATTGGGAAAAACGGTGACAGACAAGTCTATTTGCAAATAAAGTTTATGTCCCAACATCTGCCAAACTCTCACATGTGGAGATTCTTTTATGACGTGTATTTAATAGCCTTTTTAAGAAGACCCGTCTTCTTTTTATCTGACCCAGCTGACTTATGAGCACCCCCTACTACCGATCATTTACATGATAATTTTGACGAACAAATAACTACTCTGCAATTTAACAAAAGAAAAAAAAAAGTACTCTGCGAATTAAGAAAAACAATTTTTTTTTTACATGATATGAACATGATTGATTTTTTCTTTTTAATTTATAGAAACAATAAGTACTTGAATTTGGGATTGTGGATCTATTAAAATACATGTTGGAATGTATAGTAGTGGATGTAAAACGTATTTATATTGTGACGGCTCTAATGCATTGGAGCAATGGAGTTAAGCCGTGTCCTAAACTTTTAGTAGGAAGTTATTTGTATTTGCTTTTTTTTTTTTTTTTTTTTTTTTTTTGAGAAGGAAGACACTGAGTTATTTTATTCCAAAATGGTGGCTAAATCAGCCTGAACAAAAGAGTAAACTGATAGTGGAACATCCTCCATCCATATTACATTATCTGAGTAATTTACTACTAGTTTAGCTAAATAATGTGCAAATTTTTTATCCTCTCTCTTAACACGAGAGTAGGATAATTTAGAAAAAAAGTTTCAAAAACACACGCATCCAAAATAAGCAAACCATAGGAAGACAAGCTTGTCTTCAAACCGTTCATCACAATGCTTAAGTCACCCTTAATACCACTCTATCGAAGCCCAGCTCTACCGCGAATTCTAGACGTCTCATGGCTGTCATGGCCTCCACTTCAATGGACTTATACGCTTGATTAAGTTGTTGTGATATTGAATCGATGACCTGCACGTGATCAGAGTAAGTGGGATAACTTCTACCCTCATTATCTCCTTGCAAGCACATTACTGAACCAGCTAGATTTGGAGGAGATTTATTATCCTTGAAACCCAATTAATCCCAGAATTTTAGGAAGAGTAGAATCCAAGATTTTATGATAATGAAGAGTTTCCATTTCAAGTAACCTTTCCGTTTCAACCAATCTCTTCAGTTCAGCCACCTTTTCCAAATCAGCCATTGTTGGGTGTCTTGATATGGAACCAGAATTAATCCCATCATCAATTTCAGCTAACGTTGACAGAACATAATTCTCAATTAATATCAACCCCAATTTTTTAGGGAGAGAAAAATTTGAAAATTTTGATATTATGAGATTTAATTCCTTTCGTTGCACGCTCCTTTCTCGTTTCTCCCGTTACCAAGCCTTTTGAATTAATTACAACATTAATTCTCTCCTCATCATCCTCAGTTACCGTATCAAGTTTCCTTACCATGCAGCAACCGTTGGACTTCCCTCATTTGATGAAAATTTCTCAATCGTTGCCACCTGACCGCAGTACCTAGGCACTAGAATTACCCTTCTTCCACCTGTCTAATATGGTGCCACTCTGAGATAGGAACCGAACTGTTGTTTATCAGTGGTTAGAGAGCTCTTGCTTCGAATCCAGAGCTCATATTGTTTGTCATCGTGTTTCAAATGACCACACCTCTCACACTGAAAACAGACCCATGATTTCTCCCCATTCTCTAGCTTGAACACCCTACCTCGGCATAAAGGAAGAGTAATATCCACTATGACATGTACATGAATGAAGTTACCTCCATCATCATCTATGGATTCAGGTGACCTTCAGACCTCTCCAATGGTTTTGCAAATGCTTTTTGCAACCTTTTTTGAAACGAAGTAGATAGGAATATCATGAACCTAAACCCAAAACAATGCTTTATCAAAAACTAGATCTTTGAGCTTTGAAAACTCTTCAAATGTTTGCAAGACCACAAGGTGTTTGTCAAAACTCCATGGCTGATTTTTCAATTATCCTTTCCACATCTGAATTGTTATCGAAAATAAAAAGCACCATATGATCTCCCAGATTTCAAATTTTATAACCATTCACCGACCTTCATCGTTGTTGAAAAGTACGAATCACTGCCTCCATAACGAGATAGTGTGAATTTAAAAACTTTGCTGCTATAATGTATTCCCCTGATTTGTGAATTTTTGGAAGGACAAAATCAGTATGTTCTCTATCGGATAAAGATAATTCAGACTAATTTTTAGTGAGGTCTTCCATGGTAAGCAGTGAAGAAAAAGAAAGAGAAGTAACATTGTGTAAGAGAGTAACAAGAGTAAAAGTGTTTCCCAAAACCTTGAACAAAAAACAAACCAACAAACTCAAGAGGCACACTTGGTGACTCTAGAGGACACAGGAAAAACAAACTCTCCTTCAGGGACAAAAAACTTCTACTGCCTAAGAAAATAGGGAAAAAAACCCAACTTTCTTAGCGAGCCTGAGTATTTTGTGGAGTCATGCATGGATGTAAACGTAAGTATGTTTCAGATTAGACACTACTTTGCTTGTATTTAAATAGCTGTAATTATTTCCAATAAACATATGAGAGGATTTTAATCTAAGTTGGATCTGAATTAGTTCCTAGAGGTGAAGATTTCTTCAATCAAAAATCCAAACTAATCCTTAATTTATTTTTTGTTCTTACTATGTATCAAGTGGTTCAATTGAGGCAACCATAATTCTTTTTACTTTTTTTGCTCTAAGTATTTCTTTCCTTTCAAAAATTATGTATGTGTCATCAATACAATAGAATTTTAACCTATAGACAAGAAATTTTATCAGTTGAGATGACTAGAACTCATGGACTATTTGAAGTAATATTATTTTATATAAATTTATTATAATCATTACTTTTATTATGCAACAATAATAACAAATTATGTCAATAAAAATGTTGTATTCCTATAATAATTGAACAATTAATCAAGACAAGAACCTGGTATAAAGAAGCATACTTGGCTATTAAATGTTGCTGCTTTTTTCTTTTTCTTTTTTTTTTTTCTTTTTTCTGTTTGTGATGGAAAGAATTCACTCTCTTAATTTTATCAAGACTTAGGGCACGTTTGGTAGACTGTAATAGACACTATAATGTAATAAATATTCCTATAGCATAATTATTCGGTTATTTGATTATGTTTTTATTACAATGAATAGTTATTCCTTGTGAATAATTATTCTTCAAAATGAGGAATAACTATTTTTTACCAAAAGTACTGAATATCTATTCCTTCACCTTATGTAATAACTTTTTAAAAAATTTCCTAAAAAACCATTAGTTGCCACGCCTTCAAAAGGAAAGAAAATAAATTTTCCTTGTTATTAATTATTAGCTTTATTTTGAATACCTTAAAATAAGTGTATTTTAGGAAATTTGACTTAAAAATGATTTAATTATACATTCTTTTTATACTCTACTAAATTGTGGATGCATATTCAGGATTCTATTTCTAGATGGTAACCAAACTAATGAATTATATTCCAACTTAATGTATTCTTTGTAATACTAGTAATAAAGTGTGTTATAATGTAATAACTAAACGTATTCATTAGTTTGGTTGTGAGTTATAACATTAGAATGAAACTTAACATTTATTTTAAGAAATATCTGACTCACACAATTATATCATCTTAAAAATTATTATTTTTAAATTTAAGAGAGATATGTGTTATTTTTTATGATTTTTTATTTTTATAATTGTTAGATGTATATGGGAAGTTTATTTATTTGAAAATATATTAAATTTTAAAATTATTGCACTTACTAAGAAATAGCTAATACAACCTTTTAAAGAAGAATAGTTATTCCTCATTTTGAAGAATAGCTATTCATAAGAAATGACTATTCCTTGTAATAAAAATATAATCAAACTAAAAAATAACTAAATCATAGGAATAACTATTACGTTACAGCGTCTATTACAGTCTACCAAACATGCCCTTATTTTTATTTCCAAGTAATAATTCTTACAGTGTACCAAACGTGACATTAATGATTTATCCTCCTAAAGACAAACGGACTGCTGACACCGTTGAAATTGCAGTAATTAATTCATATCAAGCTGTTCACACCTACCGCCAAAAAAAAAAAAAAAAAACTGAGTTTAATTAGGCAGCGTTCAGAAAACTGGAAGAAACAAAAAATCGTCCCTGTAGACACAATTTTACTGCCAGAATTAATTACAATCAACAGCTCAAGTACCATACACATAAAAGATAAAACTAAAATTTAATAATTTGGGTTGGTTACGATTTTTTTTTTTTTTCTTCAATTCTTCCAAGATCATACGGCCATACAATATATATACATCTTACTGAATGACTAGTATCGATTTTTCTATTGGTGAATGTGGACGGTGGTGGGTGATTACAGATCGATAGGCGCATGCCATGTAGTTTGGTTGACCACTTACATTTTATCGTAATCATGCAATGTTGAGAAACGTTATCTACAGAAAATGACATAAAACCCAGGCTGCATGAATATAGACACGGGTAGAGGTATGGGACAATACGGTAATGCGAGCAATTTTTGAAAAATTATAACATAAAACAACATATTGGACACTGTTATGACACAAATACGACACTCCAAATAAAGTGTCCATGCATCCTTTTATAAAACTGATAAAAGAAAATGTTATATGAGAAAAAACAAATAATAAGGGGTATAAAAAAAATAGCATCTTTTATAATAAATTTGGCAAACTACTGTTTTGAAAATTGTTTAGTGTTAAAATACTAATTTCTTTTTCAAAAAGATGATTATCGATCTTTCCAAAAAACAATTTTAGTGTTCAAATGTGAATATCATTATTATTTTTATTTTTATTTGAAATTATTCTTTTTTTTTTTTTTTTTTGGTGGGGTAAAATGAAATTTTATTAAAGAAAAAGAAAACTAAGAAACAAAAGAAGAACAATCATCCCTACAAACATAGAAATTGAATAAGGGAAATTGAACTTATTATAAGAAAAAATGGCTTCTAAGATTACCAACCAACTTAGTAGTAGCATAGTTTAATCAATTGCCTTTGAGTCACAAGACTTTTGAGTTTTGATAGATAAATCACCATTATATGTATTAGAAAGACCTAAAACACGATCGAATTAGATACCTTTGAGTAAGTAAAATTATTTTGGCCATAAGATCGAAACAAAATAGAGAAAAAATAAAAATAAAAAGAAAAGAAAAAAGAAAATTCCATTTATTTAAAGCCTCTTTATACTAGATTAAAGTTTAAACCCATCATCATAAGGAAATGAAGTGAGATCCAACCATTCATCACCATTATTAATGAACTCTGACACAGTGAAATTATATGCATTGTCAGTATCCATTATTTGATACCCAGGCCAAGAAACTCTACCATCTGTTGATGAGCCAGGCCCATCATTGTCATACTCCCCATAATACAAAGTTTTTGATCCTTCATCATCATTTTTGGGCCCCTGCATCCACCCAGTTGGATCAATAAAGTTGGTAATGTAGGATTCTAGGTAAACTGTTCGAGAGTACTCTCTCCCTGGCCTTCCTAGGTAGCTTTTCACTCTGATAGAATTAGACTGCAAATCCTCTTCAGCAACAATTGAACAATTCTGGATGGAGATTCCAGTGTCCTCATCTGGGCTATCACGAGACTGTGCTGTGATAACTGTGAATTGGCTTGGGGTTAGTAATCTAGAAATAATTTTACACCCTTGAAATACAACTGCTGCATTCCCAAATATAAAATCTATAGTGCCCCTTATGTCACACTCTCGGTAGAATTGTCGAAAGGAATGGACATACAATGTATTCTCATAACCAATTATGGAACACCTATACAATGCTACAAAGTCTGCATTAACTCTCAAGGCAACTGCTTGATGTTTCTTTGCTCCAGCATTGTTCTCAATATATATGTCTTGTGCTAGAAAGCCATTACCAGACACCGCTGAAGTTCAATTTATTATATATTACTAATTAGTTACAAGTAAAATAAAAAGGGAAAAAATCTATTAGAAAATTCTAAAGTTAGTTTTAATTTAATAACCAAAGCTTAAAAAATAATGTGAAATGAAATATGACTGGTGTCACTTCAACAACATATAAATAAGTGTTTGGAGATTTTAGGGATGTCACAAATTTTGTTACACAGTCTTTATAAATTGATATGTTACCATTGTAAAAAAGTAATTTAAGACATTCATTTTTATACTTTCGAAATCCATTAATAACATTTGTTGTTGCATCAATTTGTATAAGTTATGTAATAAAATTTGTAATATATATATATTCCTTATTTTTTGCTGTAGATAACACTTTTAGTTTGTGATATTCATGTAATAAAATTTATAATATTCCTAAAATAAGTTAATTACATAATAATATTCCAATAAACTAAATCATAATTAGTTATGAAACTTAAAATTTATACCTTTGTAGTTTTATTGGCACATCCTGGTGCTCCAACAGAGATTACCACAATTCAAATCTTCTCTTTATAATTATGGAATAAAAAATAACTAATTAATATGAGAAGTTACTATTTCATGACTATCTATTATGATTTAGGCATTGTCCCGTACAACTTATAAGATTAAAAAATAAAAATAAAAAGAAGAAATAAAAAAGAAAAGGAAGATTAATTTACATACAAAGAAGTTAAGGGAAAAACACAAATTATTAGATATATAAAAGTAAAACAGACGGAATGCATGCAATATAATTGAAGCTAAACATACCAAGAGTCGCAGATCTGAAAGTGGTCCAGCCATCGCCCACACTTCTGTTACCAGTAATTTTAGTGGCATCAGTTCCGTCTCCATGCAGAAAAATGTTTTGCTTGTAACTTGGGATTTCCACATTTTCCTCATAAATCCCTTGTTTCACATAGATATGTGTTCTATCACTGCTATTGTTTGGAGCAAAGTTGATAGCATCAGTGATGGTGGTGAAGTTTCCAGTTCCATCAGCAGCCACAGTCAGCACCTTGCTCGGGTCATATTCACTCTCCAATGTCCGAGCCCGTCTCTTTGATTTCTTTGAAATCCACGTTGGAGCACCCATGTCCATGAGGCGCCTTTTATTATGGCTTTTTTGGCTAGACAGAATGGAAAGAGCATTACTTACATACATGTATGTGTAATCTATGGAACTCAGTAGGGTTGGCAACAAAGGACCCGTTGCTGAATCCAAGCCCTCCAAGCATGTGTTCTTATTTGTGAGTGCTGCGCTAAGGTAAGCTATTGCATCAGCTAGTTTCCGTTGTTTAATGGGTGCGTCCTGGATTAGGGACATTGATCTTTGTAAACACGACATGGTGATTTGTTGGAGTTCCTCGCAGTCCTGTATGGTTCCTGTTTGATTTTCAATGATATTGTTTGAGTTTCCAGCATCCAACAACAGATTGGAAAGCTGTTCAGACCCAAATATTGCGATTTGGAGGGTGTAAAGGAGGAAGGTGCTGATGTTTGGATTGATCTCAATTGAGATATTGATTATGGAGAGTTTCAATGAGTCAAAACAGACATCTGGGTATGGTGTGGTTTTGCAGATAGAATCGATGGAGGACGAATTTTGGGAATATTTCATATAAGAAGAAGAGTTGAGAGCCCATGTTCTTGACAAGCTGATTGCAGATAGGAGCAAAAAAAGTTTCAGAATATTGGAGGAAGCCATCAAAGTTTGATGAGATAAATTGAAGTGTGTACTGACACAGATTAAAAAGGCCTACCTAAATAATGCATAACACGTGATATTATGGACCCTGTATGTACGTAGCGTATAATATCAATGTCATTTCAAGCACATTTTTAAATAAAAAAATGAATTATTTGTCTATTTTTTTTCTTCCAAAGTTTAATTATTTGATCAGGATTCAGGAGTGATGGGTGGAAGACCGAAGACCCAAAGTTCCCCTTAAAATTTGTTTTTCAGCACATCGCCTTTTGCAGCAAGTCTTCAAAGTTCTTACAAGGGACGGGCAGATGCAAATATGCAAGTAGGAATCTCGATGCTTAATTATATGGGTAACTGATCAACTGTTCTTTTCCCCCTTTCCTTTTATTTATTTATTTATTTTTATTTTTTTTTGATGGCCAAGATGGATGAGCGGGCCGGATTATTGGGACACTCATCCGCTAGGAAACATTAAATTGAGTCATAGTTATTATTGTTCAAAGTGACAACAGGCCTTACCTTAGCCCCACCAGTGCTGCATTTCATGCCAAGACCACTAGACCACCTTTCTTGACTGTCTTTTCCCCTTTTCAGATTGTGAAACCATTGACACTGTAATATAATTCACACTCTGTTCATATAAACTTCACATTTTTTTTTTTTTAAAGAATGTATACATTTAACCATGCTCTCTTTTCCGGTCGAACCTTTGTCCCATAGTTTCTCCCTTCGTTTCCTCTTAATGGGAATAGGATTTTTCCTTTTTGGCATGCACAATTTGACCTTTTCTCGTGAGAAACGATTACCTCTTGTGGGAATATTATTGTTTCTTATTTTGGTATATACACAATTTGACCTCTGAGAAACAGTGATAGAGTAAGACAAGTCAAAATTTCAAGTTTCTTTCCCAGCATAATCTCACATGGTGAGATTTTTTTTATGACAATTGTATATGGCTTCTTTATGAGAAGACCTGTTCTCTTTATCCGTGACCCAAACTAGTCTGGCAGTTAACAATAATATTGGGGAATACAATTTATTTTACAATTATTACACAATTTTTTTATATAAGAAATCTAGGTCAAGTACTGGTATCGCCAGAGGCAATGTCAGTAAAAGTGAAAAATGGTTTTAAAGATACAATTTATTTATTTTTTGAATAAATGAGGAACAAATAACTAGTCTACACGTTAACAATAATATTAGGGTAACAATTTATTTTACAATTTTCTAGTTGTTTTATTTTTTTATTGTAAGCATATAATATTATTTTATCTAGCCCAATATCGCCAATAGGCTAATATCAGTAAATGTGAAAATGTTGGTAATTCCACTGTACCCCCAATTTTTTTTGAGGGTACGGTACACACTAATAAACAACATGCTATATTAGGTTATCAAAACATTACATTTGACGATTCTATCTTCATATTGTGTAGTTTCAATATCACATGTGACAGTTCTTTTGTTACATTCAGTGGTTTCCTTTTTTTTTTTTTTTTTTTTCTTACATTTGATAGTTCTATTTTTACATTGTGCTGTTCCAACATCACATGTGACAATTCTTTTGTTACATTTGGTAGCTCTCTCATTTTTTCTCACATTTGACTATTCCATTTTCACATTGTGTAGTTTCAACATCATATGTGACGATTCTTTTGTTACATTCGGTAGCTCCCTTATTTTTTATTTCTCACATTTGTCGGTTCCATCTTCACATTGGGCAATTCCAATATCACATTTGACGGTACTTTTGTCACATTTGGTAGTTCGTTTTTTTATTCTCTCACATTTGATGGTTTCATTGTCATATTTGGCAATAACAATATCACTTTGATGATACTTTTGTCACATTTAGTGGTTCACTTTGTTTTTTTCTCACATTTGACAGTTCCATCCTCATATTGTGCAGTTCCACCATTACATGTGACTGTTCTTTTGTCCATTTTAGTGGTTCCCTTTTCTTTCTTTTTTCCTATCATTTGACGGTTCTCTTTTTTTTTTCTTTTTTTTTTTCCTATCATTTAATAGTTTCATTGTCACATTCAGTTATACCAACATCATATTTGATAGTACTTTTGTCACATTTAGTAATTCTCTTATTTTTTTTTCTCACATTTGACAGTTTTATCCTCACATTGTACAGCACCAACGTTACATATGACTTTACTTTTATCACATTTGGTGGTTCCTTTATTTTTCTCACATTTGATGGTTCTATTGTCACATTAAGCAGTACCAACATCACATTTGATTATACTTTAGTCACATTCACTAGTACTCTTTTTTTTTTTTCTCACATTTGACAATTTCATTATTACATTGGGCAATACTAACATCACTTCTGACCATACTTTTGTCACATTCAGTGGTACTCTATTTTTTTCTCACATTAGATAGTTCCATTATTATATTAGGTAGTACCAACATCGCTTTTGACTGTTCTTTTTTCACTTTCATTGATACCATTTTTTTTTTCTCACCTTTAACAGTTTCATTGTCACATTGGATAGTACCAATATCTTATTTGACCGTACTTTTACATTTGTGCCCACCACTAAAGTCACTTTTTTACTTAAATAACTACTCATTACAATAGAAATTTTTAAAATAATTTGTAACTCTAGCATTTTCCTCATTTTAAAAGCTATTAAAAAAAATTAGATCTAAAATTTAAAACAAAATAAAAATCCCAACAAATTAGCCCAACCACAAGAGTTACTAATAGTAAAGTTAAAAACAATTAAGCTCGATGAACCAATTTTACCAAAAATGAACAACCCGGCCCTTTTAAAAATGTTAAACAAAATATTTTAGTATCATAAATAATATGATGTGATGGATGATCACTTGAGAGGAAGCAATCTAGACACAGTTTATCTCTTATATTTCTTGATGAAATTGTTTTATAAACTCTAAGGATTCTTAGATATGAAAGTGTGATAGCCTTGAAGGACTTAAAATGGTGGTCTTGGTCAAACTTTGATTATTTTAATGTTTTTTACCCTTGAATATTCACTTCATTAACAAGAATCAAACAAAAATTAACAGGGTTCATACCATCACATTCTTTTGGTAGAGGAATTTGTTTCACACAGCAGCATATATGGCTCCGACCATAACATAATGGTTCTTCTAAAACCACAACTTTTACCATAATTTGATGAAATAGTCGAATGTGAGTAATGTACAAATACTTTCATATGAATCCATCACTTTTTCTCCACTAATCACAAGTGATCACTTCAAAGTTGTGTACAGATGTTTTATAAAAACAAAATCCACAAAAAAAAAAAAAAAATCAATTAGAATTATCTTGGTTTCTTCCATAAATCTTTCAATATACCAATTAACTTCCTACGTATCTCCCTTGGTAGCTCCCATCACGTTCAGGGCATACCTCCCTCTAAAATAACATAGTTGAGGTCACTTTTTTGATGTTTATATTTTCTAATTAACAGTAATGTGTGAGATTAATAGGGATAAATTATTTAAATATATCTATTATATATATATATATATATATTTTAAGATGTGCTTTGCAACATCTTAGTGGCATTAGTTTGCTAGTAATATGAACATGTTTTTGCTTGTGTACAGTTTTTTTTTTTTTAAATCTCACACATAAAGGCAAAATTTTAAATTTGCCAAGTTTCAATAAAAAGATAATCCAAACACAAATGAATCATTCCAACGCAATATGCAAAATGAGAAAAAAATTATCTTGATTAAACAAATAGTTAGATGTTTCACTAGCACAATCGTCCATATCCCATTACATATATAAACCGTTTCATTATTTCCTCCAAGACATAGATTTCATGCTCTTGAAAAGCAACACACTCATATCTTCACCTAAAAAAATACTTACACTCCCCATGCTTGTCAATATTTACTCGAGCTATAAGTTATAGATGTAACAAATACTCTCCAAAGTGCAGCTAATAAATGTTTGCAGCTATGGTTGTTCTCGTCTGGAATGAGGCCACAGAGCAAGACGAATCTTCTTCTCGGTCCTTGCATGTCAAACAGCTTTTGTGAGAACATATTAATTGTTTTCCATTGGACATCTATACATGAAATGAAGATGATACACAAGTCTGCTCAAGGTGATTGGCCAGTAAAGGGGCCTTTTAGCTGCAGTCAATAGTCAATATTTACACTGTGTTGAACTTATTTCCATACAATTTATTGGGCTCACATTAGACTAAAATGTTCAAAGAATAAGACAGGAATCAAAATGTTCAAAGAATTTCCATCACTTTAAAACACATTATGATTTCAAAGAAAACACTTCCCTATACCACCTTGACCCTGGTGGTGCTTTTGGAAAAGAAGCTGGGAAGTAAATTCACCCCCTGCTTCAACCAAGGTTTAAACTCCTATCTCTTCTCTTGAATTTTGCAACAACTGAATAAAGCATAAAGCTTCTCCTATTTTTTCTCAGCTATCAAGAAATGTATTTAATTATCTCAACAGCCTATATGGTCCTAGCATAATGGTAACCTGAAATCCCTAAAACCATCAATCTAGACCATCATGAAATACTAGCAAGTTATACTCAATCAGTTTAAATTCACAAAGCAACTAAACAATACGCACCGCTTGTTCATGGACCAAAAACCATTGGCATTACTCCTAAATCTCTTTTCCCTGGACCATTTGCTTTCATTAGTACTAGGATATGCGTGGGCATAGCCTAATATATCTCCTTCGCCCTTTACTATTTGCAAAAGAATTGAACCACACAAACATTGAATCAACAAAACAACACACACAGCGCAAATTCAAATGAACTAAACTCAATCTAATCAACAAAACAAGTTACTTCTCTAAAACCCAAATCCAATAATTCACCCACCAATTCACACACTCAATAAAACTAAACTCAATTTAACCAACAAAATTAGTTACTTCCCCAAAACCTGTATTCAAAAACTCACCAACCAATTCACATGGTCCGACAAGATAAGCTCAACTTAACCAACAAAATTAGTTACTTATAAAACAAACCCGACTACCCGAGTTCAAAAATTCACTAATCAATTCATACATTCAATGAGTTAAACTCAATATAACCAAAAAAAAAACCCAATTCCTTTTCCAAAACTCGAATCCGAAAACTAGTCAATCATTCAAGCAAGCACAAAAAAGGATATGCAGAATTAGAATCACGCAACAAAACAAGCAACTTAAACAAATCCATAGGTTCATAGTATCGTGTCCTCCCCACACTCCCAACCAAATCTAATCTCATCCCAACTTATGGATAAGGGTTCCCACCTCTCACTCAAGTTTCAAGTCTGAACATCCCCAAACTCAAAAGTGTAATGGTTAAATCACATATATAAGAACCGAAAATCAGTCAAAACAATAATAGTATAAACCCACAAAGTTTAGAGAAATAATATAGACCCATATCAGTGTTAATCCTATGTAGAGAGAGAACCTGAAGATTGTGGGTGGCATTGCTGAGTTTGATTGGAAGAGAAGAAGCGCTGCTGATTTGAGGTTGTGAGTGTGCCGCCGAGTTGGATTGAAATTTGTTGCTCTGTTTCTTCTTTTGTGGGTATGGTTTTGTGTGGCAGCTGTTTGGTTCTTGTGGTTGGATTAGAAGAGGAGAAGCTAGAGAGGCAAACTGAGAAGAAGATGAGACAGAGTGTGATGCCGTAGAGAGAAAAGCGTAGATGAATGATTTTTTTTTTTTTTTGGTTTATATATAAAACTTGCCTAACCGGTAACCAGTACCCTTTAAAATTATATGAATGGCAAAGATTAAAACAATGTTAAATTAAAGGTTGAGATATAACCCTCTTTTTTTTTTGGGTGCGGTAGAATGACCCAAAAATCCGAATGTGAATCCTCTATATTACATTTTGTGTACCACTCCATGTTCCACCAATCACTACTTACCATGTG
Source organism: Lithocarpus polystachyus (assembly GCA_033629205.1). Lineage (NCBI taxonomy): Eukaryota > Viridiplantae > Streptophyta > Magnoliopsida > Fagales > Fagaceae > Lithocarpus > Lithocarpus polystachyus. The sequence continues at coordinate 3,802,350 of CM066172.1, forward strand.
TATGATTGCTTTTAAACTTCAATTATTCTATAAGGAAAGTAAAATGAAAACATGGCACGTAGTGATTGGTGGAATATAGAATGGTACACAAGAGTACGTTAAATAGTACTTAAGAAGAATACTTAGCTATTAAATGTTTTTAATTTTGAGAAAATTATCAGTGTAAAAATAATCTCTATCCATAATCATTTGGTTCTTAACGCTTTAAACATGTATAGTTTAATCCATAATCTTTTGGAATTGTGTATAAATAGTCTCTATCGTCAAGTAATAGATCAAAAATGCTGACGTGGCTTAAATACAATTATGTCCTTTAACCTCACTTTTGTTCAATTTAATCTTCTAACTTTTAGGTTTATTCAATATAGTCACTCTTGTTAGTCTCATAAAAATGTGCCATTAATGACTACCAATATGACGTAGTTTTTTTTTTTTTTTTTTTTGGGGGAGTTTTCCTTACTTTAAATCGTGAAAGTCATTTTTCTATTATTATTTGGGGGAAAAAATCAAAGTAGTAAATAAATAATAAATAAATAAATAAAAACCAAAAACTCAATCGTCAGAAATTGCTAATTACTAATTAGACATGGCCTATGTTTCCTTGGGAAAAATTCTAAGCCCACATAAAATGGTATAATTTGTGCCATCGCCTTTTGGAGGAATCAAGTCTTCAAAGTTCTTACAAGGGACAGGCAAATGCAATTATGCAAGTAGGAATCTCGGTGCTTAATTATATGGGTAACTGATCAACTATTCTCTCCCCCTCCCCCCCCCCCCCCCCTTTTTTATGGCCAAGATGGGTGAGTGGGGGCGATTATTGTTGTGGACTCCATAAGCGTGACTATTGAGGTACTCACCTACTAGGGAATGTTAAATTGAACCATAGTTATTATTGTTTAGGATAACAACAGACCTCACCTTAGTCTCACGAGTACTGCATTCTTGCGTTTGTGCCAAGACCACTAGACCACCTTTCTCGGCGGTCTTTTCCCCCTTTCAAACTGTGAAACCATTGACACCATAATATAATGGGTCCGGTTAATGTGTACCCTAAGGGTACACATTAACCTATCCATTTTTGGAAAAAATTTTTTGAAAATTAAAAAAATTGTCAAAACTTTTTTAATTCCAGAGAAAGTTTTTCTAAAAATGATAAATTATTGTGTGCCCTTAAGACACACGTTAGCAAAATCCTAATATAATTCACACTATGTTCATATAAACTTCACATTTTTTATACGATAAATGACTCTTTTTTTTTTAAGAATGTATATATACATTTAACCATACTTTCTTTTCCGGTCGACCTTTGTCCCATAGCTTCCCCCTTTGTTTCCTCTTAGGCTGCGTTTGTTTTGGCAGTAAACACTTTCAGGTTACCGTTTTACACCCTTGTGTGTGTTTGTTTTGCTATGGAAAATATGGTCAATGGAAAATGAATGCAGCCTTGACTGGAAAATAGGCCCTTTGACCCGGAAAATGAACTCCTCTTCTGTTTTACCTTCAAATTATTTCCGGAAAATAGGCCAGACGCGCACAGAGAGAGAGAGAGAGAGAGAGAGATAGAGAGAGAGCAAGAAGAGAGAGTAAGCCGGAGAGCCAAGCCCAGCTCTGGTCCCCGACCCACGGCCCCGCCGGTCTGATCTCGCCGCCTCAAAGCCGTCGCCGATCAGATCGGGCGGCCTCGAAGCCGTCGCCGATCAGATCGGGCGGCCTCAAAGCCGTCGCAGATCAGATCGCGAGGCCTCGACGCTGTCGCCGATCAGATCGGGCGGCCTCGAAGCCGTCGCAGATCAGATCGCGAGGCCTCGAAGCCGTCGCCGATCAGATCGGGCGGCCTCGAAGCCGTCGCAGATCAGATCGCGAGGCCTCGAAGCCGTCGCAGATCAGATCGCGAGGCCTCGAAGCCGTCGCCGATCTGATCGCGCGGCCTCGAAGCCGTCGTCGATCTGATCGCGCGGCCTCGAAGCTGTCGCCGATCAGATCGCGCGGCCTCGAAGCCGTCGCCGATCAGATCGCCTTCGCCGATCTTCGCCTTCTCTCCCTTTTCCTTCCTCGCTCATGACCGGATTTGATGAAATTTTTTTTTGGGTTTTGATTCTGTTGTGTCTATCTGAGAAATAATATTATGTGTTAAGTGGATTGATTGAAATTTTTTGTTATAAAATTTGTTTGGGAACTGAGAAAATTGATGAGAAAATGTGTAAAATTTGTAGGAAAATAGCATTTTCAGAATGTTACCAAACACCGTAAATCGTTTTTTTGAACTATTTTCCATTGTAAAACCAAACACACAAGTTTCATTTTACTTACGGAAAATTACTTTCCCCTGCATTCATTTTACACTCGGAGTTCAATTTACGTTTAACCAAACGCAGCCTTAATGGGAATATGTTTTTCCTTTTTGGTATGCACAATTTGACCTTTTGTTGAGAGAAACGATTACCTCTTGTGGGAATATTTATGTTTTCTTTTTGGAATACACACATTTTGACCTTTTCTGCTGAGAAACAGTGATAGAATAAGACAAGTCAATTTTTTTTTTTTTTTTTTTTTTTTTTTTTTTTTTTTATGAACAAGTCAAATTAATTTCAAGTTTCTTTACCAGCATAAACTCACATGTTGAGATTTTTTTTTTTTTTTTGACAATATATATGACTTCTTTATGAGAAGGCCTGTCATCTTTATCTGTGACCCAAACTAGTCTACCAGTTAACAATAATATTGGGGAATACAATTTATTTTACAATTATTACTCAATTTTTTAATAGAAGAAATCTAGGTCTATTACTGGTATCGCCAATAGGCTATGTCAGTAAAAGTGAAAAATGGTTTTAAGGATACAATTTATTTATTTTTTCAAATAAATGAGGAACAAATAACTAGTCTACCCGTTAACAACAATATTAAAGAAACAATTTATTTTACAATTTTCTAGTTGTTTTATTTTTTTATTATAAGTAATATTATTTTATCTAGGCCTATCACTGGTATCGCCAATAGGCTATATCAGTAAATATGAAAATGTTGTGTAACTACTTACTATAATAATCAACCAATAAAGCAAAACAAGATTCTTAAAAATAAAGGAATAAAAAATCCAACAGTACGTGGTGTAGTACTTAAGAAGAATACTTAGCTATTAAATGTTTTTATTTTTGGGAAAATTGTTAGTGTAAAAATAGTCTCTATCCATAATCATTTGGTTCTTAACGCTTTAAATATGTCAGTTTAATCCATAATCTCTTGGCATTGTGTATAAATAGTTTTTATCGTTAAGTAATAGATTATAATCACTACGCATCCTTAGTGCGATAGTTACTCTACAAGTATAAATGTTTGTGGGGTGTGGGGGAAAAGAGCCGAGGTTCAAGTCTTTAGGAGGGAGCTTCACACATGTATACACTTAGATTAGGATAGAGTAGAAATTTTATCTTATATCAAAAAGTAATAAATCATAAACGCCAACGTGGCTTGAATACAATTATGTCCTTTAACCTCACTTTTATTCAATTTAATCTTTTAACTTTTAGGTTTATTTAATTTAGTCACTCTTGTTAGTCTCATAAAAATGTGACATTAATGACTACCAAAATGATTTTTTCTTTTTTTGGGGGGGGGGGGGGGCATTTTCCTTACTTTAAATCAAGAAAGTCATTTTTCTACTATTATTTGGGGGAAAAAATCAAAGTAGTAAATAAATAATAAAAAAATAAAAACCAAAAACTCAATCGTGAGAAATGGCTAATTAGATGCAGTCTATGTTTCTTTGGAAAAATTCTAAGACCACATAAAATGGTATAATTTGTGTCACAACTATCTATCTAATAGACTATGAATGATGGAAAAAAAATGGATCAAAGGAAGTCAATTTCGTACCGGAGGCCGTTTCGATTGGCCAATATATTTCAATACCAATCAATACTGATGTACCGTTTTGAGATTACTGCTAATTCTATAATAATAATAATAATAATAAGTATACAACATTTTTTAAAAAGTTAATACTATTAAACTATGGATTTTGTTAATGAGTGCTCTATGGGCACACATTAACTCATCCATTTTTTTGGAAAAATTTTCTCGAAAATTGAAAAAATTGTCAAAATTTTTTCAATTTCTTAAAAAAAATTTTCAAAAATAGATGAGTTAATGTGTGCAGAATATATAGTTTATTATAATATATTTTTTTTAACTAATGTATAGAATATATAGTTTATTATAATATATATATATATATATATATTTATACCAATTTAAAGAGTAGCACTATAACATAGTTAAAGGGAATAAGAAAAATACACCATCTATAGGCCACGTGAGTGACATGACCATTTGGATGGGTAAAAAGTGAATTTGAAGACCTTGTCTTTTTCACTTCCCATCACTAACCACAAGTTTCAAAATTTTGCATGGAGATTCACAGCCGGATAAAATAGAGAAAAAGAAAAAGAAAAAGTGGGGGAGAAGGAACTTGCTAGAAGTAAAAGAAGGAGAAGTTCATGAGGTAGCAGAAGAGAAATGAGAAGAAGCAGCAGCTTGATAATTGATTTGCAACAATAGGTGATTTTTTTTTTCAAAGATTCACAAAAGTCTCAACTGCTTCTTCTATTTTTATTCTTCTTCAAAGACCTTCAATTTCTTAGAAATCTACAGCAAAACAATAGAGATTTTTATTTTGGCCCGATATCCATTTACCAGCCGATCGAAATCTGGTATTTGCTCTGGTATTGCCGGAATAACTCCAGTACGGCCGGTATTTAAATTGGAACAAAATACTAGTGTTCCTGTACCGGCTAAGGTTCCAGTACAGTAAACACCACCCGTACCGGCCGGTATGGTACGAAATCGACTCCATTGGATGGATCTATGTAAAAGTGATAGGCAATTAATCACAACATGACATGTAAGTGATGTAGAATAGATCGTTATGGCCTTTTTGGAGTCCCAAGCGCGCCAAAAATCGCACAAGGCAAAAAGATACTAGTAGAAATCATCTGGGCAACAAACTCAGAATTGCGTGAAATTTGGTAGGTTGAAGGAAAATGGCCTTTTGAGTAATAGTTGTTACTTTGCCTCGAGGTACACTCTGATTTTGGAGAATTCCTTTTTATAGCCCTGAAAACTGTGATTTTGTTGTTTATAGTAATTTTTGTTTCTTTAATAACTTTTTGCTCAAAAGTCAGAATAAGGTCCCGTTTGTTTTGCAACGACCCTTAAGGTCAGTAGTTTATGATTTTGCATTTAACTCAAAATTTTCATTTTTGGTTAAATTTGGTATTTTGCCACTTAATCTCATAATTAGTATGAATTAGGGTTTTCAAATGTTAACGAATCGTCCAAGGATTTTAATTTTTTAGTATTTATATGTTTTGTAATCATCAAAGGTGAAATAGATTATTATCAATAAAATTGCAGAGTTTTTCTCAACCTTTTCTTTGGAAGATTCTAGTTTATCTCCTTGTAAATTCAAAGAACCCCTCGTAAATTTGAGATTTACTACTAGAAACTAATAGTTTAGTTTTTGTTCTATTAGAAGAGTATTATATGTGCTTTATTCAGGCTTTCACGATATCAGTAAGATAGTTAAAACAAAAATTATGGTAATTTATATAGTACTAAAACAACTTAACAACTTTTTTTTTTCTTCTAATTAGCGTATGTAGTGAAACCATGGCCCCATGGCCACTATTGTGACCCAATAATGATTAACCATTTGATTGCCACATCCACAATGTCTAGCATGGACCCAAAACATGCAATCCCATTACCATCTTTGCATATAATGTTCTTCCTTTATCTTTTTTTTATTGCGGTTGCTGGCAAAGGCAATGTTACACATTAAAAAGTTAATATATTTATTTTAATACATCATTTTACAATTTAGCTATATCACATATTCTATTCTTTTATACAACATATTAAAATAATATATACATCATATTAAAATAACCTTAAAAAGCTCCCACAATATAAAAAAATAAAAATGAATAATATAAAACTCACAACCCACCACCACCACCACAACTCATCCCCACCAATTCATAACTCCCACCACCAAGCACCGTAACCAACACTCAAAACCAACTCAATCACCACTTGTTGCCGTAACCATAACTACCAAAATCAGCCCACCACAACTCATCAAAATCAACCCACACACACACACACACACACACAAAACCACAACAAAAACCTAGAAAAATCACCATCACAACCACCACCAAAATTGCCACCACAACCACAGCACCAACACCGCTCAAAACTTACCCAAACCACAGCATTCACATTAGAACCCACCAATTCACACACTACCCACACAATACCACATTCGAATTTCTCAAAACCCATTCCAAAAGCAAATAAACCTAGAAATAGAAAATACCCAAAATTGGCCAATTGAGAGAAATCTAAAGGTGGGAGATCCAAAAAACGCGAGGAGGTCAACGGCATGGCGTGGTGGACGGTGTGGGGAGATCAACAAAGTGGTTGAGGAAGAGAGTGAGAAAGGAAGGGACTGCAGGAGAGAGAGAGAGAGAGAGAGAGAGAGAGAGAGAGAGAAGTTTAATAAAATAAAGAGGAAATATTTTTAGCATTTCTATCAATACAGAGCCAATAGTGGAATTGTACTATAGCAAAATTTATTTAGCATTTGAAACATTTGATATTGGTGTGCTAAATGCTAAAATTTTAGCATTTAGCACATCTGATGCTAATGCTCTTAACACTCTATTCCTTTAAAGGCTTTAAACTAAATCTAATTACTTTAATCAATCACTTTTGAGTCTCATGACTCTTGATAGATAAATCACAGTTATATGCATAGTTGTAAGTATTGTACAATACATATCGTATCGTGTATAAAAAAGTTTTGTATCATAAGGGCGTATCAAAAGTTCTCTTAAATAATATGATACATAGGTGCATATATTTTGAATTTATAATGAATATACATTTTATATTTGTATATCTATAATTTTATTAGGTGTATGATATGATACAAAATACAGAAAAATTAAAAATCGATTCATAATACGATTTACGTTTTAACAACTATGATTATATGTATTAGAATGATCTTTCCTTTGAGAAAGTAAAATTATTTTTGCCATAAGAAAATTCCATTTAATTATTACATTTTTTTTTATATACTAGATCAAAGTTAAACACCATGATCGTAAGGAAATGCAGTGGAATCCAACCATTCATCACCACTGATGAACTCTGACACCGTGAAATTATACGTAGCATCAACATCCATTTTGTAATACCCTTTCCATTGAACTCTATCATCAGTTGATGAGCCGGGCCCATCATTGTCATACTCCCCGTAGTACAAAGTTTTTAATTCTTGATCATCATTATCATCGAACCATTGTGTCCACCCAGCTGGGTTTATGAAGGAGCCAATGTGGGAATTTAGATAGACTGTTCGAGAGTACACCCTCCATGGCCTTCCTAGGTAGCTCTTCACGCTGCTAGAATTAGAGTACAAATCATTTGTAGCAAGAATTGAACAATTTTGGATGGACATTCCAGTGTCCTCATCTGGGCTATCACGAGACTGTGCTGTGATAACTGTGAATTGGCCAGGCATTGGCATTCTAGACCAAATATTACATCCTTGAAATATCACTGCTGCATTCCCAAGTATGAAATCTATAGTCCCCAATATGTCACACTCTCGGTAGAATTGTCGAAAGGAATGGACGTACAATGTATCCTGGTAACCATTAATATGGCACTTGTACAAAGCTACAAAGTCCGCATTTACTCTCAAGGCAACTGCTTGATGTTTCTTTGCTCCAGCCCTATTCTCAATACATATGTCTTGTGCTAGAAAGCCATCACCAGACACCGCTGAAATCCAATTTAATTCAATTTGAACACAAAAATAAATATAATACATATTGAGTGTCAATGGCAAAAGATAAATAAAACAACAGACATAATAATTTTTTTTTTAACATATTTCAACTTAATAATATATGAAAACATAACTCATCGCTTTTTTTTTTTTTTTTTTTGAACGTCGTCGCTTTTTTAAATTCTAAAAATTATATATGACTGATTTTGCATTAAATTATGCAACAATTTCCTTGGACTCTAAAGTCATAGATTACCCTAAATTCTCTTATATAAGCAACATTATGTTGTCATATCTTATTTGGTACTTAACTCCAAAAAAAAAAAAAAAGAGGGTCCAGCTTGGAGAACCAAAAAAAAAAAAAAAAATGGTGAATTAATGATTACGACATTGAGAGGAAAATATGATTTTGAGAAAATTGAAAAACTAAACAATTTGAACCACCCCCCCCAAAAAAAAAATAGCAGCTAAACATACAAGCATAGCTAGCCTCCAATTTCTTTTACATTATTATAACTGAAATTTGTAAAAATAAGAGAAAATAAATGAAATGATATATTTTCCAATCTTAATGTTTACACTTATTGTAGTAAGGAAAACTAAATCATTAATAAGATCTTTTTTTTTTTTTTTTTCAAAATTACTTCCAAAGACAAGACTAGTACATAGAGGGATGGGGGCACCTTGAAGTATTGGTGGTCCATAGACGAGTTTTTAATATCTCTAGATGAGACACTAATTGACTTTTGGTTGAGACAAGATTTAAACCTAAGATTTTTTACTTGACACCAAGATACTTTATTAATTGAGCTAATTTTAAAATTTATAATTTATGGACAAGTTAGCCACACTTCTTAAGGTGGTTAACGTCTTCGATATGACAATATCCCTTAAATTTATGTATTTATTAAAAAAACGTTTTTTAAAAAAATTAATTTTTTTAAAGTGGGAGGGTCATAGGCTCATATGTATGGGTTAATGCCTTTTTTTTTTTTAGGGGTTTAGTTGCTTATTTCTTTTTTCCTTTTTGTGTGTTTGTGGACTAACTTAAATCTTGAGAGGGGGTTAAGCATTACTTTTGGAACATTAAAATTTAGATGTATGCATGTGTGTGTGTGCGCGCGCGTGTTTTGAGAGAATTTCAACTTATGATGCCGTTCTTGATGATAATTTTTAATCATAAGGCCAAGATTTCAATTGGTTTATATATATTACTAAAAAAAAAAAAAAAAAAAAATTATGACCAAGCCAAGGGATGGTTCCCTTGCTCTAAATGTAGCTTGGTCCTGAGATTGACACAAATTATTAAAAGGGTCGGTAAATTACTCAAAATTTCAGTTAAAAAAAATGTATGTGTGTGTGACCGTTTTTATCCTTAATATATATAAATGTAAAACAGAAGGCTAAACATACCTAGAGTTGCAGATCTGAAAGTTGTCCAGCCGTCCCCCGCGCTTCTCTTACCAGTAATTGTAGTGATATCAGCTCCATCTCCGAGCAGAACAATGTGGGTCTTGTAAGATGGGATTTCCACATTTTCTTCATAAAGTCCTTGTTTCACATAAATATGTGTTTTATCATTGCTATTGTTTGGAGCAAAGTTGATAGCATCAGTGATGGTGGTGAAGTTTCCAGTTCCATCAGCAGCTACAGTCAGCACCTTACTCGGGTCAAATTCACTCTCCAATATCCGAGTTCGACTCTTTAATTTCTTTGAAATCCACGTTGGAACACCCATGTCCATGAGGCGCCTTTTATTATGGCTTTTTTGACTAGCCAAAATGGAAAGAGCATTACTTACATACATGTAAGTTTCATATATGGAACTCAGTAGGGCTGGCTTCAAGGGACCCGAAGCTGAATCCAAACCCTCCAAGCATGTGTTCTTGTTTGAGAGTGCTGCGCTAAGGTAAGCTATTGCATCGGCAAGTTTCCGTTGATTAATGGGTGCATCCTGCGGGACTAGGGACACTGTTCTTTGTAAACAAGACGTGGTGATTTGTTGGAGTTCCTTGCAGTCCGGGATGGTTCCTTTTTGTTTTTCGATGATATTATTTGAGTTTGCAGCATCCAAGAGCAGACTGGAAAGCTGTTCAGACTCCGATATTGCGGTTTGGAGGGTGTAAAGGAGGTAGGTGTTGATGTTTTGACTAATCTCATTTGAGATATTGGAGTGTATCAATGAGTCAATACAGACATCTGGGTATGGTGTCGTGTTGCAGGTAGATATAATGGAGGACAAATTTTGGAAACATTTCATACAAGAAGAAGAGTTAAGAGCCCATGTTCTTGACAAGCTGATTGCGGAGAGGAGCAAACAAAGTTTTAGAATATTGGAGGAAGCCATTAAAGTTTGATGTGACAAATTGAAGTATAGATCGACATATAAAGATTAAAAGGGCTTACCTAAACAACGTGTAACACGTGATATTACGATTATTGTGCGTGACACATGTGATATTACGGATATTGCTGAGTCTTTTTAAATTAAAAAAAAAAAAAAAAAACACTTTAGCTATCAATATGTTTAAAATATCTTGTTTTAAGTTGACGTGACAATTAAAATATATAATATGCGTAATTTTAGTCACGTCATTTTGTTAATAAATTATATAATGACTAATTCAAATAATAAATTATACGCATGTATAAATAATCACATAATAAGATGAAAAATATGACTTCAAACATTGTAAAATTCTTTGGACGATGGAGAGGGTTATTCGCATGGCATAATGCACAAAAATGTATTTTAACAACACTAGTACTTGTTGCGCACACTGTTGATTCTAACCGATAACATAACTTTAAACCATTATTTCAAACTTAAAAACATGACTTTGAAAGTTACTTCTTCAATTATAATGGCCTAATGGGAAGTGTGTGCTTGCACTAGTGTATCCAACAAACAAAGCCCTTTTAATAGTGTTATTTCAGACTCTTGTTCTATTTATATATTATTTGTGTCTATTTTTTCCCCCATTCCAAGGTTTATTTGATCAGAATTAAGGAGTGATTGGTGGAAGAAATTGTGTTTTTCAGGCCATTATAACGGAAAAAGTAACTATGCAGGACTCTCTTTGTGCTTTTGGGGCAGTCAAGTCTTTTAAGTTCTTACGGAGACCAATGCAATTATGCAAGTGGGACTCTTTGTGCGTATATGGTAACTGACCACTAAACACACTTTAATGCAATATATGTACACTGTTCATATAAAGTTCATCTTTTTTTATTTTTTCTTTTTCTTTTTTAAGAACGTATACCATTAGCACATGATTTTTCATGACGTGTAGACAATCAAAACCCTTTCAAATTTATTGGGATTAAAAAACCAAAAAAGAAAAAAAAAAAAAAAAAAACTAGCTAAATGGTGACTAATTATGATAAAAGTTGTGAAAAATACTGTGATACTAACATTTCTTTTGTTCTGAAACAATAGGATTCTCTCAATTTCACTCACACACATACCATTTTATTTCAAGCTTAGGATACTTTTTATTTTCACTAGAAAAATGGTAACAATCAAATTTACTTAAAAATAGTGTTTTTTTATTATAAAATTTTGGCTTTTATTTTATAGAGAATAGTCTATATTATGTCATGTTATTTATATACACTATAAAACTGAAGCTTTTAACTTTTGTTTACTTCATAATAGATTGACATATAAGATTTGTTACTCTCAAAAATTAACACATCATTTTTAATTTTTTTTAATCTTTCCTAAAAAACCTAAACCCAACAATAGGATTCTCTCAATTTCACTCACACACATACCATTTTATTTCAAGCTTAGGATCCTTTTTATTTTCACTAGAAAAATGGTAACAATCAAATTTACTTAAAAATAGTGTTTTTTTATTATAAAATTTTGGCTTTTATTTTATAGAGAATAGTCTATATTATGTCATGTTATTTATATACACTATAAAACTGAAGCTTTTAACTTTTGTTTACTTCATAATAGATTGACATATAAGATTTGTTACTCTCAAAAATTAACACATCATTTTTAATTTTTTTTAATCTTTCCTAAAAAACCTAAACCCCACAAGCAAGTAATGAAAACCCGAATACAAAATTATATCTATAAAAAAACACGCAGAAAACTACACCACCAATAACATACCCACTAAGCCAATGAAGCCAACTCAACCGAAAGCACCTAATCATATCATAATGTTGAGCCCAATAAGAATTGGGAAGATTGAGTAATGTCTGTGGTAGACATTCCCCAAAGAATACTTATCGAAGTTATGGAAACGTGGGGGTAAAAGAACAACACTACAATTACTTCCACTGGCACTGAGACTGAGCATCAGAGGCCAAAGTTGATGGTTCGTGGGATCAAGAGATGTGCACCTCTTCCTACAATTAACTGTTCAGCTTCCTTTCATTTTTGACCTAATTATTAAATCCTACTTAGTGCCCAAGTTCGGCCATTATCACTAACTAGTATGTAACTCATACATAGACTGATAGGCATAGATGCATTTAAAAATAAACATATTTTTTTAATCATAATATATATATATATATATATATATAAAAGTGATTGAATTATTAGAAAAAATAAACATATTTTTTTAATCATAATATATATATATATATATATATAATTGATTGAATTATTAGAAAAAATAAACATAATTTGATGGATATATATATTAAAATTCCTACCTAATGTTAATACTAATTATGATAATTTTTATTCTAATTTTTAATAAGATAGAATGTGTGATGATTTTTTTTTTTTTGAGTATATATATGATTGGTTTTTTGTTTTTTATTTTAATATTTTATTAATATTGAACTCTTAGGGCATGTTTGGCAGACTGTAATAGACGCTGTAATGTAATAGATATTCTTATGGAATAACTATTCGGTTGTTTAGTTATGCTTTTATTACAATGAATAGTTATTTCTTATGAATAGCTATTCTTCAAAATGCGGAATAACTATTCCTTATTAAAAGTACTGAATATCTATTCTTTCACCTTGTGTAATAACTTTTAAAAAAAAGTTTCTTAAAAAGTCATTAGTTGCCACATCTTCAAAAGGAAAAAAATAAATTTTCCTTCTTGTTAATTATTAGCTCTATTTTGAATACCCAAAAATAAGTATATTTTAGGAAATTTGACTTAAAAATGATTTAATTACACTTTCTTTTTATACTCTACTAAATTATAGATTCATATTCAGGATTCTATTCCTAAATGGTCACCAAACTAATGAATAGTAATACTTATTACATTCCAACTTAACGTATTCCTTGTAATACTTATTCCTATTCTCATGTAATAATCATTACAGTGTATCAAACGTGCCCTTAGTATTTTACACTCATTAACTCTTGACATAAAGATTAAAAAAAATTAGTGGACACATGGCACAAAATTAACCCACAATTAAAATTTAATTTGGGATCTAATAGAATTTTGTCTTAACTTTGAGTTATATATATATATATATATATATTAGTCTCAATTAAGATCTATTAAGGTTAATTCGTCCCTTAATTTAAGCAATTAGTGATTAATTTCCACCTGAGTTAAATTATGTGCATGCAACCTTATGGTAAGTTGTAGTCCAAACCAATAGGAAAATGTCACGTCACTAATTTTAAATTGGTCAATAATTAGACCAATTAGATTTGATTGTCCATAACCACATGGCCAAACTTAATTCATGAGGGTGCATCCTTATTGTTGAAATTTGATTTTTTGATATCTTTCAATCTGATAATCCAATTGAGGTTCTTAACCAATCTTTTTGGTTGTTATGATATTGAGACTAATTTGGCGAGAAGTAATCAAGGATCCAATAGCCAAAATTAATATATGCTACCCTCAACTCTCAAGTGTGAAATTACCATTTCACCCCTTCTGTGAAATTAAATGCAATTTGCAAAATAAGATGTTTACACATAGATTTAAAATCTATTATACATATGATCATCTAAAGGCATTAAAATAAATCTAATTGATTTAATTAATTAACTTTAAGTGGCAAGACTCTTTATAGATAAATCACCATTACATGGATTACAATGACCTACTACATAATATTATTTGTTCCCTCTGAGGAACTAAAACTATATATTTTGGCCATAAGATTGGCACAAAATAAAGACCAAAGTGTGTAAGTTCGTTTATTTAATGACTCTTTGTACTATTCGTCATAAGGAAATGCAGTGGAATGCAACCATTCATCACCACTAATGAACTCAGACACCGTGAAATTACATGCATCATCATCGTCCATTATGTGATGTCCTAGCCAAGTAACTCTGTTATCCGTTAATGAGCCAGGCCCATTATTGTCATACTCCCCATAATATAAAGTGTTTAATTCTTGATTATCATCATCATCGAAAGACTGCGTCCACCCAGCTGGGTCAATGAAGTCATCAATGTAGGAATTTAGGTAGACTGTTCGAGAGTACGCCCCCCATGGCCTTCCTAGGTAGCTTTTCACTCTACTAGAACTAGAAGATAAATCATCTAATTTCAAAATTGAACAATTTTGGAAGGAGATTCTAGTGTCCTCATCTGGGCAATCACGAGATTGTGCTGTGATAACCGTGAGTTGGCCAGACAATGGCATTTTGGAAAAAATCTTACACCCTTGAAATATAGCCGCTGCATTCCCAAATATGAAATCTATAGTGCCCCATATGTCACACTCTCGATAGAATTGTCGAAAGGAATGGACATATAACGTATTCTCAAAACCATTAATGAAGCACCTGTACAATGCGACAAAGTCCGCATTTACTCTCAAGGCAACTGCTTTATGTTTCTCCGCTCCAGCCTTGTTCTCAATACCTATATCTTGTGCCAAAAAGTGTTCACCAAACACCACTAAAATTTAATTTATTAAATCATTAATTAGTTAGAGGTAATAAAATTTAAAAAAAAAAACTTAGAAATATTTTAAAGTTAGTACTAATTTTTTTACAAAAGCTTAAAAACTAATGTGACATGAAATATCAATGGCGCCACTTCAACAACATATAAAAAAGTGTATAATTATATTTGGAGAGATGTTGGGAATCTAACAAATTTTGCAATATAACCTTTACAAATTGGTATGTCACCATAAATAAAAATAAAAATAAAAAAAAGAATTCAAGACATTCATTATTATACTTACACATTGCATACCATTCTTTCGCTAAGTAGTTCAATATATGTTTGTATTTCAATAATTTCATCAAAATGAAACTCTATTAAAGTTTCAAGGGGCTCACTAAAGTTTAAATAATTAAAAAATATTTTTCTTTAATAGACAAGTGGATAACTATCGCATATACCACATTTTTTACCATGAACTATTTTTTAACAGATTTGTAACACATGGCTCTTTTATTCTTATCAAATATGCAAATATTACTTATAACTTTTATAATTTGGAACTGTGTGAAGAGAAATTTGAATTTTGGATATCTCTTTTTAAAGCACTAGAAGCGTGAATTATGTTACATAGCACTTGACACATAAATGATATACAATAAAAGCAGGACAACAACTTCAATTATGAAAAATGCTTTACTGTTCAATCAAGCAAATTACTTTCTGATGTCATTATGGAGAGCACTTTAATTTGCTTAGCTAGTTGATCTTTTGAATTCAGATAGGATTTGCCAACCGGAAGTCGCGGGGTTTCTTGAGGATATTACTCGTATTTGTGAAAATTTTTGCTATATATGCTTTGTTAGTGTACCTTTTTGGTGTAATTAAGCTGCTCTAATTTTTGTTAGTGTTGCTAAAAAGAATGAGTGGACCATTTTTTTTTTTATTAAAAGAACACTAATCTTTTCTTTCTCATTGTACAACTTTTTATCTCTGACAAATAAAGTCTACTGTCATTTTAACTTATATCTCGTGTGTTAGACTCTTTTTGCCACCTCCTCTCCATCTGGCTTTTTCGACATCCTAGATAAAATTCAACCTTCTGTAACCGACACAATGAATGAGAAGCTACTCAGAGACTTCAACAGAGAAGAAGTGGTAGTAGCCATAAACCAAATGAAAGCCATTTCAGCCCCAGGCCCTGACGGTATGCCCCCGCTCTTTTACCAATCCTTTTGGAATACTGTGGGTGATGATGTCTGCTCTGCGGTATTAGACTGTTTGCAAAACTGTAGGATCCCAAGAGAAATAAACCTTACACACATTGCTTTAATTCCAAAAGTAAAATCCCCAGAAAGAATTTCTGAATTCCGTCCTATAAGCTTATGCAATGTAATTTATAAAGTGGTGTCAAAGGTGCTCGCAAACAGACTAAAATGTATCCTC
Source organism: Lithocarpus polystachyus (assembly GCA_033629205.1). Taxonomy (NCBI): domain Eukaryota; kingdom Viridiplantae; phylum Streptophyta; class Magnoliopsida; order Fagales; family Fagaceae; genus Lithocarpus; species Lithocarpus polystachyus. The sequence continues at coordinate 3,818,517 of CM066172.1, forward strand.
CCATCAGTAGTTTCTGAAAATCAAAGTGCATTTCAGGCCGGTAGGATTATCATGGACAACATTCTAATGGCCTTTGAAACTCTACACTATATGAAACACCACCAATCGGGCAAGAAGGGCTTCATGGCCTTGAAATTAGATATGAGCAAGGCTTACGACCGGGTTGAATGGAAGTACCTGGAGCTAATAATGAAGGGCATGGGCTTCGCGGATAAGTGGGTAGCCTTAATGATGGAATGTATCTCAACGGTTAGTTACTCGATCCTTATTAATGGCGAACCCTCTCCAATTATTCAACCCACTAGAGGCATCAGACAAGGGGACCCGCTCTCCCCTTACCTCTTCCTATTCTGCACTGAAGGTCTCCATTGCCTTCTCCAACATTCCGCGGACTCTGGACAAATCAGAGGGGTCTCCATCTGCAAGAAGGGTCCTAGGCTTACTCACCTCTTCTTCGCCGACGACTGCTTGCTCTTCTGTAGGTCTTCAACTAATGAATACAGAAAGATACTAGACATTTTAGACAGCTATGAAAGATCCTCGGGCCAGCAGTTAAATAAATCTAAGACCTCTTTATTTTTTAGCAAATCCACCCCAGCAAAAACCATTGAGCACATAACAAGTTTACTTGGGGTCCAAGTGGTTAAGCAATACGAGAAATACCTCGGTCTCCCTACCTTTGTGGGCCGGAACAAGCAGGCAAGTCTTAGATTTATAAAAGAGCGTGTGTGGGCCAAGCTCCAAGGCTGGAAAGAACAGCTCCTCTCCCAAGCGGGGCGCGAAGTATTGCTAAAGGCGGTGGTACAGGCTATCCCTACATTTGCCATGAGCTGCTTCAAACTCCCCACCACATTATGTAATGACTTAGAACAATTGATCTGTAAATTTTGGTGGGGTCAACGGGAAAACCAAAGAAAGATCCATTGGTCAAAGTGGAGCACCCTTTGCCTCCCAAAAGATATGGGTGGAATGGGTTTCAAGGAACTTCAGAAATTCAACGATGCTATGCTGGCAAAGCAAGTGTGGAGGTTATTGGAAAATAAGTCCTCTCTCTTCCACAGATTCTTCAGAGCGAAGTTTTTCCCAAATGGCACTATTTTTGATGCGAGGGAAGACAAGGGCTCCTTTGCCTGGAGGAGTATCCTTAGAGGCAGAGAGATCATAAGAAAGGGGTCCCAATGGCGTGTGGGAAATGGTGAAAACATCCTAATCTTCAATGACAATTGGCTTCTCGACCCACAATACCCAAGAATTCTTTCCCCTCCTTCCTTTTATGGCTGTGATGCTCAGGTATCAATCTTGATTGACAAAGATCGGAAGTGCTGGATTAATGAGGCAATTGATAATAACTTCTCGGCTCATGAGGCTAAATTAATCAAGGCAATCCCCCTGAGCCTCAGTGAAGCAGAAGATAAGCTATGTTGGTGCAGTTGTGTGGATGGCCAATACTCGGTGAAAGCGGGGTACAACCTCCTGATACGTGAGGAGCTCATCTCAAGTGCTAGTATATCTGATCGGTCCTTGCCAAAGTGCCCATGGAAGGGGCTTTGGAAATTGAAGACACCTAACAGAATAAAAACTCTTCTGTGGCGTGCCAATGCGGATGCCTTACCAACTCGGGTAAACCTAGTTAAGCGAAAAGTCCTAACTGATCCCACTTGCCAAGCTTGCGGTGCTGCTCAGGAGTCAACGTTGCATGCCCTCTGGTTGTGTCCAAAACTGTCTGAGGTCTGGTCTATCCACTTCAGTTTGCTAAGGTCCGAAGCTATGGTGTGCTCTTCTTTCCTGGATGTTTTTCAAATGTGTTTGGAGAAGTCACACCCCTCTGACTTGTTTGCAATGATAGTTTACCAAATATGGTTCAGACGGAACAAATTAAGAGTAGGAGAAACGGTGGCTGATCTAAAGCTGATAAATACAATGGCAAGAGAGGCTCTTCTGGAATTTCAGCAAGCTCTCCCAGCCCCTTCTAATCCACCCCCTGCCCATAGCATCACCAAGTGGCTGCCCCCCCCTACGAATTGGCTCAAAGCCAATTTTGATGGAGCCATTTTCCAAAGCCGTGATGAAGCCGGTATTGGAATCATTATCCGCAACGACCATGGTCTTGTAATGGCTGCCTTAACACAAGTTATTCCCCTACCCACTTCTGTGGAGATAGTGGAAGTGTTGGCAGCAAGAAGGGCTCTAATCTTTGCCTATGAGCTCGGGTTTAATCAAGTCATCCTGGAGGGTGACTCAGAAATTGCAATCCGGGCTATGAATTCAGAGGACTTCTCGGCTGCATCCTTTGGGCATCTAATCTCAGATATTAAGTCCTTTTCTTCCCACTTTGGGGCTTTGGTTTTCCAACATACTAGAAGACTAGGTAACAAAGTGGCCCATAGGCTAGCTCGGGCAGCCTGTAATTTCTCTTCTTCTCTTTGCACTTGGATAGAGGAAGTGCCTGAATGTACTTATGCAGACTACTCTGCTGAAATTATCAATGCCACGTAGACCCTCCTCTTGCTGAGAAGGCTCTTTTTTCTTTCTCAAAAAAAAAAAAAGATGTTTGTACAATTTTGAATAATAAAATGTACTTTTTTTTCTAACATATGATCCTATATTAAGCACACGGGTGCAATACAACTAAACTAGTATAAAAGTAAAACAGAAGACATGCAATGCTATTAAAATATTAAATTAATTAGCTAAACATACCAAGAGTTGTAGATCTGAAAGTCGTCCAGCCATCAGCCACGCTTCTCTTACCAGTAATTATAGTGGCATCAGTTCCATCTCCTCGCAGAAAAATGTTTCTCTTGTAAGTTGGGATTTCCACATTTTCCTCATAAACCCCTGTTTTGATATAGATAATTGTTTTATCATTGCTATTGTTTGGAGCAAAGTTGATAGCATCAGTGATGGTGGTGAAGTTTCCAGTTCCATCTGCAGCTACGGTCAGCATCTTGCTTGGGTCACATTCACTCTCCAACATCCGAGTCCGACTCTCTAATTTCTTTGAAATCCACGATGGAACACCCATGTCCATGAGGCGCCTATTATTAAAGCAGAGGCGCCTATTATTATTGCTTTTTTGGCTAGACAGAATGGAAAGAGCATTACTTACATGCTTATAAGTGTCACGCACGGCACTCACTAGGGTTAGCAACAAAGGACCCGAAGCTGAATCCAAGGCTTCCAAGCATGTGTTCTTGTTTGTGAGTGCTGCGCTAAGGTAAGCTGCTGCATCGGCTTGTTTCCGTTGATTAATGGGTGCATCCTGGATTAGGGACACGGATCTTTGTAAACAAGACATGGTGATTTGTTGGAGTTCCTTGCAGTCCTGGATGGTTCCTCTTTGTTTTTCGATGACATTATTTGGGTTTCCGGCATCCAAGAACATATTGGAAAGCTTTTCAGACTTCGATATTGCGGTGTGGAGGGTGTTAAGGAGGTAGGTGGTGATGTTTGGACTAATCTCATTTGAGATATTGGTGTGTATCAATGAGTCAAAACAGACATCTGGGTATGGTGTCGTTTTGCAGGTAGATATTATGGAGGACAAATTTTTGGAACATTTCATAGAAGAAGAAGAGTTGAGAGCCCATGTTCTTGAAAAGCTGATTGCAGAGAGAAGCAAAAAAAGTTTCAGAATATTAGAGGAAGCCATCATAGTTTGATGAGACAAATTGAAGCTTAGACTGACATGGATTAAAAAGGCCCAAGTGTATATATATATATATATATATATATATATATATATATCTGTGTGTGTGTGTGTGTGTGTGTGTGTGAGAAATTATAGACAATGTGTGAACAGAATGTTCAAGAATAAGCGTGTAAAAATATTTTCCCATTGCTGAGCCCCGTAAGTAAGATAATGCAATTTGGAACATTAACAACTTAAAGTTAAGTTGTATACTTTTTTTTTTAAAGACTTTAAGAGTAATGAATTGGATTACACAGACATTGATAGCAGAGTGTGGAAAAACATTCTTTTACACTTATTTGCAATTACTATTTTACTCGCATATATATATATATATATATATATTTATTTATTTACAATTGACGTGGAAATAGTGTCCTTACATTAAAAAAAATCTTCATTTTAACATATAAAAATGGACATAAAAAAAGAAAGAAAAAAAAAATAGCAGATATCTGATAATCCAAACCTTAATGACAATGCTATATGCTTCTTTTCTTTTCTTTCACGGAAAACACGTGGAGAGAGCAGTGATGTCAATGTTCTACGCTTCGGATGGAGAGGGCCAACGTACACAGTATGATGAGAAATAAGGTTTAACATCGTGCACCACAGTTTTCACATCATTTTGAATAACAATATTCAAACACTTCTACCAAAAAGACCCTTATATTCTCCCATTCCAAGGTTTATTTGATCGAAATTCAGGAGTGATGGGTGGAAGACCGAAGACCCGAAGTTCCCCTTAAAATTTGTTTTTGAGGACATTGCCTTTTGGAGCAGTCAAGTCTTCAAAGTTCTATGTTCCAACGCTTACAAGGGGGAAAATGCAATAATGCAAGTAGGACTCTTGGTGCTTACATGGGTAACTGACCAACTGTTCTTTTTCCCTTTTTAGATTAGGAAACCATTCACTGTATAATATAATATACACTTCTCATACAAAGTTCACAGTTTTACCACGGTGATCCAGTGGTTATTGCCTTACTCTAAAATAATTTGGGGTTGAAGTTACAAATTCGAATCCAGCAACAATGAAAAGCAAATGGGAAAAACCCCACACCCCCAACTCAATGCCGCTATGGCTGACCAATTCCCTAGATTGCTAGTTTGAACCCAGCAGGTAGGCGCTACTATTGTAATGTCTAACAAGAAAAGTCATTCTTTTTTTTTTTTTTTTTGATTGATAAGATAGAAAAGCTATTCTGGTCGCTTATTCCTACCTTTTTTTTGCCAGCTAAAATATTTATTTTTTCTTCAAACTCTATCAAAAGTTTGTTTTTCGTCCTTAAGTTTTTAAATTTTTCTTTTCGTTCCTAAACTATATAAAAAAATAAAAAATTCATCTCTAAATTATTAAAAATGTTTTACTTTTAGTCCTTAAAATTTAAAGAAGTTTTTTTAATCCCTAAATTATTGAAAGAAGTTTTTTTTTCATTTTTTTTTTTTTTGTCTCTAAACTATTGGGAAAAAAAACATTACAAAGTTCAGGGACGAAAAAAGAATTTTTTAATATTTGAGGACAAAAAGAAAAACTTTTGATAAGGTTAAGGGAAAAATAATAATATTTTAGTCCATTTTTGTTTATTTTTTTAAAAAAAGGGTTCACATTTTTACACACCGAATGTCTATAGTTTTTTTTTTTTTAAATTAATACATTTGAAACATGATTTTCCATTATGCACTGCAAGGATAATCTGTACTTTATGTGGGAGATAATCAAAACCCTTTTGAATTTATTGGGATTAAAAAAAATAACTTAGCTAGATGGTCATTGGGGGTGGAACAACAAAATTCTCTCCATTTCACACACCTACCATTTTATTTTAGGATTAGGAACCTTTCAATTTCACTATATATAAATGGAGAAAATCGAATAAACTAAAAACAAAGTTCATTTAGTCTTGACCTTTATTTTATAATAAATGGTTTATGTTAGGTTCTAAAAGTTTAGAACAATTGGCGTGAATACAAACTTATCTAGTATAGATTTTAGAGGGTATATTAGACAACGTTCAGGAGTTGCAAGTCAGAATACAAGAAAAAAGAAATTGCAGGTTTAAGAATTCGAAACATGTCAGGTCCGACCGATTGAGAAGAAGGCTTAACCAATTGAAACATGGATCTGCAAAATTTAATTTCGGTCCGACAGCTTATTAAGCCCATTAAATGATTAAGGTCTCAGATCTATTTCACTAAGCATTTAAAGGAAACCCTAAGACACGTTTTGAAAAATCTTTAGAGCTTCTCTTTTGATATCTAAAAGGTGTTGTGCCTTCTTCATTAAAAGCCACTACCGGAAATCATTCTCATACCGGTAGATCTCAAGTTGCTACATATAAGATCAACCGCTACTAATGATCTAAAGTTTTCAATGGGACCTCAAAGTTACAAACGGGGGTGTTTGTGCTCAACAAATTCAGATAGAAGAGTTCGTAGATTCAGAGCTGCGTGTGATCACATGAGTAAGTACTACAAGAGATAGTTTTAGATTTAGGAAAAAATCTATTGTAAAACTTTCATTATATTTAGTTATCATTTATTGCTTGTCTTATTTAGTTATCATATATTTAGTTAATTTGTTCCTTGAGAATTATTTAAATTAAATCCTCTCCAAGTTTTTTACCTTGAAACTAGACGGTTTCATTGGTTTTCCTAAGTCATCATATATTGCTTGTCTTATTTACTTTTTTGCACTTAGTGATATAATTGTTTGTGTTTAACCTAGATCAGCATAATAAACCTAAGTAGTAACTTAGTTAATTAATTAGGTTAAACAATCTAAGTGTTTAGGAGTCTAAATAATCAAACATTTTTAGATTATGTACACTACAAAAAACGCGAGTTTAAGCTGCGTTTTTGAGCTGCGTTTTTCAAAAACGTAGCTCCAGGGTGTAGTTTGAGCTGCGTTTTTAAAAAATGCGGCTCCACCTAGGGCATAAAGCTGCGTTTTTCAAAAATACGGCTCCACCCAGGGCATAGAGCTGCGTTTTATAAACGCAGCCCCAGACCTGCTCTAAAGCTGTGTTTTCTGACGCTGAGGCTGCGTTTAGACCCATCCGGAGTTTTTTTTTTTCAATATATCCCTGAGCTGCGTTTGACCAAACGCAGCTTAAACACTTCTGGAGAGCTGCGTTGGTTAAGCGCAGCTTAAACACTATTAATAAGAAACATAGAGCTGCGTTTTTATAAACGCAGCCCCAGACCTGCTCTGAAGCTGCGTTTTCTGACGCTGAGGCTGCGCTTAGACCCATCCGGGATTTTTTTTTTTTTCAATATAACCCTGAGCTGCGTTTGAATAAACGCAACTTAAACACTTCTAGAGAGCTGCGTTTAATGAACGCAGCTCTAGGTTTGCTATAAATAAGAAAAACCCCTAAATTGAAACACACAATACCAATCCCTAATCCCAAATCGAAAACACTCTCAGCTCACTCTCTACCTAAATCCCAATCCTTAATCCCACGGTCGTGCTCTCAACCTCTCGCCGCCGTGCTCTCAACCCAATACCCACAAACCTCACGCCTCTTAGCCTCCCTCATCAATCGGTAAGCTCTCTCTCTCCCCTTCTCTCTCATAGATTCTCTCTTTTTCTCTCTCATCGATCCTCTCTCTACTTTCTTGTTGATGTTCAAAACGCTGCGTTTTTAGCTCCTTTTCCTGAGGTCGATGGCGACCCCAGACGGTGAAGGAGGAGAGACACGCAATAGACGCCTCCAAGTGTTTTTTTCGTCGCTGTTGTCTAGCTTTGGAGGAGTTTTTCGCTATAATAATTCTCAAGAGCAAGATATGGCTTCTAGAGCTCTTGTTCCTCTGCAACAACAACAACTGAAAGGTACTATCTTTTTTCCTTTTAAGATTTCTAACCCAGTTCTGTTTTTTTTTTTTTTTTTTTTGCTTTTTCTGATCTGTTAGTCGTTATTGGGTTGAATCTGCATCTGGGTTTTCTTTCAATACTTTGGGATATGGAACAACTACGTTTTGAATCTGCGACTGGGTTTTCTTTTAAGGTTTTTTATTGAGATTAGAACCCATATCTGTTTTTTGATTTTTTTTTTTTTTTTTTTTTGATCTGTTAGCCACCATTGGGATGAATCTGCATCTTGGTTTTCTTTTAAGATGTGTTCTTTTTGTTCTATTTGTGGGATATGTAGTAATTACGTTTAATCTGCGTCTGCGTTTTCTTTTATGGTTTTTGGTTGTGGTTTCTTCATTATCTTCTTGAGTTATGTTGAATGATTTTCTGGATACCCATGTAGTGATGTTTTCTTTTGATTCTTTCTGAGTTCTTTTGAATTTTTCTTTTGCTCCTAACGTTTAAGGTTGAGAGATTTGATTAAAAGACACATCTTTGGAAAACAAGAAAGAATTAGATCCAAAACAGAAAGGATCATCTATGATCTATCTGAATAAATGTTTGGTTTGTGGTAATTTACAATTTGGGGGGATATTTTGTTTTGTGCAAATTATTGATTTTCCTTGACGGCTAGTTGGATTTTGCAAAATATAAGGTGTGAATTTCAGATTTAACATAGTTTCTTGTTAATGTTCGGATATTTGTTGATGAGAAGCTCTCCTTGTTAATTGTCATCATTATAAATTGTATTTGGATCTCTTTGCTCAATTTGTATTTTGGGCTATTTCAGGTTCTTATGTTTTGCCCCCAAAGCCTGGTGTTTGTGTTCTAGCTTTTTCTTTTGAAAAGCCTTTTGATTTTGAGATTACTAGTATTTTTAGGTGAAGGAATGTAGAAGAATGTACCTGCAGAAGGAAGGACTAGGCAGGTTCTTCAAGATATTGGTAATATGGTTGCTGAGAGAGCTATGGAAGTGAAGCTTCAAGCTCAGCTCATTGCCAGGTCTCTTTCTCTCATAAAAAGTAATTGTGAAACTTTATGTATTTGCTTGTTTTTTTTTTTTTTTTCTCTCTTTTTTTTTTCTTTCAATATATAAAATTCTCTTTTTATTAGATTTTTTATAATTAAGTTCCTTAATGATCTCCCTAGAAAAAATTCTTGGAGTGGCAACCACTAAAGACCACTACACATGCATCACTTTATTTATTTATTTTTTATAGAACCAAACATAAGGTGAATGCTTAGTGACCTTTCTTTAGGACGCAGATTTTCTTGATGGAAACTAAAAAGGGCAGAAAAAGTAAAAGAGAAACAAGGTGGACAGAGAGCCAAAGAGTAATTATTGTTTTACAGTTATTGAGGATGTAAAAAAGGGGAGAATGGGACATGGGTCAAAATTGTTATACAGATAGATATAAAGTGAGCTAATGAGTCTTTTTCATGATGTTAAAACATCATGAGTATCCTTTCTATAATAACTTTGTTTGGTAGTGAACTTGTATTGATTGTTAAAAGGTTGGGTAATGAACTTTTGTTTGGTAATGAATGTGGCAAGATTGTTAAATGTTGGTGAACTGGTTGCTGAGTGTGCAAGTTGGTGAATTGGTTGCTGGTTGAATTGGCAGGAATGTATTGTTTTGAGCAGGAATGTTTAGGAAGAAAAAAAAAAAAAAAACCCTATAGCTGCGTTTATGACAACGCAGCTACAGGAAAATCCAACGTAGGGGTCTCTAGCTGTGCTTCCAAAACGCAGCCATAGATCACCCTATAGTTGCGTTTTGCACCAAAAACGCAGCTATAGGTCCGGTTTAGGCTGCAGTCCCAGAACGCAGCTATAAGTTAGTTTGGGCTGCAGTTATACAACGCGGCTATAGGTCCGGTTTGAGCTGCGGTTCGACAACGCGGCTATAAGCTAGTTTGGGCTGCGGTTATACAACGCGGCTATAGGATGATCTGGAGCTGCGTTTGAAAAAAGCGGCTACAGGTATCGGCCTATACCCGCATTTTAGCCGCAGCCCAAACCAACCCTATGGCCGCGCTTCAGTAAGAAACGCAGCTACAGGTCCAGAAATTTTTCACCTGTAAAAACGCAGCCATAGGGTGGTCCTGTGGCTGCGCTTTTTAAAACGCAGCTATAGGTTCCGCAGGGGCCTATAGCTGCACAGTATATGCGGCGTATGTAAACGCGGCTATAGAAACGCGGCTATAGCCTAACGCTGCGTTTTTTTTGGTCTATAGCTGCGTTTTGCAAATGCGGCTATAGATCGCTTTTTTTGTAGTGGTAATATCACCAATTGACTAACAAAACTCCCTAAAATGATTTTTTAAAAATTTAATTTGAGTGGTGGTTGTGCAGCTATAGACACCGAAACTTATATAGACTTTTTCATACCCGTTAGACATGCACAATTATATAGGCCCACCACAAAACACTGGAGGGGGGAAATGTGAAACAATATACATTATTTATTGTGTTAATAGACATACCATTATAACTCAAAAACCCACGTTGTAGCTAAGAACCTTGTAACTTAAGTTACTTAACTGATTAGAATTTTCTTCTATTTTCAAGATATTTAGGGTTAAAATCCTTCTCTTCTATTGTAACAATCGAATTATTAAAAATAAATACATTGATACGTTGTTAAGGTGAACAAATCAAACATATCAAATATATATATATATATATATATATATATGCAAAAGCATACAAATATTGCACATTGTGGAGATGTAAATGAAAAATTTAGGGCCATATATATATATATATATATATATATTTTGCTACTCAAATGATTGGTTTAAATTACAAATTTTGTAACGATTGAGAATATTACACCACACAATTTTTTATTGGATGTGTGTATTGACAATTCCAACATTGTATTACATTCTTCTTACATTTGCAAAATCTATATATATAATAATAGGTAAAACAGAGAGAAAATCTAATTAAATTTTCAATTGGAATTCAATTAGTGTCTAATTTTACGCCACGTGTCTCATCTAATCTAAATTTTAGAATTTTGTGCCAAGTGAATTAATTTAGGTAAAAATTGAATTTCAATTAGAGTTTAAGTTTTTGTGCCAAATTAGTTAATTTAATGTAGAAAACGAGGAGTCCAATATAAGAAACTATAAAAAACATAATCATATATATACTATGTGATTGTGATTGTTTTTAAATGTACCCGTGCATATGCACGGGGTTACACACTAGTTTTCTAGATAATTAGAGATCTATAACTTTCAAATAGTAAATAACTTCTTATGTATACAAATTTTGGCATATGTGCAAGGAAGAACGAGAGTTTATAATCCAATGGTAGAAATTTTAAAATATTATCCAATAAAAATTTATTTCTTGGGTTAATTATGTTTTTCCCCCTTAATTATTAGGCCATTTACGATTCCCCTTGAACTAGAAGGAGGGTATTTTAATCAATTTGGTATATATGGAATATAAATGGAATTGGAAAAACTTGCTAGGTCTTAACACAAAGTGGATAGTCATAACTCCTTAAAAATGTATTTTAATTATATATCTAGCTATTTGGGCATTATCTCCTTATTACTATATTTAATTTTGTATAATTAAGCTATAATCTGCATTACTCCCTATTATTTATCTTTACATATTTTCTTCAGTAAAACGTCATTTATTGTTTCCAGAATTCAAGTGAAAAATAAGCTTATAAGAGAAGTACGGGAAAATGAAGGTCAAACTAGAATTGATGGGTGCTAAATGACCATTAATATCATGCTTAAATGTCTAATGAGGTACCTCATGGTCAATTGGAGTGCTTAGGGCATGTACCATATTTGGAAGGTGAATTAAGGAAAAAAATCAAAGAGGCATAATCTAAAAATGAAAATCAAATTTGATCACTGATCAGTATTTTGTGCATATCTCTCTTCTCAAAAATCCAATTGACCCAAGGCTAGATGGGTTGGAACTGTAACTTCAAGTGGCTATTGAAAATCTAGGTGAAAATCAAAAAACAAGAATTTTATTTTCTTTCTTTTCTTGGAAGTTAGGGTTTGAACATAGATGGTGGGGAACGAATTTGGAAGACACAAAAATTTTATTTTCTTATTCTCTCATGGTAGCTTAAGCCCTCAGTTAAGGCTAAGGGTTTTGTTTCTTCTATTCAGTATGATAATTTTTTGAGGTTACTCCTAAGTTTTGAAACAACAACATATTTGATTTTTTAATGAGATTTCTTTTTATATATGAGTTCTTCCATGCTTTTAATAAGTTCAATCACATTTTTCTTATTATTTAGATGAATTTCTCATAGTTGCAATTATAAATCAAGTTTTAAAGTGAATGAAATTTTCTGAAAACTATTCTAATTAAATTATCAATCCAAGTTACCACGCGTTCTTGGATTGTCTCAGTTCAACAAAATCATAGATTTTTCATTGTCTAAGAACAATTAATTATGAAAAATATTTCTTTTTAGATCACAAAAAAGTTTTATATCGATATAGGGAAACATTAGGGATGTCAATTCGGGTTAACGTGTCAGGTTCGTGTCGTGTCGAAGTAGGGGTATTTGATTAAAAGACTCAACCCAAACCTGACCCATTTAATAATCGTGTCATGATCCTTCAATCTTAACCCAACCTGTTAATAAAACAAGTTAACCTGACACAATACACTTGACACGCTTAATAAACAAGTCGTGTTGGGTTGACACGAATGTGATACAACCCATTTCAACTTACTTAATATTAAATATAACATCTATCTAGAAATAATTTTTTTTTACATCCTAAAAGTAGTGTATACACTTCAAGTCTTCAACCCACATTCAAAAAAATTTAGTTCAACAAACATATAACATCAATCTAGAAAATAAGTTTTCCACAAAAATATAAAAAGGTTTAGAGATTTTGGGGTTAGAGATCTAGGGTTTGTAAAGTTTCAATTTCTAATTATATCACTTGTAAGTTTTTGTAATTATTTACTTTTCTTTTTAAGTTTAAAATATTGGTTGGATATAAAAGATATTTGAAAAATCTAAAACAAAATAAAATATTTATTTGTTATACGAGTTAAACGAGTTGTGTTAAATGGGTCATTGCAGGTTGACACAAATAAATTAACGTGTCAAACGTGTCTATTGCGAGTCACGTGGGTTGACCGGCTTATGACCCATTTCTTATCGTGTCATTTTCGAGTCAACCCGTTTATGACCCAAACCCGTTAAGGCTCAACCCTAACCCACAAAAACCAGTGTCGGGTTTACGAGTTGAGTCGAACATTAACACCCCTAGGAAAGACTCTAATGCCCTAGTGTTTACATTATTGATGTAAACTAGTTATATTTTTCTTCTTCACTAGTTATATTTTTCTTCTTCACAAAAATTGTTGTTTAATTACATTTTCTTTGAATTTACCCTACTCCTTGTGGTTCGTGCTTGATACTCCGAGAATTATATTGTTACAATTTCTTGCACTTGGGAGTAAGCAAGCAAACGACAAGGGGCTATTTGCTTATTTCTAATAGTTTAAGGGGTACATTGTGAATGGCCCAATAGTTAAGAGGGGGAAAATATAAATTACTTCATTATGTCATCTTTGTCAATTTTAATATCTAAAAACCTTTAATCAATTTGATTACCAAACAGGTATCATAAAATTTTCTTTTAATAAAAAATGGGTGTAATAACTTTTTTTTTTTTTTTTTTTTTATAGAAGAAGATGGTTGTAACAACTTGAAAACACTTTATCATTATAATTTATCGAACGGTACTTAAATTGCTAAAGAAACTTTTTAATTAAAATTCTTTACCTAAAACTCTACCTCCAAATCCAGTAGTAATTTTAAATCAGGCAATCTTCGGTCTTTATTTTATCACTCCATACAACTTACAAGAGTAGATTTCCCACACTATCAAAAGGATTCGGAATATTATATTAAATAAGATCCATTTCCAAAATTTAAACAAATGTAAGATAATTTGTTTTATTTTTTTAAGTACAATAGAATTTCTATATTTAAAAAAAAAAAAAAAAAAAAAAAAAAACTTAGGCAATTGAGCTAATTGAAATTCACAATTTAGGTTTCTCAAAAAAGAAAAAAAAAAACTATTTAGTATTTAATTGATTTTGTATAATTTATATGGTTCAGATATTTTAAATGACACATGTTTTATATTTTTGCACAAAAAATTTAAAAAAAAAAATTAAGGGCCCGTTTGGTAATATTATTCTAGTAACGTTGTTTAAGTGTTATGAAAATATATGTAGGTAAAAAAGTGTTGTAGAAATATGTGTTGTGTTATTTAAACAACGAAAACTGTTATTTAAACAACACTAACAAATAGGTCTAAGAATTTAAGGAAAAGGGTATCTTCAAGTAGGGCTGTCCATGGGTCAGGTCGAATTGGATCGGGTGAACAAAAAATGGACCTGAGACCAACCGAATTTCAGGTTGGACTCAATGGCTCGAGTCGTCAGTTGAGCGAGTCAAAACCGTCGGGTAATTCGGGTCTGAAGCATGACAACAAACAGAATAGAAATTCAAAACCCAGACTCAAAGAACAGAAATATAAAAACCTAGACCCATGAGAAGTCAACCATAGAATGGAGAAATCAAAACCAACCCGGACCCATGACAAATCAACCAAAGAATAGAGAAACCAAAAGTAACCCATACCCATGAGGAATCAACCCAAAGAATAGAGAAATCAAAACCCAGACCCATGAGAAATCAACCCAAAGAACACACAGAAATCAAATAGAACAAATAATTCCACAAACCCCAGATTTATGAGACAAAAAGAGAGAACACTAAACCGGCACTACCACCACTCCATCTCCCACCATCACCACATCCATCACAAGGTTAGTAAGAAATTAAAAAATAAAAAAATAAAAAAAAACTAACCCAGGCCACCATCAGATGCACAAGATCAAAGCTTCAAATGGCAGATCAAAGGAAGCTTTAAGGGAGAGGGGTTTAGGCAAGAAAGAGACTACTTGAACTGAACAACGGTGGGTCATTAAGAACGACGACTTAACAACGGCAGCGGTAAGAAGTGTCTAGGGTTAGGGATTTGAGAGAGAGAGAAAGATAAGGGAACATGAAACTAAAAGCAGTGGCCCATGGGAGTGGAGTGTTAAGGCTTGAAAGTTGAGAGTCTTGTGACTTGAGACTTTGATGAGAGTGGAGTGGAAGACTAAAACGTCTAAAACTTTGTTTTGATTTGATTTTGCATTTGTGTGTACTCTTAGAGCATCACTAACAGACTCTCCAAATTTTTGTACTGTTTGAAGGATGAACAGTGACTTTTACCTTTTAGCTACCCACTTTTTCAAATACACTTTCCAACAGATTCTCTATCTCATTCTCTATCTCATTTAAACATTATTTCTTCGTTCATTCTTTATTCTTTTTTTATCATCATTTATTCTTCCTATATTAATTCCAAACAATTATATTTTTCAATGAGAAGTATTATGTCCACAACATTTTTCACAATACTTTCACAACAAAATTTATGTTAAAAGTTGTTACTAGTTCTAATTTGAACCCACCACTGAATTTATTTTTTTACTCACTAATATTAACTAATAACAATCTATTACTTAAAATTTATTGTGAAAATATTGCAGTAACATTTTTTTTATTCTTTATATTATTTCTTCTTTCTCTCATTTCATTTCTTCCATACATTTTCTTTTTCTTTTTCTTTTTTTCTTTTTTTTTTCTTTTTTTTTTTTCTTGTTTTTCTCCTCCACACGTTGTCCTGTCTCTATCCCCTCCCTCTTTTATTTTCTTTTTCTACCTCATTCAAGAACATTCCAGCTCTCCTTCTCTCTTTTTTTTCTCCAGCTCTCTTGGCCCTTTTTTTTTTTTTACTTGATTCCAGAGAACATTCAAGAACATTCTAGCTCTCCTGCTCTCTTTTTTTTCTCCAGCTCTCTCAGCTTTTTCTTTTTCTTTTTTTCACTTGATTCTAGAGAACATTCGTCCCCAACGCAGTCCAGATGGGTCATCTTCGTCCCAAAGCAGTTGGCCTAGCCTGGAGCCGTCACTCATCTTCGTCAAGATGGGTCTTTTTTTTTTAAGCAGGTCTCTCTCTTTTGCGGTTGAATTTTTTTATTGTAGAGGTTGTGATTATTGAGACTGAATTAATTCTTTTGCTCATGAACAAGTCTCTCTCTTCTCTCTCTTTTTTTTTTTTTTCTTTTTTTTTTCTGATTTCATTTGGTTTATGAGAAAAATTATTTTCGTGTTTGGATTGTATTTTGCATTTTGTAGCCGTTGAGATAAAGAAGAGAGAAAGAGAGTGAGGAAGAAAGAGAAAGGGAGGAAAGAGAAAAAAGTAATTTTTTATTCAACCAGGTAATATTTTAAGGAGTATATTGTTTAGAGAAGCTACAGTGCTCTCCATGCCTGGAGAGCTACTGTAGCAAATCTAAAAAAAAAAATTGGAGATGGAGAGGTTGTTGGAGGGAGTTTTTGGGGTGAACAGTGGTTTTTCTCTCCAAAAAATAGCTAAAGATAGCCTGCTGGTGATGCTCTTAGTTAGCATGTAAGTTTAAATTATTCAGAACTCAGGCCATAGAGTAGAGGGCAGAGGCTATATGGGTTGTCTAATCACTTCATTGACCTCTTTTTTTTTTTTCTTTTTTTTCTTTTTTTTTTTAATCTGAAACTATAAGTTGAGTTGGGTAATACGGGTTTTTAATACCTTAACCCGTTACCCGAACCGATAATTCGGTTTTTGTTAGAGGCAGGCCCAAATCTGACCAACCATGGGTTTTGGGTTCACCCACTGGGTTTCGGGTCGGTCAGACTTAGTCGATTTGGGCGAGTCATTGAACCACTAGACAGCCCTATCTTTATGTTATCTTTGTATATCTTTTCCCTCATCTCATAGTTTTTCCCTTCAAGTTTTTCCTTTTTGGTATGCACAATTTGACCTTTTCTACATCCCACCTCCCCCTCCTCATTTCTCCTTTCAGTATACACAATTTGACCTTATCTGGAGGGAAAAGGTCATAAGTCAAATTGATTTCTTTTTTTTGAAGAAAAGTTTTTTGATTTCAAGTTTATGTCCCAGCATGTGCCAAAATCTCACATGTTGAGATTCTTTTATGACAACTATATTAGAGCATCTATAGTAGTGGAGTTAAAAATTTAGCTTTTTAGCTCCACTAAAAGTTATTTTATCTATTTTACCTACACACATATTACAGCAGTGGATCTGTTTTAGCTTTTAACACAATAAAATAATATAAACATTACAATAAAATAATATATTCCCTACAATAAAATAATATATCCCACTACCCAAAAAATATACACCACACCAACCACAACCACCTCTACCATCAGCCACAGCCACAACCACCATAAGTAGTCCACAGCATAAAAAAAAAAAAAAAAAAAAAAAAGAACAGATCGGCGACGTGGATCGACAGCTTGGGGCTTGGGTCGGCTTAGGCCATTGACGTTGAGGCCGGCGGAGGCATGAGACGGTGACGTGGGCAAGCATAGGACGGCGACGTGGAATAGATCAGCGAAGCAGAGAGTAGATGAGGGAGAGAAAAAAAATGAGAAGGAAGAAGGAAGAAGAAGAGAAACCAGAGAGAGAGAGAGAGAGAGAGAGAGAGAGAAAGAAGGAAGGAGAAAATATTTTTTAAATGAAATAGGAGAGAGAAATTTAATAAAATAAATTTTTTTTTAGCTCTCATGAACAGTGCACATCTATTTATAGATGTGCACTGTAGCAATGGAGCTAAAAAATATAAGTTTAGCTCCATTGCTGCAGCAAGAATTTGGTGTTTGAGGAGCTATATTATAGGAAAATAGCAACATAGCACCATTGCTGTGAGTGCTTTTATAGCCTTCCCTACGAGAAGACTTGTCTTCTTTATGTGACCCAACTGAGTTATGAACATCAATAATGATAACATTTTCTTTTTCTTGAATAAATGACGAACAAATTACTTGTCTACCAATAAAGAATAATATTAGAGAGATAATTTCATTTTACAATTATTTATTTGGCTTTTTTTATTAAAGATATTTTATCTAGGTCTATTACTCCCAATGCCTATAGGCAACGTCATGAGTAAATGTGAGAATAACAAAAACTAGCTACAAAATTGATTATAATCTAAATCTACAACTTTACTCAATAAAAATAAACATTACTACATATTTTGAAAATTTAACCGTTAAATTGCATGTTCTTTACACTCTTAATACACATCAAATTTTGTTACAATTAGATATCATTTACTATATAATCTATAAGTTTATATTTTATACATAATTTTAAACTACAAAAACTTGCAATTTAAACAATATATTGATGATATAGTTATTTGACATAGCTAATGATCTTTAATTTTCTAGAAATTTTGCAAGCATGGAGAAATATGAAGAAGATATAATCAAATAGTAGATTTGTCAAAAGTCACCTCTAATAAAAAAATATTGAGTAAAGTTGTAACCTAAGTCTACAACCAATTTTGTAACTAAACGTTGTCCATGTGAAAAATGTTGTGTTACTACCATGGTTTTAAAAACCAAACTAGCCAAAGAACTGGAAAATGTACTGGTTCTCAGTTTTTTTCGATTCTTGACCAGTTTTGATAGGTTTTTTGTTGATTTTCTTGGTTTTTACTGAACCGATTTTAGTTCAACCGGTCCGGTTCGGTTTTTAAAACATGCAGTGGTTACTACTTACTATAATAATTGTCCAATTAATGAAGAAAAGATTCTCAAAATAAAAAAAAATAAAAATCAAGACACTAAGTCTACTTAAGAAGAATAATTTTTTTATCAAAAAAAAAAAAAGAATACTTTTTTTTTGTTGTAAAATTAGCATTTTGATCTCTAACGTTTTAAAAGTGTCAATTTTCTAACATTTTGGTATTATATCAAAATGGCTTTGTTGCCATTAAGATAATGATGAAAATTGCTTATGTAACTAACGTCAAAATAGAAAAAATTATTCTTATTCCTAGGATGCAATGTAGACTGCCACAAGGCTGCTTAACAGAGCCACCCGTTTGGACTCAAAGAAAGAGTAGTAGATTTTTCGTTTTTTGGACGTTTAAGGTCAGGTAGAGTACACAAAATATACCTTACTCCTTGGCCACGAGTACAGAATACCTTCAAACTGGATTTCATCCATGATATCCTTGAACACTCTCTCCGCATTGTTTCTTCTTTGTTTAATTAGCAACTCCTCTATCCCTAATGAATTAGCTTGAATCCCAATCTTAGGATCACAGGATTGACTTATTACTTGTAATTGCTCTCTTTTAACCTTTATCAGTGAAGAAACATTGCCAAAATGCTGCCTTTGCGACAAGCCTTTAAGACTTTTGAACAGTGGACTAGCTTCTGCAATTAAAGAGTGCTAGGCTTCTTTCATAACTTGGTTTACTTAAGAAAAAAAATGGTTTTTTTTTTTTTTGGGATAAATTATAATTTTGGTTCTAAACATTTACACTATATGTCAATTTAATTCTTATTATTTTAAATGTGTTACATTGGTCCATAACATTTTGGTACTATGCTAAACTAGTCTAATAGACAAAAAATGGTAACATGGCTAACGTGGCCTAACTACAATTTTGTCAATTAATTTTACTTTCGTTTAATTTAGTTTTCCAACTTTTAATTTTTTTTTTTTCAATCTAGTTCTGTTAGTCTCGTCAGAAAATGGAATTTGGTGTTTCTTTAAGCCACGACCTAAAGTCCTTTACATACTGTATGCGCCTTTCCAATAGACGAGCCGCCTTGTTAAAGGCGTTAAGCTATAAATATATATATATTGTGAGATAGACGTTAAGCTAAATCTGATTGGTTTAATCAATCCCCTTTGAGTCGCAAGACTCTTGATAGATTATTCACCGTTATATCATATAGAGTTAGATACAGTACTTAAATACTGTTATTTAGGTTCTATTTTTAAGATTCTGCCATGTGAATTTTTTCTCATAGAATGAAAAATGTATTTTTTAATTAAGTAGTCACATAGTTAAATTTTAAATACCGTTATATCATATAAAGTTAGATACAGTACTTAAATACTGTTATTTAGGTTCTATTTTTAAAATTCTGCTATGTGAATTTTTTCTCACGGAATGAAAAATGTATTTTTTTAATTAAGTAGCCACATAGCTGAATTTTAAGAAAAAAAACTTAAGGAACAGTATTTAAAGTATGTACTGTACTTAAGTTTTATCGTATTATATATACTTATTAGAATGACCTACTACACAATCTAATTAGTTACCTTTGAAGAAGTAAAATTATATTGGCCACAACTTTGGTACAAAAATAGAGATGAAAAAAAAAAAAAAAAAACAATTCCATTTAATTAATGCCTCTTTATACTAGATCAAAATTATTGAACCCCATCATGGTATGGAAATGAAGTGGAATCCAACCATTCATCATTGTTGATGAACTCTGATACCGTGAAATTATATGTATCTTTTTTATTCATTTTGTGATACCCTTCCAAGTAACTCTATCATTTGCTGATGATCCGGGCCCATAATTCTCATACTCCCCGTGATACAAAGTGTCTAATTCTTGATCATCATTATCATCACCATTATTAGACCACTGTATCCACCCAGCTGGGTCAATGAATTTGCCAATGTAAGAATTTAGGTAAGACTGTCCGAGAGTACTCCCTCCATGGCCTTCCTAGGTAGCTTTTCACGGTGATAGAATTTGAGTACAAATCATTAGTAGCAGAAATTGAACAATTCTGGAAGGAAATTCCAGTGTTCTCATCTGAGCTGCCACAAGATTGTGCTGTTATAACTGTGTATTGGCCATGCAATGGCATTTTAGACCAAATATTACATCCTTGAAATACAACCGCTGCATTCCCAAGTACAAAATCTATAGTCCCCAATATATCACACTCTTGGTAGAATTGTCGAAAGGAATGGACATACAATGTACCCTGGTAACCATTGATGTGGCATCTGTACAAGGCTGCAAAGTCTGCATTTACTCTCAAGGCAACTGCTTGATGTTTCTCTGCTCCAGCAGTATTCTCAATAGTTATGTCCCATGCTAGAAAGTCACCGCCAAACACCGCTGCAGTTTAATTTTAATTCAATTTGAGACAATCATAAATTAATACATGTTAAATAAATTTGATGTATATTTAGTGTTAACAACGAAATATAAATAAAATAATGGACATAATAATTGTTTGTTAACATATTTCAACTTAATAATGTAGGAAAAAATAGCTCATCATTCTTTTAAATCTTAAAAATTATTTATAATTGATTTTTCACTAAATTTCGCAACAATTTCCTCTGACTCAAAATCATAGACTACCCTAAATTTTCTTATATAAACAACATTATGTTGTCATATCTTATTTGGCGCCTAATTCTTCAGTGTGTGTTTTGGTTTAAATACATAGTTAATAATTACTATAAAAAATTTATACTATAAGAAAAAATATTTAGGGCCTGGTCAGGGGATGGCCCTGGCCCTTGCTCTAAATGTGGCTCCCTCCTGAGAATGACACAAATGATTAGATATATGAATGCTAAACATACCAAGAGTTGCAGATCTGAAAGTGGTCCAGCCATCCCCCACGCTTCTGTTACCAGTAATTTTAGTGGCATCAGTTCCTTCTCCACGCAGAAAAATGTTAGGCTTGTTACTCGGGATTTCCACATTTTCCTCATAAACCCCCTGTTTCACATAGATAATTGTCTTATCATTGCTATTGTTTGGAGCAAAGTTGATAGCATCAGTGATGGTGGTGAAGTTTCCAGTTCCATCTGCAGCCACAGTCAGCACCTTGCTCGGGTCATATCCACCCTCCGATATCCGAGTCCGACTCTGTAATTTCCTTGAAATCCACTTTGGAACATCCATGTCCATGAGGCGCCTATTATTATTGTTTTTTTGGCAGGACAGAATGGAAAGAGCATTACTTACATGCTTGTAAGTATGATCTATGGAATTCAGTACGTTTAGCAACGAAGGACCACCCGAAGCTGAATCCAAGCCCTCCAAGCATGTATTCTTATTTGTGAGTGCTGCGCTAAGCTGAGCTATTGCACTGGCTAGCTTCCGTTGATTAATTATGGGTGCGTCCTGGATTAGGGACACTGATCTTTGTAAACAAGACAAGGTGATTTGTTGGAGTTCATTGCAGTCCTGGATGGTTCCATTTTGGTTTTCAATGACATTATTTCCACAATCGAAGAGCTGATTTATAAGCTGCTCAGTCTTGGATATTGCAGTTTGGAG
Organism: Lithocarpus polystachyus; assembly: GCA_033629205.1. Classification (NCBI taxonomy): domain Eukaryota; kingdom Viridiplantae; phylum Streptophyta; class Magnoliopsida; order Fagales; family Fagaceae; genus Lithocarpus; species Lithocarpus polystachyus. Next base: position 3,840,340 of record CM066172.1, read on the forward strand.
GATGGAAAGGAGGTTGGCTTTGTTTGAACTGGTCTCATCTGAGAGTTTCAATGAATTAAAACAGAAATCTGGGTATGTTGTGGTTTTGCATACTGATTTTACGGAAGACGAATGTTGGGAATATTTCATAGAAGAAGAAGCGTTGAGAGCCCACGTTCTTGACAAGCTGATTGCAGAGAGGAGCAAACAGAGTTTCAGAATATTGGAGGAAGCCATCGAGGTTTGATGAGACAAATTGAAGTTCAGACTGACATATCAATAAATAAAAGGAATCAATACGCAAAGACTGAATAAATTGCAGTTTGATTTATTCAATTCTCATTGTTTCACTGGCTTTTAGCGTATGCGTGCGAAATTCATTTACAGAGACTGAACTTACTCTACAAACACTTATATTTGTAGAATGACCACCACATTAAAGATATACAGTGATTTTTTTTTTTATATATAAAAAAGAGGAGTCTTTTGGCTGAATATTGTTATTTTTAAAGTATATTTGCGTTTTAAGCACTGTTTGAAGTTAATTGGGATTTTGAGGAAAGAGAGTGAATTTCGGCAACACTATTGCCGAAATTCAATCAAAAAGTTGGAGAGAGAAAACCCGTTGGTGTGCTCGGGTGAGGGTGCTCCAAAAAAAAACTTTTTACCCCCCTATTTCGGTAATGCCATTACCGAAAATAGGGGGCAACTTTCTTTTTTTTTTTTTTTTTTTTTTTTAATCCTATCCTATTTCGGTAATGCTTACCGAAATAGGAGGGAATAGGAGGAAAAAAGATTCCCTCCTATTTCGGTAAGGGCATTACCGAAATAGGTGGGCCAATTTTTTTTTTTTTTTTTTTTTTTTTCATCCTATCCTATTTCGGTAAGGGCATTACCGAAATAGGGGGGCCAATTTTTTTTTTTTTTTTCACATCCTATTTCGGTAAGGGGAAAAAAAAAAATTTACCATTTGAAAAAAATTGTGACATTTGTGGTGATGGTGGTATTGCCGAAATAGAGGAAAAAAAAAATAAATTTTGTAATTAGTTTGTGGCAATGTCATTGTCGAAATAGAGAGAAAAAAAATTTGTAATTTATTTGTGACAATGCCATTGCCGAAATAGAGGGAAAAAAAATAAATTTTGCAATTACTTTGTGGCAATGTCATTGCCAAAATAGAGGGAAAAAAATTTGTGGCAACGGCATTGCCGAAATAGAGGGAAAAAGTACACAGATTCTTTTTTCCTTTTTCTCTTTCATAGCTTCCATTCTTTTATAGCTTCCTCCGTCAACTCGTTGTCAGAGGTTTTTTTTTTTCTCTTTCATAGCTTCCACGTATTGACTAAATTGCAATTGATTTGTGGCAATACCATTGCCGAAATAAAGGAGAAAAAATAAATTTTGCAATTAGTTTGTGGCAATGCCATTGCCGAGATAGAGGGAAAAAAATTGCAATTGATTTGTGGTAATGCCAGTGCCGAAATAGAGGGGGAAAAATAAATTTTACAATTAGTTTGTGGCAATGACATTGTCGAAATAGAGGGAAAAAAATTTGTGGCATTTGTGGCAACGGCATTGCCGAAATATAGGGAAAAAAACAAAAAAACAAAATTTGCAATTGGTTTGTGGCAATGAAATTGCCGAAATAGAGGGGAAAAAAATTTTACAATTCATTTGTGGCAATGCTATTGCCGAAATAGAGGGAAAAAAATAAATTTTGCAATTAGTTTGTGGCAATGCCATTGCCGAAATAGAGGGAAAAAAAATTACAATTGATTTGTGGCAATGCCATTGCCGAAATAGAGGGAAAAAATAAAGGAAAAAAAATTTGTGGCATTTGTGGCAACGACATTGCCGAAATAGAGGGAAAAAGTACCCAGCTTCTTTTTTCCTTTTTCTCTTTCATAGCTTCCATTCTTTTATAGCTTCCTCCGTCAACTCGTTACCAGAGATTCTTTTTCTCTTTCATAGTTTTCACGTATTGATAAAATTGCAATTGATTTGTGGCAATGCTATTGCCGAAATAAAGGGAAAAAAATTGCAATTGATTTGTGGCAATACCATTGCCGAAATAGAGGGGAAAAATAAATTTTACAATTAGTTTGTGGTAATGCCATTGCCGAAATAGAGGGAAACAAAATTTGTGGCATTGGTGGCAACGGCATTGCCCCAAATAGAGGGAAAAAAACAAAAAAACAAAATTTGCAATTGGTTTGTGGCAGTACCGAAATAGGTAGGAAGAAAAAAAAAAATATTGCCCCTATTTCGGCAATGTCGTTGCCACAAATGCCACAAATTTTTTTTTCTTTATTTTTTCCTTCTATTTCGGCAATGGCATTGCCACAAATCAATTGTAATTTTTTTTCCCTCTATTTCGGCAATGGCATTGCCACAAACTAATTGCAAAATTTATTTTTTCCCCTCTATTTCGGCAATAGCATTGCCACAAATGAATTGTAAAATTTTTTTCCCCTCTATTTCAGCAATTTCATTGCCACAAACCAATTGCAAATTTTTTTTTCCCTATATTTCGGCAATGCCGTTGCCACAAATGCCACAAATTTTTTTCCCTCTATTTCGACAATGGCATTGCCACAAACTAATTGTAAAATTTATTTTTCCCCCTCTATTTCGGCACTGGCATTACCACAAATCAATTGCAATTTTTTTCCCTCTATCTCGGCAATGGCATTGCCACAAACTAATTGCAAAATTTATTTTTTCTCCTTTATTTCGGCAATGGTATTGCCACAAATCAATTGCAATTTAGTCAATACGTGGAAGCTATGAAAGAGAAAAAAAAAAACCTCTGACAACGAGTTGACGGAGGAAGCTATAAAAGAATGGAAGCTATGAAAGAGAAAAAGGAAAAAAGAATCTGTGTACTTTTTCCCTCTATTTCGGCAATGCCGTTGCCACAAATTTTTTTCCCTCTATTTTGGCAATGACATTGCCACAAAGTAATTGCAAAATTTATTTTTTTTCCCTCTATTTCGGCAATGGCATTGTCACAAATAAATTACAAATTTTTTTTCTCTCTATTTCGACAATGACATTGCCACAAACTAATTACAAAATTTATTTTTTTTTTCCTCTATTTCGGCAATACCACCATCACCACAAATGTCACAATTTTTTTCAAATGGTAAATTTTTTTTTTTCCCCTTACCGAAATAGGATGTGAAAAAAAAAAAAAAAATTGGCCCCCCTATTTCGGTAATGCCCTTACCGAAATAGGATAGGATGAAAAAAAAAAAAAAAAAAAAAAAATTGGCCCACCTATTTCGGTAATGCCCTTACCGAAATAGGAGGGAATCTTTTTTCCTCCTATTCCCTCCTATTTCGGTAAGCATTACCGAAATAGGATAGGATTAAAAAAAAAAAAAAAAAAAAGTTGCCCCTATTTTCGGTAATGGCATTACCGAAATAGGGGGATAAAATTTTTTAATTTTTTCCCTCCTATTTCGGTAATGGCATTACCGAAATAGGGGGGTAAAAAGTTTTTTTTGGAGCACCCTCACCCGAGCACACCAACGGGTTTTCTCTCTCTAACTTTTTGATTGAATTTCGGCAATAGTGTTGCCGAAATTCACTCTCTTTCCTCAAAATCCCAATTAACTTCAAACAGTGCTTAAAACGCAAATATACTTTAAAAATAACAATATTCAGCCAAAAGACTCTAAAAAAGAGTCCATACATAAAGCTACAGGACATGGCTACAGTAAATGTGGTTAATTCAATTCTGACTATTTCATTGGCTTTCTTTCTTTCTTTCTTTCTTTCTTTTTTTTTTTTTTTTTTTTTTTTTGTGGGTAATATCGCCTATTGAACAAAACTTTTATTTATTTATTTATTTTAAATGTACACATGAGCTGTCACCCTAAAAAAAATTAAAACACTAACACAACCCATAATATTTTTATAATTGATGAGGTGTTGATTTCTTATAAGCCAAAATAAAATAATAAAATATCATATATATTGGAACCAACCACAACTAACAGTAAAAATATTATGAAGAAAAAAAAAAGTGTGACATCCATAGTATTTTTCACAAAACTTTCATAACAAATCATAATTAGTAAATTGTTATTAGTAATAATTTAAACTTACCAATTAAATTACTTTTTTGCCCACTAGTAACAACCTGTAACAACCTACTGCTTATGATTTGTTGTAAAAACATTGTGGATATAACATTTATCTTATAAAAATATTAAGACATTTTGTTGTCGTCATAATATTTTCACAATTATTAAAGTGTCAATTCTTTACAAGTCAAAATAAAATATAACAAAATTATAAAGATATTACAAAAATGTTGTACCATTATGTTGTGTTTCTAGAATTTTTTTTTTTTTGGTTTAGTCAACGTTGTTGAGCTGAAATTCATTATTTCATATATATTTTTCTTGGGTTGACTTTTTGTATTTTTTATTGTATTTTTATCTTTACACATCATTTTAAGTAAAAACACATTATAAAAAATAAATTGAAAGAAAAAAAAAACTTAGCATAAAAACACTTTTCATCCTTTATGTTTGTAGTAGTTCACAATTCACAATTCCTCCTAAAACTTTTAAATCAAGCAGTTTTCCCCTTAATATTTTGGAAATGAACAAATATGTCATATTGTTATTCTCTCAGTTAAACATTAATGAAAGCTTATGATTATTATAATATTACATAGTGTAATGTCTAAAATACTTCTACTAAATTTTTAACATTCCAAAAATTTTTTTCACATATTTTGAGTTTTAGATGGTAGTAATGCTTAAAAAGTTGGAATGGTGATATAAAGTGTTTTATTTATTACCTAAAAAACATTGATTTTCTAGATTTAAATCTTTGAAACTTATAATTTATCTAATGAAAAATTTAATGACACATGCCTTTTGTTATCTTTTTTTTTTTTTTTTTCTCTCTTCTTGCCTAAATGATCATTAAAAACTAAGTAAACTAAACATTGCACCTAGTCTCATGTAGAATGATAAAGAAGAAAGTATTAATGAAAAAATTTGCATTGTGTATGGTTGAAGGTATTTGATGAAAAGTTTCAATTACAGCATATGACATCATTCATTATAAAAATTTAAATACTGTGACAATGGCTTTGCAAAACTTAGTTGCTTATTGTTGGGAGATAATGATTTTCGTTATGATTTTTAGAAAGTTTTAGTGAGTGGATATTACCTTTAGTATATATGTACTAAGAAACTATTATAGTAAAATAGACATTTATATGTTAAATAGCTACGCTAACTTCGTGTGTGATCAAAATTCTTATACGAATGAGATTAACTTTGTATGACATATATTTTTATGTATATAGTTTTATACTTCTTCAAATAAAAATTGTATCTTAATCAGTATAGATTAAAAAGGCCTAACTAAGCAACATGTAAAATGTGATATTATGGCTCGTGTATACGTAGTATACAATAACAGGCCTGTAAAAATATTTTCTCATTATTGACTCGCTTAAGTTAAAAAAATGAAATGGTTTGATTTTAAACATATTTGGAGCTATCTTTTTTTCTTTTCTTTTTACTTTGTTTTTTTTAGAGATAGTTTCAATTTATGGGGCCTGCTTCTAATAATGACACCAATTATTTTTTGGTGTAGGCAGAGATTTAACCTTAGATTTCTTATTTAATTATCAGAGATTTTACCAGTTGAGCTAATTGAAACTCACATATTTGGAGCTATCTTATTTCAGCTTAATGTGATAATTAAAGAGATTACATATATGTAATTTTAGTCATACAACTTTGTTAATAAGTCGTGTGACATATTCAAACAATACATTATTTGGATAATATGGCTCCGAACATGTTGAAACCAAACTTTATTAGTTAAACAATGCCATTAGGAACGTCAATGTTAAGTTGCATTTTTTTTTTTTCTTGTTATTTCTTTCTTGACAGGAAACATGTGGAGAGATCAAAGATGTCAATGTTAAATTCTTTGGACAATGGAGAGGGCTACCACGCATGGCATGATCGATGCACAAAATTGCATTTTACAAGACTTAATACTTATTGCATACACACTGCTCGTTATAATTAAAAATATAACTTTAAGCCATTACTTCAACTTGGAAACGTGTCTTTTAGAGTCACTTTTTTCCGGCATTATAATGACCTAAGATCATCAACATCGGTAGAGCTTTTTACTTTTAAAAATTCAAAAAACTACTTTGCATATATTAATACCTCACTTTAAAATTTACCCAACATCAATAACTCTATTTTTTACCACTTCATTTAAATATTCTTTATTTATTTTTTTATTATCTCTCTCTCTCTCTCTCTCTCTCTCTCTCTCTCTCATTTTTACCAACATCAATGGAATAAAAAATTGGCAAAATTTTTTTAACTATACCACCATCATTGTGGCCTACCTTTTAGTGTTTTGGGTGGTATAATAATTTAGCTATTATACCACCTTCAATACTAAAGCTCTAATGGGTAGTGTGTGTGCTTGCACCGGTGTATGCAACAAACAATGCCATTTTAATAATGTTATTTTAGTAATTCCAAAGGGTTAGCTAAGTGGTTCCTAGCTAAAATCTCATTATATACATGAGACCCTAGATTCGAAACCTCTTGCCAGTATCTTGGAGTCACACTCCCATGAGTTCCTTCTTGTAATAACTTGATGCGAATAGAATAGGAGAACTGCATATATACTCGAAGAGGTCTGGATACACTCATTTGTCAAATAATAATAATAATAATAATGATGATGTTATTTCATTAACTTGTTTTTTTTATTTATTTATTTATTTATTATTTATGACTTTATGTCTATTTTTCCCCATTCCAAGGTTTATTTGACCAGGACTAAGGAGTGATAGGTGGAAGAAATTGTGTTTTTTAGTACGTGCCTTTTGGGGCAGTCAAGTCTTTTAAGTTCTTATCGAGACAAATGCAATTATGCAAGTGGGACTCTGTGCTTTTTTGGTAACTGACCACTCACACTCTAAATGTAATGTACACTAGGTTCATATAAAGTTCACCTTTTTCTTTTCCTATTTAAGAATGTATACAATTAACACATGATTTTCCATGATGCGTAGACAATCAAAACCCTTTTAAATTTATTGGGATTAAAAAACCTAGAAAAGAAAAAGAAAACCTAGTTTTTTTTTTTTTTTTTTTTTTGAGAAACAAAAAAGAACGAAAGAAAAGAAAACCTAATTAAATGGTGACAACTTGAAACAAAAATTATGTAAAAAATTGTGGTACTAGCATCTCCCTTGTTCTAGAATAGTAGTATTCTCTCCATTTTACTCACACACACACCATTTTATTTCAACCTTAGGATCCTTTTCATTTCACTAGAAAAACGGTAACAATCAAATTTACTTAAATTTGAGTTTTTTCTTCTTCTTCTTTTTTAAATTTTACTTTTTATTTTATAGAGAATTGTCTAGATTATGGCATGATGTTACTTCCCTAACAAAACTCCCTTAAATAGTCTAGATTATGCCATGCTATAGAAAACCGAAATTTATAGACTTTAAGTGGCTACTGATAGAATTGGTGAAAATTGAACTCAAGAGTTTTATCTTATTTGTTTTCTTTGAAGTTAGGGTTTGAACGTGGGTGATGTGGAATGAATTTTGGAGACAAAAAACTTCTATTTTCTTATTCTCTCATGGTAGCTTAAGCCCTTAGCTAGGGCTAGGGATTATATTTCTTTTATTCGGTGTGATAATTTGTTGTGATTATTCCTAAGTTTTGGGACAATATATTTGATTGTTCAATGAGATTTCTTTTTGTATATGAGTTCTTCCAAGCTTTGTTTGTTTGTTTAGACCCCTTAATGCAGATTGTATAACCTAATATATTAACCAAGTAGTTACTCAAGTTAATTATTCAAATTTAGATTTAACAATAATAAATCATATCATGCAAAGCAGCGGAAAATAAAGAACACGACAATATGATGACCCACAAAAACTAATGAAACCAATAGTTTCAAGGTAAAAACCTGAGAATGAGGATTTGACCTAATTATCCTCAAGGTAAAACAAATCCACTATATAGAATCGAAGTTTTTACAATTAGATTTAACCCCAAATCTATTGTTACCTCTAGTAGTAACTCACAAGTCTTCCAAGAGTCTTCAAAATGTGGCTAGGGTTTTCCTTTTATACGTAGGAGTGTTAGACTGAAACCCTAAACGTTTTCGCAGGCTTGAGCCTGTTTAAAATTCTACAGAAATTATTTTTTAGTGATTTTCGATCAATCGAGCTTCACCATTTGATCAGTCGAGCTTCACAGAAAAATAATCATTTTTCCTGCTACTTGTACATTCTTGAGTTTTGGATTGTACAACTTTAAGCAATATCTAACACCTATTCTAGGCATGTTTTTGTTCTTAGTTTGCCAACACATATAAGTTGAAATTCTAAACATTTAATTCTAAATCTTTAGAACCTAACACTTTCAATAAGTTCAATCACATTTTTCTTATTGTTCAGATGAATTCCTTATAGTTTCAATTATAAATCAAGTTTTGAAGTGAATGAGTTTTTCTAAAAACTATTCTAATTGAATAATTAATCTAGGTTACCATGCATTCTTCGATTGTCTCGGTTCAACAAAATCATACACTTTTCATTATCTAAAAACAATTAATTATGAAAAATATTTCTTTTTAGATCATAAAAAAATTTCATACCAATATAGGGAAACACCTTGATGCCTTGGTGTTTACATTATTGATTTAAACTAGTCATTATTTTTCTTCTTCACAAAAATTATTATTTAATTACATTTTCTTTGAATTTACCCTACTCTTTATGGTTTGAGCTCGATACTCCGAGAATAATATTTCTACAATCTCCTATACTTAGGAGTGAGTAGGCAGACAACAAGGACGTATTTGCTCATTTCTAATAGTTTGAGAGAGACATTGTGATTCTGTGAATGGCCCAATAGTTAAGAGTGGGAAAATATAAATAACTTCATTATGTCAATTTTTTTCATTTTTAATATCAATTTGATTACCAAACAGGTATGAATAAATTTTGTTTTAATATAAAAATGGGTGTAATAACCGTTTTTTTTTTTTTTTAGAAGAAGATGGGTGTAACAACTTGAAAACAATTTATCATTATAATTTATCAATCACTTAATTAAAATGCTATAAAAAAATTAATTAAAATTGTTTAACTAAAACTCTACCTCCAATAATAATTTCAAATTAGGCAATCTTCAGTCTTTTTTTTTTTTTTAAGGAAACAGTTATACTTATTAGAACACACAAACACGAAAGTAATATATTATTTTATCATTCCATACAATTTACAAGAGAATATTTCCCACACTATCAAAAGGATTCAAAATATTATAGGAAATAAGATCCATTTCCAAAATTTAAACAAATGCAAGATATGTTGTTTTATTTTTTTTAAGTACGATAGAATTTTAAAATAAAATAAAATAAAATATTTCTAATTGAGCTAACTGGATTTCACTATTTAGTATTTATTTGAATTTGTATAATTTAAATGGTTTGTATATTTTAAATGACACTGTCTAATACTTTTGCACAAAAAATTTTAAAACAGAGAATTTAAAGCAGAGGGTATCTTCGCATATCTTTTCCCTCATCCCATAGCTTTCCCCTTCACATTTCCTCTTAGGGTCCATTTGGGTGGAGGAGTGAAAAAGTGGGAGGATAGAAAAGATTTGGTTTTCTCCCATGTGTGTTTGGTCGGAGGGGTGGAAAAGTGAAAGAGTGTAAAACTTTTTTGTTTGGTTGGAGAGAAAAAAGGGAGGATGGAAAATGTATTTTATATAAACTGACTTTTATGTCATTGTTATATAATAGTAGGAAAGTAAAAGGAGTAGGTGAGTGTAATAAAGTAGGAGGTATTTGTGTAAAATGCATTTCTCATTACTTTTCCCTCTTCATTTTCCTCTCAATTTAAGAGAATAAAAAAAGTAAGTCCAGGAGGGAAAACTTTCTCTCCTATTTTCTATCTCTCCTATTTTCTTTCCTCAATCAAACAGTGAAAAACAATATTTTCTATCTTATTTTTCTCTCTCTATTTTTTATCATTCTTGTTTTCACCCCAACCAAACACACCCTCAAACAAGGATAGGATTTTTCCTTTTTGGTATACACAATTTAAACTTTTCTACAGACCACCTCTCCCTCCTCATTTCTCCTTTTTACTATCCACAATTTGACCTTTTCTGGAGAGAAGCGGTGATAACTGAAAAGTCAAATTGATTTCTTGATTTTTTTGAAGAAAAGTCTAATTGATTTCAAGTTTATGTCCCAGCATGGGCCATAGTCTCACATGTCGAGATTCTTTTATGACAATTATATTGTAGCCTTCTTTACGAGAGAAGACCTGTCTTCTTTATGTGACCCAATTGACTCATGAACATCAGTAATGATAACATCTTCTTTTTCTTGAATAAATGAGAAACAAATTACTTCTCAAGAATAATATTAGGAATACGATGGGTTCTAGTTAGCTAAACTGATAAAGTTTCTGATAGTTGAATAAGAGTCTAGAGTTCAATCAGTTCAATCTCAGCTTACATCAAAAACTGATTAGTGTCTTGTTCTGAAGATAAAGAGCTATTATTAGAAGCGGACACTTAAAACTCTTTAAAAAAAATGTAAATTGCAAATTGCACTCCTGAAGTTTAAGATTGTTTGGATTTTATACCCCAAAGTTTCAAAACTTTGATTTTAAACTCTGAAGTTTGGTTCCGTTAGCAATTCATTCCCCCCGATTAGTTTCTACTGTTAAGTGACACATGTGCATGCTGACGTATTTTATTTTTGCCAAATAAGCCTCAAAACTACAAGCGTTTCAATGAAAAATAAAAGCTTACCTAGCAAGTAGCACCATCCAAACATTACAGTTTTTCCCAAATTAAAATACAAAACTCCAATTCTAAACTACACCGTTTCTGTCAAATTCATCTCAAATCACTCATATCATCACTTTAGCAACTCCCAAATCGCAAAGTAGGCCTCTTCGTGAGAACCCATCCACCACTACAAGATAAATACTCAACAACAAGCTAACAAAATAAAAAGTATCTCTAGGGCAGATTCTTCCGACTACAAAAATGGGGTCTGTGGCGCTAGATACCCTTCATTTTTTTTTTCTTGGGACTTTCCGGTTTGATATACACAGCATGAAGCTTTGAAAGCAAAGGTCAAATAGGACTACATATAGGCGGAAATTCTGTTTAACGATTAGCAGAGAACTGATTTCATTATCACTTTTTTCTTTTTTGGGTTTGTTCTAAACTTATTAAAGACTGATTTTTCCAAAATTGGGAGGACTACCTCTAAAATCTTCACGGTATGTCATCTTAGAAAATGATGTTTTCAACTACTTTTTGGTTTATATGGAATTATGGATGGTATTGAGCTTCTTGTTGTAACAAATGTGTTTTTGATAACGACCTCTCAACATCATTCAATCTAAATTAATGCCTTGAAAATTCGAAGAGTAATATAATGGCTCAAGAATCAAGATCTCTCTATCTCCACATTGTTTCTTCTTTGTCTAGCGACTCCTCTATCCTTAATGAATTAGCTTGAATCCCAATCTTACGATCACAGGATTGGGTTATAATTACTTGTAAATTTTTTGAACCCGTTGAAACACGGCCTCAAGGCCAGGATCAGGAAAAATTAAAAAGTGCTGTGTGATTTGACGAGGTAGTAAGAATGTGTTCAACACGAGTGAAAAAAAATAAATAAATAAAAATAAAAATTGGCAAAATTAGACCCAACCCAAAGGATAAATACCTCACCAGGATTTGAAATTTTTGCCTGACATAAAAATTAGGTTGACTTGTGATCCGACCCATGTTTTAAAATTTCTTAAAAAAAAAAAAAAAATCAGATTTGCTTGTTTCGGCCTTGACGGAGCATTGGTCATCATTGTGTATGCTACCATTAAAATATCGCTTTGGATTTGGGGTATTGTAAGGTGATTTCCTTTGACTTGTACCATATATTAGGTTGTAATACCTCTATAATTTAATTTGAAAACTCAAATGAGTGAGGATTTCTTGTGCCTCAATTCGTTTTGCATTTGGCATGAGGAAAAATGATGCCATGTCTTATATTTTATTACCTGTATTTTGTATGTATGATATTTTTAACACGCAGGAGTTGCCTTTTTATAACGTGCAAAATCGTCTCCTAATAGTACATGTCTGAAAGATGATTATGGTCTTAACGCTAAATCGTCTTTCCGAAAGACGCTTTCACTGATAAAATTAAAAAATGATAAGCAAAAGACAATTTTAGATGAGTTCATTTTGTAACTATGCAAATTATATACTATATAATAAAAATTGAACTTAAAAGTTGTGGTTACGTCGCCTTCACTAAATTGCAGAATTTTTTTTAGATTTAAAAAAAATGTATATAGTATATAATATTTTTTTTTCTTCTCCTATAATTTCTAAGTTGATAAAATTCTTAAATTGATTATAATCCAAATTCTTTATATAATCCTTATTTTTATTTTTTTTAAGTATGGTGTATTATAAAAAAAAAGTAGCAACTTTTCTTATTTTTTATTACTAGACTACATGTATTTAGTTAGTTTTTTGAGAAGTAAATTTTGTTGGTTGGTGCCATACCAACTAAAACCTACAAGTGTGTCTATCTAAATATTATTAACAAAGCCTAAAATAATAGGATAGAAAGAAAAAAAAAATATAAAGCATAAACTATTAAAATGTGTAGTTGTGACGCAAAAGTGGAGCCAATCCCACGAATTAAAAAAAAAAATCATTTGGAGAACATACGCACAAGGAGGATTTGTTATCTATTTTTTTTTTTTTTTTACGGAGTTTCCGTGAGGTTTCAAAGCACTCACTATGTTGGGTTCGAGATCCTATTGGGTGCAAGGAACCATAATGAGCCATAGTTTCGTAGCCTCACGAGGGACACTAGTGAACATTGAGTTGCTAAGGAAGATAACTCAAGTGAGTCTATAATCGGACTCAAACTTTGGACCACACACTCAACGCATCTTGTGTATCACCCAAGACCACTAGACCACACCCTCTCAATAGTTAGTATGTGTAAAATAGTTTGTATGCAATAAACACTACTTAGAAATAAATTAAGTGGCACTTTAGATTTATAAAATTTATTAAATCCATGGAGAAATATCCTGGTGTGACCCACCACCACATACAAAGGTAGCGTGACACAAATTGTCTTGGATTCCTTGGGATTTCTCTTGTAAATCCTCTGGTTCTCACCCATTTTAGATAAAAAATAAATCTATTTTTGCTATGAAAATTTACTTTTGGTAGTTAGAAATTACGCAAGACCAAGAACCCAAATGGTCCTTTCTCTATATGGTTGGGGGTCCTTTCCATTGACTGTACTTTATAGTGCCTAGTTTCTTAATTTTAATAAAATTTAACTTATTAGCTTTCCTTAATGTGGCTTTTGGTTCGAGTCATCTTTTAAAATTCCTAAGAATCATTTCCTAAAAGGATTCCGAGGCATTCCCTTGTTTGGTTGTAAGTAGCTCAAGGAATTCAAATGTCCACAGGCATCTCAATAGTCAATACCCACAAAACCTCACATTTAGGAGAATAGATATTTCCTCCAAACAGGCCAGTGACCACATTCCTAAGGTTGAGGAAAGTTATAAATATATATTTTTTTAATAATTGACAATATTAGCCTCACTTTATTAAAAAATCCTAACCTCAATTAGATAGGTAAATGATTATGAAAGTATTCAAATTTTTATAAGCCAAGAAGTATTAAACTTATTTCCTCTGAAAAAATCAATCTAACCACACATCTAATCAATCTTCATTTACAAAAACAGGGCATAAAGAGTTTATTTTTGTTAATGCAAGGTGTTATGCATTGGAATCAGTTTTGGGAATGGTTTATGCTATAGCCTAACCTTTTCTTTCTTCATTTTTATTTTGGGGAAGCTAATCAGTTTGGCAATGGTTATGCAAAATGTGTTTATTCTATGCTTTAAATTTCTTTATTTGGATTCATGTGATGCATTTATTATCTTTTTTATGGCCCTTATTTTATATATATATATATATATATATTTAAAAAGATAACATTATTGGTATTGTCAATAAAAATTATAATGTAGAAAGATATTTCAAGTTTATTTTATGCACCGGGGGGATGCAATGCTTTAGAATTCCTAAGAATTAGTCAAACTTTCACTCAAAAAAAAAAAAAGAATTAGTCAAACTTAAAAATCTCATAATTGCATAAATCTTGTCAAACTAAACATGGGCATCATTACGTTCCTAGGCAATCACTTTACTAGGAATTTAGGTGCCCAAGGGTTGGACTCTTCGATTCAAACACCAAATTAATTTTTTTTTTTTTTTGGGTAAAAAAAACACCACATAAATTTGGTTCCATATAAAAGCGTACTTTTTGAATTTTGTGTGTTGAGTTTCAATGGGGTTTTGTTAATTGGGCCTGGATTATATTTTTTCCCAGAATCCCAGCTCCATCTTTTCGTTGTTTACTGTCATTTGAGTCATGGACATGTATTATATGTATAACAATGTTTTGTGGACTTGTTATTTGAGTTTTCAATTTCTGGCTATGACAGCTGTTATCTGACTACTGCAATTTTTTTTTTTTGTCAATAAAAAAATTTCAATATATTTACGATATTGTCTTTTGAATTCTGAAGTACAATACTGTCAACTTTGGCATGAATTTGATGGGACGTTAGTTGTATAGGTGATAATCTCTTTTCCTCCTACTTTCAATCTTCTCTTAATCTCTTTTGCAATCATGAGAAAAAAAAAAAACTTTCGCCTTGTTTTAATTTCTTTTGAAATATATAGTTCTTTCACAATCATTATCTGGATTTATATATTTGTATGGGCCTGATGTGATGCGTGTGAATTAAGGCTAATTTGATTTTGTTTCTTTTCAATCATACATGAGTTTGTGTTTGAGTAGTGTTGCTCTTTGTTTTTTTCTTTACTCTTTAAAAAAATATTTTTTATTATTTTAGAGTTGTTCTGAATTTTAGCTTTGGAATGCATGTATTTTACAGTTTGCTCTTGGGGGAAATTAATTCCTGCACCACTGAGGGATTGCACCTTCATTCAGTGTTTGTGCATTTTTCTTAGTGTTTGATTTGATTCTTTCTAATATTTGGGCCTGCGATTGCTTTGCTAGGCTTTGGTTTTCCTGGTGGATTATAAAGCTTTTTTGGAATTACATGGATTTAAGTTTTGCCTCTGGATATCATAGATTTTCTTGATTGATATCCTCGTTACTGAATGGGAGCGAGCTAGATGCATCCCATGTTGAACCAAGTTTGTTATTAATCTGAAGATTTCACAACTATCTACTTGAGCAACAGAATTTTTGTAACATTTTAGTCTTTATCGTACCTTTTCACCTTTTGTTTATAAGTATTTGAATTTTTTTCCCTTGAACATGATCCTTAAGGCATTTGTTTCTGCAAAGTTGGTTTTATAGATTGATCTGGTTTGTCTTTTTTAGTGGAACAAATAAGTAAATTTTACTTTCCCTTATTGTTTTGTGGCCGATTCTTTTATTGTGTGTATGTCAAGCTGCATTTCTACACTCTTAATAGAATGGAATTGAGGTGTGCTTTTGTGTTAAAACTCATTTCCTTTTTCCTTGTGTGTGTTTGTTTCTCAAAAAAAAAAAAAAAAAAAAAAAAAAAAAAAAAACTGATTCCAGCAAGTCTCTTAAAAAATTAATAATTTTTAAATTTTATTTTGAATTTAGTCATCTTACATTTACTTTTTATATATTTAGTATTCACTTCTCCCTTAACTACTTGACTTTTCAGGGTTGTTGATTTTCTCTTATATTCTGTCCTCTTATTTTGTTTGCTTGAGAATCATTGTATTTTTTAAATTAGTACTAACAAAATTTTATGTTGACCATAATTATTTATGGTAACCTTTTTGTTTCTCTTGATATAATATTTGTTTCTCCCTTAATATATATTTGCATGTATTTATGTGGTTTTTTTTAAAAAAAATTTTATGTGTTTATATGCTTCTTGCTATCTATAAGAAATTGCTTAATGACTCAGTCATGGCCTCTTTCTCTTGCTATGGTGGTATTTTTTTCAAAGATGAATATTTGTAAATCTTTGCATAATGGTACTGGAAATGAACTAAGATTCTCTGTTGTGCTGGTGAATGTTTTTTTAATCAGATTTTGCAATTCATCTTAATGATTGTTTCAGGAAGAAAACCGTTGAGTGGACTAGCGTCTATTTGAAAGCAAGCACCAAGCACAATTTTGTCATTGCAACAGATTATGAAAAAGAAGTAAAATATTTTGAAAGGATTTGCATCTTAAGTCTAAACGCTATATAGGGCTGTTCTCTTTCCTTCTTGTAGTTGAGGCTTCATGTACTTCGGGTTGTTTGATCAGAATAAATAATCTATTACTTTCTTATAGTGTCTTACTCTTAAGCGTAAATTTGGCGATGATTATTTTTGCCAACTTATTTTACTATTCAACTTATTTTAATTATTATTCATAGATCTCACTACACTTTTTAGTATTATTCATAAGTTCCACTGTACTATTTTAGTTAACTTTTACCTTTATTTACAGTACTTTAAGTAAAAAAAAATTTTAGCTTCGACAAAATAATCGGAGCCCAAATAAACCTTAAAGTATGTCATGCACGTGTCCTAATAAGCAATAGGTTATTTCTTCCTACTTGTCACTTGAGGTATCAGCACATGACTTATTATTGGATGGTCAATGACCATTTTGAGGAGGCCTGTATATTATGGTTTGTCATACCAAACAAGACTAGAGCTTTAAAGGAATCTTACGAACGTGGCAGTTTCAAAATTTTTGCCCTAAGATCACAAACGAGGGTAGTCCAGATCACCAGAAGGCCTTTGTGATATGAACTAGATCTGATTTCAGGCCCATTAAATTTCAAAGCCCAGTTTGTTACCAATGGATTCCCTCTTCCCAGGCCCACTTTCGTCCCTACAGCCCTACTTAGTTCCACCTCCTCAAAATCAACATCATTTGCTAAACCATCATTTTCAGACTACTGCAACACAGTTTTGCATCTTCTTCTCAAAATCTACGGTTTCCAATCGCCTAGGTTTGTATCAAATAAGAGTAAGGTCTCGCTCTTTTCTCTCTCTCTCTCTCTCTCTCTCTCTCTCTCTCTCTGTTTTTGGTTTATGTTTCAAATTTTTTTGAGAAATTGAATGTGAAAAAGTTTTTTTTTTTCCCTTTTTTTTTGTTTTTTATATTAAAAAAAAAAACCAATTTGGGAAGCAAGGGTGTCTATAATAAAAGTGGTGCAAATTGCATTGAAGGTTGGCAATATAAATATGCGTTCTTCGTGCCCATCAAATTTCTAATTTCCGTTTTGATTATGGCCTCGAACAAGTAGCTATATTCTATTTCACTCGATTTATTTTTATGCTTATTTATTTATATATATATATATATATATATATATTGATATTGTTTTTAGTTGTTCTAGTCAAGATGTAAACCCCACAAAGGATGAATCCAGAACATTTAGTCTCGGCTAAGCAAGAATTATCTACCCTCCTTTCAGGAAGCCTCATTGAACCCACAGCCTCTCCATGGGCGTGTGGATTTGATCTCCTTCACCAGATTCCCGAGAGAGAGAGAGAGAGAGAGAGAGAGAGAGAGAGAGGTTTATGGTAAAGGGGAAAAAAATACGAAGTAATAAAGAGTAAATATAGAAAAAAAATAATCAAACGTTCATTAGTAACTGTTAATTAGAAAACAAAGAGGCTGTAAAGAGAAGTAAAAAAAATTAAATAGACATAACCATATGGAGAACATTAAAAATTTTATAGTGTAATAAAATTAATTGTTACATTCACTTAAAAAATTAAATCAATAATTAACAATAAAATAAAATCATATTTACATTTAAACTTAAATCTAATCAAACTCTAATCATGGAAACCATATTTCCATTCATCACTAAAAGGGAGATGTTCTCCTTTAATAATATAAATTACATAAGAAATAAAGTTAGGAAATTTTAAAATCCCTTTTTTGACATTTCATTTAATCCTTATCTTCATACATCAATACTTTTAAAAATCTAATGAACGATGTTACATCTCATTTAACGCATCTGTTATGCAAATCATCAGCCAGTAAATATATGATAATACTAAGAAACGTTACAAATGAGATTATGAAAAAAGTGATAAAACTAATTAATTACTATCATTATGGAGAAGTAGTTTATGATTTTACACATCTAAAAAATTGGAAAAAATAGAGTTTACTTAAAGTATATGTAAAGATTCACATTAAAAGAAAAAATACATGTAAACGTTGAAAATAAAAAAAAAAATAAAAAAAGAAGAAGCAAAACTTAGGTATAATACTTAGATACTGTTCCTTAGATTCTCTTTTTAAAATTTGGTCATGTGGCTTTTTTTTCATGGGATGGAAGCGTATTTTATAGTTAAGTAGCCACATGGCTAAATTTAAAAAAAAAGAACTTAAGGAACAACACCCTAAATACTGTACCTAAATTTTGTCCTAAAAAATGGTATAAGTAAGGTTTTTATTAACTTAAAAGATAATGAAAAATCAATTGTTAATAATAATAATAATAATATATTTAACAAGATCACCCTAAAAAAAATTATCCTGCACAACGTGCTAGTTTGCAACTAGTACTAATAACAAATGAACATATTTTGAGAAATCACACACACATAAATGGACACGTCTTAAGTTGCTTTGTACATTGGGCCCAATAGGATGTTGATATGTGTCCAATACTTGTGTCACGTTTTAGCATCTTATTAGGTCTATTACACGAGAAAATACACCATGATTTGGGGGTGTTACTAGGTCTCTCCCTCACAACTGGTGGAACCCACAGCTAATGAGTCTCACCAACTTGCAAGAGATAGGAAGCATACACTTAAAATAAGATATACTTTCTCTTATTACATAGAAAAATAACCCTTAATAATTTGGGGGTGTTACTTGTAAATAGACATTCTAATCATGAAAAGCTTCCTCGTCCAACACCATAAAGTCCCCCCCCCCCCCCTCCCTCCTCTCCTTTTTTCTGCCCATTTAATAATATATAAATAGGAAAAGAATATTCTATCTTTTTATTTTTTAAAAAAAAGGAAAAAATTTTCTGGATAAACATACTTTATTGCAAGAAAAAAACCGAAACCGGCCACAAAAGGAGAACAACTCTGGGCCTAATCGCATTTCTAACCAAAGCTTGAGACACTTGTTTGGTAGACAAACTCTAATACATATTTTTAGTTTTTAAACAATATTACATATATTTTTACATATTTTTTCACCTAGACGTATTTTTATATATATTTTCAAATAACAAAACACATATTTTCAAATACATGTACCAAACACCCGCCAAAGATCCAAAGCTAGAGGTATAGAACTTTTTTATTTATTTTATTAATAAAACTGGAAATGTACTTTGGTTTTTGCTGGAGAAAAAATATGTGCCTTCTGAACTTTGTCTCACTTGCATTGACTCATTCTCTGAGTCTTTTGGTAGATAAGGTTAGTGTAATCCATATGCATGCATGCAAAGTGCGTAACACTTTGCTTTGTCGCATAATGGTCTGTTCATTCGCAGAAAAGATTTCTCCATTATCCTTGTCTGAATAAATAATGGCATGATCACTATGAATATAAATAATAATTCTTTTATTTATACCCACCAGTCAATAATTATAATAATTCTATTACAGTAATACCCTTTTGTTTATTGTATATTATAGTCAGGGGCGTAGCCAGGATTTTTTACATGGGAGGCCGATTTTCGATGACGATGATTATCATCATTGTATGGACAGTCTATACTTTTAGGTTGATATGGACCTTCTTTGAGATAAGCTCGTCGGATTTCATCTTGTTTGTTGATAGGAAATTCACATATTTGTTTACGTGATCCTGGATCACGATCTATTTCTTCAGATTGAATTTTTGAACATTTGAAGGGGTGTTCATTAGGCATTGAAGTATCAACATTTATATCTACAGTCACATTTGTTTCTACAACGTGTCCTAATTTCTGAATTACTAACATTTTTTTTCTTAAAGAATGCATCAATTATTTTTCGTTTGCTCATAATTCTTTTAGCTTTAAAAATATGACTCAAAAATTAACTTGAAAAGAACTTTAAAAAATAAAATTTTAATTAGAAATTTTTACTTAGTTATATAGATGCTATTCATACTCAAGAAAAAATAAAATTTCCACTAAAATTTAAACAGTCAGCCCATCAATCATCATCATTTCTATTATTAAAATTTTCCTGTATTTCAATTTTTTTTAATACAACTTTAATTAAAAATAACCCATCAAGCAAAAACAAAAATTAAACACACAAGTATTGGTACACAACATAAACCAAACAATTTAACAACACCCACAGCTACATGATATCTAACTAATCAAAAATAGATAATAAATCAAAACAATTTTACCTTAGAAACTTTGTCTTCACAAAGTGCAAAGATGGGTGTGGGCTGTGTTGGTGTGGCAATGCCTACAACTGTAGATCTTCCCATCAAGACTCATCACAAACAATCTCCCCATGCCTTCAATCATATTTTTCTCTAAAAATATATTAAAATATAAAGAGCATGTGAATATTTAGGTGTAGATAGTTGAGAAAATAAATAAATAAATAAAAACTAAAAAGAGATGAAGGTCTAGTGCTTAAGAAAGAGAAGAAAACTCACCAGGCAGTTACCAAGTTCCAAATCCTGAAATTTGACAATGAAATATGCTGAGTGATTTGTTTTAGAAAGCAAGAAGAAAGAAAAAATTGGTCAAGTTTTTTTTTTTTCTTTTTCTTTTTCTTCAGACTGTGAGGACTGATGGCTGATGCTGAGTTTTGGGGGTTGGTAGCAGTACCAGTAGGAAGTGAATGTGTGCCACAAAAGACAAAAAAAAAAAAAAAAAGAAGAAGAATAAGAAGTAAAGGGATCCGTGGGGTGGGTATTATGAGATTGAGAATGGGTTTCACCATGGGTTTTTTGAGATTGATAGAGTGTAATTTTGTTGTGAAGTGTTTGGATTTTGAGTATTTAAAAGTAAGGTGGGCCAGGTTTTTGTTTTATTTGAGTATAAAAGAGGCCTAAAACTAAAGCTGGAAGAATAGTGAGCTGGGAGAATAGTGGACTGGGGAGATATGGGGGGCCGGACTATCATCATTGGGGGGGCCCAATCAATTTTCCTATATCCTCTAATGGACATTTTTTTTTTTTTTTTTGCATGGTCCACAGCCCCCCCCCCCCCACAAAGGGACTACGTGGCTCTGCCCCTGATTATAGTTGGGTTTGGGCATGACTCCTTATTTGATGCTCATGCTATCTTAAAGGCATTATTTCTAACGAACAAATATAGTAAGACTTCTTTAATTATATATAAAATAATAATTCTGAAATACTTTTTTATTTCATATTAGAGTTTGGCATGAACCTAAATTATAAATAATTCAAAGTTTAAAAAAAATGAAAAATAAATATTAAATTATACATGATATTTTGAAAGTAATCAAGGCATTGAGGCGAGTACACAACACAACTTTTTAGGTATGTTTTTATACTCTTAATACACTCTCATTAATTTATTTTCTAAATTTATTTGAAGTAATGAAATTACATATTTAAACATTATATGTGTCTTGATTAATTAATTCGAGTTTATTGATATTGTCTATAAATTTATTGTTTTTGTTTCTTTCATTTTATATTATATTTCTTACGACAATTAAATTATTACCCCAACTAGAATTTTGACTCTACCACAATCTCACAAGTTTGGATTACAATAAAGATTGAAGATGATATTTCTCCCATTCTCTCATGACAAGCAATCAAGCATACATATTGGCATTCTTATTATTTTATAATTGGTAGAGAGAGAGAGAGAGAGAGAGAGAGGTGACAACATCAAAAGATCAACTAAACCTTGTGATGATTCCAAAAAAAAAAAAAAAAAAATCTCCTGATGATTGTTAGAAATACTGAATGAATGTACTGTATTTTTCAAGTAATAGAATATATAAGAGTGTCTTTATATGAGAGGCAGAGTGTATAGTATAAATATATGTGTAGTACAAGTAAACAAGATGGGCCTAAAGCCCATAACCTATTACATGTTAACAACCCCCCTCAAACTCAAGGTGGGTGTGAGACTTGAACTCAAGGTTGTCAACCAAAGCACGAAGGCGTCCCATAGGATGTGACTTGCTGAAGATATCTACAAGTTGATCTTTAAAGGAGACCGAGAATAGCTTGAGAGCACCATGGACAAGATGATAACAAATAAAATGACAATCGATCTCAATGTGTTTAGTCTATTCATTGAAGACATCATTGTGAGCAATATGAATGGCACTCTAGTTGTCACAATAAAGAGGAATAGCAGAGGATGTGGACACGCTTAAGTCCTTAAGAAGCCATCGTAGCCAAAGGAGCTCAAATGTGGTATCCGCAAGGGCACAATATTCTACTTAAGTATTAGAGTGGGCCACAAGAGTTTGTTTCTTACTTTGCTAGGAAATTAGAAAAGAACCAAGAACAAAGCAATATCCAGTGGAGACCTACAATTAGTAAGATCTCCTGCCCAATCAGCATCAAAGAATGCACTGAGAACAAGAGGAGACTGAGCAGAGTAGAAAAGGCCATGGAAGAGAGTGCCCTTCAGGTATCGAAGAATGCGCAAAATAGCAATATAGTGAGTTGATTGTGGAGCAAATAGATACTACCTCACCTGGTAAACAACATAAGAAATGTCTGGACGAGTGACAATGAGATAAACTAGGCTGCCAACCAATTGTTTGTAAGGAGAGAGATTAGACAATGATTTCCCTCCCGATGGAGTCAGATGAACATTAAGTTCAACTAGAGTGTTAATAGTATTGTTATCAATAAGTCCAGCTCGAGAAAAAAATTTCAGAAGCATACTTGGCCTGAGTAATATAAAGACCATCTATAGAATGAGTGATTTCAAGACCCAAGAAGTAGCTGAGAAGGCCAAGATCTTTCATCTCAAACTGCTGACTGAGAAAATTCTTGAGTTCTTGAATGCTACCAAGGTCATTACCAGTTTTGATCATATCATCCACATATAGGAGAAACAAAATGGTGCCTTTGTCTGTGCGACGAAGAAATAAGGTAGAATCATAATAACTGGCAATGTAACCCATGCAAGAGATGGTAAAGCTAAACTTGATAAACCAAGCTCGTGGAGCTTATTTAAGGACATAAAATGCACGTCGAATGTGACAAACCTTGTTCGATTCAATAAAGAGACCAGAAGGAGGTTGCATATAAACTTCTTCACTTAAATTCCCATTAAGGAAGGAATTTTTGACATCCATCTGAAAAATGTCTCATTTACTAGTAGCGGCAACAGCTAAGAGAGCAGGAACAAAACAACCAGCTTTGCCTTTCAATACTAGTGAATCAATGTCCACTGATATCTTTGACCTAATTCATTCTGATGTATGGGGCCTTCCTCTGTCTCTAGTATTGGTGATCTCGATATTTTGTTGTCTTTGTTGATAATTATTCCCGCAATAGCTAAATTTTTCATATGAAACATCGTTTTAAATTATTGCAAGTATATTCTAATTTTGTAAAAATGGTTGAAACTCAATTTTCCAAACATACCAAAATTTTTTGATCTAATAATGCTCTTGAGTACACTCAATATGTTTTCTAAGCTGTTTTGCATTCTTATGGCATTGTTCATCAACTAACTTGTCTGGGTACCTCTTAGCAAAATGGTAAAGCCGAACGAAAACTTCATCATATAATTGACACTGTTCGTGCTCTCCTTCTCTCTGTCAAAGTTCCTGCTCATTTTTGGGGCGAAACTGCTCTTTATGCTGTTCATGCTATTAATCACATTCTAGTCCTGTCATCCAAAATCAAACTCCATATGAGCGCCTTTTTAGGTCACCTCCAAACTATCACCACCTTTGCTCCTTCAATTCTGCCTATTCCGTTGTTCTTCAGCCACATGAGCATAACAAACTTGAGCCTCGGTCTAGACTTTGTTGTTTTCTTGGCTACGGCGAAACTTAAAAAGGGTATCGATATTATGATCCTATCTCTAATCGTCTTCGTATCTCCCGCAATGTTGTCTTTTAGGAACATCACTTCTTTGTCGAGCTCTCTCACTTCCGTACCTCCCTATTTACCTCTTCTGTCTTAGATCTTTTTCTAGATGAGCCACATATTCCTTCTATAATTACTCCTGATTCTCCTATAGACTTCTCTGTCCAACCACAAAATATTTTTCATGCCTCTCTTTGATTACCTTTTAATGAATAGGCGGAAGATAAATAGGTTAAAGATGAGTCACCTAACCCTGAGCTTAGGTCCCCTACTCCTACTTCGCCTGATGATCTTGCACAGGACATTCCACCTCGTCACTCAACTCGAGTAAGATCCATTCTTGCACATTTACTTGCCTATCATTATTATACTGCCCTTGCTACATTGCACGAGCCTCACGCCTATGATGACACCTCCACTGACCCTTTATGGTAGATTGTAATGAAAGAGGAAGTTGATACACTATTTAAAAACCATGCTTAGGATTTGGAGACTCTTCCCCCTAAGAAATCTGTGATTGGTTGTAAATGGATTTACAAGATTAAAACTCGCTCTGATGAGTCCATTGAGCAATATAAAACTTGTCTTGTTGCAAAAGGTTTTACACAGGTCCATTAGGAAATTTACGGTTTTGACATGAAACACAATCAAAATTTTCTATGGACACCGAACCTAACAAACCTCTAAAAGCCAAGTGTTGTACCTGAAAGAAAGATGCGTGACCAAGTCGGGCATGCTAAAGTGCAAGGGAAGGAATAGAAGAAACTGCAGCAGCTGTAGCAGCAACAAAAATAGGAGCAACAAATGGAAAACGAAGGTTGTCCACGGGAAACATACACCCAACTCTGGAATCAGTCACAAGCTCCTGTCCCGTCCTCAGATCCCGCACAATACACCCAGAATAACCAAAGGTAATGCAATAACCCAACTCAACTAATTGTCCCATAGAAAATAAATTGTAAGAAATGTTGAAACATTAAAAACCCCAAGAAACGAGAGGTTGGAGGTCGAGATAGAACCTATATTATGACCAAATATTGTGGAACCATTAACTTTGCAAATATTAAGAGGGTATAGTGCAGGTTCAAGTTGAGAAAATAAAGATGAGTGAGATGTCATGTGATTGCAACAAGTAGAATCCATAAGCCAAGAGGAAGGAGACGTACCAGATGAAACTGAGAGAGAAGAGTAATAAGATGCATTACCAACCATACGAATGGTATTAGCAATGATGTTTTGTAGGTCAACTATAGAAATGGTGATAGTGGATCCAAAAGACTTGGACTTTGTGGAGACGGGAGCCAATGGTTGGAAACTCTCAGTGTTAGCAACAGTAGCAGCAGAAATAGAAACAGTTGATTTGTTGCATTAATAGCAAGTTTCAATATTATGGCCAAGACGTTTGCAAAAATTGCAAAAACGTTTGTTGGATTGTCGGCGACGATTGTTGCAATAAAAATACATCCGTCTTTATTCTTCATTTAGAAGCAAAATATGAAAAAATGGACTACAAAAATGAAATTTACGCGAAAAATTGGGTAAGGAGCACTTGGACAGCAAAAAGTCAACTCAAGGTCACGGTCAAAGTCAAGGTCAACGCTTGGTCAACTAGCACTAACGTAGTATGCTAATAATGTAAGAGGTTGATGTAAGCGGAGATGACGTCAGCAAGCGACGAGACAGATGATGTCATCAAGGGCTAGCATGGCAAATGACATCAGCTAGGGCTAACGTGGCATGGTGACGTCACAGATGATGTCAACAGTGGTAGTGAAGGCGCATGGAGCGCGTAGATGAGGATGCAGAAACTTCAGGTGGTGCATGAGGGTGCATGGAGCTTCCATTGACGCCGATTCTTTTCTGATGAGGTAGATCGAAGAAAAGACGATTCCAATGGTTATGGCGGCATCAAGATTAGAGCAACACTGGTGCATGAGGTGCATGGACCATCTTCGCGGAAGCTTTGACCAGCGTTTGGCAGCGCATGAACGGTCAAATAGGGATGATTCCGGAGGCGTTGAGTAGATCAGTTTAAGGTCTACAAAATGGTATTTCTAGTGTCGTAATTAGAGATCACAATGGATAGACCCGAGAAGGCAGTGGTCTTTGGTGCAGAGAGAATGCTTGTGGCGGTGGAGATTCAACCTTAAGGACCTTTGACGATGGTGGAGTAGTTGGGAGAGGACGCAAAAAGCTTACTGACTGAAGAAGTTGAGGCAACGGAGTATACCTACAAAGACAAGACTACAAGGCACAAGAAAAGGTTAGAGCAGTGGTTTTGATACCATGTTAGAAATACTGACCGAATGTATTCTATTTCTCAAGTAATAGAATATACAAGAATGCCTTTATATAAGAGGCAGAGTGTGTAGTACAAGTAAACAGGTGGGCCTAAAGCCCACAACCTATTACACGTTAACAATGGTCATGCTATTTACAGCTTATTGATACTCATTTTTGCGACACATTTTCTATAAGCCCGATTCAACCAAGCCCAACTTCCTTGTGGGCTTAATTCATGTATTATATTTTATTTTATTCTTTTAAGCATGATCCAAGCCCATGTAACTTATGGAGGAAATTGAGGAAGTGTGGTTTGGAGGGTATAGGTTAGTTTCTTTCGGACCTTTTGCATGAGCCCAAACCAAGCGTGTTACTAAGTGGGTAAGGGACACTAGTAGCACCTTAGGCTCATAGAGGAGGTCTTGTACCCAAAATTTCACCTTAAAAGAGCTTTTATGTTCTGGGTGATAGTGGCCTAAAGTTTCTGCCATAACCCACTTTTACATTTAAAACATCATTGGCTCTCTTTGCCAACTCCATCTGCTAGCCCTCACTTAGGTGAGCCTTCCAATGGTCTGAAATGTCTGACCAAAGGCAACCAATTAGAGCAAACCCCCTTTATTTCCAAAATTATGTAAAAAGCATACCAAACTCTTCCCTAAACAAAAGCAACCCAAGTCAAAACACCAAATTAGTATCATAAGGGATAAAAGCCTCTTCCACTACTCAAAAACCAGTAATTAGCAACACCCCAAATTCTATATAAAACTCTCTCTTCAGTTCAAAACAAAACTAACCACGTTCTACCCACGTACATGAAACTTCAGAACAAAAGCCCATTTAGCCAGTCAACAATCTCACAATTCCGAACCTTAAGGGTGGAACTATGGGAACAAAGAAACCTTCCCTCTCTTCCTCACAACCTCTCTCAATTTCCTCTTCTTGGTGACTGTAGGTCAAAATTTCAGACCTGTTAAACCACATTTTTCCCATAGAGCTGAAACTTGAGAGCAAAAATCCACTGAGCTAGGAAACATTCTCACAATTCTAAACCTTAGGGGTGGAAATATGAGTACAAGGGAACGCTCCCTCTCTTCCTTACAACCTTTCTCCCTCTTCTCTGTGACTGTGGGTCGAAGTTTCAGACCTGCTATGTTTTTATGCTTTTTCTGCACTTTTGTTTTTAGCAATTTGATTCTCTCTTGTCAAAGCACCATTAGCCTTTTATTTATTATACATTTGGAATTTCGGACTTGATTCTCCACAATAAACACTTCTAAAGAACCCAAGGGGAGATTTGGGCCGTTCTAGCATTTTCGGCCCTTGTCGCAAAACGTCCCCAGCACAGCTAATGACATAAAATATTAACCTTAATGGATGTTGGAATAAGCATAAATCCTTCTCAATTGGTGTAAAGACCAGCTCAATTAATCCCATAACTTTATAAAGGGTTCACACCAAGGTTGACCTTTTGAGCCACTGATTCAATGGGCGTACATTCAAACAATGACATAAAATATTAAACCTTAAGAATGTTAGAATAAGCATAAGTCCTTTCTCAATTGGGTAAAGATCAACTCAATGAAGCCCATAACTTTATAAAAGGTTCACATAAAAATAATAACCATTTGAGCCAACAATTCTATAGTCTCTGATACAAGAGAAAGAGGTAAGTCAAACTTGCAAAGAACAATTTTGTTTCTCAAATATACAAATAGGATGTACCAAATTAAGCCTATTAAAAGTGGGTTTCTTCTTTTTTTGATAAACTACAATGTTCATAGAAATAAAATAAAGTACAACTAAGACAATCTACCTACAGGCAGAGGCGAGAGCTCCTGATAGATTGTGTTTATTGAAGCAAAAAGATTTTTTGGTGTTAAGGGAAAACTTTGCAATTGCATGAGCAGCCACGTTGCAATCCCTTTTAACCCATCTAAACAAACAACCTAAGAAACTAGACTTAAGGCTTAAAATACTGCTAATAATGTTAATAATAGACCAATTAGGGATAACATTCTCTGACGAAAGAGAATCAAAACAATTTTTGGCATCTCCCTCAATGATGATGTGGTTCCAATCTTCTTCATGTGCGAGTTGGGCAGCCCAGAGTATGGTAGAGGCTTCGGCTACAATTGAAGAGCTGAAGGTTTGGATTTTGGACCAGATTTTGATGATGTCCCCCATACTGTCTCTAGCCACTACAGCTAAAGTAGAAGATGAATTAGAGAGTTCTGCATCAACATTCAACTTGATCCAACGATGGGGTGGAGCTTCCCATTTGGCTGGGGGAAGGGCTGGGTTGGGAGAGGCATCTTCCTTTGTGAACAAAGCTGATATTCATTCAACTTATGTCTTATCCCTCTAAAGGATTCTTCTATGTTGATTTCTACACATTGGTGGTTTCTTCTTGAGCCGAGAGTATAACCAATGTTTTGAAAGTCAATAAGTCGGTAATCTTCTTTCATTTATTTTTATTTTTGGGTGAAAGTCAAGAGTTTTGTAATTTAATTGACATATTTCCGTGCACAAAGTGCTTGGAGTTTATGAAGAATTGATTCGAGCTGCAGAATAAGCATCATGTTGTAACTATATATATAAATAAATAAATAAACTTTAAACTATTCAAAACAAGCCCTTTAAAGGACCTTTCTTTCCTTATGATTAATAGTTATTAGACTATTCAAAGCAAACGCTTTAAAGCTTTAAAGGACTCCTAACAACCACCGCGCATCTTTGATGCGGTGGTCACTCTACAAGTATAAATGCTTGTGGGGTGTGAGGGGTAAAGGTCATGGTTCAAGTCTCCAGAAAAGAATTTCACACACATATACACTTAAATTATGTTAGAGTAAAAATTCTATCTTATAAAAATAAAAATAAAATAAAATAAAAAAGAGAAAAGGGACTCCTTACAGATGAGGGCAGTTTCAGTGGTACGATCACAAATGGGGGCAGTCCCTCTCACTAGAAGGCCTTTGGGCTTTGAGATCTGTACCACTTTATGGCCACACGTCTTGTACTATTGGCATTTGAACAAAGATGAATTCTAGGCCCATCAGATTCT
Organism: Lithocarpus polystachyus; assembly: GCA_033629205.1. NCBI lineage: Eukaryota > Viridiplantae > Streptophyta > Magnoliopsida > Fagales > Fagaceae > Lithocarpus > Lithocarpus polystachyus. The sequence goes on from CM066172.1 coordinate 3,869,843, forward strand.
TAGCCAAGCTCATTTCCAAATGATTCAGGTCTCTCTTACCCAAACTGGCCCACTTTTCATTCCTATGGCCCAACTTAAGAGTTTGGGTAATCTAAAGTTCTAAACTTTTAACTTATCTAGGAATTGATCACTGGAACTTCATTTTGTGGGCTACAGAACTGTAACTATTTTATATATATATATATATATATATATATATATATACACACACTATAATCAATTATTGTAATAGGAAAATTAGATGTCGAAAAAGTTCGTTGAAGCTATTCTTGCATTTATATATAATGCTTCAATTCCATTTGTTTCATTGTAAAATTTTTTCAACTAAAAACATTTTCAATAAAAAGATTTTTTTTTTTTTTTTTTTTTCATGTTTGGTTGTGTTTTTGTAAATATTTTTATCTTTAACAATCAAAACTCAAATTCTCAAATTTCAGTCAAAGCAATCACAAAGACAAATAAAATTACGTACGAATTTTTTTCATTTAAAAAAAAAAAAAAAGTTTCACAACAACAACAGGTGGGATCTAATCATCTAGAGCTCTATTAATGGATCGCAACAAAGCAAAGGCGACGAAAGAGCTCCGTTGATTGGCGACGACAAAACTTTGTTGATGGGTCGCGACAATACTTGCCAACACACCAATTCACTTGCCATCATGCCAATCTTTGCTGATCTACTCGCCAATATCCTGATTTGCTCATCACCTTGCCAGAGAAGGTTTTTTTTTTTTTTTTTGGTGGGGGGGGGGGGGGGGGGGGGGGGGGGGGGGGGGGGGGTTGTTATATGAGATAAACAAAATTTAGAAACTTAATTTGGGGCTTTTGAAGCCTTGAAACAATTTCATTGAATTAAAATAAAGTAAAATTAGAACAAACAATCATCGATATCAATCTAATTACCAAAATAAACCCCACTACATATGATAATTTTTTTTGCTAATGTCGAACCAAAATACAATATAAGTTTAGATAATAGTAAAATTCCTTGAAATCCTCAAAATATTTGTTGGGGGCGGAATATCAAGACATAAAATGCTTCCTAAACTTGGGAATGTTGTTCCATTCAAGAGGTTTTATGCAACTACTATAACAACAATAAGCTGTAGATTATCAAAAAAAAAAAAAAAAACAACTGTAAGGCTGTAAGTGTAAGTACCACTAATTTGTTTGCAACTTTTCCTTTCCTTTTCTTTCTTTGACTTCCCTTTCTTTCTCCTCTTTTCATTTTTTTTTTTTTTTTTTGTTTATATTGGCTCATTAATAAACAAAGACATAGAATTTGTGGCCTTCGAATAAAATCATAAATTCACTTTTGTGTATTTATATCTCTCATTCGTATAGATCTATATCTATAAGATACTATAAATTTTAAAATGTCAAATTTTGTTTAAATTGGAAAAAGAAAAAAAAAAAAAACCATAACATATGCAGAATAAAATACATATTTTGTCTTTGAGATTTTTTTTTTTTTTTTGGTTGGGTATAAGTTGATTTATTGGATGAAACCAAAGCAATCATACAAAATAGTTTGTGGTCCAATTTCTTTGGCAAAAGGTTGTAATCATTAATAGAGACTAAGAAATGAATTTCCACCCCCACAACTCTAGTTTAAAAGATAGTACATCCTGTTATGTTTATATTTAAGTGATGTCTGATGTTGATTGTCTTTTTATAACGATGTTAGATTATTTACGTTATGATCCACAAACTTTTATTTAAAATATAATTTTATACTACAAAAATATAGAATTTAAAAAATTGATTGATGATATAATTATTCACTTTTATCTTCTAAAAACTTTACAAATATAAAAGATATAGAAAAAAAATGTAATTTAATAACAGATTTATTAATATTCACATCTAATAAAGATCGAAAAATTGAATTATATTGTAGTCTTAAGGTACAACTAATTTTGTAGTTAAACTTTATCCGATTTTAAGAGTGCGTTTGGATGCCGCTTATTTTGCTGAAAACTAAAAATAATTTTTTAAAAAAAATTTAAGATTACTGTTCACAAACACTGTTCAGTGCCAAATGCGCTGATTAAAAAAAAAAAAAAAAAAAAAAGCCCTTGTCCGCGTGAAAACTTTGGAATCTGACAGCTTTCTTTTCAGCCAAAAAAAAAACTTTCTTGAGCACTAATGAATCGCCCTCAAACAGCACATCCCTAATTCCGACCTCCTTTGCGAACACAACGCCCACCTCCATGGCCTGAACGAAATTGAACCGTCTGTTCAGAATGTGGTCAGAGGGATACTCCAAAGTGTTCAGGGTTTTCGCACTTTTGCTTTTTCACACACCAAAAGACAAGGAAATGCCCCGGCCCACACTCTGGCCCAACATGCAGTGAACGTAGAGGACTCCCTAGTTTGGCTTGAGGAATGCCCAAGTTGTATTGTGCATGCATGCAGGATGTACACTCTATTTTCAATCATGTATAACATAGTTTTGTGTGGTTCCCAACTTCCCATCCAAAAAAAAAAAAACTTTCTTCTCTCTTTCTGTCCCTGAGGATGAGACTTTGGGGTGGGTGGGAGGATAAGACTTTACGGTGGGTGAGGGGAGGTGTTTCTTAAAAAAAATTAGCGAATGCTTTAACGAGATTGATTTAGAAATTAGTTGAAACAAATTTTTATGAGAAAAAAAAATCAATTATTTGACGATTTTTTATTTTTCTTATAAAAATAGTGTAATTTTTTTAAATAATTTATTAACAATTATCTTAAAAATACACGTTAATAAGACACATTTTTGTATATATATTACAACAAAAACGTAATGTATACGCAAATTTATGTTTATCCTCACAATATTCCCATTAAGGATGCTAAAAGGAGCATATGCTAAATTTTAGCATCAAAACACAAAAAAAGACACTCCATCAAAGATTTCAAATGGCAAAATTTTTGTCATACTACTACAGTGAGATACAAGCTCACTGTAGCTTGAATTGTAAAAAAAAATATTATTTTATTCTTATGTTGGTGAGGTGGTTGGCTGTTGTTTGTGTTAAGTTATTTAATATTATTTTAATGAGTAGTTTATATTATTTAAATGAAATGATAAAAAAAAATAGAAGTTTTGATATAGATGATATTGTAAAGTGGTGTGGTATATGTTATAAAAATAGGTTTTGGAGTAGTATATGCTAAAAATTTTAGCCACCTTGATAAGAATGCTCTAATTGTGGGAACGCAACCCACTGTAGGTCCCACCACCATGGCACACGACTGTACGAGAGGAGGGGGACCTACATGGCACACTACTGTACGAGAGGAGAAGTGAGGATTGGGATCAATTCCACCTA